>JARDYH010000004.1:148491516-149836516 GCA_029215795.1 Anniella stebbinsi
TCCCTCTGGATCGAGGTGGGGAACAACATCAATTATAAAATACATAAAACTGATTAAAAGCACATAAAACTGATACATTATTAAAACACCAATAAAACGCTTAAAATTTAACTGTGTAGGCCTGCCGGAAGAGATCGGTCTTTACGGCTTTCTTAAAGCCCAAGAGACTATTCAATTGACGAATCTCCTCCAGCAGACCATTCCACAGTCTGGGAGTGGCAGAAGAGAAAGTTCTCTCAGTAACGGTTGTCAGCCTAGTTTATTAGCACTTTGCCTGCCCCTTGATTCACTGGTGGACCATGAATCTGCCTCCTGCCTCAAATGAGGAGAGGAGAACCAGCATTTTTTAAATTCAAGATTTAGTAATCCCATTTTAAAAAATAAAAATAAAACATTCCAGTGCTGGAAGCTGCTTGGACCTAAATACAAATTGCTATATATCCAGAACAAAGTCATAATTATGTTATAGTCTTATCAGTGGCTGAATACTTTTCAGTATTCATCAATAATACACACAAACCTTGCAATTTAAACAAATAAACAAGCATATAGGGTATACCCTATATTTTTTAAAAAATAAATTGTCAAGAAGCATGACTCATTTCTTTTCTATAGATACAGGGTATTTTGCTGCCAGGTTGCAATTCCTAATGTAATTAACTAACTTTAGCCATCATGACATTACATTTATCAATGTCTTTATATAGTGCAAAAGCTGCTTAAAGAATTGAAGCAAACTAATTAGAACTGAAATAACACTCATAAGCTAATAGCAAATCTTAGACTGCTAAAACATGATTTTGTCTCTATCAAGAGCTCTGAAAATTGAGATGCTCAAGATGGAGTATTAATTAGGGGTGTGCACTGGATCAGGTCTGATCCACGATTCGGACCCAATCCATGGGAAATCGGATACAATTATCTGATTTCCAATCACCCCTTTGGATTGTCTGATCTTTCCCGAACCGGTCCAGAAGGACCCGATCCAGTTCAGAAAAGATTGGAGGGTCAGTGGGCGCCCAGTGGTGCCCACCGCTGACCACCGCTGCTTTCATTGGCAGGCGCCAATGGGCGCCCGCCGATGGAAGCAGACAGCCCCGCCAGGTAAGGATCACGGGGTGGGCTTACCTGGCGGGGCGTCCTCCTCCTTCCTCTGCCAGGTGAACTACTGCAAAACAGGCCTCGTGGCCTAGTTTTTCAGTAGAGTGCCAGGTGCAATGGAAGGAGGAGGACACCCCACTAGGTAAGATGCGCGAGGAGGGGAGGGGGAGAGCCCACTTACCTGGTGGTGCTCTACTGAAAAACTAGGCCACGAGGCCTGTTTCGCAGTAGTTCACCTGGCAGCGGAAGGAGGAGGATGCCCCGCCAGGTAAGGAGAATGAGGGGGGCTTACCTGGCGGGGCCATCCGCTTCCATTCGTGGGCACCAGCGGGCGCTCGCCGATGGAAGCAGACACCCCGCCCGGTAAGGTGCGCGAGGGACAGGGAGGGGGGAGTTAGGCCCCCCTCACCTATGCACCACCATTTTTCCCCCATAGACTTGCATTGGGGGAAAGGCCTCAGGTCCGTTTCCGATCCCGATCTCGATCCGATTTTTTGGACCGTGCACATCCCTAGTATTAATCACATAAGTTACAGAGAAAATAAGGAAATATCTTTCATTAATTAAATTGCATCTAAGGAAATAAAACATAGTTAAACTAAATGGAGCCTTCACGATCTTCTGGAAATACAACATAATCCCAAACAAGAGTTTCACAAAAATTCTATGGCTGTTCAAATGAACACATCTTGTAAGCAATATCTCTGCCTAGGTACACTCTAGATTAGAGCACCTTTCACTTGTTTTTTATTTTATTTATTTATTTTTCAAATGCAATTGATGCTCTGTGGTCATGTTAATGAGCATGGTTAGGCTGATGATATGAAAAGGAGGACAGGGTTCATGTAACTTTAACAGTTGTAGAGAAAAGGGAATGTCAGCCAGTGTCATTTGTATGCAATTAGTTCCTGATGATATTCCCTCTTCATCACAACAGTTAAAGGTGCAGGCGCTATACTAAAGTGACCATATACAAAAGAAGGCAGGGCCCCTGCAACTTTAACTGTTGTGATGAAGAGGGAATATCACCAGGAACTAATTGCATATAAATGACACCGGCTGAAATTCTCTTTTCTCTACAACTGTTAAAGTTACATGAGCCCTGTCCTCCTTTTCAGATGGTCAGCCTAAGCATGGTGCAGCAGCTTCTGTGTTTATACAGCAATCAAGTACTATACCCACTGCATAGTATTGTAACTGCAGGAGAAATAGGAGTCTGAAAGGTCATGTGTTTTATCATTTGTCTTTATAATATGAGTACATGCCACAAGTCCTAGTATAGTGCTGCAACTGTGGAAAAAGTGGAAGAACATGCTACCATTTATTTACATTATTATTATTATTATTATTATTATTATTATTATTAACATTTATATCCCATCTTTTTTCCTCTTGCAAGGAACCCAAAGTGACTTACATGATCCTCCTCCTCTCCGTTTTATCCTCATAACAGCCCTGTGAGGTTAGGTTGAGATTCAGTGACTGGCCCAAAGTCACCCAGTGAGCTCCATGGCTGAGTGAAGACTAGAAGCTGAGGTCCTCTCTAAAAGGATTCGCTTTTGCGCCCGGTTAGGCGATTATGCGCATAATCGCTGAAGCGCATTTACACCTAATACCTCTGCACGAGAGGCGGCGAGAGGCGGCGAAGCGCATTAATGGATGACCAAAATGTGCTTTACAAGTAGTTAATGTGCATAAGCGCTTGTTCACATAGTCAAAATGCGCTTTAACCGCCGGAGCAAAATAAAACTCGCGATTTAACGCGCATTCGATAGTGCGCATAATCGGAGAGATAACGCGCCTCTACGCCCGATTTGTGCTCCGTTCTTGTAGAGGTAAAAAAATTTAAGCGCCTTGAAAAAGAAAGGGAGGCGGAGTCGCACTGTAGGTTAAAAACACTTAGCCCTGCAAAGAAATACAGGAGGATGAGCCTGGTAGCCCCATTGAGAGCATAGGCAAGGAATAAAAGGAGCATGATAGTCAGAGCCTACTACCAAATCCCAATCAAGAAAAAGACGAGAATGAAATTATTGAAAAACAAATTGCCAGTGTTTCAAGGAAGTCCAATGAAATAGTAATGGGGCACCTCAATTACCCCGATATCTGCCGGGAGAGAAATTCTGCCAAAAGAAGCCCTTCCAAGAAATTCCTGACATGTATGGCTGATAAATTTCTCCTACATAAAATGGAGGAAGGAACTAGAGGATAGGCTATCTTTGACTTGATACTGACCAATAGGGATGACTTAGCAGAAAAAGTGGCAGTTACGGTAGCTCTGGGGGGAAGTGACCACATCCTACTTCAGTTCTTGATTTTAAATGAAGGCTTGGCTTGGCTTGGAATGGGTTGGAATAGGTTGGAATGGCTTGGCTTGGCTTGGCATGGCTTAGAATGGCTTGGCCTGGAACGGCTTGGCTTGGCTTGGAACGACTTGGCTTGGAATGGTGTGAAACAGCTTGGCTTGGCTTGGAGCGGCTTGGCTTGGAACAGCTTGGCTTGGAACGGCTTGGCTTGGATTAGAACGGGTTGGCCGTTCCATGCCAAGCCAAGCCATTCCAAGCCAAGCCAAGCCATTCCAAGTCGGGAATATATCTAGAACACTTATGTTATTGGGGTCCAAGAAATTCTGATGGGGCAGACTGGTTTTGGACAAAAGGCATAAGTGCGCATGTACACTCCTGGACACTTATGTGGGTGGAATCCCTTCCTCTGTGCATGTGTATTGACCAAGTTATTCCACTTGTTACAAACTGCAGCATTTTTTCCAAAAAGGAAATTGAACTTTTATTTATTTATTTATTTATTGCATTTGTATACCGCCCCATAGCTGAAGCTCTCTGGGTGGTTTACATAGGATTAAAACAATTAAAAACAATATACAAAGTTAAACAGCAAAAGCATACAGTATACACATAAATTTAAAATCACTATAACTTTAAAAAGCTGTAAGCTTCGATGTTGAACGTAGTGTTCGGGTAGATTCATGTCGGGAAAGGCATTCCATCAGGTATTGTGGTCCCAAG
The DNA here is from genome assembly GCA_029215795.1 of Anniella stebbinsi. NCBI lineage: Eukaryota > Metazoa > Chordata > Lepidosauria > Squamata > Anniellidae > Anniella > Anniella stebbinsi. Next base: position 148,495,641 of record JARDYH010000004.1, read on the forward strand.
CCGTGTAAGGCTTTATAGGTTAAAACCAGCACCTTGAATCGGGCTCAGAAACATACAGGCAGCCAATGCAAGAAGGCCAGAGTGGGTCTTATATGTTCGAACCTTCTGGTCCCAGTTATCAATCTGGCCTCTGCATTTTGCACAAGCTGCAGCTTCCGAACCGCCTTCAAAGACAGCCCCACATAGAGTGCATTGCAGTAATCTAAGTTGGAGGTTACCAGAGCATAGACAACTGAAGCCAGGTTATCCCTGTCCAGATAGGGACGTAGCTGGGCCACCAACCGAAGTTGGTAGAAGGCACTCCGTGCCACTGAGGCCACCTGCACCTCAAGTGACAGAGATGGTTCTAGGAGAACCCCCAAGCTACGAACTCGCTCCTTCAAGGGGAGTGCAACCCCATCCAGAACAGGTTGAAGACCCTCTATCCAGTCAGCAGAACCACCCACTAACAGCATCTCAGTCTTGTCTGGATTGAGTTTCAGTTTATTAGCCCTCATCCAGTCCATTGTCGCAGCCAGGCACTGGTTCAGCACATCCACAGCCTCACCTGATGAAGATGAAAAGAAGAAATAGAGCTGCGTGTCATCAGCATACTGATGACAACACACTCCAAAACTCCAGATGACTGCACTCAACGGTTTCATGTAGATGTTGACCCCTACAGAACCCCATACTGGAGAATCCACGGGGCCAAACAATGTCTACCCAGCACCACCTTCTGGAGCCGACCTGTCAAGTAGGAGCAGAACCACTGCAATGCAGTGCCTCCCACTCCCAACTCAACCAGTCGTGCCAGAAGGATACCATGGTCACAGTGGTATGTGATTGTACATTGTGCACAGCGCTACAACACCATATTTCCCTTGTGTTTGTGCACATGCCTTGTTGCTTAGTCATATTCAAAGCCCCATGCATAGACAGGCTGAGCTGAAAGTGGACATATGAAAGATGGAAAATTCAAACTAAGTCTCATAAATGATCTTATTTATAATATGCATTTATGTCATGCGAAACGTTCATACAACTCCTGTGTTAGTTTGAGAGGAACCTAGACAATCATGTCCTTTAGTAAGAAGTATAAGCTTCCACACCTAGCAGTTTCAATGTGCAGTCAGAGCTCTGTATTAGTAGATTACAACTGAGGTAGGCTGGTGGCAATATCTTCTGAACATCAGCTGCTGGAGAACATGAGCGGGAAGGTGCAATTGTCCTCATGTCCTGCTTGTGGGCATCCAAAGGGTATTTGGTTGGCCATTGTGGGAACAAAAAGCTGGAGTGGGTAGGCTGATTCAGCCTTGGAGTCCTAGACTAAAAGGTCTAGTGAAATTTTGAGTTTGGGTGGATCAAGTAGAACACTCTTTAAATCTAGACCTTACTTCAATTTATGGGGCAGACACACACAAAATAAGCCTACCGACTCAGAACTATAAGTAAGGTTCCATCGAAAGTGGCCTGAATGAGAAAAGAAGTCCAAGATGGGTGGGAGTTTTTTTAAAAAGAATTTTTTAAGGGCACAATTATAAACAATTCCAACAAGAAAAAAGACAGAAGACCAGAGAAGAAAACAATGAGGTGCCACAAAAAACTTAGGGAAGACCTGAAAACAAAAAAGCACACATATAGGAAGTGGAAGGAAGGCCAGGCTACAAAAGAAGAGTACAGACAGGTAGCACAGAAGTGCAGGAATGGCATCAGGAGGGCTAAAGCTGAGAATGAGCTGAGGCTAGCAAGGGATGCTAAAAGCAACAAAAAAGCTTTCTTCAGGTATGTGCATAGTAAAAGACAGAAGAAAGAAATGGTGGTTCAACTGCTTAATAAGAATGGCAAATTGATAACAGATGGCAAAGAAAAGGCTGAAGTGCTCAATTCCTACTTTGGCTCAGTCTTCTCTCAGAAGCGGGTCTATGACCCTGGCAAAAGTGAAGTACAAGCTGAAGGGGAAGGATTGCTGTTTGAGATTGATAAACAAATGGTCAACACACCTAATTTCTTTGAACAAGTCCAAATCTCCAGGGCCCGATGAACTGCATCCTAGAGTAATAAAGGAGCTGGCAGAAGAACTCTCAGAACCACTGTCTATTATCTTTGCTAAATCATGCAAGACGGGTGAAGTGCCGGACAACTGGAGGAGGGCTAATGTTGTCCCTATCTGCAAAAAGGAGGAACCTGGGAACTACAGACCAGTTAGTCTGACATCAATCCCTGGGAAAATTTTGGAGCAGATTATACAGAAGTCAATCTGTAAGCACCTGTAACACCAGAAGTGGAGGAGGAAGAGAAAAGATGCTGGCAAAACATCGCCACCTCTCCCCCACACCATTCTTCTGAGAAGCTCAGACAGCCGAGAGCCAGCTGAACAGTGGCTGGAGAGACTAATACTGGGAGCTGACAAAGTGCCCCATGACATTCTGATTCACAAACTAGATGATTAGGCCTCATCTTGAGTATTGTGTCCAGTTCTGGGCACCACACTTCAAGAAGGATGCAGACAAGCTGGAGGGGGTTCAGAGGAGAACAACAAGATGATCAGGAGTCTGGAAGCAAAGCCCTATGAGGAGGGACTGAAAGATCTGGGCATGTTTAGCCTTGAGAAGAGGAGACTTAGGGGATTCATGATAGCACTCTTCAAATACTTGAAAGGTTCTCACATAGAGGAGGGCCAGGATCTCTTCTCAATCATCCCATAATGCAGGACAGGAAGCCAGATTCCTGCTGGACATCAGGAAAAACTTCCTGACTGTTAGAGCAGTATGACAATGGAACCAATTACCTAGGGAGGTCATGGGTTCTCCCACCCTAGAGGCATTCAAGAGGCAGCTGGACAGCCATCTGTCAGATATGCTTTAATGTGGATTCCTGCATTGAGCAGGGGGTTGAACTCGATGGCTTTACAGGCCCTTTCCAACTCTACTATTCTATGATTCTAGGACAATGATTTGGGGTGGGTGTCATGTGCTGCACAAGTGAACCAGATATTAACAGTACCAGGATAAAACACTTGTGTAGATTGGCCCAGCTCATGTAAGAGGTTCTGACTCATTCCTTCTATATATGGGCATAGCTTCAGCTGCAGTCACATGGAAGTCCCATCCTGGATCAGTAACAGTCAGAAAGAGATTTGTCTGAAGACATGTTATGTCTCTGTTTCCTTCCCAGTGAAGGACCAAGCATTCAGCATTCATTTTGGGTGGTGCTATACAAGGCACATTCTTAGGAACATAGAAAGCGACCTTATACCAAGTCAGACCACGGCCCACATAGCTCAGTATTAACTTCACTGTCTGGCTCCACCTTTCCAAGGTTTCAGATGGGGAGAGACTGGAGACTGAAACTGGGACCTTTTTCATACAAAGTGTGTGGGCTTTTGCTCCCTATGAACCTTCCAATAACTTGATTTTACAGGGGTAGGAAGAGAGTGTGGATCATGCCCTGACTGGACGTCCTTCAAAAACAGGGCCACTATCATCCTTATAACCTACTGAGCTAAATAGCTCGTGAAAGAAATGGAAAAAGCTTTAATTGCAGCCTTTTGTGCGCATATCTGTCTTTCAAAAATCAGACAGTAACACTGAACAAAATCTTTTGTGAAAAAGAGCCAACTTGTGCTAGATACAGATAGATTAGATAGATAGATAGATAGATAGATAGATAGATAGATAGATAGATGATAGATAGATAGAGATACAAACACACACATACACACACAAGAGCTCTGCTTAAGTCTTGTGCTGTTGAAGACAAGCACTGTACTATTTCATAAACATAATTAAGAATGTCAGTGCTTGCCAAGTTTTGAATTTAATAAAGCAGTAATTTCATTTTTAGATTTTGCCAGTAACATAAATATTATGCTGTTGAAGTGTATACTTAAGAGGGGTATTCTTTTTTTATCAGCTATACCTGCACTTTTAATGTCCTCCCATTCCCTACCAGTAATACTGAAAACAAATTGCCCTCTACAAATCTTGATGTTGACTATTCTTCCAGAAGTTCTCTGAATGATCAAATAGTTTCCACATATTCTCAGGTGATTTAATGCCTGCATTTGACACTCAGATATCTGACATAAAACGACCAATTTACAGTATCTGATATCTGGCATGCAGTGGTATTTTATACTTGATTATTTACACGTCGTCTATTAGATACGAAAACATCGTATGTCTGCTATCATTCCTTCTAATATCAAACTCAGATGGTAAGTTCTGACAGCAATGGAGCCAAAATGAGCCCACTGAGAAACAAGAGGATTGGCACACTTTGAGAATCCCCTTAGGTTTCCACACATACACAAAATGCTTTTAAAAAGCTGAAGGAGGCAAATCCCACCCCACCTCAAATAAATCAGCTCAGTGAGGACTGAGCTTGCTCAGTAGTCACACAGTCTTGAGTGGAAAAGAAAACCGGAAGTGGTGGTGGACAATAGGAATACACTTTCAACAGTGAGGATACACTGCAACATTTTATTGCAGATCCCACTTGTATTATGTAATATTTAACAATGTTTTATAGAAGATATAAGACAGAGGTAGACAAGCTACTGGATGGGGCTAATGGGAGTTGTAGTCCAAAACCTCTGGAGACACCAGGTTTTCTACCCCTGATATAGGAGATATGAATAGTTTTATAGGCATTATAGAAGATATGGAATTGTATTCACATCTGCAAATACCTGAGAGATAACATGCAATGATGTTTAGTATAGTCAGTAATATGCCCTCATGTTTTCAGCCAGAGAAGAGCGGAGCCAATCACCCCAGCTGACTTAGTTTGAAAAAGTAGGGACATGACATAGCTGGCTGGGGGAAAGACTCATTAAAGAGAAAATGTATTACCTGCCAGACTCCCAGTTACCCCACGAAAGAGCCTGAATAGTTAATTTAGGTGACAAAAGGGGATGGAACAAAGGGTGAGAATATACTGCTTCATTCATTCACTAGGCAGGTTTGAATATTCGTTTTGACAGCTCCATGCTAATGTGACTGATTGTATGCAAGCTCATAGAGGAGCTACTAAGATTGAGCTTGCTTTTAATTAGAGCTGGCAATCTGGAAGGAGAGCGCATTAAGGCTGGAAGCTTCTAAGGTTAGTAGTGTGTTAGGCCACTCAGGGAGCAAATTAAACTTTCAAAAGGTTCTCCATTCTTCTAGGAACTCTTTTCCAGAGCAAAACTGTTTGCTTGCACAGTATATAGCACCTAATGGGGCAGGGAGAGACCATTTCTCCTATCACCTTTTCAATATGGGAGCTGTTAAAGTATGTATTGCTCAATTTTTTGGGTGGAGAGTGATGAGGTGTTATCCCCTACAGGAGTTTCCAACTTTTCCAGACACATAACCCATTCCTTTCTCTCCCCACACCCCCTCTCCAATATTTTTGTATGGTGTTTACGCTCCTGTTGGAACCTGTTGGAATCCACAAGTTGAAGGCCCATGGCTAGGGTTAAGGTGGGCAACTTGTAGTCCTCCAGATGGTTTGGCTTAGAACTCCCACCAACCCTCACCATTGGCTATGCTGGCTAACACTAATGGAAATTTTAGGCTGAAACATTGGAAGGGCCACAAGTTGTCCACCCCTAGGGTAAACAACTTGGTGTCATCCAGATGTGTTAGAGTATAACAATCAAAGTGCCGGTGCTGCCCATTAAAGCCCTAAACCACTTAGGACCAGTCTTTCTGAAGAAACTCTGATAGCCAAAATAATTTGCAGGGACTCTCTTCCCTGGCTACCAAAAAAAGAACCAGCCTCCTCTGTAGTGCCCCTCCCCATCTATGGAATGCCCTTCCCAGGGAGATCCACCTAACATCTTCACAGTATATGTTTAGATGACAGGTTGTTACCTTCTTCTTCCAGCAGCATTTCATCTTTAAGAATGTAAGAAGAGCCATGCTAGATCAGACCAAGTGTCTATCTAGTCCAGTGTGCTGTTCACAGAATGGGCATGTTCATATATTACAATAAGCAATGCTGAGAATAAGCAATGATGGCTGGGTTGTAGTTCGCTAGCCCACGTTACACACAACAGAAGATCAGGCATTCTACAGTTTGCCATGGTTTTTTTTCCTCATAGTCCTCCCCCCGCTCCCTGCATGTATCCCAGCAGTCTTTAAGGCACAAGTTCTGTCATATCCTTATATTCACTACTTAAGGAAACTTCTCTGACTATAGTCCAAAACATATGGAAGGCACCAGGTCACCTACCCCAGGCCTAGACTTTGTGATGTTACCTTTGTGGTGTGAGAAGAAGCTGTGTTGCAAAGGGTCCCATGCCAGAAGCCATTAATATGAGAAAGGGGCCTTAAATTGTCCTGCCAAATTATAAGGAGAATTTAATCACATGCTTGTCCATAATTAACCCTCTGCTAACCTCAAATTGTAACATAATAACATAAAACCACAGCACAAATTCAAGTTACCAGTTTATAATAATGACCTATTAAACTGGTGTTTGTGATCACACACTCACTGGATGCAACCTGTTCTCTCATGAGCACATAAACCAATATCTCATCTTTCATACCTTTTGAGTTTTGTCCAGACATCTATTATCTGCCCTGCAAAGAAACTGTATTTACATGAGGTAACATTTTAATATTTTCAAGTGTATTGTTTTGAAATAAGGACTGAAGTAGGAAGAGATGGCTATAAAAGGAAAAATATGTGTCTTTTACTGTCGGTTTGAGCCAGAGGTTAGATACAATGTTTACCTAGTATGCTGGTAGTTTGACAGTTAAAGGGAAGCTGGAGGCAGAAGGAGGACCTTCAGCTACTACATGAAAGTCAAGTGTAGCAGACTGTGAAGATAAAAAGCCTCTTGGATGGAGGGTGAGAAGCCAGAGTCCCTCTCCAACACTGTAACGCTTAGCCTGCCTTTCAATGTTGAAATGTTTTCCAACTAAACTTTGACCCAAAGGTTAACACATGTAAAACTGTTAATCAAAAAGTAAAGACAGACAACGTTGGTGGTGGTTTACAGCATTTACAGAGAATAGTGATGATGCCAAAGCTCATAATTTTAAGGCTCAGAATAAAATAAAAAACTAGCATATCGTAGTACCCTGCTCATCTTCAGTCTAAGGCAGGCATTATGGCCCCAGGTATTTGTAATACTACCTGGAAAATAGTCCCCACTGACTTCTCTTCCCCCAGACCTAACTGGTATGGGAGGAAAGGGACAACATTGGTGTTAGAAGTGGGGTCTCTGGTTCCCATTTTCACTCTCATCCTCCCTCCCTCCCTCCACTATGCTTTAAAATGGTTTGTAACAGTATTGACAACTGCTGGGGGCCGTGACACATTCCATATACCATTTTCAAAGTGCTATATCCTGCTTGGTGTAGATCTGGCCTAGAATACTACAATGGCAGTGTCCCAGGTGCCCGAGAGCCTACGAAACAGGTGTTTAAATCTATACTGTGGAGGGAGCGAAGAAAGGAGACAGAGGCAGATAAATACCTTCCTGCTGCTGCTGCCCCATACCTTGGCCACATACGTTTAAAGAAGGCAGGGAATGGTGGAGCTTAGTGTTCATGGGCAGGGCAGGGGAGGTGTGTTGGAGGATCACGGGAAGGGTGTTTGGGGAAATCCCATTGCACTACTGATGATGTGATTTGGAGCATGATAGGTTTCCGAATTCAGAAAACTACAAATACTCCGGGAGAATTTAATTTATGTATGTATTTATTACACTTCTATCCCACCTTTCTTCCATCATGGAACTCAAGGTGGCTACATGCAGTTCCCAGTTGGTCTCCCCTCCAAGCACTGACCAGACCCAGACCTGCTTAGTTTCAGCAAGGTAGCTGCCTCATGTGCCTTCAGACCATGCCCTGGGATAGTTATAAATCCATAAGAAAGTAAAAATTATATTCTAGCCTTACCAGTGTACATGATATAAGTACAAGTCACTTTCCATATTCATCCATACACACAAATCTGAGATAGTCCAATTACCTTTCTTCCACAGCTGGTTGTTTTTTATTATTAGTGTCCCAGTATATTTTATGATCTGCATTTTTCAAGATTGTTTCGGTTGAGTATGTATAGTATGGTGCAGATTATTTGATAAGGTTGAATTTGATGGCCAGTTGTTGGTGAATTATTTTTGCAGCTGTATTGTGTCTATTATTATTATTATTATTATTATTATTATTATTATTATTATTTCTGAACTGCCCAATAACTGAAACTCTTTGGCTAGTTCACAACAATTCGCAAAAAAATACAAACCACAACATTATACAGCATGGCATACTATAACATTATAATAAAGCATAGCTTTAAAAAATGTACAAAATTTAAAACAATTTAAACAGCCAACATAATTTCAGTAAAAAAATCAATCATAGAGTTGTTGATGACAGTGTTGGAGGCAAGCAGGTCTCAGAGGGGAGCTCTAGTTGGGGGGGGGCACCACCGAGAAGGCCCTCTCCCTTGTTGCCCCCTTCTGAGCCTCCCACAGAGGAGGCACTCAGAGGAAGGTGTCTATCTACCATGCTCAAGTAGAATAGGACAAATGAGGTCTACCTCTCCCACTCTCTTGGGAGACCTATAGACCTCTCTCTTGGGAGACCTGTAGAGCCAGACCTATAGCATGCTTGATACTATTGGTGGTTGATTGACTAGTGAGATCTGATGACAGGCAAAATCTTTGTGTAACTATCTTTATGTAAATATTTGGCTGGTATGATCCAGTCTAGTCTTTTGTCACTAGGGCATCAACAAACAAAAAGAAAGGAAACAAAATAATCCCAGACCTCACAAGGACTTACTTCTGAATAAACATGCTTAGGATAGCACTCATCTTAATGGGAAATGTGCACTTAGTAGAATGTAACTTCTAACTCAATTGAATTTTTAATTTGTGTCAAATAATTTCCTGTAGAAACAATGACTTAACCTTGATCATTACAACAAATTGCATTTCCAATTAGTGTGATTAATTTGCTCCTGAACTTTTAATATGACATTTACCTTAATTGGGGATAACTTCAAAAACGAGTTCATAGACAAAAGAGTGCCATTAATGCGCTGGACACAACTGACTGCTAAATATGACTGCCCATCGACATTTTCTGCCTGAGGCTAAGGACAAGATGGCACACCTGGATTCCACGTACAAAAGCCAGCTGGACTAGCACTGGAAACATACTTGAACAATGGTGAGTAACAGCACCCTCCACTCAATCTGAAGGCAGCTGGCTAGTTTAGGTGGTGCAGGGCAGGTTGTATGGCATACTCAACTCTGTAAATTACATCCCTGCGATGTAGGGATTAACAGATGGACAGCAAAAGTAGATACTGAACGTTAACAATTGCATAGAGACGTACTCCAAGCTTGGGAAGAAAAAGACTTACCACCCATCACTCGTTAGACTGAAGATCTTACTGCTCTTGCTATATTTGAGCATATCTCCTACAACAATCAAAGTTGTATGGATGTTTATTTAGTTATGTGGACTGCTTATCTTAATGAATATATTTGAAATTGAAATTTTAATCCTTTTTTGCCCCTGTCCTTGCGTTTTATTTTTTCTTCTTTTCTCTCTCTTTTTCTTTTCCCTATATCAAGGGACATATTAATGATTACTGTATATTGATATGTTTCATGATATGAATTCCCCTTCCCCCTTTGTTTTGCTTTTTGTTTTGTTTGCTATTGTTAACATTGTGTTGCAGATAAAAAGATTAAAACAACAATTAAAACAACAACATCAGCAACAACCACCTCTGTCCTCCAACACCTTGCCACTTCTTCATGTTCCCAGCATCTACCGCCTGGGCCAAATACCTCTCTGTGCCTAATGGGAGAACCAGCGTGGTATCTGCCAAGCAGCAATCATGGTAAGAGAATTGTCCAACTAGCATCTTTCATGTAGATATTCAATGATGGGTTTTTCAATATCCCCCTTCCTGGGGGGTGGCAGACAGCATCCAATGGGGTCCATTCTGTCTCACACTGGGGTTAATATGAACCTGCTGGGAGAAACTGTTCAAAGAATGATTTGGAGTCTAGCACCCTCAATATCCCAATGATACAGAAAAGTATGGACTTCAACCGCAGATTATGTTTGAGTCTGTGGGGCTGCCATGACGTCTTCTTTGCCCTGGGGTGGCTCTGAATCTGCATGGCGTCGGTTAGATGTATGGTTGAAAAGTCGGGGATGTACCCCGACATTTCCAGCTGGAGCAAGGCAGCCTGGCTCTTCCAGCAGCCTGTCCTCACTCCCGAGCCACTCCGGGGGGCTTTCCTGGTAGATGGCAACCCCCAATTGGTCACCATCTGCCTGGGCAGAGGGCAGGGGGACGGGATGAAGAGAGGAATGGCTGCCAGAACACCCCACATTACCTTGCCTTGGGAGGAAGAGTTTCCCTTTCAGGAAAATAAATTATTTCCTTCCTCAGAGCTGCCGCCGCCTCCCACTCCTCCTTGCTGGAGTGGAGCAGCAACACTTATGATAAGTTATCTGAACCAGTGGGGGTGATAGACAAAAAGGGAACCTGTTTCTTCCTCCTGTAGTTTCTTCTTGCAACTACTTGTTTATATAGATTGCAACTCTTAGGCTCCACTTCCTTCCTCCTTCTTAGTTAGTTAGCTTCCTCTTTGTCTGAAGCATGCAACCATGATGGCTGCACTCAACTCTCTCTTTGAAAGTACTTTTGTTTTCCCAGGAGCTATAGGCTCTTAACAATGCTATCTTTTAACTAAAAGTAATAGTGTGAGTGTGTTTCTTTCTATAGCCTTGCCTTGCACCAATTACACGCTGAAGCTACGCAGCTGTAGTTTACCAAAACAAACAGAACTCTTAACACTCCTTACCATACATCTTGTCTAAGGGAGGGATGGGGGAGGGAGCAAATGACTGCTGTAAACCCCCGTGCTTGAATCTTGGCATGGTGATTATCTGGTGCAACCCCACAGGAGCAAAACCACGGGTAGCCTATTTACACTACTGCTTTAAAACAGTTTATAACAGTTGTAAACCAGTTAAAGCAGTAGTGTAGATAGGCTCGGAGTTTGGGGGAAAGCGGTGCCAACTCAGTGTTGTGCAGATAGCCTCTGTGTCTGGTCTATAAGGTGTGAACTGGATAAATTCTAATTTAAAAAAATGAACTGAAATGGATTTCTCATGCATCCCTAAGGCATTCCTCATTGTGGTTCCAGCATAGAAAAGACCCAATGTTATGGACAATACCAGCCAAAGCTAAGCTCTTTAAATGCCCACGGATTTTAGCTTCATAGGCTGCCTCTACAAGAGAGGTTTAAAGCTCTTTCAAGGCGCTTTAAAAATTTACCTCTACAAGAACGGAGCGCGAATCGGGCGTAGAGGCGCATTATCTCTCTGATTATGCGCATTATCGAATGCGCGTTAAATCGTGAGTTTTATTTTGCTCCGGCCGTTAAAGCGCATTTTAACTATGTGAACAAGCGCTTATGCGCATTAACTACTTGTAAAGCGCATTTTGGTCATCCGTTAATGTGCTTCGCCGCCTCTCGCCGCCTCTCGTGCAGAGGTATTAGGTGTAAATGTGCTTCAGCGATTATGCGCATAATCGCCTAACCGGGCGCAAAAGCGAATCCTTGTAGAGGGGACCATAGATTCATGCACACAATTAGCTCTCCCATTAACTTTTCCTTAAACATACTTAATTTCGGCAGAATCATGCCCTGTGTTATTGTATCTCTGAAGCAACCTGACAACCTTTTTGAAACAATAACTCAGTTCATATGGGGTGGGGGTGGGGATAACAAGGAGTCTTATCAAAAATAGTCATCTGACAAAATCTCCAAATACATTTATGTTCCCTTCTGGGAAATTGAGTAATTTCAAATGCTCGTGGAGCTTTCCATTCCATTAATAAATAGAGATTAACAGCCGTGAAAGAATGACATCCTTTTCAGGTAAGAAATTACCACTAATACAGAAAGAAAATGCAATCCACTGGAATAAAGAAAGAAATTAATCAGTTCTCATCCCACTGCAAAGTCAATTGTACTTACATGTTCTGGTGTGTTGTTGTTTCCCTGAAATGGATTACATCCTCCTACATTCCAGATTAATCTCACTAAGGACTTTTTTTAGAGCCAGATGATAATCTTTGGGCATTTATAAGGATTTCCAGGACAAAAAAATGGGGAGAAGCAGGTTCTCAGGATGCTAAAATACTTAATTTCAAAGTCCAACGCGTTTCGGCCTGTGTTGTTTTTTTTAAGGCCTTTTTCAGGGGGTTGATAAGTGATGTCTGCAGGAATACTCCTAACAAGATGATAGTCTCCTACGATAATTACTGGCAACTGGACCAGGAGTTGAAATAAATACTTTGAAATGCTCTCCTCCTTTTGGTTTTTTTAAGGATTTCCAGGACAACTCTGAATTTAAAAGCTCCCAGCATTAATTTGGTATATTATCCCAATATAATTTGTCTTCATATTTTCTTTCTTTTATTTATTTATTGCATTTATATCCCACCTTTTTTCCCTTCAAAAAACCCAAGACAGCATACATAATCCTCCTCCTCCTCCCTATTTTATCCTCACAACAACAATCCCGTGAGGTAGGTTGGGCTGAGAGTTTATGACTGGCCCAAAGTCACACAGTGAATTTCCATGGCTGTGGGAAATAGAACCTGGATCTCCCAGCTCCCAGTCCAACACTCTAACCACTATACCACATTGGCTCTCATACCACACTAGCTCTCAACATCAGAATTAGACCAGAATTAGTTCAGTCACAAGTATCCAGACCAGAATTTTTCTCCCATTGGAGAAAAATTGGAGAAAGCATACACTGAGGGTTGGATTTGCAAGGGACAAATTGGATTAAATTTTGGGTCGTGGGTGAATTTTAAAGAGTTATAATTGCTTACCTGTGAATATGAGTTTGCCACTGGAAAAACTCACAAGCCAGGTAAGATGGAGATGCAGCCATCCTTTGTAAATGTCAGGAGCTTGTTAGAACTGAGAACCTCAGGGGCAGAGGCCTACCCTAGTCAACTGCATTCAAGCCTGAGAGAATAGATGTTTGCCTGTAATTGACGAGCAGAATGTAACCTCTACATGGACAAGGGCCGGATTTACACGTCGTCCTCGATGCGCCCTCCCTGCACCACAAGCCGCTTTGGAGTGCTGCACTTCGTCTAGTGTGGCTCAAGCCTCGGAGGCTCTGCTCGCGCCGCCACCACCGCCCTTTCATCCCGGCCGGTCCCAGGGAGGGAGGAGGGAGGGTTGTAAACAAAAGCTAGCAATTGGAAATCCCTCTCCCAATCGCTGGCTTTTGTTTATAACCCTCCTCCTCCCTCCTCCCTCCTCCCTCGCCGGACCGGCCTGGATGAAAGGGCCGCGGCCGCGGTGGCACAGGCAGAGCCTCCAAGGCTTGAGCCACAGTAGGCGGGGTGAAGCGCTCTGAAGCGGCTTGTGGCGCAGAGAGGGCGCATCGAGGACAACATGTAGATCCTACCAAGGTCTGGTAATTAGGAGCTTGGCCTCCTGCCTTTGTTTGGTCAATGGATCAGTACTTTCTGCCTGCTGCACCTCAGGCTCCATCTCATGCTACTAATGTCAAGGACTCTCTGGCTGAATTCGGACAATAGTCAATGGTGGGGTAATAATCAACTTTACAGTTGTTCATCTAGGGGGTACTCTCCACACAACATGGTAATAAATAATCAACTGTGGTGTGGATTAGGATCAGCGCTGAGTTGACTATGGCAGCATTCGGACGACACGATAGTCAATACAACTGAAGATTGTTCCCCCCCCCCAGTTGCTTATTGTGTCGTCCGAATTCAGCCTCTGTCTCCCACTCCACAGTCTTATTTGTGTTTCCCAGTCAGATAGCTGTGTGTGTGTGTGTGAGAGAGAGTCTGCATTTTAGATATATTCTCATGTCTATTTTAAAAACAAATTGCTGTCCTCGTACCATATGCCTAAAGCCACAAAGCAGGTAATGAGGACATTCCGTTCCTGTCTCCTGCTGTTTCTGATGTTGATAAGAGTTAGGGAAAACAGATGTGATTAAACATAACCTAGGCTGATGCATGGTATTAACACACATGCTCTAATAAAGCATATGCATAGCATTTCGTCCTGTGGCTTCAGCTACTTTAGGCCTTTTGGACAACTAAATTATCTATTTGGCTATAAAGAATCTTGATTACGAATTAAAGCAGTTTTTTTAAAAAAAACTCTCATGGGGAAAAATTGATGAAAAACACACACACCCTAACTCCTACGAGGAAAGATCAAAGGAATTGGGTATCTTTAGCCTTGAGGAGAGAAGACTGAAGGGATTTTTAGGTACCTAAAAGGCTGTCACACAGCAGAGGGCCACAACCATCCAAGACTGTAGGGTGCGAAATAACAAGCTTAAGTTACAGGACAGCAGATTTCCGTTGAATGGTCAGAGCAGTCAAATAATGGAACCAACAGCCTAGGGAATATCTCCACCGCTGGAGATGTTCAAGCAAAGACTGGGCTGCCATGTGTCAGGAATGCTTTAAACTGGATTCCTAGATTGAGCAAGTGGTTGGGCTCAATGGCCTAAATGGCTTTTTCCAACTCTATGATTCTGTGAAAATTGAACATTTTAGTATATGGACCTGAAGGGCTGATTAAACCAGTTTGAGCAGATCTACCTATATGAATCAGCATTATATAATCACTGGCTGAATTCGGACGACACAATAAGCAACTGGGGAGGGGGAAACAATCATCAGTTGTATTGACTATGGTGTCGTCCGAATGCTGCCATAGTCAACTTAGTGCTGATCCTAATCCACACCACAGTTGATTATTTATTACCATGCTGTGTGGAGAGTGCCCCCTAGATGAACAACTCTAAAGTTGATTATTACCCCACCGTTGACTATCGTGTTGTCCGAATTCAGCCATTGTGTGTATATAAGTGGGAGGAGAGCTTAGGTTTAGCAACATCCCATCAAGGAAGATCAGAAACATTGCACTTCTTGGAAAAAAAGGGGGAACCTCTTGTTTTAGAAAGCTAGAACACTGCATTTTCATTGTTGTCTACTGTAGCATGCAATGTGTAACTGGCCGTTGGCTAGCTACTACAGACCTACGCTTCACCTAGCATGAACCTGCTCTTTTACAGGAGAGTGATATGATAGGGTGACTTTCCACCCACTCTCTGCTACTGTCAGTTTCAACCCATCTTATCTGCAGTGCATGAGCAGCCCAAAGAATTCAGAGGTTGTTGCAGCTGCATGAAGTAGATCTAGACAACAGGATCAAACCTAAAGGCGAGAGGGCAGGTCCTCTTCTCAACTTAACTTTAAAAATATTGTAGCTGTACTCCTAGATCACACCACATATAGTAGGTCACATCCTGAATGGTGTGTGTGTGTGGGGGGGATACTTAGAGACTTCCTATTGGTTGCAAGGTGGATTCGCAGACATGTGGGCATGAATTCTTTATGTAATTACTTTCTTTGGGGAAAGTACTATGTAGTAGATGCCACCATCAGTGACTGTAAGGATTTTTTAAAAAGCCCATGCCTTGAAGACAGGGCTGGCTAGGAATGTATATTAGTAAACATGGAAATGTTATAACTGTGTGTTCCTGGTGTTGCTGGAGGTGATGAAATTAAGTGTTATTTTAACTTCATTTGGATGGGGGGGCTTTTCTATTCATGCATATTTTAACACTTAGCTCACAACGATTATATTTATTTGAATAAATTGTGATCTGTTTAAATTTTAACAGCATGAAAAGTTCACAGAAACTCCCAGAGGGATGTCGCACTCGGTGTGTTAAATTATGGTGGTGCCCTACATTTATATTTCTACAGCAAGCTTTCCGATTCACAATACGATCCTTTTGCAAACCAAAGCGGCACCCATCTGTTCTGTATTCAAAAAACAGTACTTTTAGCTTGGTGGCATGTAGGCATAAACAACTTGACATAATTCACTTTAAAACAGAAGCTGAAGTAGATTCTAAAGCATCTTAATCAAAAGCAGAAAATGTCATAATATTTTTTATTTATTTATTCATTGAAATAAGTTTAATCACCTTTCTGCCCAAAAAGGGCCACCAGGGTAACACACAACTTTCAAAACAATCTCATAAAAAACAGCAAAATGAAGAAGAAAATGACACATCCCTTGTTTTTGTGCCCATTCAGGGGGCGCCTCCAACCCAGCTCCAAAGCAAGGTGACAGATTGCAGATGCCATCATCACCTCGCTCCAAGAGAAAAAAGTCACAGTAAGTCCCCAAGGTTTTTAACCCAGAGCTTCCACCACTGCAGATCCACCCCGGGGCAAACCTCTCATCAAGACAAGTCCTAGGGGATTTCCAAAACCTGTGAGCAGCCACAGAAAAGGCCTAGTCTTGTGTCACCCCCAAACACAACTCTGCAAGTGGCAGTACTGGGAGAAGGGCAATCCACAAAGATCTGAAAACCCAGGCAGGTTTGTACAGGAGAAGATGGTCGTTCAGGTAGCCTGGTCCCAAGCCAGATGCCTACATCAGCCTTCCTCAACCTGAGGCTCTACAGATGTGTTGGATTGCAACTCCCATAATTCCCATGGTGGTAGAGAATTATGGAAGTTGCTGTCCAACACATCTGGAGGGAGCAGAGCCAATGAACAGAATTACTTTACCTTTGTTATTGCAAAAAAATTGTTTTCTCTCCCGCAATGGCCTCTAAAGAAGGATAACAGGAAGTAGGATTATTACCTTTTTTTTTCTTTTTTTTTGGCAGGACCCCGTGATTTAAACAGCTGCACTGAAGAACTTCAGCAGGTGATGCTGTCCCCATTTCTAGTTTTCTGTACTGTGGGCAATGATGACTATAGCTCGCCTAAAGATCTCTATAGTCTACAATGCAGTTTTCTCCTTCCTGCTCCTCTCTCCCACCCATCCCTCTCTGTCTTCCTCCATTGCTGGGAGCACATGGCTTGCTCTCTCTGGCTCCTGCCTGCGTCATGAACCACAAAAGGACTAAACATATACCGTTTTTGAAACTCTATGTTGTACCTACATTTTTATGCAAGAACACTTGTGAGTAAAGCTACTTTTTTTTTCTTCACTAAAGAAAGGTGTGGGTTTTGTTTTTGTTTTTTAGCCTTTTGTGTGGCTGTGGGACTGGTAAATGCTCGTTCTGTCCTGCCTTTTTGTATTTTTCTGCTAACTGCCTTGCTAACAGGAGGCAACCATAATAAATAAATACCATCAGAGATTTCGCCTCCAAGGTGATAGCCAATGCTATCACCTTGGGGGAGGGGGATCCGAGCAGAGATTTCCCCTCCCTTCCCCTCCCCTTCCCAGCTGCCACAGGAAACTCCGCAGCAGCTTCCTCTCCTGAAGTTGGGGTTGTGGTCTTGGGAGGGAAGGAAATGGGCATGTTGGGGGTGGGCAAGTGGCTCGGGAGGGGAGAGGCCATAAATCCATCAGATCCACAAGTCTCTTCACATCCCCACCTGTGCACATTAACTAGACAGGCTCTGAGGTCCATTTCTTTCAGAATTAGAAAACAAGAGGGGTCAGCTAAACACTATGTAATTAACGTAACATGAAATTTAACTCTGTGTCAGTTCAAACATCATGCTAAGCCACCGTGGCTCAGATTCATGAGCAACTCATATGGGGTTAGCGGGTTGCGTGGGGGAGATTCTCACCCCCATTACCCATCCTTTGCAGTGGGAGTAAACTGCCCCACGGTGGCTTACCGTGTCATCTGGCAGAAGCCCCAGGGGATAAATCCATGAAAAAAATGACCACGGAGATAGCCACGTATAGCACCCGGATCTTCTGATGATGTTCTAGCTTGTGTGGTGATTCCTGACATGAGGCCCGTTGAGATATGCAGGCCCGGCAGTGGGAGGATGACAAGATACCCATGGAGCGGGGAGGGGCAAGTGAACCACGGAGTGCCTTGTGGT
Source organism: Anniella stebbinsi (assembly GCA_029215795.1). Classification (NCBI taxonomy): domain Eukaryota; kingdom Metazoa; phylum Chordata; class Lepidosauria; order Squamata; family Anniellidae; genus Anniella; species Anniella stebbinsi. Next base: position 148,513,545 of record JARDYH010000004.1, read on the forward strand.
TCCTGGTTGTGTGGGCATTGTGGTTTTCTTATCCATCCCCACTCCACGGGTGTACTACACCCCCCACCATGGAATTATGTGACTAAGGCCTCTATGTCACCAAGCAGCTGCAGAGAGTCTTCTTGTCTCAGGCATGATATCCTAATCGTAAGGATAGAGGGCTCCCCAAAGGTGGGATTTGGGGGCTGAGTCTTGGCATCTCCTTTTCTAGAAATAAAACCATAGTTCAGATTCTGCTATAATGGAAACATTCAAGTCAGATCAGGTGTGAGCAATTATATGTGCAAATTAAGTGCCTACTGCAATGGTTATTCTGTGTGTAAGTACAAGATTTCCCGTTCAGATCTTTCAGATTCTAGCACGTTCTCTTCTGATGGGAAGGAAATCACAAACCAGGAGGCTAACCTAGAACAGTTAATTTTTCTTTCTCTTTTCATGGCACAGTGTGATTCTTGCAAGCGCTCTATTGTTAGCAACAGGCTGCCTTCGGGGAAATTATATAATTAGAATAGCATAAAGAACAGCATCATTTGCTCCTTGTCTCCTCCCTGCAATGATTACAACTGACTCATTGGCAATGGCCTGTGAAATAGAATGAATCAAAAACATGCCATCTTAATAGGGATTCATAATATGATTGCCACAATGGCGGGAATCAGTCACTTCTTGTAAAAACTTCATTATGCCACATTGTATTGTGTGACTCAGAAACGATGTACAGTGTTCTGGTATTAGAAAAGCCATCATGAACATGTCATTATTCAAAATGGTGGGAGTATTTCTATTATTTTATTTAAATTCTAATTAATTATCTTGCTGTTCCTCTAAGGAGCTCAGGATGGAATACATGCTTCTTTCCCTTCCCCTTTTTTATTCTCACAACAACCCTGCAAGGTAGGTTAGGCTGACACAGTGACTAGCTCAAGTTCAGAATTGTGACTGAGCAGGGATTTGAACCCACATCTCACCAGTTCTATTAGGACCCAACTGCCATTATGCCTCAAAGACAGGTAAAAACATGGCTGTTTGCAAAGGAATTTTCTGCTGAGTGATATCAGTTTATTTGTTTAGCTTAGTTACGATGTTGTGATTATGATCTAGAGTGCTTATTTTGTTTTTATTTTTGACAAGAGTTTGTAGTGTTATAGTGTTGCTATTGTGTTTAGGGTATTGTTCTTAATGAAGTAAACTGCTTTTAATTTTATTTATTTGCATTTGCATTTGCAGAAGAAAGCTGGCTAACCCTGTCCCTAACCCCCCACAAATTACCTGACTGGAACTGCAGTGTCTATAACAATATGAAGGAAGTACTGGATTTGGCCTGAGTGGGTTGTACTTCCTGGGAGGAACCAGAAAGTGATAATGGGTAACACCCACTGCTTCTGGCCTGAGGACAGCGAGGTCACAGCCTAAGAGAGGTCAGTGGAAACACCTTGTTTAAATAAAACTTAGGTTTGTTTGGCAGGCAGAATCTGTGCAAGCCTGTGGGGTGAAGTCCACCAGCTTTGAAACAAATGTTCGTCGTCAAACCAAAGTGACTTGACACAGCCAGCCAGCCAGCTGCATATTTCATAGACTTCACCGCAACAAACATGGAGGGAGCCATTTCCTACCTCCATGTTCATCAGATGGCTATTAAAACTCAGTGATGAAGTGAACAAAGAACCAATCACCAGCATAACATTTAGCTGTGGTGAAGAATGTACCACCATATATCAGCTATGAAGGTCCCTGGGTGGCACTGGCAAGACTAGGCTGACCATCTGTAAAGGAGGACAGGGCTCATGTAACTTTAACAGTTGTAGAGAAAAGGGAATTTCAGCCAGCATCAATTGTATGCAATTAGTTCCTGATGAAATTCCCTCTTCATCACAACAGTTAAAGTTGCAGGGGCCCTGCCTTCTTTTGTATATGGTCACTCTAGTATAGTGCCTGCAACTTTAACTGTTGTGATGAAGAGGGAATTTCACCAGGAACTAATTGCATACAAATGACCCTGGGTGAAATTCCCTTTTCTCTACAACTGTTAAAGTTACATGAGCCCTGTCCTCCTTTTCAGATGGTCAGCCTAGGCAAGACACTATTGCCCCCTTCATGCATGAATCGCACGGAGTGGGCACCATGCAATTGCCAGGAGTGGGGATGCACCATTGGCCCTATCCCTGCCATTGGGCATGCTGCTAGCTCTGTCCCCAGCCACCTGGGTAATGCACTGTCTGTAACAAAGAAGCCTGCATGCAAGTTTTGTCAGTTCAGACCAGGGGCAGATCTACACTGCTGTTTTAAAGCACTTTAAAGCGCTTTATAACAATAGTGATAACTGTTTTGGAGTGTGTCCTGGGCCCCAACAGTTGTCACTACTGTTATAAAGCACTTTAAAGGAGGATGCTGGGAGTTTTAGCTCAACACATCTAGAGAGCGCCAGGTTGGGGAGGGCTGTGTCATGTACCTGCTGTGGGGGATCCTTAATAATAATAATAATATTAATAATAATTCTTACCCGCCTCTCCCTCTGGATTTTAGCGGGGAACAACATCAAATATAAAATACATAAAACTGATTAAAAACACATACAATTAATATATTATTAAAATACCAATAAAACACCAATAAAACTCTTAAAATTCAACTTCTGAGGAGCTAGAAACCACCTGTCAGGAGACATCAGGGAGCCTGGGCTCTCAGGGGAGAAGACCCTGGGTCTGCCCCTGGTAGAAGAGGGGAGTTCTGCTTCAGAGGCTGAGCATCCACCCAGTCCCAGAGAGTGCTGTCACCTTAGGAGGCAGATCAGCAGGGCTCCTTTAGGATGAAGTACCTAAATCCAAGGAAGAGCTCAGGTGTAAGGATGTAACATACAACAGCTGAACTGTGGGTGGGGCTCAGGAGGCACTGGGAATGTAAACCTCCTTTGTCTGTCTGGACTTTGCTGCAAACAACACTGGTTTTCAGTGTCTTGCAGTTTGACTTTAATGTATGTTTGGGACCTCTGTATTATTGACCTTGGACTTCTGCCTGAGGCTGCCCTGGATTCTGATTATACTTGCCTGCTATCTTGTAGGTTTGACCTTGGCTATGTTCCTGACTTCTCTTGAAAATCCTTGTTTGCTGGTAAAAACAACAACTATGCTTTGCTTTTGGCCTGCTTAATTAACTTTGTCATGGCAATTGACTGGGTGGATGTTTGCATAGTTAGGAGCTGGACAGGCTGGTATGGATGGTCTGTGGATAGATGTGGATGTCTGGGGCAGCTTGGCCCTGCTTTCAGTAATCTTGGAATGTTCCTTTGACCTTACTGGGCTATTGTTAGGCTGAAATGGTGTCTTATGTCTTTCTTATAGGCTGGCATATAAATGTAACAAGTAAGTATATGGAAATTCCTGAGGTAATCTTGTTTTGTAGGCAAATTGCCTACTTCCTGCACCCTTTAAGTTATGGAGAGCTGACCCTGAAGAATTTAGAAACAGTAGGAATGTTTTGCCTTAGAATGGCCAATTGCTCAAGGAAAGGTAGAGGAAAAGAAGATTCATAGCAATTCAGATTATCTTGAAAGCCATGTCCACTATCCTGCCTTTTCCTGAAATCGATTCTCTGCAGGCCTCTTGCCTTATCTTCAAACTTCATTCAGTTTATAAATAACATGCAGTTGGAAAGTTTTATTTCTGAAGAATGTGGAAGAAAGAATGTGCCATGAGTTGAAGTGAAACTGTCTCTGTTGCCCTCCCCCTCCCTTTTTTTTAAAAAAATGGAAAAGAAGCCGCTGCAATTTTAGGGTGGAAGCCATTACAATAATGCACATGCTGTCACTCAGCTTTGCAAGCTTATGAGGTGATTTTACAGAGCTGCCTGAATACACATAGCAGCTCACAAAATGTGACAGAAGTCACAAAATGTGACAGAAGTCAGGAGATATGTGCAGCATGAATGATATGATGGTATTATTTATCTTTGTTGAGATCTACAGCAAGATGTACTTCCAAAATAGCTTCAAATTACACTTTAGGCAAAGTCCAGTGACGACTAAGAAATGTAGAGAGTCACCCTGTGAAACTTCGTTAGTTTCTAACCTGTCTCTTTGGGCTCCATTTGAAATTCTTCTCGTGAGTTGGCTAAGGATGAATTCCAGGTTGTTGTTGTTGTTTTTGCAGTAGGTAAAATTTTTGAAGTCTCATATTATCGTTATTCTGGGACAAGAGTCCCCTGGAGGAGTTCCTCCTCTTTAGTATTGCAGCTGGCTTATTCAGATGCCTCTTACTGTGGCCCTGACAACAGTGGCATTGAGAAGGAGGATCAGTAGATGCCACAGCATGCTTGCTCTTTGCCTGTCAAGCAAGCTAGTGGTAGCAACCATGAGGAAGAGGATGAGGAACAATAGCGCCTAACGAGAGTGGTGGTGAGAAGGTAGACTCGCTGCTGTGGGCAGGAGTCAATTGAGGGTGCCTTGCCCAAGGACTCTCTAAAACCTGGAGCCAGCACCGCCTACAGCAAACTGTTACGCTGTGGAGTGCTCCTGTTCAGGGTTCCAGCCAGCCACCTGTGCCTACCTCCAGGATACTCCATTCCATTCTCCCCTCACCCCTAGTTTCCTAGTCTTTTACCCCATATATATATATATATATATATATATATATATATATTTCTTCAAACCTTGGGGTTCCCCTAAGCTTGCTGATGCCCCACTCTTCTCTGTTTGTGGTACCCTTTTGGCTACGAAAGGATCCACCCTCAGAGAATGAGTTTGCTATTAGTACATGGAAACTGGTCAAGAAATCCCTTTTTCTCCTGAGTTTTAGCAGCCTTTGAAGTTCTATTCTGCAAGGCTGAGCCTGCATAAACTCGTTTGGCCACCTAAGTGTGTTATCTCATGCCGTCGCTGGCTTCCAGGTCAGAAACGAACCCTTGGTAATTGGACTGAATTCGTTGGTGGGAACTTTCAGCCCTCAGATAACCTGAGCAGATTGTTTCGAGCCAACTGGTGATTGGCTAAGAGCGATCCAAAAGCTTTGGGTATAAAACCAAGGGGGGGGGGGAAGTTGCCTCTGTCTGTAAATGGTTTAATTGTGCTTTTTGCACAGTCCTCCTTGGATGGATGGCTTTCTGAGATCCTGTTCTATTGAAGTCCTGTGCTGTATAGATAGGCTTATTGTCCTGTAAGTATTGTTTACAAATATTGCTTTGTTTCTTTTCTACATCATCCCCTTTCCTTTTTGTGAATAAACTTACCATCTATCTTGATTCAATGTGTGTGCTCCATTCTAATTAAGCCTTGGTTCTAAGTCCAGAGCTTTCCTCTTGGTTATTGCTGCTCTTTATGGTTTCGGGCCTAGGGCTTTTAAACAGAGGGTGCTGACTTGGACCTTGTTTCATAAGCCTTGGGGGTGTCCTGTACAGTATGAGAGTTTCCTGGCTCAGGCTGAGTTGGACAGAAGGGGGTCAGCAGCCTACCTTGCAGGTTTGGTTTTCAAGCTGAGCACATTTTTTGTCCCTCCCTACACTGTCGGGAGTTAGGATACCCTTCTTCCTCCCTCCACAAATTTAAAGAGCAAAATGGTCGACAATGTAGTATAAAGAAACCTGCAGCCAAAGACTTGGCTCATTTGTTCGGATCAATATTTGAAATGCAGCCTGCCCACCTATGGATTTTGGCCCCTCTTTTTCCCTCTCAGTTGCCTGATGATAATGTTGCAGTAGTGGGTGAAATGACTGCTGAGAGAATACCATTATTAAGGTTCAGTACAATTTACTCAGTGCCTGTGTGCTCTGAAGTTAGTCCCATTAAGTTCAATGGGGCTTTCTCCCAAGTAATTGAATATAGTATACTTTGTGACCTTATCTTTCACCTTTTAAACATCCAGTGCATGAAAATAAATCAGTGAAACTGTTCTGCATGCAAGACAAAATTGGGTTCATTAGAGCTGTAATTGCCCACACATCAGCTCCAAAACTTTAAAAGAGAATGTTAACAGGAATTGGAAATAAGGGAATTGGACACACTTTAGAAGTCTTTAAATTCCATGGCTCACAGCCAGGCAACATGCGTATAGCTCAAAATAGTGACAACGGATGCACAGTACAATGTGGCTGGAAATGCACTTCTGTCAGCCATGTTATTTAATGTGAATGGGCCCCACTGAATATCTCACTTTCCACATCCCATCTGTGCAGGTCCCAATCCAGCAAGGAATCCATACACATCTCTACCTTGCTGGGCCCGACCACATTGGTGGCACTTACTGTATTCTTTAGACTAAGGGTTTTCAAACTTTCTGAGAAATCATGAGAAGGAACTTGAACCTAACTGACTCCATTTTGTATGGCCTTAACCTAATTGTCCTCCTAACAATGATTTTTTTTATTGTCCCTCTCCTTGTCTCTTATAAGTAGCTTCTATGCTGTTGTAACTGCATGCAGGCAGCAGACCACAGACCATGTGACCTGGCCTAGTAAGAAGTAACAGACCGTTCCAGACCATATAAGGAGAAACACCTGCTACCATACCGTTATGTTGCGCGCGCATCATCCTGTTGTGTGAAATGTATATCAAGTTGCTTCACCCATTAAGGGGGGTCAGTCTGTGGAACGATTCCAGGCTGGCATTGCTAGCAAATAAAGGCTATCTGTTTGGACCTGTAACTTTGGATTGGACTCCGATTATTTACTGTAACATTTTGGTGCATTGGCCGGGAATCATCCCTCACTGGGAGACCTGCTAATCGGAGAACCATACCAGGGAGATTTCCCCCGCTTCCGCTTGGTTCCCCGCGGCCCCCAGCCGGCCGTGGCCCTCCTTGGGAGCGCGCCTCCAGCCTTTAGCTGGTCCCATTCAGGTTCTGTGGCAGGTCCGGGGACAGTGTGGAACAAAAACGGACCGAGCGGAAGTTCAGTGCAGATACCCTTCTGCCCAGCGCTGGGACATCTGGACCAGGCAAGTATCAGGGGAATTGCCTATCTTGTTTTGTATTGGCCGACTCAGCAGAGTCGAAGGGGGGCCTGATCAACCCTCGGAATTGTAGACGCACGTATTGTTTGGTATTGCCCGACTCAGTAGAGTCGAAGGGGGAGCCTGATCATCTCCCCGTAACGGTAAACTGTTTCTGTTTCTTTGAACTGGGAGGTCTGGGAGGACGGGTGTCGTCCTGGATGTTTGATGTGTGTATGACTGCCTGATTTCCATTGCTGACCGTTGGGCAGTAGCCCTGGGACGCCTCTGGGTGTCTTGAATTGCCGGCAGCGTGGGCTGGTAGTGAAGAGACTGTATTCCTCTGTATCAGCCGCCTGACTCCCCCAATTCCTACAGTCAGACGGTTCCCTGTCAATCTTCCCTGCTGTGTATTGTCTGTCTGGTTGACTATATTGTGTATTAGTCAAGAAAAGGATGGAGGGAGGTTTTTTGACCCCACTGAACCTGATGATTAAGCATTTCAGTAAAGTTTTTGATCAAACGAAGTGCAATGTAGATTTTATGGAAGCTAAGTGCTACTATGACTGGCCTGCTCTAGGACCCCTTGTAAAATTACCCCCCCAAGGTATTTCCTCTGAACCCTATATTTCCCGAGTTTAGAACCTTGCCATCATAGAAAGGGGGGGCCCTCAGTTCAGAGGACAATCCATGCACAGAGAGCTAATTGAAAGTAGCCAGACACCCCCCCCCACCATAAGCACGAGAAGTTGGCCGAAGATGCAGCCCTTATCATGATGAACCAAGTAAAAAAGACCCCAAGACGCAAGGCTCCTGTGACTGCCACCTCCTGATGTCCCAGACGTCCCTAGGTCCGGACCAGACATCCTGGCTCCCTCTCCGATGTCCCAAGACTCCACTGCCCCAGCCATCAGCCGTCACCTCTGCACCTCTAGACACCCTGCCACTCCAGCCGGCTCCACCACAGAAATTTGGCTGCTAACACAGGCACCGAGACAAGAATTTTCCCTGTCCGTGAGAGTCCCACCGTTGTTCCTGCCGTCACCGACCCTGCCACGAATGTGTCCACGTACCAGACCTACGTCCTCTCTCCTACTGAATTCCAGAACTGAACTGCCTGAATTGAACTGAGCTCTTGAACTCCTGAACTGGAAGAACCACGGACCCTCCTAAGAAGAAGAGCCCGAGAAGTTTGTAGACATAATTGAGGATGTAATAACTGCCCATAATCCAACCTGGACTGATATCCAACAACTAATGGGATATCTCCTGACAACTGAACAGAGACTACAGACCCAGGCTAATCTCGAAAATGCAGCCACAGAACGGGGCCAGAGAGAAGGCATCCCCGACCCCAACCAGAGCAACACCGCCTATGCCCCAAGATTAGACCCTCAATGGAACATACAGACTCCGAACCCAAGCCATCAACTGCGTACCACAGCCCAACAGCAAAAAGGAACTCAGAGTTTTCCTCGGCATGGCCGGCTATTGTTGCATCTGAATCCTGAATTATGCAGCCTTAACACAGCCCCTCTATGAACTCCTGAAAACCAACCTACCTGAGTCAGCCCCGCTCGAGTGGACAACAGAAGCCACCCACAGCCTCCGAGACCTGAAGATTGCTCTTACCAGCCCCCCAGCCCTAGGACTGCCTGATATCAGCAAGCCCTTTCACTTGTATGTAGATGAAAGAAAAGGAACTGCTGTCGGAGTCCTAACTCAGCGCACAAGCTCCTGGAACCGCCCGTCGCCTATCTGAGTAAGAATACTGATCCTGTCAGTCGTGGATGGCCCGGCTGTCTTCGCTGCATTGCTGTTGCATGCCTGCTCCTGACTGAGGCCATAAAGAAAGACTGTGCCATTCTAAACCCTGCTACCTTAATGCCTCTGCCTGAAAACCCTGTCCATGATTGCCAGAAGATTATAGAAACCGTGCATTCCAGTCAACCTGATTCTAAAGACACTCCAATTCCTGGAAGCGTCGCCCTGTTTACAGAAGGAAGAAGTTTTGTCCGAAATGAAACCAGATACTCTGACTACGCAGTAGTCACTGAAAATGAGATTCTACTGACAGAGTCCCTGCCCCCAGGCGTCTGCCCAGAAAGCAGAACTAGTAGCCGCCCCAGAATGGGCAAAGGAGAAGCAGTTTTGTCATACCTGATTGTCCAAGTCTGAGAGCGAGGATTCTTGACTGCTGAGAAAAACCCATTCTACAGCAGAAAGCTCCTCCAAGCTGTCTGGAAACCAGAGCTGTTATCTACTGCAGAGCGAGATCAAAAAAGAAACTACAGCGAAGCTGTTTCCTGTCAGCGTTAGTTATTACGCTGAAACCACATCCTTCCACCAGCCTTACACTGAAGAGAAAAAAAAAAAAAAAAGAAAGAAGGAAGCATTGAAGAAGCTGGCCAGCCTCTGCACAGACGTCTCTAGAGGATGTATAAGAACAACCCAAGAAAAGGCCCAGTCCCATTGCCTGGTCAAATACTGAGAGGCAGCCATCCCTTCAACTAGATTTCATACACATGCCACCAGCTGCTGGTTACAAGCTCCTCCTAGTAGCGCCGTCTGCTCTTTCTCTGGATGAGTAGAAGCCTGGCCTGCAAAAGCAGAAGTTCAAAAGAAGTGACAAAGCACTTATTAGATGTCCAGGCAGATAAACAGTGACAACAGAGCAGCCTTTCAAGCAGAAGTCCCTTGCTGTCCGTGGCCCTGCTCCACATGCATTGTACATCAAGAACCAATAGACTGACCCCTTATGAACTGGTCTATTAAGCCCAGGGACCAAGTACATGTCAAAAGTTATAAAGAAAAATCTTTTAAGAAAAACTGGGATGGCCCCTCCACAGTTTTATTGATTATTCCTACTGCCTTAAAAGTTAAAAGAACCCCATCTGGATCCATTGGAGCCGTGTGAAAGCAGCAGCAGCTGCCCATACAGACCAATGGCAAGTTGCCAAGCAACACCGACTGAACATGATGCTGAAGAAATTGCCTACGTCGCTGGACGTGACGGGAGAAGCCTCCCCAGGGCCGGTGCCCGAGGGAGCGAAGTGACTGGGGGCGCTGCATCCCTTCCCATCCCGGATAGAGGAAGTGGACACCGCCCGAAGACTCCTGAAAGACTTTCAGTATCAATGCCCTTATTAATCCCGGCCTCTAGTGATGTCACTCCCTGTCAGTCATGTATTCAGACTGTCAAATTGCATAACCAGATCAAACAGATGTTCATTTATCAGAGTAGGCTCCAGTGTAAGGGCAAAGTGCAACCGTGCACTTTTCAGAACGTCACTTACTCCGCCTGCATACAAGACAGTGCCATCACCTGTTTCAACCCGAAGGAGGCCCCTGCCCAGTGGAGTCTCGAGGTCAGAGGCCCCAGTGGACAGGGGACAGTACTACAATGAATGTCCCTATTAGAAATGTGTATGATGGGCCACGTGAGAAAAAGAACACGAGAGAATCCACATGCCCGCCTCACCAAAGTTCCAGTCCTAAGTTCCTGCACCGCCCAGAGATGTAATTTAGTAAATTTTCACCTTTGCTGAAACTGTTGCAAACTCCCTCAGTGTCAGTAACTGTTATGTATGCGGAGGTACCCAATTGGGGAACCAGTGGCCATGGGAGGCAGCTGAATTGAATGTCAGCCAGCCGTATAATGAGCCAAATCCTCACAGTCAGTAGATGTTAGGGGACACCGTTGTAAGTCAGTGGTGCCTCCAGCGCCTACACCCATCAGCCCCTAAGATTGAAGAGACCCCTGTCAGTCACTCACCACCCTGAATGGCTCTCCTGTCCCGAATAAACGTCACCCAGAGCTCCGGCAACTGGCCAGCCCCCAGGGGATTGTACTGGATCTGCGAGCAGTATGCTTATTCTGAACTCCCTGAACCCTGGGCAGGCACATGCACTCTAGGAGAGATCCGCCCCTCTTTCTTTCGGGTCCCCTTGTCAGATGGTGTGCGTCTGGGCCACCCAGTGTACAACAAGTGCAGCATATCCCCTAATGTTAAAATTGGGGACTGGAAAGATGATGAGTGGCCACCTGGGAAGATTGTTCAGTATTATGGCCCTGCCACCTGGCACAAGATAGAATGTCGGGGTACAGAACCCCCATTTATATGCTTAACAGAATCATACGTTTGCAAGCAGTTCTAGAACTAATAACCAATGAAACTGCAAGGGTACTGAATGTCCTATCCAAAACCCAGACCTAACTGCGAAATGCTGTGTATCAGAACCGCTTGGCTCTTGGCTCTTGACTACTTGCTTGCTACTGAAGGCGGTGTGTGTGGAAAATTTAATCTCACTAATTGTTGTCTGCATATTGATGATAATAGAAAAGTTATTGAAGAGATCACCAGTAAAATAACTAAGCTTGCTCAGGTTCCCGTGCAAACCTGGAAAGGATTTGAGTGGGCCCAAGGGCTGGGTTCCTGGTTTACATGGGTAGGGGGGCTGAAAGGGATTATAGCGATAGTAATTGTAGGACTCCTGATCTGTATCCTCTTGCCCTGTTTAATGCCCTTGTTGTTACAGAGCTTCCGCGGAATGGTGGAACAGATAGCAGACCGGCGCACGGCTGTCCACCTAATGGCTTTGCGCGACTACCACCCTGTGCCTATGGCAGATGAAGATAGTGAAACTCCTTAGTAATTAAAGGAGTTTCAAAGGGGGGAATGAGAAGGAACTTGAACCTAACTGACTCCATTTTGTATGGCCTTAACCTAATTGTCCTCCTAACAATGATTTTTTTTTATTGTCCCTCTCCTTGTCTCTTATAAGTAGCTTCTATGCTGTTGTAACTGCATGCAGGCAGCAGACCACAGACCATGTGACCTGGCCTAGTAAGAAGTAACAGACCGTTCCAGACCATATAAGGAGAAACACCTGCTACCATACCGTTATGTTGCGCGCGCATCATCCTGTTGTGTGAAATGTATATCAAGTTGCTTCACCCATTAAGGGGGGTCAGTCTGTGGAACGATTCCAGGCTGGCATTGCTAGCAAATAAAGGCTATCTGTTTGGACCTGTAACTTTGGATTGGACTCCGATTATTTACTGTAACAATCATAAGCACTCCCCTTGAGCAAAAATCTTAATATAAAACAGAGAACTCTCACCTTTAGAGGAATTTATTACATTAAACTGGCAGAGAGAGTGGGGAAAAAATAAAACACCTCTTATTTTTAAAAGACTCACCAAATTATTAATTGTAATAATTCTGCTTCATAAGTCTGAGGGTGGGTGGGTGAAATTAACCAACCTAAGCAAATTATTCATTAATCTTTACCACAGCAGGAACCAGAGGATCTACTATCTAGATGCAAAGTCTGGCACAGCACGCATAAAATGAATGAGCGAACTAAGAACAAACTATCAACGCACTGAAAAATTAAGCAACCTTTCCTGGAAAAGTGAAAGACAAGCAAATTGTGAGAAAGAAATTGTTCAGAAGAAAATCAGCATGCAATCTTGTTCAAGACTTTGCTTCTGACCTGGCCCCTCCTAGCATGAAATGAGAACACACTCAACAGAGCTTTCTGTGGTGGCAAACTCCAGTTTTGTATTTGGAAGAAGAGCATCCTGTATAGCAGAGTGTGGTATCTCAGGCCTGGGAACCAAATCTGGCCCTTGTGGAGACCAGTGGCAAAGGAGCTAGGACCAAAAACACCAGCATATTTTAGTTTAAACCATTTACTGCCTCTAACTAGGGATGTTGAGATTTTGTAAACTTTGTTCCATCTGCATTTTGAGGATTGTCGGGTGTCTTTTCCATTGGCCGCTTGTTGATGGAATCATATTTTTTCCCTATTTCCTGAATTTCCACAAAGTTGCACTAGTGCAAATTTGCACTTGTGAAAAAGTACAAATACACTCCAATGTGCAAGTCCCCCCCAAAATGCACATTCTCACGTTTTAGCCTATGGGGGAAATGCACGTTTTTGGCCGGTGGTTTTTTAAATTATTCTTTTATGTCATTTTCTATGACTAAATTTGTGTAAAATTCCTGAAAGTTTTTTTTAAAAACAACAACAACTGTCAGTCCATAGAATCTGTGTGACTCAGGAAAAAGCCAGTCTGCTGCGGAATCCATGGATCGGATGCATAGAAATCCATTTGATTCCGTGGCAGATTTCTCCAACATCACTATTAATTGAGCGTTAGGAGAGGCATTTCAACCTTTCAAAATGGGGGGAAGAACTGTACAAAATTTGGGAAACTTCCAAACGATCACTAGTCGTGGGAAGGGGGATTGGTCAGGGCAAGGGCATGTGGCCATCTGGGGTACACCGTAATGCTGGATTGGGACCTCAGGTCTGATATTCTGCAACTCTGTCTTACATGATGTCTTCTGGCTACTACTGCCTTCTGTTTCCCCACAGTTCTTGGGGATTACCTATTCAGCAGCCTTACAGTGTGATCCTACATGTGTCTACAAAAGTAAGCCCTACTGAGTTTAATGAGTTTTACACTTAAGCAAGTGTGTGTGCAATTGTTGCCTTAATGCTCTAATAGTCAGTGCCCCATTCCCAGGAAACCCTAGGAACTATAGCTCTGTAATATCAACTGTGGACATTTCAAACAAAGAATTCTTAGCACTATCATTGAACCACAATCCCAGGATCATTTTTATAGGAAAGCCATGACACTTAGAACCTTTCTGCATGATGCTTTTATCATGCGCTCATGGTCGCTCACTCACGGTAGTTTGTGGGTCCTTTACATGACGTCGTTATCATCCAGGGCATCTCCTATGGTTTACAATCATTATCATGATTTTTTTCCCCACTAAGAAGTCTGGTATTATTTAAAAATGGTGGCCTGAAAGTCTCATGTAATTGCGCAATTCTGCTATACCACAGCACCATCCAGTGGCTGTGTAATGAAACAGAAAGAAAGGCAGAGAAGAACCCCCCCTGAAAAAAAGCACATGTAAAGGAGCTGATCTTAATCCTGCAAAGAATCTGGAAGCAGAAGCCTTGATAAAGGTGAGGGATAAAAGCCTCATGTAGAAATGCCCTGTACCTCATATAAAACTGATATATATGTGTAGTGAAAAGAGAATGTTGATATTCTGCTGCTATGGATTCTAGCTTTGGCAGATGTTTTGTCTTCTTTGCTAGTTCTGCTATGTCTAGACCAGTAGGGCTTACAGTGTTTTCAGCTTTCTGACTCTCCAAAATCTGTCTTGTTTGCAAGCAGTTTTCCGGTTGACTTTGCCATGACGTATCAAGCTTCCCTTTGTATTTTATTGATGGAGTGCATAATGTGCATTAGGGCATTAAATGTTTTGCCCACATTAAGTTAATGTCAGCAAAGACCCACTTTCTAAAACCTGTGCCTCAATTTCCATTACTGTTATTACTTTGGCAAAGGTTTTTGAATTGCTTACCCTCATCAAATGGGTACTACAGCCTGAAATTAATTTTTTAAAGAGATCCGAGGAATGCATTAATTGCAATATCAATTCCAAGTGTGATGGACTGAGCAAACTGTCTGATAGTGGAGCTAATACAGATTTCCTAAACAGCCAGAAATTCCGAAAAAATGATGCTATGTTGCCATCAGGCCCAGGTACTTGCCAACAATTAATGTTGAGTTCCTGACAAGTGTAACCCATTCTAAGCCCTTGAGATGGGAGCAGGCAGCAGGTTATAAATTGAATAAAAATCAATTCAAGTAAAATAAATTTAGGTAAGGGATGCTAAGCCTTCTGAATCTCTAATTCTTGCTTTGTGATGTAAAGACCAGGGACAGCTCCTGTTCACAAAGGACTCTGCTTTCACAGATATCAGAAGAGAGGAGTAAGAGGGTTACACTGGGGTCGTAACTGGAGGTTGAAAGAGCCACAAATCACTGTATAATTTTAAGAGCACTGGTTGCATTTATTTTCTTTTTAATGTGCTCTGTAGCAGGAGCACAGAACTTCAGGCCAGGGGGCCAAATGCGGTCCACACGAGCTCCTAATTTGGCCCTCCAAGGTTCTCCAGAAAGCCCCATGTTGGCCACACCCTCATTCCTCCACACATTGATTATTTGGTGGTTTCTCAGAATTTGCATATTTCTCCCTATTCTAAAAGGTCAAAATGCCTCTCCTAAGGCTTACGTACCCTTTTGCCTCCCCACACACCACTGGGATGCAGACCTCTAGAGCTCCTCTAAAATTGAATTCTGCTCTTGGGCTACAAGAGGTTTGACGCCCTTGACTGAAAACAATTTTATCTACATGGGATGAATACAGCAATAGATCTGTATATTTGGCATAGTACTATGCTGAATCCTACTTTCGGGAACTTTTTCTCTCCCTGCAAAAGAGACATTGTTTTTAGCGTTGGGGTGAAAATCCTTCTGGGTCCGGCCCTCATGGGCCTAGGCGGATGTACCCAGCACCAGGGACTGCCTTTGAGAGCAGTTGGGTGTGGTTCTGCCCTGATCTGTGCCCTTTGCCTTTCCCCCTGCTGCATTAACGGACCCCCACACGCCAATCAGGGCCTTAAAGGCATCTTAATGCAAGGTTAACAGGGCCTATAAGTAGGGGTGTGCACTCCTGAAATTATCGTATCATTATTGGAAATCACTTTTCTTCTTTTTTTAATACATCTTTATTTTATTTTCAAATCTTACATCATTCATCCATCCTTTTAACATCATTAACTATTATTTACACCCTTCCCCCCTCTTCCTCCCTTTTGTTGGTTGGTTTACTTCTGTTCTTGTCATATTTTCTTCCTACTTCCTTCCTATCTCTTCTTTCTTTTCAAGAATCCCATAACTTTTTGTATGCTTCCATGATATTATTCTTATTCGGATCTTTTTCCATTTAATCTATATATGCATACCATTCCATTCTAAATGTATCCCTCTTCTTTTTTCCTCTATAAATTCTAAGTTTCTGTGTTAATTTTTCATTTATTGCTAAATTCCACAATATTTTTCCCATGCATTAATTGTTAACATCCTAACTGTCTTCCATTTACTAGTGGAAATCACTTTAAAAAAAATTCAGATCCAATTATATCGGAGATTAATCATATCAAATCGTATCGGATTTCCGATATTTATTTCAGAGCCCTATTTTGCCCTATAGAGTTGCTTTTTGAGACAGAAAGGCCTATAACTTCTGTATTTTCAAAGTTAGAGACTTGAAACTTGGTCACAGTGCTTATGGGGTATGCCTAAGTATGTGTATGAAATTTCAGAACAACCCCTCCAACCGTGTATTTTATATGAATTTTTGAAAGGTCATGCACCTTTTTTGACAGATCTCTGAATGACAGCTTCGCCTCTGGGTGAAGTATAAAGTGTTGGTTATTACCTTTAAAACCCTACATGGTTTGGGTCCAGGTTACCTGCAGGATCGCCTTCTCCCGTATAATCTGCCCCGCACACTCAGGTCCTCTGGGAAGAACTTACTCCAATCAGCCTGAACTAGGCTGACGAGTGTTACCTAGAGGACCTTCTCTTCTGCTGCTCCCAGACTGTGGAATGGCCTGCCGGAGGAGATTTGACACATTAGCAGTCTTCATGAATTTAAGAGAGCCGTGAAGACTGATCTCTTCCAGCAGGCCTACCCAGTTTAATTTTAAAATGTTTTAATAATGTATTTGTTTTTATCTGTTTTAACGGTTTATCTATTTTATGATTTTTATATTTACATTTATTGTTGTTTCCTGCTTCGATCTGGATGGAGAGGCAGGTTAGAAATAAAATAAAAATAAAAAATAAAAGGCCTAGATAATTACACAAAGCAAATTAAATGTTTAAAAAGAGGTGATGAGGTATGCTCACCTTCAAAGGCAGAGGAGAGTTGCCTTTGTTGTCATAGAGGACTATGATACTTACAAGAGACTCATTGTAATATTAATAAGAGCTGCTTGAGATATCCCATTTATCCAGTGCCCATGCTGGACAAGCCAACCAAATTCACCAGTCACATATAACTCTATGAGAGGGATGTAATCAGCAACAAAACATCATTCCCATTAGTTCACTTTTAAAGAGCAGTCTGTTTACCTTGCTAGAAATCTCTGTTGAATCCTATTCTGGATGTTTCTGGCTAGCCCTTGGCATTTCAATGGCATAGATATTTTTATATGGAATTCCCTTTTATATGGAGTTCCCCCCTTTCTGCTCCTAGCTGAGATGAAACCACCAAAGCTATACTTGGGATATGTTTTTATCTAAACTGTCTATGCTCTGGAGCTAAAGTGCAAACCTGAAGTTTACAAGCAACAATAAGGTATTGTTTTCACTGTAGGGTGAAAGGCAGTTCACCACAGACCCATTTAATCCCCCTCCTCCATTGTATTTGTTGTGATTGTTTTCCCCCTTGTGTTATAGGACATCTCACACCTTTATCGAAGCTTCTGGATTCTTTGCGGGATTAAGATTGATTCCTTTTCACATGCTTTTACCCCCAGGGATTTTCTTTCTCTGCCTTTCTATATGTTTTATTACACAGCCACTAGATGGCACTGTGGTATAGTGGATTTGTGCAATACCATTCCGCTTTTTTTAAAGTAATACCAGACTTTACTCGTTAGGGGGGAAAAGCCACCAATAATGGTTGCAAAGCACAGAAGAAGCCCAGGAGGAGGAGGTTGTCATATAAAGGACACACAAATAATCATGAGCGTACAAAAATCTTGTGTAGAAAGGCTCAGATATTCATTTTGTGTATAAGAGTAGTGACGTTCACTCCCCAATCCTCCTAAGCAGTGCCCCTTCCTGAATCTATTCTTTGACTGCACTGTTGTACTATGGCAACACTGGGGCATCACCAGAAACCCCTGGAAGGGGCCACTATTGGGATAATACTAATTCTTTGAGCATCCCACTTGAAGGAGGACAGCAGGAGACTAGTTGAAACTAGAGAGTTCACCAGTGGGTGATGACGTGGGATAAAGAAACCAAGATAGGGCATATAAAGACATCTGGGGGAACACAACAAATTTCCTCTTCAGAGGAAAACTGAGGACAAGGCAAATCCCATCATCATGGTAGGGACTGTGCAGTGCTCCTAGCCTGCAGAAGGAGGAGCACACTTCTTACATTGGCTATATTATGCCCATTGCTAAAGTTTTAAGTGCATTCATGCTTTGTGCTGGCTGGATTGTGCCCTGAAATAAAGAGACACTGAACCCCATATCTGCTTTGCAGAGTATCTTGTCCAACATGTTCATAATCTCTACCATCTAGAAGCAATCTAGAGGTGAACATTTCACTGCAGGCAGTGTGAAATGTAATTTTGCTCTGCCAGATAATAGTAAGGAGGTCTGTCCTCCCCTTGCCTCTCATGCATGCCCGTTGTGATCGGTTTTTGATTTATAAGTAATTGGACTCCAAATTAATCTTTTCTTTTTCCTTTTGTGAATGCTTCTGGAGTGGGTCGGTGGGTGGGGGACTCATTTCAATGAAATCCAGGGGATTTTCTGAATCATTGAAAAATACATAAATCCTTTTTAATGATAATAAAAAATGAATGAATTCATTTTTTGAACTGAAGCAGACACAAAATACCATCCATCTATAATAGAAAAGTAGGTAAGTGATTGGGAGAAATTCACTGGCAGATGTGGGGGGGGGGATGTCTGATAATTTAGTTGGTAGTTTCAAGCAGGTAAAAGTTAAATATTTTTTTAATTATGCCCCAGCTGTTCAAGGCTGAAGGCATCCAAGCTGGCGTCCTTCATTAGCTTGGATTAGAAAGATGGATTTATTAATGTACATCAGGATTGTATATTATGCTTTTTGTTACAAAGAAAAGTGAATGCCTTTTGAGCCTTTTGTGTTTAGAAAAACACAACTAAAACAAGTATAAGTGGTAAGGCACGAATATGCCCATGGACAATTCACTTGGTTCCTGCTAGGCTCCCTGCTCCTCTTGATTCTTATTTTGTTTCTTAAGGTTTTTTTTAAAAAAATCTTTTTTTAACTGGGAGGCTGGCAGGCTGCAAAGAGAAGGACTGTCTTCAGCTAGGGTGACCATATTTTGGAAACCAAAAAGAAGGATAACATGGCTGCCCCACGGGGGCATGCCCACCAACATGTCCAGCCCCCAAGGGGGCATGCCCACCCAAACATGGCCTTGGTCACATGTCTGATTTCACAGCATACAGTTAAGACAAACCTGTTCTACACAACATCTTAATGTTAAAATCTCTGAAATAAAGAACAAGTGAGACATTAAATGTATCTGAAATTACCTTCACTCACTCCTACTTTTGTAGCTTTTGTTGTACTATGAAGCTTTTGCTATACTCTATGTGATACAGCCTCCCCTTCCTTCAAATATCTTTTCTGACTGCAAATCCTTCACTGGATTACCATAGTCTCAACTTTCCTAACATTGAACACTCTTTCCCCATCACTTTTCTCATATCCATACTCACAGATTCAGCATACTGCTACCACTGAACAAACAAAGCAGTTGACAAGTGCAGAAAAATCTAGTACAACAAACTAGCAACCTAGCATGCAGGAAGAGTATGAAATACGATTATCCTGCAAACATTAGCCATGAAACAAAATGGACTAAAGGCTTGTTGTAGTCACTTCTCACCTCTTAGCTTGTTTCAACTTCTGGTTTATCAGTGAGAAACTAATGTAAAAATGTGTCATTATATCTCTGGTTCATTAGCCATGTAAACAAGACCATGGTCAGTAGCAATACAAAGAAAGGCCAGAACAGATGCCCATTATCACAATGCTAGACAAGGATCTTTCCCTCCTTTTATCCAAGTATATCCTGAATTTATACTGCCTCAGTGTGCAGAGAACAGAAATCTCAGTCAGGAACCCAAAGAAAACTGCCCAAAGAAACTTTAGAAATAATTCTTGTTGATTTCAATAAAGCTTACTCCCAGATAAATAAATGTAGGATTGCAGCCTCTTCACATCTGTTCACCTTACTCTAGCAAGTGAAGGCCCTCCTGTCAAGGACAACTATGCACTCACAGAACCTGGACTCCTAGATCATGCAACCAGCAGGTACTCTCCAGAAAGATGCTTTCAGAGCCGAAGAGATCCAGACACACTCAAACAAGTCAAGCCAAGCTATGCTGTGCTGGGACAGAACAATTCTGGGACAAGACAATACTTTGCAAGCGACCAGACATAACAGTCATAAATATAAAAGAAAAACACAACTACCTCATTGACATACCAATACATAATGACAAAAATGTTGCAGAAAATGAAGAGGAAAAGAGACCCAGCAAAGGTTTAGGAAATCTCACTCATATTGGCATAGGTTGAATACTTTGCTTGTCAGAATTTTCATCAGTAGAACTCCAATAGAAATACCTTAGTGAAAATGTATTTAGGACTTTTAGCAATTTTATTTTGGGCTTTTAGTCTTCAGAAACTTCACGTGGATGATATGAAATAACTAGCAATTACAGGAGAAGTGAAAAACCCTTCTCCACCCCATCCCCCACCATGCTCATTGGCGTAAGAGCTAATAGTTAGATCCAAAAGATCAGTGAATTCATTTGAAAACCTTAGGAGAAGTCAAAGCGGTTCTGTGATTTGGATCACAGCTTCAATATGCTGAACTATCCTTGTCATTTTATGAGAGAGATAAGCATTAATGCTATAGATCCTTCAAGTTGCTATAAGGTGTGCCATTCTATGCTTAACAGCTGCTTAAACTAACTTAAATCATAACACCATCATGAGTACAGGAATAAAATGGACTAAATACATTTACATGAGCCTAATCACAATTTTGTTGTAGAAAAGGGTAATATAGTTTGAAAGTTAAAAAACAAAATACAGTGTACATCTGTAACCATCCACATGGCTGTCCCCTGGCTATAAAATGTTTGGTTTAGTTTTAATAAGAAAAAAATAAAAGATACTGTGGCAAACATCTTCAGCCCTGATCTGTCCCCTGCTTTCTCCTGTCAGCACTGTGCGGAAACCTGTTTGACACTTCCCCATTATCTGCTCCTTTCTGTGGGCCCCTGAACTTTGGCAGCAAAGTCCTGCCCTACCCTACAACTGGTAAGGTAGCCAAGAGTGCTCCTCATCCTCCCTTTTCTTTAACTATTTAAAGCTCCTTGCAGCAACTAGAAAGAGTGGAACTTGCTGCACAAGATAAAAATTCTCTCTCATTCCCAGAAAAAGGCAGCAACTGTAGGATATCATAATGCATTGTTGTTTTCTAGGTAACTGTATTGTAGGGGGAGAAGCCCTCTCCCCTCCCATGTACATATGAAGGCAGCCATACAGTGAGGGAGCGAGAGCTGTATAGCAGCTTAGAGTACAATCCTATATATGTCTACTTTCAAGTAAAACCCAGTGAATTCAGTGAGACTTACTCCCAGGAATGTGTATATAGGATTGTAGCCATCGGCCAGATCTACATCAAGCAGGAATCAGATCCCAAGTACAAGAGATACCATATAAATCAATCATAGATCTTGCTGGAGGAATTCAATTTGTTTACCCTCTTTCTTTAAACCAAAATGCACAAACACTGAGTGAGGAAGACATTATATTTCTGAAGTTGGATTGCATCTTTCCACGATGTCTGCATTTCGCTTTGTCTGCTTTCTTAATGATAGATTTCTTTAACCCTCTTTTTGCTACAAGAAAATACTATTAAAAGCCCTAGTACCTTGGTTATCATATTAGCTTCATCTCCAGCTAGCACTTCCATTTGAAAGTTTCGATAAGCACTCTCAATGCTATTGATTTTATTTACAGCACAAGTAATTCCTTGATTCTTGTCAATGATAACTTGGCCAATATAGACAAACAGCCATGCAGCCCCATTCACATCAATACACTCACACACTGGCAGCACACACACAAACCTCTCAGGATCACCCACTCCAAAACACACACACACACACACACACACACACTTACATACACATCTGTTCATAGACAAACAGCCATGCACCCCATTCACCCATCACACATTCCCAACACAAACACACAAAGTCCCTCAACCACCCTAAAACACGTGCACATGCATCCATTCAACCATGCACCCCATTCACACACACACCCCTCTCCTACCCAAGGCTGCTGCTCCTGGTGCTGCTGCTCCGGCACTGCTGCTCCTGGACTGGCCAAAACACGACTTCCAGCTCCTCTCCTGGGCCGATCCTCGGATTTTCATGGTCTGTGTGACTGCGCAGGGCAAGTACAAGCCCCGGAGGGCCCTGAGAAAGTGCCTGGAAGTCGTGGTTTGGACGTGCCAAAACGCAACTTCCAGGCCCTCCCTCGGGCTGATCTGGGGCTTTTCTTGGCCAACACGACCACATCAGCCATGGACAAGCCCGGGATGGCCCCTGGGAAGGCGGTGATTCCCGGACTTTGGTCTTGTCCAGGGGAAACCAGACGTATGGTCAGCTTATCTTCAGCACCATTTCTATATGGGTTCAAAACCCATTTTCCATGTTAAAGTTCGGTCCCCACCTTAGCTGTGTAGTTGGGCAAGTTACCTCTTCTTTAACCTCACCAGTTTGCCTTCTGGGAAATGAGTGTTTTGTGTTCAGCCATGCCTACTATGGCAGCCACTTTATATAAGGTCAAGGCCCACCCCCATAGCAGCCATTTTGTGAGAACAGCCATTGCACTCTCCATAAGCGTGCGCAGCACATTTCATTAGGTGGTGCCCCCAGGGATTTTTTAAGGTAAACTTGGGAGTAAATTCCATTTAACTAGGGTGACCATATTTTGGAAACCAAAAAGGAGGACATCATAGCCGATCCTCAAGGAGGCGTGCCACCCCAACATGTCCAGCCCCCAAAGATGTGTGCCCATCCTGACATAACCGTCCCCAAGGGTGTGTAACCTTGGTCACACGTCTGATTTACTGAACTGTAAACCAGAATCTAAAAGTCAATAAAATATGATATCGTCGAGCATCTCTGAATCCTACAACTAAATTATTACTGTTGTGAAATGCAGTCAGAGCTTGGAAAAAGGAGAAAAGGGACAGAACTACAACATCACCACTTCCCATGTTTATTTTACAAACATGTCTCTCAAAAACAAAAGTGGGTTACATCACCATCAAAGAATACAAATGCTGAAATTTCAGCAGGCATTATGACACACTTCCAATGACATCTTTGCAGTCATAAAGGCTAGAATCCTTTTTTAAAAGAAAAACTCAGATTTTCAGGTGGCTGAACTCTGGGTCCAGCAGTATCACATTCTGCATTTCCGGCTATTACAGAAACAGATCAGATCACCAGTCCAATTGCTAGTCCCCACCAGAGAAAACACATTGAAGCAATGAAACTTAGATAAGTGTGGACTTAACAAGTTCCCATTGATTTACTGTGTCTATTCTAGTTAGGAGTAGCAATTGGATTTAGGCCTCCAAGTTGTATGCATCCCTCTTGAAGTGTGGTGCCCAGAACTGGATGCAATATTCAAGATGAGGCCTAACCAGTGCCAAATAAAGGGGAGCCAGTACCCCATGCAATTTGGAAGCTATACTCTATTAATGCATCTCAAAATAGCATTAGCTTTTTTTGCAGCCACATCACACTGTTGGCTCATATTCAGCTTGTGATCTACAACACATGCAAGTAAAATGATCCAAAGTTATTCCCTTGTCTGAAAAGCTATGTAGGAGCATAGAGTAGCTGTAAAAGGCATGGGGTCATATGTTATACATCATAATGTTGTACATTTTGATATATACATGAAAATACTTGCAGGTAATATATAAAAGAACTGGCAAGAAAGTTCAGAGACTTGGGCACCTGGGTAAGCAGAAATAGGAGCAATAAGCAGAGGTGGAGTCTGAACATCCAAAACACAAAACTCTGTGTCCTTTGAATCCGCATTTGTTTGCTCCTGCAGAAACCCATTTTTAAAATCACAAAGTGAAGCATATTGGCTGGTAATTAGACCGAGGTTCTGTGTGCAAAGCAGAAAACCACTCCTTTGAGCCTGCAGTTTGAGCCCCCACCTCACCCCTCGCACCTTCATCCTTAGGCTTCCTGCTGCTCAGCTGCCAGCAGCCCGCCTGCGCTGCCCACCGCCTGCCCACCCAACCTGCCCACTACTCGCTCATCCACCGCTCACTTGCTCGCTCGACCACCACCCGCTGCTTGACCGTCCACATGCCCTGCCTTCTGCCTGCCCACCCACCCTGCCTTACTTATCCCCAAGCCCACGCTGCTGCTGCCTCCTTCTTTTTTGCCGCTCGTACTCAGACCCCGCCTCTCCCACAAGTCTCGCGAGATGGGGATGAAATGTCAGAAGTCTCATCCTGAAGTATCGCGAGACTGGGGGAGAGGAGAGAGCAGGTAAGCTGTGACTGCTCCGTTCCCCCCCCCTGCACCTTTCCCAGTATGAAAGGGTCTCTTAACACTTGAATTAAGAGGCCGTTTCATACTGGGTAAGGTGGGAGGGGGATAGAGCAGGCCGCGTGTTCTCTAAAGGCGTGGAGATCACCTAACACCATTAGCGTGGCTGGGAGAATCCTCCCAGCCATGCTAATAGCATTAGGTGATCTCCACGCTTTCCGGAGCTCTGGAGAATGCGCGGCCTGCTCTGCCCCCTCCTCCACCCCCTCCCACCTTTCCCAGTGTGAAAGGGCCTCTTAATTCAAGCATTAAGAGACCCTTTCATACTGGGAAAGGTGCGGGGGGAGGGGGCAGAGGAGGCCACACATTGTCCGAAGGTCTGGAAAGTGCGCAGGTGGCCTACGCTATTAGCGTGTTAGTCATGCTAATAGTATAGGCCATCTGTGCACTTTCCATAGCTTCGGACAACGCATGGCCTGCTTCCCACCCTTCTCTCCATGCTGCACCTTTCCCAGACTTTTCATAAGGTGGTGCCTGGGCACCAGGTGAACCACCTGTGCGCACACCTATGGCACTCTCTCAAAAGCCCAAATGTGCCCACCAACCCAAAAAGGTTGGGGTCCCCTGAAGTTTATCAGTTTATGGTATGAAGAGAGCAGGCAGAGAGATTTTTTCCCCTTTCATAATTGTAGAACTTGGGATCACCCAATGATATTGATCAGAAGGGACAAAAGGAAGTACTACAGCACAGAGTTAATTTATGGAACTCACTGTCATAGGATGTGGTAATGACCACTAGCTAGCTTTACATTAACAAGGGGCTAGTCCAGCCTTTCCCAAACTGGTGCCCTCAATATAATTTGGACTTCAACTCCCATTAATCCCATCAGCCCCAGCAAGCATAGCCAATTGTCAGGAATGCTGGGAGTTGTTGTCCAAAATATCTGGAGGGCATCTAATTGAGGAAGGCTGGGTTAGGCTAATCCATGAAGAATTGCTCTATCCATGGAAGTTAATCACACTGACTTGCTCTCTCACTATTTTTGTGTGGAGTTGGGATATCCCAAGCAGCTCTTATTAATATTCATTAAACAAAAAAACCTACGGTTTACAAAAACAATGTTAAGGCTCTACAGATTCCAACCAAGCACCAAAAAGCAGGGAAATTGGGAGTTAAGGCTCACAAGCCTTAACGCCACATCCTCCCTCAGGAGGCAGAAAGTGCAAGTGAAATTCTCATTCTCCCAAAGCAGATAAACCATGAGGACAGGGTGGAGAATATGATATACAGAGGTGACTGTGGGGTTGTGGAAAACTGATCACGAACAACTTAGGGCCACCTACTTCTCTTTTTTTGTTTAGAGCAGCCCTTCCCCAACCTGGTGCCCTCCAGAGGTGTTGGACTACAACTCTCATCATTGCAAGTCAGTATGTCCCATGGTCAGGAATGCTGGGACTTGTCATCTCAAAAATCTAGATATGCAATTTGATCTGCAGAGGTGACTGTGGGGTTGTGGGAAATGATGATGAACAACTTCGGACCAGCTACTTCTCATTTCTTAGAGCATCTCCTTATGTTGAGAGTTGCAACCCAACACATCTGACAGGCACCAGGTTGGGGAATGTTGTTCAAGAACAAGGGAAGGCAGAATGTAGCTCTCCAGATGTTTTGGAATTCAACTTGTAAAAGCCCCTATCAGCATGGGCAGTTATCAGGAATGCCACGAGTTGATGTCCAAATCATCAGGATAGATCTATTTTGTGCCCACATCTGTACTAAAGTATGATGTTTTCCAGCATTAAGATAAGTGATCAATCAAGGAACTACAAAAGAGCTGCATCACTTTAAATAAACTGTCAAAACCAAAGGAAACAACAATGAATGAATCTTGAATACCTAATCCAGATAGCCCTTCAGACATCAACATTAGTTTTCAACACATGGCATAGGATGTCTGTTTCTTGAATATCAGATAAAGGATTTATCTTACTTGTTCAGCAGTGTGAGATTAAAGACAGAGCTACCACCTAATACTTTCATGCATAAGTATTATTTTAAAATTAAGTATGAATTGATTTTTGTCTTCCCCATAACACATAACATGGGAGTTACAGTGTAACACATCTGGAGAGCACCAGGCTGGAGAAGGTTGACTCCTATACATGTCTTCTCAGAAGCCAGTGCCACTGAATTCACTAGGGCTTTCTCCCAAGAGGTATAGGATTTCTTGGTGGAAAAAAGGTGGGATATAAATGCATTAATAAATAATAATAATAAACTGTCAGGATTTCCCCAGATTTCTCCTGGTTTTTGTTCTATCCTCGGTGTCGAGGGGGATTTTATGTAATAGTCTATAATGACCTGGAATTACACACTTTCCCTTTTAAGGCCACCATTAGCATGGCAGGGGGGAATGCCATGCTTTCTGGAGGTGTGTCATTCTCTCCGACTGCTCCAATCAAGGCCTTAAAAGGGAAAAACGTGTCATTCCCAGGCATTATAGAAAAGGGCCTGATTGGAGCAGTGGGGTGGGGTGAGAATGACATGCTTTCCCCCCCTCCGCTCCAATTGGGGACTTTAAGGTGGCCCCAGAAAGCCATTTTCCTGCCCCCCCCACTAGGTGTCCTCTTTTTTGGTTTCCCAATTATGGTCACCCTACTCAGTTCTTGCACAGGCTGCATTTCCATCCCTAGATATTTACTCAAAAGTAAGACCCATTGAATTTCCTTGGTTCTTGAAAAGCAACACACTTGCTTTTAGATTTGCTAGTCTCAGCATTCTATGTGGGCTATGAATGCCTGCGCTGTCTGTCCCTATAGTTTCCTGCAAGGTCCAACCAGGGGAAGCCAGTAAATTAAACCCAGGGGTGGAGGGTGGGATTCCCTCAAGTTCCTCTGACAGCAGGTGCTATAGAACATGGACCTTCCAGGAGTGTTGAGCCTGGATTTCTGGCAGACCCAGCCAGGCAACTTTATGGCCTGTTAGTCCCTCCATTTGGTAGCCCGCAGAGCACCCGCCTCATAAGGCAAATGGCCACATGAGAACTGTTAATATGGCCTGCTACTTTGTCTTTAGTAGTCTGTGGTCCAAATCTCTTCAGAAGGGGGAATAGTGTTTTGTGGTTGGGGTCAGTCTAAATTATCTCCAGGGGTCCCTTACTCAGTGCCTCTGATAGCAAAGAGATTGAGGATTTTCCCCAGCTCTGTTACTCTTGAAGTTACTAGGCCTGTTGAAAATAGATTTTATAACATAAGCATGATAACAGTGAATACTCCTTTTAACTTGTTAAACCAATGAAAACATGCCACACAAGAAGTCTTAAGATATGAATGGTTTATAAAGAAAAGTACATTCAAAAGAACATCAGATGCAGAAGTGAAATCTGAAACATTACTATTAGTAGTAGTAGTATCCTGCCTTTTGCCCAATGCTGGGCTTCAGGGCAGCCTTACAAAACTAAAACATATACAGCTAAAACCTATAAATAGGAATATACTAGGCTGACCATATGAAAAGGAGAACAGGGTTCATGTAACTTTAACAGTTGTAGAGAAAAGGGGATTTCAGCCAGTGTCATTTGTATGCAATTAGTTCCTGGTGAAATTCCCTCTTCATCACAGTTAAAGTTGCAGGGGCCCTGCCTTCTTTTGTATATGGTCACTCTAGTATAGTGCCTGCAACTTTAACTGTTGTGATGAAGAGGGAATTTCACCAGGGACTAATTGCATACAAATGACACTGGCTGAAATTCCCTTTTCTCTACAACTGTTAAAGTTACATGAGCCCTGTCCTCCTTTTCATATGGTCAGCCTAAATATACAAAAGTTAAAAATATAATTAAATACTTTTCAATATTAAAGCATTTTAAACATTTTAAATACATAACAATTTAAAAGTCAAAGGTATAGACAGAGGTCCAGATGATTTGTCAAAGGCCTGCTGGAACAAAAAAGGATTTGTCTGCATCCAAAAACACATCAAGGAGGGAGCCAGTGTAGACTGCAAGGATTAGAAAGAAAATCCATGTGTGTACACTATGCAAAATAAACGACAGCTCAACTGTTTCTAAACCTTATTAGAAAAACAGGGTGACTGGGCCAAAACCAATGTTGTAGGCCCAGAAGCACTTTGAAAGGTTTCAACATTGTACTTAAAACTTATCACCGGCCCAAACTAATTAAATGAAGTGTTTGAAGCTTTCAACTTTATAGCAGTATGGACCAAACTCTTAGAAAAGAGGGAAGGAGCACACTGTATGTGTTTGGGGTGGGGGAGATAGAAAGAAAGGTATAGCCACGTATTCCCAGGAGAGATCTGAAGATCAGGTTACCATGGATCCAGAGGAGCCACACCCTGCTTCACCAGGGAGCAAAAGAGCAAACTGGCCTTAGGAAGATAGCCCAAAATACTCTCAGAGCCAAAGGAATGCATTTTCCAGAAGAGAAAAGAGAAACTCTTCTTCTTCTTCACTCAAAAGGTCTGTGCTAGAGGCAGTGGCCATTTCACTCACCCACCCCACATTCTAAGGCAGGAGGGAGGGGGAGAGCAATGCTACTGAGCGTGTGTCACGCTATGAGGGAAGATGGCCACCTCATTGACTTGAATGAGAGGTTAAAATAGTCCTCAAAAGTCAACCGAAGGGAATTTTTAAAAAATGAAAAGCTTTCCACCAACTACGGTCAAGAAGGAAGAAGACCCCACCACTGGATTAATTAATAAGGCTCTAGAAATTATGCAAATTGTGAGCACAAAAGTCGCAACCCGGAAGTAAATTTTACAAAAGCAGGGAGACAGGTTTGTATTCCTTTTCTACCTTAAACTGCTCTCCTTCCCTCAATCTTTTACCAATCTTCTTGAAATTTTCAGGTAATGTAAAACAAACATTTCTTTCTGGCACCTGTAAATTTCAGAAAGGTTGATGAAACATTTTCGATTTTATGGCTGTTAGAATGACCCCCCCAATTATCACTTTAACATGGTGGAATGTGTTTTTTACTGACAGCCCTTAACAATGGAGGCACGGCTGTGCCTCCATTAATTACAGTAGGTCTCTTGTAAGTATCATAGTCCTCTATGGCATCAAAGACAACTCTCCTCTGCCTTTGAAGGTGAACATACCTCATCACCTCTTTTTAAACATTTAATTTGCTTTGTGTAATTATCTAGGCCTTTTCCATCCCCTAGATCTTACAACAATAGGCTGACCACATGAAAAGGAGGACAGGGCTCGTGTAACTTTAACAGTTGTAGAGAAAAGGGAATTTCAGCCAGTGTCATTTGTATGCAATTAGTTCCTGATGAAATTCCCTCTTCATCACAACAGTTAAAGTTGCAGGGGCCCTGCCTTCTTTTGTATATGGTCACTCTAGTATAGTGCCTGCAACTTTAACTGTTGTGATGAAGAGGGAATTTCACCAGGGACTAATTGCATACAAATGACACTGGCTGAAATTCCCTTTTCTCTACAACTGTTAAAGTTACATGAGCCCTGTCCTCCTTTTCATATGGTCAGCCTATACAACAATCACACCTTTCATAGAATGGGTCCTACCATATTGGGTTACCTCTTCCTCATACTTTAATTCAGTCATTGACCCTCTTCAATAATATCCTTTCCGTTCTATCATTTTTTTCTCTACACCACTGGTGGGGAACTTGGGGCCCTCCAGATTTAGTTGGAATGCAACATTCATCAGCCCAAGCCAGCATAGCCAATGGCGAAGAATGATGGACATTGCAATCTCACAGCATCTGGAGAGCCACACTTTCCCCATCTCTGCTCTACGTTAACTAATCCACATGCTTCAAATCCATTGGCTGTAATGTGTCTTGCAACATGAGAGGAACTGGAAGTTATTCCATTTCTCACATAACAAGAAGAATCCTTTTGTTGATGGTTTTGCTAGCTCAATTCTCTCCAAGTTTAGATTGAATTGTGAGCATTCTGATGCTATCCATGTTTACTCAATGAATTCAGTGAGGCATACTCATGTAAGCATACATAGGATTACAGCCCAAGCTACAAATGTCAGGAGTAATTACCTTATGGGGGAGGGATAAAGGAGGGATGCCATGGAAAATGCTTGGAAAAGGCAAAGGGCTTGCTTTATAGCTCTATTGAAGATTTAAAAATTTAAACAAATTGTTTCTTCCCTCACTATGACCACATAATTTATCAAGTCAGAGGCCTTGCTCAGTTTATTACATTATTTTGCCATGCATGAAAATCCATTTGCTGTTCTGTCTCTTGTTGTAAATGGTAATTTCCTGGGTGGCTGCACATCTGCTTTCCTATTGGAGTCCAGTATGATAAACCCAGCTACACACCCCTCTCCTTTCCATAAGCACTCAAGTGGTAAAACCAAAATATCCCTTTCCCAAATGAAATTCCGGGACACCACACACACACCTAACTGGTGTCATGTTTTCTCTGAGCTAGGTCCTGTTATTTCTTTCCTATATTTACTTTTAAAATCGGTCTGTCGACTTTCCATCTAAAAAGGCACTCAAGCTGATCTACCATATCGCTCAACGAAGGCCTAAAACAAGTTCCATACCAATGAAAATAGGAGACAGGGCAGAAGGCAAGCAGCAGAGACCATTTAAAGACTCAACACTGAAACAGTTGCTGCTCTTTGTTTTCTACTTGTTTTGCTCTTTAAAAACTGAAGTGAGAAAATATAACAAAAGTTTTCCCCCCCTGTACATAAGAAAAACCAAAGGACATGTGATGGCAGGGCCAGAGCAGGGGTCTGCATTGTTGAGCAATGGACACACTGCTGGGCCAGCTGCCAACCTCCTTGGGTGGCTAAAGAAGGAGAAATGCATTGCCAAGGCAGAAGGCAAAAGAGGGCATATGCTAGTTTATACAAATATGTGCTCATTTAGAAATAAGTATTATAATGTAAATAGAAATGCAAGGCATCTCCCTTTAGTGGGAAAGATTGACCAGGTGACCTGTGTACCTTGCACAGTCTTTTGTCCAGGTGATGTTGATGGACTACTTCAAGGCTCCTGACCTCTCCCATCTTAAACTTTTTTTATCCTTAAACCTAACTTGGATTGGACAGCCCTTCAAATAGAGGCCTGCCCTCTGTAAAGTAGGACACACGACCACCCCACAAACCTCCCCAATTTCCTGGTCCTGCTGCTCATCCATCTTGTTCCCACTGTCTGCTCACTTGCCTTCTCTGAGCAACCAACCAAGCAATGAATGAGGACAATCAGCAAACGTTTCTTCCTATCTGACCCTCTCCCTCTGGGTAAAGATATGGCTTGAGTCTAGAAGAAACTGACCAAGAGAGTCAGCATGGTGTACTGGTTGGACTGGGACTCAGGAAATCTGGGTTTCATTCCTCACTCAATTATGAAGTTCAGTGGGTGACTTTGGGCCAGTTTTGACTCTCAGTTATTCTTCCTCCCAACCGGGTTTTTGCCGGGGGGGGGGGGGGGGTTGAGGGGAAGGGTTCTTATTTTAAGAAAGAAAGAAAGAAAGAAAGAAAGAAAGAAAGAAAGAAAGCTGAGCTGCTACTCCCACTGTTGGTCTTTCACTCCCAACTTTAGGTTTCTCCTTACACACACACACACACACCAGGGGACTGCCTATATGGCATCAGGTTGCCTCCGCTTTAACCAGAAACTCATGTTTTCTTTGCTGCGGGATGGCAGCAGCTAATCCCAGGGCCGTGCAGAGGGGGGGGCAGTGGGGCCAGTTGGCCCAGGCCCCACAATTTTGAGGGGACGCTCCGACGAGAAGGTTCTCCCCCAGCTTATGCTACTGCTTCTGTAGCGTAAGTGGCCCATCAAGAAGCGAGGAGCCCGCCTTGTGGAAACAGCGCATAAGCCGTCCGTCGTGAATACCATGGTCAGACTACAAGCTCCAGAGGGCCATATGCCGCATGTGGGTTGGGGATATATGTACCTTGAGGTGTTGTAGAACAGGTTTAATATGAAGGTGTTATGTAGAATGGACATATTGGGGGCACACATTTCCCATCTGGCCTGGGCATATTACCAGCTCTGCACAGCCCTGGCTAATCCTGATGCAAAGGAAGGGTGAAGGGTTTCCAGAGGCCATTGGCCTGCTCTCTGCCCGGGCAGACAACAACCAGTCGGGTTGCCATTCACCCAGGAATGCCTCAGCCACAACTCCAGAGTGAGGATAGAGGGCGGATGTACCATACTTGCCTCACTCTATAAAAGTCTCTGACTTTTTAAAGTCGCAGTTTCCTGGGAAAGCACCGTGATGGCTGTGAGGTGGTTGCTGCATCATATAACTGACGCAGCAGCACTGTGCACCCACCAAGGGGCTTTCAGAGCATCTAGGCAGCCCCCATGAAGAAGAATTTAAAAGTCTATCATGTAGTTTAGCCATAAATTCTCAAATTGGGGTGAGCTTACCCGGGGGGGGGGGGAACTGATTCCAGAAATGAAGTATCAAATCTTGCCCTTCCTGCAAGATTTTACAACATGCAGGAACCTAGAACAAGGCCTCCCTGACATCTAAAAGACCCAGGAGATTGCAACAGGTAGACAGCCATGCCTGTTTCTGTTTGAGAGGCAGTGTGGTATAATAGATAACATGCCAGGCATGGATTGGGGAGACTGCACTCAACGTTTTGAGGGCAAAGTGAGATAACTTGGGTTGTCTAGGGTGACCATATTTGGGAAACCAAAAGAGAGGACACACACACCCCGGTAAAGTGCACTTTCCTGAGTCTTTGGAAAGTGTATTACCCACAACCCCCACCACCATGCTAAAGGTGACCTTAATGGGGAAAGCGTGTCATTCCTGGACATTGTAGAAAATTACAGAAAAATCCTCCCTGACACTTAAGGATAGAACAACAATCTGGACAAATCCATGGAAATCCTGACAGTTGGTCAATGTAGGGTTGTCACCACCCTGAGATGTTTGTAAAAAGGGGAAGAAATATAAATGTGATAATATCTGTGTTCAGCATACTGATGTTAAAGGCTGTGCCCCACAAATACTAAGCAAGAACTTTCCACATCCTTTCATTGACCTAACCAAACCTCACTTCATTTCCACATTTATGGTGCATGAGAAATTTTGCCCCTTAGCCATCCTATGAGGGTTCTCTTTTTGCCTTGTGGCTCAGCTAATTAAAAAATTTTTTGCCCCTTAGCCATCCTATGAGGGTTCTCTTTTTGCCTTGTGGCTCAGCTAATTAAAACACTAATTAATTTTCAGCCAGCTACACTTAACAGTTCACAGGACAGAAACATTGTAGATTAATATGCTAACTCTCCAAGCCCTGAGTTGTTGCTGTTGTTTAATGGCTGCTCTCCTCTCACTTCATCATAGTCTAGGCTGACCAGGTGGCTCGGGATTTCCCGGTCCTAACCGGGAATCCAGGGGCGAACCGGCCCAACCGGGGGGCGGGGAGGCAAACCGGGGTGGCGGGGGGTCACGCGGCAGTGGCAGCAAGCAAGGAGCGGCGGTAGACCCGGCGGCGGAGGAGCCCGGGAAGCGGCCACCCCAGCAGGTAAGTGCCCTCCCTCGCGCCTCACGCTCCTTACCCGCAGGGGCGTCCGCTTCCCTCCGGTGCTCGAATCTACTGAGAAACAGGCTTCGGCCTATCTCTCAGTAGCGCGCCCTGGCGCGTTACTGAGAGATAGGCCGAAGCCTGTTTCTCAGTAGAGTTGCCGCCGGGTCTGCCGCCGCCGCCGCCAGGTCTGCTGCCACCACCTCCGCACCGCCGCCGCCGCCGGGTCCGCCGCCGCCGCCACCGGCAGGTCCGCCGCCACGCCGCCGCTGCCGGGTCCGCCGCTGCGCCGCCGACGCTGGGTCCGCCGACGCGACGCCGACGCCGACGGCTCCCCTGCCGGCTCGCCTACCGGCTCGTAAGGCCAGCAGCCGCGCGGAAGAGGCGGGGGAGGGCCGATTACGTCACTTCCGGATCCGGCCCTCCCCTGCCTCTTCCGCGCGGCCGCTGGCCTTATCAGCCGGCGGGGGACCCGGCGGCGGCGGCGGAGACAGCGGTGGCAGCGGCGGAGGCAGCAGAAGAGAACCCGGTACGGTAGGTCCGGGCTGATGTTTTTTGGGGGTGGGTGGCTTGGTGGGGGTTGTTTTGGGTGGGGGGAGTGGCTTGGGTTTGTTCTGGGGGGGTGGCTTGGTGGGGGGGTTGTTTTGGGTGGGGGGGGCCGGGATTTTGGGTTCTAAGATCTGGTCACCCTATCATAGTCTATTTCTTTGCCATTCGTAAAAAAGGGAAGTTCTTGTTGTAATTGGCTACAAGGACATCCAGGGGGCTGGGCTGGCAGCGCCATTTCACTCCCAGGTAACTGAATAAACTCCCCGCAATGCAATTAATGTACAAAGCATTCTCCTGCCTGTTCCAAACAGAGACAGGAAAGTTTACCTCACACTAAAGGGAAAAAAACCATATTGTTCTTCACATTATTTATGAACTCTCACTCTTTTGGGATCCAATTTGCAAGTTAAACATTAATTTTAGGATTATTATTATTATTATTATTATTAAAATGGAAACCTTTCAATTAAGAGAAGAGTTGAGGTGCACATTGCCACCCAAAAGATAAGCTATGTTAGCGTCGGCTACAACTACGATTTGCCGAGAGCAAATGCTTCATGTTACAGGAAATTATATAACATGCAGTGCTGCACTTATTTCAAACATATTTTCCACCTGTTTACAGCCATTCCCCCACTCCTAATTTGCGGTTCTTTTGCAGGGGGCAGGGAGAGGAAGACATCCTAGTTGTCAAGGCAACTGGACCAGCATTTCCTGCCTTAAAATGAAACTCTGGCAGTTTGTTTATCTGGCAAAACTGTACAGGTGCACCTCTGTCCTATCCAGCCTTCATCAAGGGAAACCATTCTGCTCCAACTATATTGCCCCAGTGTTCATTCATGTTCATTCATGTTTCTAGGGAGTGTCAGCCTATGTTCCTCAATAATGGCACATCATAGCACTCTTTTCTTTCCCTCACACAAACACCCAACCTCTTGGAAACACTTCCACACTCTTTCACAAAGGGATGTGGGGAAAAAATGCTGAAATGGGGTGAAACACTGGCATCCAATTAGGGTCAGCAATATTCATATGAAGAGCTTCTGTGAAGGTTTAAGGCCTACAGAGATAAGGTAATAAACTCAGACCTAGAGGCCTGGAGTTTTCTATTGGGAGTGGGTATCCCTGAGAGGAGTAGTTTTATTTCTTCAGTTAAGGTTCATTCCCTGGTTAAGTTTCATTTCTTCATTTAAGTTTCATTTCCGCAAAATGGGAACAGTACTTTCTGTTTTGAGGGAAGAGGGTATAAAAGAGTAAGAGACCAAGGCCAGAGCCAGGGCAAGGCCAGAGCTTATGGAAGGAGGACAAAGAAGCAGCTAAGGGCAAAATAAACTTGTGTATTTGTAACTTTTATTTCTTTTAATGACTTTGTATCACTTATCTCTATTGACTAAATACCACTGGTTGTAAGTTTCTTGTTTTACTTTACTAGTAAACTGTTGTGGTAAGATAATTCAAAATTCCCTTATACGTGCCTCTGAAATAAGAGTTAATAAAGTGTGTCTCATGAAGACCTCAGGTTAACTTAGCAAGAGGAAAACACGTAGGGGAATCAATAGTAGCTACATTCCTAAAAGCCGAGGACAAAAGGTAAAAGGAAAGAACTGATACAGCAATAAACTTTGCCTTCTCAGGAGACAGGCTATGTAAACATTACATCTGGCAAAGATTGCAATATTTGTGGATTCCATCTCTTAGTCAAAGATAGAGTTAACTGAATCCACATCAGAAGATTCTTTGAAGCTTATGTTTATTCTAGATAAATTAAGATTGTTAGAATGAATCACTGTTTAACTGAACAAGATCCATGTATCCCTGTATGATCTTTTCTATTTAAGGATGTTCAAAATATGTAGCCAGTACCATTTTCTAGGTTTTGATTCCTAGGTGGTCACTTCTTGCAAGAAGGAAATTAAAAAGCTGCAGCCAGTTTTTGATCTTACACGTGTCTTTCGTCTGATTGGGATAGTGACGGTTGGGACACAAAACTACATGAGTCTAATTTCAAGACTCTTACCACACTGTTGAATCACACCTAGAGCATCTGGAGTGTCTCTCACCCCATGTCTACTAGTCATTTACCCCAGTGAGTGCAAAAGCTTTGTGAATTTTTTTTGTTTATATATGACAGAAGTGTCTCAGAAAAGTGAGTCTTACAAAATTCCAGTTGGGGGGGGGCTGCGTGATGACATCATCAATATGGCTGCCACACTATTATGTAGTTGCCACATTTAAAACATTCTGAAACATTCTGAAATGTTTCAAATTTAATGACAAATACTTTTTGTAATTACACATTTTTGTTGACTCTTATTAGTTTTTGAGATAATTTCATTTGAACGTATAAAATCAGTGTTCACATTGGTTATGTGTGACGTTTAACCATGATTTACTCAAAAACTATACGACTTTCGAAAGAATACCCAAGAACAAAAAAGTAGCATTTTTTAATGAGGATTTTGAAAATGTATAATAACATGGGATTTACCCCAACGCTTAAGGAATTATGAGTGATATCTCCTCATATGTCCACTTTCTCAGGATTATATGATTTTACAATTTATCATACAGGGCTTTCATTTCAAAAGTATCCACCCTGAATATCTCTCAATCTGATGCACAGATCATTTTGAACATGTTCAACTGTGATTTTTACAGTTGAACATGTTCAAATGTTCTTTACAAAATTTCAAACAGGACGTGTATGATGATATATATAAAAAGACAATTTATTAGGTTGAATTGTTTTTAACAAATGCTTTTTAAATCTTCAGCAAAAAATTACAATTTACAAAATAAAAACTATGTTCTGTGAGAAGGGTTAACAAATAAATTTCATTGGATGTCATCTTTACTTTCATTGGATATTGAAGAATTGAAAAATATTCACAAAGCTTTTGCACTCTTCGGGTAAATAAATCCTGGTCTGACTCTGGGACTATGCAGTCTAAAATCCATGTTACTGGGAAGGGAAAGATAAAAAGAAGGAAGGTGGGACTCCTAAGGAGGCAGCGATACTTAAAGAGTTGCTCAGGGAGTCTAGGTCATAGAAGGAACCTAACAGTTGTTACTTATACTTTCAAAACTGCTGTCATTAATATATATATATATATATATACACACACACACACACACACACACACACACACACACACTGCAATTATGTTACTGGTATATCCACAGATTAAAACCACAATATGCTATTTTTCTTTTCTTTTTTACTTTGCTAGTGGATGTGGCTGAATATCAACTTGTTTGGGCTAGCTATTGAGTAATTAAGGAAAGGGATAGCCAGAAAATTCTGAAGGCCTCTGTGACTAGCTCCTAATGAATCTACGAAGAATTCCAGCAGAGCAGAGAAAGTGATTGTGATGCAATTTATCCGCAGCAATTTACACTTGCTTGATTATAATAACAGCATGCAACAAGCACACTTGCTGCCCTGGGATAACAGAAAACCTTAAATGAAGCATCCAAGTTATTGTTTGGTGTCAGTCTGGCTGTCAAATAAAATCCTTTCTGGACAGAACTTGGATATTTTTGAGGTTAATTACAAGGATCCATTAGATACAATTCTCAAACTTCTCCAAGTTCTGGTGATTTTCCTGCTGCATGGAACTGTATGAAAAGGCTCAAGCTGTTGATAAATGAAAAGGGAATTCTCTAAAGAACAAATCTGCTCCCTGGAAATACTCCACCATAGAGCAAATCTAAATTTTATGCTGCAAACATATTTGCTGTGTGTATATTGTCATTGCATCAGTGTTTCCTAAAGCAAGCAAGTGAAGTGTAGGTTATGTACATGTGTGCATATTCCTCTTTAAATACCCACATACCCATATCTGAGAACCCTGGTCCAATTTAAGGTTTCCAGATGTGTGTACACAGATTTAAAGATTCATGTATGATGGCCACACTTTCAATGAAAACACATGAACAGTTCCCTGATTGCTGCTGTGTAAGGGGGGGGAGGGCTATGGAATTAAAATAAAAACAAATGTGGACTGTGAAACTTGACTTCAATCTATAATTGTTGAATTTATGTTTCTGAGACGTTCAAGTTCCCTATTTAAACTGGTAAACTGTGTATGTGGATTCGGAATGTTCCACTCTGTAGATGAGGAGTGGGCAAGTTGTGGTCCTTCAGGTATTGTTGGACTGCAACTCCTATCAACCCTAGCCAGCCAGCATAGTCAATGGTGAGGGGTGTTGAGAGCTACAGTCAGCACATTTAGAGGCCCATAATTTGCCTACCCATTTTGTTACTTAAGTCATACGAACCTAAAAAGAGCCATGTTGGTTCAGACCAAGGGTCCACCAAGCCCAGCATTCTGTTTGCACATTTGCACAGTGTCTAACCAACTGCCCATGGGAAACCCACAAACAGAACACGAGTGTAACAGCACCCTCCCACCCACGTTCCCCAGCAACTAGTTTATATAGATTACAAAGACATGAACACTAGACTCAACAAGAAGCTCAGAATGTATTCTACTCATTTGTTATTCACGCAGAACTCATTTGTTCCTTTTTTGTTTTCATCTAGCAGCCAAAATGGGTCAGTTGGAGGTTACAGGGAGGGGAGAGAGAGGGGGGGGGAAGTAGAGGAAGAATTTCAGGACTCACTTAAGGTTATAAAAGAGGTATGGGAAGAAGATGTAAGGGAAAAAATCAATGAAGATAATTGGGGGAGGATATGGAATGTAAGAATGTTAAAGTTACTGTCGATTAGAATTAAGGAGAACTACTATAAGACAGTTTGGAGATGGTATTTAACACCTGTAAGATTTCACCAGATAGATAAAAAAGTGTCCAAGACTTGTTGGAGGGGGTGTCAGGAGGTTGGGACCTATTTTCATTAGGGGTGTGCATCGGATCGGATCCGATCCACGATCCGAATCCGATCCGACCCAAAATCAGGAAAATCCAATCCGATCCGATCCGACCAACCTCCGATCCGATCCGATCCGATCCGACGAGGTCCGATCCGGATCGGACGCCATTTTGAATGCTTTTTCCCATAGCCAAGTATTGTTTTACAAAAACGCCTATAACTTTTTCATTTTTAAAGATAAAAGGATGAAACTTGGGCACATTGTAGACTGGTTAGGGATAGTTATCTGTGAGAAATTTCAGAAAGATTGGTGTATGCGTTTTGTGGCAATTAATTTTTTAATAAATACCCAGGAATGCCTATAACTTTGTCATTTTTAAAGTTACAAACATGAAACTTTGCCACATTGTAGGAGGTACCTTGGGACCTATGTGTGTGAAATTTCAGAAACATAGGTGCTTGCCTTGTGTGGCAATTAATTTTAGAAAAATGGGTAGTTGTGGGGTAAATACAGTTACGCCTCCCATTTTTTTATTTTTAAAGATACAAACAGGAAACCTGGGCACATTACAGGTACCACTTGCCTTGATATGTGAGTGAAATTTCAGAAACATTGGAGCTTGACTTGTGTGGCAATTAAGTTTTGAAACAATGAGGGATTCATTGGACAGCACTTGCCCATAGGGAATCATTGCATTTCACTTTCCCACTGAGAAATGCAGTTATGCCTCCCACATTTTTATTTTTGAAGATACAAACAGGAAACATGGGCACATTGTGGACTGGTTAGGGATAGGTATCTGTGAGAAATTTCAGAAAGATTGGTGCATGCATTTTGTGGCAATTAATTTTTTAATAAATACACAGGAATGCCTATAACTTTGTCATTTTTAAAGTTACACACATGAAACTTTGCCACATTGTAGGTGGTACCTTGGGACCTATGTGTGTGAAATTTCAAAAACGTAGGTGCTTGCCTTGTATGGCAATTAATTTTAGAAAAATGGGTAGTAGTGGGGTAAATACAGTTACGCCTCCCATTTTTTTATTTTTTAAGATACAAACAGGAAACATGGGCACGTTACAGGGAACACTTCACTTGATATGTGTGTAAAATTTCAGAAACATTGGAGCTTGCCTTGTGTGGCAATTAAGTTTTGAAACAATGAGGAAAGAAACGCCTATAACCTTTTTATTTTAAAAGTTAGAAGTCTGAACATTGCTCACTTTGTAGATGGGTTAGGGGTAGATATGTGTCAGAAATTTCAGAATGATAGGTCCAGGCATTTGATGGCTATGGAATTTTTAGATAAAATGTTTCAAAAAATTTTCCACAGAGGCCCGGTCTTCCCCTCTTCCCCCTCCCGCTTCCCGCGAAGAAAAGGAAACATTCTCTCGTCTCGATCCCTTTGATCCTGTTGCTAGTATCCATTACAGGGCTCGTGTCTGCTTTCACTTTTTACTCAAGCAGAACGGCTGAGCCTAGCTGAGTTTTGCAGCCATGCGTGCAAGGAAGGATCTCTCTCATCTCGATCCCTTTGATCCTGTTGCTAGTATCCATTACAGGGCTCGTGTCTGCTTTCACTTTTTACTCAAGCAGAACGGCTGAACCTAGCTGAGTTTTGCAGCCATGCGTGCAAGGAAGGATCACTCTCTCTCGATCTCTTTGATCCTTTGTTCCTCCCCTTCTCCTCCCCCTCGCCGGCGTTGTGTGTGCGCCCCGCCGGTGCCCTCGCGTGCGGGCCGGTTCCTGAGCAGCAGAGGCTCTGCCTGGCTGCTGTGAGGCTCCTGAAGGGCTTGCCTAATGCGGGCTGTTGTGCTCCGCTGGGCCGCGGGGGTAGGTTGATGATGAAGAGGATGATGGGGAGGGCGTTCAATGGCCCCTCCGCTCACCAACTGACAGCGCGTGCTCCGCTCCAGACACCCGGCCTCGGCAGCCAGGAGGATACGCTGCCAAGCCCGCCGCCGCCGCCCGCGCGCGCACACACACCACCCGTCCATTATCATTTGGGCAGCCCTAATTAAGGAGCGCTCAAAAAATGGCAAAACCCCCTCTCCTTTTTTCTTAATTCCTTGCAGCTCCCACGATTTAACCCTTTCCTATCAGCTACAATTAATTAATAGTAGGATGACCAGTACCAGAAGACTGGTGTGTACAAATGTCCGATTCCGATCCGCTATCCGATCCGATCCGGGGGGTCAGTGCACATCCCTAATTTTCATATGTGGTGGAGCTGTGAACAAGTACAAAAACTTTGGGAAAGGTTTTTTAAAGAAATAAGTGATATAATTGGAAGTAAATTGGAATTAAACCCGAAGTTAGCTCTACTAGCAATATGGGATAGTAGGAATAAGCATATAATAAATAGAGAATTGGTAAACAACCTCCTGGCACCCGTTAGAATAATGATTGCTAAAAATTGGAAAGGGCAACGAAGGTATATAATAGAAGATTGGTATAAAGAAATCTGGGATTTAGCTTTAAATGATATGTTGACTTGTAAAATGAAAATAATGAGGGGAATGTCCAGTAAGAGTGATTTTGGAGAAATATGGACTCCCTTTTTGGATTATGTTTTAAGATCGGGAAAGGGACAATCGCCTTCAAAAGAATCATTAAAATTTTGGAAGGAGGATGAATGATTATGAGAAGGTCTCGGTGGGGGGGGTGCACGGGGGAAGTCGAGGGTGGTAGTTTGTTTTATATTATGTATTGTGTATGTTTGTTTTGTTGAAATTAATAAAAATTATATAATAAAAAAAAAAGAGAGGAGGGGGGGAAGGAAGATTGACAAATAAACCTTCCAGACTTCAATTCAAACACATTGGCACCAAAGTGGTCAGCATTCTAATGGCTCTTCTTTCCACACAATGCCCATCCAATCACAGTGACAAAGGTCAGGGGTTGTGGAAGCAGAAGGAGACAAAGATTTGTCCTTTTGCATCTACAGGTTCCTTCTCCAGGTTCCTCTGTTGGTCTGCTCTTTGTGTATAAACAGTCCTCAA
The DNA here is from genome assembly GCA_029215795.1 of Anniella stebbinsi. Taxonomy (NCBI): domain Eukaryota; kingdom Metazoa; phylum Chordata; class Lepidosauria; order Squamata; family Anniellidae; genus Anniella; species Anniella stebbinsi. Next base: position 148,555,646 of record JARDYH010000004.1, read on the forward strand.
TTCGTCACCTATTATTACAATTACTTTAAGCATTTTCAATCCATTCCACGCATTACATGCGTGAAGAGGCATCATGTGTAAAAAGGAGCTGTCTGGCTATATTGCTTGTCCTGCCCTGGTCATGAGGCTCCTTAGCCCCACCCCTGACAGTCACACATTAGGCATGGACATCTGCATGGCAAACCGTACCCATGTAGGTCTCTACATGTTTAGCTTTGAACACATGCTAGAACACTGCATGGTCAGTTTTCCAGATCAGTTGGAAAGCCCATGTGCATCTGACCTAGGGGTGGAGCCCCAAAGGGTGGTCCTGCAGTCCATTTATACACATGATGACCCTTCATGCTTTCCATGAAGAAGTGGGCAACTTTGTGAGGACCAGAACCCCTTTGTGCCCCTGGACTCCTCCATGGTCTGCAGTATAGTCTCTGGGGCACATCCCCCAAAAGAAGCACAGTCACTGGCTTGACACCAAGCTAAGTTATTCTTTTAGTGCTCCATTGTAGCTACGGAGTGCTTTGAAACAAGCTAAATTTGCCTGTTTGGGCACTTTGTAACCACTACAAGTGCCTTTTTTAAAAAACGTTTTTGATAGGAAGCAGTGGGGGGGTGCATGTTGCCCACCCTGTTTTAATGCATGAATGAGACCTGTGTTTTCTTCATCTTTCTCCTTTCCTTGTGCTTAGTTAGTTATTTGAAGTTGCTAGTTCAAGAAAGATATTGACAGACTACAGTGTGTCCAGAGGAGGGTGCTGAGGAGCCTGGAAACCAAGACCTATGAGGAAAGGTTTGAAGAAATTGAGTAAGTTTTACCTGGCGAAGAGCAGGCCATAAGCAGGGCTATAGCAAGTATATTCCAATTTCAATTTGAGGGTAACATTTTGCAACTTTGGTGAGGAAATATGGGTAGAATTCCCCCTAGTCCCTCCTCCAAAATAATGTATACATTCCACTTTTTCCCAAGCCTGTTAGCACCAATTTCCCTTGAATGCTGCTGCCATTTCTTTGGTGCCATTCGTTCCCGGAGAGCTGTTTCCTTCTCCTCCTGTATTAGTTATGTGGGTGATTCCAACCCTAGCATCATAAAGTGAATAGGATGATAACAAATTTTTGTGGATAATTAAATTTATCTATGTGAAGACATCACATAGATGGTCAAGCAAGGGCAAGTGATGGCAACATAAATAGATAAGTGAACATTTCTGCAAGGAGAGTAATATGTGTTTGTGTTATATATGCATAATTTATTTTCATTTACAAATGTTTCTACCTCGCTCTTCAACTCTAAAAGAGTTTCCAGATTACAAAATAGGAAGATAGTTTTCGGCACTGCTGAAAATATTTGTGAAAAATTGAATCACTTCAGTTCGACTAGATTTAAGGGATTTTTTTTTAAAATGTAGGTTTTCTTGCAATTGTGCTGTGTTTTCTTTTCTCTCGGATCATGACTGGAAAGGATGTACAGATCAAGACAGAGTTGTCTAAATGTTGACAAATGCTATAATACAAGAACAGAAGCCTATTTGTGAATATAAAAGGATTCTGCTCTGGTAGGCTGATATGCAGCTGTCCTGAAATTTGGCACCCAGACTAATTTGTTCTGTCAGACCCCAGGCAAATTTTGGCAAGGAAATCTTTGAATGTGCTCCTCCAGTGCTACTCTCTTGCGATCCTGTCACATGGCATTCTGTTTGATCTCAGTGTCTGCAAATAGATGATAGTAGCTTCTGACTCTACACCAGCAACACTTGTTGCTACAACACCCTTCTGCAATGCCTACCAAGAGATACGATTATCTCCCCAAAGGTGTGATCGCTCCAACTGCATTGCAGTTGGAAAAAGAGCCATATGGTATTCAAAATACACCAACTGGCTACAGAATTGCTTTGCTGTTGTTTTGTTTTGTTCTGTTTTTAGAGCTTTTGAATGTTTGATGTTCTTGTTCTATGAGCAGGAAAAAGGGTGGGGGCGGAGAAGAACATTTGCTTTGTATAGTTCTGTAAACTCGTTTTCTGCATGTTTAGAAACAAGAATGAAATCCTTGTTGTTGACATGCAAAAAGATGAAGTTTGTGAAGATTTTGCTGTGAAGATTGGATGAAAATCATTTTATTTATTTGTTTATGGTGACCAATACTTGGTCTTTAATGCTTAAGAGGAATCAGAGCCGAGTGTAAATCAGTGTCCTGCACTTTATTAAGTCATCCCAAAATTATATGGATATTTTGTCCATATTGAATCTTCATGTGGGCACTGCAGAGCTTGAACCAACAGCTCCACAGATTGGGTGCCAATTTCCTGCTCCCCCAGGACCGCTGGTCAGAGAAGGAAACCATTCCTGGGAATCTGGTGATTCCAAAGAGCAAATTCAGCACCACCACAGCTTCCTTGCTAGAAAGTTCTAAGTCACCCCCACAGTTTGGGCAACTGGTCACTAAGAGAACTCAAAAAGCTCACTGACCATGCTGCTTGCCTATCAGTTGTCAATCCCCTTTGTTGCATCTTCAGTTGTGGAGAGCTGGACAGCTGCTAGGCCCTTGTAGGACTTGGAGTACTCCCTTGTTACCAGGATTGCTGACTGGAGGGGAGGGGCACACTGCATGTAATTCCAGCTAATGGGCTTACTTAACAACCCATAATCCTCTAGGCCTGGGAAGTCAGGTGGAAGGCCACTGGCTTTCAGGCCTGCTGACCTCCGTAGTCTGGGGAATTCATCATAGGCAGAGCTCCCATTTCTCCTTTTGGACAGCAAATCGCTGGTTGTCAGCCACTCTGTCTCTGGCTTGCTCACCTTCAAGAGAGCTGCCTACCCTCTAGCCTGACAATACCTGATTTGAATGCAGCTACACTTACAGAAATATTTAGGCTTTGGGTGGGGTGGTGGATAACCATACTAGGGACCAGTCCTGTGTGTTTTGCAACCCAGGGTCCCTTCAGGCAGGAGTTGGGAACCCAGTGGGCATGATGTTCTGCTCTGTTGCCTACACAAGGACAGGCTCCTAATATTTATACCAGTCTTGGCCAAAACAACGTTGGGATAATCACAGTCACAGGAGCTGTTGTTGCACATCTGCATTTCCCTTGGTGCCTGAAGAGGGCTCTGAGACCTGAGCACACAAATCTGGGCAGTTCTTAGGGTAAGTGCCATCCTCAGGACATGAGGTTGCCAATTCAAACTCTGTTTCCTCTGGCACAGATTTATGGTAAAGTCACATGATCTGGAGAAGACAGACTCCTTCTGGAATCATATTGGTAGAGAACACAGGCAGAATTATTATCTTCTTCCAGGGAGTCGTTGTCAAAAGAAAGCCAATTGGAATGTTAGCCCAGGACTTCTGAGATAAAAGATTCAACCCTGAGTTATGCTATAGACTTCTAAGTGTAATCTTATGAAAGCACTTTATTCAGTGTGCCATTCACTGTCACATGCATCCAATGTCTCTTTGCTACTTTCCAAGTTAAGATAAATGTATTAATACATAGAGAAGTATATCGAGAAGCTCAAAGATGATCTGGATTAACAACACAATTCTATGCAAATTTACTCAACAGTAAATCCCATTACGTTCGTTAGTATTTACTAATCCCCGGGAAGGGTGCTTTGGATTGAAGAGGTACAAATTTACAAATATTTTATTTCATATTATTATTGCTTATTCACATGTATCCATTGAGCCTAATTTTCATAAATGTTTCAAATATAAATCAAGCAATGTTTTTCTCTGCCTTAGGAATACGAAAATTAACTTGAGGCCTGCAGGTGTAAGATAATGGTGGCCAGCATTTAAGAGCCAGCTCACACTGGGACTGTGTGTGTGTGTGTGTGTGTAGGAGTGAGCCCTGGGCCTATGAGTCCTGTTTGCATATTTTTTTGTGATTAGGCCGTGGGTAATCCATCCACCCAATCGGTGTGGATGTAAAGCAAGCAGCATGTCTGATGGTAGTAGAGATGTGCAAATCAGCGAAACCTGAGTTCATCAAGGTTCTCCATATTCCACTTCGAAACTCATTCCAATTCTTGTCCATATCAAATTGTGAGCTTTGTTTTTATCTCTTTGTGCAAACGTTTGTGCATATTTTCATGCACATTTTTTCCAAACATACGCATCAATTGTGCGCATTTTTTTCCAATGTACAATTTTTTCCCCATTGATTAGGGTCACCGTATGAAAAGGAGGACAGGGCTCCTGTATCTTTAGCAGTTGTATTGAAAAGGGAATTTCAGCAGGCGTCATTTGTATGTATGCAGCACCTGGTGAAATCCCCTCTTCATCACAAGAGTCACAGAGACCCGATACAAAAGAGAGCAGGGCTCCTATAGCTTTAACTGATGTGATAAAGAGGGAATTTCACCAGGTGCTGCATGTATATAAATGATCCCTGCTGAAATTCTCTTTTTAATACAACTGTTAAAAATACAGGAGCCCTGTCCTACTTTTCAAATAGTCACCCTACTATTTATTAGAGTGCATTTGTGCACATTCTTTTTTTTCAGTAAGCATGCATTCTTCCATGGGCATTTTTCCAATGCAGTTTTGAGGGAGGGGTTTCTGCAAATGGCATCCCAAGCTCAGAAATGGACAGACTTTGGCCACACATTGCATTCAAGTCCACATTCAGGTCCAGGAGATGCCAACAGACTAAGCTCTGGTCTAAAAGCAAACTGAAGCAGAGTTCTCATACATCCTTAGATGCTTGCACTTGGCAAGGTTGGGCAGCAGCTCAGAGCCTGTGCTTATTTGAAGGGCCCACTGAGAGAGCCCATAAGTAGTGCAACCCCTAATCCACCCACTCTGCTGTCCTCCTAGCCCATGGATGAGAAGCAAGAATGATGAATTTAGAAATGCTGTAGCAAGCCAGGACACCCTCTTGCAGGGAGAGGGATGGGTGTCTTTCCCACAAAGAGGGAATAGCTCCTTTTAGGCTTCTTGCCCAAGGGCCTGCAAAAGGCTGCAGCTGGCCCTAACCAATGGAGCCAACTTTCAGGGCCTCTGTTTATATGTATATGTATATATATATATATATATATATATATATATGGTGGCAGTGGTGATGGAAGCATCTAAGCAGCTTCCTCCCATGCCCAGAGAGCATGCAACATACATTCTTGGGTAGGGTAACCAGATAAAATCCAGGTCAGGTCTCCTGTAACTTTAACAGTTGTAGAGAAAAGGGAATTTCTGCCAGTGTCGTTTGTATGCAATTAGTTCCTGGTGAAATTCCATCTTCATCGCAATAGTTAAAGTTGCAGGGGCCCTGCCTTCTTTTGTATATGGTCGCTCTAGTATAGTGCCTGCACCTTTAACTGTCGTGATGAAGAGGGAATTTCACCAGGAACTAATTGCATACAAATGACACTGGCTGAAATTCCCTTTTCTCTACAACTGTTAAAGTTACAGGAGACCTGACCTGGATTTTATCTGGTCAGCCTATTCTTGGGCCATGAGCGAACTTGCCTCAAGATCCCTGGTGATGTGAGAAGATACTCGCTTACATTTGTTTCATTAGCTGTGAGGAAATGTCAGGTTGACTTGAACCAGTTTTTAGCTACTACTCTTTGAAATCAATGTAATATAGAGCAAGGTGCCATGCATGCTAGAATTCCCTCACCTTGCTCCCACTCGAAGCAGCCTTCAGGCCTTTATTTTCCATGTTTGACTCATTTCTGCATGGAGGCAGTTTCATTTGTTTCAGCCAAACTCGTATGTCTATTTTTCACATGGGTTTGCTTCAGTTGAAGGTAAAACCTTCAGCTGTTGTCGATCCTTGCTTTGTCTTCACTTGCAAAATAGACAGGCTCATTAGGCTGACTCACACATTTCCGACACGTGAAAAAGAGTGATCTAATGAGCCTTGGATTGGGGAGTCAAAGAGCAAGTTATTACTCCCAGCCCTGATTGCTCTCATCAGACAAATGCTTATAAAAGCTTTGAACCCAACACCTTCAAAATCATTACTTCAGCTTGCACTAATGAATACCAGGGAAAATGCAAAGCATATCCTGAGCTTTATTAACATAAAACAATTAACCTTTTCATCTTTTGGGGGGGCAGGATACTTTTGAGGGGAAGGAATCTCATAGACTAAGTCAAGACAGAGTGCAGATTGCATGATCAAACTGTTTCTGGAACATATTTTCCAGATTGCAGCTGGGGTATTGCATGATTGACTGCTCCTCCATATGAAAACTCCTTGTACATTAAAAAAAGGCTAGATATCAGAAAGGATGGATTTAAACTTAACTTCTGTTTAACATGGTTGTTTTCAATATGTATGAATTGTTTTCATCGTTATAGAAAAGCATTCACCACCACCATCATGATTTATTAGTTATACTAGAGTTGGGCAACCTGTGGCCCTCTAAATATTGTTGGACTCCAATTCCCATTAGCCCCAACAAGTCTAGCAAATGGTGATAGATGATGGGAGTAGTAGTTCATCAACATCGAGCCACAACATTGCAACCTATTATAGCAGCCTTCCCCACCATAGTGCCCTACAGATATTTTGGACTACAACTCTCATCATCCTGAGCCAGCATGACCAATAGCCAGGAATGATGGGAGTTGTATGCCAAAACATCTGGAGGAACCCACATTGGAGAAGTCTGTATTAAAGGAACTATCCTGCAGCCTAAAGCTGTAAATTTTTTTGAAGAATAATTTTAGTATGTAATGAGTTGTTAACTCAGATTGCCCTTGTGGCACTCCTCACAAGTCTGGGGTAAGGATGTGGAGACAAAAGCAAGTTGGAAGACAGGTACAACACAAGTTGGAAGGGAGGGACCTTGGTTTGGTTCCACTACTAGCTAACATTAGAGGAGACAAAGATTAGACCCTGGATGTAAGCCAGAAGAGGGGGAAGCAAGTTAGGCCCAGAACAAATAGTTGTTATCTCTAGTCAACAGATCCCTAGCTGCAATGTCAGGTATTTATCATAAAGGAATGTTGCTTAATGCCAAGTCCTGGATGAAGGGGCTGAGTGTTTATTACCAAGACCTATCTGGATGGGTCAGGGACTCCCAGCCCTGTGTCGATTCTATCCGGTCATGTATTATTTTGGCTCAATAACAGTGGAGAAATAAAGAAACAGCAGATGGTAGTTTTTAATTACTGTGTTATCGACAAACCATTATCTGGTGAGGCTTTCCATCCCAACAGGGATGAAGGGCCGGTTTAGATTGTCTGCCCCTAGATGCTAATGGATCCTATGACTTTTGAGGTTGACAAAGGTAATTTAATTCAGAACTAATCTGGTGGATTTCACCAAAGCATTTGAGAAAGTCCTCCTCGGTAACTTGGTTAGTAATCCAGTTAAAGGTAGGCTAGATGAAAACACCATCAGTACCAATTCACAGTTGGTTGGAAAATCATACTCAAAAAGTGGTTATCAATAATTTCTCATCAAACAGGAGGTTTCAAGTGGGTTGCTGCTAGGCTCTGTCCTGAGAACATATTTCTATCAGTGACTTACATGAAGAGCTGAAGGAAAACCTTATCAAATATAAGGATGCCACACGACTGGGAGGGAGACCGAGCACCATAGACATCAGGAATAAATAAAATTCAAAATTATCTTGATAGAATGGAAAACTGGGCTGAAGCTTTAAAAATTGATAGAGACAAATGCAAACTTCTCTATTCAGTCAAAATCATAATCAAAAGTACAGGTATATGATGGGGAATACCTACCTGGCTTGCAGTTAGACATGCGAAAAGGATATTAGCAGTAAGCTGTGCGATGCCCCCCGCCAAAGAAAAAGTGAATGAAAATTTAAGCTGCATTAATAGAACTGTCATTTCCAAGAAATATTTTCATTTTATTCTGCACTATGTCCAGTTTATGAAGAATGTTGATAAATTGGGATGGATTTACAGGTGGGCAATGAAGATGGACAGTGGTGTGGAAAACAAGTCCTATGATGAGGAAAGGTTGGGTAACGTTAATCTGGAGAAGACAAGCCTGAGGGCAGACATGATAGCACTCTTCAAATATCTGAAGAACTGTCACATGGAAAGGGACAAAGTCTTGTTCTTTACTGCCCCAGAGGGGAGGACTAGATCTAATAGACTGAAGTTACAAGAGTGTTTTTATTTGATTTTATTTAGTTATTATATTTTAATCTACCCAGTCACAAGCATTCTCTGAGTATAACAAGGATTAGATTTTAGATTAATATTAGGAGAAACGTTTACTAATAAGAGCAATTTGACAATGGAACCAATTACGGGAATGTTTTCTCTCACTTAAGGTTTTCAAGCAAATGTTGGTCAGTCATCATTGGGGATGCTCAAGCTTGGATGTCCTGCATCAAACAGAGGATGGCCTACAAATCCCCTTCCTTCTATGGCTCTATGAACAAGCAAGAGATACTGGCTAAACAGCTGTACAGGAGTGGTTCAACGTTAGGAGTCTTCTTGCCTTGATTCAATGATTTGGATTTCTAGTCCCTTAAGCTTTCCAGCTCTTCTGTTTGTGTCCCTTTTACAAACTGAAAAGTAGCTCTCTTCATACTCATGAAATTGAAACTGGATCAATCAGTGGACACCTTTTTTTGGGAGGGGGTTAAAAATATTACTTTCTCATTTTAATTCAATGTACTTTTCCCACAGCTGCTAATTTAACACACTACTTCTTCCAGATGAAAGCACCACACGGATAGCAGCTTCTCCAGTCTGCCAGGAGCCACAACTTTCAAAAATAAGATCCTAAAGTTAGGTTCTTATATATATATATTTAAACTGTTAAATGAGTAGCTTTTAGTGCCAATAGAATTGTATGTTTATGTAAATAACTGATTTTTAGCATGAACAAAAATGTGACCCTGGCAGGCAACGTTCAACATTGGTCCCATTTCTTTGCCTATCTTTGACCATGGCCAGAAAGAATTCTGCAGCTTCTCTAGATGGAAGCAACAGGGAGAGCTATCAACTGTTTATTGATGGCATTTCAGCCTAAACCTCCGAATGACATCTCCTGGGATTACCTTCTGAAGAGGTGGTGATGTTCTCTTTGAAGTATGATTCATCCAATGTCACTGGGAAGGCTGCTAGGTTCTTATTTCAATGCAAACAAGGGGGAAAATGTTAGCCGCATTTTAAAATATATTGGTTTTATTTAATTACTTTTAATTCGCTGTATCTTTCTGTTGTACAAAAATTTGCATTGGTCTATGACTGTAATAAGCAATTCATTCATATCTCCCAGCAGTTACATATAGAAGTTGTAAACCATAAGTGACAAGATGCTATGGGGTGGAGCGGGCCTCCAAACACACCCCAGTGAGAGCTAGGCCCTAGTCATCATCAGAAAATGGCCAACTTAGCAAAGCAATTAATCTTCAGAAATGAAATTTGATTCCTTCCAATACTAGAGCAACTTCTGCCTATAATGAAAATCCAGTGATTTTCCCTTTACTTTTTAAGTCAATGCTGTGAACTTGATTTCCATTACTCAGATGTCCTTGTTGCCAGCTATAATCAATCATACTTTTTTTAAAAAAAAAACAACCTGGATTTTCATTACCAACAGTTCTTGGAACTAATATGAACAGAGCAAGGATATTCAGCCACTATTATTTGCATATATCAAAGGTATTGTTGTGGCGATGGATTTATTTCCAGATCTGTACAGGAATTTGATTTCTTTCTCCAAAGGAGAGGAACACTGTTCTGATCAGGGTCAATATTACTAGGTAGTTGATTCAGGAAATCCAGGACAGAGCGAGCTGTTGACAGCAAACATGAGATTGTTGATCTTGTTTTTGTCTCTGATGTGCAAAATGTGCTGGGCAAGATTTCAGCTCCTTTTCCCACTTCCACCAGAAACCTAGTTTTTGGGGACAGGCAGGGAAAATAAATAAATAAACAAACAGGGATTGAGGAGGGAAAGTGGTAGGCAGGAGGACAGTTGAGCATCTACCCCGGTGCCCTCCAGATATGAAGGACCACAATGCCTATCACCCCAGCCAGTATGGTTGATAGTCATGGACAATGGGACTTGTAGTCCAATCACATCTGAAGCCCCAAGGTTGAAAGCCTTTGCCTCTCTGACTCCCCTGGGGTTGATAAGTGGTCAGAAAAAAAATGGGCCAGTCACCGCCTGTGCTTTTCATGGAAGCCGAGAAATATTTTAAATATTCACCCTGGTAAATGAATTACAGCTTGAAACCCTATTCAGGCAGTATAACTGAATAGGTTACAGTAACACACATAAGAGGCATGGGGCCATGCTTATTGGTCTCACACACCTCAGGTGTCTTTGTGTGTGCCAGCCCTGCCCTCTAAGTCTCTGTTCACTTGAACATGATTACCTAGGGAGGTCATGGGCTCTTTCACACTAGAGGCCTTCAAGATGCAGCTGGACAGCCATCTTTCAAGTTTGCTTTGAGTAGGGTAACCATATGAAAAGGAGGACAGGGCTGCTGTACCTTTTAACAGTTTAATAGAAAAGGGAATTTCAGCAGGTGTTATTTGTATGCATGCAGCACGTGCTGAAATTCCCTTTTCATCTCAACAGTTAAAGCTGCAGGAGCCCTGCCCTCTTTTGTGTCTGATTAAGAGGGCAGGACTCCTACAGCTTTAACTGTTGTGATGAAGAGGGCATTTCACCAAGGCCACATCTTGATGAGAAGAAAGCCCCAGAGTGGATCCGCTGTGGCAGCAGGTCATTGACATGATGCAGCAGCCATTGTGGAGCCATCTGAGGGCTTTCCCCCGAAACTCTGCTTTAAAGAAGTTGGGCACTTACCCCAACTTTTTTCACTTGGAACGACGTGATGACAACATCTGCCATCTGTCGCCTTGCTCCAGAGATGCAGCAGAGGCATGCTCCAGCCAATGACAACCCCTGATTGGCAGGACAGGGAGATGGGGTGGGCCAGCTGGGGTGCCTCCTCACTTCCCCATGTCTTCCAGAGAGCTGCATCTTCCCAGGGAGAGCTGTAGCGTTCCATGGAGAGAAAGGTAAAGGCGGTGGGGGACTGGGGAGGGAGGAGCCACTCTGCGATGCCACCAGATGGGTGCCGCTGAGCCTCAGCATGTTCCTCCCCAGTCACCCGCTGCAGTTACCTTACTCTCCATGTATGGCTGCAGCTCTCCTCCCGCACCACTGTGCCTTGGTGCATCCTCCCCAATCACCCACCACTGTTACCTTACTCTCCGCAGATGGCTGTAGCTATCCCCTTCCCCCCCTTGCTCGCTCCTTCACAAGGGGACAACCAACACGTGGGTTTGACAGTTCATGGCACAAATGTGCCATCATCAAGATGGCTGCCAGGTGCTGCATGCATACAAATGGCACTTGCTGAAATTCCTTTTTCAATACAGCTGTTAAAGATACAGGAGCCCTGTCCTCCTTTCCATATGGTCACCCTATAAAAGGGCATTGCTGGCAGATGATGGCATATGTCACACTGGAAGATGAACAGGTAAATGAACCCTTTTTGATGATATTTTTAAATGGCATCGTCAATATCTTTCCAAAAGGCCAATTAGGGAACAAGTAAGAGAAAATGGGGTCTGTCCCTGATTAGTACAGACAATTAGAGTGTATTAGTTTCTAATTGGTTGTATAATTGCAAAAAAATGTTCATAGCGTTTATTGACTGCAGCAAAAGATGGCGTTTTCTGAGTATGCTTCCTTTTCCCTCCTCGTGCCTTTTCCCTTTTGTGTCATGTATTTTAGATTGTAAGCCTAAGGGTAGGAATTGTCTTGTTTTTTAGTGATTTGTAAGCCACTCTGGGAGCCTTTTGGAACAGACAGAGTGGGGCAAGAGTGGGATAAAAATGCTTTAGGGTACAATCCTATTGATTGCACCCTCAATTATCGGAAGCCCCTGAACTTGTAGGCTTATGGTCATCCTATGCCAGTCGGGAGGAGGGGCAGAGGCAATCTTCACCTCCTCTTCCTTCCCCCCCCCCCCCCAGTATTTTTTACTAGATGGACTTCTTTGCTCGTCTAGAGAACACGTTTTGGGGGACAATCCTATGGCCCCACAGATGCTGTCTAGGGGGCATAGAATTGCCCCCTTAAAGAAAGAAATTAATCTCAGGGTTCACAATGGTCTCTTCGGGGGGCGGGAATCACCGTTTGCTGCAAAATGGCGATCCAGCCTCTCCTCATGGCAAATCACTTGTCTAGAGAGAGTGAGGGATCACACTGGGCACCGTGCTGTGGACTACCTCTTTTAAAGTGGCTCCAGCTTTAAAGGCAGCGATCTGTAGTGATATGCATAGCACAATTTCACACACACACACACACACACACACACACACCACTCTTTCAAAAAGAGGAAGAGGACTGCACCGCATGTCACAAAACAGAGCGCCTCCTTTGAAGTAACAGTGGTCAATTTAAAGGAGGCGACCATCTGTACTCCTCTCCATGTACCCCTAACACATCACCATAATGGTGTGGGTGTCTCACAGAGGGCTGAATGGAGGGTGTTGGTTCAACCATAATGTGTTGTGCTTCTTAGCAATTTAATCTTCTTCTTTCTTTCCCAGCTAGATCAGTTAACTAAGCTAAATGTGAGCATATTGGTGTCTCTGACTTTATAGGCACTCCGTAACCCTAATATATTTGCTATTAAGGTCACCCTAAAAGCGAGGCCCCTCAAAACTTGTAGATGCCTTATGATTAAGTGCCTAATCTAAAAATTACAGGCCATACTTACAATGCAGTTTAGATATAAGGAAACGTCTTCCCCAAAGGGCAGAACAACTGGGTGAGGCCGGACCATGTGTTTAAACATGCCAGGGACTGTGCTTTGTACATCCAGTGCTTCTCTGCGCCATTCACTCAGGGATTTAATAGATCCCTTCCTACTTCCAAAATTGATCAGCTCTTGACCACTTAGGCTTACTATTTTGTTTCGACTCCGTAAAATAATTTTGTGTCTGTCGTATTGAAATGTCATAAGAGCAAGCATAGCCAAGTGATGGTAAAACAAAATTCCCTTGCTTACATCAACAGTCTGAAAGCCTGTGCTTGTGTTTGTCTACCTGTGTATATATGAAGTTGGTCTTTAAACAAATTTGATTTAATATTCTATTTATGGATTATATTGCTCTGAGCTATTGAGCTATAGTTACCCATTTCTATTTCAGTCAGGCCTCCTCCATGTTATTTGAATGCTATTTTTTGCCTTCCCCGACATTCCCTTTGCATAATGAGTTGTGGCACTACTACAGGTTGAATTCGCAGCTCGTGGATAGCATGAAAGAAACTGTCACTTGCAATCATATCACAGAGGGCTTTCTTCTTATGTTCCTCAGTGTGTTTAGGTTTTCCTTGCCCCCTTTTATCATTCTCAGGGCTGGTGATTTAATGCTGGAGTACCATGATTCATGATTACACCCTAGAGGCATTTTTTGTGAATTCCATTCAAGAAAAAGTTTAGGCTTGTTTATCTCCTCATTCACTCAAGTATAAAAGCAGAGGACCTTTTTAAAAGTGCTGGTTCCTTTTAAAGAGATCACATGAGGGCTATTTCATCAAAGAATATTCTCCTAACCACTTGAATTACTTTTCTGATTTGCTCGTTAAAGGTAAGGTTGCAAGGTAATTGCACACACAGTCAAATGGAGATTATGAACTTCCTTCTCATTAGATAGATACTTCCCTTTCTGACCTTGGCAAGGTGGCATTTGAGCTGGCACTAGGTCATGCCTTAAGGTAGAAGAAGCACTTTCGGTTACTCTGCCCTCTCAACCAATAAGCTTTTGAAAACATCCAGCCAAAACTCAGCAAACAGGCTGCAATAATCTATGTAACTAGAGATGTTGGACAATTCCACAATGAATTCATACAAGCTTGAATTTCTATGAATATAATCTGCAGATTCCATAGCAGGCCAGTGGTTTTATCTGACTCATGCTGACTTATGGATCACCTATTTACTATCTGGAATTGTATGCAAATTTAGTTGTACCAAACTACACTCACATATATGTCATTTTAATAAGATTTTTATTTACTTGTGTATTTTAATTATTTGCAGGCCATTTTTTTGAAACTCTCAAGGTGATGCACACTATTTAAAAACAACACTGTAGGACAAAATCAGAACATTGAACAGCAAATATTACCTATTACAATAAAATATTCATATGCCACTCTTCATTTAACATACACACACATGCAAACAATCTGAGGTTTCCTGTCCACTTGGCCATCCATGTAGGAAAAGAGTTCCCAGGGTTTAGCCCCTACCTCAGAATAGAAGGTAGGGTTGAACCCTGATAAGCCCTAGATCAAATTAAGAATTCGCCACAACTTATATCCCACCTAAGGATGCAATCCTGTGAAGATAGTTGGCAGCTTCCGAATTCAGAATATCCAATGCAGGGCAGGTGCAGTGCAGAAGCGATCTTTGCCTCTGCTCTCCATCCATCCTGCACTTCTGCTAGATGGGCAATTTCACCCGTCTAGTGGAGGCTTCGTGGATGGGGAGGGAAGGAGGCTGTGGACTGCTGGGGATAGCTCATAGCCCCATGTCCCCAGTCTCCTCCCCTCCCTGAGCCCTGGGAATGCCTCCTTTTCCTCATCACACTTTATTTTGGGAGCATATAAAGGTAGCCACTGCGATTCTCTCCCCAACAGCTCCCAGCTCAGAGCCCTGCGTACAAGCTAAGAGCTGGGAAAATGAACAAACCTTTGTCCCCCCAAGACATTGTGCCCTAAGCTTAATAAATGCTAACGTATTAATATTTGAAACAATCAACCAAGGTAATATTTGAAACAATCAGCCAGTGTAAACTTCAGTGACAGCATAAGGTATTTTCCAAAATGCACAGAGCTGTTCAAAATTTATTCATGCTTGCCTGTGCATTGCTTCATTTCTAAACTGACTCCACTGAAAAGCATCATGTTTGAAGTGACATGGTTAGGCTGACCATCTGAAAAGGAGGACAGGGCTCATATAACTTTAACAGTTGTAGAGAAAAGGGAATTTCAATCAGTGTCATTTGTATGCAATTAGTTCCTGGTGATATTCCCTCTTCATCACAACAGTTAAAGTTGCAGAGCCCTGCCTTCTTTTGTATATGGTCACTCTAGTATAGTGCCTGCACCTTTAACAGTTGTGATTAAGAGGGAATTTCACTAGGAATTAATTGCATGCAAATGACACCGGCTGAAATTCCCTTTTCTCTACAACTGTTAAAGTTATATGAGCCCTGTCCTCCTTTTCAGATGGTCAGCTTAATGGAATTAGATGAAGGCTTTGTCTGGGGTTTGAGGCCTGTGATGATCCATTCATGCATGCTAGGAATGAATGTGCATTTGTGTACCAGCCCAAGTGAATGCACGAACCACTAACTCTTTTCTTGGCTTCAAAAATTGATTGGACAAATTCATGGAGGATAAGGGTATGAATGGCTAATAGGCATGATGATTCCATGCTACTTCCAGGATCAGAGGCCAGTTGTTGGAGAACAACAGTGGGAGAGGGCTATTGCCCCCATGTCCTGCATGTAGGTTTCCTGTAGGCATCTGTTTGGCCACTCTAAGAAACAGGATGCAGGATGCTAGTTAGTCTTTTGGACTAATCCAGCAGAGCTTTTCTTATGCTCTTCTGAGAAGGAATGTGCTTGGAAAAGGTGATAAGATCCTTTCCTCTGATGTTCAAACTGCAATGGCCTATTCATATAGCCAAGCCATCACTTGATCTTGAAATAATCCAGTGATGAGTGTGTGGATGATGTAAACCACATTTCAGTTGACCTAGTCAATATGCCGACATTGTTCCACATGCTTTGAATAAACATGGTTGAATCAGTAAAATAACACTCATGCTTAGATAGTTTGTGAAAGCCAAGTGTGACCACTTAGACTGATGCACACATATGCACTTTATCTGATGTCTCATCAGTTTCACAATGCTTGGTGACTTACAGCTGAACGTGTAAAATTGCCCTGTTGAATTCAGGGGACATCCCTGTGGTATTTGATCAGTAATGCCTCTTTCACCACATGCAAGTCATTGATTGATATTGTGGTCACTGAGTGATAAATATGCCTCTGTGAATCCAACCTCAGACATTCTCAGACCTGAGTAATTAAGTACCTTCTTGGGGGTCTCAGTAATGGCCAGAAGTCCAACATGGACATAATACCTGTTTTCTTTGCAATATGCTTACTTACCCTGTAAGAATTTGGTAGCTTCATTTCTGCTTGGGACCTTTTATGTCTAAGGGTACCTCTAAGACAGGCGCTTTTCCCTGCCGTGGCTTTGGAGTGGCGGCAGGTCATTTACATGATGCTGACGCCACTCCAAAGCCATCTAGGAGCAAAGCCCCAAAGCTCCGCTCTAAAAAACTCGGGCATTTACTCTGACTTTTTTTAGCTTGGAGCAACGTGACGATGGCATTTGCCATCTGTCACTCTTGCTCAAGAGCTTCTGGTAGGCGTGCCACAGTCTATGGCAACCACTGATTGGTCCCCATGGGCTGGGCAGGGAAAAGGGTGGACCAGCGAGCCATAAGCTCACTGCACCACCTCCGCACCTCCACAGACCTTCCCCCTTCTTCCCCACCCCATTTAAAAAAGTTTTGTTTAAAAAAAAAAGCAACCCTTACCTTGGAAGACTGCCGCTCGTGCTTTGCTTGGCGGGCATGGTGGCGGCAGCAACAGGAAAGCCCGCCATGGCGCTCCTTCTGCTGTAGGTGGGCGGAAGGAGCACAAATGTGGGGTGTGCTACCTGCCGCTGCCGGCGCGACACCCTCCTGATGCCATGAAGATGAGGGCTAAGTCACAGCATGCAGATCTAGGTGAGATGAGTTTGAAGTGAGAACAGAAGCTATATCTAGCATCTTCCTTACATCTCCTCTAGTCAATCACCTTCAGCTCACATAATTTCAGGTTTTAGAACAAGAATGTGCAATTTTGGAAAGTCAGGGTGCCATTTTCACCCCTTGCCCACAGGTGCTAAGAAAGCAGGGGAAATAAAAATAAAATAAAAACAAAATGGCATCCAGAGGTCCAAAGGGGTCAAAATGAGCTTGCAAACAAGCTAATTTTTACCCTTTGGTGCTCCATAGCAGGTCTAAACATCATTTTGTTTGCAATAGATTTGGGGGTGGTACCCCTGAGGTTGGGGGTTGAAAGCCACATTGGGGGTTGGGGGGGCACACCCCTGTTTTAGAAATACTGACAGTTTATTTCAAATCTGAGGATATATCTAGATTACAGGTTTAAACTAGCTCACCAGTCATACCTTCTGCAGTTCTATGTGGGTTTCTAAAAATTCCTACCAGAGAATTCTGTGCATCCTCAGCAAACTACAGTTCTCACAATTCTTTGAGAGAAGCTATAACAGCCAAACTGGTATAAAGGAAATGTAAGCTTTTAGTGTAAATAAATAGTGAAAGGACTAATGTCTACTGCACATTTAATAGAGAGCTGCTCTATTAAGGGCATGGTTCCCTCAAAGCAAGCGACATGTATATTGTGGCCAAAATGTTTCATCAGTATTTTAAATTATGATTTCCCAAAGGAAAGTTTGTCTTCACACACTATGAATTGGAAGCATGGGCTCAGCAGAGCCCATCTAGGGAACAAAAATGTTTAATTGGTTGGTGTTGTCTCCTTCAGAGAAGGTTGAAATAAATAAATTCTGATGAGGTGTTAACAGCATTCAGAAGCAATGCTGCTGTAATTTGAAAGGTAATTTCTCACACCTTATCAGCCCTTGACAAAAGACACTTAACGGCACAGCTAATAAAAAATAGATTTTACCATCAGAATAACACAGTCAGGAAATCACTTCAGGGAAGAACATGACTTTTAAATTTTAGAGAACAATGCTGTTAACTGCTATAGCTGTTCAATGGGACCAGTTCACAGTAGCTGGTAGCAGCCATGAGTGCACTTCAGCAGCACACAAAGCCATTGGCAGGCTCATGGGTGCGTGCCATTTGGTTTGATCAGTACATCCAGATGGTGCGGGAGGGCACGATCAGTGCAGCCACTGCCATGGTTTCTATGATCACACCAGTTTGGGAAAAAAGCCTGCCCTGATCATGAAATTCGCGGTGACCACCTCAATAGTTCCTACATGGGGGAGGCACAGATTGGCATAAACAGTACCTGTCTGTGAATGCTGCACACTTCTGAGTCTGGCTGTGGCCCCCTGTATTCCCAAAGGTGTTGGCCAATGATGGTGGTGGCGATGCTTCCAACCTAGAATTCGGATGTTTGGTCAGACAGCTTTCTCCAAGATCTTTCCTATTTCATCCATCATTTTTGTACTATACCTTTCTTCCTGTATCCTCAGGGTACATTACATAGGATTAACCCAGTTCATACACAGAGAGAGAGAGAGAGAGAGAGAGAGAGAGAGAGAGAGAGAGAGTAATTGGCCCAACATAACCCAGGTGCTTCATGGCTAGTTTGTAACTCATTCTTCACTATAGCATTCTTGGTCTTGCACACCACAGTCTTCTCTTCGCTGGATACTGTGAACACTGCAAAAAACATTGTCAATGGCTCAGATCTTAAGAGAAATTAAACTAGGGAAGTTCACAGGAGGAATGGTTCCCATCCCTTCCTCTCCCCTGTAGACACATGTGACCCTAAAAAGCCTCTTGAGGTGGGGTGTGCGCTCCTGAACAATGTGGGATGGTGAGTGGTGGTGGTGGGAGGTGGAGGGGAGAGGAAATGCGCCTTCTATGAATCCTTAATTTAGGGGACAATCCTATGACCAATTCTGTTTCCCAACTAAGCTAAGTATCTCAATTTCTGCTGCTGGGTTTGTTTAGCATATATTCCACTTAATGCATAACTAATTTATGGAATTCCTAAACATGAGATTATGAAATGATGATAATTTTAGATAGCCTTTTAAAAGAATTCAATGAACACAGGGAGGATATGCCCATAATAATATTAGGGTGCAAGACAGTTAAGTATCCAAGATGAACACACACACAAATAGGGAGAAACATCTCAGGATGCTGTAGACAACTTTATTGTGAACAAGCCCAATGCAGTTCAACCTCTTGCTTTCTGTTAGGCCTTCTGCAGGGACTGTAACAATACATATAAGAACAAATGAATGGGACAATATAGCATTAAAATCATAATTGAAAAAGCACATTGCAGGCAATGTAAACAATAGCACATTATTGTAAACAAAAGCACATTGCAATCAAGGCCAATGCATCTATATACAATAAAACAGTTTAAATGGGCAGGATCCAACAGTGTCATTGCACTAGCACAAATGATGTTGCACTAGTGGAAACAAGGTTCCAAACTACGTGCAAGAGGAGAATCCAACTAAAGTTACATTTGGACATGTGCGGTTGTGCATTGCACTCGTGCAACCCAATGGGTTTCACATTACGTTTGTACAATCCATTGTGCAACCAATTGCACATTGCACTTGTGCAAACTATTGTGCCTGTGGTGCATTGCACCTGTACAACCAGTTGTGCAAGTGGTTGCACAACCAGTTGCATAATGGGTTGCACAAGCGTAATGCGCAGCCGCTTCAGCAATGGAAAGGCTCAGCAGATCTCCCCTAGCATTATTTGAGTTTGCAGAATGACACCATTGGATACTGCCTTATGGTTTAAGATAAATAGGATTCCAGTTGTTTTGAAGAAGCCTGTCCCAGGAAACACAATTATCTAAATGGCTTCCATGGGCACTGTAGCAGTTGACAAGAATTTTAATGAGGTATAATTCATTGCCAAGTTTCACACTGAATATTTAATCATAGAAGAGCCTAAATGTTAGAGAACTCCTAACTGAACTCCTGATGAAAGTCAAAGAAGAGCAAGCTCAAACCTGTTGACATATAATATATCGTACATCTGAAACTTAACAATAACATGCCTCAATTGCCATTTTATAATGCTGCTTAAAATTAAAAATGGAGAGGGGAATCCTGAAATAGGGCAGTTTGGAAACAAACTCACCCAATTCAGAAATTCGAGAGGCAGTATGAGCTGAGCCCAATTTCCCCCCTCCAAATTTTACCTTGGTTTGTAATGGTTTGTTGTCTTCTTATCTACATTCCCCCCCTTCTTCTCCCTTTCCTACTTTCACAAACTTTCTCAAGTTGTGAATGGGTAAGGAGAAACTTCAACCAAGCAAGCTTAAGACAAAGGCTGCTTCTAAGTTGCTCCTGCATTTTATGCTGTTCCTGCCATTGTGAACTTGTGTAGGTTTTCACTCATCTTGACCCACCAACGAAATACGCCAAGTGGGAAATGATATTGCCATTTCTTCTCAATATCAGAGGTTTAGGCCTTGCCTCACATGTTCCAAAAACAACCCACAGATGCCTTCAAACTTGTGATGACCTTGTCTTCCATGCTATAACACCTTCAGTGCAGTGAAGAAGTGGTGAGGTCCGCATGCACTCTGCATCCACCTCAGCCAGGTGCAGAACAGTCTGGCAAAGCTTCCAGGTACCGCCATCCATTCACGAATTTGGGTACAATGGATTGTGCTCATTCTGCCGTGTGTCCGAACTTTTCAGAGTGGAATCCAGAGGTTCTGATCGGCCCTCTGCCATTGCTTTGAATGAACATGAACTCAAGCGCAGTGCCTTCCACACTGTGCCTCATAAAGACCAATATTGCCTCAACCATTGGGTTTGAAGTGAGATAGGGAAACCCAACTTGTACTGAAGCTAAATTTTGCACAGGATTTGAAGAACAGTCATAAGAGATTTTCTAATGAGATGTCAGTGAGAGAGACAACACTAGACTCCCCCCTTGAGGGCTACAGAGGTTAGCAGAAAAATCAATCCAGGCTTTGCTTCTGTGGTATTTACTAAGGGAGCAGGGGTTGGGGAGACAAGGAGAAAGAGAAATTTACTTGAATTTGAAATTCATACAGGGACAGGTATATAAAAAAAATGTAAGAAAACTAATATAGCTTCTGCTAACGGGAAATATATGCTGTATACTTCAAGCTTTCTTTCGGCTTCATTACAATATTTTGCAGGAAGTGAGACGATGCACTGTGAAAAAGATGGGCTGCCCTGATTTACAGAGAAAAAACTGAGTGGCAAAACCTAAACAACAATGTTATCAGCATTTTAATATATAAATATAACAAAACATCCTAGCTCTGAGTAGTGCTGTTCAAAGCACTTCATATTAAGTACCTTAGGGAATAATTATATGCATATATTTTAAAAAGTCCTACAACTCCCAGAATTCCCCAGCCAGCATGGGGAATTGTTGTTGTTGTTAAAACTTGCATAGGATTGCAATCTCAGTAATTCTTATAACAGACTTACACAGCAACTATTCACTGTAGTTTCTTTCTTTGAGATTCTGTTTGAGTCACATGAGTTCTTCGTTTCAAAGAGAATATTCCTATAAGTGTTTTCTTCAAAGACTGCCTTTAGTTTTGGCTTAGCCGGGGCACTAACACAAAATATGAATGAATGGGGAACATATATGCCAGCAGGGTTAGACTGACCAGATAAAATCCAGGTCAGGGCTCATGTAACTTTAACAGTTGTAGAGAAAAGGGAATTTCACCCAGGGTCATTTGTATGCAATTAGTTCCTGGTGAAATCCCCTCTTCATCACAACAGTTAAAGTTGCAGGCACTATACTAGAGTGACCATATACAAAAGTAGGCAGGGCCCCTGCAACTTTAACTGTTGTGATGAAGAGGGAATTTCACCAGGAACTAATTGCATACAAATGACACCGGCTGAAATTCCCTTTTCTCTACAACTGTTAAAGTTACATGAGCCCTGACCTGGATTTTATCTGGTCACCCTAAGCAGGGTGAGCTGGGAGACAATTTGAATGGACCAGGAAACAAAGTTGAATATTTGCATCTGGTTATTAAGAAGCAGACTCCAGTGGATGGGTGGCTGCCACCACTTCCTATCATCTCAACTTCTACATTTGTAAACAGTTTACAGCAAAAGGCCCCATAAGTCAATTAACAATGTAGGCTGACCATATGAAAAGGAGGACAGGGCTCCTGTATCTTTAACAGTTTCATAGAAAAGGGAATTTCAGCAGGTGTCACTTGTATATATGCAGAACCTGATGAAATTCCCTCTTCATCACAAAGTTAAAGCTGCAGAAGCCCTGCCCTCTTTTGTACATGGTCAAGAGATAGGGCTCCTGCAACTTTAATTGTTGTGATGAAGAGGGAATCTTACCAGGTACGAATTGCATACAAATGATGCCAGCTGAAATTGCCTTTTCTCTACAACTGTTAAAGTTACATGAGTCCTGTCCTCCTTTTTATATGGTCAGCCTAATTAACAAAGAAATTGGCCCTATAACAATCTTCCCCCAAATTTTCCTATAATTCACAGAAATTCATTTTAAAAAGGGGCAGAGTTACACAGGGAATCCTAACCTAAGATTGAGAGCAATTCTAGATTTTTCAGACGTGCAAACTGGGCCATTTTTTCACATTCATAGGGACTGTTCACACAATACACTAACCCACATTCCATGGTTGAGTGTGGGTTCCTATTCAACCATAGGAGGTTCAAATAAGGAGGTTCAATTCCCATTTATTTCAACAGTAGGTATTCAAGCATATTTCACCAACAGGACTTGCAACTGATGCTTGGCTAAATCACATCCTGCGTGTTCATAAACCACTTAAGAACGTAAGAAGGGCTGTGGATCAGACCAAAGGCCTATCTAGCCCAGAAACAGGGGCACTGGCTATTGCTTCAGGGCCTTGCTAACATGTAGTAAAACGTTGCAATCAACAGAACTGCTGAAAAAAGCTATTCATCTAGTTAAGAATGCACTTCTTAGGTAATAAATTTATTAAAAGCCATGTAAAGACGCTGTTTTGTTATAAACAAACATTTACCGTTGTTACAGGAACAGCTTAATTTTTAAAAAATACTTTAGGTTTGGAATTGCTGATCTGAAAATGTACCTCAATTAGAAGTTATTCCCCAGGATGCCTTGCTGTGGGATAAAACGTATGGAAAGAGCCACCAGAGACTTTCTGGACTCCAATGGCAAACAGCACATATGATTTTTAAAGCCTTGTAAGAGGGACAAGCAGTTAAGACATTACTAGCCCTTTATATTGATCAGAAGTAGAAGTATAAGCAGAGAGAGGCAGAGGGACCCTTTACTCAAGACAATTCACAAACACAGAAGTTTGAATAAACCAAGCTGGTTTACAGGAACAGTTAAGATCTAGAAGCTCAGGTTGCTCTCTCTGCTTCTTGATACAGGCTGAGTCAAGTCTTAGACAGACACTCAAGTCCAATACACAAATGGTGGATTGGGATCATGCTAACCTTCCAACTCCTACCTGATGTACAAACATCAGGCTCCAAGCCTATATATGAAATTCAAATGTGCGTAGGCCTAATCCATACAAAACTATACAAATCCTAAAGACAGGACTACATGCATTGGATTCTAAATTTATAGGCCTATATTAAGTCCAACATGCAAACATCAGGCAGGGACATGGGATATGTGTATGGCACAATCCAGATCCCCTTCTGCACATAGGTATGAAATTTTGACTTCTAGTCTGACTCCGTTAACCTGATGCTGTTGAAACACCAGGTTAATGGAGGCAAGGCCTCCAGTAGCTGCTAAAAACTCTCCTTGTCCAACACTAAGTTCATAAGAGGGTGGCTTCTGCTGGTCATTAAAGATAAGATCAATTCAAATATAGAATAGGAAAACTGCTGAGACTTGAACAAAACCAACATCCCATAAGGTAAGAGATGAAAACTGAAGCTCCTCTCCTAACCCGTGGAAATGATACCAGGTACAGAACGTTGCTTCTCGTGTGAAAGGAAGCTCTTCATCTCCCCCAATAGAAATACCGCCACACTGAGCAATCTACAGGCCCATTCAGCTCCTGACACGGCAGATGAAGTGGGCAGAGTCAGCCAGGAGTATCTCGCAGCCCAGAGACACACACTCAGGTGCACAGATCATAGCTAAGACTTGCTGGAATGGCCGGGCTCTTTCGTGGCTTCCGCTTTAGGGGTCTTCAGCACACTGAGTTTCTTGGCTAGTTTAGCACTGGCCTTCATTACCACCTCATGCTCAATCTTTTTACGGATGCCGACCTCCAAGTTCTTCTTCAGTTTCGGCTGCTAGATCACACGAGCCTTCTTGGGAGCGATTACACGGCCTCCTTTGCGCGGCCCCCGGGCGACTGCCGCCTTCTTCCCCGCGGAGGCGGCCGGCTTGCGCGCCTGGAACTTCTGCTTCCCCTGGGCTATCCTCCGCTCCCCCTACCGGACGCCGCCGGGGCTCCCTTCCGCACAAGCTGCGACCGGACGTCGAGCACGGAGCAGGAGGAAGGCGCCTCTCCTCCTCCTCCTCCTCCTGCTCCTGCTACGACGGAGAGGGAAGAACCGCGAGACGCGCCGTCGGGATGGAAAGCGGCGGCGGCTCCAAAGAGTCCTATTCAACCATAGGTTATTGTTGAATCATGGGTTAGCGTAGTGTCTGAACCCAGGACATTTTCTGGAGGGTGTCATGTTAACCATGCAACCTGGCTTATTTTTCTCAAACACACTCCCTGAGAACCCATGGTTTGTTTTTGGGTTGTTCAGGGTGGTTAACAAGCCACACTGCAGAAAATGTCCTGGGTTCAGACAACATGCTGACCCACTGTTCAAAAAACAACCTACAGTTCAACAAACAATCCATACTCAAGCACTGAGTATGGGTTAGCACGTTGTGTGAACAGTCCTATGAATGTGAAAAAATGGCCCAGTTTGCACGTCTGAACAATCTAGAATTGCTCGCAATCTTACGTAAGGATTCCCTGTGTAACTTTGCCCCTTTTTTAAGTGAATGCCCAGCCACGTTTGAAAAATGATTCTGCACGGGATGGGGTTGGGGGATTCTGTTCCAATAGTTTTCTTCTATACTGTTGGTGTCTAAGAAACATGGGATAATGCTGACCCTAAATGTACCTACTTCTATCATTTAGCTTAGTTGTCTCTTATTTATTCCCCCCCCCCCACTCATTTTCATTTGGCAGATGTTGTAACAAAAAAACAAACAAAACAATGACATGAAAAAACGTGCAGCTGGATTTCAAGAGTGCTCTTTCCCGTAATAGTTATTCTAATAGAAACATTTGATTTTACAGGAAGGGCCTGCATGGAGATATATATATATATATATATATATATATATATATATTTCTTTTGCTCTAACAGCTGTGGTGTGACAATACTTGCTGAGTATAGGAGTACAGGCATTGAGCTCCTCAAAAATTTAAAACTTTGTTCAGTGTTTCAGACTCATGTTTACACAGCATGCTAAGTGCCCTTTACAAGTCAGGACAGGGATAAAGGAGTACCTGCTCAGTAACATAATTTGGATGGGGAGACAGGGACACCTTCCCCATATGCAAACTCAACATGAGTTTTTTTTTTTAAAAAAAAATGAGCCTAAAAGATCATGCAATCTATTGACAGTTATTACGATCAGGTCCATGCTTCTTTTCAGTGTGCAAAAACATGTGCTCAGAATGGTGGTTAAAACCAGATGCCAATTTTGCTCAAAGACGTAGTGAGGACGGTGAACCAGGCAGGGCAGCACAATTGCAACATCCTGTTGGCTTGGTACCAGTAGTCCAACACAGGAAAGTGCATTCAACCACAGAATACCATTGCCAAGGAGGGGGAAATGTGACTCAGGTAAATGGCTTCTGAGATGACTCACTGGCTGCGTTCGGACAACACAGTAGTCAACTCCACAATTGATCATCAAGGGGGTACTCCCCACACAACATGATTATAATCAACTGTGGTGTAGATTAAGGCCAGGGTCAAGTTGACTAATCCCATCAGCCATTGTGAGTTCTGCCAGCTTGACTTGAGCAGCAGCCTCCACTTTGGTCACTCTAGCTAGGGGTCTCTGAAGTCATTGAAAATAACCAACTGTGTGTGACAAAATAATCAATGGTGCCCGATAGACAACACGATAACCAATGGTTATTCAAATAATCAACTCTGCACAGCATTGGTTATTTCTGCCAAATAACCAACCATGGTGTGAAAAGGTCCTGACAGACAACACAATAACCAACCATTGACTATTTAACCCACCATCTGAACCCAGTCACTGTAGCACTGCAGGATTGGTCTGTCTGTGCGATGAGAATCTCAAGACTGAATTGTTGCAATACGCTCTAGGAGGGGCTGCCTTGAGGCTGGCCTGGAAGCTACAGCTAGTGCAGAATGTGGCTGCCTGGCTGTTGTAAGGTGCCATTCGGTATCAGCATGTAACACCTCTGCTGAAGGCTCTGCACTGGCTGCTCATGTGTTACTGAACCAGGTTTAAGGTTCTGGTATTAGTTTATAAAGCCCTGAAAACTGGTTCCAACATACTTGAGGAAACACATTTTCCCTTATCACCCTGCCCATTCACTGAGGACTTCTGAAGAGGCACACCTGGTGGTTATATATAGGTTAGTGACATGCTTGGAAACCATTAGAAGTAGGGCCTTGAGTGGGTTGGCTCCCACTCTATGGAATGTTTTTTTAGCTGAAATCAGGCATGTACCAATGTTACTTTGTTTCAGCATTTGCTGATGGCTTTTCTTTTCAGGTAAACAAGCATTTTCCATCAAAGAGAACTGAACCCACCTGTCTGGAGGATTTTCTTCCCACTACTAGTTCCTTTCCCCCAATTCTGCATTGATTAAAAAAAATGGGGCCTATGCTATTTGAAATTTGTTGGCCATCTTGTCATCATTTTCCACCACAGAACATCATGGGCAAATGTACTTGAATAAGTTCTGGAATCTCTCTTTGGAACTATACAGTGTAGATTATTTAGAGTAAACTCTTTTTTTAAAAAAAAAATCTTTACAAATTTATTTTCCCCTCATCCTCCATTGTTCACCTTAATAAAGCTTCTAAAGACTGTGTAGAATAAGATTTGCAAGTTGAATTGAAGGAGGCAGGGAGAGAGACAAAGACCGAAACCGAAAAAGGGAGAGTTGTGAACCAGTTGAACCTGGAGCAACCAGGATCAGGGCCATCCCAAGCTATTATGCTGTCTGAGGAGAATAGCAAATGCCCCCCATCTCCCCATGTTCAGGTGCATAGTACCCAAAGTTGGACATGTTATTTTGGCACCTGAGGCAGAAAATTCTGCAAGCACCTCTTCCACCTTTCTAACAGTAAAGTTCTGATACAAAATACAATTCAAATAAATTAAATGACAGACTAACGATTTGCTGCCCTTTCATGATGCTTCAAATCAGCTACCTGAGGCAGCTGCCTCACTCTGCCTAATGCAGGGGGTGAGCAACCTCTTTCTGCCTGAGGGCCAAATTCTATTTTTGGAGGAGCTCTCTGGGGCTGCATTCCAGTGGTGGGTGGGGACGAAGGCAAAAAGAAAGGCACCAAAATACCCCAAATGTACCACATATATTGGAGTTTAAAGTTTTTACTGCCAGTAAATGTGCCTTCAGGGCAGTGGAGGCTAGTGTCTCCAATTTTGGAGAGGCTGTGAATCAATTCTGGGGTTCAGTCAGAACCAGCCAGAACTCTAAAAGAGCTATCCAGGGTGCTGAACTGATTTTGGAGGCTAGGATTCAGCACTTTGGATAGCACCTTTAGAGTTCTGGCTAGTTCTGGCTGAAACCCAGGATGGATTCACAGCCCCACTGAAATCAGAGCTGCCAACCTCCACTGCTTCAGAGAGGCATTTCAGCTACAGCCCTGAAGAGGTGGACTCTTGAAATTCTCCACCCTATTAGTGGGCAGAGAGAGTCAGTGGAAAATTTCACCAAATTTTTCCAGGGAGAGGAGAAATTCTCCAGTTTCTCGGAGATGGAGCTCACCATTAGCAGTGGCTGTAGCACAGCTTATTTCTATTTTCCTCAGAGTTTTTGTTTTTTGTGCTGCCGCTGCAAGTGGCAACGGCCCCCTCTTCGTGATGCTAGGAGCACTGTGCCATGGTGCTTCCCTGGCGTCGCGTGGCACATTTACGCCCCTTACGTCAGTCCTGATGAAAGGGGCGTGACGGCGCTTTTTCCTTTGTTGCTGCCCACGCCGCTGAGCATTCGGCGGCATGGCGGCTGCTGGAAGGGGGACTGGGAGCCTTGGCTCCCCTACTCCCAGGTAAGTTTTTTTAAATATATATATATTTACAAAATGGGGGGACAGCGGAGGCACGTCAGTGGTTTTTTTAAAATTTTTAAAACTTTAAATGGCAGGAGGACTGCCGCAAACTAAAAAAGTTGTGTTAAATGGCTGACTGTTTTAGTTCGCGGTAAAGGGCTTTTGTTCCTAGATGGCTTCGCACTGGCAGCTGCGTCATGTAACGCAACTGCCGCCAGTGCAAAGACACGTCGACGGAAACTGTCCGTCTAGAGTTACCCAACATCAGCAAATGTGTTGGCAGCCTGGTCCCCATTTTACACTCTTCACTATGCTCCATACCTAATGTCATTCAAGGGCAGTGGGGGGGGGGGGGAAGGGGGCAGGAAGCCCCCCCCAAAAGAAATGGTGGACAAACTTGGGTGGTGGCTAAGAGAGCAGGGTGTGCTTTTCCTTTCTATTTTACCTCTCTCCATTGTTTTGCGGTTTTCCAGGCTGCCTGCACTTTCTGATCTGAAAAAAGCCCTATGGGAAGAATTACCTCATTAAGTGGCAAGCAAGAACGTTATGGGCTAGTTTTGCTTTCCAATCTCCAGCTAGGAAGTGGCCATCTATTCTCAGTCCCTAGCATTGATTCTATCTGAAGCACACACTCTGGAGAAGCCTCCTTTTTTCCCCATTTTTCTCAATGTGCACAGTGGCACCAGGCTGCATCTGGGTTGGCAATCTTTCTCCAAAGAGCCAGTAAATTAACTTTTCAAGGAAGCAATTGCACTAGTAACTGCAAACGGGATCTAATTAGCTAGTTAATAAGGCAGCAGATTGGGTTTTCCTCCAGTTTATTTTGCATGTCACCAGTTTTGTTCATTTTAAATCAAAATCAGACGAGGGAGAGTAGATTGCAGATCCTTTTGAAAACTACAACGTGCCCGTCCCCCTTCATACTGTGATTGTAAATACTATCCACTTGATTTATTTTAATTAAGACTGCACATTTTAATCAACTAACCCGATGATGAAGTGCATAAATTGCAAACTTGTGAACACTTACCTGGGAGTAAACCCATTAAACACCATGGAATTTACTTTTGAGTACACAGGCATATCATTAGGCTGTAAAGTTTTAATCTCAAATTAAAAACAGGCAATAAGATGAATGTTGAGATGATTGAAGGACTTGTTCAAGGGTGTTATTTAAGGAAGGGGGGCAGCTCCAATTTCAAACTGGCCTCCTACAGGAAATACATCTGGCACCAACAGTATATACTTTTCTGTGCCGGATTAAAACCTTTTTATTTGCCCGGGTATTTTAAGTGTGTGTGTGTGTGTGTGTGTGTGTGTATTTAACTTGTTTGAATTGAAATCATGTTTATGCCTCACAATTTTACTGTATGTACTAACATGGATGAATTCAAAGAAAGTGCTACCTGGAGTAGACCCATTGAAATGAATGGGACTTAGGTTAGTCCAACTGCATGCATGAAAAGGGGACAGGGATCACATTCATTGACCTTGTGAACAGAATATACACAGAGACTTAAATTCAACATATAGGGCAAAATCCAACGTAAGACCTACTTAGACTAACAAGTCCTATTCATTTCAACAGTTCTACTCTAAGTAGGACTTACACTACATTTTACCCATAGTGCCTATGTGCATAAATCATGTTCATAAGTATATTGAAAGTGTATACATGCAGGGGAGAGCTGTGTAATGATCTCCCCACACACACACACACACATAAAACCTGCATTCAGTTTACATGCCCACCAGTTGGGCCCCTTTCTAGTAGCCATATTTGTTGGGAAACCAAGCAGGAAATTCGCAGACATAGGAGAACTGCATGCTCCATATTTCTAAATTAAGGAATTCCAAAATAACACACTTCTGATAACAACATTTAAAAAAAAAATAGAAAACCAGTATTGCAGGTGAGTTACAGTCACCAACATGCATGCCCCAGGATGGAGATAAGGTAATTTGGAAGGAATGCAGAGCAAGAGGAGGGATAGAGAATGGATACATTGGGCGAACCTCATTTAGTGTAAAAATGGGTTTGGGTTGTTGTTTTGTTTCTTTCCGTTTGCAAATACATAATTGTGAAGGGCAGAATAATAATAATAATAATAATAATATATTTATTTATTATCCGCCTCTCCCTGCAGTTCGAGATGGGGAACAACATCAAACATAAAATACCCAAAACTGATTAAAAGCACAAAAAACCAATACATCATTAAAATACCAATAAAATACCAATAAAAACACTTAAAATTCATCTGGGCAGGCCTGCTGGAAGAGATCAGTCTTTATAGCTCTTTTAAATTATTGAAGACTGAATTTAAACTGAAATTAAACACATACACACACATTTTTGCAGTAAGTCCTCCTGCTCCATCCCAGTCAATTGTAACTTTTGGAGTTCGGGGTGAAGGGAAGCGCAGACATAGGGGAGGAAACCGAAAAGTGTCAGTTCAAGACATAATAGAGTGAGAGGACGGAATTGACAAGTGGGATTTCAATGCATTCAGAGAGGGTATTTATTAATTTATTACATTCTATACCATCCAGTAGCCCAAGCTCTCTGGGCAGTCCACAATAGATATTGATCTAGGCTGTCCATATTTTGGGAACCAAAAAGGAGGACAACCTGGCCGGCCCTCAAGGAGGCATGCCCACCCCAACATACTCAACCCCCAAGGCAAGCCTATCTTGACATGACTGCCCCCAAGGGGGCGTGGCCTTGGTTACATGTCTAATTCTACACCTCACAATTAAGACAAACCTGTTCTACAAAATATGTTAATGTTGAAATCACTGAAATAAAGAACAAGTGAGACATTCAGTGTATCTGAAACTAAAATGTATTTTAGTTGCTGTACAAATTTCTTTTTGCTGTCCTCATACAAGATCAATAGAAAAGAAAGTCTATTATTTTCCATTTTTCTAAAGAAAACAGATCCTGGATTAGAAAAAAAATAGCTAAAGTACACTGTGGTTAGGAGGGGGTACACCAATGCTAGACTGAACAGAAAATGGGAAATATGCGGTAAAGAAAGATTAGAAAGGGAGGCAAAAAGTGCAATCCTCTAGCCAGAAAAAAAAGTCCTACAGCTCCCAGCATTCCACAGCCAGCATGCATAGGATTGTGCCGTAACCAGAAGCAAGCCTCACTGAGTTTAATGGGACTTATTCACAGGTAAGGGAATGATTGGGTCACTGTAGCAATCTTTTCTCCGATTTAATATTAAGCAAGAAAGAGCGGCTCTCTTTAGAACATTGAAACACTTGATATGTAATATAAACTATATTTTCACAAGTCAATTTCTATCCAAGGTCTTGCTCCAGGCATAGCCTTTTGAAGATTTTTATGTGTACACTATTGGGAGAACTGGTGATAAGCACCCACAGTATGGCCTCAGTGGTGAGTTTCTACCAAACCCTGTTACTATAACTCTATCAACACATCTAACTACAAGTTACAAGATTACAGAGTTTACATTTTTTAATTTATTCCGTTTATATCCTGCCATTTTTCCTGCAAAGAACTCAAGGCAGTGTTCATAATCCTAATACTTCTCTCCATTTTATCCTCAAAACATCAACCCTGTGAGGTAGGCTGGGCTGATAGCACTACACTACAATCTACAACTCAGACATTTAATATAGTAACAATATTAAATGGATAGTCAATGTGAAGTTCAGATTAATTCATGTTAACTTTGTAGTTATGACTAGACAGCGTAGCATAATCCTACTCAAAAGTAAGCTCAATTGTGTTTACTGTACTGAGTTTACTTCCAGGTGACTGAGCATAGGATCACAGCCTAAATAATTTAAAGAACACACAAAGATAGCAAAGTGCACAGTATCTCTTTTTTAAAAAAAAACTTAGCGCCCTAGTTTTACACAAAACATTGACTTTAGATTGGCATCTAGTAATCTTGAAGTAAATTAAAAAATGCAAACTATATGGCAACAGTTAGCAGTAATATAGCATCTTCAGGCTACACTTTACAGCATTTCCCTCATTTTTTTAAAAAAATCACTTTTCAAGACTCCCCTAGAGGTTACAATTAAGAAACACATTCAGACAAAAATACAAGACCAGTTGGACTTGTAGCTGATCTACTCATGGTTACTGAGTATGCACTGGATTACAGTCTTAATCCGTAAATGAATCAACTAATATAGTTGATTAATCATGGTAACAAATATTAATCAGTGCACTGAATGGATAGCTTTTTTAAAAAAAGATATCTCTTGCTTCTGGTGTGTGTGTCTGTAATAAACAAGAAACGTTCAAAGATGGCTGGGTGGAGGTAGCAGACGCAAGGGAGTCAGGCACCTGCAACATCCCTATGTACAGAGCAATATTATCAACATAGCTCAAACAAAGTGTTTTCTTTTCCCATTGATACAAAGATTTACCTAACTGTTATTAAAAATAAAGCAACTCCGTGTACAGAACCAGTGGGTGGTGTTCCTGAGAAATTACAATGTGGAGGGGGAACTAAATGATGCCACTTTCTGAAATAAAGAAGAGAATTGTACCTTCATTGGTACG
This sequence comes from Anniella stebbinsi, assembly GCA_029215795.1. NCBI lineage: Eukaryota > Metazoa > Chordata > Lepidosauria > Squamata > Anniellidae > Anniella > Anniella stebbinsi. Next base: position 148,588,275 of record JARDYH010000004.1, read on the forward strand.
GTAATGGGGGACTGTGAGGTTGCGCTGAGGCCAGAATGCTCCCATTATATCCCTTAATGTTTTGATTCCAGATACACCGGCAGCTTATTCATCCTTAGGTCCCTACCAGTTTTTAAACCGGTAACACTTTGTACAATTTGTTACCTTTGTAACAATTACACCTCAAGTGCCAATGGCTTGAGTCATCCCCATGCTTTTGTGAGTCAGTTTTTTAGTTCTGGGCTATGTTTTGTTTTACAGCAGCTCTAGTCCATTGATTCTGTTCAATCTATAGTTGTATCGCTAGTGAAAAGATACCATGATAATCATCACTTTGGAAGACTGTGACTACCACAGTATGCAGGTTAACTTCAATGGTATTCCAAAGGACAAGTGCATAAAGTTTAAATAGCAGAACACAGCAGAAAAAGCTTCTGTAGTCAAAAGAGCTTTTTATCAGCTTCAAGTAGGGAAGTACAGATTACGCAAAATCCATTCTATCTGTATTTTACAGATTGTCAGGCACCTTTCATTCTGTCTTCTGCCCATCGATGGAACTGGGTTCCCCCCCCCCCCCAGTTTCCAAATTTGTGCAAATTCGCACATGTGCAAATTCCCCCAAAATACGCAAATTCCCCACAATGTGCATTTTCATGCTTTGGCCCATAGGGAAATTTGTGTTTCTGGCCAATTTTTTTGCATATTTTCTATGATGGAATTTGCACAGAATTCCCAAAGGTTAGGAAAACAGTGTGTAAATTCATGGACTCCGCCCAACAGAGGAAAAGCAGATTCAGGAAAAAAAACTTAACATATTTGGTTTTGTTGTGGATTTCTCTAACACCCCTTGCTTCAAGCTGATAGTTCAGATATGATCACTCCTAGAGAAGGATGACTTGGCCACCATCATATATGCCTTGATACTTCCCAGTTTACTACTGCATATACTCTACATGGGGCCACCTTTAAAGAATGTTTTCAAACTGTAGGTGATTTATTAGAACATGGTAAACTGACTTATTATTGGGTGTACAATAAGCCACAGAGAACATATTACATCTGTTCTGAGCTTAGTTTCTGGGCACAATTTTATATTATATTTATAATTTTCTGGGCTTTTATATTGAATCTGTCACTGCATGCAACAGAGGGAAATGACATTGTGAGTAACATTCCAGGATCTCCATGCTGGCAATGGATAGGGCCAAACCCAAAACTAGGTGGACCCAAAATCATATATACACATATCACACCCTATCAACATACACCTCCATTCACAAACATCCATCCACATACACACATTCTTCATGCCAACACTCATCCATTCATTCTCACACACCCCATTCCAAGGAAAGCCAAGAGGGGGGGAATTCAAACGCAGAGGAAGCAGAAAAAGAACACCCAAACACACAGATACTTAGATAGTTGGAAGTAAGAAAAAAACAGAAAAACCCTTAGTACCTCAAGTCAGGTTAGATTAGCTACTACAAGGAGCAGGGATGTATGAAAGATGGCAGCCATTTTATAGAACTTTCTTTCCCATTCAATTATATCTTGAAGACTATAAAGAAACCCCTTTCTATTTCAGCATAATTAGCTCAGCTGCCCTAATCTTTTACAGTTGTCTCGATCTTTTCAGTGACTTTTTTTAAAAACAGAAACATGCTAGAGATTTTTACTATAATCATTCTTTCTGTTTCAATATTGATTTCATGTTTTACAATTAAAACACACACACACACACACAAAGTGGTAGAGTATTCATCTCACAACATAACAAAATAATAGTTCTCTGGGTCTGATCTCCTCAGTATCATCCAGGTTAGTAGGCTGACCATATGAAAAGGAGGACAGGGCTCCTGTATCTTTAACAGTTTCATAGAAAAAGGAATTTCAGCAGATGTCATTACAAAGTTAAAGCTGCAGAAGCCCAGCCCTCTTTTGTACATGGTCAAGAGATAGGGCTCCTGCAGCTTTAACTGTTGTGATGAAGAGGGAATTTCACCAGGTTATATATGCATACAAACAACACCTGCTGAAATTCCCTGTCCTTTGCAACTGTTAAAGATACAGGAGCCCTGTCCTCCTTTTCATATGGTCACCCTAATAGATCTACACTTCATGGCGTAATGATACAATCTCATTGTTGTGATGCTATATCCCTCTCGTGCATTTATACTTCATAGTGCACAGTGACATCAGTATCGGATAATACAGAATAAAAAGTGAGGAAATAATATTAGAAAAGCAGTATATGGAGTCCGTAATCAGTGCGCTTTAATACCGATAAAGGGCATAGTGTAGGTCTAGTCCCAGTCTACAGTTTTCCTTGTGGTGCATCCTCTACTCCTATGGTTGCTCCAGGTCCTGAGCTTCCACTGCTGTACCAGCCCCTACCTGAATCATTTCCAGGAGTCATTGCATCCATCTATGAGGGGTGAGAGAGGAGAATCCCCAAGGGAGGCTGCAGGCTTCAATCTCGTTGGGGGTGGAAATTCCATTGTAGGTTTTAGTTACAACCAGCCAGAAGTCTAAAGGAGCTATCCAACGTGCTGAACCGTAGCCCCAAAATAGATCCAGCACTTCGGATAGCTTTTATAGACTTCTGGCTGGTTGTAACTAAAACCCAGAATGGAATCTCTGGCCCACCAAAAATTGGAGCCACCAGCCTCGTCTGGAGAGACTCTTGATGAATTCCAGTGCTGCATAAAAGCCAAACCTTAGCTGCTGCTGCAGCTGCTACAGCACTATCACTGTCAACTCAAAAGATGTTTCCTAGCCTTGGAAAAATAGAGTCTAACTGATGGTACTCCTTAAGGGATGGCCCAAGTATCCAAATAACAGAGCCATGCTGCCAATTTACTGAGGATGCCTAGAGGCGATAGAACAAAAGCAAACCATTCATAGCCACTGTACAGAGAACATCACTAAGGCTGACAGATCACTCTACCTCATCACTGTTTGCTAATGAGGCTCAGGCTTGACATGATGTAGCCCTGTAATTGGGCACAGAACGGGCCAGTGATGGAACAGCCGGGGGAACAGTTCAGAATCTTGCTTTGAGCCTCAGGAATGATGCACCAGTCGAGATGTCAGAGCCACAGAGTAAATGCCGAACAACTTGCAGCATGAATTATACAAACACCAACGAATGAGCCAAAAGTGGCACAAAAATGCTCCAATTTGGAATTCCATCTTTCCCCATTCATCAAACTGTCATATATATTAGAACTTAACTCGGAGAAAAAAAATCCATGAGTCTGGACTGAGCATTGGTTGTCGAGCTCAATTACACAGCCCTGCTTATAATCCATCAAGTGATATGTGGCCATTCATTGTACTTACAAAATCTGACACGATGGTTTCTGTCGAGAAATGGCCTTGACTCATTTGATCAATGTACATTCTGCACCAGATGGAATTAATTGCTAGGTATATGATTGGTATAGAAATGTAGATAAGCACTCATTTCAAACCCTGACTTGTGCATCAAAACCTCAATATGCAAGATTCGGCCATAAGAACAAGATCAACAAAGAGCAAAGAGCTTTGTTTGTGTGTCTAAATTGTATCATAATCTCAAGTGTAGCTAACCAAGGGTTGGGATAATTAACAGGGTTGCTGACATATTAATACATTTGTTCACTTTTTTAAGGCAGATTGATTAACTCACTTAACAATGACATAATTACACAACTGGTATTTCCAAAAACTTCAAGATAATGAGATAGGAAATATAATAGAAGTAGACCCCATTCTGACACTAATTATTTTATGTTATTATTCGATCTCACATTCAGAGGCTATTTTGACCTTTTAATCAACTTGGTAATCAGACATTGAAATTTCATCCTTGCCCCATGAGCTGTTTCTGTCAAGGTGTTAATGACTATCAGCAATGCAGCCAACCACTTTTCTATTAGTAATGTTATTTACTAAGACTGATGCATAAGTGGGTACTGTCACACACAAAGTAATCACAGTTGTGCAAGTTTTGACATATGCATGTTTTGGATGCTCTAAAGAGTGTGCCTGTGGACGTGCAATAAACTCAACCATGTAAGCATTAGACTAAGCATACAATAGTGAAGAATTCCCCCACCCCAGGCAGATAGACTGGGTTGTATCATGACCGCCAGACCTCAGGTCTTCCAGTGAGAAGCAGAGTATATAATGTTTATTATTATTTAAATCTTGCTATGACTTGTAAGTGTTAGAGGATTGTCTGGAATATATATATATATATATATATATATATATATATATATTCTGATGTTGCTGTGAGCTGCTCTGAGAATAGTTTTACCATGGACAAGTGGCCTAGAAATAAATGGAGGATGATGAATAAAGGACTGGAAAACTAGAGAGTGTTAGCAACAGAACTGGGGGATCTGTTATAAGAAACTGGACCATGTCAGAGTAGCAATGCAGGTACTTTTTGGGGAGGTGGTCAGAAGTCTTGGGAAATAGCTACCTAGTAGGACCAACCTTAGCAAAATGTTTAAATGCACAAAACTATTACAATGCATAAGCGCTGTTACCATTATCACTCAAGTCTATGCAATGCACACCTGAGATGATAAAACTGTTCTTGGACTATACTGCTTCTTACTACAGGATGTGAGGTTGAAAAAGCTCCCTGCACTTACAAAACTGCAACATTAATGAGAAGAAGTTTGGCCTTGAACTCGTCTTACTAGTATCTACATTTTATGTGCAGTGATGTGTCACACACCCACACCCACACACACCTGTGCATGAAGTATAAATGCCAGGAAGAAGAGTGGAGGCACCAAGGCGTACCTCTAGATGGGCCCTTTTCCCCGCGGTGGCTTCGAAGTGGCAGAAGGTGGTCTACAAGACGCTGCCGCCACTCCGAAGCCATCCAGGGGCAAAAACCCTAAACTTCACTTTTAAAAAGTTGGGCACTTACCCTGAAGAAACAGTTTCATCTTCTCTTTGTGGGAACAAGAAGGCCTCATTTCCTTGTACCTACTCATATGTACATGCATGTTTTCTCTTGTTCTTCATCTCATCATTCAGAACAGCAGAAGTTATGGGAGCCATAACTCCTGGGAAAGTTCTGGGAAAGAGACCAGGGTGGAGACTTCAGCTACTGTTCCACTCCCAGGTGAGTTGCATCCATGCAGTTACGTCAGGTGGCTCTACAGCTGCCCCAGTGAAATTCTGACTTGTGAGTTTCACACATGTTCTAATCATATTTGGCTGAAATCAACACATGATGCAACTTCGAAGACTTCTACTTGTACAAAGCATCGAAGACCAGTGACATTTCAGGGACTAGGGGTCCTGTTCATCTCTAGATTCTCCAGCGGTTGCACAATCATCCCAGATAAACATTTTTTGGGGGAGGGGACCTGTGAGGGGGAACTAGGAGGGAAATGGAGAGGCTATATTTTGATTTCCACCTTATCCTATTCCTAATACTTCTGCTACAATGCAGAGGCCGAGCCAAATTCTCCTCTCCATTACACTCATGTGAATCCAATAAAAAATGCCACTCGCAACTATATCAGAAGCCCTGGATTTGGCACAACTATCAAGAGAACATGAACAACTGAAAGCAAGACAGCACACTCGTAGCAAACAGGCAAGGGTCACCTTATGTCTGATACAGAATTTGATTTAGAAGACACTGAAAATGTAAAATTGTCTTTTAAAGAAAAAACATGTCAGAAGGTATGTGCAGGAAACCCGGCTGCTGCGCGGTTCTTTGCCACAAGTTATCAAAGTATTCTTAGAAACAAGCCCCTGAAGCAGAGAGGGGATGCCACGGCCAATCTATCAACGGAAGAATATGCAAAAATGTAAGAACTCCCAGCACAGGAATTGAGACTCAATACGCACGTATTGGAATGGCCTAAGTGTGTTTTGATGTGTATGGGGGCAATGAAGACATTTCAGTGGGGCAAAGGTCAAGATTCACAGCAAAGTTCAAATGCCTGCCCTTTGATCTCTTCAGGGTTTCCAAAATGAACATAAGAGCCATAGGAAGAGCCATGCTGGATCAGACCAAAGATCTATCTAGTCCAGCATTCTGTTCACAGCAGTGTCTCTCAGGAGCATATATTGTGGTTGCTCTTTTATATATAAGTTACCAGAATTATAGGTGCTGCTAAAAAGTAATACAAACTGCCTGTCTGCCCTCTGTAAATGACAGCCCTGTCTGTGCGGGTTATTGATGTTAGAAGGGGAAGGTTCAACGTGGTACGACACTGGGGATAGAATGAAATGATCTACCTGACTCCCTTCTAATTTTATGGTTCTTGATTCTAAGAGAGAAGGTTTATGGCAAAGGTAGGAAACACATGGACCATGGGCTACCCCATTGCACTCCAAAGGAGGAAATTGCAAAAAAAAAATGGTGCTCATGATGGCAATGGAGAGCTAAAAGGGCCAAATATAGCTTACAAATCAGCTTTTTTCCCTACCCTTTGAGAACTCTTAACTCTATAGATTTATTTTTGGGAGGTGCATGGCAGGGGTAGATGTGACCTGCAGCCCCCCCTGAAAATGGCAGTTCTCCACCCCTGGTTTATGGGTCTGTAACCTGGCAGAAAAGTTTGGCCTAGGTACATCCATGGATTGCCATGGGAACTAAATAGTGGGCCAATGGCTCTTAATGGCTAGCAAATATCTGAATAGGACACTTCTTTGCCCTCCTTGCTAAGAAATGTTGTGATCTAAGTGCCTGTAAGAAAAAGATGGTCTGTAGTTGTTGAAGCTAGAGTCAGACTGAGGCCATTTCTACAGCAGGCAGTTTGCTTGGGATGGCCCCCGGCTGGTCCCTGTGTGCCGATGGTGTGTATTAGGTTCTTCTGGGATCTCCCTTCCTTCCTCCCTCCCTCCCTGTGTGCCGATGGTGTGTATTAGATATAGAAAGGGCCTGAGAATCAAAGAGAGTTAGGTTTGACACTGGAGCATCTCAGCACCTGATGTGGGAGGCAGTAAACTTTGGGGAGTCTGTTGGAGTGAAGCTGTGTCCCACCACCTATGTTCAACATGTCTGTAAATAAATGCAAATACTACAAAACGTGAATAAGCCTCCAGTGACCTGATTTCAAAAGAAACCTAGCCTGGGTTTGCACTATGCTCATGGAAATTCTCATTACGCGGAGCATTGGGGCGTAGCTAACAATACATGTGGCCAGCAGCATGGACTCTCATCTATAAGCCAAAGTGTTATTTTGGTGGTAAAGTGGTGTTGGCATGAGCATCAGGCCAAAAGGAAGGGAAATAGATCAAGGAATAGTGACAGAGAACATTCAGTCTTATGTAACCACAGTAACTGAATTGGACAAATGAATAGCTGTCTGTTAACCCAGCAACCATCTAGGAAGATTGACATATGGCTAACTTGTTTCCAGAGTGATCATTAAGCATCTAAAATGGGGAGTTTTCCCCCTATTTTTTTTAAAAAATTACATTTCCATGACCCTGCCAGCTTAACTGCTGGAGAGGTGCTGGGAGTTGTAGGACATTTATTTTTTTGTCTAAATATATATCCTTGCACTTTAAAACACCTGTTTTGTTGGAAATGTAAAATAATAATAATAAAAAGAAATGGTGAAAAAGCCCCCCCCCCCTCTATTTTCATAGACCAGAGATGCTTCTTTCCATATATTCCTAATGACAGTAGGATTTTACTTAATATAATCCTGAACCTCCCAGATATACAGGTACCAGGATTCATAAACTGGAGAAGATTTTCTCCTTGAGCTCAGCTCCTTTATTTCAAATTTCACTCAAGGCTGGTTTCACAAACAGTTCAATTCCATCAACATTTGATCATCCAATACTTGATAACTTGCCACCAAATATTTGAATTGATGCCACTGAAAAGCAGAACATTGTATGTGAAGTTATGTGCAAGGATATGAACAATCTGTCTGTGGCGTTTGAGCTGCGACAGCTCATGTTGCTGTCATCAAGAGATGAACATATACGGATGCACCGTATCTATAGTTCAAAGCATTCTTACCCAATCATGTGACCTTGTCACATAAAATCATACAATACCCACCATTTGGGGTGAATGGGCTCCTGAGGTTTGAATGAAGAAAAGTTACCAAAAGTAATGTGGGGAAAAAAAATCAGAAGGAAAAGGCTGAAGAATGAGGGGGGACCCAGGTGTGTGTACATTTACACAAATTGCAGGTAAATAACTGAGTTTGGGGGAAATTACCAGATAAGATAAGCCCCAAACTCAATAATTCAGGAATGTTGCTAACAGGTGGAATGAAAATTTCTAAGGGAAAGGTGATGTCCTTCAACATCAGAAAGAAGAGTTTCCAAAAGAAAAAGGATGAGCCCAAATAAAGTAATCTAAAACACACAAGTCAAAGAACATATTTGTCCACATTGTGCAAAGAATATACAGGATTCCTGCATTGAGCAGGGGGTTGGGCTCGATAGCCTTATAGGCCCCTTCTAACTCTACTATTCTAGGATACACCAAAATCAGCAGAACTCTGAGGAAGACATGAATCCCAGAGAAGCAGCTACCATGCAAGCACCCCTCCTGCTTCTGAAGATACAACCTGGTTTGGCCAGCAGGCTCTGTTGCTCCAACACTGGTAACTATTTCAGTGAATGTGTCAAGAGTGAATGGATTGAAACTAATTGCATTTTATCTAAAATAAAGGTGTTCTAAAATTGCATTCATGTTTTTGAGTCTCGGTTTGTATCTTTCTCCGTGATCCCAGTTTTTGGTAATAACATAATAGAGAAATACTGACCATTTTATTAGCAATTAAGAAATATAAATGACAATAGCTTGCCTTGCACAAGGGACAGAATAGTGGCATGACATGTGTATGGCTGAAGGTAAAAGGTTTGTTATGTCAAGAAGACAATGCACTCTTCATGGCTACAAACAATCTAACGCAGGTTGAACTGGAAGCATGATTAACTTGTGCTTCCTGTTGTCCACATTTCTTTACACTTCTGTAGCTCTGGCTCCCTGTGTATGTTAGACTATGAACTTATACACTGGGATTAGGTTTGGATCCTGCTTTGGTGATTTCAAAAGCAGCCCAATTTGGCTACAAATGATGTAGAGGCTGCCCGATCTGACTCAGGTTCAAATCAGAACCTCACTTTGGAAATCCAAAGCTTCCAAAGCCTCCCCCTTGAATATCATTAGGACATAAACACAAGGCTATAACAGTTTTGATTTTTGATAGAATTGAATGACATTTGCAGGTGGCCCCTTCTGAGTGGATGAAGCCTGCCAAATTTCAGACATATAGGTGCAGAGGATGTTATACAAGTAGAAGCTGTATAATCATGTAGACATGATTTCCACTTCTGAGGGGATGAAGCCTGTCAAATATCAGACTGATAGGTTCAAGAGCAGCCTTCACTGTATGGGTTTTTTTTTTTTTTAAAGTATTCACTTACATCCCTGTGATTTTGAATCGCAATGTGCATGAAAATGCCATACATCATAGAGGTGCCCCTAGGGAAGAAACTTGAAAAATTACAGGAGAGGTTTTTATGCTAGGTACCTTTAAAGTTGATTGGGGCAGGGCTAAAAAGAGATTTACTCCCTCTCCTCATAGTCTTTTGGGCAATTTGTATGACTACATCACAGAGGTACTCGTAAGTAAGTAACCGACCTGTAACATTTCAGAAGGATAGGTGCTGTAGCCATGGAGTTAAGATGAATGAAATATAGTTTGGGGCACTTTACGTGTGTTTAATAGTGCTTCTGCACACTATATTTACAGAACATGGTGTGTATGTGTGGGGATAATGGTTATAAGTGTACTTTGTGAGTGAAAACTTTAGGATGAAATGAACTGTTGTGAAATTTCCTTCTGAAATGTTCATACTGAATATTCACTAATTATTCATGACATATTTGAATATTCATTAGATGTTTTTTCATTAGTATTGAACATAGAATGATATTTATTTCATAATTTATTTGACATTGATCTTTGGTATCTCACTGTTTAGTGGTTGGAATACAATTGTATGTAGTATTTGACTGTAGTTGATTGGTCAGATTCAGTCTGTGATATTATCTTATAGACAATATGCAATTCAGAAAAGTTATGGGTTTTGTATTGCTATCACTCATTCATTTAACTTATCATCCCTTAAAAATGTTTTTTTTTTTTTTAAAAAACTGTAATTCGGATTTAAAATCAAAGGGGTCAACATTTTGTAATTTTGGATTCCAAATGTAGGTTTCAATTTTTGAGGCACATGTTTAAAATCTAATATTTGAAATTTGAAAATGTATCATGTTTTACTTTGTTCGTATTAGACCTCCAATGTCTGGGGCTACATTGGGAGAAATCACTTTGCTTTGAACTTATTTAGCATGAATATCGGTCAGATATCTTTGACAACGTACTCAGTTATACCGGGCTAGGAGCCATAATTTAGGTAAAGTTAGATTGAAATTTAGATTGAGAGTAATGAAATGACTTAGTCAAGACTAACATAAATCCCATCCAGTAACCTTAGCTGGGTTCAGGCCCAAACGTGTACCCCACTTATATCATATTCTCACACTAATTCCCTTGGTATAGCCATTTTAAAGGAGATTAATGGATGAGTAATTATTCCTCGCCCTGAAATAAATGTGTTAATTAGAAAAGTTCTATTGAAATATAATCTAACTGTCTCATTTGACATTTTCATGATTTAAAATTAGGATGCTCCATGCACAGATTGATTTCTTCACTTCCTTCTGCCCACGTTATGTACGTAAATAGAGAATAAAACACCTTCATAAAATGAACATTGCACATCCTCTTCAATCTGCTCACTTTGTATATATAGTTCAAGAAGATGTTCAGCTACAAAGGAAATGTTGGATACAACCCATCTGAAGCCAAGCACTTTTATGTCCCATCCATTTCAAGGGAGACAGAGTTCAGGTGAATTCCTCAACAGGGCTATTGTCACAACACATTGTTTAGCTGGCTTCCCCCGGGTCCCCACACTTGTTGATGCCTCCCAGCTTGGCTTAACATCACCTCTGGCTTTCCATTTACCCCCACACACTGCCAGATTTGCATCACATGATCTCTAAATTTGGCTGAGGAGGTTTTATATACATTTTTTTTCTCTTGTGTCCAAATAATTTGTTTTGGCAGATGCCTTTAAAAAAAAAAAAGCTGTTTAGTTAAGAAAACCATATGTCCACATTTATTCGTTTTAAAATCACAATAATAATAAAATCCAGCCAGCCAAAGTTAAGCATCTCTGAGAAGTGGTGCAGCTAGGTAATTTTAGTCGTAGGGTACCTCTACACGGAGAGTTTCCATCAACATGTCTTCACACTGGCGGCAGTTGCATTACATGACGCAGCTGCCAGTGCGAAGCCATCTAGGAACAAAAGCCCTTTGCCACAAACTAAAAAAAGTCAGCCATTAAACGCGACTTTTTTAGTTAGCGGCAGTCCTCCCCCCATTTAAAGTTGTTTTAAAAAACCCAATGTGCCTTCGCTGTCCCCATTTGGATTTTTTTTTTTTATAAAAACTTACCTGGGAGTAGGGGAGCCAAGGCTCCCAGTCCCCCTTCCAGTAGCTGCCACGCCGCCGAATGCTCAGCGGCATGGGCAGCAACAAATGAAAAGGTACTATCGCGCCCTTTACGTCAGGATTGGTACAAGGGGCGTAAATGTGCCGTGCAACACTGGGGAGGCATCAGGGTGCAGCGCTCCCGGCGGCTTGAAGATGAGGCTTTAATGTCATCTTGTTAGATGGCTGTTTGTAATACTTCAGCTGTGAAGCACAGAGATGAAGCTCGTGGCTCCAATGTCAGTGGGGTGGTGGATTGGTTTCAGTCAGAACCAGTCAGAACTTTAAAGGAGCTATCCAAGGGGTTGTGCACATTGGTTCCGTCCCCTACATCTCCGGGTGTGCCCTTATCAGGGTTCCTGATCACAGAGTTCTACTTATGTTCAAGTGACTGTGTGAAGAGCTCCTGTTCATACCTTGCCACTTCAACAATTCAGTGTAAACTGAAGGGGGGCTGCATGCCTGGAGATGTAGGGGGCGGGGCCAACATGGACCACCCCATCTCTCTACCCACTATAAGCTCTCACACATTCAGACTAATAGAAGGCATTCATGGGGTGGGAAGCAGGCAGGGTAAATATTGACAGTTGGAGCAAAGATGAATTGCTGTGGTGAAGGTATGAAAAGCAACCAGGAGGGAACCTGCAGCTTCGTCAGGAGTGGCAGATGTCAAAGGAGGTTTTAAAAAAGGGTTGTAGAATTCCGCCATCCTCCTGTGTGGGACATGCCCTGTGCTTGCAGGGTCAACCTAAGACATCTTGCTGCCTGAAATAGAGCAACAAATAGTGCCCCCTTCCCTCCAAGACAAGGCATGGTGTATCCAAGGCCAGCCCAGGTGTTTTGACACCTGAAAAAAACATCTCACATTATAATAAATGCAATAATGAACAATTTGCTGCCCTTTCATGACACCCCGAATCAGCTGCCTGAGGTGGCTGCCTCATTCTGTCAATGCCAGAGCCGGCCCTATGCACTTGCCTCTCCATGGGAAATGGTATTGGATGGATATAGTTGTGAGGTGAAGTCGGCTTGTGGCAGGCCAGGGCATGGCTGAATCCCTGACAGATCAGATGTGAATTCCTTTCTAATTCTGCAAGCAAATCACCTCAGGCTGTTAACCAACATCAATGGTCAGCAAAGTAATCCCCAAGAGACAGAAGGTCAGATAAGGACTGCAATGTGTCTTGTCATCGCTGTAAGCAACTGTGGATTTAATATTTCATGCCACAAATTGTTTAAAACGTAAATTAAACATTAAATATTTATTAATGCAGTGCAACCGCCTCACGTCAGGAGGGATTTTATATAAACCTGTCATAATGGGGAACTATGGACAAAGTGTGCGCTTCAGAGCTGGCCAAGGCTCTACCTACATTCTTCCAAAACAGCCAAAAAGAATCCCTGGATGGTTTGTTCAAGACTGGTTGAACTTATTAGTTCCTAAAGACTAGGAGGAGGAAGAGGAGGAGGAGGATGCACAACTGAGCTCAGGAAAAGCCCCTATTATAGACTCTTCACATAATCCAGAGAACACAGACATAAGCCTGCAAATAGATCTGGAGTCCCAAACGTAGTCAAAGTCAATTTATATGTAAACAACATTTTCCACAATACGTTATCTTCAAAATGGTTCACAAACTAAGCAAATGCAATAGCCATAATTATAATACAGTACGATACAACAGACAAAGACAATGATGGTTCATTTAAAACATATCAATATTTAATACCAACTTCCTTCACAAGGTTATTATGAAGATTTTAAAAAAGGAGAGAAAGACCATGCAGGCCACCTTGGGTTCCTTGCCCGGGGGGGGGGGGGGGGAGGAAGGCAGGATATACATGTAATAATAAAATTTAATTTAAATAAAGATTTAAAAATTGGTAAGAAAATGTTTTTGTGGTGGACTTGGAAAAGTTGATTTTTTACCTTAGATCAACTAGTGGGTGCTGCTGATGAGTTTTTGTCATTCTTGACTTTGTGTGCCCAATACGACTTGCCTGCTACAGCTGAATGGCAATATTTGTGACTGCAACATTTGTTAGAACCTAGATTTGGCCCTGCCACTTTTACAGGTTCAGAGTCTTAATTGCTGTTGGAAGCACATGATCATACATGATCCTCCTGTCCATTTTATCCTCACAACAACCCTGTGAGGAAGGTTAGACTTACAGAGTCAGTGACTGGTCCAAAGTCACCCAGTAAGATTCATGGCCAAGTGGGGACTAGAACCCAGGTCTCCCCAGTCCTAGTTGAACACCACATTGGCTCCCATCCACATTGTATCCCATATTTTCTCTGAAGTTCAACAATGGGCCACCCCAGTGCAGTCCCATACGAGCCAACAGTGTGATGTGGATGCAAAAAATGCAAATGCTATTTTGCACTGCATTAATAGAAATATAGCTTCCAAATCACGCAAGGTATTGGTTCCCCTCTATTCAGCACTGGTTAGGCCCCATCTTGAGTATTGTGTCCAGTTCTGGGCGCCACACTTCAAGAAGGATGCAGACAAGCTGGAGGGGGTTCGGAGGAGGGCAACAAGATGATCAGGATTCTGGAAACAAAGCCCTATGAGGAGAAATTGAAAGAACTGGGCATGTTTAGCCTGGAGAAGAGAAGAGAGACATAGCACTCTTCAAAGACCTGAAAGGTTTTCACACAGATGAGGACCAGGATCTCTTCTCAATCATCCCAGAATGCAGGACACAAAATAACGGGCTCAAGTTGCAGGAAGCCAGATTCTGGCTGGACATCAGGGAAAACATCAGTATGTCAATGGAACCAATTACCTAGGGAGGTCATGGGCTCCCTCACGCAAGAGGCATTCAAGATGCAGCTGGGTTCCTGTATCGAGCAGAGAGTTGGACTCGATGGCATTATAGGTCCCTTCCAGCTCTTCTATTCTATGATTCATGACAGCCTCCTGTCAGTAAATTAGGCTAAGTGGTAGTGATTTGGCCAGTGAGCTTCACAGCTATTCAGGGATTTGACCTCAAGTCCAGCACTCTAGCCACTATACCACATTGCCTCTCTTCATAGAGCCAGCAAGGATGATTTAGAAATGGAGGGAGGGAATGTTGACAGTGAAAGAAAAGGAAGATAAAGTATTCAATGAGATGAGCCACCCTATTCCAAATGTTTACTGGGGTGGAGGAAATACAGTTATACCAAAAAGGACACGCTGAGAGGGCTGCTGGCAAGCGGCCCATGCAATTATCTGCAGAACTGCTGCAGGTTCAAATCTATGGAAGAAGACATGTTTCTGGAAAGGGCTGTATATTTTAGTTCTGGCTTGCTGATTATCTTCTCCGCCCAAAGCTAACGCATTGCCACATAGAGGATGCCCCCACCCCCGCCCAATCCCTCTAAATAATGGTTTCTCAGTTGAGAAAATGTGTTCATCTTTTTGCCCTCTCATCTGTTTGTTTGTTTGTTTGTTTGTTTACTGCTTCAGTATGTGAATGAACCCAGTGGTCCGGCTTTGTCTCCTCATCTTCCCTCTGAACCACTCTTGAACGAATGTGTTTCGCAAATAAAACCCCCATCCTTCACAGAAAAGCAATCAGGCCTTTTAGCCATGCAGGAGGCGGGCGGGGGGTGGGGGGTGGGGGTGGAGTGCATTACTCAGAATGCCACCGCGCAGCCGCTTCCACAAATCCTCTGTTCCAGCGTTGACAGTTCTCTTCTTTCCCCGACTGCTGTGACATGGCACGTTCTGTCAGCTTGCAGATTCCCAGAAGCTATCGTTCCACGAAACAATCGCTGCTGAAAATGGCAACCTGCATTTGGGCCTGCGGGAAGGAATCAATTTGTACAATAGTAACAGAGAGAATATACCTTTCTGCCTCTCAATGACACTCAGTTTTAATCACTTTGAGCTTCAAATATAGAATAAGGGTATACAAGACAGGTTTCTTTCTTTTCTTTCTTTTTTTAAAGTAAAGAATGTGATATTTTTAGCTGCTTCAGTTGGAAGGTGATTTTGCAGGAGCAAGTGGAGGCTTGGTTCCAGAATTGAGAAGGGATCCATCCATCATATAGAAACATAGGAATAGAGTAGCTGCTTATGAATCACCCCCAAAAGAGGAAATGCATCACCAAACAAGAGGACACAGTTTTGCATATAATTTGCATGTGCTGGTACATATGTGGAGATGCAAATCTAGAAATAATTATTATAATTTCAATAGAAAGTATTGCTATTTAATAGAAACTCAATAGAAATTAATCACTTTAGTGCAGAAGACCTCCATGCCCATTTGTTCAGTCTGCTGTCTAGGCATTAACTTTTGATGGATAACCGTTCTGGTTCTTTGAACCAGAATCTTTATGGTATGTTTAAACCAGAATTGGAGGGGACAATTTCTCAAATAGAAGTCACCTTCAAATAAAGGAGGTATTGTATCTTGTTAACTCTTTGTTTGAGTTCTGAGAAGTTTGTCCTTGGCAGGAACCAGAAGGAGGAGAAGCACATTGGAAGAAAAAGGATATTGCAGTTATGGTTGTAATGGAGCTGGAGATCATGGATAAAGTGTTCTTTTAGAAATACTGGAATTTCTTTCTTATGGAGGAAGGGGCAAACACAAAAGAAGGGTCCTCTGGTGGCACGTCAAATAGAGGACTGTCCTCTGTAAAAGAGGGCACATGGCCAACCTAGATCAGAGTATTTGTTCAACTAGTCCAGTATTGTCTACTAGTCTTCCAAACCCTCCAGTGCCCTCCAGATGTTTTGGCCTACAAGTCCCATCATCCCAGCCATTGGGGTTAATGGGAGTTGTGGTCCAAAACATCAGAAGGGCACCAGTTTGGGGCAAGCTGGTCTATTTGGAGAGTTAGTAACTCCCCAGGATCTCTGGGAGAGAAGGCTTCCCATTATCTGTTGCCCACCATTTAACTGGAGATGCTAGGAATAGGGATATGGGATAATTTTGTTTAGTTCACCTTTGGATATGAACCATCCAAATTCACACTTCCCAAATCAATATGTGGACCAGAACTCAGGTGGTCTTTCTTATTGACACTCCTCCCATTTTTGTAATGCAGTTCTTCGAACAAAAAATGTGCACAACAATGCCTAAAAGTATAGAGAAAAGAAAAGAATCGTAGAAAAGTAAGCTACTTGCAAGAAATATGTACATTAGGCAAAAGTGTGTACAAATGCATATATTAGGAGAAATGCGTACAAATATACATATGAATTTCCATGCAGAATTTTAAAGAATATGACATGGAAATGGGATGCAACAAACTGAAGGATGGAAAAATGACAAGTTGAGAGAAACTAAAATGGATAGAATTGCTCCTAGAAGGAGGCTGGTGGCATACTTCAGGACCGGGGAGCCTCCGGATGTTGCCGGACTACTACTCCCACTACTAGCTGGGCTTCAGTCGTTTCTCCAACTCGTGGCTGTTTCCTTGCGTACATCTAAACTGCACCCACCCTGTCCTGATCAACAACAATCCATCTGTGCATCTCAACACAACAAGATGTATGATCACACCACAGAAGAGGAACTTTATAAAAGAGGGACTTGGCAGAGGAAGTTGGCGGGGGGGAGGGGGAGGCATTTTCCGGATGGGGAAGTTTGACTTTTTTACATTAAGCTGCGGGAGAAACCCTTTTCCGTGATCTGTGAGAGATGACTTACTAAAATGTAGGGAGGTGTGGGATGGGGGAGGAAAGGGATGCCCCAATGGGGGGGGACCTTTGTGGGTATCCCCATACCCCAGTATGAAGGGGGATTCTGCTGGGAAGTGGGTCTTTAAGACCCTTCCTCCCACCCACACACCCAGTTTCTTCTGAGTTCCGCCCCATTACTTCTGAGGAAGTTGGGGTACCAGGTATGGGGGCAGGGTGGAAGTGGGGGCAGGCAACCCCTCTCACCCTTCCCCCATGTCTGGCACCACAGAAGTAACAGGACACTTCCCCAACTCCCTGAAGGGATCTCTCTCTCTCTCTCTCTCTCTCTCTCTCTCTCTCTCTCTCTCTTCTCTCTCTGCCTTGCTTTTGAGAGCTGTTTGGACAGCTCTCAAGAGCAGCACACAGAGACAGAGATTGCAACAGGGAACCAGCACCACTATTTGGAGGGAGGACAGAGAGGGACTGGGGGTGGGGTTGGTATGAGCTAATCAATGCACAGTTAGTTAATAGTCAATTGAAGTTTGACTATTATCATGTCGTGTGGAGAGTACCCCCGAAATAGTCAACCATGGAGTTGACTATTAACACATGGTTGACTATCATGTCATTCGATTGCAGCTGAGCGTCATGGACTCTGGCTGCAGTGTTCTGCCCTCCTTTGTCCTATAAACAAGCCTCCTTTCTTGCCTGTACTTGAATCATTCTTGTGCCAGTAGTCTCTCAAGCAGCAGTCTCTCTGAAGTCACCTCTTGTTCCTCTAGTCTCCACTCCCCCTACCTGCACTGAGCATGCTCTGCTCTGCTTCAGATAATGTCTAGGGCATGGCCTTTATCTCCAGCCTCTGTCTGAAAATTGGAGAAAACATCGGTGAGGGGGAACTCTCTTATGGAATCTCTTCTCTTTCAGACTTCTTGGTTTTCAAAAAAAGTTATATTTTATTTGATTGATTGATTGATTGATTGATTGCATTTTTATACTGCCCAATAGCCGAAGCTCTCTGGGCAGTTTACAAAACTTAAAACCATGACAAGTATTCAAAATATAAAACAACAACAGTATAAAAACGTAGCATAAAAATACAATATAAGAGCACAAGCAGGATAAAATCAAGCAGCAATGCAAACATTAATACGGATTTAAAATACAAATTTAAAACAGCAAAGTTAAAAATTAAACTGATGAACTGTTAAAATACTGAGAAAATAAAAAGCTCTTCACCTCGCATCTAAAAGAGTATAATGTAGGTGCCAGGTGAACCTCTTTAGGGAGCTCATTCCACAGCCGGGGTGCCACACCAGAGAAGGCCCTCCTCCTGGTAGCCACCTGCCTCACTTTCTTTGTCAGGGGCTCACAGAAAAGGACCTCTGAGGATGATCTTAGGGTCTGGGCAGGTACATATGGAAGGGCGCGTTCCTTCAGATAACCTGGCTCCAAGCTATTTAGGGCTTTGAATGTTAATACTAGCACTTTGAATCAGGCCTGGACCTGGACCGGCAGCCAGTGAAGCTGGAAAAGGACTGGCGTAATATGGTCTTGTTGGCCAGTTCCTGTTAACAGTCTGGCTGCCCTGTTTTGTACCAGTTGAAGTTTCCAGACCATTTTCAAAAGCAGCCCCACGTATAACGCATTGCAGTAATCCAGACGAGAGGTTATCAGAGCATGGATAACTGTAGTTAGACTATCTCTGTCCAGATAAGAGTGCAGTTGGTATATCAGCCTAAGCTAATAAAAGGTGCTCCTTGCCACTGAGTCCACCTGTGCTTCAAGTGATAGTTCTGGATCCAGAAGCACCCCCAAACTATGAACCCCATCCTTTAGGGGGAGTGCAACCCCATCCAGAACAGGGTGAACATCACCTAGGCAGATATACGAACCACCCACAAACAGTACCTCTGTCTTGTCTGGATTGAGTCTCAGTTTGTTGACCTTCATCCAGTTCATTACTATGCTGCAAAACTCAAGGTAGGAATATGAAACTAGCGGAACCCCTGAGTTTTGTGATTCTCACCCTGAGGCCCTGAGAATAGACCCAAAACTAGAGTCTCAGAGCCACAGCTGGACACCTGTCAATCCCACCTGTGAGCCAAATGCAGATTTTCCTTGTCATGAGCTAGTGCTTCATTGAATGATAGTATCTAGGAGACCGAAATGTCTTAGGCCTTCTCTAAGGTCCTCTGTGATACCAAGGAATGTCAATACCTCCAGAGCAGCCATGAGTAAGGGGTGCAATTAAGTCACAAGTTCCTTTTTTGCAGCTCTAAAAGTTAACAATAGCTTTCAGTCAATTGACCATTTTATTTGAAGAAGTATTTGCAAAATATCTGTATTTCCAAGGGTTCAGAAAGTTGGTTTTCTTCTGTAAAACCATTGGCTGTTCCTTCCTTTGGCCTCGAACCATCTATCATTCCTTCTTTAATGGCCCATCGCTTCCAAATGAGTCATGGTTCTTTCACAGCAGCACTAAGCCAACTTTTAAAGACATATTTCATCTTTATTGTTTTGACATTTTCATGTAATGTTTGAAACAAATTGGAAAGTGTGCAAAGTTGGAGTAGAAAAGAAGGTGTGTGACCAGCATCGGTTATCCTGAATTGTTTATGATAATGCCAGGATGAGGTCAAGCAGATACTCACTGAAGAACCATTATGATTAGGCAATAAAATAAAATGCCAGTTTAAGATTAGAATTAAGGCTAACTCATGCAAGCAGAAGCTCCATAAACCCAAGATATTGGAAGTTAAGGCTGATCCCTTGATGGACTTGTCCCATGACCAGTCATGATGTTGCGCAATGTCACAAATTGTGCTTGCTTACAATTTACCCTCCATGCACCCACACCTGGGTCTTTTAGGCCCAAATCTAGATGGGGAGGATGGAGTGCTTGAAACTATCAAAGGTGCCCTACTTTTTCCTGGTGACACATCTGAGCCTTACTGTATTGCTAGAGGAATCTTTTCGTGAGTTGATCCATGCCTGTTTGAAAACTTTGCCCTAATGCCTGCAATTTACATTACAAACAAATGCCTTTTGGCAATGTAAACTGTAGGCATGATAGCCTGATCCGGACTTGGACCACAGTGGGGAGGGGAGTGAGAGTGCAAAGGATTAAAAGTTCCCTATACCCCATGCTAGGATCCCAATCTATGTAGTAACATGTAGTGTGACCTTGTGAGGTCACATTCCATAACTAAAGGAATACACATTTCACATAGAATCCACTAGATCCCCTTTGTAACAAAGAATTCCTCTGAATAAAAGTGGAATACTGCCAGCATTCCAGCTTCAAAATGAAACCCAGCATGCACTACATAACTTTGCCAACAATTGCTGTTATAGGCTTTAATGGGGCAGAAAAAAACTT
This sequence comes from Anniella stebbinsi, assembly GCA_029215795.1. Taxonomy (NCBI): domain Eukaryota; kingdom Metazoa; phylum Chordata; class Lepidosauria; order Squamata; family Anniellidae; genus Anniella; species Anniella stebbinsi. Next base: position 148,608,821 of record JARDYH010000004.1, read on the forward strand.
AATAACTTTTGTACCACTGTTCAGAACTTCACTAAACCAATGCAAGGCACATTTCTTCAATGAATGAAGAATAATGTACATCATCAGTTGTCAACAAAAAATATCAAGAAACATCAAAAGGGGCACAAGATGTCCAAAAATGAATATCCCATGAGGATAGGCTTTGTGTTTGAGTATTGGGAACCATGCACTTGGAACACAGTTGTTGGAAGCACTTGGATTAGTCCTTTTAATAGGCATATGTTTGCCATTGGCATCTTGATTCATATATTGTGATTAGTTACATGTGCAACATATCCTTTTCTCTAGTCAATACATTGTAGTTCAAAAATGAAGGTAATTGATATTCTAGGTAGGATTTAGTTTTCTGTGATTGAGCCATCTCAGCCCCAATTCTGAAACTGTATTTCTGAAACACAAAAATTCCAATTCAGTAGGTCTCTACATAAATTTTCATAAAATCACTGCATGCTACAATATAATACAATAATTGTACTTGGTTCTATACAGGTAGCACCTGTGTCTTTTATTTCAGGAGCAGTAAGGATGGGGATGGTTTTCTGCATGAAGGTCTGGATGCTTTGGACCTCCTGAGTGATGTTCTGGGACTTGATAGGTGGCACAAATGTGTGTGTTGTTGTGGCATTGGGGAAATACATGGCAAGGAGACAAGAAAGAAAGAAAAAGAAAAGAAAGGGGTGTCCCCCCTTTGATCTTCAAGAGGCACTGAAGGTCTCTTGAACCAGCGAGCGAGACACAGCCTGACCTGCCTCCAACATCCCAATGGGCATGATTCTCTGTGCCCTCCCAGAAGTCCCCCACACAATGCTGAGACATGAACTCACCTACACCATCCTATCCAGTCCTCCTCTCTATCCCCAGGGCATTCAGCCTCTTGGCAATGGAGCACAGGTTGATGGCCAATTTTCTGAGCTCTGGTTGTTTCTGGGGAAGGGGATGGATCCAGCACTTATGGCAGCAGCACCAAAAGGTCCTCTTTTTTTCTGGCAGGACCCCATTCTTGTGCTGCTGAGTCTTTGATACCAGGAGCAGTAAGAAAAAGGATGGTTGTACCTTTCACACTGACTTCATTTTCTGCAGGAATGCCTGAATGCATTGAACCTCCTGTGTGATGTTCTGGAACTGGATCGGTAGCACAATGATGTCTGTTGTGGTGATATTGGGGGGAAACGTGGCAAGGAGACAAGAAAGGAAAAAGACAAGAAAGGAGAAATGAAACACACACAAACCCTTCCATCATTGCTTTTCCCTGATGAAAGAGCTTGAAAAGGCCCGACCTGCCTCCCATGTCCCAATGGGCATGATTCTCTGTGCCCTCCCAAAAGTTACCCCCTCTCCTGTGCTGATACTTGAACTTACCTGCACCATCCCACCCAGCCCTCCTGTCCATTTCCAGGGCGGCAAGGAGTTGGACCCCTGAAGGAGATCCTGCTGGAAAGCCTCCAGACCTGGAGCTGGCCATGTTCTCAAGGAGGGGCCATGTGTGCTGCTTTATAAAAGACAGTCCTCCATTTGAGGCATCCTCTCTGGTTTAAAGGGAACGAGCCCTAAGAAGGGAGAGTAGCAGGAGCCTTGAAGTTGTCCATCAACACTTAAGAACCTGGACAGCAGACAGACTGAACAGGCACATTGGTGACCAGAAGCCTATCTACACCACTGCTTTAAAACGGTTTATAACAATTTTAAACCAGTCAATAACCGTTATTAACCGGTTTAAAACTGTTATAAACCGTTTTAAAGCAGTAGTGTAGATAGGCTCCAGGTCACAGTCTTTCCCACAATGGTAAGATATATCATATTTCTATTTAAATAATTGTAATTATTTCCAGATTTGCATCTATACATTAAAATAGCATATGCACATTTTATGTAAATCACTGTTCTCTTTTGTCCTCTTTTTTCTGCTGATTCCTGTGTGGCGGCCCTGGAGACAAGAGCAGGGGTTGGTCCAGTTGGACTGCCCTCCCTACCCACCCCCACCCCCAGGGGATGAGAGGGGAAACAGGGCTATTCCACCAGCCCTGCTGAAAGTCTGCTTATTTCTCTCACTGTACCAGGTTGGCTACCATCTACTCGCTTATACTGAGATAAAGAATGTATAAGCATCAGGAGATTGGGATTTAGATTATCACACCACAGGTGTGATCAATTAAGATACTGCGCAGAAGTGCATGTAGTCCAAGGAGAACTTACACATAAAAAACCATCCAAAGACTAGCTTGGTTTGAGCTTCGGCGCAGACCATTCCGGAAGGGGCTGCGTAACCTGGCTGATTGGAGTCACTCCATTGCCGCTCCCTGTTGCTCCCGACAACTGATTGGAGACGTCAGTTCTTGCTCAACTTTGCTTATTTAACCTGGTGTGTGTAGTTAACTGTAATCTTTAGCCTGCTAGGTAATAAATCATTAGACTTCTACCCACTTGTGTTGTTATTGCTCCTTAATCCAAACTTCAAAGCATATTTGGCAAGATAAACCCCTGAAATATAGGCAGAAAATAAATAGAACATGTGAGGAAGGGTAACTTTTGGAAAAGCTTGTGAGTGAAGGAAGGAGATGTGTTGTGTATGGTCCACAATTATTCCATCATCTTGAATGAGTCTAATGGTGCGAATGAACCTGTTTATAATTTCATCCATCACATTTTCTTTGCATCAGCTTAATTGTGCAGCTTCTTTATTTATCTGGAGTCATAAGATAACAACTGAAAAGAGAAGTGAGAAATAAAACGGAAGAAGAAGAAGCACTTTGGAATCTATCATTTTTAACGAATTTTGAAGAGCAAAGAAAACTTGACTTCCAAGCCAGTGGCAGGAAAGATGGCTCAATTATTCTCCCCACAGCGGAAGCTTTCCCAATTTTTGTACTCTTTCACTTGCTGCTGTGGCAGTTCAGAGATGAATGGAGCAATCTGACGCGGGCCTTGCAAGAGACAACGGCAGTAGCCCAAGTGGCCTTTAAAACAATGTCACAAATTGTAATTTGGCTGGAGTTTGCCAGCATCTGCTTCGGAGCGCTCCAGCAGGCACCGCCAGCTGCAGTGCTGCTCTGCAGCTGTTGGAGACTCCATTGATGTAATTACTGGGCTGCTGTTACTATAAATGGGAAATTATGTATTTCCTTCTATCACGGAATGCCTTCAAGGGCCATTCTTTTCTGGCCCGTTCTAAACAGAAGAGCCTTCAGAATAGACTTGACTCCCCCACAGAAGTCGGCGGAATACACTTATTTACAGTTTGTTTCCTTTTGATTCGTTAGCCCTTTCAGGAAACCTTTTGGCCAGGTGTGTTGAACCTCTTCCAGCCAAAGGGCTTAATTTGGTTTTGGAGAAGCTCTCAGGGTGAGTCTCCCAAGGCATCCAATGGAAGTTGCTACTCTACCATTTCCACCCTAAAGAAAATAAATGAAAATTGGTTCCTATTTATCTCCTGCTTATTCCTATTGCAAATTCATTTTTTAAAAGGTGTAGATTACAGTTGTTTGAAATAATCAAGTATGTTTTCTGCCTTGTGGGCTGGTTCACACATGCATAGGACCAATGGAGGGCTTTCACATGTGAATAAAAGCATCACAAAGTCATCACCACAAGTGGCATTCAGAGGCCTACTCCGTCTGATATTGGAGGTAAAATATAGCCATCATGAATAGCGGCCATTAAGAGCCTTATCCTCCATGAATTTGTTGAACCCCCTTTTAAAGCCATCCAAGATGGCAGCATTCACTACATCTTCTGGAAGCAAATTCCATAGTATTACTATGCACTATGTGAAAAATTACTTCCATTTCTCTGTCCTGATCTCCCACCATTCAGCTGTATTGAATGGCCACCACTCCACTCCATTGTGTATTATACACCCCCCCACTCCACTCCATTAATATTTCACTCCTACTCCAATGAAGACATTTTTCTTTTCTTTTTAACTCCCCTCCATTAGGAGTGAGGTTTTAAGGGAAAATAGATAATGGGAAAGATTTAATCCTTCCTTCCTAGAGTGTGCAGGTCCCAGTCTGAATTAGGACTGCATGCAAAGAAAAATATCAGGCTCAGCTACATCTACACAATTAGCAGAATGTGTTATTTGTCCCTCAGAATGTCATTTGGCCCTCAGCCTCCTTTAATTCCTAAGCTAAAAGACCCCAAACATTGTAATCTTGGCTCATGGGGGAATTGCTCCAGCCCCTCGATGTTTTGTGTCACACTTTTCTGCTAAGCTTAGTTTTGTATTATCTGGCAGAGGGGTGTGGAGGGAAGAGGTGAAGATCTGTGTACTGACAGAAGAAACGCAAAAAGCAGATATGATTCATGAGGAAGCCAATGTTGATGAACACATTCAGTATGACACTTAGCTGTGTTATATGGTGACAGCAAAGTCATTAATGAATCGTGACAAACCTGCCAGGGATCTTGGATTGTAAATGAGCAGTGGGGTGGCAGTGGGATGCTTGACAACAAGTCTGAGGCCATGCAAAGGCCTTAAATTCAAAATCAAAGATATTTCAAATATGAGCCCTCAGGCCTGTAACAAATACATTTCATTTGACCTTTTCTGCATCAGTCTCTTTACTTTAAGCCCAAGCCGAGGTATAAATCTACTGTACAGGTATATGTCAAACAGCCGCTTTCAGTGTCTCATCTAGTTAAGGTTAAACATCTGCAGACTGGAAGCCCTGAGCTATTTAAGGTCAGGAGCATTTCACAAGAGACATACTAATTTAGTGCTGGCAAATTATATTTAAGCCTCTCTCTCTCTCTCTCTCTCTCTCTCTCTCTCTCTCTCTCTGCCTGTGTCCATGTAAACAGATTCTGTACAGAAAATAGGTGACCATATTTAAAATGCTTTTAAAGGAAACAAACAAATACAGCCTTGGATGACCCTGCTGAAAATAAATGGCCAAGTCACGTTTGCTCAATACTGAAAATGGGAAACACACCCAGGTTTTGAAGCTGACATTTCATGCATTTGAAACCTGTGCTGTTCCATGGGGCTGTGGCTCCAAATGCAGCCAAGACTGAGCTTTTTTTAATGACTGAGTTGCTGGAGGATTACAAAGGCTCCATCATATGTCTATCTTCCCCCTTCCCCACCCCTGGCTGTATGATGAGGATTTGCTGTGAGTAGTATGGGATCAAGTCCTGCTTTCTTCCCCACCTCCTTTTGCATGTGCTGGTGTCCCCCCCCCCCCCACAACTTTTGTAGTGGTAATTGTGGTGTTTCCCCATTGTGAGAGTAGAGCAGCCTTCCCCAGCCTGGTGCCCTCCAGGTGTGTTAGACTACAGCTCCTATATTTCCCTTGGCCATGCTGTCTGTGAATTAAAGAAGTTGTAATCCAACACATTTAGAGGACACCAGGGGCTTGTCTATATACCCCATAGTGGCAGCGCTGTTTACATGATGCAGCCACCAATTTTCGATGTGACATTTTACCGCAACTTTTAACATTGCCCAGCTGTCACCACAGTTGTTTATTGTCTGTCAGTGGTGGCTTTAATTCAGATTAAGAGAGTGGGCATAGTTAGGAGCAGATCCCAGTGCAGGGTAGGCATGGGAAAACAGGGCAGAGGGCGGACTCAACAAGCCTAGTAATGGCCTCCATAGCAATATTAAAGACCAGGGAATGAAAGTAAGGGCAGTTATGATTAATATCACATAGATTCAATTACCTGTAGCAGCGTATCGGCACTGTTATGGACTTTCAAAGTTGTGCAGAGTTGCCACGGGGAAAAAAGGGGGTTTGCAGTTTTTGATCCCCTGATATTTGCTTCCCGTTACCACCGTCTGACAATGTCATGGTGATTTTTCCTGGCTGGATAGCCCATGTTCATTCCTGCCATAAAACCCTATCACTGCCACTTTGTCGCAGTGATGCTGTGGGTTTGGGGGGAATGAGTAAGCAAAACAGCATCGTATAGACACTCCCCAGGTTGGGGAAGGCTGGACTGGAATCACCAGCATCTGTTTCTCAGAAGAGCACTCTTTCCTGCTCTCCTCCCCAAAAACTCCTAGGGTACTTTTCCAGGTGTTCTAGTTTCTATTGTTCTAAAACCTACTTCCTACCTTCCCTTGCAAAATGCTCCTCCCGGTTGCACTGGAATTGTGCCTTCTGTAGGACCTGAATTTACTGTTTATTTATTTATTTATTTATAGTCAGTTTCAATGTCTAGGAATTTTTTGTGCCAAGGTCTTTTATCCAAGTCGATACTGATACTTTCATAAATTGCATTCCACTACTAGCATCAGCAACCTCTAGCGCAATGCCAATAGTATGAGCTGGCATGACGGATTTTCTATGGAAATCCTTTGCGCCAGCTAATGCTATCAGTGGTTGCACTAGAAGTCGCTGATCCTAGTGCAACCTAATTTACATTAGTGGTAGCGTTGCCTTGGATACTCTCCAATGTAGATACTAGTAGGGGTGCTGTAGTGTCACAGCTACTGAGTTGTCTATGTACTAGGTAGAGTGATGTCATGGGCTTGTTTTGCCATGACAATACACCAATTGGTTCTTTCCATGCATGGCTAATGTGGGTGTGTCACTGACATGCAACACTATACCTGTCATATAGCAGGGCTGTTCCCATGGAGTGTCTGTCAACAGTACTACATTTTCTTTGTGGTACTTGTTTAAAGAGGTGTCATTTTGGATACTTTGCTAGCTGGAATGCATGATTGATTGATTGATTGATTACAGGTCTACACCTGGCATTGAAAGGAGTATTATGTAGGGGGCAAGCGAACCTCTCTAAGGAGATCATTCCACAGCCGGGGTGCCACAGCAGAGAAGGCCCTCCTCCTGGTAGCCACTTGCCTCACTTCCTTTGACAGGGGCTCCTGGAGAAGATGATCTTAGGTTCCAGGCAGGCACATATGGCAGGAGGTGTTTCTTCAGATAACCTAGCCCCAAGCCGTTTAGGGCTTTGAATGTTAATACCAGCACTTTGAATCAGGCCCGGACATGGACTGTCAGTCAGGGAAGTTGGAAAAGGACTGGCGTAATGTGTAATTACCAAGTGCCTTACACAAGCATTAGCATCTGCTAGCATCCACAGGACCATTGGTCTGTCCTACCAGACTAGTAAGTGAGGAATCTTAAGTTGCTTAGTTATGTTGTTTCTGTTGTTTTAATTTACACTTTTACAAGTGCCTGAGAGGACTCCATTTGGATAACCATATCTTCACATTTATTTTCCCTGTGTAATTCCTGGAGAAGTGTCCATCTGGTGTATTATACCATTGTGAATAAAGCTGACGATAAAAACTTTTACATGTATCTTTCAAAAATAACCCTGGGTATCAAAAATACGTCGTTTTTACAAGTTGCCATGAGACTTCTGATTCTGCCCACTAGCAAATATCATTACAATTAGGGCTGTGCACAGCCTCCCTGCCTCACCTCAAAGGCCATTTCAGGGGCTCCCAAATTCACCTAGGGCCACCTCGGGGCTTGCCTGCCTTGCCTCAAAACTGAAGCCAAGGCGAAATTCAGGCCCCCTGAGGTGGTTTGGCTTTTGCAGGGTCCTTTGGTGACGGTGCCACAGCGGGCCATTCAGGAAAGCCAGGGGAAGGCCGACAAGGAGTCCATTGGACTCCCGACTCCCTACCTGCCTGCTTCTGCTCCTTTTCTCTATCCCCACAAACCCAGAACTGCAGCTGCGCCACTGCTGCTGGGATTTACCTTCCCATTTGTCCTCTCCCGAGCCAAGCCTCAATTTCAAGGAAGATTGCGAGGGCTCCCTATTTTGAATAGCATTATGGCTGCAAAATACCAAAAATGGCCCTTTATGACCACTGTAGTTTGTGGCCATAGAGCTATTCAAAATAAAGAACCCCCCACGATCTTCCTTTAAATCACCTCTGAAGAGGATATACGAGAAGGTAAATCCCAGCGCCAGCAGTGGTGGGAGGTGACCGGGAAGGGCAGGGTGGTGAGTCCAGTGAGTCCAATGGGCTCACCTGGACTCATGTCCAACCCTGCACTGACTTTTCTGGGCAAGTGGGCGGGTGGGGGAAGTGGTCCAGCACTGCCCCTGATCAGCTCGAGGCACCTTGAGGCTCCAGTGCAGATCCGTTTTGGCTATGGGGTGCCTCTGGCCAACCCAGCACCACCTCGGATTCGGGCTGCCTAAATCAGCCTGCCTCTGCTCAGACTCTGGGATTCAGACCAAGGCGGTGCACAGCCTTAATTACAATAATATCTTTGCAAAGCAAGGGTTGGCTTCCCATTAAGTCTTTGGGTAACCTACTTTAATCTCTCATTTCAGTCTATGCATTAAGCCCACATGGAGAGTGATGAGCTACTTTTTCACTTCCCTGAAAAAGCATTTAATAGTAGCTTTTATGAATCTGTGTCATCATTGTGCTGACACTAATCCCAAATCATATACATTTCTGGATGTGGGCTGGAGCACAACAGATACCTTTCTCCCCCAGTTAACATGCATTCACTAGCTGTGACGGAACAGAACTATCTTCTGGGTTTTTTTGCATTTAGTTTGGTTTTAGGACATCATAGCCTTAATAAACTGAGTGTGTGTGCTATTGTCAGGTTTCCTGTTCCCTCAGGCAAGCACACATTCTGGCAAACTAACAATGGACACCCAAATCAGTGAATCTTCTTTATTGAAGGAAATCTCACAGCAAAAGCTTAATGGTTATACACTTCAGAGATCATGTAGCTGATGGTCAGTAACTATAGGCTCCAAGAAATTCCAGGACAGTCAAAAGCTGATCACTACAACTGTTATGAGATCCCCATCAATGTGGTTTCGCTGTTGCCCTATCCATGGTTCTGAACACAAGAGAAGGTCAATCTGTACATTTGTTCCAAACATGGACAAGGCAGAGGAATGATTCCTGACATGATCCTTCAGGCAATCAAAGGAGCAACTTCTTGAAGGGCCTAACAAACCACCCAAGTGGAGTTAGTCCAACCTTGGATCACACATTAGTAACTCCAGGCAAGATGGTCAAGGCCTAAACGAGACCAGGGAAGGGTAAACCCACAGACACAAGGAGTTCCGCGCCACTTCTTTCACATGGGCAACTCCACACTGTATGAGTCCAGGCAGAGGAAAGTCCAAGAGTCATAGATCAAACCCAGTCTGCCAGTACATTGAGCTGATGACAAACAAAGACACACAATCCACAGCAAGCAAGAGTTCAAGTCTATGAAAAGCCTCACAGTACTTTTCATGTTTTTAATAATGTATTTGTTTTTACTTGTTTAAATGTTTTATCTATTTTATGATTCTTGTATTTATATTTATTGTTGTTCCCTGCCTCGATCTGGATGGAGAGGCGGGTTAGAAATAAAATAAATAAATAAAAATAAATTATATTAGGATATTCCCTAGTGTTGCTAGAGGGCAGGCATCTGAACCAGAGCACTGCCTAGACCCTAGCATGGGAGGTAGGGGTGCTTTAACCCTTTGTCCCCCATGGCTCAAATCCATGCCTTTAATTTTCACTGCCAAAAAGGGATCAATTAAAACAGGGATGGGGATTTGTGGCCTTCCAGTTGTTATTGGACTGCCACTCCCATTACCCCATCCAGCAACATCTGGAGGACCACATGTTCCCCACCCCTACATTGAAGTAATGTTTTTGGCAAAGAACATTGCAGGCAAGTGGGGCCCAATCCTGATCAGTCCCACAGCAGGGGGCAAAGGGTTAACGCCACCATACCCCGCCACACCTCATCGAAACTGCACTTACTTTAGGGTAAAAAAGAAAGATGTAGCTGCTAGCCGCAAGCTACATTGTCAAAGGAAGATGTAGATTGGCCCTTGGTTATTAGTCAGCTCCCAATAAATGATGAAACTAGAGCTGTGCCTAATTTTTCAAACTGTTTATTTTCAACCATTCATGCGGGGGAGGGCTGGAGGTCAAAAAGAAATTACATCTGAAAACTGAGGGAAGGCGTGAGAATTTCAGAGAAATTTCTTAGTGTGCAGTGCTTAAGGGCTTACCTTCCTGTAATGAGGTGGCCGAGATCTGCATTCATGAGCTCTTTCTTTTTCAGCTTAAATCCCTTTCTCCTGTGCTTTGCAGCCTCCATGGTCACTTCTGTTTCCTGAAAAGGTCCCTAGAGTAATTAACCAGGACTTCCTCCAGTGGGGCTTTCCTATACTGCTGCCTGAAAGCTGCCTGAGGCCTGAGAAGGGAAGAGGAAGAGCATCAGGGGTTTTACCACTCTGGCCAGGCAGCTCTCTAGCCGTTCGCAACAGCCCATAATAGAATCACCCTGCTGGGTTCAGACATCACAAAAAAACACCCTGAGAATAAACCACCTCACACATCCCTACTTCAAGCCACAAGTTCTCAGGGTGGCTTGTTTGTGAAAAACTACCCACGCTGAATTGCCTGCACTGGGCTCATACATCACGGTAAGCCAAAATAACAACCCACTGTGGTTTAGCATGATGTGAAAAAACCAAAATGAGGAGAGCATCCGAGTCAGGACAGCTTTGAAATAAAGTGCTTTAAGCATCCTGAGAACTTGTTTCTCCCTTTTTTTTCTGTCCTTAGCATGATGTGCAAACCAGGTCACTATTTCTGCGAAGGAAGCAGTAAAGCAACTGCCTCTTTCACAGGCTAGAAGAGTCCATGAGGGGAGTCGTCATCACAGCCAGAAATAAAACAACAGTCCAAAGAGAAGTATAGTCAGAAACTCAACTGCCCTGGGATCTGTCCTTGGTGCTGAAGTCTTGTCTTCTATATCTGATTCTTTATCCCCGTTCTGAAGATGACTTCCTCCTTCTTGGTCCAGACTGTACTTTTCAGACTGACAGTACAGAGTTACAAATTAGGGGTGTAGCTCCGATCCACAATCCGGAGCTAATCCAGGGGAAATTGGATACAATTATCCGATTTCCGATCCCCCTTCTGGATCGTCCGATCTTTTCCGAACCAGTCCGGAAGGACCTGATCCGGTTCGGAAAAAATCAGAGGATTGGAAAAAATCAGAGGATCAGCCCGCCAATGGAAGCAGACAGCGGGGGGGGGGCTTACCTGGGAGGGCTGTCTGCTTTCATTGGCAGGTGCCAGCGGGCGCCCGCTGATGGAAGCAGACAGCCCGGCCAGGTGAGGATCGCGGGGTGGAGGAGGGAGGGGAGGAGGGAGGCCGGGGCGTCTTCTTCCTTCACCTGCTGGAGTTCTACTGAGAACTAGGCTTCGCGGCCTAGTCCTCAGTAGAGCGCCAGGTGATCATCACCTGGCGCTCTACTAAGGACTAGGCTGTGAAGCCTAGTTCTCAGTAGATCTCTGGCAGGTGAAGGAAGAGGACGCCCCAGCAGGTAAGGAGAAGGGCTTACCTGCTGGGGCTGTCCGCTGCCATCCGCTGCTGCCCGGGCGGCAGTGGATGGCAGAGCACGGCCCCGGCAGGTAAGGAGAACCGCGATTGGGGGGGCTTACCTGCAGGGGCCGTCCGCGGGCACCCACGGGCGCCTGCGGATGGCCCCGGGAGGTTACCACGGGGGAGAGAGACAGGGAGGGGGGAGTTAGGCCCCCCACTCACCCACCCACTGCCATTTTTCCCCATAGACTTGCATTGGGGGAAAGAAAGCTTTCCCCCAATGCAAGTCTATGGAGAAAACAAAAATGGCGGCCGATCCAAAAATCGGATGTCCGATTTTTGGATCGGGATCAGGCCCGATCCAGTCCAGGGGGGCTCCGATTTTGTCCGATCTGATCCGGGACAAAATTGGAGGTCCCGATCCGGGTCCCGATCCGATCCGGGGGGTCCCTGCACATCCCTAGTACAAATGACCCCTCTGCTATGCATTTAAAGAATGCAGCAGGGAGTTACAGACTGTGCAGGCTAGCTGACAGGTGACAGGGCCATACATCCCACAGCCAATACCTGCAGCGAGAAAACCTTCCTAACTGTCCATACACTTAGTCAGAGGAGGAAAGGGCTCTATGCCTGTACTGATGTATGTGCAAAGAGCTCTTCCTCAAGAGGGGGAACCTGGGCCAATCAACCCCCCCCCTCATGTGGAGGAGTCCTCTGTGCATGCATCTCTTTCCCATGCTGGCCAAATGGGTGGATGGTGGGGAAGCATTTCTGCCACAGGCATCAGCAGCAGAGTGTGTGGCTGCAATACACATCAGCAGTGAGGTGGGGCTAGCTCATATGAATATGCAACCCCATCTCACATGCTTTTATTGCATAATCCTATGTGTGCTTAGACAGAAATAAGTCCTACAATATCCAGCATGGCTAACATTCTGTGTAAACATACATAGGATTGTGCCCTTAGTGTGTTGAAGGAAGGGGTTATGGGAACCTCCCCAGTATCTTCCATCAAACCTCCTTTATCCAGGGAGGGTCATTGTCATGCTCCTACTGGAGAAACCTTCCTCTGAGGAGGCACTAGAGCTCCCAGAGACAGACAATGCCAAACAACCACCCATATCAGGAGATCTGGGGCAGCCTGGGCCCTCAGAGGATATCACCGCTAGTCCATCCATACAGAAGGAGGGGAATTCCACCTCTGAGGCAGAGGCTGAGCAACCACCTGGCCCTCAAGATCATTGCTGCCTCAAAAGGTGGGTCAATAGGGCTCCTCTGAGAAAGGAGTGCATGATTACAAAGGAGTTTTCCTCAAGAGCAAGGCCCTCCACCCAAGTAGGACTTTTGCCAGAGGGTCTGAGGCACACTGCAGCTGAGCCCTGCATGGGCTGAGAAAACTCTGGCTATATATGCCTTCAGTTCTAGCCTAGCCAGTTTCTGGAACAACATTGTTCATCGGCTCCTGTGCCTTGCACCTTGCTTTCTGGACTTTGCCTTCTGATTCACCTTCTGTTGCTACTAATTCTTGGACTGCCGTTTGACTCTGCTTCTGGACTGTGTATGGTAACTTACTGCTTAAATGTGCTTTGACCTTTGCTTGTACCTAAACCACTCCTGCCTTTGCCTGATCCCATTTGCCTTCTTTGTTGCCTTGCCTTTTGGATCACCCCATCATTTGCTCTAATGCTGAGTCTGATTTAGCAATAGCGGGACAGTTTGTTCCAGCCTCTGCCTCAAAATTGGAACTCCCCTCCTCCTTCAGGGATGACCAGCTGGACATCGGGAAAAACATCCTGACTGTTAGAGCAGTACGACAGTGGAACCAAATACCTAGGAAGGTAGTGGGCTCTTCCACCCTAGAGGCATTCAAGAGATAGCTGGACAGCAATCTGTTAGGTGTGCTTTAATGTGGGGGGTTGAAGTCAATGGCCTTATAGGCTCCTTCCAATCTACTATTCTATGATTCTATGACTAGCGGTGATCTGCTCTCAGGACCCAGACTTCCTCACCTATCTCCAAGACATAGTTGGCTCCTTGGCATTGCCTGTCCCTTGGAGCTGTAGCTTCTCCTTAGAGGAGGATTCCTCCAGCAGTAGTATGGCATTCAAAATCATTGGATAAAACAGTGTTGATGAAATGAATACCCATCTTATGATGGCAAACTCCTTGCCAATTATAAATACGGTGAGTTTCTGGTTCCAAACAAATAAGCCAAGAGAAAGAAAATACAAAGCATAAAACTATTAATAATTCCATCTTACTCAGTTTTTCAAAATTCTTTTGGGCTAAGTAGAATGTTGTCAGTAGAGATGCATTATCAAGGTTAGACTTTAGTTCACAATTATTATTATTATTTTGAGCTGTTGAGTGGCTTTTAAGTGTGTGTATTTTCCCCCCCTGTTTATATGGTTCCACTATGCAATCGCAAAGACTGTGCCTCTAAATAATTCATCTCTACCGTTTTCTGATGGCTTTCCATTTAGTTGCACTGAGGCTGCAGTCCTAAGCATGGCTGCCAGGAAGTAAATTCCGTTTACTTCTAGGGAAGCCCTATTTACTCCTTTTGATGCATATTTATTTATTGTGAAGCAAACCATTTCAATCAAACTAAAGGGGTTGGATCCAGGATCTGCCTTCCACAAAAGGAAGGGACTTTTGCCAAGATAAAGCACTTCATTCATGGACGGTCCCTATGCCCAATTTTGGGGATCCCTCCTCCCCCCCACATAAGGTCTCCTCACCCTCTGAGCATCCTTTTTATGGGGCTGGAGAGATTGTCATGAGAAGGAGGGTGTGGGGAAGTCTTGCTGCCACTGTTGACTTAGCATAAATCTGGATCCAACCCAATGAATATGAAACTAAAATAGCAAATATATGCATCAGTCTTGAAATGCAAGGATCTCTATTAAGCACAGTGCAACCTAATATGATGAGTGAAGAGAATGCTGAAGGGGAAGTGTATGTTACAAGGTCCACTTGTGTACATCCATGTGTACAGAACCACACTGCATCTTTAGCAGGGCTCCTCTTGGCAAGAGCCAGGCACCCAGTGTGAAAAGTAGAGAGCAGATTTTGCTTTCCCCAGAAGGAGTGAATTGCAACTGTAGAGATGCAGTACCTTCAAAATCAATGGTGCATCTAAAGCAGGGTTGGTGAACTTGAGGCCCTCCAGGTGTTTTACTACAACTCCCATATCCCTAACTATTGGCCATGCTCTCTGGGGATGATGGGAGCTGGAGCCAAGCAACATCCTTGAAACACTTCCTGAAAACACTCCTTTTCACACAGGCTTTCCCTGGGCTGTAACTGCTGCTGAATTTATTTTGGTTCTACATGGTATTTTTAAAAACTTTTAACACTTTGTTTTGATTTGTTGTGAACTGCCAAGAGAACCTCAGCTATTGGGCAGTATAAAAAATGTAATAAAAATGTGGATGGCAGGTTGCCCAACCCTGATTTAAAGGATTGCTGTGCCTATGGTCTTTGTACAGATCCTATTTAGAAATGAAAGCTCTAAAGATTAGATATAAAATAGGATGACTAAATAGATGATGCCACCTACACTGGGACAATACATTAATTGCTCCCCCTGCACACCAGCTGTGTTATTCTATTAATTCCTTAAGTGCCCGGAGTGATTTCTATCATGCTGTGTGATACCCTTCATTGCCTTTTCTTGACTTTTGTAGAATTGCAGTATTTCCCCCTCCCCCTCCCCCCCCCACACACACACACTACATCTCTGATCATGCTGGCTACAATTATCAAGCATGGGCCCTGACAGACAGGGTCTTTGACTCCTGATTTATTATTCTTCTCCATGCTTCAAACTCAAGTGAGACCATGACAGTTCACCCAGCACATGAAGACCCAGGGAGCACTTGCATTAATGAGCCCCTTTCAAAAGAAGTCACAGGCAGGTAAAAGTAACTTGCTCAAGGCATGAAACATTCAGCTCTTGGCATATCTCTCCTAGGACTAAATTGAATGTAAACCACACTGTCCCCTACTAAATGTATCCTCCCCCACCTTCTCCACTGGATGGGCTGCCGGCTTTTAATCTCGCAAATTGGGGACAGTCCAGCCATTTTACCACATTAGTGGGTCAAAACGGGTAGGATGTTAAGGGGCATACATGATTGCTATAATAATGGATATGTGAGTAACTTCCTTTAGATAGGGGGTGTTGAACCTCAGGCCTACTGGCTAAATCTGGCCTGCTGGGGGTCCCAATCCAGCCCTCCAGGGCTCCCCAGAAGGCCATGCCCCCTTCCCCTGGCCAAAGATCATTTGGTGGTTTCTTGGCTTTTATGCAGTTCTTTTCCCCATTCAGAAAGGTTGAAATGCCTCTCCTAAGATTTAATTACTGACAGTAGTAATAATTTTTAACTATAATATGCTGGTATTTTGGTTTTGCTTTCAGCCCCACCCATCACTGGAATGCGGCCCCAGAGAGCTTCTCTGAAACTGGATTCAGGCTGAAAGAGGTTCAATACCCCAGCTTTAGATGTAGCTCCTCCCACATAGGAGCCACTGTTCTGTGAGCTCTTCCCCTGAAGTGGGGATCTGTACGATGCAATCCCGTGCAATGGGCTGACCATGCATGTGACTCCCATAGAATCTGCAGCAATGGCGTGCTAATGCCATGGAAAAGACCCACTCAATCAACCCCTAACCCTACATAGTCACCTCGTAAAAATGGATCACGGTAATAAGTGCCTTAGTACAAAATACAAAAAGAACCGGTGTATACTAAATAAAGCTACAGACCAACTGTCTTTGTAGTTTGCACTAAGACACTCTTGTTGCACCTTTGTCAGAATGGGAACAGGTGGGATAAGCATGCCAGGACAGTGATGCTGGGAGCAACTGGCCAATAGTGAGTGTGTCTGCACAGCCCCTTTTGGGGAAGTGCTGTCCATTTACTGCAGTGGAAGCTGGTGGCTCTGATGTCAGTGGGGCAGTGAATCCAATCCAGGTCAGAACCTGTCAGAATTCTAAAGGAGCTGTCCTTGGAGAGTGGAGATTCATCGCCCCACTAACATCAGAACCACTGATTTAGTGGCCTTCTTTGATTCTAGCAACTTGCCCCCCACCCCACCCCACCCCAATGCAGTAATATGGGATTAGCTCATCACCCATTTGGGGGCTGAATAAAACTATGTTTTACGTAGTTTCCTGTATTGGCCTTTGGGCCTACCTTTTATCACCATATTATTATGGCATGAGTGGCATGGTGTCTGTCGATTTGGCTAACTGTAGGCTGACCATATGAAAAGGAGGACAGGGCTCATGTAACTTTAACAGTTGTAGAGAAAAGGAATTTCAGCCAGTGTCATTTGTATGCAATTAGTTCCTGGTGAAATTCCCTCTTCACAACAGTTAAAGTTGCATATTCTTTTGTATATGGTCACTCTAATATAGTGCCTGCAACTTTAACAGAGTTACAACTTAGAGATGGCTGTAGCTTAGCCCTGAGAGGCTGGCATGCCAAACAGAGCCTTTTTAAGAGCATCTCAGAGTCCAGTGTTGGTATAGACAGAGGTGGCTAGCGATGGAGTTTTGTTTAAAACCAGAGTCACCAGATGTGACCAAGCTATAAGCTGGCACCCTACTCCCAGCCACAGGGTACAAGTGTACAGACTGGCTGGACTGTTGGGAGACTTTGGCAGAGAGAGAGGGGGGATTGTTTGAGGCTGGAAGCTGGAGATGTCGGCTGGCTGGCATAAGGCAGAGAGAGGCTGAAGGCTACCCAGATTGACCTGTAGCTTGGCCCTGAGAGGCTGGCTTGCCACCTAGAGTGTTTTAATAGTGCATCATAGTCGAACAGGTGTGCAGGAGGAGAGGAGGTGGAGGTGGCTGGTGGTAAGAGTCACCAGACATGACCAAACAATAAGCAATACCCTTGACCACAAGTGTGTGGCCCAGCTGGACCATCGGGAGACTTTGGCAGAGAGAGAGAGAGAGAGAGAGAGAGAGAGAGAGAGAGAGATTGTTTGAGGCTGGAGGCTTTGGTTTGGTTGCAATGACTTAGAGAGACAACAGAGGCTGCACAGACAACCCAGAGACACCTGTTGTAGCTTAGCCTTACAGTGCTGGTAGGCAAGGAAAAGGGTCTCAGAGTCGCATGTTTGTGCAGGAAGAAGAAAGGAGTTCAAAATCTGTATGTGAGAAGTGGTGTCAACGCGCAAGCCTTGAGAAGCTAATGTATATAAGTGAGAAGTGTGAATGGGCAAAGTAGAGTCTGCCGCCCATAACACCCACCCTAATGTTAGAGTAGAGAAATTTGTGACAATCATACACAAGGTTTTTAAAAAAATTGAAATTTAAAAATAAAAAAGTTAGCCAGCCGGCTGCAAGCCCTGTTAAAAGCAGCAGCACTTTGCAGTGGAGTGAGGATACAGTCAGAAAATATATTTGAGGAAAGGGGAGAATGTATCACACAGAGTAAAGCTTCAAAGTGCAGCAAAAGCTACAAAAGAAGGAGTAAGTGAAGTTAATTTCAGATACGTTGTTCTTTTTTTCAGTGATTTTAACATTAAGATGTTATGTAGAACAGATTTGTCTTAATTGTGTGCTCTAAAATCAGATATGTTCAGGTGGGCATACTTCCTTGGTGCTGGACACGCCCCCTGGAGCCAGATATGTTGGTGGGCATGCCTCCTTGGGAGCCAACCATGTTGTCCTCCTTTGTGGTTTCCCAAATATGGTCACCCAAGCTAACTGACTGTCTTGATTATAGCAGGGGTAACTAACCTTTTTCAGCCAGAGGGCTGAATTCCATTTTGGAGAAGCTTCTAGGAGCTGCATTCCAGTGGTGGGCAAAGCCAAATGCAAAAGTGGATGGAGCTGGAAAAAAAATGTAAACCCTCCCCCAAATTCCATTGTTAATTTGTAGGAAGCCGGAAAGAATCACTCACTAGTACTTTACTTAGCAGGAAAGAATCACTCACTAGTACTTTACTTAGAAGTAAGGATCAGCAGCATGTCTACTCACAAGTAAGAAGGGCATGCCAACAGGAAGCAGAACTGAATGACTCAACAGCTCCCAACCCTTCTGCCATGGAGGGAAGAGCTCTTATCTCTGACCAGCAGCTGATCAGAGAAAAGTGCTTTCCCCTGCTGAACATTGAGAAAGAGAGCCTTTTTCAGTGCTAATCTGGAGCTTTTCCTTCCATGACTAAGGGGCCAGGAGTTGCTGGATTGGATGGAGAACCTCCATGGGACTTATATGGCCCATGGGCTGGAGGTTCCCCATCCCTGGTTTATGGCGTGGTCACAAGTTGCAGGTAGGGTGGGCCCAGAGGGAGATATGTTACCTATGGGGAACCTGAAGGGTGAAGGATTACTGTCCAAACCTGTATTCCAGTTCTCATTGCCAGCCAGCTTGAGAGGATATGGAAATGGAGCTGCCCTGGAAACTTTAGCCCATCAAATGCTGCCACAAGGGGTGAGATAGAGCAGGCAGGGATCCCTTGGCTCACCTTTCAAGGTGAGCAGGCAAGGACAGGCTCAGATCAGCAAGATGGCTCATTTAGCACATTGAGCCAGGGCACTGTTGCCCAAAATGAGAGACAGCGGGGAGCTCTCCCAGCTGTCTCAAATTATAGCGTGCCCACACAGGGGTTAAATACAGGCAGTAATGTTGGTGCTTGCTGCAGATCCTTGTTATTTTTTTAACCCGCTTGTGTCCCTTTCACCCGATTACTGTCTCATGTCTTCATTTTGCAGAGGTGAGAGGCAATTCCATCTTGCAAAGGTCGTCTTTTTTTAAAATCTCAAATGAAGGTTAATTTGCTTTCTAGAGCTTTGTGTATTGAGGTTTTCATTTGATTGCAAACCAAAATATGTATGCACTTCTGTATTTGAGTGTTTACTACATAGTAGGTATCTTTGCGTTTCTGGCAATCACATGTGGGTGCCATGCCTTTCCTCCTCTTTTGCATTTTAGATTGGATCTCACAAAAAACAATAACATGCCTTTTCTTTTTACAAAACAACGTAGCCTAACTCAAGGATGTGTTTGAAGCATATTTGCTGTTGCTCTTGGCAATACATTTTCTGTTTGTGTTTTCTTTTTAAAAAGATTAAAAAAAAAAAAGAACATTTGTAAAACTGCTCGGGCGGGCAGGGTCCTGGTAATGTCCCAGGCAACAGCCATTCAATGCTATGCACTGGTGGCTTTTGCTGCAAACTTGCAGAACCATTTCCCCCCCTTACAAAGCTCATCCCTGATAAGGAAACATAGGTTTGAACTTAATGCAGTGCAAATGCTTCCAAAACAGAATGAGTCCTCCACAAGTAATATATATGTCTTCAGTTTTACGCCCTCATTGACCATTACGTAATCATCATTATCATCATCATCATCATCACTGCATACTTTCATTTTTAATCTATGATCCTTTTACACTCTTTACCTGAGTAAATTACTTCGAGGAGGCTAAGAAGTTCAGAAAGAAAAGCAGGTAATTATGATGTATTAATATCACTGCCAGGGATTCTTGATTAAGCAAATAAGGATCCTTCAAAAAATCTAAATCCCCTTTTAATAACCATTATCTTTCACATTCAATGTCAGGACTTGTTGTTACAGCTCCTGCTGTTGTTATTCACTTGATCAGGTCAACAGGAATCTCTGTGACAAAGCTGAACGTCTGGAGTGCCATTTTTTATTTGACCAGGGGTGGGGTGTGATTTTCTTGTGAAAAGGATTGAGCAAGACTTTCAGCAAAGTTTAAGGCCTGCCCTTGAAAAATATCCGAGATTTAATTTCATAAAAGTAATAGATTTTTAAGAACTTTCATCGTGATTACATTTTTATACCTTGTAATAACTCTTAAACCTATAAGAACTATATCCATTTTCTAAACATGTGTCAGAGAAACACACACACAAGTGCGTCTTGTACATAAGCCCATTTAGCAATAGACAAAAACTGTATAAAAATGTATATTGGTTAGAGAGAGGAAATATCCTATCTGATTTGAAACAAAGGATGTGTGGTCTTCTGCTGAGGAAAAAATGCCCATACAAAGTTTAAATCAACAGTGTGTCAGCCAGAACACCAGTTATTTTAAAATACTGGGCTTGCTTTGCTACGTTTGTTGCCTTTTTCTGTGTGGTGCATCTCTTGACTTTAATTACTTGGTGAACTGGAGTGAAAAGGAGAGAAAGAGCAAGAACTGTGGAACAGCTGGCTTTGACAAAACAAGGAGCAAAGAGCAGCAAGTAATGGAACGAAGTCGTTATTCTGAGGTAAATCTGTTGGCAGGTGTTGAGAACCTGCAGGGAAATGTTCATTTGGCAGGGCCAGGTGCCCTCAACTCACCTCAGTGCAAGACACAAAGTAATAGTCTTTCTCTGGTCAAAAATGAATCCAGCGTTGGAGGGGGGCAGACAAGGGGAAGTTAGGCAAAAACAACAACAAAAGCAGAACATGAGCAGAAGCCTTGGGCTGAAATCTGGCTGAGTTGTAATAAAGCCCACTCTTTGGATCTATATCTCTAGCGAGGACTAGAGATATAACTGTCCTCTCCTATAACCAAGCTTTTGTTCAATCAGTCCAAATGCAGCCTGTCCGTATGGAGGTGGGCCGTGTGTTTGACATTGTGCACAGTCCCAAGTAGGAAGCCCAAAAAGAAGAAGAGGAAGAAGAATTTATTGAGCTTTTGGTGGGCCACCATACATGGCCGCTTGGCTATTTTGTTAAGCATGGTGGGCCAGAAGCTGTGCAAGCCCAACAAGCTCTGCAACACACTGTGCCACACACACACAGTGGCTCAATTCAGACGACACAATAAACAACTGGTGTGGGGGAAACAATCGTCAGTTGTTTTGACTATTGTGTCATCCGAATGCTGCCATAGTCAACTCAGTGCTGATCCTAATCCACACCACACTTGATTATTTATTACCATGTTGTGTGGGGAGTACCCCCTAGTTAAACAACTGTAAAGTTGATTATTACCCCACCATTGACTATCGTGTCATCCAAATTGAGCCACTGTTTCTTCTTCCTTGGTGGCTAGCATTAGCTCTTCCCCTTCCCCAATACCACCAGCACAAACATACAGGGACTTTCAACTGCCACCATAATATTTTTCCTGTTTCCATAACACCTCCCAAATGGTACCCTTTCTCTCTGTGCTGGAGGAGAGTAAAGGAAGAAGGTGGTATAAAGGAAACAATGTGTATTATATTTATATTATGGTATCTTGATCTGAAGAAAAGCCCAAAACTGAGGACCATACACTCCAGTAACAAACCTGTGTTCACTTAGAAGTATTAATTCCACTGAGAGCAACAATTAATCTTAGATACCAGTATGATACACATGCTTGCAAATGTCTGTTTTGCATTTGTACTTTACTTGTTTTAGGGTGCACACAAACCATCTTTGGTGTACGCCTGAAAGAAACTCTAACTTCCCAGGAGCTGGAAGTGGCTTATGAACCATAATTTGGACTTCTCTCTTATGTTATGGAAGATCTTGTCCCATATTTATTTATCTGGACACTAAGGTCTTCATTCAGGAGTCCCCCACCAAATGAGACAAGGTGAATGGCTACAAGTGAGAGGGGCTCTTCAGTGATGGCACCCTGTCTGTGGAGTCCTCCACAGAGAAGCTCACCTGGTGCCTATATTATGGCCATTTTGGCTCCAGGTGAAGACCTTTTTATTCTACCAGGCATTTTAAAACTGTTCTTAGTGCTTTTAGATCACTGCTGCTAGCTTTACTTTGGATTTATGTGCTGTAGTGTTTTTACTCTTTGCTGCTGATTTTATGTTGGTTTTACTATGTGTTATTTTTATTCATTGTTTTATTGTTTGCATCTTATCTTTTAATATGTTGTACACCACCAAAGAACTTGGGTTATTGGCAGTTTAAAATATAATAAATAGATAAGTAAATCAATCAGAGGGCCCCTATTCAAAATCCTTACAGCTGGTTGTATATGTAGCAGATGCAATTCAGGTGACATTGACTAAGCTCAACATAGTTTCTACAGGCTTTGGCATTTAGACTGTCATTGAATACTGAAGGGGTTCAGGTTATGGGATAGCCTGGGATGAGGAGAATGGTGAGGAAGATTGTGGGAAGTGGGCAACAAACCTTGATACTTACTGTTAGCTATCACATGTATTATAAGTGCTTGCTATTATGTCAGGTCTCTGTTTTTCTGTCTGAATAGTTCTGTGTGCAAAGAATAAAAAGTATTAATAAAGGGGGAAATGAATGATGGATTACAGACAATGGATTTAGGGGTGGGGGCACAGGGGGTTAAAGTGGCTGGGAGAAGCCAGGAAAGCCCCACTTATGTGAGTTCTGCTCAGTGTGGATCCAACTCTTATGTTTTTGACACTTTTGACCATTTTAATTAAATCATGTGTTGTTTTCTAACAGTATAGTAACATGCACTACCATTAGCTTTGCCTCTGTTCAATGCAGGACTGCTAGAAAGGAAAACATACCTTGACACAAGAAAATTCAGCATGAATTTGTACTGTGGGGGTGGGGAGGAAGGAAAAGTCAAGGCTATAATTTCCAGAGCCAGCTTTGAAAAAAGAAAAAGCAGAGGCTGCCTTGATGTTCTTCCCATTGGCACAGTGAATTACTAGAATGTCCATAATTTGCCTAGTCAAAAAGTGGCATACTTAGGCCTCATTGTCACTGACAATAAGGGCAGTATCATTTCAGGCTGCAGGTGGGGGTTCAGATGATTGACTGCTCCTTCATACCAAATAAAATAAAGCCTTCCACATAGACAACCAGAATGGCAGGAAGAACGTTTTCAGCCTAGACTAGTTTTCTATATGAGGGCATGTTAAATATGATCAAAGAGCATTCTGTTATGTGAATCCTTATCTATGTGCTGAATCTTTACCTATGTGCTGAAGGGATATAGCCTAGATAAAAATAATATTATTATTATTTATTTCTTACCCGCCTCTCCGTTTGGATTGAGACGGGGAACAACAATATGATAAAATACATAAAACTGATTAAAACATGACACACATTATTAAAACTGCATTAAAACATCCTAAAAACATTCTAAAATTCCACTGGATATGCCTGCCAGAAGAGAACAGTCTTTATAGCTGTTACAGGTTTATCATCTCAGTGAGAACTGTCTTAATGTGGCCAGTGTTTGTGGTGCACCTTCCTTTATAAGGTTAAACTCACATTTGGGTCTTCGTTTTAGAGAACTGAAATATGAACACATATTGAATCAGATTGTTGGTTCATCTAGCTCAGATTGTATACAATGAAAAGTGGAAGCTGGTGGCTCCAATGTCAGTTGAGTGGTGAACTCTAAAGGAGCTATGTAATGTGATCTAACCTGACTCTTCAGATGCAGTGGACACTTCCCCATTATTACATTCACCACCTTACTGCCTAGGAGCCAGTAGCTACAAATTAGGCAGTAGCCCTTTAAGAAACAAGCTGTTTCTCTGAGTGGGATGGAGCTAACAGCAGGTTTTGAGTTGCTGGCCTTTATAAAGCTTCAGAGGCTCAGTTTGGATGAAACGATAATCAACGGAGGGGGAAGAGGCAACCATCAGTTGTGTTGCTTATTGTGTCATGTGGAGGGCAACACACAATGGTATGCTATTTTGGGCAATTAAACAATGGAGAAAAACAACAGGCTTGCACGTTGTTTAACCCAACATCCGTTGTTTAAAGTGTCGTGTGGAGGGAACCCCCTCTCTCCGTGTATTATTCCACTCAGTCATGGAGTTCGCCGGCTGGAGCAGCCGAAAAACCCCGGCTGCTTTGATACAGCTGGCAGAACTTGCAGTGAATGATAGGATATGGCCGGAGGACTGAGGGAGGGAGGAGGGAGGAGACGCAGCAGCCCAGAAGGACGCTAAGACTTTCAGCCGCATGATGGGGGGAGGGGCAACATGTTGTGTGGTTGGCACCGCAAAAATAACACAACATGAGTATGCTATTCCCCCTTCCATTGCCTAAAGTGTCGTCCGAACTCAGCCAGTAAGTCTTCAACTGTTGCTGGGTCAACAGCTCACATTGGTTGCATCTCAGCTAACATGGAGCTGGCTAAGGTCCTGAAATACACTTCATGGCCTAACTATGCCTTGCTATTCAGCACACCAAATTTGAATTGACCTGATGCCACAGGACTTGACCCCACTTGACCTGAGCTGATGCAATGGGACTTGACCCCATTTGACTGGACCTGATTGGATGTGACTGGAATTGCCCCAAGGGGGTCTTTTGGTGTCCCTCTTTTCTTGTATGTGCCTTGCTGATTTCAGCTCCTTGAACCAAGTTGGATAGGTTAGCTCCTCTGGTTCTTTATCTTTAAACTAGAATTTGACAGGACAGCTCTTCAAATAGAGGATTGTCTCTGGGAAAAAAGGAGACATGGCTAAGCTCATGAGGAGCAAATATCAACGACTAAGGAAAACTGGCAGAAACTTGCCTCTCCACCCAGGAAAGAATAGCAAACTGACTCTTTAGCTGCTGCTGTCGAAATGGTTTTGGCTGCTCCATATAACTGCCACATAATTGCAGGCTTAATCTGAATGCCTACAAGCAATTGTAGCGGGCGTGGATGAAGGTCACAGTCCATCAGCAGCTGAGGAAGTCTGCCCAAGCACTCCTTTCCACAAATGAATGAACAGGAAACTGGCTCCTCAGCCACTGCTCAGGAAATGTGCCTGTGTCTTCCAGATAACTGACACATAATTACAGGCTTCTTTGGACACATATGAGCCATTGTGGCAGGAAGGAAAGAAGATCATGGCACATCGGGCTCTTCTCCGCATGGAAGAAATATCGTCACGCAGGGATGCGATGCTGCAGCGCGTGTTGCCAAAATGGCCCCCACTGCTAGGGTGGCGTTCTGGGGAAAAAAGAAAGAAGAAGGAATGTACATGCGCAACAGAAAGAAACGGCACACTCGGCGAAAAGAAACAGCCCGCTTAGCGAGACATGGGCAGCTCTACCAAACTAAGCAGATGGAAGCCTTTAATGAGTGTTTTGCTGGCTGGCTGCCATTTGTAGAAATGCAACTAATCAAAAAAGGAAAGAAGGAAGGAAGGAAGGAAGGAAGGAAGGAAGGAAGGAAGGAAGGAAAGAAAGAAAAAGAAAGAAAGAAAGAAAGAAAGAAAGAAAGAAAGAAAGAAAAGCTCTGGAAGACCAGAGGCTGAGCAGTTTGAATTCTACCACCGTAGAATACTTATCTAATACTTTGGTTTGTATAGCACAAGGGAATCTCCTTACCTAAAAAGCTCACTGCCTTCCCGTGGCAACTGTGCAGGAAGTGGTCTCATACACAAGCACAGAAAGCTGCTTAAATGGAGTCAGAACAGTGGTCCATCTAGCCCAATATGTTCAACTCTCACTGGCAGTAGTTTTCATGTATTATCAAGCAGGGGTGGGCAACTTTTTTCCAGCTGAGGGCCACATTCCCTTGCGGCCTCCGATAGACTGCCCACACCACATGTCAGCAGTGAGTGGGGCCAAAGCCAGCGGTGGGCAGGGTCAGAGCCAAAAGAGGAGTGGTTTCCCCTTTCCTCTTTCTGCCACCTCCTTTTCTCTCTATTTCTATCATTTCCCTTTTTCTCTTTCCCTTTTCTTCTTGCTCATTAGATTGCCAGCAAAGGGAGAGTTCATTCGCACCAGAGGTCTGAACTGATTACAAGGGCTTTTAAAATTAGGCCAGGGTCCAAATGTGGCCCTGGAGCTTCCGGTTGCCCATCCCTGATGTAGAGGTTTCGTCCAGGTAGAGTATGCCCCCTTGGACCCAGCTTGCCAGACCATGGCACATTTGCAGGCCTGCATTTTGAGTGCTCATGCAGCCTGCAGCTGTCCACCTGGTCTGGAGCCTCCATTGTTGAGCACAATGGAAGCTCCAGAACTTGCATATTTTCTACCATGCATAAATGGTGGCCATAAAGTCCCCATTTATACAAAATTAAATGCGTGAGTGTTCTGTTCACACCTTTAATTTTGTGTAAATGGGGCCTCTGCAGTCACCATTTATGCAAGGTACAAGATACGCAATTTCCAAAACTGCCATTGTGTGCAACAATGGAGGCTCTGGACCAGGATGGATTTTTCGCTGCCTTGCCAGGTGCTCGTTCAGCCAGAAGGAAGGTCATACAGCACCAGTGGCTTGAGAAGTGTCTGCCCAACCTGGACGCAGGTGAGTCCATCCATCCCTACATTCCCAGGTTTTCCATCTTGGATTCTTTAACTGGGAACAACAGTAATTCACCATGGGACTTTCTGCATGGTCTGATTTCCTTAATTGTGTCTCCGTCCTAGCCTAAGCATAAGCCCTGCAGCTCTGCTTGGAACTCTCCTTCTTAGGCCAATAGCTTTTACAGCTGAATGTTTATTTTATATATCCATTATCCAGCCCTACATCTAGACCACACTAGAAACCTACTTCCACGATGCTCCTGCAAGTCAGTGTACCTTATGGCAGGATCATGCGAGGTTCCTGTATTATGCTTTTCCTACAGGGATCCTTTACCCAGCAGAGCTCCTCGTGTGAAAGATGGCAATTAGGACTTATAAATACCTTTCAAAGAGATTCCTTTCTCTCTCCTCAACACCACAGCTGTGAAAAGATGTATCCCAAAAGCAACAAGGCTAAGAAGTGGTGTGATTGTGTACCCACAACTGTTGGAACTTTAATTGGCAACAGAGAGCACTGGGACAAAGAAGGCGAAAGCTTGGTCATAGTACAGCTTTTGTTCGCCATGTACTATAGCCTGTGCAAAGGCATTGAAAAAGCACATAAAGATTTCCTCCAAAAACTTATAAAGGTTGGCACATCTCAAGCATGTGCACAGACAAATCTTAGAATATATTTTTGTTGTCTTTAGGAAACTACAGGCCTGCTTTGTCAAGAGCTGTTCAGCCTTGATAGAAAATAAAAAAGGAAAGAGAAAAGATGGAAACAGAAAGGAAAGGTAGAATATTTGGAGGAAATCTATTAGCTCTATACTACAGACAGTACTTTGGCATTCCAAAGTGGTGCATGAAATATACACCCCAATGATTATTTTTTTTTACTTAAGTCCATGTGATTGCACATACTGAACTGGTTTTACAGTACATTAGCAAGATGCCAACCATTATGTTGCAGGGGGCTTGTATATGGAAGGCTTGTATATGGCAAGAACCACTTGGGGAGAGTAGAATA
The DNA here is from genome assembly GCA_029215795.1 of Anniella stebbinsi. NCBI lineage: Eukaryota > Metazoa > Chordata > Lepidosauria > Squamata > Anniellidae > Anniella > Anniella stebbinsi. The sequence continues at coordinate 148,636,320 of JARDYH010000004.1, forward strand.
TACAGCACACAGGCACACTGCACCCTCTCTCCAGGGTCCTTAAGATGTTACTGGGCGTGCAACCATGTTCATAAAATGCAGTTGTCAGAAAAGTGTACACTTTTGAAATGCACATTTTGGGGGAGGAAATACACATTTTCACACTTAAGTCAATGGGGGACGTACACATTTGGGTATGCACTTATGAAATGTGCTTTTTCCATTCAATCAACAATAAAAAGCTTGTATTCCAAAACGGACTGAGCTTTGAGGCAGATTGAGCTTTGAGGTGGAACTTGGAGAGTCTCAACAAGCTTGAGACTCACTAATTCTCCCATTTCTAGATACTTCTTAGAGTAGAATCATCCACATTTTCAGTACTAATGGCAACAGGGAAAGGGGACGAGGTCTTTGTGGCTTGGTTACTGAGTATCACTCCTGTAATGTCTTAACCAATTTGGTTTTTATAGAGTCACTGCAGTGGCATTCTAGCATAGAATAGTTAGAATTTGTTTATTTGGAAAATATTATCTGACACTAAAATAAATAAAAATACTGATTAGGGGTGTGTGTGTTTTTGGTTTGAAAAACAACAAAATAAAGTCTCATTAAAATGTCTAAGTTTTCCTAAGAGGTTGAAATTAGAAAATTGAGAAGGGTGGTTTGGGAGATATGTACATGGTGCCATGTAGCCAATCGGATGTGGTTGTGTGATGACATCACTGAGGGCAAATGAAGCCCTCCCATAGGCTTCACTCAGAATGTTTCTGCATGCGACAGGAGGATGCTTCACTGTCCTGTTATGCAGTTGGTTGAAGCTGCCACACCTTAATGCATGTAGAAACACACAACTAACTGGGGCACAAAGTGAATGGGAATGTACATTCTGATCCACATCTAAAAGTACATCCCACAAAGCCATGTACCATGGTTGTCAATCACACACATGGCATTGCTTTCAGTGTGATGAGCACTCAAGCAACTGGATCAGGGCAGGATAGCATTGGCCTGGCTGTCCATCTCCCCCAGCCCCCAAGCCACTTCCACCTGACTCCCCCTTAATGCCTCACTGTGAGAGTTCCTCATAGTGAGCATCAATGCCTCACAGGAACCGTCACAGCAAGACATTTTGGCCAGGCAGACTCTCTGGAGAGTTGTACCAGCCACTTTTTAAGAAGCTTCCCAGATTTGAAAGGCTTTGACCCATGTATCACACAGGTTCCACGAAGAATTAAAGGTTAGACAGTGGGGCCTGTTCAGACAACACACTAAGCCATGGTTAGGCCACTAACCCCTTTGCAGCAAATGGTTAATGAGAGTGCTTAAACCTTGGTTATGTAGCCACCATGGGTAGGAATGTTTCACACGACATGCTATAAGTCATGGTCCACATGACATGCTAAGCTATCATGTTTAGCTCAAAATGCTTAACCACCATGGCTTAGCATGTTGTCTGAACAGGGTCGACATCTCTGCATGTGTGGATTTGTTTTGGCCTTTTTCTAGAAGCCTTGTCTTGGACTGCTTGAGATGGATTATGCCAGGAACTTTCCAAGCCCCTTGCTCTATATTCTGAAACATAGAGATTGCAATGAGGAAAGTAAGTTGTATGAATCTGTGACATGGAGCCTATCTACACAGTACCTTGGAACGTTTTAAATAGTATTTTAAAACGTTCCAAATAGGTGCGTTCCAAAACATCTTAGGTCACATTAAGGAGTACTCACATTATAGGAGAAAAATTCTTCAGTCTTCAAAGCGGTGTGTGCGGTCTCACACCCTTCTGCCCGTCTCTTTCTGTTTCGTTTTTACAATGAGTTTAGGGTAAGGCATTGTGGGTGCTGTAGTTCACTCGCCCACTTCCTCCTTAGTTCCCCTTTCATTCCCTAGCTTTCAATGAGTATAGGGCTAAGCATTGTGGGTGTTGCAGTTCACTCACCCACTTCCTCTTTAGCCCCTCTTTCTTCCCCACCAATCAACTACTAAGCATTTGGGCACCAGTAAACGAAGCACTGCCCCCATGAATCACAAACGGTAAGGAAGGACACATTATTTTACTTAAAATGATTTATTAAAAGTAAAAACCATTGTATATAGCTGAAGTGAGTTTTAAAAAACCTCAGGTATACAATGTTCAAGGGAGTGCATCATGTGGCCCAAAGAGTTTTCGTAACCCTTATAAAACGTTACAAAGCTAGAGTGTGGATAGGCTCATGGTTATAGTTATTAGTTTTGGGTTGTTTGGGAAATACCTATGGAGCTAAGTGGCACCAGCTATATGGTTTTTGATGATGAGGGTAACAATTAAGCTTTTACCATGAGATTTACTACAATAAAAGAGTCTCGTTGATTTGGGGCATCCTGTGTCAGAATGCCTCAGTGTGTGCCTGAAGGCTAGGGACCATGACACTACTCGTGTTTTCAACTTAGTTATTTCTCCCCCCATCCCATGTTTTTGTTCTTATTCTGATGAAGATTTCTGGAGAACCAGAAAGCTTGCATCATATTTATGGATGTTTGGAAGGTCCTAATAAAAGTATTGCCTAACTGCAGATCCGGATTCCCCACCCCCAATACTCCAGCATGGCTAACTTGGTTTATTCCAAACCATGAAGATTATTAGTATTTTAAAAAAATGCTGCAGTAAACAAAAGCAGGAGTCACATCTTTCTGGAAAATCACTACAATAGTATAAAAGCTTGTCATCTCAGCATAATGCATTTGCAATTAATGAATATTTTATCCAAGGGATGCGTTTACTTTTGTCTGATGGATACATGCACAAAGAACTGTGTACTGGATACTGGATGAGAAGCATAAAATGGAAATAGATGTTTTCCATTCTCCGTTAATTAGCATTGTGTGTATTTAGCCAAAACATACAGAAAGGCTGGATGCCAGAAATTCATTGTTTGTTTTGTCTAGTTATAATGAGATGAATATTGTTCTGATGGTTTCTACATTATATTACAAATGATGTTGAATATTCAGATGTCACTGGTATGCTTCATTACCCAGTCATTGTTTTCTAGATAGGTTTTTGACAGGGCAATTCTATATGTGTCCAATTGTATGCATTGCTTTTAATGGGACTTATTCCCAGGTAAGTGAGTGTGTATCGGATTCCAATCTAATGCATTTTAATGAGACACAGGACTGTTTCAGACATATACATTCATCACATAGAGAGCAAATTCTAAATTCTCTGATGAAACATTCTGATATCAAAGATTTCCATCTGTCCAAAGCACTGGTGGGCTCTTGTTGGCAGGTGGAAGTGTGGAGGAAGCTGGATTTGCGTTTCTTTTCCCTTTAAGCTGCCACCAGCATAGGCAGGGGCAAACAATTACCAAGGCAGGCAACTTCCATCCACCTCCATCTGAACCAAGGAACTTTCAGACCTTCCAGGACACTCCAAGGCTTGAGAAATGAGAGTCAAAGCTGGCACCCTCTATTTCAAAGCCCCAGGCTTGAAACTTTAAATAACAGCAATAACCAAAGAGAAGGCTCTGGACTTAGTACCAAGGCTTACTTGAACAGAAGCACACACAACCCTTGAGGTAGGTGTTAAGTTTATTTATATAGGGTAAGGGGAATAGAAAGGCATACAAGAACCAGAATAACATTTGCAAAAAAGACTTAAGGTAGAAAATAGCAGAAGTTACCTTCATTTGTCTCAACACACCTAGGCACAGGGCCCCAAAAGGTGATGTTTCCAGTCACAGGCCAAAAGCAAGATGCAAAATTAAGACAAAAGACCACTTCAACTCCCCTCTTTTTATGCTCAAGCCCCTGGCAACTCAAATAAGACCTCTGTTAGCCAATCACAGGCTGGATGGAACAGCATTCCTAAACCTTTGTGGGGGGAGCAACAGTTCATACAGAAACACAGCTGGGATCTTTCAGTCCAATTAACTGAGTCTTACTCTGATCTTGCACCTAGAGACATCTCCAGATAACCGACACCAGGGGTGTGCACGCCCGAAATTATTGTATCATATCATTCTCGGAAATCACTTTTTTAAAAAAAATCAGATTGGATTATATCGTAGGTAAATTGTATCGTATTTCTGATAATTATCGGAAATACGATATTTAATTTGCAGCCCCATTGTGCCCTATAGAGTAGAATTTTTAGAAAAAAATGCCTATAACTTCTGTATTTTCAAAGTTGGAGGCTTGAAACATGGTCACAGTGCTTATAGGGTATGCCTAAGTATGTGTATGAAATTTGAGATCGATCCCTCCAACCCTCGATTTTATATGAATTTATTAAAGATCGTTTAAGTTCTGACAGGTCAGAATGACAGCTCATCACGTGTGTTCATTCAGACCTGTCAAAAAGTTGCAGGATCTTTTAAAAAATCATATAAAATACAGGGGTGGAGGGATTGATCTGAAATTTGGCACATATGTGTAGCAACATGTGCTAGACAAGTGTATGAAATGTGAGTTTGATCCCTCCAACCCGTGATTTTATATGAATTTATGAAAGATCATGCAACTTTATTGAGTGCGGGTTGACCGGGACTCTGTGCTGTCATCTTGTTGTCTGCTTTTTTCCCCATAGGCTTGCATTAGGGGAAATGCATGCATAACTTTTTTATTTGAAATGATAATGACATGAAACTTGGGGAGCCAGGACTAGCAAGATCCAATCTGCAATGTCCAAAAAGTTTCATGTCTCTATCTTTTCAAATTAAAAAGTTATAGGGGGTCCCCCAAAAGCCCCATCCCCGCTGTAACTTCTTCATTTTTAAAGATAAAAACTTGAAACTTGTGGGACATTGAAAATGGTATCCAGCAGGTCATTTGTGAAAAAAAATCAGAGCAATTGCTCAAACCCTCGATTTTCTATGAATTTATTTAAAGATCGTGCTCCTTCTGAAAGCTGAGGCCCGGTTAGTAGTTCCTAGCAGCGGACGGCAGTGGACAAGGCCCAGGTAAAGAGCGCGAGTGGGAGGGAGGGCCGGCCCTAGGTCCGATAATCCAATATGTCCAATAGTTATCAGACATATGGATTTTGGATCGGATCAAATAGGGCCTGAGGGAATGTGTATCGTTATCATTAATTGGATGTCTGATAACGACCTTATCAGTTCATTATCGGCCATCGTAACGATATGATACACATCCTTCTCATAAAGGCTGATGCCCTAACACAGCCTTCCCCAACCTGGTGCCCTCTGGATGTGCGAGACTACAGCTCCCATAATTCCCAGCCGGCATAGCCATTGGCCAAGCTGGGTGAGGGTGATAAGGCCTGCAGTCCAACACATCCAGAGGGCACCATGTTGGGGAAGGTTGTCTTCAATGGAGACTGTTAGCTCCAATTTTGGTGGGGCTGTGAATCCATTTTGGGCATTCTGGCTGGTTCTGACTGAAACCCAGAATGGATTCACAGCCGCACTGAAATCTGGCTTTCATAATACGTGCGTTTAGTCTTTAAGGGCACAATCCTATGCATGTTTCAATGGGGGGGGGGGGGAATCATATAACTCCCAGCATTCTCCAACTGGCATAGGACTTTTTTCTGTTGAAACATGCATAGGATTATGCCCATAAAGTGCCCCATGATATTCTGTTTTCCCTCTTTTTCAAGTGCCTCATCACCCTTTTTAATCTTTGCCGTAAATCTGTGGGTCATTTTATAGGTCTTGGGGATGTTCAAGGGAGAGCATGAGGCAAGGAGGGGAAATTACTCCCTTTCATATATTCAGTTGGCAAAACATCTATTCTACAGCTCATACTTAGAAGTCTGTAAATTGGCACTTTCTACACCTCTCTGAGAATTAAAATGTCATGTTCGCACTGGGCAAGAAAGGAGTCCTCAGGTGCTCATTATAGTACTCAGACTAGAAAAGTGCTTCCAACCCCTGTGCTCTCTCTCCATGACAAGCTTTTAAAGGTTAATTAACAACAGGAAGTGATAAAAATGTATAACCTACCACTTATCATTTTTTAATGGCTGCGATTTCTGACTTTTTAGTGTGAGATGGCAAGAGGTTGTTGTTGTTGTTTTGATCCAGCCCCTAGCTGTTGACAGCTGAGGAACCCCTCGGACAAAAATGCATATTTAATATCTGAAAGCTTCTGCCCCATGCTGGAAATGTGATTTATTTATTTATTTTTACTCACTCTGGCCTTTCCACAACAGGATCTCTAAATGAGTTAGAAACAAATGTGGCTTTAAACATTAAAATAAAGTTGCTCAGGGATGCTAGCCAATCAGAACTTGAATTTATTTCACATTGGGGGAAATGCGCCAGGGGCTTGAACAATAGAAAACATTACAAAGTGTTCCCTCTCCCCCTCCCCATCCCACACACAGATTCAAGCTCAATAGAGTTAACTTTCAGCTTATAGAAATGAGGATCTGCAAAGACTCGTAATGGGAGGTGGGAGGAAAACAGAGTGGAGAAAGATGGCAACCTTTCTCTAGACCAATGTTCGGGTTGGGGGGAGGGTTGGTTTCTTTTTTAAAGGTAACTAAGATGGGGACCTGCTAGATGTTAGGGCTAGAGGTTAAGCATGCGTGGTGTGAACAAAATGAATAGAATGCCTTTTTTTCACACTCCCATAGTACTAGAACCCAATGAAATGGAATGGTGAAAGATTCAAGACAGAGAACAGGAAATACTTTCTCGCATGTATCATAGTGCAACTATGGAATTTGCTACTACAAGATGTGGCTAACCTGGGCCGTGTCTTGACGGCAGCACATCAGCGCCGTGAGCCCTCAATCCCCTGCAATTGCGTTCCTTCTGGCCATCTCCACGGCAAGGAATGCAAGTGCGGGGCTTGCTAGAAGGAGCCGCTGACATGCATCCCCGGTACCTAGAGGGCAAAGCCACTGACAAGCAACATGAATTATTGAGAGTTCTCCACTGGGATGGAAAAGTCGTTTCGCAGAACTAAGGGGAGCATCATCATCATAGATTTATCTCTTACTCGCCTCTCCCTCTGGATCGAGGCTGGGAACAACATTAAATATAAAAATTCCATAAAATGCATAAAACTGATTAAAATACATATAAAATTGATACACTATTAACAATCAGACATCTTAAAATTCATCTGGGTAGGTCTGCCAGAATTAGGGTGACCATATTTTGGAAACCAAAAAGGAGGACAACATGGCCACCCCAAAGGGGCGTGCCCACCAACATGTCCAGCCCCCAAGGGCGCATGCCCACCCAAACATGGCCTTGGACACATGTCTGATTTCACAGCATACAATTAAGACAAACCTGTTCTACACAACATCTTCATATTAAAATCACTAAAATAAAGAACAAGTGAGACATTCAATGTATCTGAAATTAACTTTACTCACTCCTACTTTTGTAGCTTTTGCTGTACTTCGAAGCTTTGCTATGCTCTGTGTGATACAGTTTCCCCTTCCCTCAAATATCTTTTCTGACTGCAAATCCTTCACTGGATGACCATAGTCTCAACTTTCCTAACATTTACACTCTTTTCCCATCACTTTTCCCATATCCATACTCACATATTCAGCATACTGCTACCACTGAACAAATGAAGCAGTTGACAAGTGCAGAAAAATCTAGTACAACAAACTAGCAACCTAGCATGCAGAAAGTGTATGAAATATGATTACCCTGCAAACAGCCATGGAACAAAATGGACTAAAATCTTGTTGCAGTCACTTCTCACCTCTTAGCTTGCTTCAACTTCTGGTTTATTAGTGAGAGACTAATCTAAAAATGTGTCACTCTATCTCTGGTTCATTAGCCATGTGAACAAGACCATGGTCAGTAGCAATACAAAGAAAGGCCAGAACAGATGCCCATTATCACAATGCTAGACAAGGATCTTTCCTTCCTTTTATCCAAGTATATCCTGAATTTGCACTGCCTCAGTGTGCAGAGAACAAAAATCCCAATCAGGAACCCAAAGAAAACTGCCCAAAGAAACTTTAGAAATAACTCTTGTTGATTTCAATAAAACTTACTCCTAGATAAATGAATGTAAGATTGCAGCCTCTTCACATCTGTTCACCTTACTCTAGCAAGTGCAAGGCCCTCCTGTTGAAGAGAACTATACACTCACAGAACCTGGCCTCCTAGATCATGCAACCAGCAGGTGCTCTCCAGAAAGATGCTTTCAGAGCCTAGGAGATCCAGACACACTCAAACAAGTCAAGCCAAGCCATGCTATGCTGGGACAGAACAATTCTGGGACAAGACAATACTTTGCAAGCGACCAGCCTTAACAGTCATAAATAAAAAAGAAAAACACAACTATTTCATTGACATAGCAATACCTAATGACAAATATGTTACAAAAAATGAAGAGTAAAAGAGAGACCCAACAAAGGTTTTAGGAAATCTTGCTCATCTTGGCATAGGTTGAGATATTTTGCAGGTCAGAATTTTCATCAGTAGAACTACAATGGAAATACCTTAATGGAAATGTATTTATGACTTTTAACAATTTTACTTTGGGCTTTCAGACTTCAGAAACTTCAGGTGGATGATATGAAATAACTACCAATTACAGGAGAAGTGAAAAACTCTTCTCCACCCCCACCATGCTCATTGGCGTAAGAGCTAATAGTTAGATCCAAAAGATCAGTGAATTAATTGGAAAATTAATTAACAGTCTGCCATGGATTTTGAGAATTAATTGAGGAAATATATAGAAGATACAATATACAATGTGGATCTAGACCCCAGCTCAGCTAGATATGATCTTGTGAAGATTAGTAAGGAGGAATATGACTTTTTTAAAAAAACTTAGGACTCTACGTATTTCAGCCGTCCACAACCCGATCCTCTCCAAATGTCTCTGACTATGACCCCTATCTGGTTATGCTGACTGGGCGTTAGAAGTTGTATTCAACACATCTGGGGAGAACCAGCTTGGGGGAGGATACTAGATTTAACAAGAATCGTCTGTTTCAGTTTCTGTACAGTCCCCCCCACACACACATACCCTCTGCCACTGTGGCAAAAAGAAATGGCAATTTTTCAAGAAACAAGCATGTCTCATTTTGAAGTAAAAACGTACTCTGGGAAGCCTTCCAAAATTGGAAGGGTGCCACTGCCATGGCAATTTGAGCAGTGGCAGTTTGGGTGGCAGGTGAAGACTGTGGCCCCCAGTAGTTTCCAGGGGGCTGTGCAGTTCCCCCCAACACCCCCCCAGAAGTTGCCCCACCTGTCCCACTACAGCATGAAGTACACCCTCTACCCAGGAGAGAGATAAACAGTGTTCAAGAGGCTGCTTCTCCCTGAACTTGCTACCCCAACAGCAGTTCAAACCAAGGAAGGAGCCCTCTTGAAGGCACTTCCTCTCCATCCCTGCTGGTGAGTGTGGCAGAGACAATGACGGTAGGAGGTGGTATCAGGGTAGCCTGTGGGGAGAGAAGGCTAAGTAATGAGAGCCATGGAAGAAGTGCCAGGCAGATGACCACTTCTTTCCCAACCACACGGTGTCTCAGGTGGCATGTACATATTAGTTGCAGGTGTTAGGGAGGTATGAATTTGGGGGTGGCTGAAGGATTGATTCTCCATGCACTAATTTAGTAAGTCCTGGGAATCTCTAACTTTCATTCAGACCCTATGGGACACCCCTGCTCTCTATAAGTGTGCAAGACAGTTGCATGCTTCGGAGACATCTCTTTTGGATAGATGATGGTTAAAATAAAATGGAGAAAACCTATCAGTGATACCAAACTCATTCTGACATCACGACAAAATGTCCCATGGAAACTTAGCATTTATATTGCTTTCCATGGAGCAGATTTTCTCTGTGATTATTTTTCCCCTCTCACTATGGTTCTCTACAGTTCACTACACTACGGTTCACTTGCAAAACAGCCATGGTGATCCCCCTCAATATTTGTTTAGAGATTAAAGTGTTGTCATTGTGTAACCCCATGGTTTATTCAAGCCCCCGCCCCCTGCTCTAACTTCATCCCTGATTTGATTTGCATGGTGTCATTTGTATTTTTGGACATAGTGTAGGGTTGCCCGGTTGGGCAACCTGGGTGACTCTCCAGTTTCTTTAAGAGCCCTGCAGTGCCAAGCCAGCCTTGCAGAATTGGGACAAAATTTCACATACTGCCCCTCCTAATTGGGAGGCACCAGATCCAACAACAAGCCCGGCACAATTAAACCTGCAGAAGGGGAAATCCCAGGTGCACTAATAAACACTTGGAAGTTTGCAGGATCAGGTCCACATTTAAATAAACCTTTGTAAAATGAGCAAAAGAACAAGAAAAAGAAAGAAAGGAACAAAGAAAATAAAGAAAATAAAGAAAAGGGCCAAAAATGTGCACTCCCCACACACACACCAATAGCCTAAAGTACACAATGTTGCAAGTATGATAGGGTGACCAGATAAAATCCAGGTCAGGCCTCATGTATCTTTAACAGTTGTAGAGAAAAGGGGATTTCAGCCAGTGTCATTTGTATGCAATTAGGTCACTCTAGTGTAGTGCCTGCACCATTAACTGTTGTGATGAAGAGGGAATTTCACCAGGAACTAATTGCATACAAATGACACTGGCTGAAATTCCCTTTTCTCTACAACTGTTAAAGTTACATGAGCCCTGACCTGGATTTTATCTGGTCAGCCTAAAGTATGAATTCATTTATTTGTGCTACCCCCTATCTGGTGCACTTAGGATTTTCCCCCCTGCTGAATGAAAATGCTTAACTGCCTCCTAATTAGGGAAGGCTACCTATGAAGTGTGGTCCCAATCCTGCAAACCTTCAAGGGTTTATAGATCGGAAGCAGTTGTATGATCCCATCTTGCTGTGCGACTCAATGATCGAGCAAATTAACCCATGGTACCTGACAAACCATGCGATAACCCATGGTGGGTTAAATAATCCCTATTGCAGACTGCGGGTTATAAGGTTAGGTTATTTTGGGCAAATAACCCACAATGGGCTAAAAAAAAGTCCTGAGAGCTGACATGAACCCAGTCTCCATCTTGTAATGCCTTGTTTGATGACTTACTTGTCATCTTTCTCTAGCCAATTCCCTCTCCCCACCCTTTTCTGTCTTAAGTCCTTTTCCCTTTTAGTTTTGTTCTTATTGCATTAAAGCACAAACCCTCAGGCAGGGCCTGTTTTAACTTTTGTACAGTGCCTGGATTTTTTGGCGGTATTCTTACTATTTCTTACTACCATCATCATTTATTCAAACTACTCTAGAATAGTGGATTTAAGAACTGCAGGACTTGTGAGCCAAAGCACACCTGCCATTTTCATGCAGTCACCACTCATCCAATGATAGCACATGGGGAAGTGAGATTATGACATCAGCAAGCCCCCACCATTTAGCACATTCACTAGACTTCCTGTACAGTATCTATGCTCACACAAATGGAAGCCATGCATACAACGTCCAAATGTTTATATGTACAAAAAACCTGACTATATCAGCCTTCCCCAACCTGATGCCGTCCAGATGTGTTGGCCTACAATTCAGCAAATCTGGAGGGTGCCAGGTTCAGGGAGGCTAGTCCAGATAATCTAGTGAGCATGTCTCAGTTGGGGGCAGGGCTCTACCATTGCAATCCCACCCACATGAGTTCACTCTTATTGTTTACAGATGGCAGTATAACATATATTAGAAATACACATACACCTTAAAAGTTTTTTTTTTTTAAAGCATGCTACAGGATTAAAAATGGCTAGCAGTATGAAAATGTTCGACAAATTCAGAAGCAGCAAAAGGAGTACAGATGGTGCATCAGATTACAGAATTTCTAATTTCAAAGAATTAAAGCTTGGACACTTGTAGGACCATCTATGTCTGTGATGAAAAGGGCAAATCGTTATCTTGGATTCCATCTGCACTCAAGTTGGCGTGACCTTTTCCTCCCATTTTCTCTGTGTGCAAACAATTTTTAATTAGTGTGGGAATGAAAAATTGCCAAGGTTCAAAAATTAGGCATCTGAAGGCACCAATGTCAGTTGAGAATTTACAGAACTGGCTTCAAAGCCATTGATATTCAAGCCTTGGGATGCAAAAGTCATACTTTGGGTCCCAATTTCTGGTTGGGAGGGGTGCACGCCTCATCCAAACATCCTTTTTTTCCTTTTAATATTGGACGGACACACACACGCGCCTTTTATGGATGGTGTTGAGAAAGAGAACTTATTCTCACTCTTCCATAATAACTTGAGGTTACCTGCTGAAAGTGATTGGCAGTAGACTCTGGGCAGGCAACAAAGAAGTGCTTCCATGCACAAGATGTAATTAATCTTCCCAGGATGCTTCGTTCAGATGTTTTGGACTGCAACTCCCAACATTCCTGACCATTGACCATGCTGGCTGGCACTGATACGAGTTGAAGTTGAAAATCACCTGGAGGGCACCAGGGTTGGGGAAGCCTGGCTCTATGGATCCTCTAGATTCAGAGGCAATATGATATTATTGAACACCATTGCTGAAGAAGCAGGAGCAGCTTACTGCCTTCAAAGTTCGTTCATGGTCTTCCTGGGGACAGCTAGTTGGTCATTGGACTAGATGGAAGTCTGGTCTGATCTAGGATGACCATATGAAAAGGAGGACAGCGCTCCTGCAGCTTTAACTGTTGTGCTGAAGAGGGAATTTCACTAGGTGCCGCATGCATACAAAGGACACCTGCTGACGTTCCCTTTTCTAAGCAACGGTTAAAGATACAGGAGCCCTGTCCTCCTTTTCATATGGTCACCCTATCTGATCCAGCTCTTATGCACTTAGTGACTAAACATAGAACTACCTCAACACACAGTGGCAGACATAACATCTAGTTTGGTCCACAAATACTTCTTCAGGCAGAATCCTCAATGTATCCTAAATTGAGATCAAGACTTTATTTGTTGTATCTTCTTCTTCTTCTTCTTCTTCTTCTTCTTCTTCTTCTTCTTCTTCTTCTTCTTCTTCTTGAATATCTGATTGCTTTCCTTAGCCCATCTACAACCAGGGAAGCCCTGGGATTCTGAAAAGAATTACATATTACATTAAATTAACACCAGCCAAAGTTGCTCATATTGCTAAAAGCGCTGCATAATGCATTAGTTGTTTCACATGATAATCTCAGCTGTTGTGCCTACAGGGAGGAGTAAAGTAAATGTTAGGTTTACTCTCTGTACTGGGGAATGAGATACATGTTTCATTAAGGATGCCTTCTTATGGGTAATTGAAATCGAATCATTCCCTTAGTTAAGAAAGGGTCAGAAATCAATTCATTCCCCTCATTAGTCAAACAAAAAATTCAGTAGCAACCACCCCGAGTGACTGCAGAGAATGTTAGCAATAATAAAATGTTTCAAACACATCTTGGCTTGGGAAGTCCATAAAGTAGAGTAATTTGAATATTTTATATGTAGAGATTCACCTGCTCCTCCACCACCCCATGCTATTTTAAATGCTTCTTCCCACTTGGAGTAGAATCACAGTTACTAAGAACAGCACGTTCTTTTGCAGATTTTAAAAATACGCAGTTGAAATGTGTGTCTATCTGTTTCAATTTCTTTAAAAGGGCTTTGGGCAGGTGGACAAAGCTTCAATTCAGTGCTTTGGGCACAGTGACAAAATTGAATTGATAAAACAAACTGAGTCCAAAAAAAGAAAAAGAAAAAGGGATGACCCCTCCTCCCCTCCACACCATCGATCTCATCATCCAATCCAGCCTACTTGGCACTTTCCTACAAATAACTTGGTGTGGAGTAGAAGAGGAATTTGAATTTGGACATATCCTATTATCATTCGCAAGTTTGGACTTTGGTGGAACAGTACGTTATCATGCATTGCATTGAAATCAATGGAAGAAGTCCAGTGTTTTGGGATGGAACTACATGTTACAAAAGCAATATAGGGTTTTTTTTCTGTTGTTGTTTTGAATTCTATACCACTCTTCAGCAGTTTACAAAAAGAAGCTTACTATTGTGAAAGTGCCAGTGTGGTTTAGTGAATTCACTGTTTGACTGGGGGGACCTGAGATCACATACTTGCTCAGTGAATAACACCTAATGGATGATCTTGGGACAAGCACAGTCTCTCGGCCTAATCAACCTCAGAGGGATGCTGTGAAGATAAAAGAAGAGAAACATGTACGCCACTCTGAGGTCTTTGCAGGAAGAAGGTGATAAAAATATTTTGAATACAATGCCGGCTCCAGGATTTTGCATGCCGTTAGGTAGGGTGGCCATATGAAAAGGAGGACAGAGCTCCTGTATCTTTAACAGTTGCTTAGAAAAGGGAATTTCAGCAGGTGTCATTGTTATGTATGCAGTGCCTGGGGAAATTCCCTCTTCCTCACAACAATTAAAGCTGCAGGAGCTATACTAGAGTGACCAGTTACAAAAGAGGGCAGGGCTTCTGCAGCTTCAACTGTTGTGATGAAGAGGAATTTCCACAGGTGCTGCAGGCATACAAATAACACCTTCTGAAATCCCCTTGTTAATGCAACTGTTAAAGATACAGGAGCCCTGTCCTCCTTTCCATATGGTCACCCTACCTTAGGCAAGACACTCTCAGGTCCCCCTCCCTCAGTGAGTCTACCTTCCCACTGCTATTGTCACCAGCTGCTAATGCTCTTCACCCTTTTTCTCATCATGGCGATTTCTTGCATGCTTGACAGGGAGAAAGACAATGAGCAAGTAGGCCGTGGCATCTACTGCTCCTCCTTCTCACCATCACCACCACCATTGCCTGTTCCAGAGCAAGAGGCAGGTGGACAAGCAGGTTGCAATGGTGCAGAGGAGGAGCAAGTCCAGGAGGCTCTTCCCTGCTGGAGCCCAACCATGCCTACCCTTGACGCGCATTCATTTTCAGACTGGGTTAGTTACTTGGTTTATTGCAGTCTTTTACGACTTTGATCTTCTGAACATAGTGGCATTGGCTATGCTCTGGTTAGGATTAGATAACTGGTATTTGAATGCAGTCTAATAATACTGAATTAGAAAGTCCAGCTAGTTGACGTCATCAGGAAGGGGTAGCTTTGTTTGGAAATAGTTGCAATAAAGCACTTGAAAAATCAGACCTGTCTCCATTCTCTTAATAATACATGGTGTCAGAAATGGCTGGATCCTGCCAGTAACTACTCAACAGAACCAGATTCTGCAGCTTAAAAGCAAGCCTGGGATGTTTTTTAAAACCTTCACCTGCTCAGAAAATACCAGGAAGAGCCAGGGCCATGCAGAGGAGGGCAGGAGGGCAGTTGGCCCAGGGCCCACAATTTTGAGGGGGCACTCCAACGAGAAGGTCCCCCTAGCTTATGCTACTGCTTCCGTAGCATAAGCGGCCCATCAAGAAGCGAGGAGCCTGCCTTGCGGAAACAGCACAGAAGCCGTCCATCATGAAATTCTGAATATGAAGAAGTGATGTCTTACATCTTGAATAAACATTCCTCCCATTACCTTTTTTTATAAATCGTTCTAGTTCATATATGTATTTAGCTCTGAATCAGTGCCACTGCTTAAAAAATACTTAATGAGCAGTTTGAAATGGGGGGGGGCACACACTTCCCATCTGGCCTGGGCATATTACCAGCTCTGCACAGCCCTGGGAAGAGCACAGCAGCAGTTCAATGAGTGTATACTGAGACCAGTAAAGGAGTGGGTGAAGAGGTAGTGTAAAGGCTCGATATTGGAAATAACGATGGAACAAGCTGCAGCAGGTTCCATCTCTTCATCACAGCACACTCCAGCCCCAGACAGAATGGAACCACTCAAGATTGCACCGCCAGAGCAGTTTGATTCACAGTTTCCTAAAACTGGTACCCTCCAGATGTTTTGGATTTCGGTTCTCATCAGTCACAGCCAACCTGACCAACAGTCAGGAATACTGGGAGTTGTAGTCCCAAACATCTGAAAGGCACCAGGTTGGGGAAGGCTGCCTTAGGAAGTAGCCCATGTGGATTAGGCCAAGAATAGACAACCCAGTGCCCTCCATATTTTTGAACAACAACTCCCATGATCCCTGACCATGGGCCACACTGGTTGAGGTTAATGGGAGTTGTAGTCCCAAATATCTGGAGAGCACAAGATTGCCTTTCTCTAGATTAGGCACCCCAAGCAGTTCAGGGAACTCTCCAGTTTGCATACAAAACCTGAAGCTTACCAGGTGAGTACCTTAATCTAGGCTGACCATATGAAAAGGAGGACAGGGCTCATGCAACTTTAACAGTTGTAGAGAAAAGGGAATTTCAGCCAGTGTCGTTTGTATGCCATTAGTTCCTGGTGAAATTCCCTCTTCATCACAACAGTTAAAGTTGCAGGCACTATACTAGAGTGACCATATACAAAAGAAGGCAGGGCCCCTGCAACTTTTAACTGTTGTGATGAAGAGGGAATTTCACCAGGAACTAATTGCATACAAATGACACTGGCTGAAATTCCCTTTTCTCTACAACTGTTAAAGTGACATGAGCCCTGTCCTCCTTTTCATAGGGTCAGCCTAAACAGGTACAAATTGCATACAAATGACACTGGCTGAAATTCCCTTTTCTCTACAACTGTTAAAGTGACATGAGCCCTGTCCTCCTTTTCATAGGGTCACCCTACTTAATCAGTTCTACAGGGGAGCAGGCTGATGTCAGCACCAGTCTCCGAAGAGCACAACGCTTAGTATAATAAAATGGTGGATGCCTTTTACAGACCATTTCATGGATTAGAAAAATGTGATTTAAGAGCTGGCTAGATATAACCTACACAGTCAAGGAGACTCTTTTTCTCACATCTTTGCACACACTGCGAGTATGGTTTTCTTAAAGAAGACCTCATTGCAGACTCCTGTAGGAGTAGGTTTTCCTGATGATAAGCTGTCAGAGCAGTTACAACTGCTTTAGCTTCAAAAAGGCCATTACACAAGCTCATCAATTCCAGCTGATCAAGCAGTAAAGAAGAGAAATTAAAAGTGCTCTTCAGCCTAATCAGCAGATCGCAGAACTTTGATGCTCTACATATTGCAGAGAGGTGACAAAAATCAAAAGATGGACACACATATAGCGGACACAATGAATGGTTTCCACAGCATTCATCTCATCAAAATACATGTTATTAGGACCAATGCAGGAGATACAGTAAAAATCCAACACATGTTTATACTTGGGATAGGAGAATCTGTCAAGCTCCATTTTGCTAAGGTTCTCATTTTTTCACTGCTAAATTCATTCCATCCCATTTCCACATTGGACTACAGGGGAAAAAAATAGTTCACACAAAAAGTTGTATATGTCTTTGAATAAATCTTTTAAAATATACACATTTTTGTACATTTTTCCCCCCAAATAATTTTTTTTTGCTAGCAATTTTTCCATCGAATAAAAGCATAAATACATTTTTGTGTACATTTACTTCCAAGGTATGCTTTTCCCCCCACACTTGCCCAGGAACTCTGTAGCCAGCCAAAATAGTTCACTCGGCCCTGCAAAATAGTCCACTGAGCCCGACAAACAACATGCTAACCAGCAGTTGTACAGATAGGGAGGGTTCGGGTGTCACTTTAGGCAACGGAGGGGGAAACAGGCAATTCACCATGTGTTATGGTGCTTGCCACACAACATGTTGCCCCAGCCCCTATCACTCGGCTGAAAGTTCCATCGTCCTTCTGGGCAACTGGTGCTCCTCCCTCACTCCTCCCGGCCCTATCCCATCATGTATTACAAGTTCTGCCAGCTGTAGAGGAGCAGCCGGGGCACTTTCGGCCACTCCTGCTGGAGAACTCTACGGCCTACCTAAATAGTGCACAGAACACACAACAGAACCCTCTAGACGTCTTAATCAATGGGTCTCCAGATAAGCAACGGAGTACCCAATTATTTTTTCCCATGGATTAAATCGACAAAATAATGTACTGTGAAATGTGTGTCCATTGTGTGTTGCCCCCCAGATGACACAATAATCAACACAATGGACAATTGCCTCTTTACACACACACCCCAATTGATTATTGTGTTGTCCGAACCTAGCCATAGTCAACTCTGCAGAGCGTTGGTTATCTCAGTTGATTATTTGGGGAAAATAGTCAACCATGGGATAGGTTTTGCCCGACAGACAACACAATAACCAACCGTTGAACACTCAACTGACGGTTGACTACTTAAGCCACCGTTGTTTATCGTGTTGTCTGAACCCAGCAATTGTGAACCTTAGATTTAGGCAGTGGCAGAGTTTAGATGACACTTTAGGCAACAGAGGGGGGAAGAGGCCACTGTCCATTGTGCTGATTATTGTGTCGTGATGGGGACACAACCGACACACAATGGACAATATATTATTTAACAATGGGGAAAAACAATGGGCTGTTCTGATGTTTATCGAAGACCCGTTGCTTATCATGGCAACGTGGCATGTGTCGGGCACCGCAAAACTAATGAACTGTCAGTTTCCTCTTCCCTCCTCCTTTGTCTAAAGTGTGAGTCGAACTCAGCCAGCGTGTGGAGGGCACATGCAGGACTGAGTCCACATCACTAAGGAAACACCAGGTGTGTGTGTGTGGAGGGGGATGTTGATCAGGATCAGTTGGTGTTTGGGGGCAGGAACAGGAGCAATGAACACTCCAGCCTGGCTGCATTCCCCTCCCCCCCAGTGTTAAAACTTACATTGTAGTAGCATGTTGCTTAGCAACTCAAGCTAGGCCTATTGTTCTGCTGGCTGCTACTACCATGTATTTCCCCCTGCCCAGCTTCACTGTCTTGGCTTGTGCGTGTGAGGCACACAAGTCCAGAACAATTTCCCCATGAAAAACATGGGGAGGGGAAAGCATTGGGGAGGACTGCCTGGGTACTCCTCCCAATAACCAGGAAGTTCAGGGGGCAGGGAAGAGGAAGTTGGGGAAGAGAAGTAGCAGGGGCCCCGACCAAGCCAATCAGATTAGTTCAAGGGATAGGCCAGACGGCCACTGAAAATAGCCATATACTGGCTGGGGAGTGACTTTTTCACTTTCGCTTTCCCTTTTCTTAACTCTAAAAAAGGTACTTCTCTTCCTCACTCCTCAGAGGATTAATTTTTCATTAAAATCAAAGAAATAATTTTGGTGTGTGTGTGTGTGTGTGTGTGTGTGTGAGAGAGAGAGAGAGAGAGAGAGAGAGAGTGAATTCGGACAATGCGATAGTCAAATAGTCAATGGTGGGATAATAATCAACTTTAGACTTGTTCATCTAGGGAGTACTCCCCACACAACATGGTAATAAATAATCATCGGTGGTGTGGATTAGGATCAGCGCTGAGTTGACTATGGCAGCAGCATTTGGACGACACAATAGTCAATACAACTGACGATTGTTTCCCCCACCCCCACAGTTGCTTATTGTGTCGTCCGAATTCAGCCATTGAGAGAGAGAGAGATCTTCTTCTTCTGTGTTTTCTGCCCAGTAGGGAGACCCAGCCAAAACTCGGTTATTCGGAGCTGTAGTTGTGGCTGGAGAGGTAGCTGACTGTTATTGCTGGGGGGGGGGGGGCATTTTTTCTGAGATCTGGTGATTGTGTCATTTTTTTTCTGAGCAAGATCTGGTGGCTGTGGGTCATTTCTTTCTCTCTTTCAGCAAGATCTGGTGGTTGTGATGTGGTGGTTGTGGGGCAGTAACCTTTTTTTCTGAGCAAGATATTTCCCAGGGATGGAATGGGAATTTTTATCAGACCTATGTCTGCTTCCTGTTCCCAAGACCACTGTATCTTGTTCAGGAAAGGAGAACAAAAAAGAGCCACTGCTCCACAATTACCACATCTTGCTCAAAAAAGAAAGAAAAGAAGGTGTTTGTTTGTTTGTTTGTTTGTGCATACTTAGGTGGGTCTGGGGCTGCAGAAAAATAGCTCTGGACTTTTTTTAATTACAGTTTATTTGGGTTTGTGATCAAATGGCAGAATAGCAATGGATGCTTTGTTGGTTTGTGTTGGGAAATTGTTGGGCCCTTGGCTCCGCCTCAGCTGACCTGCTTCCTGCCCCGTCTGTCTCATTGGCCAGGAGCCGCCACTGGTGTTAACTTCTCCTTTTCACAAAAGTGTATTTACATCTGCCAAATTGGCTCCCTTGCTCAGACTTTTATGCAAATATTTTCATTCACGCAAAGACAATGGTTTCTTGAAACAATTGCGGCACGCGAGTGCCAAACACGTACCAAGAGCTTAATGACAAGGAAGGCAAACACTTGGCTGCTAGTCCTGCATTACACAGAAAACCTCAACTCGGGGGTTATAGCAACCCGAAGCCACCTCAGCTGTATTGACACAGCTGCCGGCTTCCAAACGTTGGGATTGTGTTCAGCAGCCTCTTTCTCTCTCCAGAATGAATGAGCGTTCTCGGTATAGCTCACTCTTTATGGCAGGGTGGCTCTCCTTGACCCTGCCCCCAAGGAATAGAAGAAATACCTTAGCCTGCCAGTGTCTCTATACACATCTGAGATCCTGAAAGGGCCTATTGCACAGGGAAGGACATTGTCATAGTATTTGACAACGTTTGAGGAGCTTCCAATAATCCTCATCTTGAATCCCCCAGAGTGGCTCTGAATATTGCACTGATGTGATGGGAGTGTGATGAACAAGTGCCTTCCACTTCCTGTCCCATTCCGTTGTTCTATGACAAGTGCATGTTGCAAACCACCAGCACAATCCTGTCAAATGGAAGCCCCATTTGAGGTCAATGGGGCTAACTCCCAAATAAATACCTAGGACATTGTAACCCTAAACTAGTGTAGCACTACTTCCCTGTCCCCCAGAGTATACTGAGGGCTGTAGTTTTGTGAACATGAGAGGGTGGAGGGGAATCATCATGCCTTCTAATAACAAAAATAGCTGGTGAGTGGTGCCAAATGTCAACATGTTCAAAGGAACCCCAAGTTTGGAAGATATATCAAAACAAAACAAAAAATCTTTAAAGCCAAAATCTAAGTGGGCAACTGCACAAAACTACTCCTCAAAGAAGAATGAGCATGTCCAGTAACCACAAAACATACAGTGATCCTTGGAAAAGAATAATTGAATTGGGGAGTGGGTGCTGGTGGAATGCTGAACAGATGCTGAATCCCTGAACAGGAGCATTGCTTTTAGAAGACCAGATATACTGCAACATTTTGTTGAGGACCCCACTTGCTCCCTCTATTAGTGAAGTTCAAGTGCGACTGTTAATCCTTATGTAGCCAAAACAGCACCAACCATATCCAAGAAGGAGGAATCCGCTTGCTCAGGGGAATCCCTAGTACAAAAAAATCTTTAGGGGGTGGGGGAACTAAGGAGGTAAAAAAAAATTGAGCCCACTGAGGGCTGAGCATGGTCAGGGGCCAAAGAACCCTAACTTTCTTTTGGGAGTGGGAAGAAGGACCAGAGGGGAGGAGAGACGGTATAGAGTATTCTGAAAGAAGGCTTGGTTGGGCAGCTGGAGCCTTGAACAGGAGCACTTCACACTGCAACATTTTGTTGTAGGTCCAACTTGTGGGGTTCTATAACACAGCCTTACAACATACAGTTCTCAATTTTCTTGCAGGGGTGAGCCATGACAAACTGGTATAAAACCAACATTTATAATACTGATATCCACAACATCTAAAATAGACCTTTATATTTCCTTTGGTGCAATCTCATAATACAAGGCCAGTGTGTGGGAAGGTGCAAAAAGGTCAATTTAAGAACATAAGAAGAGCCATGCTGGATCAGACCAAGTGTCCATCTAGTCCAGCATTGTTTTCACATAGTGACCAATTGGGGGGGGGAGTTGCTACCTGGTAGCTTCATGGTGCTACTTTGGCATCATGTTCCCTTAAAACCCCACAGCATTACAGCTGCAGGGTGAACAGTTAATCTCCATGGCAGGAGGGCGCATGGGTTTCTGGCGGGCATTTGGAACCCTGAACAGGAGCACCACTGACAGATGAGGAAATACGGTGCTGACCTCGCAGCAAAGCAAAAAGTTGTGGTAAGTACCCAACTTTTTAAATGTGAAACTTCAGGGGAAAGCCCCATGGCACCTGTGAGTTGGCGGCTGCGTCATATAGCCAATGCAGCACCACTGCACAGCCATCATGGGGGTAAATAGGGCATATAGACAACCCCCAGCTGTCAACCAGGAACCCACAAGCAGGACACAAGTACAAGAGCACCCTCCCACCCATGTTCCCCAGCAACTGGTGTATATAAGCCTCACTGCCTCAGCTACTGGATATTGAGATATTTGAGATATTGTGATGCAGACTAATGGGGAGCAAAATGCCAGCACATCCTTCTCTCTTTGCATAATGGCCAAAGCCACTCTCAGAATTCACATTCATGAGGCATTTGACCAAGTGCTGCAGCTTCACAACTATCCAAAGAAGTTTTGTGTGAGAATTTCAACAGCTGGCGTCTGGCATTGCAATGATGCCCTACTGAAAATCAATGGCATTTAACACAGAGACAAATGGGACCGGTACCAGAAAAACCCCTGTGTTCTGTCAATAAGTGTTGCTTCCCAGTCTTTACTCTTCGGCTCATTAATAGTTGAGTATGAAAGCAATTTATTGAAAGGAGCTATGCAGGAGGCTGTCAAAACAGTACTCTGTCTCCATGCCTGACTTCAGGAGGCGGTACATCATATTCAGCCCTTTAGGAACTAACAAAACAACATCAGGTAGTCAGCTTAGGGAATTAATCAAAGAATGAAATGTTATGGATTAACCAGCACAATAACTCTGCAAGGAAGACAGAAGAGGCAGTATCTTGATAAATGTTTTGTAGCTCTTCAGAAGGATCAAATGGACAGAATGGCTCAGTTCGGACGATATATTAAGCAACGGAGGAGGGGAGGGAACAATCGTCAGTTGTGTTGCTTATTGTGTCGTCTGGAGGGCAACACACAACGCACACACAACTGACAGTATGTTAATCAGGCACTTTAAACAACGGAGCAAAACAACGGGCTTGCAAGTTGTTTAGCCCGAAGCCCCATTGTTTAAAGTGTCATCCGAATTCAGCCCTCTCTCCGTGGACTATTCCATTTTGGAATAGAGTTTTGCTGCCTAGAGCAGCCAAAAAAACCAGGCCGCTCTATGCAGCCGGCAGCATTCACGGTGCCTGCTGGGATACGGCTGGAGGACACAGGGAGGAGAGGCTGCAACCAAAATGGCCACCGCAAGTTCATAGCAGCTGGGGCGTTTGCTGGTGCCAAGCAGTGCTGGCTGCAGTATGTCGTCTGTGAAGCTCCTCCTGCCTAACGCACGGTCAGTACCTTATTTACCCCTCTGTTGCTTAATATGTCATCTGAACTGAGCCAATGTCTTCCTAGCGTAACAATCAAATCTTAACACCAGGAAAGGCCCTGCCGTTAAGCACAGTGAGGCAGCCTGCCTTATGGCAAATTGGACTAGTATTATACTGCAGCAAACTACCAATGTGTTGCTTTACTACTAGTAGTAGTAATAGTAATACCATCACCAGTAGTAGCACAAAGAAGCTCTCTTTGTATGTTCTCCCTCAAGTACCAAGACATTTTGGACTGTCTGCTTAGCAGCCCTCACCACCACACACACATACACCTTTTCATCTTCCCACAGATTTCTTAGCGAGAAATTATTTTCATAACATCCAGAGCATTTTTCTTGCTAAGCTATTGGAATTTGCTATATCTTTAGTCAATATCAGTATGAACCAATATTTCATCTTTATCTTCAGCTAGAGTCAAAACAGAAATAAGGAGAAGAAAGTGAGAGTGAGAAGGAGAAACACCTGAGGGGAGAATTCAATATCTACAATAAATAAATAAATGTGAATCCCCCAGGACTGAAAAAGTTGAAGAATACTGCAATACACCACACTGGCTTCTTGTGAGTTCAGCTGCAATCTATTTCCTTTTGTATATTAAGGACACACAGCTGCGAGTCCTTGTTAAGCCTCGAAAGGAAAAAGCAGGTTCTACCACTGAGTAGAGGAATTGAGGGGGTTGGGCATTCTAACCTTAATAAAACCAAAAAGATTTCACCAATCTTTCTGAAATTTGCATGTGCTAGAAAGAAATGTCTATTTTACATAATCTGAAAATTTCAGGAAGTTTGGTTAAATATTGAGGAAGATAGACCAGTTAAAAGAGAAAAAAAGAAAGAAAGCCTCACTCACTTCCATTTGTTTATTTATTAAAAAGTTGGCGACTAATTCTGTGCTCACCTATTGTTCTGACATGGTAGCTCTTGGACCTAGAAATTTGATCCCTTTGTTTCCCTTTTGTATTAGGCTGACCATCTGAAAAGGAGGACAGGGCTCATATAACTTTAACAGTTGTAGAGAAAAGGGAATTTCAGCAGGTGTCATTTGTATGCAATTATTCCTGGTGAAATTCCCTCTTCATCACAACTGTTAAAGGTGCAGGCACTATACTAGAGTGACCATATACAAAAGAAGGCAGGGCTCTGCAACTTTAACTGTTGTGATGAAGAGGGAATATCACCAGGAACTAATTGCATACAAATGACACTGATTGAAATTCCCTTTTCTCTACAACTGTTAAAGTTATATGAGCCCTGTCCTCCTTTTCAGATGGTCAGCCTATGTATTGCGGTTGATGGAATGGCTTTTCTTTTTCTTTTAATTCCATGTATTTGATTTTTTTATTAATTTAAATAGTTTTGCCTTATGGTCTATGGAGATTCTCTAAGAGATTCCATAACGCACAAATCCACAGAAGAATGCTCCCTCCCTCTCCTTCTCCGGAGCAACTGTGGAGGGGGTGGGAGGCAAGCTTACTCATTTTCCTGCATAATCCATTATGTTCAGTGAGCCTATCTACACACGCAGGATAAAACACTTTGAAAACGTTTTGAAAACTGTATATGGAGTGTGTCCTGGGCCCCAACAGTTCTCAAAACCATCAGCCTATCTACACTACTGCTTTAAAACAGTTTAAAACCGTATAAAACGGTTTAAAACAGTTTTGAGAACTGTTGGGGCCCAGGACACACTCCATATACAGTTTTCAAAACATTTTCAAAGTGTTTTCTCCTGTGTGTATAGATAGGGACATACTCCCAGGTAAATGTGCATTTACTTGTTAAATCCTGGACATGTACTGTTTTGACTGGGTCCTTTAAACATATTTATATTGTTCTTTTCTCTCTGCAATTTGTGTGTATATGGTGGGCTTAGAAAATATGGTTGTCCAGTACAACAAAGGCTGTGGGCTACATTACCATCTAAAGACACCCACCCACAAAGGCCACTAGGTCCAGAGCCTAATATTACCTAGCTGTAGCCATATGCACATATGTAGCCTCTACTGAGTCAACCCATTGGTCCATCTAGTATTAACTATCATTACTGAAAGTCGATCTCCAGGATTTCATAAAGATAGGCTGACCATATGAAAAGGAGGACAGGGCTCATGTAACTTTAACAGTTGTAGAGAAAAGGGAATTTCAGCCAGTGTCATTTGTATGCGATTAGTTCCTGGTGAAATTCCCTCTTCATCACAACAGTTAAAGTTGCAGGCACTATACTAGAGTGACCATATACAAAAGAAGGCAGGGCCCCTGCAACTTTAACTATTGTGATTAAGAGGGAATTTCACCAGGAACTAATTGCATACAAATGACATTGACTGAAATTCCCTTTTCTCTACAATTGTTAAAGTTACATGAGCCCTGTCCTCCTTTTCATATGGTCAGCCTACATAAAGAGGTCTTTCCCAATCCTGCCAGGAGATACTTTGGGTTAAAGCTGGGATCATCTTCCTGCAAAGCAGATGCTCATGGCCCCTGGCTCATGGCCCCTCTCCACAGTGATATTGTTCCTCAGAACTCACTCTTTTTTTTTTTTTAGATTTAGGGCATCACCAGACAGGGGATTTTTACGTTTCCTACCATCGCTATGGCCTCCTACTGCTGTTCCACAATAGTGACGATCTCTTTACATGTTGAGAGAAGCAGGAAGCAGCAACAACCACATGGTACATTCAATGGGCGTTTTTATTGTGCTGCTTTTCCTGCACACAGCAGGAAATGGCAGCAAGCTTCATTAAAAAAAATTAGTCAGGTTTTTTGCAATGGAAAAATGAGTGGGAGGCACGTGGGAGGTGGATGGTGGCATCGAAAGGACATGTGAAAAACCATGAGTGGGCAGTAACAAACGTGCGATAAAACACTCGTCTGATGACGCTCATAGTCACCATTATCCAATCTTTTCTCAGTTAAACAACATGTGATGCTAAACCCTTCACTTGGAAGGACATCAGTGTTGATGCTTTTTTAAAGGAGGTGTTGGGAAGGGATGTGCAAATCAGCAAACTCCCGACTTGAACCTACCCATATATTACACTCAACATCAAAGGTCCTCCTCCGGGTGCCTACTCTGAGGGAAGCTCGGAGGATGGCAACAAGGGAGAGGGCCTTCTCTGTGGTGGCCCCCCAATTATGGAATGATCTCCCCGATGAGGCCCGCCTGGCACCAACACTGTTATCTTTTCGGCGATAGGTCAAAACTTTTTTCTCCCAGACATTTTAACAGCTTAAGTTGAGGTTTTAATGACTTTGTGGCCAGGCTTAAAAGTTTAAAATGTTTTAAATATCAGCTGTTTTATGTTTTATGTTTTTAAATTTTGTATATTGACTTTTTAATGTTCAATCTTTTAATTTTTATAAATCGCACAGAGAGCTTCGGCTATGGGGCGGTATATAAATGTAATAATAATAATAACTCATTGAGATTCCCTGAAATCCATCTCGAAGCTTGTTCCGACTCATGTATGTTCAGATTGTGAGCGTTGTTTTCTTCTCCAAAGGGTGGGTGCCGCTACCGAGAAGGCCTGCTATCGGGGTATTGCATGGCGACATTCCGTTAGTTTTGGAATGACCAGCAAGGCCTCCTCTGACTATCATAGAGGTCAGCTGGGTATGTATAAGGAAAGGCGGTCTGCTAGGTATTCTTGTAGGAATGGGGCTGAGGGAACAATCAGGTCACTTTTTCCTTCTTTAGTCAAAGGAAAAGAGATGTATTTGTTTTTGCCTCACCCCCCCCCCCACACACACACACACTTACCAGATGGCAGCAAGAGAAACGACCCACAGGGGAAGACTGGGGAGGTGGTGATCCCGGGGTCCCCCAAAGCGCACCATTATGCCCTTGGCCCCTGCGGACCTGGCTGCAATTGCCCTCCTGAACCTATTGTGCTTCCAAGGAGGTGGAAGGGGATCAGCTCAAAAGCCTGCAGCATTGCAACTGAGAGGCTAAATCGATAAACCTAGATGGGGTAGGAGGGAGCACAGGCTATCCTGCTGGGACAACTGCAACACCAGCAGCCATTCCGTTGTCAAGCCCACTCACTGGCCTGCGTTCCCATGCTTACCCAAGCTATGCCCACTGGATAACCCAAACCAAAGCCAGGAAACAACAGGGGGGCCTCAGAGCAAAGGTAAAAGTCACGGTAAATCAAGAGTTTGAAAATGCTCAGTTTTGGGGGGTGGGATCCTGATGTGGCTACGAGTTGGCGGCTGTGTCGTTTAAACAATGCAGCGCCACTGTGCAGCCACTACGGTGTCAATAGAGCCTACAGACACACACACACACACCCAAGTGTCATGTACAGTTTCTCCCTCAGATCTCTTTTGGAATCCCTTGCTCATCTGTAATGGAAATATGCTTCTTTGCATTATGGACAGGTTTGCCTGCTGACCAACTTTGCCATGGCAATCATTCAATGTAGAGAAAAATGTTGAGGTCTGGCTTTGTACAAGGCAACTTCTTATGTTCATTACGAGGGCAGGAAGAGTGAGCGACATGGCTGTTTTATTTTGTTTCCATGGCCGTAACGTATGGAACGTGTTTCACATGTGTGCCAAAACATCTCGTTCCAGCCAAGGAGTCATGATTGATTTGCGTTTCCAATATATTAGTCACTTTGAAGTTCAGCTGTAGTATAAACTCCCCACCAGTACACATTCCATGCAGTTTATTTTTAATGTTTTAATTGGTTTAGAATCTCATTAGTGAATTGCGCCACTGTCTAGAAATGTTCCAAACAAACAATTATTGTGTGTGTCTGGGGGTTGAATTGTTTTTCTTTTTAATTAGTACATCAGGGGGTGCGCATATATATATATATATATATATATATATACTAAGATAGTTTGGCTTCTTCAAACAGCAGTTTTAATCTCTTGTGCAAACTGTAAATTATTGCTTTTCAAGCTCATTTGGTAATAATTGTCCCCAAGTGATCATACTATTATTTTAATTTATAAAGTGAGCGTAAAGGCCTTTGTGCACACAAGGGATTGCTGATGCAGGATCGTTTATGCAAAAATAATTTTTTAAAAATTGTGTTACTTGGCGATTAAGGATGCAATCCTATGCACGCTAAGTTCACTGTGAGAAAGCATCATGGTACATATTGACTCAGTTCTGAGTAAACTTGCATAGAGCTGCACTGTAAGTGTATTTTCATACAGATCAACAGCCCTGACTGGAGCTTGCTTCTCTGATGTTTAATGTTTTGGAATAAAACTTGACTACATAGGCTACTTCCTTGCAAGGGGAACATCAGCTTTGCAGGCCAAAGTTCCCAAATTCAATCCAGCAACTCCAGATAGGGCTGGGAAAGAATCCTGCCTGAACAGCTGGACAAAACACGAAGAGGCGGTCCTCACACTAAAAACAAAAACACACCGAAGTGGATCCACCGATATGAGTCTGGACGTGTTTAACTACTGTGATGTGCTACACACATTGCATGTCATATAAACATTCATGCATACTAGAAGGACATTTATTTGAATTAAACAGTGATTTTTACCCTGGATATTAAACATTCCAGTTCAACAATAATGTTGTCAAAGTGTTGAATACACAATCTGAATGTTATAGGAACCTGTTCAACAATTAATGATCAGCGTATTGGATACACAAAATAATGAATCCACACAAGTTGAATATTCAGATACTATTAAACTAGTAGTGTTAGAAACTGTTGAATACACAACATATTTGTTGTATCCACAAAATGAATATTCAGATACAGTTGAACACATAGTGTTGGAGAATGTCAAGTACACACAATACACATCAAGTACACACAATACACAAACGGTAATACCGGTTTGTACTAAACCATTTCAAACATCTTCCTCAGTGACAGTGCATCTTCAATATACTATATATAACACTTGTAAAAATGCTAATTTGACAAAAGATTAGAAAGAACTTGGTATTCAGATATTACAAAGTGGCAAAACAATGTTAAATGTCCTGTTATTCACACTTCAGAAAGCATGTAGGAGAAATGTATTGACAGGAAAGGGGACAGTGCTCTCTGTTCCCACTCCTGACGTTCGTGCATTCATTGGCTCTGTGTTCACAGATCCTAAACATGTATATGTTGTATTCACGTAGGCTGTCTACACATGATCGGAGGGAAAGTATGAACCTGATCACATGGACACTGAGAAAGCCTAAGTGCCTACACTGTACATGTACAGATTCCATGCATTCAAGTCCCACAGATGTCTAGAGGTCCAGCGCATGATACCAGATATGATCCCACCCCCCCTCTCCATGATTATTGCTGATACAGCTCTATGAATGCCTGGGGAAAGGGACTATTGCTCAGTGTCCATGTGATTAAACAGTGCTTTAGGTACAGGAGAGCTTCCCAAGGTTGTCAAATGCACCCTCAAAGAGAGTTAAACGAAATGCCAATGTCAACTGATCTGAAGATGGAAGGCTTTTAAGACAAGTGTAATTTACACATGGAATTTTTAAAAATACATGAAATCCCCCGCCTCTCAAGAAATTCAGCAATAATCCAAAAGATTTGACAATTTAGCATTCCCTTCCTCCCATTTAACACAGCTTCTTTTTCAGAGAACTGCTGAGCAACATAACTTCAATATTTAGTTGTCTCTCACCTCCTCATTTTAGCCTTGACATCTTTAAAACCAAAGGCAGTCATTAGTAAATTAGGGATTTGTTTCAAATCCTAATTTTTGAAAAGCTAGCTGCTGACAGTGCAATCCTGTGTCTACTCATAGGTAAGCCCCATTGGGTTCAATGGCGCTTACTCCCATGTATATCGGCTGAAGCCACTTATCCTTCCCATTGTTACCCTTTACACTGTCCTGTCTTTAAAATCTTGAAATCAGTTCCAATGATGGAACTGATTTCAATGGCAGAACTTGGAGGGGGCTATTTCCCCCCCCCCCCCATCCCCTGCAGCTCACTCAAAATCTGCTTTGAGTGTTGAGGGTCCCTCTGAAGCAGATGTGGGGGACATGCAGAGCTTCATGCCAGAGAAAAGAGGGAGAAAGCCCCATTGCATAAGTAGATGTCTATTTGCATGACATTGACTTCTGCCCCCTAAATTTAGATGCGCCATTTCCTCTAGCCTTAATTTCATTTTGAGCTGTTAATCTGCTTTATCTTCTTCTGGTTTTGTCACAGAATTGAGATCCAACCACCACACAATCAGCATTTCTTTCCCTTCTTTTCCACTAAATCACTTCTAGGTGGCACTGTGATATGGCAGAATAACAAAAAATACACAAGTGAAAAAAGTGGTTTCTTTTGCTTACATGTCACATTTTACCTGCTCTTAAAAAAATTCACTGAAAGTGCTGCTTAGATACAGAAGCAAAACTGGAGGGTGAGGATGTAACCTAAAGAACCCATAAACAACCCTGGGTAGGGAATGATGAGTGAGTGATAAATGGCTCATGTAGAAAAGCCTTTTGTGTGAATTCAGCATGACTCTTTCTCCTGATTCCTTTCTCTCATGTACAGCCTGAATTGCCTGTATTATTATTATTATTATTATTATTATTATTATTATTTACATTTATATACCGCCCCCTAACCGAAGCTCTCTGGGCGGTTTACAAAAATTAGAACATTAGAAATCTGTAGGAAAATTCCACTGTGGCATCACCCCCAAAATAATAACATCTCTACCTTTCTGAAGAAAAATAATGGCTTTCCTGATAGTTTTCTAAAATTTCCTTAGGCAGCAACTTGTGAGGGGGGGGCATAGGATTGCTCAGTTTCTTGGCTCTGAGCTCATAGTCAGAGCTGCGATCCAGGAAACCGTGCTCCCACCCCACCCCACCCCACCCCATAGCTGGCACAGAGAGACCCATGGTGCTCACAAAATGGAGCGTGAAGATGGGGAAATGGAGGCATTCCCAGGGTAGGAGGAGCAGAGCGGGGCTATGGGGCTATGAGGTACCCCAACTGTCCCCAGCCTCCATCCCTCCCCCAAGCCTCTGCTAGACAGGCGAAATCTCCCACCTAGCTAAAGTGCAGAGCGGGAGGTGCCAAAATGCAGAGCAGGAGAGCAAGGCATTGGATATGTTTATGAGTAGCCAGGGTGCATCCCATGGGGTTGTACCATAAATACATTTTATTTTTTTGTTTGTAAAAAGAAAATTAGGGAAGCAGAGCAAATTTATGGTGCAACCCACCCTGGCTACAGGCCTAGTGACCTGCGCTCTCTGCTAGTTCTCCCTCCCAGGAGCAGAAACTTTAAAAGAGTTTTTGTGGAATTTGTAAAGGTCCTTTTGGACTTAAGTGTTCTTCCTCAGGTTTTCCTTCCAGACCAAGCAAGTCCTTAGGCTTTCCTCAATCATTTCCAGACCAGTCCTTTTCTTAAAACTTTTCCAACAATACAAATCTTTATGCCGTTATATTTTTGTTGTGCTTATTCTTGCTGTTGTTTGTTTGTTTATGAGTTATAGTCAGTGTTACTTCCCTCATCCCCCAACCCTATTTTGCCCCAAGTCGGACAAGTATGATTTTGGTTTAAGTGACACATTCTCTGTTTTGATCTGTCATCTGGATTGAAATCCTTCTGCCTCTGCCACATCCATGCCTGCCCAAACAGCAATTCCAATAAATAAATAAATAAATAAATAAATAAATAAATAAATAAATAAATCAGCCTTCAAAGATACCTAGCACAAAACCTTACCATCTCTTTCTCTGGAATGTGGTAGTCTTCATCCCCTCAGATGGGGCTGCTTAGGCTGACTAGATAAAATCCAGGTCAGGGCTCATGTAACTTTAACAGTTGTAGAGAAAAGGGAATTTCAGCCAGTGTCATTTGTATGCAATTAGTTCCTGGTGAAATTCCCTCTTCATCACAATAGTTAAAGCTGCATGCACTATACTAGAGTGACCATATACAAAAGAAGGCAGGGCCCCTGCAACTTTAACTGGTGTGATGAAGAGGGAATTTCACCAGGAACTAATTGCATACAAACGACACTGGCTGAAATCCCCTTTTCTCTACAACTGTTAAAGTTACATGAGCCCTGACCTGGATTTTATCTGGTCACCCTAGGGCTACTCTGCCTGACAATTTCATCCAATTCTGTGATGAAAAAACCAAAAAGGACATGACCATTTGGCACTCCATGGGAGGAATGAAGCATCAGATTTCTAAAGCAAGATTTGGATTCAGACCCGAGTCAAATCAGGTGGCCTATAAACCAGGCTAACTCGAATCCAGCTGGTTTCCAAACCACCAAATCGAGTATGAATCAAATCTTCTGGTTGGGACACACCTCAACTAGGAACTTAGACCGAACTGGTGGACAGCAAAAGGTAAAGAACAGTATTCAACACATAGGCTGCTGGGTCCGAAAGGAGCTGCCATGGATAGTGTATAGCCTATTTGTGGTCTTGATAGTCTCCTTGCTGGTTTGGGAGGGAGGAGAAAGAGATGGAAAAGAGATGGAAACAGAGAAGGGCTCTTTGTGAATTTGGGGAAAGGGGTGAGTGGATTGAAGTTCCTTTCACACTTTGACTTACAGCCTTTCTACACAGTAGTTTACAGGTACTTTATATGACATTTTCACCCTCCAGGGCCTCTCCTGTGCTCTGCAAACTTTTCTTTCCTAATGAAGAAACTCTGGTATTATTTAGAAATGGCAGAATGAGAATCACATGTAATTGCACAATTCCACTATACCACAGTACCATCTAGTGGTTGCTTAATGAAACATATAGAAAGGCAGAGAAAGAAAACTGCCAGAAAAATAGCACGAGTAAAGAAGCCAATTTTAATCATGCAAAGAATCCAAAACAAGAAGCCTCAGTAAAAGTATGAGATAAAAGCCTCATATAGAAATGCCCTTAATCTTGGTGAGGAGGGAAGCACAGATAGCCCAGGAGGCTATCTGTGTGTGCAAGAGAGAAAGAGAGAGTGTACCACAAACTGGGGGCCCTCTCCCTGCCTCACTTTATGGCAATGGTTGGTAGTGCTTTTAGCCTCTCCCCATACACAATCATTGCCACTAAAAACAGCAGAAGTAGAGACAAAAAGGTTCCGTTTTGGCCACATGGAGTCTGGCGTGATGACTGGCCTGCCAGGACAATGCCATCAGAGAGAGTTGCTTGATAGGCAAGATGACTATTAAATATTTAAGGTGCCTAGAATGTGCTCCATCCGGTGCCAGAAGGATAATAAACACAGTGGTTGCCATGGAATTTCCATCTCGTGTCTACTTATGCCGCTCTATCCCATTACCCATCATCATTGCAGGCCAGCATTACCTCTCTTTAATTATTGTCAGGATGTTGATTCCATTCAGCTTTTAAAAATGAACCGGATTGTGTTGCAGCTTGTTTTTGGTTTGTTTGTTTTTTAGTATAATTATATTCCATTAATATTTTAAACAAGAAAACATCATTCGCTCTGTGATGTATTCTCTCTTCTTTCTCTCTCTCTCTTTCTTCATTCTCTGCTGCATTCACATTTCCCTACTTATTTACTGTTAATCCATATAGGCCAGCTTTACATGTTGGAAGCAGGATGTTGCAGAGAAGGCAGAGTTGGGGCCAACCCAAGACACTTGCTGCATGAGGCAAAGGGCAACATGACTCTGCGTTCCCAGTTACAGAAGTTGACCAAACTTGCAACTGAATCGTATCAACACTAATGTCAGGACAAAGCACCTGAAGGCAGCAGGCTACCTTGGGGGAAGCAGGGCAGGCAATGAGGCACACACAGCTCTGTCCTCGAAAACCTCACTACTGTTTATTGCCTGCAGCGCCTGCCTCACTCAGTGTAATGGTAGCGTAAGTATGTATAAACTGCCCTGATGTCAGTGGAACTTAAGTTTACATTGTATTTTAGCCTCTGTGTGACATGGCCGTAACTGCTGCTAGATGTCAGTGGGCTCGGGCAGACACTGGGGCCCTGACTTATTAAGGAGTAACTCCAGGGAGCTCTTGTTAATGAACCCCTGCTGGAATGTGGGCCCTTAGCAGGTGCCCAACTATGCCTACCTATGATGCTGCTCCTGCTCCTGTGCAATCTGTGTGGAGACAGGCAGGATAGTGGGGCCTGAGGAAAATACCTCCTGTGAAAGTGCTTTTTTTTTCATTGGGAGGAAATGTCTGTTTGGAGTGAATAGCGGATTCCCCTTCACACAAATCACAAGCAAATCCCACCTTCAGAAGTGGAATTCTCTACAGGGCCACAGCAGGGGAGGGAAGAGTGAAATTTATGGCATTTGTGATTATTGAATGATCTTCCAAGTGAGGTCCGCCTGGAGCCAACATTGCCATCTTCTTGACATCACCTTCCTCTATTTTCAGGTATTTGGCAGCATTTGATATGGATTTTAATTGGGTCCTAGGATTTCTTGTTGGTTAAAGGGTGTGTGTGTGTGTGTGTGTGTTGATGTTACATTTGTATTTAAATGTTTTTAATATGATGTACAAAAATGTATTTTTAAAGTTTTTCATCTTTGTAAACTATGCAGAACGCTTTGGCTATTGGGCGGTATAAAAATATAACATATAAAAATGAAATGAAATACCCCATCAACAGTTTATTTATTTATTTAAAATACTTCTCTACCACTTAATAGTTTTAACATCCCTAAGTGGTATGTGTGAGTGATTATATATATATATATATATATATATATATATACACATATATAATACAATATAGAAACAGTATAAAATAATAAATAATTAAAAACTTTATAGCAGGAATGACAATAAAACTGGGCAGTTACATAATACATTACAGGTCAGGGAAAGCCTGAGTGAAGAAGTATGTTTTCAAGAGGCATTTGAACCTTTCCACAGGTTTCTGCCTCCTGAACCACGCGTGAGTTACAGGATTGATCTATCTTGGGTATACACTCTCCATATCCTCACCAAACACCACCTCTATCACCCAGCTAAGATAGTTATCTGGCTAGCCAATCGTTCTGCACGGTAGATCCTTCTGCATGGTTTCTGTCACATGAAAGTTTAGCCAGCTATGTAAGGGTCTGAGCCAAACCTTATTTATGAGATATAGAAATGCAAATACATATCCACCAACACCAACATGCTCACATCTAAGACTCAGTACTAGACTGGTCTAAGAACTCAGCCTTTCCCAAACTGGTGCCCTCCAGATGTGTTAGACAATGGCCATGTTGGCTGGGAATTATGGGAGTTGCAGTCCAATACATCTGGAGGGCACCAAGTTGGGGAATGTACTCTTTAAAAGAAAAAGAAAAAAATATTAATGTGCTTCCAGGCCAGATGGAGTCAGCTCCCTGTTTTAAAGTTGTTGCCTATAGCGCATTGCCTTTCATGTTAATAACTCCGCAGCCTTTCCTCTGTCTTTTTAGCAGACACATTGCAATCTTGCTGTGAATTGCATAATTAATACAAATTAGAAGGCTCTTTCCTGTTTTTAATCCCGGCCGGAATGATCACGGTCACAATGAACTCTATCTTCCTACCGGCTTTGGGGAAATCTACAGGAGGGATTGCTCTGCCAGCTCATCCTCTCTTCTTCCCTGCACCGACCACCTGTTGCGGAAGGATAAAGAAGAATTAAATCTAAGGGACAAAGTTCAAAGGAAAGGATTTATGAAATTTTCATCACAGGCCACTTTAAGCATGCTTGTTTTGGCTAAACTTTTTAGTATAATCCTAATGGAAGGTAAATGTTAATAGCGCTTCACCTTTAGTTTTTTGAGACAGCAAGCTGCTGAGATGCTATTTCACATCTCGGCAGGAGCCCTTTTTGCCATTGCTTAAAACTTTAGAGCAAAAAGAGAAAGAAATGAACGGGATGTGAAATGTACTGTGACTCTCCTCTCCGAAGGCACATCCAAAACAAACACAAACCAGTCAGGAATAGTCAGTGGATGTTCTTTGGTCAGATACTTTAATTCAGGTCTGCAGAATGAGCCAAATGCAATCCACTAGCCAGGTATGGTGGCCCACCACAACCTCAATAAATATGCTCTTTTTGTCATCCATACCTTTAATTTCCTTTGACAACAAAGCGTTAGTGGTGATACATTGATTGCTACATTAAAAACGTGGGATCGAGTTAGCCGACTTCTGTAAATTCTGCCTTCTGAGAGGGGACACAGGAGTTGCTGTTTTTTCAGCATTGCAGATTTACTAGTTCTGTGATTCTTTCTAAGCTCTTACAATTTTGTTAAAGTAATAATACTACACTTTGGCACTTGATACTGCTACAGGACAGTTGGCAAGTGTTACATCCCATCATTGTTGACAATACGAGAGTCAATTATTAATGAACTTGCTAATCCAACACTACAAAGTGGCTAATTGAGTGTTTTGTGTAATTGTCACCAAGCTTGATGATACGATTTTGATATGAAATGAGAAACGTTGAATTCTTCCTCAATCCCGCTTTTGTGTCTTTGTTTGCAGGATGACCCCCCACTTCTGGTTCCCGGAGTCTCCACTGGCCATTTTCTTGGTTATTAGTTGTCCTCTCTTTCTCTTTCTCTCTCCTTTTTTCCCATCTAACACACAGAGAATAGGAACAGCTTGCTGTTTTATGCTATCACAAATTCTCCCACCATTAACTCTTCTACTTATAACTCTGATTCTTTTCTCAGAAAACAGTATCCCAACTGAATTCATTGCTGACACAGCACTTGATCCTGAAAATTAGTGACGAAATTTGATTTTAAGATTGGAAGCTTTCTTTTACTCTTGACTTCTGTGCAAGAAAATGGAGCCATCGCTCACCTTAAAATAGGAGTTGGCCATTTCCACCCGACAGACCGGATGTGGCCTATCAGGCCTTTACCCAACATTGCCCCCCTCCTTGGCCCCACCCCCTCTGCAGACCTTGGCCCTGCCCCCTCTGGCAAGGCAGAGAGTGATTGCTTCCTGAATCACCAGCTGGCTGTGTTTCCCCTCTGTATGTTGAGAAAGAAGCCCCTTTCTCAGCACTCGGAGAGGAATCCAATGCAGCAAACTGACAGTGTTGGGAGCAATGACTTCCTGAATCACCAGTTTGCTGTCTTTCCTCTTTGAACACTGAGAAAGGAGCTCCTTCCTTCACTCAGAGAGGAATCCAACACCAGTTCTCAGTGCAAAAAAAGGGTATGCTCCTCCATTGCCCAGGCTGACCAGATAAAATCCAGGTCAGGGCTCATGTAACTTTAAGAGTTGTAGAGAAAAGGAAATTTCAGCCGGTGTCATTTGTATGCAATTAGTTCCTGGTGAAATCCCCTCTTCATCACAACAAAGTTGCAGGCACTATATTAGAGTGACCATATACAAAAGAAGGCAGGGCCCCTGCAACTTTAGCAGTTGTGATGAAGAGGGAATTTCACCAGGAACTAATTGCATACAAATGACACTGGCTGAGATTCCCTTTTCTCTACAACTGTTAAAGTTACATGAGCCCTGACCTGGATTTTATCTGATCACCCTACCATTGCCAGCTCACCCCGCCTCCTCTGCAGCCCTGAGAAGTGGGGGAAGAAAGAGGGAAGGGGCAGGGAGAGAAAAGGATACAGCAAGTGAGGATCTAGGGAAGGAAGTAGAGTGTACCTTGTGTGTGTCTGTGTATATGTTTGTATGCGCACATGTGTGTGTGTGTAGCAAGCCAAAAATTGTTCCCCACTGCTGCTTCTAATGGCCAATTTGCCCCTGAAACCTGTTCTCTGTTCACCCGTTCAAAAGGAAAAGCCATTTTTGTGATTTGTTTTTGAGTTTTTTGTTTTTTTTAAAAAACACCACACAACACAATTTAAAACTCAATTTATTTTTTGAAGTTCATTCCAGATTTATTTCAAGGCCTAAAGTGGAAAGCAGCACATCACTTAGCCTACCATCCTATATACGCTTACCTCATAGACCTCATATACGCTTACCTGCACTGAATAGGAATTACATCTGATAGACATGCACAGGATTGTGCTATGTTGTGACATTTTGGTTGGTCCTAATAAAGATATTGTCTAACTGGGGGGGGGGGGGGCTTCTCATGGGCCAGTATGCTTTGATTGTTATGTGCCTTGGAAAATATCATATTTAGCCATTCAGGGTGGAATCCATAACCAAAGGAAGAGTATTTTCTACTATCTGAAGATGGACTTTGAGGGTTCCATTCCCTCCAACCACTACATAAAGGCTTCACAATTTGGCTTCAACTAACTTCTTTTTCTTTTCTTTTTTTCCTTTTGTACCACCCAGAATGAATCTCTGGCTTTGCTAATTTAAAGCCTGTCATGTTTCTCTTTTATTTCTGCTGTCTGTCTGTGTTTTGCCCACGGCAAGAGACAGATCTGGGTAACAGACGGCCTTTTCAGAAATGGAGCTCAGCTATTCCTTCTGTGTCCCAAAATCCTAGATGTAACCTGATTGTTGCAGCACCCAGCAGTGACTAATTCACCAAGTCGGCAAACTTGAGACTGGGTCTAAATGCAAATCTCATGGCTACAACATCTGGCTTATTTATTTTTTACTGTTTTTGCCCCCTTCAACACCATCCCCTGCTTTCTACACCATCTAGGCTGATGAAGCGTTCTGGAGAACTCAAATGTGTACACACTGTTTTGTGACAGTTTGGCTGATCCTAATGAAGTCTTTGCCAAACTGAATTTTTGAGGGTTTTTTTTCTTCTTCTCATGGAGCAATATGTCTATCTTTGCTTTTTACTGCTAATTTTGTAATAGAAGCTTTTCATGTCTAAGAACTAGATCCATCCTATAAGTTCTTGTCCTCTATAACATTTCAAAAGTTTCAAGTTGCCAAATCTGAGGTAAGAGTGAGGACTCCTCCAGGGGGGTTCCTCCAGGATGCAGGGCTAGGCAGTCAAATCCTGCTCCCTTGAGGAATCTAAGGAGGCTCCACGGGCCACATACAGAACCTCTGTAGGCTGAATTAGGCCCATGGGCCAGAGGTTGCACATCCTTGATTTAAATTAATCTTAAAATTGACATTAACCATCTCTAGCATCTGTAATATGTTTTATGTGTTCTGTGCAGCAGACATTTGCACAAATGCCTCAGGCACTTCAATTCAAGTCTAGTGTCTAAAATACTCTCTCTCTCTCTCTCTCCCTCCTCTCCCTCACCCTCTCTCTATATTATTATTATTATTATTATTATTATTATTAATTACACTTATATACCGCCCCATAGCCGAAGCTGTCTGGGCGGTTTACAAAAATTAAAAGATTTAACACGAAAAAGTCACTATACAAAATTTGAAACCATAAACATAAAATAGCTGACATTAAAACACTTTAAAACATTTTAACTGTTAAGCCTGGCCACGATATCAATCAAAACTTCAGCTTGAGCTGTTAAAATGCCTGGGAGAAAAGAAAAGTTTTGACCTGGCGCCGAAAAGATAACAGTGTTGGCGCCAGGTGGGCCTCATCGGGGAGATCATTCCATATGAAGATACCCCACCACCTCCACCCAACAAGGACTTACAGATATAACAGAAACACTAAAATTGAAATATAACAAATGCAGTGTAATGCAACACGCAAATCACAATTTAGAAACTGCAGGATATACTATAGTGATGGAGAATGACCCATACAATCCACCCCGTATGCTCAGGTCCTCTGAGAAGAATTTGCTACAGTCAGCCAAAACCAGGCTGACAACTGTTACCCAGAGGACCTTCTCTTCTGCCGCTCCAAGACTGTGGAATGGCCTGCTGGAGGAGATTTGTCAACTTGATAGTCTCTTTGACTTCAATAGTCTCTTTGACTTCAAGAAAGTCATAAAGACTGATCTCTTCCAGCAGGCCTACCCAGTCAAATTTTAAGAGTTTTATTGGTATTTTAATAATGTATTAATGTTATATGTTTTTAATCAGTTTTATGTATTTTATGCCATTTGTATTGATGTTGTTCCCCGCCTCAGTCCTGAGGGAGAGGCAGGTAGCGTTGTCATTGTTGCAGAATGCATGTGTAAAGGACAGGGGCAGCTCCTTTAACAGTGCTCCTGGTGATGGAAGCCATGAAAGCTGTATCACATGCCTGCAGTCACATCTTATAACTAACATCCCAACATTTTTTAGAAAAAAAAAATATTGAGAAGCAGAAATAAGGAACTGTCAGATAATTCCTGCCCTGGTTCACAAAACACAAGCATAAATGTTGCCTGATGTCAGACTGAATCACTTTTAAGCCAGAGAAAAGAGGAAATAACAAATACTAGTGTATTAGCAGAAGCTGCTTTGATCAATGCGCCACTGGTAGTCAGCCTCGTTTAAAGCCCATTAGATAAAGTTAATAGCTTCTGAGGTAAAACACATCATTCAACACTTTTTCCTGTGAACTCCTGGAAAAGGGAATCGGAGATGTGTGCCCACTTCTTTAGCCCAGGAGGTGGAAGTCCATAAAGGAGGCCCTCTAAATCTCTTTCTGATGACCACCTGCTCTGGCTGCCTAGCATGAAGTGAGAGGTCTTTTCCCCACCTCTGAGAGGGAAGATGGTGCTCATTACAAGCTGTGCAGTAGTGGAGCCAGGGCTCACAGGGCAAAGTGCCAGGACCTCCACTACACACTGGTCAGAGCGGGTGGTGCAAGCTGCCCAACAAAGCTTGGGGAGAAAATTCTTGCTGCAAAAGGAATAAAAGGTCCCCCAATGTGGGCCTAACACAATGCTACCCAGAAGACCCGGGCTCCATTGGATCCAAAGTCCTCCACTCCCACGACCTACCCTTAGCAGGGGAGAAAAAGATATGCCAGCCAGGAGCCTGAAGCTCCCCTACCCACCTTCTGCCCTTCCAGCACAAGTCCTGCAGGACTTTGGAATTGGTGGCTCCTCCCTCTCTTGCCCCACAGGATCACCTAAAATTCTGCTATAGGAATAGCAATTCATATAATATAACAGTAATGTATTAGTAATAATATAATAGTATAGTAATAATATAGCAATTCTACTATTGTAATTCTACTACAATTTTACTATCTGGGCTATGGCACTCTTTTAACTCCCTTAGACAGGATAATAGAGGATCTGAAATATCTATACAGGCCACAAGAAGTTCCCTTCATTCTGTTATGTCTGTCAAGTGTTAATAGCAGTTGTTTGGAGGTGAAAGAGGGAAGACTCAATCCTGTCCAATGTGCACAATTTTCCTGATTAAAGTCAGACACACACACATACACACACACCTGATATTTGTCCAGTGGAACACAAAATACAGTCTTTGCCCTGTGGTGCAAAAATAGTTTTGTGTTGGAAAAATGTCAGGGAGGAACAGGTTAAACACACATGCACACACCACCACTTTAGCCTCATAGTCCCAATCTGTCCCCACCCTGTGGTCACTAAACACTTAAAAACAAACAAACTAGGAGATCCATGCATAGCCACATATCAACTTTGTAATTGATTCCAGTGGAATTTAAAGTGAGTCATGACTAACTCCTATTAGGCTGCATTTAATGGGTCTTTATCAAAACCATCTTTTGGTGGATTACGCCAAGTGGACTTAACAGGTAACGGCTGACAGGTAATTTCCAATATTTCAACTTATTAGAAATTGCATATACACCAGCAACCATTAGCACCTAGCGAGCAAATAGCTATTAGATGAGCTCTGCTGGAGCGCTACCTGCTGAAGCATGAATCTGTTCCTAATCATAGAGGGGTCTTTTTAAAGCATTTGCACTTTTTCTATCAACTACTTATATCCCCTCTAATCAAAATATTCCCCTACTCAAGTTTCTGGGGCAAAAGGATCCAATCTGCCACTCCTTTGACAACAGGGAACAATGATGCTCAAGCCCCATACTTTTGCCAAAGACAATGAGCTTCACAAAGAATCCAGCAAGGTTGAGAGTCTACAAATCAAGTTCCCAGAACAAAGATTGCAGGGAGAATCATTCATTGCACATCTAGACAAGGTTGTCCTTTGACAATGGGACCCAGTAGGCAAAGGTATTGTGCAGATCACTGAATTGACAGGAAGGACATATGGAAGAGGGGAAAACTTGAACTGTGCTTATGTCAGCACTTGGGAGAGGGCATCATGGGACAGGGGGAATTTTCACGGCCTGCCCTCTGCGTAATCCTCTACTTGTAACCGTGGTTGGGTGCATGCAGGTGTGCCAGCCTCCATTCCTAGGAATCTAGGAAGCTCCCTTTGATATCTAGCCCAGTATTGTTGACCCTGACTCGCAGCTGCTTTCCAGGGTTTCAGGAAGTAGTTTTTCCTGTTCTACTTGGAGATGCCAGGGATTGAACCTGAGACCTTCTGCATGCCAAGCAGGTGATTTGCCACTAAGCTACTTCCTCAAGAAGTATATATTGACAAATTAGAACAGATTCTGAGGATGGCAATGAAGATGGTCAACGGTATGAAAAACAAGTCCTATGATGAAAGGTTGAAGGAACTGGGCATGCTACCCCATAGAAGGCATATCTGACAGTGGATATGATGGCATTCCACAAATATTTGAAGGGTTGTCACTATGGATGTTGGAGAAATCTGCAACAAAATTAAATGAGTTCAGATTTCTATGAATCTGACTCACAGATTCCACCGCAGAGTGGCTTTTCCCAAGTCGCACAGAGTCTGCAGACTTGTGGACCCATCTTTAAACTGTCCAGAATTTTACACAAATTTAATCATACAATAATAGGTAAACAAAAAATAGGCCAAAAATGTGCATTTCCCCCCATAAGCTAAAGCATGGAAATGTGCATGGGGGATTTGCACATTTGGGGGATTGCGCATTTGTGCAAATGTGAATTTGCACAAATTTGGGAATTTGGGGAAAAAATCGAATTCCGCCAATGAGGGGATGATGGAATGAAAGGCATCTGACAATCCATGCGACACAGACAGAACAGGTTTTACAAAACTGTACATCCCTAGCTATTGCATTGAAGAGCGAAAAGCCCTGTTGGACTGGAGCTAATGGGCTTATCCTATTTTGGGGCTGTTTTGGCAAATTCCAACTCAGATTACACCACCCAATTAACAGGATTTCTGGGGTAGAGGAGCAAGCAGAGTAATGCATTTCACATTGCTACGCCCATTCCAAAGGAAGTCCCTTTCCCCTGAAGTCAGTCCTATTGATTTTGACAGAGTTAACTCTCAAGTAAGTGTACTTAGTGTTGCAATGTTATCTTCATGATTCAGTTATGATGTGTAACTTTTGTTTCCTCTTAGTGATTCAGTTATGATGTGTAAATAACCACAGAGAGCCAGCAATGG
This sequence comes from Anniella stebbinsi, assembly GCA_029215795.1. Taxonomy (NCBI): domain Eukaryota; kingdom Metazoa; phylum Chordata; class Lepidosauria; order Squamata; family Anniellidae; genus Anniella; species Anniella stebbinsi. The sequence continues at coordinate 148,679,684 of JARDYH010000004.1, forward strand.
GGGCAGGGGGGAGTGAGCTAATTATTGCGGGGGGAAGCTTATCTGAGCTCATCACCCGCTCTGGTACTCCTGCTCTCAATCTGCCCCATCGCTGGATTAAATGGTTACATTCTCAAATCCTTTTGTCGTCTGGTATGATGATGGTCTCACTCTCCTCATAATACCAACTGAAAGTGTCATAATTAATATAGAGCATTAGCCAGCACAACCTTGGGGGTCAGCCACCTCTCCCAGCTTATCATTATTCATCATCATGTGCATACTACTTAGGGCACGACAGAAACTTTTAACTCTTGCTAACAGTGACTTTTGACTTGCTTAAAAATGTGGGCCAAATAAAACTCTCCAACATCCCTACCCTCAACGGACACCTGCCTTTAAAAAAAAATTCTCAGCTTTAAGCAGCCACAATCTTTGCTTTTGATAAGGCCCAGAAGTTGAGTGGACTTCTGGAGCACTTTGTCATGGGAAAAACCCATGGCCACCAATGGGAGCTGCCAGTGTAACCAATGGAAGCCCACCAAGGTCTCCCACAAACCCTACAGGCCCCAGGAGCCCATCCCCACATGCTTTCCTATGAGCTGTAGCTCTGGACAGGCCTTCTGATATGGGATGTATGGATTTTGTTAAGTACCTTCCATCTACATTTTGTGAATTGTCAGGCATCTTTCATTCCATCTTCTGCTCATTGATGGAACCAGATTTTTTTAGGGATGTACAAGAATTTCGTTCCACTTGCGCAAGTACACATTAGCACTAATGCACATTAGCGCAAGTGTGCACTTGTGCTGATGTGCATTAACACTCATACGAATTTGCACAAATTCCCCTCCCCCCCAAAAAAAGTTTTTTAAAGCCTGGTCTGCAAAACTGCAAAATCCAAGTGACTCAAAAAAAGCCGGTCTGTTGCAGAATCTGTAGGTTGGATTTATAGAAATCCAAACTCATTTGAATCTGGTGCAGATTTCGCCAACATCCCTAAATCCTGATTAAAATAGGACGAGCCCCAATTTATGCAGAGGTGTAAAGAAACAGTTTACCTGTGAGCAGGTAAATCTGCTACATGTTGGTATCAGGCATAATTGAACTCACCCAATGCACAACTACTCTAACCCCTCAACAGAGGCTGCCTGAATGGTGCGGGGGGGGGGGGGGATACTAAATTATAAAGCATTGAGCATTTTAAAGGGAGCTTCAGTGCTCTAATATAGACTATCCCTCTGTTCAAAATATCAATATGGTGATTCATACCATCCAGACCAGAGGGCAAAAGAAAAGAATAAGAGAAACGAAGACGTGGATTGTCACCAAAAGAGGTGAACGTTATAGTAGTAGCTTATTATCAATGACATAAACCTCACGTTGTGAGAACGTTGAGCACTGACACGATGCAAAATCTTTAACTGGGGTGCATAATATGACTATACAAGTAAGACCTGCGACTACATCTGCCATCCATGCGCTTTTCCAGGATACTCCATCTACCCTGCTAGGTTTTCTGGGCTTTCCCCCCAACAAACACTTGGCATTGTGTGGCCATTGAGCATATATTCAGTCCTCATCAGGTTGTTTTAGAGGTTTTTCCCTCCCTTAGCTTCCCCCCCCCATTGCGTGTTGTACTAGTGCAAACCTCAGGGTGCCCCCAAGTCTGCTGATCCATCTCTCTCTCATGCATAAAGATCAGCCCTAGAAGAATAAGTCCACTATTTGTATATGGGACTAAATGCAACGAAACTCATGCAGGGATGCAATAGGTAGCCTCTTCCATGGGTCATTTTGTAAGGGTCTGCAAGAAAATAGACCATTGCTCCATTGGTGTATATCCTTAAAACAAACACTTTGTTTTGATCTGTTCAGACAGCATTTGTTTTGTAATAAATTTCACTGATTTCTATTCGTAGCCATTCATTTTCATTCTCCTGTTATTTCAAAGCAAGACCCAGGTGCTCTTGTGCCTGTAAAGTTGGTGGCATTCATCCAATCAGTGCAATGTTTTCAGAGTCCCTATGACCCCTCCAAGAGAACAGATCTGCCAAATTCCAGACAGATAGGTAACAGGGTGTCCATTTTATAGGCACAGGCACACAGACTATTAAAAATCAGGACTATTTTTAGTCTAAGTGCTGGACACTATGTGCTCACAGAGATGAATTTGTGTTCAGTTTCAAACAATACTAAAGTCTCCTCCTATGGAAACCTAAAGGAGGCTAATATTTTCAGTTTTGCTTCACTGTATGCCTGAGCTAAACCAGAGGTGGGGAGAAATCTTAATGAACAGTTTCATAGTTGTCCAAATCAGCAAGTTTCCAGGGAGCTGCAAAGTAATATTTCCTTTTATATTCAGGAGGCGGTGCCCTGATTAGCCTGGTTGACTTCATCAAAACAACAATGACTCCATCAGTTCACTCAGTGATCCCTCATTGGCTAGGATCAGCATAAGCCCTATCCACGAAATATTGCCCTCGCTCTACTTTGGCTTTATGCAGATTTAGGGAGCAGGAAGTCCTATAACTTCCAACATGGTTGGCAGGGGAATGCCAGGAGTAGCAGGATTTTAAAATTATTTTTATTTATTTATTTTTGTCTAAACATACATAGGATTGCACCTTTAGGGTATTAAAGATAGAACAGCTATTGGAACATATTTTATTCAACGCTGCTTCAAAACAGTTGCTATGCTTATATAAGCATGAATATCTTAACATTTTGAGGCGGTTAAATGCTCCTTCTATTAGGAAATGAGCATTTATTCATTTAGCAGTATATAGGCTGAAGTCTTGCTTAAAGCATACTGCTGGTTTGGTTCTGAAATATAATTTCAACTGCCATAGTACTATAAATATTCCCCTGAAAAAGAACAAATTTAAGGTGAAATCAATGAAAATAAGGCTCTGAAATTCATCTCTCACAATTATAGTAAAATCTGGTTTAAATAGTCCTTTCATAAAATATAAAACCTTTTTACATACTACAGTTAAGGATATATGGACCACCACACAGAAATTACTTCTGAAGACCAGCCAGCTAGTGCTAATGAATGGCTTCCAATGCAGAATCTGACTTTATGAACGGTAATTCATAGACAGCCAGTTGTGGTGTAGTGGTTAGCATCTTGGACTGGGACTCAGGAGACCCAGGTTCTAGTCCCCACTCTGCCAGTGACTTTAGGCTAGTAATTGACTCTCAGCCTAACCTACCTCACAGGGTTGTTGTAGGATAAAATGGAAAACAGGAGGACCATGTAAGCCACCTTGAGTTCCTCGCAAAAGGAAAAAAGGTGGGATATGAATATTATTACTATTAATAATAATAATAATTTAGTTTGGACTGTGCACTGCAGTGACAGCACTACCATTTAAGCAGCTCTCTACTGTGGCCTTCCCCAAGTTAGTGCCCCCAAGATGTTTGGGACGTCAACTCTCATCAGCTCCAGCCAGCATGAACAATGGTGAGGAATGCTGGAAGCTATAATCCAAAACATCTGGAGGGTATCACACTGGGGAAGGCTGTTCTACTGACCACTTGAAAATTGCTGGGAGGGGGGGAAGCTATTCTAATAAATTGTTAATTTAGGGTTACCAGATAAAATCCAGGTCAGGGCTCATGTAACTTTAACAGTTGTAGAGAAAAGGGAATTTCAGCCAGTGTCATTTGTATGCAATTAGTTCCTGGTGAAATTCCCTCTTCATCACAACAGTTAAAGTTGCAGGGGCCCTGCCTTCTTTTGTATAAGGTCACTCTAGTATAGTGCCTGCACCTTTAACTCTTGTGATGAAGAGGGAATATCACCAGGAACTAATTGCATACAAATGACACTGGCTGAAATTCCCTTTTCTCTACAACTGTTAAAGTTACATGAGCCTTGATCTGGATTTTATCTGGTCAGTCTATGTTAATTGAAAAGAAATCTTCAGTGCAGGTATCATCATGATCAAAACCAATGCCATGTTATGAAAATCACAGAACTTAACCCAAGCTACTGAGAGGGGCCCCTTTTAACTGGCATTTTTTTAGGGGAAAATAATAGAGTATTAGTGAAGTCTGCTATGAAAATCACAAGTCCTAGGCCCAGGCCTTGTTAGCCTGTTCAGTAATCTGCCCCTGACCAACAAAGCCTTGACCTCCATCATCAGAGGGGGAAAATAAGGGTTGGGCTAGGCTGACCAAATAAAATCCAGGTCAGGGCTCCTGTAACTTTAACAGTTGTAGAGACAAGGGAATTTCAGCCAGTGTCATTTGTATGCAATTAGTTCCTAGTGATATTCCCTCTTCATCACGACAGTTAAAGGTGCAGGCACTATACTAGAGTGACCATATACAAAAGAAGGCAGGGCCCCTGCAACTTTAACTGTTGTGATGAAGAGGGAATTTCACCGGGAACTAATTGCATACAAATGACACTGGCTGAAATTCCCTTTTCTTTACAACTGTTAAAGTTACATGACCCCTGACCTGGATTTTATCTGGTCACCCTAGGTTGGGCAAGTATAGATATTCTCAACTGTTTGGCAACCCTTCCATGAACCATCTGAATGTAGCTCACAGACCACAGTTTCAGAATGTCTAATCTAGGGAACGACTTGTCTATTCCTACCCTCCCTCCATTGCACTGCTGTTGTCATGGAGATTTTGTCAGTAAAAACCTGCCCATATTGGCAGCATTTGCAGCAGGAGTGGCTTTGGTGATGGTGGGAGCATTCAAGATGTTCCTTAGGACATTCGCCACCCATGATGCTGCCCATCTTGTGAGCAGCAATGCTGCTGAAACTTGTAAAGATTCTGTCCAAATCTGGGCTGTTCACAATCACGACATACCTAAGGGGTCCTAATCTGATCCACCAAAACTGTAATACGTTTGGAATTGAAACTGAGATGTCTGACATGCTCATTTCTTGTCTTTCTGTGCCTGCAAGGTTGGCTTGACTAAGCAGCCCAACTCCTCCAGACGGCCCTGGGCCTGGCAAATTGCATGGACAACCGGTAGGAGCTCCAACGCGCCAAACCCTTTGAAGAACAGGCCATGCTGTTGCTTCTGCCACTTGTTCCTTCACAGCGGCTGTCTCCACCTGTGGCTCCATGTCAACCTACTAGGCCTTTAAGCAGATCACACCAGATAAGAGCACTTGTGATGCATCCCGTTGGAGAACGACGCACGGTGACACATGGCATCATAACACGCAGGATGGAGAGAGAGAGAGAGTCACACAAAGCATGCCCCATTCCCCTGATGCACTTCAGCGATGCTTGTGTGCTAAAATTCAGCCATTTTTAAAATATACAGAGTATAGGAAAGGTTTTTGTTCAAGTATATACCAATAATCCTGTTCATTCACTTCTAAATTGCGCAATTCTAAAGTGCAACAGGGTCAGTTCACTCATCACTCATTTTTTCGGGAGTTTTGCTTGGGCAGAATGGCAGGGCAGGATCAATATCTCATTATCAGTCTGCCTGAGCAAATCCTCCATATCCTTTTTTTCTCCATTCTACCCATGAACTTGTTGATTTGAGGATGTCTATCAAATGCCCAAGCCATTCCTTTCATCGTGAACAATGGTGGAACCAGCAGCCCATACACAGGGAGTTGGGGAAGAGTCAGTTTTGCATAGGGGGGAAATAAAATAAAAAAACTGGGGGGGGGGGGGGTTAAGGTTCCAGAGTAGAGGTGGGAAACTGATTGTTCCCTGTCAGGATTGCTTTCTGGCTCACCCTTGGGGGGGGGGGGGCAGATGATGTCAGGGGGCGGACACTCCATAAGTCCTGCCCTTTTCCCCCTGAAGCCCCACCCCCATCATCACAGGGAGAAACTCCAGTACAGAGATGCAGGAGAACATGTTTGCCTCTCTCCGTAACCTACTGCTGAAAGAGAAAAGCCCTGCTCTTATCTCCATTCAGTGGCTGGCGATAACAGTGGGGCTTTCCTCTCCAGTATTAGAGGAAAAAATATTTTCCCTACTGCCAAAAACTCCTGCTCTTACTCCTGTCAGTGATTGGAGATAAGAGTGAGGTTTCCTCTCTCCCAGAGGAGGTGGGGCTTGGGAGAGGACCTCAGTGGTCCAGTTGGGGAAACTCTGTGGGATAGAGTAGGCCAGTGTCCCGAGGTTCCCCATCCATCCCTGTGGATAAACTCATTGATGCTCCCAAGCCTAGAAAAACCAAAAAGCTATACATTCCCAGAGTCAGCCTTTAGAAGAATCTGAAACACTTGTTACAGTGTACTTGTTAGAAGACAAATGAAACCCCCTGAAGAAGGAATAACAGTTCCAAAATGCACTGAGCAGAATAAAGCATTTTTAGTAAGGCTATGCACAGACACCCCCCCCACCCCCCACCCCCCCACACAATTCAAAGCTTCCAAATTGGCCCTGATTTGCCTTGGCCTGATTTGACCCTGATCTGACCTGCTTCAGATCCAGATCACACCTCGGACATCTGAATAATTTGGATGTCCATTTTCCTGGGCACCTGCCAAGCAGCTGTTCGGTGAGCACCTAGAAAAGCCAGGTGTGAGGCCAACCAGAAGTCCATTGGACCCTGCCCTCTGCTTCCCCGTGAAACGGCCCTTCATGGTCACCATTGTGCATAACATTAGATCTACGAAAATACAGCGCCCCCATTTTCAGTAAAAATTGAGGCTTGCATGGAGGACAGGCAGCTTCCGGGTGTGAACAGACGGGTTCGGTAAATCCCAGCCACTAGTGTGGCGCAGTGGTGAGGCAGCAGCTCGCCATTGTCAAGATTAGTCTGAAGCGATCCGAAGCACTTCAGATCAATCCAACCTGCTTCAGACCAATCTGGACTGGTCTGAAATCACCCTGCTTCATTTCAGGATTTGATTGTGGAAACAAAGCAGTCCGCAGTCCTAATTTTTAGGCACTTCAAGAACTTTTTCTCTCCTGCTTTTGAGTGACATCCAGTGCCTTTCCCATGTGTTGGTTTGAGACTTTGGGGGAGGCAAATCTGACTTTGTCAGGCCTCAGGTGTTCAGCATAAACATTGTAATTTAGATCTAAAAGAAAGCCTCACCTGTAATAGCTTTAAATACTTGTAGATGGATATTTGGGCCTTCTGGGCCAATTAATATTGGTTTTAAAACTTAAATTGCAGGGTTGCTGAGTATATGTATGTATTATTTTTATTTTTGCCCAACCACTGAAGGAAGGACGTATATTGTGGTGATCGATGGATGAAATTTTTAGGGCTTTGATGGCTTGGTAAAGTCCAGAAGACCTTCTCTTCTGCTGAATAAAAAGCAGAGTCCTCCTTCGCATACCGATTTGCATTTTAACATTCTAAAACAGGTTCCAATCTGGGCTGTTTATGATCCTGTTGGCAACAGGCACATTTGAGACGACAAAATGACTGACAACCATATTACTGTGCCCATCTTTATAATCTTCTTTGGCGGAGGACAAGTGACAGCTTACCTAATACCTGTCACCCCTCATCAATTAGCTGTAAACAATTCAGATATGAAGGTCCAAATTGGATCAAAGCAGATACAGTTTGCAAGGCTCGGACACGCTGTACATTTTGAAAATTCGGGCATGACTAACAACAGGGCCTTTATGAATTGTTTAATGAAGTATTTCTAACGGGGCACCTTTTTTCCCGCTCTTCTCCTAAGGAGCTCTGGAAGGCATACATCTTCATTGTCACAATAACTGCATAAGGTAGAGCCATAGAAATTGAAATAGTAACTGAAAGTAATATATAAATTCTGCCCTTCCTCTAGGGTAGCCTCCTCTAACCTGGGCCAGGTCTACACCCTGGCTGAATTCGGACAACACGATAGTCAATGGTGGGGTAATAATCAATTCAACAGTTGTTCATCTAGGGGGTACTCCCCACACAACATGGTAATAAATAATCAACCGTGGTGTAGATTAGGATCAGCACTGAGTTGACTATGGCAGCATTCGGACGACATGATAGTCAATACAACTGACGATTGTTTCCCCCACCCCAGCTGCTTATTGTGTCGTCTGAATTCAGCCCCTCTGTTAAATCCTACAATCCCATCATGGTATCGCTATATATCCCTTTTACACATTTACACCTTGTAGGACACACAGTGACATGGTAATTTGGATAATGTGGAATAAAATGCAGGAAATAACACTATGAGCTCCATCACACCAGCGATTTAGTGCACTCTCGCCATGCCTGGTGTGCGGATTTGCAGCACAGTGCTCACCTGATGACCTGTCCTACCCACACCCTGCCTTTTCCCCATCCTTTCCTAGAATGCTAAAAGTCTGGATGATTTTCCCTAAGCGCATTTAATGCACCCTAAGCTTCCATGTAGTTTTGAAGGCACTGGGGGCTTGAATTGATTGCATCAGGTCCAGGCAGGGAAAAGCGATCTCTCCCAGCAGCCAGCTCCAAGCCTAACCTAAACCTTGCATCCCAGGCAACACCTGAATCTCTGCAGAGATGGGATTGTACTCCCTCAATGCCCCCAAAGAGCCAGACTTAAGGGTCGTTCCATTTTTGCCCCGCAGAATGTTGGTCTGATTGAAGTACTCATCTGACAGGACCTGAGTGGAGGAAGAAAGAGAAGGGGAGGGGAGGGGAGGGGTAGAGTGGAGTGGAGTGGAGTGAAGTGGAGTGAAGTGGAGTGGAAGAGCTAATGAGCGAAGGAGCGAAAGAGCAGCTTTTCAGATGAAAGGGATCATAAGCTTGATGCGTTTCTGCATCAGAGGTAAACGCGGAGGCAAACCGGGGCGGAGGGATTAAGTGTGATGGGGGTCTATGAAAGGGAAATGTGGAATGTGCACTTCAATACCATTATAAAGCAGTAGTGAAGATCTAGCCCTCATGTTCTCTAGATGTGTTGGACTATGGCCCCCATAATCCCTTACCATTCTGGATAGAGCTTATCAGAGTTGTAGTTCAAACCATATGGTGGGTTCCATGATGTATATCCCTGCCAATAGGGTACGTTAGGCTGAGTCATAGTGACCAGCTCAAAGTCATCCAATAAGCTACAGGAAGGACTAAGGATTTGATGCCCAGTTTGCTCTGTCTAGTACTACTCATCGGCTCCTTCACTGATAGCGCTGGGGAGGGGGTGGGAATGGAAACTCATCGCTGGGAATTATTAGGAAAACTATTTTTTTTAAAAACTGCCAATATCATAGTACCCTTATGTAAATATTAGGGGTGCCCAGGGATTTTCTATGGTCTACATATTTAGGCAAAGCAATCTGATTTGCACCTCCTACTTTAACACATGGATCAGAATGCAGTTATCCTTTCTTTGTTTTTACGTCTGTGAATTTTATGATTCAGCTCTCAGCTAAAAAAAAAATACTAGAAATGCATACTAGGAATGACCTGCCTAGAGAGATTCTCCTGGTATCTACATTTTACTCCTTTCATCACCAGATGAAGGCCTTCTTATTTTCCCCACATTTTAGTGTTCTAGTATTTAGCTCTGCTGTTTTAAATCTGTATTTTATATCTCTGCATTGCTGCTAGTTTTTATTCTGGTTGTGATTTTATATTGTCATTTTAAGTTTTTATATTCTATATTGTTTTATGCTGTACCCTGAGTTTTTAATTTTTGTGAACCACCCAGAGAACTTTAGTTATGGGGCAGCATAGAAATGTAATAAATAAATACATAATTTAGGATAAAATGCATTAAAAAATAAAATCACAGATGGATGCAGAAACATGATGATTTTATGATTGAATGAACACATGCGAAACTAACACAGACCGGAAATAGACTAATCTTACATCCCTAGCAAATACACAGCTGTGTTTGGAGTACAGCAAACAACTATGATTGCCCAATCTCATAGCACTGGGAAAGATGCAGAAAAGAACAACCAAAAAGATCAAAGGACTGGAAAACCTCCTATATGAGGAAACGCTAAAGTGTTTGGGGCTTTTATAGGGGACTTGAAGGGGACATATTTATGCATGCATGCATGTATATATGTATGTATATGCCTTAGTAATATGCATATACCACTTACGAGAGAGAGAGAGAGAGAGATTTCTAACATTACAAAGGTTTATAATGTTGCAAATTTTATGGAGTGTCAAGAGTGAGAGATTTTCCTCACTCTTTCCTAAACTTTAGGAGGGGATCTACACTAGAGCCCCATCTGAGTGAAAGTCAGTGTGATGGTAGTATTCCTTCAGAACAGAATAGCTTCTGTTTAGGCACATGGTAATGAATACAGTGCAGTATCTATAGTTTTGATAATGTGACTGAGTGCCACACAAAATCGCATAGTGTTCTAATTGCGGGAGAAGTAGGAACAGATTGAAAGGTCACCTGAGCATAGTTGTGTCACTTCCTGATGCAAGTGTGTGCCACATATTGCTTTGCAGAGCTTGGATTGCATTAGAAGTGGGAAGGATGAGCTGCTGCCTCTGGTTTCTTTTCTTTCTTTCTTTCTTTCTTTCTGACTTCTTGTTCTTGACTTCTTGACTCTATTGCTGCACCGTTGATGGTGTGCAGCAATAGAGGTTTAAAAGTAACAAGTCAGAGCTCTTGCCACACACACACACAAAAAGTCACAGAGGAGAAGGGTGGAGTCTGCCTTTCAGCTACTTCAATTTCCTTCTCCTCCTCTGCTCATGCCTTCAGCATACCAACTGGCAAGGGACCCCCCCACTCACCCTCAATGCCTTCTTCTTTCTCACTCACTCTTACATGGCAGTGCCAGGCAAAATGGCCCCTTGATGCTCCTCCCACCCACCCCATGTCTCTCTCCTCCTCCTTCCTGCTCTCAGTGATGGCAGTGGCAAGGGATCGTTTTGCTGTGCAGCCATGCAAGAGAGACTGAGAACGGAAGAGGACTTTTCTGGAGACGGCCCTTTACAGCCACCGTAGTGTCCGACATTAGATTTATGACAATAGAGAGCCCTAACTTCATTAAAGATGGCAGCTCTCAGGGAGGATGGACAGCTGCCAGGCATGAAAGGACAGGTCAAGTAAGCCCTGGCCAGTCATGCAACAGCTCAGTGGTCAGGGAGCAGTAGGTCAGTACCACTTCGGATCAGGCTAAAGCACTCCATACCCTATCTGACCCACTTCGGGCTGCTTTGGTTCAGGATTTGGATCAGGGACCAAAGCGGTGCACAGCCCTAGACAAAAGGAAGTTCTATTTTACACCACACATAGATAATTAATAACAAATAAAAAAATAAACTCATGGACTTCACTGCCACAAGATGTGGTGGATGTGACTACTCACTTAGATAGCTTTTAAAAGGGGGCTATATATTTCCATAAAAGGTGAGTTTATTAATGGCTATTAGCTATGATAGCTAAATGGAACCTCCATATTGTAAGGCAATATACCTTTGAAAATCAAAACTTGGGAACAAACTGTGAGAAAATTTCTTGTCTCTCTTTGGTGCTTTAAGTTTTCAGGAAACATCCCATTGTCCAAAACCTGGGAACGGGATGCTGTTCTAAATAAACCTTTCGTCTGATCCATCAAATAGCTCTAAATTCTAGCTGGAGGTTTTGGGGGAGAATAGTGATTCAGTTCCTTAGTAAGTTTATAATAATACAAGATGTGTTAAACCTTAGAAGTGAAGGGATGACTGGAGACTTTCCTCCTGCATCACTAACATTTCTTTTATTTTTTTATCACATGTTATCCTGCAAGCCATAAACATTTGCAAGCCATAAACAATTAGGATGACGGTGACATAAGCAGGGATGATCCAAGACATGTTGGTGCCTGCAGTAGAAAAATCCACATTCACCCCCGCCCCCCACTCCATGGGAATAAAGAGATAATAATGAAACAAAGTGATCAGTACGTTGCTATCCTTTAATAGCGCCACCGCATCCGTTGCCTGAAGTGGGTCTCCTCATCCTGGCTAATGATGTCATTGGGGTTGGATCAAAACTGAGGATTTATGAGCAGGGAGGAAAAGAGCAGCGACGATTTGCAAAACTAATAAAAGGCAAGAGCCCAATTGCAGCTGAACGGTGGAACAAGCAAGACCCTTGCCTCAAGCTAATCAGAACAAACTACCTGGGCAGTGACAAAGCTATTATGAAAGTGTCAATCATTGTGGGAGACATGCATTCAGGGTCTCTCGTTCTGGAGGGGGGTTAGAAAAGTCCTGTGAAACCATCTAGACTGGATGCAAAGTGTTTAAATATAACACCTCAGAGTGGAAGGATGGGAAGGAACCACTGGCCTTTAAAGAGCAGCCATTAGATATGGCAGCAGGAAGGCATCATAATGACTGCCCGCGCCCCTCGCTTAAGTAATGTGCTATAGGCATACACGGTTATGAATATTAACACTTTGGGAACATATGGTTAAAGTAATACTTTTCATGAAATCTCTCGCTGCAGGGACTCCAATCTCTCATTTAGTATGACTTGTCCACTAACTACGTGATAGCTTTGTAGAATAAAGTGGTTCTATTATTACATGCCTGGTAGTCAGTGGTAGTTGGGTGTGTGTTTTATTTAAGGTCTCAGTGTGAAGTCACTTAGATTGAAATTGACTTAGATGTTGTACTGCGTATGTGTGTTTTTTTCTTTTCTTTTCCTGCTCCACGGCTATAATCCTATACACACTTACTTCAGAGTACAGCCAGGACAAAACGACAGCACCAATATGAAAAATACTTGTCATTCCCCATGAAAATGGAATATAAGATAGCTTTTATTAGATTACGTTTTGAACAAATGGATTCAATGATGAAATGGGGCCGATATTATGGTATCCCAGTACAGAATAGATTGTGTGTTTGTGGAGAGCTAGTTCAGGAGGATTTGGCCCATTATATGCTTGAGTGTAGGTTATACTCCGACACTAGAGGAAAATATTTAGATTCCTTTTTAAAGAAAATGAAATATTGGAGTATATCACACAAATTGAACTTTCTCCTACAATCAGAAAATCAATTTGTTGTTCAAAGAGTTGCAGCGTTTGCAATTAAGGCTGCAAAATGTAGAGAAAAGTTCCTCTATTCACCGGAATCTCTCTGTAAAGGGCCATAGTAACTAGCAGATCTGAACATTTTTAAATTGCACCTTGACAAGATTTTAACTATTGTTTTAGCCTTTTTAATTGCAATGTTTTATGGTTGTATAAGCTAAATTCAGCTCAATTTTATTCATCCTGTTTTATGTGTTGATGCTAAAATGTGCCATTTGTCCCAAATATGTAAACCTTTTATAGTTTTAATGATAGATACTGTTTCTTTTTACTTGCAATGGTCCTCGGACTCAGCAATAAAGTATTTGTTGTTGTTGTTACTTCAGAGTAAGCTCCATTGAAAACAATGTGACTTGCTTTTGACTAGACATGTGTGGGATTGCAGCACTGCAAATTACTTTTGAATTTCAATTTTTTTAAGATTTAATTCTTTATTTCTGTATTTTATTAGATTTATTTATTTATTATTTAAAACATTTATTCATTTAAAACATTTTAGCAAATATTTATTTTAAAAATTTAAATATTTATTTAAAATGTTTATTTATTTAAAATATTTTAAAATAAGAGCTTGTTCCGCAGGTGTGGGGCCACTGCTGAAAAGGCCCTCTCCCGTGTAGATACCCACCTAATTTCTCTCACAGGTGGGCAAATGAGAAGGGCCACTTTCTAATCTTAGAGTGCGGGCAGACTGATATGGGTGAAGGCAGTCTTTCAGGTTTATTGCATTTTGATACCATACCACCTGAAGCTCTCTTGCTGGTTCGCAACAGTCAAAACCATAAAATACAGTGTGATCAAACAAAATGTAAAAAGTTTAAAAGTTTAAAACTACAGTAGAAAATCAAAGTAAAATCTAGCAGCAGCGTATAAATCCAAAACACAAAAAGACATTTTAAAACAACAAAAACTGAAGGGCTCAAATACCTGAGATAATTTTTTAAAAAAGTTTTCACCTGGTGCTGAAAAGACTGCAATGTAGGTACCGGGTAAGCCTCTCTGGGGCAGGCATCCCACAACCAGGTTGCCAGAACCTCTGTTTAGTAGCCACACACCTCTCTTCATTTAGTGGGGTCACCTAGAGGCCTCTGAAGATGACCTTATGGTCTGGGCAAGTATGTAAGGGAGGAGACGATCCTTCAAGTAAATTGGACCCAAGATGTTTAGGGCTTTGAAAGTTAGTACCAACAGTTTGAATTGGGCCCAGAAACAGATTGGAAGCCAGTGCAGATCACAAAAGACTGTTATAATGTGTCCATATAAACTACAAATGCTCCTAAACCTTTTGTAGTTCATTGCTGTTGAGCAGCAGACAGCAACATAGAATTCAAAATGACTTTAACTGGGATGGAGCTAGAAGTGTGCAGAGTGGGTCTCCTCCAGCCCCGAAATTTGGGGTGGAGCTTCGTTGAGGCGTTTCTCAGCCCCAATTGCAGAGTGGGTCCCTCTCTCCACTCTGCCAGATGGTTTGGTGGAAAAACGCTCCATTTTCAGGTAACCGGTACATTCTTGTCAATGAGAATTAACAGAAATGCTCACAGCTCCCTTGGTTTTAAAGATAAAAACACGAAAATTGGCACTGTGACAGCTTTTAAAGAAGGCTTTAGGCACGCCATGTTTGGAGCAGATCTCTGCATGCAGTAATTTATAGGGATTTTTTAAAATCCAAAGTCAAATGTCCTCTCGGGCACCTCTCGTGCCTTGATCTGTATGGCAAGGGAGAGGGAAATGAAACAGCGGTATAAAAGCATTTAACACAATAATAAAGAAGTAAATGTATATTAATAAATGCCACAACAGCAGCACACACCTGGCCCATCCTCAGGGAGGACAGGAGGTTTGCGGGAGGAGGAGGCACCTCTCCCCCAGTGTCGATCAGGAACATTGGAGCAAGGCAAGGCAAGGCAACAACAGCTTCTCCATAGGTGGCTATGCGGCTTGGAGAAGGAGGAGGAGGAGGAGGAGGAGGAGGAGGAGGAGGAGGAGGAGGAGGGCAGCGATGAGGGTCCCCCCCTGCACTGGAAGCCCAGCCAGCCAATAGGAGTAATAGTTTAACTGAAATAAACTATCAGGTGTAGAAGCTCACTCACGATGCCAGCCCAGCATACTTTCACACTGTGGTTGACTTCTGTGAGTCCGAGCAGAAATGCGCAACCAACAACCAGCCCTGCGCTCCCTCTCTCCCCATGCCCAGAACCACCAGCAACAGAGTTTCCCATGCCTCATGAGGGGATGCTATCAAAGTGTGCTTTATTAATTGTGTACTGCTTGCGTGCACCTACAAGAAGAAGACACTTGTAGCTTTAAAGCCAAGTGCTGCTGGGAAGGCTCAGCTTAAAGGAAAGAGAGCTACAGCATGTCAAACCATTACAGGGAAATCATCATCATCATCATCATCATCATCATCATGCAACCCAGCCCTGCAAGGTGGGACGGGCAGGCACATTGGAGGAAAAAGCTTTAAAAGAACAGGCAGGCAATGTTTCCAAAAGGATTTCTATTGAAACGGCTTCTTTCCCCCATCCCTGATTTTTAAGTTAAAGAACAGACACAGGCACACAGCTGCCTTGAATGGACGTAAAAGAATATTTGAAGGAACAATTCAAATTTTAAAAGGATTTCTTAAGATTTTTGGACGTGCACACGCTGGGGACGGAACAGGTGAAACAAACGAAGCAAGACAGCCAAACAACAACAACAAAATCCCTCTCTCTCCTCTCTCTTTGCAAAGAAACACAGCCATCTCTCTGCAACACAACAAAAGATAGCATAGATCTCTCTCTCTCTCCCTCCCTCTCTTTCCTAAATAAATTCAATAATATCTCACTTTACAACGAATGGTATCTCATTTTGCTCTGTCCCTCACTCTCGCTCTCTCTGACCAAAATAAATGCCGTAGGACCGAGAACCACAATGAGCACACGGAATCAAGGACTGTGAGAAAAATGATTTTCATTCCCTCTCCCAAACACTGCGATTGGGGGAGAACAGAACAAGGTCACAGACAGCGCTGTGGCAATTCCTAATTGGTTAGCCACAGATGTCAATATCGATTATAAAAACTACCCCACCCCATCACTCCATGTTCCTTATTGGGAGGTTTTCAATTAGACACACAAAAAGGTTGAATAATTTAGGAGACATTAGAAGCTCTGATTGGGCTCATCTCCACTCCAAAATGATTCTATTGGTTTAGAAGTAGCCAATCCCCACTCTGGAAGGCTGTATGCACCGCAGATGTTCACGGTTATCAGATAATTCTGGGGCAGAGCGCGCACCCCTATGGGTAGAGTTCTAGCAGGGACTTGTATAGATTAATGTGGCACCAACCAGTACTGGCTGCCTCCATACATGATATTGAACTAAGACAATTAAGAACCACAAGGGAACTTTTTCATCCAAGGCCCAAGTCAACAATTTTATGGCAGTTCAGTGTGAGGAAATGATACAGATGCTGGGCCAACATCGAGATCAGACTGCCAGCAAGTCTTATTGTCATAGAGCCTATCTACACAGTACCTTGGAACATTTTAAATAGTATTTTAAAACGTTCCAAATAGATGCATTCCAAAACGTCTTAAGGCACATTAAGGAGTACTCACGTTACAGGAGAAAAATTCTTCAGTCTTCAAAGCAGTGTCTGCGGTCTCACACCCTTCTGTCCGTCTCTTTCTGTTTCGTTTTTATAGTGAGTTTAGGGCAAGGCATTGTGGGTGCTGTAGTTCACTCGCCCACTTCCTCCTTAGTTTCCCTTTCATTCCCTAGCTTTCAATGAGTTTAGGGCAAAGCATTGTGGGCGCTGTAGTTCACTCGCCCACTTCCTCCTTAGTTTCCCTTTCATTCCCTGGCTTTCAATGAGTTTAGGGCAAAGCATTGTGGGCGCTGTAGTTCACTCGCCCACTTCCTCCTTAGCCCCTCTTTCTTCCCCACCAATCAACAGCTAAGCATTTGGGCGCTGGTAAACGAAGCACTGCCCTCACGAATCACAAACGGTAAGGAAGGACACATTATTTTACTTAAAATGATTTATTAAAAGTAAAAACCATTGTATAGAGCTGAAGTGAGTTTTAAAAAACCTTGGGTATACAACGTTCAAAGGAGTGCGTCATGTGGCCCAAAGAGTTTTCGTAACCCTTATAAAATGTTACAAAGCTAGAGTGTAGATCGGCTCATAGACACTGCTCTTTTGCACATTTGTCTTGCTTCTTGGGGAGGCAGCTGATATGCCTCAGCAGACCAGATTTGGCTCTTTGCCTTCCAGTTGCTGATCCCTAACTTATGTCTAGTGCATATCAGATTCTATCTCTGTGTTTGTGTTTACTAATAACAAGAAAACATAAAAAAAGGAAAATAAAGCTGCATAGACATTAATAGATCACATAATGTAAATGCAATGTATGCATTGTGACGAGCTAGTTTAGACAATGTAAAATTAGTTTCCAATTTGTTTCTTATTTAGACAGAAAAAATGTACTACAACTCCTAGCATTCTTCAGCCAGCCATGCTGGCTGGGGAATGCTGGAGGTTGTAGGATGTTTTCTGGCTCGACATGCATAAGCATTTATGCTTAGTATTTTATTTATTGTAGCAGTAATACAGTTTGTTTGCCTATGGGTCATAACAACAAAACATTATTAAACTATTACGTATATAAAAATTACATGAAAACCACCAAACATTATATTATTCAGACTGTATGTGTTAGAAATAATTTAAATGAAAAGGGAATCTGTTTTTTAAAAAATCATAATAAAAAAATGGAAATTGATTTATTATTAAAATTTACGCCTCCTTAGCAATTTACAGCATGATTTACAGTTCTATCCTTTAAAAATGTTTAACTACAAATATAAAGTGCTGCATGGTAAATAAATAAACAAACTCTTATCAGAATTAAATAAAAAAACAAGTTCCTGAAGAACTGACCTATGGTCTTTCCTGCTTAAAAGGGATGGGTGGTTTCAAATTTCCATTGCAAATTTCCTTTATTATAGAACAGGGTTGTTGAACTCTTTCAGCCTGAGGGCCGCATCCAATTTAGAGAAGCTCGGGGGGGGGGGGGGGCACATTCAAGTGGTGGGTTGGGCAGAAGGCACAAAGAGCAGTTCTGAAGGCCAAAGTGATTACCATATGGAAAGGTCACTCTAGTGTAACAGATGACCACATGGAAATGTCACTCTAGTGTAGCAGGGCAGGGCTTTGCTCACTCTAGTATAGCAGGGCAGGGCTCCTGCAGCTTTAACTGCTGTGATGAAGAGGGAATTTCACCAGGTGCTGCATGCATAGAAATGACACCAGCTGAAATTCCCTTTTCTAAACAACTATTAAAGATACAGGAGCCCTGTTCTCCTTTCCATATGATCACCCTACAAAATACCAAATAACCTAAACCAAAAATACTGGCATAATTTAGCTACTAGTAGCTAAGCCTTTAAACCTTTTAGAAGGGGGAGGGGAATTCACAGAAATTGGGAAACTACCGAATGATTGGTGTCCAGTGAGAAGGGGAAGGGTGTGTGGCCATCTGGGGAACCAGACTTTATGGACAGGGGTCAATTTCAGACCACAGGCAGGCTGGATACGGTCCATTGGCCTGAGGTTCAACCCTGCTGTGATAAAACAATAAAGTAGAGACACAGATCCTCAGCTGCCTTGCTTCCAAGACAGTCTTCTGGGCAATATAGGGGAATTTTGTTCACCTTCATTAGAATTATTCGTTGAAAATTCTGGCTTGGTCTTATGATTTCATTAAAAACCTCTTCTGCTACAGCAAAGCCCATGGCCATTTGGAACTGGATTGACATCTGTTGTTTCACGTTTGACAAATGTTTTGAGATTAGGGAACTCTGGGTCGTTGTCGTTGCTGCTTAAAGTGTTGCTGGCAACATTTACCACCACCACTACCAATCATAATAATACAAAATGAATACAGAAAACTCAGCAAGGTTGACTATTGTACATCATGCCACCAATTATACTACAAGGTTCCCACATGCCATTGTGTATTAAAGGTCATTGCACAAAGAGAATGAGGCTTGGGTTACATGATTCCTTTGCCTTCTTTTGTTATTTGGGCTTCGTATCACACATTCATCTGGCCCAAGAAACAATCATCTTACAAACTTCTCAACAGCTACAGCTGGAAATTAATCTCCAAACTGAGTCTGAGGTTGCATTTTTGCTTTATTGCCAGTGGGAATGCTCATTGCCACTTCCTCACCAATAGGTATTTCAGCATTGCATTACATTTAATCGCTACTATAGGACAGATCAGGGATGTGCAACCTGCTGCCCAAGTTCATATGACTCTCAAGCTCATTTCAAAAGCCAGTGTGTGTTGGTGGCTCTGATTTCGGTGGTATTTTAAGAATGTATTAGTTTTTATATGTTTTTAATCAGTTTTATGTATTTTATGTCATTTGCTTTTAATGTTGTTTCCCGCCTCGATCCGGAGGGAGAGGCGGGTAAGAAATAAATTATTATTATTATTATTATTATTATTATTATTATTAAACCCTCTCCCCAAAATAGGTTCAGCATCTTGGATTGCTCTTTTAGAGTTCTGGCTGTTTCTGTCCGAAACCCAGAGTGGACTCACAGCCTCACTGAAACTGGAGCCACCAGCCTCCACTATCAAAAGCCCTCAATTCAGTCTGCTAGCATGCATGACCTGTCCCTTCCCTGGTAGCCCACTTCCTGGGAAGGAAGAGTGAGCGAAAAGAGGCCAAAGGGTCTGCAGTCAACAGTTCTGCAATGATATCTTCCAGGGCTTGGGTGTGCAGTGGTATAGTGGTACATTCTGAAGTGCAGGCTCTCCTCCTGCAGTCCCCCATCACTATCCCCTAGGACAGTCCAAAAATGCAGGCTTATCTATGTCTTATCGGTCTTTTGTAAAGCTAATGGGCCTTGATTGCCCATTCAAGACCAAGCCAGCCCAAGACACAACAGGGATAGCTCATGACAATATATTGCTGCTGGGATAATCCGTTTTCCCCATAGATCACTGTGAGGATTGTGGCTAAACTCAAAGGGAAGAGGGAAGCCTAAGGGGGTTGTTCCATTTCAGTTTGCGAACGTGAACAGGAGTGCATTTTCCCCGAAACATATTCTCACACTCCCCAACTTGCAATTGCATTTTTTAAAAAATGTGTTGGATAGGTTTGTTTAAGAAAAAAAATGTGAACTTCAAAATGCACATTTTCCAAAACAAAATACAATATAGTTTTATGTTTTAGTCGGGGGGGGGAGTACTCATGTTTGATAAATGCGCACAGTAATAAGCATTTTCCCCATTCAAAATGCACACGTTTCCTCTTCAAACAAATCAAAAGACATGGGGGGAATCTACACATAAGCTTGTTACGTTCCAAAATCTAGATTATAACAATGTGAATTGCTACGTTTTAAAACGTAACAGGCCACGTTAAGTAGTCCTTACCTTGGTATACTATCCTTTCTCCCATTTAGTAAGGGCACACCCACTCTTTTCTTCGTTTCTTCCTGTAACGTAGCTTCTTCGCCCCATACTTGACACGCCCACTTTCTCCTTACAACAGCAATACTAAGCATTTGGGCGCCGGAACTAAAGGCCACGCCCCCACGACTGCGATTGGATACTGGAGGTTTGATTTCAGCAACTATGAAATGGTAAGTAAGGACACATTACTCTTTAAAAAATGTTTTATTTAACGAAAAAAGCGTAAAAAATCAAACACAATCGTTGCAAAAAACAACTGCTATAAAACGTAACAGTACGTGTGTCGCATGCCCCAAGGCATCCTCGAAACCAAACCTAAACGTAGCAAAGCTTAAGTGTAGATTCCCCCATGGCGCAGACAAAAACAGCAGTGAGCTGAACCGAGCTTCAGAGGATTTTGGCAAACTCGAATGGCCCTGGTTCTCCCACCCCTACCCTATGCCTGATCAGTGACATAAGGGAGCGCACCAACCAGCAAGAAGCCAGGGAATGAGAAGAGCTCATACTCAGGCCAAGGGTGACTTTTTAGGATGTCACACTCCTCAAACAGTAGAGTGGAGCTAAGGAGGCATAATCTTGCATGGAGGGATTTAGAAGACATCTGCCAACCTCCAGCTTTTGTCAGAAGAAATTTCACCCTTGGAACAGATAGCTCCTAATCTTCACCTCAGGCTTCCTGCATCGGGGTGCTGAAACATCTTTGGGTGGGGGTCCACTGAGCCTTCCATGGGCCAGATGATGTCGGTGGACATGGCCATGTTCACTGGCATCACCAGCCCGCCCATTTTGCCTCTCTCCATGCTGAGAGTGGTACAGAGTTCTGTGCCTCTCTCAGGACAAAGAAAGGGACTCAGCTAAGGACTGAGCCAGTGATGGGAAAGGATGGTTGGTCCTCCCAGCATTAGCCCCTGGCAGCCCACATCCCCACTGTTACTTCTATTCTCAGGAGGAGATGCTCCCCCAGGAGGGATACCTCCTGGGGGAGGCTATTGGGGGCCAAGTGTCAGGTATAACCCTCATGCAAGGCCAGGGAGGCCTTGCAGGGTTGTAAGTAGATCTAATGAGAACTTGTTTAGAATGTCAATGTCTCTGCAAACTTTCTCTGACAGAGTTTTCTCACTCCTTGTTGCGGCCTTGAGGTTGTAAATGTGTCCCTGGGAATCTGAGAGGTGGGGGCCCCACTTTTGGAAGGAGTCACTCAGATTGTAGCATCATCGCAGCTTGGGGGTACTCCTGGATCCGTCGCTCCAGATGACAGCTCAGATTGATGCGACGGCCAGGAGTGCCTACTATCAGCTTCGGCTGATACGCCAGTTGCGCCCCTTCCTAGAGTTGGAAGACCTAAAGACGGTAGTGCACGCACTGGTAACTTCGAGGCTCGACTTCTGCAATGCACTGTACATAGGGCTACCTTTGTGCCTAGTCTGGAAACTTCAACTTGTTCAAAATATGGCAGCCAGGTTGGTCATCGGTACATCTAGGGGTGACCACATTACACCAGTTTTAAAATCACTTCACTAGCTGCCGGTCAGTTTCCGGGCGAAGTATAAAGTGTTGGTTATTACCTTTAAAGCCCTACATGGTTTGGGCCCAGGCTACCTACGGGATCGCCTTCTCCCGTACGATCTGCCCCGCACTCTTAGGTCCTCTGGGAAAAACATACTCAAGCCAGCCAGAACTAGGCTGGCGAGTGTTACCCAGAGCTCCTTCTCTTCTATGGCTCCCAGACTATGGAATGGTCTGCCGGAGGAGGTTAGACAAACTGACAGTCTTCACAAATTCAAGAGAGTCGTGAAGACTGTTCTTTTCTGGCAGGCCTATCCGGATGAATTTTAACTGTTTTAATGATGTGTTTCTCTTGTTTTAATTTTTTAACTCTGTCATGTCTGTATGTGTATTGTGTTCCCCGCCTCGATCCGTAGGGAGAGGCGGGTTATAAATTATTATTATTATTATTATTATATTATTATTATTATTATTATTATTATTATTATTATTATTATTATTATTATTATCTTAGTGGGTTGAGCAGTGCCACCCTGTTGACACATGGACATGATTTATAGGCCACAGGTCCTGTCTGTCAAGCAGCTTTGAACAGGCCATGCCTCCGTTTACTGGACAGCCATCTGTCAGGGATGCTTTAAGGTGGATTCCTGCATTGAGGAGGGGGTTGGACTCGATGGCCTATGATCCTATGATAAGCGGGGGTGGGGCAAAAATAACAAGCTTTGCTAGGTTCATCTTTCGACGCAAGGCCTGACATCCCTCCTTGCTTGGATCCATCTCTGTTTGGGACTTTGAAAGCACTCTGCACATGGACTCTCTTCTATTTGGACTCTGGATTTCTAAGGAGTGTGCCATGAAAAGTACAGTGAAGCTTTTCATAGACTTGAACTTGCATTTGCTGTGGATTGTGTGTTTTCCTGGTCAGCTCAACTGTGCATTATTTTTGCCTGCCAGACTGAGGTGGCAGGGAGTTGCTGGTGCCAAGCAGAAACACGGCACTCCTGTGCCTGAGATTTTACCCTTCCCATGATCTTGTAGGCATTGGCCATGTCCCCTGAGTTACCGGTGTTTGCAGCATTTGAAGAAGTTACCTTGGGATGATTTGTTAAGCCTTTCAAGAATCCCAATAAATCTTCAATAAAAGAAGTCTCACTGATGTGAGTGTCTTATGTCAGTTTGCCAGTACATGTGAATGCCAGAGGGAACGGGCATGCACATGACACCAAGCCCTGCTCCCTGGAGGAACCCAGGGAGGCTCTGTATTAATGTGCTATATGATCAGTGTGAAGAAGAGGCCAAGATGGCTATGGTCTGGCTAAGAAAGGCAACATTGGCCTACCTTACAGGACTGGCCCTCTTGGCTGGGAGAGGGAGAATTCATATAAGTGTTACAAGCCAGCACTGCTGGTTCCCAGCAACCACACCTGGACTCTTATTTTGAGAGGCCCAGTCGCCAAGGTCATCTTTAATTGGAAGTGGACAGCAAGAGTTTCAGCTGTGGGAAAATTCTGCTTGAAGGGAGGGGGCTCTAAGAGCGAGCGGGAAGGCTGGGGATCGGTCTCCGCCAATCACGGTACCAGCCGACCCAAAAAGGGATATAATGGTATAGCAACAGGGTGGAAGCCATCTTCTCCTGGACCAGGTACGTGGATGGAGGGATCCCTGACCAGTGAAGTGACAGCTGGGGATTAGATAGATTTATTGTTTTGATGTCTGGTTCGTTCCAGGGAAAGACTTGTTACCTTTGGGTGTGATTTAGAATGGGTTAATTGGTTTATTGTGCTGCTAAACTCTACCTCAAGCCTTACCCTACCCCCATCCCCTTGAACTCCTCCCTTCATCCCTTGCTTGTATTTTAATGGTTTACTGTCTGACTGAAGCCCTATGGGGAATAGATTTAAGTTTTGAATAAACTGCTTCAGTCCTTAACGTGTGTGGTTATTTCTGAAGGCTGGCTTGGGGCCATTTGGCATTGGGCTAGGGAGGTGGGCTAGAGGGAACTCAGACGGTGAGTCCTAAGCCTACCTTGTAGGGAGGTGGGGTGAGCCCTGCTTTCCTTCACAATCAGCTGGAGATAGTACCAAAGTTATCTATCCCAAAATAATCAATCCCTTCCAAGATCTCAGAATTGGCCATCAGTATCCCCTCCATCTTCTCTGGATTCAGTTTTAATGCATCTGTCATCAGCTCACTCAGTGGCTTCATAGGGATATTAATTGAATAGCATTGGGTTGTAACAAAAGGCCTGGGGCTGAGTAAGCATCTCCAGCTGTAATTCACTGCACATGTTCAAACAGAAAGAAACAAAACCAGTGGTGAGCCAATCTTGACACTCCAGCCAGATGTTCCAGTTAGGTCAGATGTGTTTTTGGTAATCTCAATTAATTGGCGCGGGATACAACTAAAATTGTTTAATCACTGGACTGCTCAAATAGAAGAGAAACTGCTTCCTCTCTCTCTCTCTCTCTCTCTCTCTCTCTCTCTCTCTCTTTCTCTCTCTTCAGATGCTGAATGAAATAAAATTAAAGAGATCCATCATCCCTTGCTTCATTAGAAAGACATTTCCCAATTTTGAAAACTGTTTCCATTGAAAATGAGGAGAATTAAACGTTGGTTTGTAAGGATGTCTTATGATGCAATCTTATGCATGTTTAGACAGAAAGAAAGTCCCACAACTCCCAGCATTCCTCAGGCGGCATGGCAGGTTGTAGGGCTTTTTTCTGTCTAAACTTGCATAGGATTGCGTCCTAAATGGATCTCATTTAATGCATGCACGTTTGTTGTTGCTGTTTTAAGTGTGGAGAAACTGTGGACCTCCAAATGCTGTCGGTTTGCAAACCCCATCCACCCCACTCAGCCTGGGCAATGGCCAGGGATAATTTATTTATTTACTTACTG
The DNA here is from genome assembly GCA_029215795.1 of Anniella stebbinsi. Taxonomy (NCBI): domain Eukaryota; kingdom Metazoa; phylum Chordata; class Lepidosauria; order Squamata; family Anniellidae; genus Anniella; species Anniella stebbinsi. The sequence continues at coordinate 148,704,502 of JARDYH010000004.1, forward strand.
CATCATAAAATACAATATAAAATGTAAAAACTTAAAAATATAAAGCACAAACCCCATTTAAAAAGCTTACAATATAAAGTACAAACCACAATAAAAACTAGAAGCAATGCAGAAATTTTAAAAACAACACATTTAAAACAACAAAGCGAAAAGACTCAAATGCCTGGGAAAATAAAAAGGTCTTCATCTGGCATCAGAAAGCTCCTTACGTGGGACAACAGGATTGTACTATACTTGTGGTGGCTGTTTTAAGAATCACAATAAATCAGCCCTTGGGAAGGGGGAAGAGACACAGGACAACAATAAAGAAAAAAACAGAAATACAATGATTTGGGATTGTGTGAGTAAATGGTGTCAAAACCAAGGAAAACAGCTAGTCTTGGATCCATATTTATGTTGGATCAACTGCACTGGCAGGCGTGGGCTTTCCCCCTTCTTCCTTCCCATAGCAGCAACACCCCCCTGAAAATACTATACAGTCGAGAGAGCTGGCTGAGCTGTAGTCTGGGGTGGAAGATCCCTCTGCAGAGTGACCTTCTGCAAGCAGAGCCATTGCTTCCACAGAAGGCAGATCCTGGATCCTACTTCTAGCATGGAAGCATGTTCAGTGTGGCTACAGAACCTTTTCCCTAAGAATATAACACCGGCTGCTCCCTCACCAATTAGCCCATGTCTATGGTCCTTTCCTGCTAACACAGTGTACCTGCTAGCAGAGGTGAGGCAGGTGACAATTTGGGAGAGGACTTTTTTATTATTGTGGTGCCCCACTTGTAGAATTCTCTGTCTAGGATGGCTCACCTGGTACAAATACTACTGTCTTTTCAGCACCAAACGAAACTAAGTTTGTTCTTCCAGACTTTGAGCCTATCTACACTACTGCTTTAAAACAGTTTATAACAATTTTAAACCAGTCAATAACGGTTATTAACCGGTTTAAAACTGTTATAAACCGTTTTTTTTTAAAAAAAAATCAATCTTCTACAATTACTTGATCTGGTTCTTCCACTCCTTTTAACTGCTGTTTTATTGTTGTTTCCCACCTCTGAATGTTTCTCTGCATTGTTGTTTGTATTGTTGTTTTTAATCTTGTAAACTGCCTTGGAATCTTATAGTATTGGCAGAATTGAAATCTGTTAATACATAAATAAGAGCCTTACTAGATCAGCCAAAGGGTTCAGCTAGTCCAACATTCATTTATTTATTTATTTATTTATTTTATTCCATTTATATACCGCCCCATAGCCGAAGCTCTCTGGGCGTTTTACAAAAATTAAAAGCACTGAACAATTAAAACACCAATATACAAAATTCAAAATCATAAAGCATAAAAACAAGTTAAAATTACAATATCCTTCTGGGTCAAAGCACAACAACAACACAACAACACAAAAACCCTCATCATATGCTGTTAAATGCCTGGGAGAAGAGGAAATACTTGACCTGGCGCCAAAAAGATAACAATGTTGGCGCCAGGCGAGCCTCGTCAGGGAGCTCATTCCATAATTGGGGGGCCACCACTGAAAAGGAAGTGGCCAGCCAGTTTTACAGGAAGGGCCAGCCAGTTTCCAGGTTCCATTCATGTTTTGGTTCTTGTGCAAAATTCTTAATTCATTAAATTCATTTTAAGTCAGCAGAAATACTTCATTTTTACACTACTTCACCCTCCAGAGAAAAGTGTGATCCTTTGATTAGTGCAATGGAGCTCTTTTTTTCCTTCTGATAACACCTCATTTCATAGCTACGCACCTTGAGTTTCAAAACCAACTCCTCAGGAAGAAATACCGCCATTTCCCATTTTTGCCAATACCAAACATTAGATTTAAGGCTCTTTTCTTTCCAGGAAGCTATTTTAAACAATTTGCCCAGATGTACCCTGACAACCATTACCCAGAGGACCTTCTCTTCTGCTGCTCCCAGACTGTGGAATGACCTGCCGGAGGAGACTCGTCAACTTAACAGTCTTTTAGAATTTAAGAAAGCTATAAAGACTGTTCTCTTCCGGCAGGCATATCCAGTGGAATTTTAGAATGTTTTAAGGATGTTTTTAGGATGTTTTAGGATTTTTTATGCAGTTTTAATAATATGTGTCATGTTTTAATCAGTTTTATGTATTTTATCATGTTGTTGTTCCCCGCCTCGATCCAGACAGAGAGGCGGGTAAGAAATAAATTGTTGTTATTATTATTATTATTATTATTATTATTATTATTAGAATCTGCATGATTTACCACAAAACAAAAATAAATGAATAAATAAATAAATAATATGCTAAAAGGAGGTTTGTTAAGAATGTACGAATTGCTGTGTCAGATCAGACAAAAAGCCCATCTAGGCCTCATCTACAAGAATTCGGCTTTACACCTGGTTAGCCGATTATGCACATATTCGCTGAAGTGCTTTATCGGAAATGCTTGTATGCAGGAGGCAATTGAGCACTCAACTGGTGACCTTACCGGTTGTTTCAAATGCGCTTTACAGGTAGTTAATGCGGAGAATGGCTTGTTCACATAGTCAAAATGCGCTTTAATGGCCAGAGCAAAATAAAGCTCGCTATTTAACGCGCATTTGATAATGCGCATAATCGGATGTTTAAAGCGCCTCTACGCCCGATTTGCGCTCCGTTCTTGTAGAGGTAAATTTTTTAATGCGCCTTGAAAGAGCTTTAAATGCCTCTTGTAGAGGCAGCCCTAGTCTGCTCCTACAGTGGCTAACCAGATGCCTGTGGGAAGCCCACAAGTAGAACAGGACTGCATTAGTACAATCCCAGCCATGTTCCCAGCAACTGGTATATAGAGGCCTACTTCCTCTGATATTGGAAAAGTCTATAGCTGTCACAACTGGTAGCCACTGATTGCCTTGTCCTCCATGAATTTGTCTCATCCCCCTTTACAGCTGTCCAAGGTGTTGGCATAAGCATACGCAGCACATTTCATGAGGATGTGCACGCACCCAGGGAATTTTGTTTATTTGTTTTTTAATGGCGAACATTTATTGAATGCTCAAGACACTGACGGCCAACCCTATGTTAGGTTTGCCTGACCGCAGGAGGGCTATTGGGGTGGGGGGTGGGGAATGAGGAGACACTCCTTAAGCCCAAGCATTGGTGGGTGCTTTGTGGAGACACTGGCCAGAGGAAGGGCTTACGGGGCAATATTAGCCTTCAAGGCCCCTCCTCCTGGCCTCTTTGAAGCACAACTCCTGGCAAAGAGGCTCCCAGCAGAGCAATTCCTTTTCACTCCTGCTGCCAAGAGCAATGGCACACTGTTGGGGGTGACAGCGACAGAGCAGCTGGAGGGTGTTCCCGCTGTGGGGGGGGGGGCATTTTGGCATGGTGTGCACCTGTTATCATTTGCACGCGCCTTGGTGTGTCAGTGAAGCCACTCCAATCATGGAAGCCTAGTGACTGAGGTACCACAGTTTCCGGCAGAGAAGCTCCCAGCAGAGTGATTCCGTTTTGCTCCTGTTGCCAGGAGCAACAGCGCTCTCTTGGAGGCAATGGTTCTTTGGCATGGCGGTGGAGCAGCGAGGGCAACCGGAAGACCATTCCTGCTGTGTCTTGATCCTCCTCTGTATCTCTACTCAACGGCCCCTTCAATTTGGTGCTTATTGTTTGAGACATTAGGGTGTGTCTGGACACACCCGGCACACACCGTACGCATGTCTGTGACAGTATTCTATATTAAATTATGGTTACCTTGTGTGAAATGCGCTCCAGTTAGCCAAAATGTGTTCACAATTCTGGGCCAAAGATGTTATTCACAGGTGACACTGGAAATATTTGTTTGACACAACTAAGTGTATTTCTCAGGAAATGCATTCGCAAGAAGCAAAAAGAGACTATGAGGATAGACTATAAGGTCAAATGTGATGTGCTCCTGAGTCATCTTTAGATCTGAGTTCACCTTTCTTTACTTTTTTTAAGTTCAAGGTCATCCCAACCTATTTCTCCTTTCACTTTCAATAAATCTCCAAGCAGTTTGAAGAACTCCTCTGGTCAGCACAAGTTTGTCATCACATTTATGAGGTTAGTAAATTATTTAATTTTAGTTCACTATCCGTGTATTTAGTGCTTTCGGCAGAGAGACGCAAGCACTCTTCTTTGATAGTCTTACCAGGTAGCAATTTCGTTCGACCCCTTTAGCAAGACTTATTCTTTGCTTCCAGATTTAGACCCTTAGTAAATTTATATTAAGCTTTTACTCATGAATACCAAAGGTTGATATACTTTAAACCCACCATTGGTGTCATGAGAGTCCCCTGTTAACGAATCTAGCAGCTTTTACATGTTTTAAATAAAATAAATATGTGGATTTGGTGTTCAGAGCCGTTTTGGGATGTCCACTCAGGATCCATGGTTTAAGATGCAGAAAACTAGTCTTCAGGTCACTGACGGGAATTGTAGTACAACACATTTGTTGGGCACCATGGCAGGGAAGGCTGCTATATTTTCATATTTAAGTATTGTGGTTACCTGTCAGGTTGTTTAGATACTATTTTGTTTGTTGCTAGGAGCTGCTCTGAGGCCCTGCTTGGCCCTAAAGTGGGATATAATCTAAATAATAAAACTAAGAACTCTCAGCGGTTGCTTTAATAATATGAACGTGAGGCATAGTGTGACAGCAAGCCAGTGATTCTCTTTCCCCTCCGAGAAAGGCATGGGTTTATTATTATCATTTTAGACAGGCAGGTTAACTTGTAGTTGCCAGCAGCAGCAAACCTCAGTGAGTCACAGTGTCCTGACTACTGCCGGCTCTATTATCAGATGACCCAGGAATTTATTTATTTATTTCATCCCTCTCTCGGGGGGCTTGGCCTATCAAAGGTCAAACATCCGCAAGCTTCTCTTTGCTACAAACGCTGAAACTTTCTATCCAAATTGTTCACATGTCTGCTTCAGGTCTCGCTGGAAGCACATATGTGCAGAAGCCATGATGTGTGCATGTGCATCAATGCTGCCAACTAATTGGCTCCTAATTAAATAGCCAACTCTGAAGTACGTATTTCATCAGTTGATCAGTTAAAATAAATACTGCACAACTTTAGGGTGACCATATTTTGGAAACCAAAAAGGAGGACAACATGGCCGCCCCAAGGGGGCATGCCCACCAACATGGCCGGCTCCCAAAGGGACATGTCCACCCAAAGATGGCCTTGGTCACATTTCTGATTTCACAGCACACAATTAAGGCAAACCTGTTCTACATAACATCTTAATGTTAAAATCACTGAGACATTAAATGTATTTGAAATTACCATCACTCCTACTTTTGTAGCTTTTGCTGTACTTTAAAGATTTTGCTATACTTTGTGTGATACAGTCTCCCCTTCCCTCAAATATCTTTTCTGACTGCAAATCCTTCATTGGATGACCATAGTCTCACCTTTCCTAACATTTAACACTCTTTCCCCATCACCTTTCTCATATTCATACTCACAGCTTCAGCATACTGCTACCACTGAACAAATGAAGCAGTTGACAAGTACAGAAAAAGCTAGTACAACAAACTAGCAACCTAGCATTAAGAAAGAGTATAAAATACTATTACCCTGCAAGCATTAGCCATGGAATAAAATGGACTAAAGGGTTGTTGTTGTTGTTGTCACTTCTCACTAGCACCTCTTAGCTTGTTTCAACTTCTGATTTATCAATGAGAAACTAATCTAACAATGTGTCGTTATATCTCTGGTTCATTAGCCATGTAAACAAGACCATGGTCAGTAGCAATACAAAGAAAGGCCAGAACAGATGCCCATTATCACAATGCTAGACAAATATCTCCTGAATTTACACTGTTTCAGTGTGCAGAGAACAGAAATCTCAATCAGGGACCCAAAGAAAACTGCCCAAAGAAACCTCAGAAACAAGTCCCATTGATTTCAATAAAGCTTACTCCCAGATAAATGAATATAGGATTGCAGCCACTTCACATATGTTCAGCTTACTCTAGCAAGTGCAAGGCCCTCCTGTCAAGAAGAACTATGCACTCATGAGAACCTGGCCTCATGGATCATGCAACCAGCAGGTGCTCTCCAGAAAGACGCTTTTAGAGCCTAGGAGATCCAGACACACTCAGACAAGCCAAGACAAGCCACACTATGCACTCACATGTTATCTTGCTGGGACAGAACAATTTTGGGAAAAGACAATACTTTGTTATCGACCAGACATTACAGTAATAAACAAGAAAAACACACCTACCTCATTGATTTAGCAATACCTAATGGCAAAAATGTTGCAGAAAAGGAATAGGAAAAGAGAGAAAAAAATGGCTATGGAAATTAAAGAACTGTGCAGCAGGAAAAGGTTACAATTATTCAGTTAATCACATCAGTCACCAGCAACACACACACACACACACACACACACTACAGAAAACCTTCAGAAACTGGGCCTACCAAAATAAATCCACACCAACATCCAGAAAGCAGTCGTACTTAAAACATTTTTAAGAAGGATGAATAAGTATCAGCAATTGTTACAAAATATACATCATGCCAATTATCTCAAAGCAAATTGGAGAGAAAGGTCTATGGGTCAAAATGCATTATTAAAAAAATGAATTGCTATCTTCTAGCACCAGGTAGAGACCCACCTCTTCCTTTGCATTCTGGAAGCAGGTGGGCACAAACAACTCAAGCAAAGTAGGTGTCAGCCAGACCTCTCTGTGGACAGTATTCCACAACAGGGGGCTACTACTGAAAAGTCCCACTCCCAAGTAGCCCTGCACCACACCACAGCGTATGAGGACACTTGGAACAGGACTTCCAATAACCACCAAAGGTAGGATGACCATATGAAAAGGAGGACAGGGCTCCTGTATCTTTAACAGTTGTGTAGAGAAGGGAATTTCAGCTGGTGTCATTTGTATGCATGCAGCACCTGGTGAAATTCCCTCTTCATCACACCAGTTAAAGCTGCAGCAGCCCTGCCCTCTTTTGTATCTGGTCAAGAGGACAGGGCTCCTGCAGCTTTAACTGTTGTAGTGAAGAGGGAATTTCACCAGGTGCTGCATGCATACAAAGGACACCAGCTGAAATTCCCTTCTCTACGCAACCGTTAAAAGTTACAGGAGCCCTGTCCTCCTTGGTCATCCTAGGGAAGCCCCAGCAGGTAAGTGCCCCATGCACCCGCCCCCCCCTGCCCCGCGCTCCTTACCTGCTGCTGCTGGGGCGTCCGCTTCCCTCCGTGCTCAGAATCTACTGAGAAACAGGCTTCGCGGCCTGTCTCTCAGCAGCGCGCCGAGTGATGACGTCATCACCCGGCGCGCTACTGAGGGACAGGCCGCGAAGCCTGTTTCTCAGTAGATTCCGAGCACCGGTGGGAAGCCCCAGCAGGTAAGTGCCCCGCGCCCCCGCGCCACCCCCCCACCCACCGCGCGCCCCTGTGCCGCCCCCCCACCCACCACATGCACCCGCGCCGCCCCCCACCCGCCCCGCACACTCGCGCCGCCCCCCCCACCCGCCCTGCGCATCCACGCCGCCACCCCGCCACGCACACCCGCGCCTCCCCCCCCGCCCCGCGCTCCTTACCTGCTGCTGCTGGGGCGTCCGTTTCCCTCCGTGCTTGGAATCTACTGAGAAACAGGCTTCCTGGCCTGTCTCTCAGCAGCGCGGGGCAGGGGGGGGCGGGTGCATGGGGCACTTACCTGCTGGGGCTTCCCTAGGATGACCAAGGAGGACAGGGCTCCTGTAACTTTTAACGGTTGCGTAGAGAAGGGAATTTCAGCTGGTGTCCTTTGTATGCATGCAGCACCTGGTGAAATTCCCTCTTCACTACAACAGTTAAAGCTGCAGCGGAGGGGAGCAGACGTCCCCGGAAGGTAAGCCCCCTGCCCCCGTTGTCCGCTTCCATCGGCAGGCGCCCACTGGCGCCCGCCTATGGAAGTGGCGGCAGGTGCCAGCAGGCACCCGCCAATCCTCCGATCCATTCCGATCTGGATCAGGTCCTTTCTGGATCAGATCAGATTGGATTGAACGATCCAGCAGGGTGATCGGAAATTCGATAATTGTATCCGATTTTCCCTGGATCAGATCCGGATCGTGGATCGGACCCGATCCAGTGCACACCCCTATGATTTACATGCATTTCAAAAAGGAAAAAAAGCTACTCTCCTAGGCTATGAACCACAACACTGCTTAAGAGAAGTGGAATGAGCAAACCACTTTCCATTTAAATCAGCTTGCTCATTCAGCCAGCTGATTGGCTGTCAAAGGTTGCAGCCAAGGAATATTTGCCTGGGGCTAGCAAGTAGTATTCAGTTATAGCAATTAAAACAAACTTCACACAGTTCTTTGAGATTACAATGGAATGCCTGCTGGAGTCTCAATTTTCCATTTTGATCAAGCAATTTTATTTGACTTTGTTTCAATATGAATAAATCCACATTGCTTTAGCTCTTAAATTAGCTAAGGTGAATGGGATGTGTGGCTTGAATATTCTTATGAGTCGTGATGTTTTGCTGAGGAACGTAGAGATATGGGTCATGACCTGGTCTAGCCATTGAAAGGGCACAATGTGTACTGATGCCAGTTAGGCTATTATTTTTCTAAGGCCACCTTGGAACTTACCTTGAATCACACTTAGGGCTTTATCACACCAACCCTGTTTGCTTATGCAGGTTCCCCCTCTGTTTCCTATGCGAGTGTAGCCTTTTGATCACACATGGTCGTTTTTGCTCCGATACCTCAGCAAAGCCTGCGGAGGAGGGGAGAAAACAGACTATCTCCGTTCAGGGATACTTCGAAGGTGAAACGGGAAACGGAGCACTCAGGGCGGGAGCGGAGCAAGGGGGACGACGTCATGTGAAAGTCACAGAGGGTGTGGATCAAACCACCCATGTGATAAAGGCCTGAGAGGAGGAAGATGAAATTGATCAGCCCAGTTGCAAGGTGGAGACTGTTTGCGTAGAGTCCGAGGGCAGTATCCAATGTTGCCCTTGCACCAGCAGGATCTGCCACTAGTGCAACAGGGAGCTAATGTTTCTAAAGCAACCAGAAACAAGAGGAAACACTCATTTCTACAAAGGGGCAAGACACAGAAGGGAGCTCTATTAAACAATTTCCAGGGTTGCTTTAGACAGTGCTAGCTCCTGGGTCCTGCCAGTGCAACGGAATGAACGGAAGCACACCAACAGTATTCGATACTGCCCTATGTTGGAGCACTTGGGATTTTAGAGGAAAACTGGATTAATATTGCTATGAATCTGTTCCAATCTGTTCTTGCTTCTGTTTACACGTGACAGTGGGTTGTTTTTATTGCTCTGTTCTTCAGCAAACTGACAAAATCAATAAGAATCTCTTGCAGAAATCCAAACAAATTTTATTTGAAAGCAGACCCAAGGGTTTAAAAATGTTCCATGCCATATTTTGGGACGAGGGGGGTGGATAGCAGGGGGTTGGACTCAATGGCCTTATAGGCCCCTTCCAACTCTACTATTCTATGATTCTATGAATAAAAGAATAGCAATGTCTAATCAGAAGTAAGACCCATGTACCCAACAATTTCCCCCTCCCTGCTGCAGCTCCCCACATGCCCCCCAGTTTTCCAAATCTATTCTGGTAGGTTGAGGGAGAGCGCTCACATGGCATTGGATTTAAACATGCTGAAGAATCAGCTAAATAAATCAACAAAACAATACTGAAAGTAAGAGACATTTCACAAAATCATCTCTCCCCAAATTACTTGGTCAATTTCATGAATGTTTGATCAAATTGCTGTTTCTTGCCAGCTCTAGTCACCATAGGTCTGTCTCCGATGCTTTTTCCTTTGCAGGAAACTTACCTGGTAAAGGCTTCTCCAGACTTCCTAGAACCACGTGAAACAATACATTCATCCAATGCAAAACAATCTAGAGACTTTTAAGAGTATTCATGAATAATGATGTCACAAGGTTATAAAGTGACTGAAGTGTAGTTGGACCACAATGACAGCATGCAAGGTTTTTTCTTTTCTGTTTTATGACTGCAAGAGAAACAGACATCCATCTCCTCCTTAGCCATTGTCATTTACAGTATTTTATCATAAACTGCCTTGTCAATCTTCCATCACATGAATTGCCTGTACTGTAGTCTTCTGGAAAGCAGACGGAATCTGAAATGGTGCTGATGGGTCCAGACAACTGATTCAGAGTCGCCAAATGATCACAGTCCTTGACTAAGGAACAAAGTGACTTGTAATGCATTCTTTTTTTAAAAAAAACTTTATTGAAGTTCTGGAAGCTTTTTTATATACAGAAAAGAAGATGCATAACATCCACCTACCCATCCTACCCCTCTCAATTTAAACACATTCTGGAGGAAAAAGACACTTCATAAAACAAATATGATGGTGGTAATCTTGGTAGCGTTCTGTTTATTGTTTGTAGCCAATGGCCATTACAATACAGGCACAGGGCACACAAATATAGAGTAAAACATTTGGTACAATAAAACAATAATACAGATAAAATAGTCAGAATTTAAAAACATTCCTTCTGTTTAGCCCCTTAAGATTTGGCAGTGGTATGGTTTAGAAAGGCTATTCTTATCTTTCTTGCGGCTAGCGCAAATAAAGCTATCCTATAGCTGATGGATTTATCCACATCAGCCAACAACCATCTGATTTTAGAATTGTCTGAGTGGCCTTCTAAGGTGGTCTGAAAAGGGACAATAAATTTAGCCCTGGGTGAATTGTATAATGGACAATATAAAATATGATGTACAAGATCTTCAATAAGTCCTGATTCACATATGCAAAAACACTCTTTTATGGGTCTATTGGAAAATCTTTCCGCCAGATACTCGGTGGGCATCATTTGAAATCTGAGCTCTGAGATCCAGCATTTGTCCACAGCCCATCTTCCAAGCATCATGATGTGCAAAAACAAACAGATCTCTCTACATAAAGACCTTCCCAATAGAAGGCTGCTTATTCAGTTATTAGAAGATAATCCCTGGATTTATGACATGTATTCTTAAGAGACCATGACCTGATTTGCATGTAACGACAATCCATGGTTTAATTTACCCACGGGTTGATGCCTCACCCAGAGTTAACCCATGATTTGGCTGTCAGATAATCAAGCAAACCACAGGTTGTCACCAGCTCATTCTTGCTTGTTCTATTCTACTGGTGCTTCTGATTAGCACCAGCAAATCTCACAAGATCTAGACACCCCATATAGATAGAGTGAAACAGGTCTACAGAAGTCAGACAAACAGAAGACAAGTATTGTAGATTTACATTTCCAACATATTCAGAATCTCAACAGTTGTTGCTCTTGATCCAGTTCAGTCTTACTTACTTACTACCCTTTCCATATACTGCTTTATCCAAGAACTGTTTGTTTTTAATTTTGCTGATTAAAGAATACTTCCAGCATCAAAAGTTGTTATGAGTTTAAGATAAAAATGGTCTTCTATCAAATTCTGCTTGCATGCCAGTGAGTTGTGCACCTACGTCTGAGGTGTGACCAAGACCCAATGGAACCAATGCTATGGTTTATGTGCAATTCCCATTGATTTTAGTGGGATTGAGAGTGCACTCCTATGCACATTTATTCTGATGTTTGTCCCAACATGTTCAGTTCAGCTTCATTCATTCATTACATTTCTGTACCACCCAATGGCAAAAGCACTCTGGGCAATTTACAAAGATTAAAAACCCTAAAAATACACTAAGATAAAATAATATAAACCAATTAACTTATTAAAAACAAAATCAACAATAAAAAACCCATGACCCATTACAAAGCATTGTCGTTTGTTATAAAGTGTCTCAGAGTAGAGGAAAATCTCAACTTGGCATTGAAAAGATGACAATGTTGGTGCCTGGTGGACCTCCCTGGGGAAAACATTCCAAAATCACTGGGTCACCACCAAAAAGGCCCTCTCCCTTGTTGCCATCCTCTGAATCTCCCTCAGAGGAGGCACATGGAGGAGGCCCTCAGATGATGATCACAGTGTATGGGTATTGCAATCCCAAGCTGTCTAAGGCTTTATATGTCAAACCAGCACCTTGAACTAGGCTCAGAAATGTATAGGCAAGTGAGCCAGAATCAGTACTATATATTCTGCTACCTATCCAGCCACCAGAGCTTGCACAAGCTACAGTTTATGAACCATCTTCAAAGGCAACCTCACGTAGAGCACACTGCAGTAATCTAACTTGGAGCTTGCTCAGGTTAAGCAAGTATAAGATTGCAGCTCTAGCCACAACTAATTTTAATTGGATCAAATGTCTGCACTACTTCTGGACAGTTAAATAAGATCCTAATTTTATTTATTTATTTATTTATTTATTTTACTCCACCTATTTCCTGCAAAGAACCTAAGGCAGCTTACATGATCTTCCTCCTCTAGGTCTGGCTGAGAGTCAATGATTTTTTTAAGTCACCCAGTGAGCTTCATGGCTAAGTGGGAACTTGAACCTGAGTCTCCCAAGTCCCAGTTCAACACTCTAATCACTATGTCACACTGGCTCTCCATTGTAAAAGTGGGTTACTTAGTAACTGCTTAATTTTTTTTCTTCTAAACAAATTGAATTTTAAAGCCATTACATCCATTTCTTCAAAATCCATTTTACAGAAATGTTGGGCACAAGTCAAGTGGTCCGTTGGCTTGTCAGAGTGGCTTCAGTTTATCTGGTCAAACATCTGCTTGCATCCCAAAATCATGAAGATGCAAATTATCTGAAATAAATATAACTGAAATGGATGCTAGCATGAGGCAGAAAAATGGCAATAAACTCGGCTATCCAGTTGGGCCATCAAAACAAAAACAGATGGATGGATGACTTCCATCCAGTTGTTCAATATACCACTTATTTAGAGATAAGCTATGTGCAACAGAATTATGAAGTGTGTCACTGTAGCCTGAAGGTAGCATCTGTTGGAATTATTGGGTGTCTCATTTATAATTCATCTGGAACAGATTCTCCTTGTTCCTGATGTACAAACTGTAGTGCACATCAGCATAATATATTTATTTGCTTCCGGGGATTTGAAATAATATTTCCATCACAAAGCATGCTCTGAATAGCCAAAGGCAGCGGAGTTAAGTGACCCATTCCTGATAGAAACTTGTTACCATATCTGCTTAAGAACTGCCTAGAGACCTTGGGTGAACGAAAATCAGGAGTGCCCAAACTCCATCACTTATGGCCCAGATATAATCCAGTCATCTGGCTGATCATTTCTGGATTAGTGTCTGCTCAGAAGGGAGAGGTGTCAAAAATACCCCCCACCCCCACCCAAAAAAGTCATCTCTTGCAAAAACAAAATGAAACAATAAAACTGCTTAGTCTGCTTGCAGGTTAGTAATATGCAACTTAACTAGCTTTATTCATCTGCTTGTTGCATTTTTATACCACTTCCCGGAACTAACCAAGCTGGTTTACAAAAATTCAGAAAAGAAGAATGGTCAACAAATATGAACATAGTAAAAGGTTAAAAACCATCACGTTCGAAAAGGCCAAGTTAAAAAGATATGTCTTCCTGAATGCAGAGAGAGTGCAGACCAGTTGTAATTCCAGAGTGTGCGAGTTCTGGAGCTTGAGACCATCACAAGAGAAAGCCCTTCCCCGCATGCCCAACTCGCAGGCTTCTGCAAGTGAGGGTGACTCCAAAAGGGCCTCTCCTGCTGATCTGAGTCACTGAGCAAGTTCATACCAAGATGGTCAGGCCCAAATAGCTAGGCTCAGGTAGCCAGGCCTGAAGCCATTTAGGGCTTTAAAGAATAAAGCCAAACACCTTAAATTGAGCCCAGAAAATAATTGGCAACCAGTGCAGATCTTTCAGTATTGCAGTGATGGGATGCTGATACCATGCACCAGTTCTCAATCTAGCTGCCGCATTTTGAACCAGCAGAATCTTCTGGATGCTCTTCGGGGATTGCCTCAAGTACAGCACATTGCAGTAGTTTAACCATGATGTACCAAGACTGACTCAGCAATGACCGCAGCTGGCGCACTAGACATACTTGCGCAGACATGCTCTTCGCCACCGCTTTATCCACAACCATTTGCAATCTCCTGCATTTCACCAGGGGTGGGAAGGTGCTGTTGCATCGTGCTGTTGCATCGTGTCCTGCTTTGTTGGTCCCTGGCCGACAGCTGGTTGGCCACTGTGTGAACAGAGTACTGGACTAGATGGACTCTCAGTCTGATCCAACATGGTACTTCTTATGTTCTTAAGCTGCTGCATGGAAAATTGGTGTGCAGATTTTTGCATTTTTTAAAAAAATGTTGCCTTTTCAACTATGTGGCAGCATCTTATAGCATTCATGAAGACAAATTTTCTCCACTGGTAAAACTGCCCTTTCAACTGGGCAGCTTGCCCAGCCAGAAAGCCTCCCTTCTAAACTATAACTAATGGCTGCCTCTCTCACCTCTTCCCTTCAATTATTTAGGTGTCCCCCACACTTAGATTGGCTTCCTGCTGACAGTATTCTGGAGCGTGTCTATTAATCATTCACTGTCTCTAGGCCTCCCTTTTTCTTTTCTTTTTTACATGGACTCAGGACCAAAAATAGAACATTTTTTTTCCAGATGGGCAAGTGACAGCTCTATGCTTCAGAACTTCACACCTTCTCCGAATATGAATTCTCAGAGAAGCATGATTATTATTATTTATTTATTTATTTTATTTTATTTATGATTCCTGGATCATATGGTGGGACATGAAACGAGCCTATATAAGCGCACACATGGGGCATTAAAGAGCTAGTACATACCTGGCACATATATTATGCACTTTTTTTAGCCACAGATAGGGCTGCAGAAAAGTGTGTAATATAAGCCCAGATCCATAGTTACCTGTTTTGGCCATCACAAAAGGTGCAGGAGGGTGATCTGGAGCACCTTCCTGCTGTGAAGCTGGCCCAGGAGGCTATAGAGCCTAGTTGCAGGCAGGGACCACCCCCAGGGCCAATCAGCCATGCTCCTTGGCTGCCAAGTGCAAAGCCAGGGGGTGGACATGGAGGAAGAGTTGTTATGGATAGATCTCAATTGCCACTTGATGGGGCTGGGAAGCAATTTTACTTCCGTACGCAATTGGCCGGTACATTTGCAGGGTTTTTGCCTCTCTCATCATAATGCCTGCCACACATCCAGGTTGCAGGACAGGCCCACATTTTGGTTGGACCGAAAATCCTGCCACTGCCAATGTTGAACCAGCATACCGCCTCCTTTCCCCCACCCCCATAAAGTGTCCTTTTCACTCTATTTAGCTTCCCAGATATATTGTTCCTGTTGTATTGGGATCCCCATCATGCATGCTAAGAACGCAAGAGCCCTGCTGGGTCCATCTATCCAGCACTCTGTTCATACAGTGCCCAATCAGCTGTCGACCAGGAACCCACAAGCAATCCATGCTAGAGATAAAGCTGCTATTTCTGTCTGTTGAGGAACTGGTTCCCTCCAGTCCCCTATACTGAATGCGAAATCTTGTTGAAGTATTAACTGCCCACCTTGGATTTGACAAACCTTCAATGTTAAGGCAGGAAGTACACTTCCCAGAGTCAGGGAGTGTGTGGGGGGGGAGCAGCAATTAAATGCCTCCCCTACGCTGTTGTACCCAAGCTTCTGTTCTAATTACACCTTATTATCTTTGTGGGGAATCAGATGGGTCTGGATCTTACATTTCATAATAGCGTAGGGTGACCATATGGAAAGGAGGACAGGGCTCCTGTATCTTTAACAGTTGTATTGAAAAGGGAATTTCACCAGGTGTCATTTGTATGCAAGAAGCACATGGTGAAATTTCCTCTTCATCACAACAGTTAAAGCTGCAGGAGCCCTGCCCTCTTTTATATCTGGTCACTCTAGCATAGTTCTTGCAGCTTTAACGGTCGCTGCAAGAGTGGATGTTGCCTTCACTAGAGCAATACTACAATAGCACCTTTCAAGTATATTTTCCCTACAAGGTTTGACTGGTGCAGTTAATTATGGGAATATAATCATACTTTTAAAAATCTCTTTCTAGCCAATGCTAAAACTTTGGCAGTTCTGCCTAAGCCAAAACCTTATTCTGTAAGAGCTACTCAAATTTTACAAACATTCTGTAACTTGTTTCCTCCCTGCATCTTATGGAGAGTTCTTGTATAAATGTAACACAGAGACAGACAGACACACAAATACACACAAACAATTATTATTATTATTATTATTATTATTATTATTATTACATTTATATACTGCCCCATAGCCAAAGCTCTCTGGGTGGTTTACAAAGATTAAAAACCGATATACAAAATAAAAAAATTAAAAAAGCATAAAAACAGATTACATAGAATATCCATTTAAAAACAACTATTCTGGGCGAAAAAAAACCTAACTCAACATATGCTGTTAAATGCCTGGGAGAAAAGTCTTGACTTGGCACTGAAAAGATAACAATATTGGCGCCAGGCGAGCCTCGTTGGGGAGATTGTTCCATAACTGGGGGGGCCACCACTGAAAAGGCCTTCTCCCTTGTTCCAATCCTCCGAGCTTCCCTCGGAGTAGGCACCCGGAGGAGGACCTTAGATGTTGAGCGTAGTGTACGGGCAGGTTCGTGTTGGCAGAGGTGTTCCGTGTGGTCCCAAGCCATGTAAGGCTTTATAGGTTAAAACCAGCACCTTGAATTGGGCTCAGAAGTGTACAGGCAGCTAATGCAAGTGGGCCAGAGTCAGTCTTATATGTTTGAACCTTCTGGTTCCTGTTATCAATCTGGCCGCTGCATTTTGCACTGAAAAAGCAATTAAGCTCGCCTTCGCCCAGCTCTTTTGAAAAGTTTGTGGCAGATGCATTCTTTGACCCAGGCCACAATTTCAGAATGATGACTTTGTAAGGATGACTGTGTAAGGAAAAACAGCAGCCTGCCCATGGCTGTATGTAAGCAGGGAACTTATACCCCAAACTGGGGTGGTGGTCAATTTTATAAAGGAATGATGTGAGATTTATTAATTTATTTAAAACCCAGAATTGGAATAATTTCAAGCCATTGAGAATGAGAAAACAGGTTTATGTGTTGCTTTAAACAGTGCTCAGAATATACATTGGAAATATATATTCTCAGAGAATGGGTTGAGATGTCATGCTGACCCACCATGGGTCATGTTTGAGAGAGATCCACAGTGGGTTAGAGTGTGGTGGGGTGAGTGTTTCCCCTCCACACATACAATATACCTTACCCCACCCTGTTACCTACCCTGCACTGTGGGTTCCCATGTCATGCGGTGGGAGCAGTGTCATTAAATCCAGCTGCTCTATGGATTTAATGGAGACTATTGAGAAGGTTGCCTAGAGCGTCCAGAACTTCTGATGACACTCTAGGCAGCATAGCCAGACTCGATGGTCACCACTGCACAGTGATGATGGAGTGGCTGCCGCAGCCTGATTCCCGCCGCTGCCACCGCTAGGCTAAGTGGTGGTGGCAGCAGGAGGATGGAGATTTACCTACAGAGCAAAGGAAAAGAAAGTCAACCACAGCACAGCTGGTGGTTCCCAGTTGAGTGAGGGGCGCATGCATCATGGTTTTCCTACCCCTCCCCGCAGCGTACTTCCCCTCCCCCCCTCCGCCCCCCTCCCCATCATCATGTGAATAGGACCAATGGGACCTTTACATCTTAAAGTGGTGAGAGCTGACCGGAAGGTTGTTTAAAAAGAATAACAGAAGCTTTTGGCATATTGAAAACGAACAGATTTATTTTACCACAAGCTTAGAAAGAAGAGTGAATCATCTTTCAACTGAAGTTCAGGAGACAACGTTAGCTTGATTTAGAGATATATGCTCAGTGGGATTTTGCAAAACAATTCTTTCAGAAATCTGGACATTTTTAGATAAATGGAAGTGCTGCAAACATTTAAAACTAAAATACATGTTCCATAGATAGCTTTTTAAATTAATGTTTTTAAATAAAGGTTGAAAGTGCTTTTTTGCATGTTTTGAAAGTACCCTTTTGGGTTCATCTTCTGCCAGAGAAATGTGCTTTTAAAAAGCACATTTTCTTTCCTCCATCAGTTATCTGTAGTTGCTGCCTAGAGCTAGTATTGGAGCAACCTAGAGTTCAGGACACCAACTGCCTTTTAATATGGCAGTCAAGAAATAAAATGTAATCCTCCTCCTGATCCATAGATTATTTGGAAACAAGCAGCATGGGACTCCTAAAGCACTTTCTTCTTCCCAAAGCAATGTCCGCGTTAGGACGACATATTAGTCAATGGAGAGGAAATAGTCCACCCCACAGATGTCACATCTGTGTGCACCTTTGGGCGACACAGATTTGGATTGCCTCCTCTCCCACACACACACACACACCTGTAGACCCTCCCCAACTACCTTAGGAACAGATGGAGGAGCAGAGAGCAGAGGAGAGACGAGGCTCCCAGTGGCGGATGGATCCCATCTCCTGTCAACAGGAGACATGGCTCCAGGAAGAAGTCCTGACAGAGCCCTCTCTCCTGTTAATAAGAGAAGGGATTCATCCACCGCTGTCGCTAGGCAACCAGCACTGCATCTCCCCTGTCAGAGGAGATGCGTCGCCCATGGTTGTCGGTGAGGGGTCTTTCCCCGGAGCAGGGATCGAGTGCCCTGACACACAAAGAGACCAGCCACAAGCACCCTGCCTCTGTGGTGAGAAGGCTTGGGACCAGTCTCCTCAGGTGTCAGGGTGCTCAATCCCCGCTCCAGTGAAGAACACATCAGCGCCAAGACACGTTGCCCCTCTGAGGGATGATGTGGCTTGGCACTAACTTGTCCTTCGGCATCAGGCTCATGGCAAGAGGGCAGGGGGCGGGTAGAGGAGCACGCCCCCTGCCCTGTTGCTATGGAGATCAGGGCAATGGAGGGGTGATCCGAGCTGCGGATTCTTCTGTGTCACCTCTCATCCCCTTTTTCAACTGCCAAAGGGGCATCCTGTGCTGAGGCTACAGGGGAATTGGATGACAAAACCTCCCTGCAGCCTCAACATAGGATGCCCCTTCGGCTACCATGAAAGGGGACAGGATGCAACACAGAAGAATCCACAGCTCAGATTTCCCCTCTGTTGCCCCGATCTTGCCAGATGGGATGGAGGGGATGGAAGGGGCTCCTTCTATCCCCTTGAGCCGATCTCCAGCTGGATCCAGGGGCGGAGGGGGCTCGGGACATGCACATCCCTGGCAATATGTGAGGTAACAAGATTGGTGATGTTCCACTCAGGGATGGCATGTTCCTGTGCCAGCAAGCCCCACCAAGGACACTCGCCAGCACAGGATTTTTCTCCCTTGCCCATGGAGCCCTGCAAGGCTAGGCCAGCCAGGTTTCTGCCGCTCTTGCCTTGCGACTCTGTGGACAGGGCAAAATAATCCACAGAGCTCAACAGATGACTCAGAAACCAACGGGTGTGAGGATAGTCAACAGAGCAGCCCATTGTGTTTCTCCATTGGCTATTTTGGTAAAATAGCCAACTGTGAGTTGTGTGTTTCCTGACAGATGACACAATAGCCAATGTGTGTTGACAACTTAACCCACCCGTTGGTTATCGTGTCGTCCAAACCAAGCCAATGAGTCACACCATGGAGGAAAAGAAGGTAAGCATCTCCTGCGTGACCAAGACATGGGTGAAGTTGTGGTAGCCTGGGACTTCAGCAGAGTCAGCCTAAGATCTTTTACTTCCATATCCAGAAGTCAACAAGAAAAGCAGTTGAATCTTGCTTCAACTCTGCCTCTACCACATCTGAGGGTAGCTTATGTGGTGTAGGGAGGCTATGTGGGACATACAGCACCTTGTTGCTACTCTCCACTCACCAGGATCTGCCACCTAAGGTAGCCATTTCACTCTGTGCAATGGTAGAGCTGGCCCTAGTCATCATGGGCACTTTTCCCCTTCCATTTTGCTCTTGTAGTGGCAGCAGAGTTAGCAAACAGCAGCAACTTTCAGGGCCAGCTGCAGATTTGAGGTGGGACCATCTGGTTGTCATTGGACAGGCAGGTAGCCTCTCTCCTCCTCTAATTTAATTCCACCCAATGTTAGGGCAGGTGAGCAGAACCTACCTGAGAAGGAGGGTGATGGTGGCAACCACAGCAGAGTAGCTGTTCTGATGATCACCAGGTGGCTGCATTGTACTTGTCCACAATGCACCAGACCAATATAGCATCACTTAGTAGGCCTTATGGGCAATTACAGTGGAGGCTGCCTGATGCTCATTATAGTGCTGCAAAAAGACCCCTAGTGGCATCAATAGTTCTGGGCCTGCAGCAGCTGCCTAGGGAAACCACTTGCTGATGCCAGGACTACCAAAGTTGCTCCCATTGTAATGGCATGGGGAAAGGGAAGGGGTGAATCTGGACAGTACTCAGCCTGTCATTCTGGGTTGATTCATACAACCCTGAAAGTGGGTTAAAATGTTGGTAGAAGAAATGCTGGTTTGGTTGGGACATTCAGGTCTTGTTCAGATGACATGCTAACCCATCGTGGATCACTCAAAACCAAGATCCATGGTGGGTTAGCGTGTTGTGTGGCGAGAGATTTCCCTCCTCATGGTGGGTCAAGTACCCACACCTGCTACCTACCTTCTGCAAGATGGTTAGTGGGCATCCACAGTAGTCATCTGGCGGGAATCCTGGGGGGGAGGGGTTGACCCCAAAACGACGAGAAAATGAAAACAAGCAAGAGTAACTACCACTTCCAGTTATGCTCTTGCCACCACAGACCTTTTCTATGGCTGTGCAGCCCTTTCACTGGCTGTGGAAGCTGCAGCGGCCTGTGTCGCAGTGTCCACTGGGATACACAGGCACTGCAGCAGGAAGCCATGAATTTATCCATGGAGTGGCAAGGGGTAAGTAAAACATGGCACTCTGCAGGGTAATAGTTGTGTGACAGGCACATGTGTCATGTTTCTTCTATCCTTCCCTGCCCCGTGGATAATTTACCCTCCCTCCCTCTGTGATTATGTGAACAGTGACTGGGTTCACACAACACGCTAACCCACACTGAGTGGTGGAGTTGTGGATTTTCTGTTGAACTATGGGTCAACATGTCTGAACCCAAGACATTTTCTGCAGGGTGGCTTCTTTTACTCAAACAAGCCATGTTGACAACCCATAGTTGGGTTGTTCAAGGTGGTTAGGAAGCCACACTGCATGGTTAACAAGCAATCCAATGCACGTTTTCTTGGGAGCAAGACTCATTGAACACAGTACGATTTACTTCTGAGTAATCCTGTATAGGATTACACTGCAGGTGTGTATTTTAATCAAGTAAGCTCTGATTTCAGGAACTGGGTTATACATGTCACAAAAATATACAGCTGTAATACGGGAGCCAAAGATTTTTTTTCTTTTAATAGAGGTGTGTTGCATTCCTCACATTTCTATAAAATGATATTATTATTATTATTATTATTATTATTATTATTATTTAGAACATTTTGTGTGAGCTCAATTGTTAGCTACTTACATAGATTAACGTTTTGTTTACATACACACAAATACATTTAGATTTTCTACTCCCCTGCAGTTTCCAGCCATTTTGTAGTGATATTTTCTGCTCACAGCTACATCTTAACCTTGCAATGACAGCCATGCAACCTTAGCTATTTGCTCAATGGATTATCTGGCAGAGAGCACTGTCTGAGCAGTTTGGCTGGGCTCCTTCCCTGAAGATTAAGCAAACAACCTCTGTGACATCCATTCCCAGCAATGTTTCACAGATGAAAATGGGAACACTTGTATATTTGTACCACCTATTCTCACTCCAAGATCACTACCATAGGACCTTTTCACCCTCAATTACACACAGAGGCTCTTCTCTGCCTGCTACACCCTGCATTGATCCATCTATTTTGCAACAGCCTGTCCTACACTGGTTTCAGAAACAGGTTCTGTTAGGAAACCAGCCCTAACAGTTTCCTAAGGGTAGTGAATAGAATCTCACAATGGATCTGGTTGTCCTTCAGTTAGAATATTCTGAAACTCATTCAGCAATGTTGAATGTTTGGAGAGTTGGTTATTTGGGGATTAAAAGAACACAGTTCACTGTGACATTTTAGCAGCTTCTATTTACATGCACATCTACTAGAGACAGAATGTATCTGCATCTCCCTCCACTGCTCAGGTATTTTATTTCTAGGGATCTGGGGCAGGGAATCCCTCACTTCCTTGCCAAAGGCAGAACACAGATAATTTGATGTCACCAATCTCTCCAAAAGGTAGGAACAATCCCTGGTAAATAAGGGCGACTTTGAATCTATGCATATCTCTAGCCCGTTCTTCAATTCCATTCAGTCCCAAATGGCAGCAAAATGTGATTCAGGGTATCCAAAGACTCCACAGGATTCCTGTAACTGAGTCACCAAAGTTAATGAGACTTTGGACCATAACATGATCACAGTAGAAGTATGAATCTTTCTTTCTTTAAGAAGTATTATATCACAGCCTTGTAAATAAGTTCACAAATACTAGCCTTTGTGCCCACACATACAGATGCTAGACTTTGTTCCTACTGATTTACTCAGAATTCAGTCCTGCTTACCCTATTTCTACGATTCTAAGACACACTTTCCCCCCCATATAAACGTCTCTAAAAATGGGGTGCATCTTAGAATCGATGGCGATTTTCCCACACTTAGAATCAAAGCTTTTTTTCTGTTGGTGGTACTGAAATTAAGGTGCATCTTACAATCGATGGTGTCTTAGAATTGAAGAAATACCATATTTTTCAATGGGACTTACTTCCGAGTATGTAGGCTTAGGACTGCAGCCTTAGGGCCAGCCAAACTGGACATGACTTGAAATGCATGAATGAAAATGTACAAACCCACATGCCCAGTCACCATACTCCCAATCATGATAGTACCTCCATAGCTGTTATTTTGAAAAAAAAATTAAAAAAGACAGGTTCAAAGTATTCACACATTTCACATCACACCATTGCTAGTGGTGGCCATACGTTTAAGGTAGTATCTAGTTTGCCCTAAACCCACACAGTAGGATCTTTCTGGTCCTGTGAATCAGGTAGTTCCCAATGACCAATCCCATGCTAGCTTTACAGCTTTAGGGCAGTGTTGCTCGCTGCAAAGCCCAAGAGCCACAGGCAGCTCCCAATCACCTCGAGCATGGCTCTCTGTCCTCCCTAACCCCTCTCTGCAGCAGCTGCTCACTCTCTGCAGGGGCTCTATAGCTTTGCTTGTTTGCTTCAGCAGTGAGCTGACGGCTGGGGTCTGGGATACTGGTAGGCTGACCAGTATCTGGGTCTGGGATACTGGTAGGCTGACCCTGGTGAAATTCCCTCTTCATCACAACAGTTAAAGTTGCAGGGGCCCTGCCTTCTTTTGTATATGGTCACTCCAGTATAGTGCCTGCAACTTTAAGTGTTGTGATGAAGAGGGAATTTCACCAGGAACTAATTGCATACAAATGACACTGGCTGAAATTCCCTTTTCTCTACAACTGTTAAAGTTACATGAGCCCTGACCTGGATTTTATCTGGTCACCCTAATACTGGAGAAGGCTTTGGGGCAACTTTGGTGCTCATTAGCTGCAAGGTGGAGGCTGCACTGAGTAGAGCAGTGCCAATTTAAGGACCAAGTGACTTTGTTGGATTTTGTCTGCCTGGTGACTTGTTTACTGGCTGGTGAGGCCTTTCTTGGATCATGTGGAGGTGAATGGGAAGGAGAGGCTGAGTCTCTTGCATAGTGCCACCACTTGGTTGGTGGGGGAAAGAGGGGAGGCTCCTCATGGCCCACGAAATCCTCAGTGGCAGTGCCTGCAGCCAAAGTGGCTCCTACTTGGAAAATGGTGAAGATCATTGCTCAATGGTCTTCTGTCCTCCCTTAGTTTGATAATGGTCCTGTTCGCATGATCACAGAGGGGGGAATAAACCATGGCCACACATGCTATGGCAATGGCATAACTACCCTCACCGGCATGGCTTGCCACGTCATGCAAACCCAGTAAGGGTGGCTTGTTGCCATGGTTGACCAGCCACCCCAGTACCCTACAGCCCATGGGTTCTGGGTGACTTGTTAACCATGGCAATAAGTCACCCTACTAGGGTTTGCATAATGTGGCAATCTACACCGGTGAAGGTAATAATGCAAATCTCCCTGGTACATGCTGCAGAGGAAATCAGCCACTGTGGCTTATTACTTCCTCAGTGATTGTGCAAACCTGGGCAATAAATCAGTGAGGGAAGCCAACAGTCTCTTGACTATTTGTGTGCCTACCCCTCTTTGCTCCAAATACTTGCCAGCTTTGTGGCTATTGGGGATTTGGTCTTGCCAACAGAGCTCAAATATTTGCACTTAATACTTCCCTAACTGACCATTGTGGAGATCAGCGCATTTCCATTGCAGATGTTCAAAAAATAAGGAAGGACAACTCAGGCATGTATCTTTTGCTGGAAACTGTTGTAATTCACCCCTCAGTCTTGACTAGGTCCAGATCTACACCAAGCAAGATATAGTACTACGAAAGTGGCATGAAAGAGGTATATGGCAGGATCTATACTGCTGCTTTATAGTAGTATTGAAGTGCACTGACAACTGTTGGGGCCGATGACACATACCATATACCACTTTCATGGTGTTATATCCTGCTTAGTGTAGATGTGTTATGGGCCCCAAAAGTTGTCAGTGCACTTCAAAACCACTATAAAGGAGTAGTGTAGATCCTGCCAAGGTAACAAAAAGAGGGTTTATCTGAAAAATAAGGTAGTGAAGCAAAAATAAGAGGCTAATAGGTCTGTACAAACTTCCTTTGATGAATCATTCAATATGCAAGAACTTTCTGGTTTAGTCTATAAAGCCAATATAAGGGAAAGGAAGCATGAGAACAGATTCATTAATCTCTTTGAAGGACCGAAAGGGCCATCACAGAAAGGGCTATAAATAATAAGAGCCGGAGGTACTGATCAACAAATAGCTGGATTCAGGAAGTGAATCCAGGCAGTGTAAAGTTTTATTTCATCAGAGACAGCTGTACTTTTCCCAGCTATGCCTAGAATGTTTGATGAGGAGGTCCAAAGTATCACTTTACATTTATTAAAACAACAAAGAATCTTGTGGCACCTTCTGTTGTCTCCTTCAAAATCATTATAAACGAGAGGTGGAAATGGTTCCTTGTTGAGGTTTAGAGGTCAATCTTCCTGAGCTGTAACACAGCAAAGGAAGAACCATTTGATGCCACAACAGCCCCCGCCATGCCCACAAACTCACATAGCCGTATAAAGCCCCCTTCAAGTTCAGTCCCTGAGAGCTCCATCAAATTAGTGTTTTATCATACTTTTGTCCTGCCTTGCTTGCCGTTTTGCAACACGGCACTCACATGACATCGTGCCTGTCCTGCAGTCATCTCGCCTATTCTCCTCCATTTTCCATGTTTTTTTAGAGTAAGAAAAGTTTGGGTTTTTTCCTCCATGCAGGACAAAACCACTCTTCTGTCCCCACGTACTGCCGCCCTCGCACTATATCGCAGAACCTCCCTTCTTGGGGGCATCTGCATTGAAGGGTGGTCTTGCTGACAAAAGGGGAAGGCGGTACAATTCTCCTCCAGTCCATACAACAGCTCAACCAGGAAGGGGGAGGGAGAGCGGGCACACAAATGCCCCACGCAGAAGGAAGCATTATCGCACCTCGAATGGCAGAAACAGCACCTGACCAATAAAACCCCAAATCGCTAAAATTCTAGACCACAACAAAACCAGAATGGGGGGGAGGGGAGCGCCCATGTTCATTACAATGTCCATCACAACCACAACAACCAATGAAGTGCAGGGGGAAGGACAAGGAGTGGGGTGGGGCAGGGGGGTGCAATTGGAAACGCAAGCCGGTGCAGGTGAAAAGGTAAACGAGGCAAAATAGCAAACCAACACACGGATGTGAAAGTGACCAGTGCTTGATGCACTAATGACACAGAGGTGGAAATCACGGAGGCGTACCAGATAAAAAAAAGGTGTGATGAAGCTCTGAAATACAGCTCCATTGGACCTTGAAGAGAAGTGCCCTTCCTAAGAGCCAACCATAGTGCAATTCCTCAACTTACAACTTCTGAACCATCAGATACATTGGTGCTCTGCTAGTCTGAAGCCTAGGAAGAGTAATCGTACTTTTCTCTCCTATATAGGAATGTTCAACTGCCTGCAGCCTTTGTTGGTTGCATGTTTAGTGCTCCTCCACTGAGGCTATTATCTGATGAACTTCCCAAAACATCAGTGATCCCAGTTTTATAAAATAAAATAAAAATTACAGGTAGTTGTGTTGGTTCACTAGAAAAAAAAATCCAAAAGATTATGGCTGACTTTGAACAACACCTTCTCAGCTCCTCTCCCCAAAAGCTTGGTCGCTGCCCAAAATACACTGACAATATTATGTAGACTGGATGCTCAGGACTTCAGTAACGTTCACCCCATCATCAACCTGAGCTTCGACCAATCGTAAGGTGGCCATGTGTCCTGCTTTACAGAGGACCGTCCTCAAATAGAAGGGCAGTATGATCCAAGTCTAGTAAAAAGATAAAGGCACAGAGAGATCTTTATTAGGATTGCTGGGATTTTTATTTATGTATTTTCTTTATTTGTAACATTTATATACTGCTGAATATAATAGAATCTCTCAGTGGGATGGGTGTGTGCATATGGGTGCGTGCATGTATATGCATGTAAGCACATGCATGTGTGTACTCCAACTCTCAAGATAGCAAGACATGTAGCCCTTGGAGCTGAAGATGTTGGGCATCCCTGAGTTGGATGATCAGTGACACATGGATATTCTCCCTTTGGAAATACAAAAGCCAGCAGTAATTCAAGTCTGTCTGTACTTTGCGACATTTTAGTTGATTCAAATAAAAAGTATTATACTACTATTTCTAGAAGGGGTAGCAGTGTCAGGGGCCTTGAAGTTGCCCATCAACAGTTAGCAACTGGACAGCAGACTAAGGAGGAATACAAGTCACCTGGTCAGTCTTCCCCACTATGATGACATGCACAGTATTTCTAATGAAATGACCGTCATTTCTAAATTTACATCTATACATACAAATTAGCATATGTAAATTGCTATCTTCCCTTTTGGTTTAGCATTTGTTCTTTTTTGGGTAATGTGTATGTGGTCACATACTAGTTCACACAACAGGTTCATTTTTGGACACTACTTTGCAATGACATAATGGGAATATAAGCACCACTTGGCTTTACATGAAGTTTTAATGTTTTTATTGTACATCTCCCTGGGTACCTGTTGGGTGGGCAGGGTGTGTATGTGCACTTTATATATTGAATAAACTATTTCTATCCCACTGTCCATAAACTATATCAAAACAATTAAAACAACCAAATCCTTCATTAAACTCACTCACCAAACCCTAAAAAAGAAGGGGAATTTTGTTTTAAAAAAACAAAACAACACTACAGCAAAATAGCCATAACATATGGGATATAGTAGTCAACTTCAATTTTCGAGGGCCAACTGGTATAAATGTGTGTGGCTGAATCTTAAGGAAGGTTTGTACCACAGCAGGGCAGAGTGGGGGCCAGTGGGGCCAGTTGACCTGGGACCCATGATTTTGAGGGGGCACTCCAACGAGGAGGTCCCCCCTAGCTTACGCCACTGCTTCCTTAGCGTAAGCGGCCCAGCGAGAAGCGAGGAGCCTGCCTTGCGGAAACAGCGCAGAAGCCGTCCGTCGTGAATACCACGGTCAGACTACAAGCTCCAGAGGGCCATGCTGCATGCGGGGTGGGGATATATGTGCCTAAATTGCGATGGTTGTCCTTACTCTTTCCTCAATCTTCTCCATGGCATATAATCTCTGGAGCGGAGGGTGAGGTAATGTTGATGACAGTTATTAATGATAATAATGATGATGATACCATGAGGGTGATGATGGTGATGATAATTTTTGATAATGATGAAGGACTGTTCTGTTGTTGTTGCTTCTATTTGTACAGCAACTAAAAATAAACATTAATTTCTGATTCAACATTGAGGTGTTGTAGAACAGATTTAATATGAAGGTGTTATGTAGAATGGACATGTTGGTGGGCATTAAAAAAACATAAAAAAAATACTTAATGAGCAGTTTGAAATGGAGGGGGGACACACTTCCCATCTGGCCTGGGCATATTACCAGCTCTGCATGGCCCTGGTTTGTACCACAGAGAAAGTACAAACCTCCTTTGGAAAGGAATTCCACAACATAGGGGCTGTAACAGAGAAGGCCCAGCTCTTGGCAGAAGTCAACCTAGCCTTCCTAAATGAAATCTGGAGCAGGGCTGCAGACATATAGGCTGAATTCGGACAACACGATAGTCAATGTTGGGGTAACAATCAACTTTATAGTTGTTCATCTAGGGGGTACTCCCCACACAACATGGTAATAAATAATCAACTGTGGTGTGGATTAGGATCAGCGCTGAGTTGACTATGGCAGCATTTGGACGACATGATAGTCAATACAACTGACGATTGTTTCCCCGCCCCCCCCCCCCGTTGCTTATTGTGTCGTCCAAATTCAGCCATACTCTCTGATAAAGATTAATAGTGATGCTAATTAGGTTGACTGAAACCTTTCAACTGGCCTTTACCATTAAGGATGGGCATGCATTGAGAAGGCAAGTTGTAGCATTGGCCTGTCCAAACATCTTTTCTGCATCATAAGGTGAAATCAGCTGAAGCATATCCAAGCAAATGAATGTGAATAAATTTAGTTATGCTAATATGAAGCTTCTGACAGCCTTGCTCATGTCAACTAAATCCCTAATCTGAAAGTATTTTTGTTCATTTCAGAGACAATAGTTACCCACTGCTTGGGAAACTGCATACCTGTTATTACAGCACGGAGTTACGAATATGGGATCCAATGCAATAGACTGATCTCTTCTGAAGGCTTATCCAGTCAAATTTTAAGAGTTGGTTGATTTTAAGAATGTATTAATTTTATATGTTTTTAATCATTTTATATATTTTATATTGTCTTGTATTGATGTTGTTCCCTGCCTTGATCCGGAGGGAGAGGCGGGTTAGACATTTATTATTATTATTATTATTATTATTATTATTATTATTATTATTTGAGCTGAGATGGAGAATTTTGGGTTTCCTTTTAAAAACAAGTTTCTTAGTATCATGTTGCAGATAAAATCCCCTCCCCCGCAAAATAAGTGTGCGGGGGGGGGGGGGGCGTTGAAGAAACCATAATTGAATGTGGAATGTAGACTTCTATCTAATGTACCATGGCTGGCTTTCCCCTTGGGGGAAATAGAAATCCTGTCCAGATGTCTTGAGCAAGTGAGCCAAGCCATGTGCTATGCTAGAGGCAAATTGTTGATTCAGTGTTTTCCCTCTTCCTCTGTAACATTTCAGAGCATAACTCGGACACAGCCACAGTTGCAGAACATATCTAAGGTGGCATTTAGTAAGCGCATGCTCCATCAATTTAGAGAAATCTCTATTAGGTACAGTAGACTTGAGACAGAAATCCTATTGCTTATCACTTCTGCCATAAGGGAGGGAGTGGTGGGGGGGGGGGGAACTGGAGTCACAGTGAAATTCCTAGTTTATCTCAAGGGTTGTATTTTGAGATTAAGTACTTTGTTCTTGATTTGGAACAGGTGTAGAGTGTTTTTTTTGGTACAGCTGCGGCAGCAAGTCGTGAGCTAGACTATGAAAAACGATCACTCCAAAACAAAGCTAAATGAGTCTAAAATATACTGACAGCTGTTTTTTTAAAAAAATCCCCAAGTGAATACACAAACCTTGGCGCCCCTTGTGCAGCCACCTTAGCACTGAGTAGTCAAATCAGGTTGTTGGTTTTTTTGTTGTTGTTGTTTTTGTTTTAATAATCATCCGTCTCTGAACTTTCTTCCAGGGATGTTTCACAAAAAACATGACTAGTATATTAACATTTGGTTGAACCCAGACTAGGTTAGTCATTTACACTTCAGTCTAACTGAAATCAATTATTTATTTATGTATTTAATGCATTTCGATACCGCCCAATAGCCGAAGTTCTCTGGGTGGTTTACAAAAATCAAAACCATCAAAACCATTCAAATATAAAACAACGACAGTATAAAAACATAATACAAAATACAGTATAAAAGCACAACCAGGATAAAACCGAGCAGCCATGCAGAAATTAATATGGATTTAAAATACAAATTTAAACAGGAAGGTTAAAAATCAAACTGGAGAACTGTTAAAATACTGAGGAAAATAAAAAGGTCTTCACCTGTGACCAGTTAGTTGATCCTATACATGTATCTGGAAGAAAGTTCTATTGAACGTAATTGGACTTACGTCTGAATAAACATGTATAGGATTGCACTGTTAGTTTGGATCCAATTCATTGTCCTTTGTCCAGCTTTGATTTACAGGCTCTTAAGCACATTTGCATGGAAGTAAAGCTCAGAATTCAACAAAACTTACTCTGAGGTAAATGTGGATCAGCCTCAGATAAATTATAGAACAGCTATTTTAACAGTGTTGTAATATTAGTGACCAGCATTTTATATTATTTGTAAGTGCACATGTTTTGTTCTACTTTTGAGCTTAAATCATTGAAATACTGACTATTCTGTTTCGGGTTCATACTCCAATCCTAACCATTTGTGTGTAATTGTTTTTTTAAAAAAATACTTTTGAGTAAGGGTGCTTAGGATTGCAGCTCTAATTACCAAACATACAGGAGGTATAGCTCAGTGAAGCTGGAGGAAAATGCTGACATAATCCATAACAGATGGCCTTCTCTTAGCTTGACTGCAGGCATGTTATGTGCTCCCTGTATCTAGCATCTTCTGAGTTGCCATTTCAAATTCTGTTGTAAGATGACTTGCCATAACAACCTTATTCAATAGCAGGACACAGAAAGCTTGAAAGAAGTACATTGGAACATGTCAGTGAGCTTCCTTTGTCTGGTTTTCTGTTTTTACTGAGCTTTGATTTCTGGTGAGATATTATTCCACGTTAGGTAAACTGTGTAGCTCTTAACTACAGATGGGCTTGGATCTGGCATGCCTAGGTTAAAGTTCGTCCCACCTTTACCATAGGCTCACTGTCTGGCCTCTGGCAAGTCTCTCAACCTCAGTTTCTCCTTCTATAAAAACGGGAATAGTAACTTGTCCCATGAGGGGGAAATGTAAGGTGCATAAAGCATTTTACAGTCTTTATTAAGTTAAGCTATAAGCTATGAGCATGTTAAAGAAAGAAGAGGATGAGGGGAGAAATAACAATTAACATGATACCTAGTATACAAACAGAAAGGCTAAGTCTTTTCCCCTAGGGGTTTATATTCTAAGGTCAAGGTTCAGCCAGTTAAATACTGAGAAATTCTATTAATTTAAATTATATTTAAGTACATTCTTAACTCTCCCATTGAAATCCTTAAATATTTAACTGTGGCTGGATCGTATGCTAAATGTTGATGTTGGGGAAGGCAAGGATATGGCTAACAAAAAGAGAAAGAGGAGGCATTGAAGATGCACCTCTAACAAGGGTTAGATGTGAGTAATAATGGTATGATTTAGCCACCTACACAGACTTTGAAGAAAATATGATGAGGTTTTCCTTATCTAGCTTTTAAGGGAGCTGAGAATTTTTAGACAGCCACATTCTTTTTCTTTTTTTTTTAAAGAAGAAACGACTCCATTTGACATTTTACCAACACGGCTGCCGTTACAGAAGATAAGGCAGATTTTCTTTAAAGCTGAAGATGAAATAACACTGCCTATACCACTGCCAGCTGGCAAACCATGCTAGAACTTAGAAATGAAAGGGTAATATTTCTGTATTTGCATTTCGGCAGCAGTAGCTAAGAGCAGAAGTGCTATTATGTCTCTTGTTGATCTGCAACATTTCATAGCATAAAATAATCCATATACTATATTTGCAATTTTGTAATGCCTGATGGCTTCTTAGAAAGACTGTTAACACATCTCTTGCACAGCTCACAGAGATTTTATGGCTTTATTTATTATATTTTATACCCCACTCTAACCTATGGGCTCAAGACAAGTTACAGCAATTTTATCAAAGTTATTGCTGTCCCTGGAAGGCTCACAATCTAAAGGAATGTCCTCACTAATATTCTCCAACTTGAAGACTTTGGCCTCATCTACACCAAGCAGGATATAGTGGTATGAAAGCAGTATATGGCATGTGTCAATGGGCCCCAACAGTTGTCAGTGCACTTCAGTACCGTTATAAAGCCGTAGTGTGGCTCCTGCCTCTTATATACTGCTCTCATATCACTTTCATAGTGCAATATCCTTCTTGGTGTAGATGAGGCTTAACACAGCTATTCCACTGGAAATTTTAACAGTCAAGAACTTCATTTGTGTACTGTGTGCGCTGCCAAGTCAGCAAGGAGTCAACTGAGTTGGCAGTGTGGAGGTGAAGCACTTTACTGTTGGAGTAAGCTACTTCTGTTTGAAAAGATAAGTGCAAATGCTTTGTAAGTAATGTATATAGATTGCTTAATATGCAGAAACAAAGGTGGACATAAATAAGCTAAAAATAGTAAATTCCTTTCCACCCACTATTTCTTGTCCCTAATGTCCCAGATATTAAGCTATCAGGTTTAATTCTGACAATGCAACCGTGATAACGGTAAGTGAGATAACCTTAATATACTGTATTCTCTCCAGCAGGTTGATCAATTATTCTTAATGGTAACAGGATTTTGAGAGGAAAACTACTATGAATATATGTACAATCTGGAGTCATTATCAGAGATCCCAGGGATCCTCTCATTTGCTCACATGGAATGGGATTAACCAAAGTCTGGAGTGGGTTCAAAGCAAGCCAACAGCTCCTCACAAGGTCAGTGATTGTGTTCTCTGGTGGAGAGTTCACAGTTCTATTAACCTATAATGGCTTGTACAGGTGAGGTTAGTCTAGCACGTCGCCCTGCCTCATTCACAGAATTTTACTGGGGTGGGTGGGGAATCTAGGCAACGATGTCTTCCACTCGTAGCTCTAAAAAAAATTACCACCATTTCTTCCAACACTTTCCACACCAGGCATTTTGCCTGGGATGGCCCCCGGCTGGTCCCTGTGCGCCGATGGTGTGTATTCGGTACTTCCGGGATCGCCCTCCCTGTGCGCCGATGGTGTGTATTAGTTACTTCCGGGATCGCCCTCTCTCCCTCCCTCTACACCCCTATGGTGTAGAAAGGGCTATAGTAGCGGCAAGCAGCTGTGACTGAAACAACCTAGATTTTTTGTTCCTTCCAGACCACACTGATACCTGAGGCCTCATCTACAAGAATTCGCCTTTACGCCTGGTTAGGCGATTATGCGCATATTCACAGAAGCGCATTTACGCCTAATACCTCTGTACGAGAGGCGGCAAAGCGCATTACTGGATGACCGAAATGCGATTTAAACTGTTGACATGCGGAGAATCGCTTGTTCACATAGTCAAAATGCGCATTAGCGGCCGGAGCAAAATAAAACTCGCTATTTAACGCGCATTCGATAATGCACATAATCGGAGAGAAAACACGCCTCTACGCCTGATTTGCGCTCCGTTCTTGTAGAGGTAAAAATTTTAATGCGCCTTGAAAGAGCTTTAAATGCCTCTTGTAGAGGCAGCCTGAGATACACTAGAGATTACATGGCTAAAATAATCATGCAGTGCAGCACTTCATGGTTAAGATAGCCTAATGTCATGGGCACCATTGACTCTTTCATCTTGCTCAGGAAGCTGATTCTGGCAGTTCCTACCTGCAACAACCAGGTGGATTCTGGTAAACCGGAGTCCCCTTGTATGTCTTTCACTGTACTATTATAATTATAGCTTGCTTTTGGTTCCAAGCAGTCTTTGAAGAAAAAGATGCCCTGGCAAATGACATGAGATCTTCAGTAAAATAATGTATGATGCAGCTGAAGCTGTGTTCCTGGGCATATATTAACCCACCAATAAGCTGCTCTTAGGCCAAGACTAATACTTTTAAAATGACTTGTTGCTGACAAGAATCGTTAGCAACAGCTGCAGCTGAATGCAACTGCACAATAAAATGGAGCTAGAGACAGACAGACAACATCGCTTGAGTAACTACCATCTGATCATATGTCTTAGCTAAGCAAAGGTCAGCAGTGGTTCATTCCCTGACTCATCCTTGGTACTAAGGATATTTTTCCCATTTTAGACAAGGCCACAAAGGGAGTGATAGCAGCTCTCTAAAAGAAAGGGCATATAAAGGCCACATTTAGACTACATAGTTAATTATTTATCATTTGCTAAGACTTTTTCCGAAATACAAAAAGTGCATGACATACACCTGCTGCAAAGACTGATACGCTACACTTTACAGGCTACAATAATATTAAATAATACCACTACCAAGCCTAACCTCTTTCAGGGACATTTTACAAAGCAGTTAACAATCTTTTTCGATAGAGGCATATATGTTTATGTTCAGATTCAAAACTATAAAGGCAATAGAGTTACATTTTAAAAGGTGGGGAAACATCAAAAAGGATAAGTGAAGAAACTTGCCCATGTGCCTTTATCATCTTTAATACATTCCAAATATTGGGTCCAGATTTCAAGAACTGCATCTTCTTTGTTTTGTTTCTGGTACCCTACCTCTTTCTCGGTCATCTGGTTCAACCATAAACAAACTGACGATGTGGACTTGGATTTGTAACTGCTAGGGTTACTCTTTTAGATAGAGCACCAACTCTTGCTATCCATCTATTGCCCTAATGTTAAAGTCCATATGGCAAGTAGATATCCTAAAGTCAGATTTTCAAAGGAAAAATGCAGGCAATGCTCAGAACTACATTCTTATATAAACATCTTCACAAAAGGCAAGAATAACCTTGCAATTCCAGATTATCTTTTTTGGCATCTCCAAAATTAAGATGGATGGAGTTATAGACTGATTTGCATGTTTGTTTGTTTACTATATTCTATACTGCCCAAGAGCTGAAACTTTTTGGGCAGTTCACAAAATAAAGCAGAATAAAACCAAAGTCAAAACCTGCAACTGTGCAAGATCTAAAAGCACTGACACAGTTTTTAAAAACTGAAGGACTAAAAAGCCAGGGAGAATAAAAAACTCTTCACCTGGTATCAAAGACATAAGCACCAGGTCTATGCTCTTTGAGGAGGGCGTTCCACAACTGAAATGCCACCAGTGCAAAGGCCCATTCTTTAGTAGCCACCCACTTCATTTGGTGGGTGACACTGCTTTTTAGCCTACATATTTAAACCAGTTTCCATTATGGTTTCCCAAAGAACTCTGGGATTTAGTTTCACAAGGATCCTTTTTTAGATAGGCTGCCCCTATGAAAAGGAGGTCAGGGCTCATGTAACTTTAACTGTTGCAGAGAAAAGGGGATTATAAAGACTCTGTAAGCTGAGACATGACACCCATTTTGATTTCACGGATCTTTGTTTTACCCAGTCTCTCTGACAGGTACATAAAGGAGAAGGCACTCCATCAGGTATACATGGCCTTAGCCATGTAGGGCTTTATATGTCAGCACGAACACCTTGAATTGGCTCGGTAGCTTATTGGCAGCCAGAGTAGGCTGACCATATGAAAAAGAGGACAGGGCTCATGTAACTTTAACGTTGTAGAGAAAAGGCAATTTCAGCTGGCATAATTTGTATGCAATTCATACCTGGTGAAATTCCCTCTTCATTACAACAGTTAAAGTTGCAGGGGCTCTGCCTTCTTTTGTATACGGTCACTCTAGTATAGTGCCTGCACCTTTAACTGTTGTGATGAAGAGGGAATATCACCAGGAACTAATTGCATACAAATGACACTGGCTGAAATTCCCTTTTCTCTACGACTGTTAAAGTTACATGAGCCCTGTCCTCCTTTTCATATGGTCAGCCTATTTTTAGATATCCTTAATTTTTCACAATTCTGTACTTCCAGGGTGGGGAGTCATAAGAACTTATCATAAGAATTTAACAGAATTTATCATCAGAACTTAACTTCAGTACAGAGGAAGGGACTTGGCCAGCACAGGGATGAGCAGCCATTCTTCCCGGCACTGGCCCAAGTTCCTTGCTTTGCATGACACCAAGCACCCCCACGGGGGCACTACACGAAGCAACTAAGCCGGTGCTGGGAAGAGCAGCTGAACTTCCTAAGACTGGCTGAATCTGCAAATGGCCCACATCCATCCTGTTAGCTCTTATTAGAGATAACAAGTCGGGATTCCTCTAGGGGGTGGGGCTTGGAGATCAAGCCCTGCCCCCTGGAGGAAACCATGGCTCTGTGGGCCAGATTATGGACCAATGCATCTGGATCCCTGTCCTAGATACATCACTGTCAGTGGAGGCACAAATAGCCTTCATGGTGAAGAGTGCCTTTTTCCAACTTGGTTGGTCACCACTTACAGCTGTTCCTGGACAGGCATAGCCTGGCCACAGTGACCCTGCATTGGTAACCTCAGATTGGACAATTGCAATGTGCTTTACATCACGCAGCCTTTGTGGTTGGCCTTGGACCTGCAGTTAAAGCAAAATACTGTAGTTAGGGTGGTAATTGAGAGAGCCTACTGGAACATATTTCACCAGTTCTTAGAGTTGCTTTGGCTTAGGCTGACCATAAGAAAAGGAGGACAGGGCTCATGTAACTTTCACAGTTGCAGAGAAAAGGGAATTTCAGCCGGTATCATTTGTATGCAATTAGTACCTGGTGAAATCCCCTCTTCATCACAACAATTAAAGTTTCAGGCACTATACTAGAGTGACCAGATACAAAAGAGGGCAGGGCCCCTGCAGCTTTAACTGTTGTGATGAAGAGGGAATTTCACCAGGTACGAATTGCATACAAATGATGCCGGCTGAAATTCCCTTTTCTCTACAACGTTAAAGTTACATGAGCGCTGTCCTCCTTTTCATATGGTCAGCCTACTCTGGCTGCCAATAAGCTACCGAGCCAATTCAAGGTGTTCATGCTGACATCTAAAGCCCTACATGGCTAAGGCCGTGTATACCTGATGGAGTGCCTTCTCCTTTATGTACCTGCCAGAGAGACTGGGTAAAACAAGGATCCGTGAAATCAAAAAGGGTGTCATGTCTCATCTTACAGAGTCTTTATCAGTAGTCCATGCAAAATGTTCAGCTTTCTCCAACTGGGAATCCTGCCAGCAGTAGGGTGACCAGATAAAATCTAGGTCAGGTGCTTCTGTAACTTTAACAGTTGTAGAGCAAAGGGAATTTCAGCCAGTGTCATTTGTATGCAATTAGTTCCTGGTGAAATTCCCTCTTCATCACAACAGTTAAAGTTGCAGGGGCCCTGCCTTCTTTTGTATATGGTCACTCTAGTATAGTGTCTGCACCTTTAACTGTTGTGATGAAGATGGTATTTCACCAGGAACTAATTGCATACAAATGACACTGGCTGAAATTCCCTTTTCTCTACAACTGTTAAAGTTACATGAGCCCTGACCTGGATTTTATCTGGTCAGCCTAGCCAGCAGAGACACTCAAGGATGCCCAGAGTAACAGGCAGCAATAAGCAAACTTCCAAGACAGTTTCACACAATCCAAGCAGCAAAGGCAAAGTCAGAGGTCAGGTCTGAGATCCAATTCACAAAAATCCAGTCAAGGTCAGGAATTCAAGATACACAAAATAGTCACCAGTACCTGCAACAGATACAACAGTTGTTACCAGTGCTGTGTGATTCCTCATGCTAACTTTAAACAGAACCTTAGCCTGGACCCACTCATCTCCAGCTGTGGCTCATTAATGAACCTCCCATCTCAGCTGGCTATATAAGGATGGCGTTCACAAAGCTGAGTTTCTGGCCTGTGAGGACTTTTCCTCACAGGCTGGATTTGCTCTTTGTGCTTCAATCACCATATGTCCCGAGGGCTGGGTGGATGTCTCACCTCTGGCTCAGAATCTGCACCATTGGAGACTGGAAGAAGATGGCCTTCACCGAGCACTCCCGAGGGGCCTGCATCCCCATCAGCTGCGTGTCCCCTCTCCTTGTGCAACGCTGCCTCTGTAATATCTTTGGGGGGGAGGAGAGTCCACGAACTCAGGTGAGTTAGGTTCCTCCTCAGGTGAGTTAGGTTCCTCCTCAAGACGGGCCATGGCAAAGGGATCCTCATGATTTCCTCAGATCCTCCACAGACTGAACCAGAAAAATCACAGTTCCACCACTGCTGTTACAGTGCAAAAAAATGAATCCAAGGCAGGGATCTCATAATTTTTACATGGGAAATATCCCAAACCACAAACCAATCACAGAGCATATCCACCTCCAAGGATTGTACCAGAAAAATCCAGGATCCACCACCCATGGGTGCCTCCACAGTGCAATAACATGGATTCAAGGCAGGTATCCTCATGATTTTTAAATGGAAAATACCCCCAAACCTCCATTAAATCAAAGATTGCATCTGCCTCTGCAGACTGAACCAGAAAAATTGGGGATCCACCACTCATGGCCTCTGCCACAGTACAAAAACATGGATCCAAAAAGAGATCTACATGAATTCATATGATTTTCACCAGCAGCACAATCAAATTACAGAGCATATCAGACTCCATGGATTGAACCGGAAAAATCATGGATCCACCACTCGTGGGTGCCTCCACAGCTCAAAAACGTGGATTCGAGGCAGGAATCCTCATGAAACGTGGATTCAAGGCAGGAATTCTCATGAAATCTCCCAAGCCATAATCCAATCACAGAGAACATGTTAAAGAACATTTGATAGATGATTAATAGATGGAGACTGGATGGCAGTAATAAGAATTGAAAATGAGATTCTTCTTTTTCTTTGCCCCAGTGGGCAAGGGGGTGTAATCAGAGATGACCTGAGGGCATTTACAGGTGTGATGCATTTGAAGATTTATTTCTGTCACAGGAGATAAAGGATTTTGATCACTGCACCTAAATATATATTCTAGAGTTGGAAAAGATGCAGGAAAGGGCAGCCAAAATGATTAAGGGCCTGGAGAAACTCTTCTGTAAGGTAAAGATACAATATCTGGGATGGTTTAGCTAGGGAGAAAAATGCAACTAAGGGGAGATGAAAATGACCAGCAATATGATTGCACAGGTTCAAAAATAAGTGCTCCTTGGAAGGTGTACTTTATTTACAACAAGGTTACATTGTGACTGTTATGCTTAGAAAAAAAGCAAGTATATGGAGACATCGTACAGGTGTACAAAAATATGGATGATATAGAGAAACTGGATAGCGAGACATTTTTCTCCCTGTATTATAATATTAGAACCCAGTTCCGGTCATCCTATGAAGCTGATCAGGGCTGATAAAAGGAAGCACTTCTTTGCACCATGCATGAACTGTGAAATTTATCACCAGAACATCTAGTGATGACCACTAACTTGTATGACTCTAAAAGGGGATTGGAAATATTCATGGAGAATAAGGCAATCAATAGCGTATAGCCATCATGGTTGGTAGCTAGCTCCATCATCAGCGCCAGTATGCCTATGGATACCAGTTGCTGGGGAACACAAGCGGGACATTCTTATTGTACTCATGTCCTCCTTGGGCATTTTCCATAGGCAGCTGGTTGGCCACTGTGTGAAAAGAATGATGGACGAAATGGATCCTTGGTCTGATGCAGCATGGCTCTTGCGACCTTATGAGGGAATGAGGTTATGAGATGCATGCACAATACACAACTAATCAGAGATTTTTCAGAGAAAATATAATACAATGATTAAATGAAAAGTGAAATGTTGAATTTGGATTGAAGTGTAAGGTTATGTAGCTCTTAATGGACAAGGTTTATGACATGCAAAATTAGCTATTTTGCCCTTTATAAAACCGTAGGTTTGCCCCCATCTTTCACCAGCTCCCCTAGTTGAGGCTTATTATATTAGCAGAATATTGCAAAACCCAACATTTCTTTTGCTTTCACTATAAAATACCACTTTTTCCCTTCTCTTAAAAAAAAAAAAAACTTGCCCAAAGTGCTGGTTAGACCCAGAAGTGAAATGTGGGGGGG
This sequence comes from Anniella stebbinsi, assembly GCA_029215795.1. Classification (NCBI taxonomy): domain Eukaryota; kingdom Metazoa; phylum Chordata; class Lepidosauria; order Squamata; family Anniellidae; genus Anniella; species Anniella stebbinsi. Next base: position 148,744,396 of record JARDYH010000004.1, read on the forward strand.
GTGTCATTTAATCTAAAAATCCATAAACAACCATGAGTAACGAGCACATGATAAATGCCTAGCGTGGTAAAGCCCTGAAAGATTTATAGCTACCCATTCCAAGCAGGCATGATCTTAGATGGATGTCCAAGCTACAATTTAGTGGAATCCAAATAGAAAACTAATCCACAAAAGAAACGAAGAAAACGCTTAAGAATGAAAAAGTGAAATCTTTGTGTGACCAGGAAGTAAAGGAGAAAGTTGCCGTTCTGGCCTGTTTTGCACAATATGGACTATGGCCCGGAACGGGTATTAGAACATGGTTTTTGTGGCTGTTTTGTGGCTTATTCTATCTGTCCCGAGTAACGTGTGAGTGATGAGTTTGCTTGAGTTGACTCACTTGGAAGTTGCCATTCCGGCTTGTTTTGCACAATATGGATTAAGGCCCAAAACAGGTATCAGAACGTGGTTTTTGTGCACGTTTTTGGACTTAGTAAATCTGTCCCACTTAGTAATGTGTGACTATTGAGTTTGGTTGAGTTGGCTTACTTGGAAACTGCCATTGCTGTCTGTTTTGCGGAAAACCGACTATGGCCTGGAACGGTACCAAACGTGGTTTTTGTGGCTGTTTTGTGGCTTATTGCATCTGTCCCACCTAGTAATAAGTGAGTGGTGAGTTTGGTTCAGTTGGCTTACTGGGAAGTTGCCGTTCCAGTCTATTTTGTGCAATATGGACTATGGCCTGGAACGGGTACTGGAACGTGGATTTCATGGAAATTTTGGTGCTTATTGCATCCCTGCCATGGAGTTACATATGTCATTCGGAAGTGGCCATTCCGGGCCATCCATTCTGTTCCGGATGTTGTTCTGGGAGTTATGGCATTAATGGTAATATAATATTGCAATGGTTTTAGTCCTAAAATGTTGTTCTCAAGTGTTTCTAACACATGCCACTGTTTTTGGAATGTTTTTTTTTAATATAAAGGGGTCGTGGAGTTACGTTTCAGTCATTCGGAAGTGGCCATTCCGGGCCATCCATTCTGTTCCGGATGTTGTTCTGGGAGTTATGGCGTTAATGGTAATATAATATTGCAATGGTTTTAGTCCTAAAATGTTGTTCTCAAGTGTTTCTAACACATGCCACTGTTTTTGGAATGTTTTTTTTTAATATAAAGGGGTCGTTCCAGCCCGTTCCATTCCAGCTTTTACACCGTCCCTATATATACTTGCTTGGGAGTAATCACTTCTTTGAGTTGGGCTTTTATTTTTACTTTTTTATTACATTTATATCACACCTTTTCTGTTGCAAGGGACTCAAGGTGGCTTACATGATCCTTGTCCTCACAACATTCCTGTGAGGTAGGCTATGCTGAGAATCAGCAACTGGCCTGAAATTAGCTGGTGAGCTTCATGGCTGAGTGGAGATTAGAAAACGTGGATTTCCCAAATTCCAGTACAATACTCTAACTGCTACAATCCAGGATCCATAGTCTTAAAGACATCAAATTTTGTCTTAGACAACAATATATTCATGCTGTTTTGTTTTGTAATTTTTAATGTTGTATTGCTAATTTATGTTGTAGTGCTAACTGACTTGCCACTTCTTAGCAGAAAAAGAGTAGAGAAATAAAATAACATACTTTTAGTTGAGGGGGTTGGCAACATCTGCAATGGATTCAAATGAGTTCAGGTGTCTATTAATCTGGCCTGCAGATTCTGCTGTAAACTGGCTTCTTCTGAGTTGCACGGATTCTGCAGGTTTCCAGACCAATCTTTTCCTTTTGGAGGAGGTCTGCATCAATGCACATTAGCACTAATGCATACTTGCAATAATGTATTAAAACACATTAGAACCAATGCACATTAGTGAAAATGTGCATTTAAGAACATAAGAAGATCCATGCTGGATCAAACCAAGAGTTTATCTGGTCTAGCACTCTGTTCATACAGTGGCCAACCACCTGTTGGCCAGAGACCCACAAGCAGGACATTGGGGCAACAGTGCACAAGTGTGAGATAATTCTCATAGAAAATAATTAAATTCCATTAATGAGTGGATGACGTAATGAAAGACACCTGACAAACACAGACAGAAAAGATCTAACAAATGCTGTTGATCCCTACTTGTATTGGATTACTTCCAGGTGAATGTGAGCTGTAATTAGATGGTGGGTGTACCTCCCAAAACCATGAAGATCCATTAGATCTCATGCCTCCGAGATAGTTTTTTGTATCATTATGATTGCATGGTGGGGCTTGTGTGCAAGAACCATGAGGACCCTGCTTCTGACCAAAGCTTGCACAACAGGCTGGATCTACATCGATTTTTATGGTGCTGTTCATGGATAAGGGTGTAAAGTCTGACTTAACATTTGATTTTAGGTGTTCTATGTAAAAACTATGAAGATAATTCATAAGGATCCATTACTCATATACCTGTTGATGTTTCATAGTAACACCTTGCACCAATGGATACATGCTTTTTAGAGGGCAGTGAGTATAGAAGGATGAGAGCTGATTTGATGATGGATTTGGAGAAAGAGACCCGGTTAACATTTCACAACAATCCTAGCTTGTGAGTATGGCAGCGTACTGGTGCACACTGCCCAATCACTTTTGCTGTGAGTGGGAGCACTGAAACAACCCAGGGATATTTTGTCCCTTTACTAGTTTGTTGTGACATGCAAACCAGGAACTCTGGTTTGTCTGTTCGTGAGCAACTGCGGGAAATAAGTCATGGGTTGGTTTGGGGTTATTTCTCTGGTTTGTTTATGAAGAGACAAGCAAGACTTCCTTGTTTATACATCACGACAAACTATCCAAGGACGAAACATGCCTGGATTATTTAGCTTCTCTCACTCAAAGCAGGAGAGATCAGGCAGCATGCAGTAGCATGCTCACTCATTCCTACAAACCCAGGTTAAAAAAAAAGTTACTGCAGGATCTGTGCTTTTTAAGGTTCAGCTCTGAAGATATGGCCCTCATAAGAACATAAGAAGAGCCATGCTGGATCAGACCAAGGGTTCATCTAGGCCAGCACTCTGTTCAAACAGTGGCCAACCAGCTGTTGACCAGGGACCCACAAGCAGGACAAGGTGAAACAGCACCCTCTCACCCAATGTTCTCCAGCAACCAGTGTATATAGGCTCACTGCCTCTAATACTGGAGGTGGCACATTGCCATCATGACCAGTAGCCATTGATAGCCTTTTCCTCCAGGAATTTATCCAACCCCCTTTTAAAGCCATCCAAATTGGTGGTCAACACTACATCTTGTGGTAATGAATTCCATAGTTTAACGATGCTCTGTGTAAAGAAGCCCTTTTATCTGTTCTTAATCAACCACCAATCAGCTTCATGGGATGACCCTGGGTTCTAGTATTATGAGAGAGGGAGAAAAATGTCTCCCTATCCACATTCTCCACACCATGAGTACATCTCTGTCATGTCTCCCCTTAGCCTTCTTTTTTCCAATCCTAGCTGTTGTAACCTTCAGTCCCTTAATCATTTTAGTTGCCCTTTTCTGCACTTCTTCCAGCTCTACAATATCTTTTTTTAGGTGTGGTGACCAGAACTGTACACAGTATTCTAAGTGTGGTCGCACCATAGATTTGTATAAAGGCAGTTTGATACTGGTAGTTTTATTCTCAATTCCTTTTCTAATAATGCCTAACATGGAGTTTGCTTTCCTTACAGCAGCCGCACACTGGGTTGACATTTTCATTGAGCTGTCCACCACAACCCCTAAATATCTTTCTTGGCCAGCTCAGATCCCATCATGTTATACTTGAAGTTGGGATTTTTTTGTCCCAACATGCATCACTTTACACTTGCTTACATTGAACTGCATCTGCCATTTGGGCTGCCTCTACAAGAGAGGTTTAAAGCTCTTTCAAGGCGCTTAAATTTTTTTACCTCTACAAGAACGGAGCGCAAATCGGGCGTTGAGGCGCATTATCTCTCCGATTATGCGCATTATCGAATGCACGTTAAATCGCGAGTTTTATTTTGCTCCGGCCGTTAAAGCGCATTTTGCCTATGTGAACAAGCGCTTATGCGCATTAACTACTTGGAAAGCGCATTTTGGACATCCGTTAATGCGCTTCGCCGCCTCTCGCCGCCTCTCGTGCAGAGGTATTAGGTGTAAATGCGCTTCAGCGATGATGCGCATAATCGCCTAACCGGGCGCAAAAGCGAATCCTTGTGGAGGGGACCTTGGATGCCCACTCACAGCTTGGAGAGATCTTTTTGGAGCTCCTCACAATACCTTTTTGTTTTAACCACCTTAAATAACTTGGTGTCATCAGCAAACCTGACAACTTCTGCTCTCTCCTAATTCCAGATCATTTATGAACAAGTTGAAAAGAATTGGTCCCCGTACAGATCCCTTTGGATCCCATTATTCACTTCCCTCCATTGGGAGAATTCACTATTTATTCCTACTCTCTACCATTTATTCCAGTTACTGATCCATAAGAGGACCTCTCCTCTTATTCCATGACTGCTAAGTTTACTTAGGAGTCTTTGGAGAGGGACTTTATCAAAAGCCTTTTGGAATCCAAGTAAACAATGTCCACTGGATCACCCGTCTACATTTTTATTGACATTCTCAAGGAACTCTAGTGAGACAGGACTTACCTTTCTGGAATCCCTGTTGATTCTTTTTTCAGAAAGACATGTCCTTCTATATGCTTACTAATTTTGCCTTTAATAATGCTTTCAACCAATTTATCTGGAACAGGCATTAAACTAACCGGCTGTAATTTCCCAGATCCCCACTGGATCCCTTTTTTAAAATTGATGTTACATTGGCCATCCTCTAGTACTCTGGTACAGAGGCTGAGTTTAGGGACATATTGCATATTTTGGATGGAAAATCACAATTTCATATTTGAGTTCTTTTAGAACTCTAGGATGGATACCAATCTTGCCTGGTGATTTATTTGCTTTCAGTTTGTCAATAAGGTTGAGGACTTCATCTTTTGTTACCACTCTTTGCCTCAATTCCTCAGACTCCCTTCCTGAAAACATCAGTTCAGGCAGACACAGGTATCTCTCCTATATCTTCTGCAGTGAACACCGATGAGAAGAATTCATTCAGTTTCTCTGCAATCTCCCTGCTCTCCTTTAGTACTCCATTAACTACATTGTCATCCAGCAGTCCAACTGCTTCCTTAGCTGGTTTCCTGCTTCCGATATATTTAAAGAATTCTTTATTGTTAGCCTTGGTATTGTTAGCAATATGCTCTTCAAAATGCTTTTTGCATCTCTTATTGTCTGCTTGCATCAGTTTTCTGCAAGCTTTTGCTCCCTTTTATTTTCCTCACTCGGGCAAGACTTCCATTTTCTGAAGGAAGTCCTCTTTTCCATAATCGCTTCCTTGACACTGCTAGTTAATCATGCCAGTGACCTCATGGACTTGGTGCTACCTTTCCTAATCTGTGGTATACATTTTAGCTGAGCTTCTGTAATTGTGGTTTTAAGTAACTTCCATGGATTTTGAACTTTCAACTTTCAACTTCCTTTTCACCATTTCCGTCATTTTAGAGAAGTTTCCTCTTTTTAAATCAAATGTGACTGTGTTGGACTTCCTGGGCAGTTTCCCACTTTAAAATAAATTTAGTCTGAAAGAGCTGTGGTCACTGTTATCAATTAGCTCAACACATTTACATCTTGTATCAATGCTTTTGTACTGCAGTGGAACACTCAAATAAGGGATCAGTAATTTGGTTCAGTAGATGGGCATGATCTATGATTTGACTATGGTTTCATGTGGACCCCATATAAGATTCAGATCCATATTTTTGTGTCATGGTCATTTCCATGACTGGTGGATCCATGATATTTCTGGTTCAGTCTGTAGAGGCAGATATGATCTGTGATATGATGAGGTTTCGGGGTATTTTTCTCATAATCATGAGGATCCCTGCCTCAAATCCATATTTTGGCACTGTGGCGAAACTGATTTTTGCAGTTCAGACTGTGGAGGCAGATGTGCTCTGTGATAAGCTGGTGTTTGGGGGTATTTTTCTTGTAAAAATCAAGAGGATCCCTGCAGATCCCTGCCTTGGATCCACGTTTTTGCACTGTGGTTTCACCCTGAGTGGTGAATCCTTGATTTTCATACTTCAAGCGGTATAGGTATTATGTGCTCTGTGATTAGATTGTGGTTTGTGGGTATTGGGTATTTTCCATGTAAAAATCATGAGGATCTCTGAGGATCCCTGCCTCAGATCCATGTGTTCACGAATGGCAGATCCCGGCTTTTTCTGGTACAATCCATGGAGGCAGATCTGCTCTGTGATTGGATGGTGGTTTCGTGGATGTCTTCTTTAAAAATCATATGAAATCACGAGGATCCCTTTTGGATTCCATGGATCCTTGTTTTACTTTTTTCCTCTGCCAGACACTAAGATCTAGTGGGGATACCCCCCTCCAGATGGTTCTGCGTTTGGGGATACAAATCTGTGGCAATCCAAGATAGGGTTTTCGCAATAGAAGCATCTCGATTATGGGACTCCCCCTCCCCCCTCAGCACTGGATCTTGCAAGCATTCGGCACTGTCATGCCCCGCTGAAGCTTTTAGGTTTGAGGAAGGAGGAAAGCTTTAATCTTGTTAAGTTTAAAATTCTCCGAAGAGATTCTTTTTTTAGCCCGTGCCAAAACAGGTTCCAAAGCCAGTACTATGCGCGCATTCCCTCACCCTCACCCCCTGCTGCCCATGCCCATCTAATCTGATGCCAGAGCTCACTCACGCTGTCTCTCTCTGTGGGGAACATGCAATCCCTGCAGACTGTTAAAGACCCGCCGCCTGCTGCTGGAGCAGCTGCATCGCCACCTTCTCCTGGCGGAACAGGCTCTGTTCTACGTGTTCTTTGTACGATCTGCGGCTGGCATTGGGACGGCGCCCCCCGCCCCCTGGAGGCAGCGCGTGGGTGTTTTTCTGCATATTGACTTGTGTCTAGCAAAAAAGGCTAGGAAGGTGGAGGCAACGGCGGATGCCTGAACCCAGCCAGACATCGCAACCTTTCTGAATATTTCATTGGCACTGCCCGCCGGGATGCCCCGCCACTGACCGCTGCAAAGAAGCTCGTCCGTTCCCCCCCCCCCCTTATCATTGTGTTCGCCGCGTCCTCCCTTCTTTCATTGTTCAAACTGGGCTTTATGAATAAATAACCTTTCCACTTTCTCGCTCTCTCCCTTTCTCTTGGCTGATCGTGCCCTTGCAAAAGGAAAAAAACAACATCGAAGGGGGGGGGAGGGCTTCTGAACTTTTTTCCTCTTTTGAGCGCCTGGGCTGTACAGGACTATAAAATCCCTCATTTTCAGGGACTCGGAGCACAATAAGCAACTTCGAAGAGAAAGCGAGAAGCATTGCAAGAAGAGAGATTAAGAAGCGTTTCAAGATCAAATCGCAGCCCAAGATTGCTTGCCGAGATTGCGACTTTTAAGTGCAATTGCAATTTATTTATTTTAGAGAGACTTTGGTTTGCACTATTCCACTGAGTTGTCGGCGAGCCTCCCTTGCACGGCTTTCAGAGGACAAACGTGGCGGCAAAATCTGTCCGAAATCTCTTTGCGAAGCGTTTTCTTTGGTGCGTTTTGTTTCCGAGAAAAGGCTTGACTCTCCATCACCCCGCCGATGCATTGGTAAACCGGAGAGGAGTTGGGGGGAACTGCAAGGTTTGATCGACTCCTAAACCCGGGCAGAGGAGGGTGGGGGCTTCTCCCAGGCTGAACATGCCAGTGCCATAGAGGGTATAGAAGAGGAGCCAGCAGCGGCGTGGCCCTGGCACTGTGATGCCTCCCTGAGGTGCTTCCCGGCCGCGGTGCTACAACCCCTTAGCAATTCGCTGTTGCTTCAAGGCGACCCATAAGCTTGCTCGGGGGCGCAAAGTTTTCTCCCTTCCCCCATTTCGGCCGGGTGGCGGAAGAGGCATGCGGCCCCCCACCTTCCCCTCTGCAGGGCCGCCTGAAAGCTTCCCGCTTCCCCAGCGCCTGTGACCTCTCGCCGCCCCCGCCGCGGCTGTAAACCGAGGGGAGCTGGCGGCGGAGCAGCGGGCTGAGGGGGACCTGCACGGCCGTAACCGGAGAGCGCAGAGGGGGGTGAGCTGGCCGGCTGGAGGAAGAAAAGGAGAGCGCCCTGAGGACCGGTCGCGAAGGAGCTGCGGCGGGGGATCGCGTCGCCCTTCCGCGAAGAAAGGACGGCCAGAAGGGAGGAGGAGGAGGAGGAAAGGAAGCGGCGGCAGCAGCAATGTGGCCGAGTGGAGCGGCCGGCAAGCTGCCCTGTCCACGGGACTCGGCGCTGCGGAAGGCAGCGTTCTCCGGCAACCTCTCGGCTCTGCCCTTGCACTTGGCGCCCAGTGGAAGGAGCGTGCGGGTTTTCATCAGCGCCAACCCCGAAGGTAAGGGAGGGACCGAGGGAGGGCTGCCCTTGTTGACGCCCCCGCGGAGCTCCGAGCCTCCCAGCCGCGGCCCTTTGTCATCCTTTCACCTCAGAGCGACCACCGGCTCTGCTCTTGGCGGGAGGATTTGCGCGGCCCAGGCGCACGCCGCGCGCACCGGAGTTGAGGCGACACTTTTCGCTGCGACCACTCTCCCGCACTAGTAAACGGGGCCTGCGCCCCGCCAGCGTAGCTCTGGGTTTCTGGCCCCTCCGTCTTCCCCTGCTTCCGTTCTCCAGATCGAAGCAGGCAAGTGTACATGTAGACCAACGTTTTGTGCCGTGTGTGGGTGGGTTGGCTTGCTCGGGCTGGAAAGCGGGTTTGTATTACGAGGTGAACTTGTAAAATGCCACAAACATGTCAAAAATTGGGGGGGAAAGACTCACGCTTAGACATTTTTTGCAATCTGAGGGTGAGCTTAGGTATGGATGTGCCAAATTTCAGCTTTCTGAGAGGGGTCAATCATTTGGGGTTGCACACCTAACCCTCCTTTTCTGGGTAGAGTCTTTTCCCCCTTTCAGAATTAAACTAATTGAGGGTGTATTGAACTGCACATGTACCAAATTTAAGGAGTCTAGCTCAGCAGAGAGTATCCTAACACTTGCAATACCAGCAAGTTGGTCAGTAAAGTGAGGCAATAGTTAGATCTGGAGCAAGTTACCACTTGGGACTTGTATAGTATTTAAAGTTACATAGTTTCACTTTGTTATGTATGCCAGTCAGTGAGTACTTTCTAAAGTCAGAATCCAATATGTCTCTTCTGTATTCCATGTGGTAGTTTATGATATTATGGGTGGACACGTATACTAGATAGCTTTGGCTATGAGGCGGTATATAAATGCAACAACAACAACAACAATAATACTGTTTTGCGGTCTACCCTTTCTCCCTAAAGTTCCAGCATATTAGTGCCATAGTTAAAGGAACAGATTAAGTGACTACTGAAATCCTTTCCAAACCTTAAAAGAAAATAAACGAAATTAACCAGTCCTTGTCTGTTTTCCACCTCTTTTCTCTTGGATAAACAGGTGTCTCCCTTCTGCTCCCCATTCTATTTTACTTTAGCCTCAGCTAAAAAGCTCACTAAAAGATATTGCCACCCAGCCTGGCTGCTAGCAGGAGACATTCTCAGTCACCTGCTTTTTTATTGCCATATTCATTCTCCCTGGCTGAGACACAGCGGGAGGAGAGACTCTCGATCCTGTAAAAACCGGGAGCTTGGAGGCTGTAGTACATGGAGTCCCAGGAAGCACTGGCACCTAGCCTATTACTTGCAGGAAGAGCAGTGGAGGATGAAAGGAAGATGCTTACAGTTCCTCTGATGAAGCCTCCTCAGTTCCAGTGTGTGGAGCACTTGTGTATTTAGTTGCTGCTGTGTGGACATAGAGAGGTCTCCTTGAGTAGTCATTGCTGCCGAAGCAGCCCCCAGTCCTCAGCTGAGTTAGCTGCTGTACCAGAGGCATGGTCATGGGTCACTAAAAAGCCTTCCAGGGGTCTTAACTTCCTTTTCTCATTCTCACTGGGATTCAAACCCACTAGTTTAAAAACCAAAGCAAAACAGGCACATGTACAGCTTTGCACTTTGCACCATTCTGCAGATGTAGCTATGCTTGGCTATGAATACAAAATGAGAAGGAGCCAAGGCTCAAGTGCAGGCACTATGTTCTAAGGTTTTATTTCCAAAGACTAGCAAGAGCCACAGCTGTAATTCTAAGAGCAGCCTTACACTTCATTAGCTTATTTTCTGTGGTTGTAAGTTAGCAGAAACATGAACCTGATATATGACAAAAGCGTTTTTTTTAATTTTGCAATGTATGTTAATATAGGTAGTAAAGGATTGGATTGGGATTGCACGTTTTAATTTTCCCTCTTAATTCTAACAAACTATGGCTTGCTACTATAAGAAGGGCATGTGATGGGCATAAGCACATGGCTTGTACATATAGGCTAGAACCATCCCTGGTCTGGCATTATGCCTGAACTAACCCATAGTTACATATTCTTTAGAAACTTTGCATTTGTTTTTTTCCCCTTAATTTCTTTCACAAAACAGTTTGCTCAAAACTTTATTCTAAATCAAGATTTATTTAATAGATGCGGAGTTGTTCACTGAATAAAATGACCTACACAAGGCTGTTGAAAACAGAGTGGGGTAACCTAATAAAGACTTAAAAGAACAGAATACTATAATTTGAAAGAAAAGTCTGAAATCACAGTTGAGGGCCTGCAGCTCAGTCTATTAGACCCTATATATACATTTTATAGTCCAATGCAATGAACAGTGGACAATCAATATGTGCATATTTTAATGGAAAACTTAGTTTCTTCCACACTTTTTGGGGGGTGGGGTGGGGTGGGGAATCCTAACTTTCACATGATGGCTTGGTGCAACCATTTGCAAGGAAATGATTTTATTAATTGCTATCATTTTATCTTAATTAGAGTGATAAATACATAATTAAAACTCATGAAAGGGTTAGCCATTAGGTTATCAAAAGTTCTTCAGAGCTGAAGAATCTACAGATTTAGTCCCACAGATAAAATATACAAATTATTAATTAATGAGTGTAGTAGTATGACTTGATAACGAATAAAGCTATAAGATAAAAGTAACAGAACTGTCAACTATAGGCTGACCATATGAAAAGGAGGACAGGGCTCATGTATAAAGTGTTGGTTATTACCTTTAAAGCCCTACATGGTTTGGGCCCAGGCTACCTACGGGATCGCCTTCTCCCATACAATCTGCCCCGCACTCTTAGGTCCTCTGGGAAGAACGTACTCAAGCCAGCCAGAACTAGGCTGGCGAGAGTTACCCAGAGGACCTTCTCTTCTATGGCTCCCAGACTATGGAATGGTCTGCCGGAGGAGGTTAGACAAATTGATAGTCTTCATGAATTCAAGAGAGTCATGAAGACTGTTCTCTTCCGGCAGGCCTATCCGGATGAATTTTAAATGTTTTAATGATGTGTCTCTCTTGTTTTAAATTTTTTAACTGTGTTATGCTTGTATTGCATTGTGTTCCCCACCTCGATCCGTAGGGAGAGGCGGGTTATAAATAAATATTATTATTATTATTATTATTATTATTAACAGTTGTAGAGAAAAGGGAATTTCAGCCAGTGTCATTTGTATGCAATTAGTTCCAGGTGAAATTCCCTCTTCATCACAACAGTTAAAGTTGCAGGGGCCCTGCCTTCTTTGTATATGGTCACTCTAGCATAGTGCCTGCAACTCTAACTTCTTCTTTTTAAAAAAAGACAGGACGATTTCCTTTGCATCTGCTCATTCTGGGGGTGGGGAAGCAAATAATTAAATAAGTGAATATGGACCCCATGTTGCCAGTTAGGATCATAGGTAGTTCCCAAGTCTCAAAAAGTTGACTGGATTACTAAATTAAAACTTTCATTGATTACCACTTACACAGATTAAAGTAGAAAGTAATAATTGATGAAGGCATATAGATTATTTATTTTAGCTACTATATTTGTATAATGCAGGAATGGGGAACATATGGCCCTCCAGATGCCTTTGGATTGCAACTCCCATCATCCTGGCTACGGCTGATGGGAGTTACAGTCCAAGAACATTTGGAGGACCATACATTCTCCAACCCGATATAATGCCTTTCAGCCTTAACAACTCCCAAGATTGTTTACAATAAAACAAAAACGATTCATGGAACAATCCAAATCTAAATGCACAAGGCATGAACCCTAACCAAAAAGCAGCAATGTGCAAATTATTTATTTGCACTAATCAGTCCACATATAGGCCATTCTATGTACAATGGTACAAACATTTGTTTTGTTATATCTACTGTCAGCAAAATATGCGCATGTGTAACTGTTACACATGATGGTCTACAGATGGCTTGAACAGAATTTCTTATACCTAAGTAGTAGCCATGTAGGAAATTAATTAACTTAGGAACATAGGAAGCTGCCTACAATGAGTCAGACCACTGGTCCATCTCAGAGCCCTGTGAGGTGGGGTGAAGCTATCGCCTCAGGAGGTGGAGTGGTGAATTGTGCCATTCCCTGCCCCCCAGCAGTAGGGCCCCGCTGCCACCACCAGATACTTCAGAGAGCCCTGCCAGCTGGTCTTCCACCATGGCATTTGCTCCAGCAGGGCTCGCAGGAGCGGCAGGGCTCGCAGGAGCACCTGCCCATCTTCTGTTTTGCTCTGAGTGAAGCAGAGGACTGGTGGTTGCTCTCAGCCATTCACTCTCTGGCTCATGCTGAGAATCCTTTCAGCTCCACTCGGAGAGCAGGCAGGTAGACTCTTCAGAGAACCAGCCAGATTGAAATGTCTGACTCTGAGGGAGTCCTTCCTGAGAAAGGACTCCGTCAGAGCCAGGCATTTCAGGCAGCTCTCTGAAGAGCCACAATGAATGCTTTCTCGGACGGCACAGCTCGCCATAGAGCCCGCCTACCCTTTGGCTGGTGCTCAACGCAGCAGTGGTGGTAAAGGGGTAGGAACAATGTGGCGGCAGCAGTGATAAGGAGGTGGGGGCATGGCAGCGGTAAAGGGGGGGCAATGGCAGCAGCAGTAATGGAGAGGGAAGACATGGGGCAGTAAGGGGAAGGGAAGGGGTGGGAGCACAATGCAGCAGTGGTAAGAAGAAAGGGTGGGAACCACAACACATATGCTCTCCCACTTCATGCTGCAGCTGGTCCATCTAGCCAACTATTGACAACACTGACTGGAAGCAGCTCTCCAGGGTTTCATGCAGGATCCTTTCCTAACCCTGCTTGGAGAAAATGGGGATTGAACCTGCAACCTTCCATATGCAGAGCGTGTGCTCTACCACTGAGCTGTTTAAGAACTTAAGTACCTTTCATATAGTGGTCTATTTCGGACATAATGATGAATTATGCTAGGCCACAAGGAGAAGATTAGAAACATCCACTTCCTTTTTTTCGCTAACATTAGTTTATTGTTATCTCCAAAAAGGACAAACTGGGTAGTTTAAACTATGGTTTATTGAACAAGCCAGCATCAACGTGAGGTTTAGAATACTGGCTTGTTAATTTACCATAGTTTGGGCTAACCACAATTTGCCTTTTTCAGACAACAACCGCTGCCTTTTCAGTGCCATTTTTGGCTGAAAGACAGGATATAAATTAAATGAATGAATGACTAAACTACAGTTAGTGAAAAACTGGAAATAGATACTTCAAATTTCATCTTCTCAGCTAAGAGGGACATGCAAAATCAAGACTTGTGCCTACCCGTTCACTTAACACTAAAAACAATGGTTTAGGCAGCCTTTTCCGGGACTGTTATTTAAGAAATGTAAGACTACAATTCCAATCATTTCTGATCATTGGCCATGCTGGTTAGAGCTTATGGGAGTTGTAGTCTGGAGGGCACCAAGTTGGGGAAGGCTGGTTTAGCATTATGTTAAAATGGGCCACTGAATCAGACTGCTGTTCCATCTACTCATTATTCACTATTCTGTAGATTTCCAAGTCCATAAGCCAATATATTTGCCAGTCCTGTTTCCTGTGGTCTTTTAATTGGAGGTGCCAGGGATTGAACCTGGGGTCTTCTGCATGCAAAGCAGGTGTTCTATGGCTGAGATTGATCCCTCCATATGAGGATTCAAACCAATGTCCTTGGAGCAACTTCTAAATGAAACCATTGGGCTGGATTCAGATTTAGGTGTGTGCAACTGGGCTTGTGGAAGCAAACCTCTCACTCCTCCCCATGGCAGCCCCTCTAGCCCCCTGAAAATGCTACACAGTGGATTGGGGTACCCTGTTGAAGGGGGTGGGCTGTGGCATGGAAGGAAGGGGAGGGGAATCTCCAAAAATCAGTGAGGCACCTTCCCATTAGTAAAACTCCACTCATGGGAGGTGCCTCCACCCAATTTCCCCCACACACCTCAGCCTGTTCCATTCACCAAGGTCCCCTGACTCTATATAGCATTTCAAGGGGGCTGGAAGAGTTACAATGGGGAAGGGGGGCAGAAAGTCCTCTTCTGCCAGCTTTACATGCAGTGCCTTATCTTCATCAGTTGTGTAGCAGCTTTCATTTAATCATCCTTTACTGCCGCCCCCATCATCTCATTAGTACAAGCAATAACTGTAACTACTTAAAATGATAAAGTAATTGAACATGTCTAACAAGGATCCTAAGATCTGATAACTTTAAGGTTTGATTCTGTGCACTTACTTGGGAGTACATTCCACTTTTCTTTCAACTTTGTTCTAAGCATACATGTAGAAGATTAGGCTGTACACTGAATGGATGACAAAGTTCTCCCACCGTTCCTCATCAACTGAACTGTATAATCAATTTCATTGCCCGTCATCAGTATTTAGGAATCCAAGTTCTAGTCATTTAATTGCAACATTTCAGGGAATAAGCCAGTTAAACAAAACTCCTGTATATTTATGAGCTACATCTCCAAGAGAAACTGCTGCATATCTGTAGATACATTTGGATGCCATTTTGAGTGTAGATGTCAGCACAATTGTGTATGCGCTGTGGTACTACTTTAGTACACATTAGACAAACCACTTGTTAATACATTTATTTGCTAGATATTTTGGTTAGAGTGATAAGCAGCTGTGAATTTGTTTTAAAAGCTGGTTGTTAGTGCTGAATTCGTTAGTCTTGATCTAGATAAAATCAGTCACAACTACATCCTATTGAAAACAAGACATGTTGGACTGCAATCTTCTGCATGCTTACTTTGTAGCAAACCTCACAGCAGAGCAGGCCTTACTTCCAAATAAACATACATTGGACTAGGCTGAATGTAACAACTAACTTGTTCTTTTGGGTTTCAGTGGGAACTTGGGAAAAATAGTCCCACTGTGTTTAATGGTGCTTACTTCCAAATAAGTACGCATAGGATTGCAGCCATACTCATAAGTAGCTTTTAAACTTTTGGGTTTTTTGTATGTGTTCTATTCAGAATAATAGGCAGCACAAAAGTGTTTTAAAGGCTGTCTGCCAAATCAACAATAAATTACTTGACTTGAATTACTTAAAAGTTCAAGTGTTTCATATAATTTTCTTCAAGCCATTTTCCTGTTTGGTATACTAACTTTATTGAAGTTCACAATTGGTTCATAAATTCAAAAATCTTTTCATAATCATGAATTCATTTTCCCTGTCTTCACAGAGAACACTTTTGAATTGAAGATCAATTGTAAACTTTAATAGCGTACCTAACAGGAATAAATGAAGCTGCTTTACTGACAGATAACTATTGGTCTCTCTAGTGCAGTATTGCCAGTATAAAGGCTGGCAGTGGCTTTCCTCGGTAAAGGCCCAGGTCTTTCCCGCCCTTGATTAGAGATGTACAATTTCTGGAAATTTTGAAGCCATGGAAAAAAAACTTTTCCCCCATTTCTCCCCGGAAAAAAACAGAATTTTTCAGAAAATTGAAAAAGTGCAATATTAGTACTTTTTACGGATTGAAAGTCACTTTGTTACTTTAGGAACATAAAATGTAATTATGTACAAGTTGGTATGGCATAAAATTATCACATTTGGTATATTAAAAGTACAGTGTATTCAAACAATTATTACAAATTGAATTTACTTTTTTTGTAAAGTTCTTCGTTTTTGCCAGTTTATGAGGAGCAGGCAAAAAACAATTTAAAAACAACAACAGAAGAAACCATCAATACTAGTAACAAAGAAATTATTTATGTCTCCACAAGTCCTCCACAGTGTCAAGCAGACATAAAGCATCCATTACCATAAAAAGTTTTTAGAAATCATTTGGAGAAGTAAATATATGAATACTTTGTCTTAAACATTTTATTCATCATTCTAAAATAAAACATTCCATAATCCATTTTTCTTCAATTTTTTTTCCAATTTTTTGAAAAACAAAACAAAAAAGGCTTTGGGGGAAAAACAGGTTTTTCTGAATTTTCCCATTTTTTCCCCAGGCCTTCACATCTCCACTCCTGATACCTGAGATCTTTTTTGCTGGAGATGGTAGGGATTAAATCTGGAGCCTTCTGCATTCAAAGCATATACTCTGCCACTGGGCTGTGGCTGCTTTCATTACCGGTATTCCCTAAGAAAAACAACTTGGAGAAATAATAAAGCCATACTATCAGTATTGTCCTTCATTTCCAGAGTTAGGAGGTCTTAAGGGTGAAGGAATTAGGGCTGCAAAATTTCCAGATACACACCACAATCTTAAAAACAACAACACACCCAATTGTTTCTTTAGGGTAAGAGTGTGCAACTTTTGGCCCTCCAGATGTTTTGGCCTACAACCATTGACCTTGCTGGCTAGGGCTGATGACAATTGCAGGCCAGGATATCTGGTCACCCACCCCTCCTTTAGGATGAAAACCCATATTGAATTTTCATCTGTTTAAAGAAAGTGTTGCCCTGAGTTGTAGGATTTGAGCCCTATATGTTTATCAGTAATATAATTCATCACTAAACCATCAAGCAATGGCCTTTGTTGGTGTGAAGATTTTTATTTAATTATTTAAATGATAAGCATTATCTTTAAATCTGTTTACTCTTTGGAACTAATTTTTAAGAGGAAAGTGAGCCAAATTGGACACTGAGAAAAAACAAGCATTTTGTTAAAGAAGCCAAAATGCCAACATTATTAAAAGGGATCTTTAAAAAGAACTGAATCCTTAATTTCACTTTAAGACTTAAGGTCTGTAGTTAACCAGAGTGTTTTTCACGGTTGTAATTGTTGGGACTTGCCTCATTCCACCATCTGTATACTGCGAAGAATAATAATCTTGCTATATTGTTGTGAGGATAAATTTAAAAAATGGATTTCACTGCATTACTAAACATATTAACAACTTACAGTGCAATCCTATACATGCCTATTCAAAAGTAAGCCCCAAGTTAAGCAGATATAAGATTGCAATCCTAATAACTTCACAATTCTAAGCACCAAATGCAATGGGATGTACTCCCTGGTGTTTGTGAAGGATTGCAATTATGCATGCGTTGATCCTACAGATTTAGTTAGGTGTAGGGGTGGTTAACAACAGATGCGAAGGGAGGTCACTGATTCATAGGGTCGCTGACTTGAAGGCACATAACAAACTAAAGTTCTTTTAAGTTCAGTGGGATTTATTACCTAGTTAATATACATAAAATCGCAGCCAGAGGAGCAATCCAATGCCCCTAAATGGTATCTGGATGGGCATAGGATACTTCAGCTCTGAGTTTCCTGGCTCCTTGCCCCTCCCCCTCATAGCTGGCATGGAGAGAACCATGCCAGCTACCTCTCCACACTTGGAAAACTGAGCACAGAGAAAGGGAGGTTTCTGGGGCCGGGGGAAGAGAAGACAAGGTTGGTTGCAATACAACATATCCTATGGTAATCCCAGCCTCCTTTCCTCCCCCTCCCATTTGCCACCACTAGACTGGTGAAATTGCCCACGTGTCCTCTCCACTCTGCATTAGATACTCGGCAACCTCCGGGTTCGGATGCTGCTGGGAATCCACATAGGATTGTGCCCTTAGTCATGAACCAGTTAAACTGAAGTACATAAAAGCCAGTTTGATCCCACTGAATTCACTGTGGTTAAATTACATTTATTCTGCACTCTGCTCTACAAGCTCAGTACAGTTTTAGCATTGCTACATATGCCCCTATGCTTAGTCTTAAAGGGTTATAGTATTTTCCTATCCCATACATCCCTAAGATGTATTGTTAGAACAACTTTGTCATGATCCCATTCTTTACTAGTCAGAGAATCCAAGAATTCCAAAAGCATCTTAAATTGAAGTGGTCTAGCATAGTTGCTTTGTAGACAAGAAAGTTAAAAAGTCCTATAATTTATAAATCATATTTACTTGAGTGAAGAGTTGTTTAGATTCTTGAACATTAGCTGCATCCAGTTTGTTCCTGGTAAGTGCTGGCAACCATCATGTCTTCTTAACAGCAGCAGGATTTCAGGCTAACAAAGTATTGGTTATTCAATAATTTGTGCATACACAGAAGATTTGGGGAACACTATTTTAGTTCAATTTGGGATACTGTCTCAGATTGGCAAAAATACCTCCTTTTGATCAAGCAAAGCACTTCTGGTGCTGTGTATTTAATATAATATAAATGGGATCACCACTGGATGCTGAAGAAGTGCGGGTTATTAGGAAGAGGACCTTTTCTGCTGTGGCACTTTCAGTGCCAGGTGAAGACCTTTTTATTTTCCCAAGCATTTTAGCATCTTAGCATTCTAGTCTTTTAGCTCTGCTGCTTGAGATCTGTATTTTAAATCTCTGCATTGCCGCTAAGTTTTATTCTGGTTGAACTTTTATATTGTAGTTTTAAGCTTTTATATTTTATCTTGTTTTATGCTGTACTTCATGGTTTTAATTTTTTTGAACCACCCTCAGCTATTGGGCAGTATAGAAATGCAATAAATCAATAAATAAGAACATCAAGGTTGTGCGTGGTTAGTCATGTCTTAAATGAGGGATTGCTATGCAATTGTGTTGGTTCAATTAGCATTTCATCTTCATCCTTTACATGCAAATTGTGGTGAAATATCTACTAGGGACTTTCACAAAAGATGTTAGTAGCAATAATAAATGGTATCACTTGGGTTGTATAGTTAGGAAAAAAATGATTCAATCAATATTTCTTGAGCACAAGAGTCTATGTTTCAATGCATAATTGAACAGAACACAATATTGCCCAGAAGTAATTAGTAACAAGCATTAAATATGCAAATCCTTTTTTTCTTCAGGCAAGGAAAAACTATTTTGTTTGCAATAAAGATATATGATAGAGCAGTAAGCCATTTCAGACCTGGAACCTACCTTTAATCCTACCTACCTACAACATGGAATCTACTTTCATTTTTTTACTATATATGTCCATCGTTGGCCTTCTTCTGTCTTTACTCCTTCCTCTCCCTTCACAACTCCTCGCCTGGCTTTTCTTTTCTTAACAGTTAAAAAATAAAAAACAAATTGGGTTGGTTCCACTGGAGTAATCTTACATGAGCACATGAGCCACCAGTTGAAAACAATTTGATCAATCCCATCATCTTAATGTTGTTCTGTTTATATAGCCTCAGGAAGAAAAGAAACACAAGGCCATGTAAACTTTCTAGGGAGAGGCATAGCCAAGACAAGGAAGTTGTTGAGGAAGGCATAAGGTTGCCACCTCTTACTTTGGATGCAACATGTACCGTTAAATCTCCCATTGCAGTGGGAAAGAAGAAAGGTTTGGCGCACCCTACCTGCTTCCTTCCTGAGAGGTCTGACCTAAGACATTTTGCTACCTGTAATGGAGCTCCCACTAGAGCCAGCATTTTAAAAAGTCTTGCTGCACCATTCTCATAGCAATTCCTGCCCCCTTCTATCCCATGGATGGGGAACCTGTGGTCCTCCAGATGTTGTTAGACTCCAACTTCCAAGTACCTCAGTCAGCATGGCCAATGTTCAGGGATGAAGGGAGTTCTAATCTAACATCTGGGGGACCACAGGTTCTCCACCCCAATCTATCCACTCCACACACACCCCAAGCAGGTCACTTCATCCTGCTGTAGGACAGGGCTGACTGCTTCTGGGTCCTGTTTGTCACCTGCTCTGTTTGTCACCTTCTGTGGCAAACAGGTCTACCTATAGGGAAGGAGGCAGATGACAAGAAAATCAGGTTAAAGTTGTCACCATTTTTTCTTGACAAAAGCTCTCTGGCTCCTTTAAAAGTTGCACGACTGACAGAAATTCAACAGATTTGTCATTTACCATCTCAGCCTTGAGAAACATTGCACTTATTGCATTTCTGCCTGTCAGGAAGGTGTAAAGGGTGTAGCTGTAATCCCATTCACACTTACCTGGGAGTAGGCCCCACATTACATAGGATTGTGCTGTCTGAGTTTCCATCAGGGAGAAAAAACAGCAATCTTACTTCAGTGTGAGATGATGTTAACCATGGGAGTGGGAATATAATACAACATAAACATGTTTAAACATTTGTATCTCCTTATTGTAAGAGGTAAATGTCTCTAGTGATTTCTTAGATCCCGCCTATTAATGTCATTTTCAAAACTGTAATTCCCTAGTGCAGAGTTCCACACACCCATGGGATGCATGATGGAAGATGCAAAACTGGTAGGTGCATTGTTTTCAGATCCTTTTAGCTCTTTCCCTGGAGTTTTGGTAAATACAAGAACGGTACTGAAGGTATACACAGTGTGGATTTGGGGTGATAGAGATTGCACTGCCAGCCTTTCCTTACCTAGAGAGATATTGATTGTGTGCCCCTCAGTAATTCCTTCAGCACAAAGGCTCAGTATTTAATGAGAAGACCAAATGTAAAGTAAGCAAAGGGGTGCCTAGGCAACCTCTCCCTTTCTTTAACTAGTGTTCAACAGATCTTTCTTTCTGCTGAATATTTGGCCCACTTTTAGCCTTATAGGCTTTGAAACTATACCCACTTGCCTGGGAGTAAGCCCCATTGAACTCATATAGAAGTACATCTGAGTAGACAAAGGATTCTGTTGTGAATGGGGTTTCTGGGACCTGTACATCCCTAAACGTTCATTTATAAAAACGCAAAGGCTTTGATTCTTCAGAAATAACTTAAATAAGACTTAGCAACTACGCAATTAATACATTGCAGAAGACAAATCAGATTGTTTTAAAGTTGTGGCTACTTCAGCAAAATAACTTTTATTTATAGCTTTATTAAAACCAAAAACAACCATATACTAAATTGTTACAAATATTTTATGCTCAGAAGCAACCTGGAAACCTATTAACTGTCCTCTTTAATGACTGCTTGTCTTGTTGGTTCTTTTAGTGAACACATGAAACATTTAGTAGCCTGCTGTCATTGTTGAGTTGCCTCTTTCCCCCCAATGTTGAGACATACTTTGAGGTCTGGTAACTTTTGCCAACATATTTGCAAGGCTGGTATAACTTGGTTTATTTAAGGGTCCCCATACTTGAAGATGTGTTTCAGTTAGAGTACTACAAAGTATTATAGTGTACACATGCAAAGAACTGAAATAGGTGTTTCTGGCTTGTGCTGTATCAGAGATCGGATTAGGTAGCTGAAGACAGAAAGATGTACAGAGCAGCAAGGGGAGGAGTACTCATCTTCTTGTGTCCCTTAGCAAGTGAAAATCTTTGGCTATTGGGTGAGGAAGAAATAGCAAACATTCAGCAGCCCCCAGTTTCAGTTCAAATCTGTTTTCGTCAGGAGAACATTGGCAAAGTGTGACTGCCAAGCATGGAAGAAACTCTGATCTATTTTCCTTCCCCAAGCAGCATTGACACTTCTGTTCCTTAAAGGGAAGGGAAAATGGCAAAAGTCTTCGTGGATGCCATCTGTTCCATTTGATGGAATAATAATGAACTCTGTAGTTCATTATCAGTAAAGTTCTATGTTGATAGGACTTCAGTGTAAAATCAGAACAGTGTGAATATTGTTTGTCATTTGTCCCTTGGGTATTGAGTTTTGTTGCACTGCTTGATTTGGATATGTGAAATAACTTAAGTTTAATAAGTTTCTAATGAGTATTATTGTATAAGTGTTTATTCACGTTTTTATGTTTGTTGTTGTTGTAGAGTGCCCTTAAGTAAGGGTTTTGATAACCCGAAACGCATCTGGCTTTTAATAAAAGTTATCACAATCCACAACCAGCCATGCACATTTTTGATTCAAGCACTTGGAGGGTTCCCTCCTTCAGTCAGCGCAGTGTTTTGGTGCCTTCCCACCTTGTTTGTTTGGGATATTTCACTGGACAGACCTATCCAATGAATTCAGCAGCAGAAGTAAATATATGTGTGAAATGAGTTTTGATTTTGGTCCTGGCATTTAAGATTCAGCTAGAAAAGTTTGGCTAGGGCATGGAATGGGTACAGGAACACTGAGGGCTACTTCTACGCCCATGGAGAAGTTGGGACCCTAGCGCCTGATCTTTGAAGCTGCGTTCTCCTCCATTCAGCGGTTCATAGGATCAGTCTATTAAATACATATTCTTTCCCTTTGCAAAGGAGAGGGGCTGTAGTCCTAAATATACTTATTTGGCAGAAATTTTTCCAAATAAGTGTATTTTTCCAATTAAAAAGTTAGGTCAAGCCAATGTTCAGCTGCTGAACAACCAAGTCTTGAATTCCTGAACTGCTTTTGATACCATAATCTTTAATTATTCGAGGGTTAAAATTAACAATATATTAGATCATATATGCTTGTTATACAACATGATTGGAATTCCAAGACTTTGAGCATTCCAGTCGTGTTCTATAATTCCCCAAGACTTTGAGCATGCCCAGTGGGTTTTTAAACTTTTTTTCTTTGAACAGCAGGCACACACCCATGCACACACACCCATATGCCATGTCACAATGGCTTTGGAAAGTTCATTCAGTTTCAAAAGCAGTTTGCTATGTGGAATTGAGGGGAGGGGCTCATCTTCAACACATACAAGGGCAACACTAGAGAACATCACACATTAATTGCATGAAGGGGCTCAACCTGTATAAAGAGGTTGTGCAGCTCTCCAGCTTCAGTCCTGACGTCCATGCTGTCTGCATAGCTGAAGCCTATACATGTAGGGTGCCTCTACAAGAGCGATTTAAAGCTCTTTCAAGGCGCATTAAATTTTTTACCTCTACAAGAGCGGTCGAGGCGCTTTTTCTGTCCAATTATGCGCATTCTTGAAAGCGCGTTAAATAGCGAGTTTTAATTTTCCGCGGGAGTTAAAGCACCTTATGACCATGCAAACAAGCGATTCTCCACATTTCAATCACTTTAAAGCATGTTTCATACTGCTGGTTATGCGCTTCACCGCCTGTCATTTATAGGAATTAGGCGTAAAAGTGATGGTGAGAAGATGCGCATAATCGGGCAACCGAGCGTCAAGCTGAATTCTTGTAGAGGGGGCCGCAGACTCTATGTCCACAGGCTTCTATGCAGGCTGGAATCCTGCGCAATCAGGGAGCCAAGCTGTTTAGAGTAGCATATGCACGCTGTAGTCCTACCCTGCAGTCCACATGCTCAACATGTGGACAGCAGGGGAGGTGTGCAACATCAGGGGTGGGACCAGCAGCACGGCTCTACTGCCCCTTTGTGCACGTGGCACATACCCCTTCATACGATCAACACTTGAAAAGGGGGCTACTGCCTTTTCCACATGGAATTAATTGCACATTTTGGATCCCAGACTGTATTATACTGAGAGTGGTTACCATTTGCCATCAATAGCTCTTTGAAAAGCCAAAGTTTACTATTAGTTCTTACTCAGGTATTGCCTTTTAGTGGCGTGGTATTATTGTTGACTTGCTCCTTTTTCCCTATGCTGAGAATTTTAAGTAGCTATCTCTTGAATTTTATGCTATCTTAACTTGAAGCTTTGTACCATGCTTCTAAAATGGTCAGTCACCACTAGCCTAGGTGGTAATATGATTGCTCCTATTTGATACAGGATGAATATATTGTTCGAATCTGACTTTGTTCACACAAGTATATATTCTTTCAGTGTCAGGATTTTTAACATGCATTAAAGCAGTTTTCTTTAATGATTTTAATTTGATAATGTGCACAACAAATGCACATCTGGTAAACTGAATATTTGAAGAATTTGGGGGCATTGTGAAAGTCTCAATGAAGAACTTACTGACACCGGAAGAACTTGTAATGTTATGGCTCTCTAAAACTGCTGGCCTCAGAGTAGTCCAAGGTATTTCGGCAATAGTGCTTACAATCTAAGGTCTATTTCAGCCAGAATAATAATCAGGGAATATTTTTAGAACTCAGAGCATTTTCATTAATGTAAACAGAGTTTAAGATAGCTACTTTATCCTCTTTTCTGGGGATTTAATTAAGGGAGGATAATAAAGGATCAAATTTGACGGTGAGTCAATCATGCTGAAATTCACAAAAATCAAGAATAACTCATATAAGAATAAAATTGGAAGGGACTTCATAGTCATTTGGTCCAATCCACTGTGACTATAGTTATCATCTGTTATGCCTAATTATTCATTTATGGTATATGGGCCTCTTAAATGATGTCAGCAGGTGGCCCAGGGATGGGGTGTGGTGGGGTACCTGCAACCTGCAATGCCAGTAATGGTCAAGAGACCAGAAAAGAACCTGACAATCAGAACAGCTCTCGCTTCTGGGTTTGCTCCTGGCATCACTACCCTGATCCATATCCTTGCTCATCACCTTCACTACCAATTCTTATTTCCCTGACTCACTCACAAGTTGAGTGCCCTCCTCAATGGCACTGCCTGTTATCCCACATGGGCCTTTTTCCCTGGAAGTCCTCACAGAATGTGGTACACCCTTTCTCTCTTTGTTCAATCCCACCTTTTCCATTAAGTTATGTCCTGTTGTAAGTTTGTGGAGTGGCTTGTTAAACCATAGCAACAGCCCACCCTCACTGGATTCGCACAACATAACAAGCCTCTCTTGCTGGTTTCACATGACACAGTGAGGATAATCATGCAAATCCCCCTGGCAGGCACGGCAAAGGAAATAAGCCACCGTGGCTTATTTTCCCCTCCGTGATCGTGCGGACAGACCCTTTGCCTCAATCTCTTGTCTCTCATCCCTAACTGCAACAGAGCCTAAATACATGTAACTGCATTTGGGGGAGTTATGATAGGGCGTTTATAAAATTGTTCATGGTGTGCAGAAAGTAGATATAACGTTTTTCCTTTTCCCAAAATAGGACTTGCAATCACCCAGTGGAATTGGCAGTAGATTTAGGCCAGACAAAAGGAAGTATTGGTACAAGTATTAGAGAGAGAGAGAGAGAGAGAGAGAGAGAGAGAGAGAACAACAGCTGTAACAGGGCAGATCTGGAACAGAACTGCAGAATCAGTTTTCTCCACATGCCATTTAACTCTTCTCCCCATGAAAATTTCCCCCTGCTAAAGAAGTTACTTGCACCTTTAGGAGCTTCTCTCCCAAGGCAAATAACTTCAGGGAGAGCGATTTTTGCTATGAAAATGACACTGGGGGAAAAGTTATAAACCCCCCCCCCTCCTTCACATAGTGGTCCTAATCCAGATCAGGGGCCCTCGGCATCTTTTGTTTGTTTTTTAAGATACATTTTGTGAGATCACATTAGTGTATCATCTAGCATGGAACCTATTTTTTATTATTACCTTGTTCTGGAGCAAGTAGCAAATGCATATTAAAAACTTGTGAGTAATTTTTAATTCTGCTTACTTACTACTTCGTTTTGATATGCCCTTAAGTATTGCTAATAAAGAATGTTTACAACCTCTTACTGCTACAACCATCTGTGGATCTTTAGAGAATTTTAAGAATGAGGTAGTCTATGCATGTCCTTTAAAATTGACTGGTGGCAGAAAGTGGGGTTGGTGAAGCAGGAGACAGCAGACAGCAGAAGGGAGGAGGAAAGATGGAAAACAGTGAGGCTGGAGCCAGAGGAGAACAGGGGAGAAAAAGGGATGCAGTGGGATAGTAGAATAAGTCACGGACATGCTGGCTGGTGGATGATGGCAGTTGTAGTCCCAACACAAAAGAGGTGGTGGTAAGGCCGCTTCTAAAAAAGCCCTCCCTGGATCCCCTGGACCTTAATAACTACAGGCCAGTATCATATCTTCCATTTTTGGGCATGGTGATCGAGAGAGCGGTTGCCTTTCAACTCCAGGCAGTCTTGGATGACACTGATTTTCCAGACTCATTTCAAACCGGCTTCAGAGCAGGATACGGAGTTGAGACCGCTTTGGTCGCTTTAGTGGATGATCTACGCCTTAATATTGACAGGGGGAGTGTGTCCCTGCTGGTACTTCTGGACCTCTCAGCGGCTTTCGATACCATCGACCATGGTATCCTTCTGGAGTGCCTGGGGGAATTGGGGATCGGGGGCACTGTGCTTCAGTGGTTCCGATCCTATCTCTCGGGCAGGTTCCAGATGGTGATGCTTGGGGATAGCTGCTCTTCAAAAAAGGAGCTGCTATGTGGTGTACTACAAGGTGCCATCCTTTCCCCAATGCTGTTTAACATTTACATGAAACCGCTGGGAGAGATCATCCGGAGGTATGGGGCGGGGTGCTATCAATACGCTGATGACACCCAAATATATTTCTCTATGCCTTCGATAACATAGTCAGCTAAGGATAGTGTGTCTCCTCTGAATGAATGCTTGGAGGTGGTAATGGGCTGGATGAGGAAAAACAAACTGAAGCTGAATCCAGATAAGACGGAGGTGCTTGCTGTCAAAGGCCCCAACCTGGGTCTGGAGGTGTGTCAACCAGTTCTGGATGGGGTTACACCCCCCCCCCTGAAAGATTGTGTTCGCAGCTTGAGGGTACTCCTGGATCCGTCGCTCCAGATGACAGCTCAGATTGATGTGACGGCCAGGAGTGCCTACTATCAGCTTCGGCTGATATGCCAGCTGCGCCCCTTCCTAGAGTTGGAAGACCTAAAGATGGTAGTGCACGCGCTGGTAACTTCGAGGCTCGACTTCTGCAATGCGCTGTACATAGGGCTACCTTTGTGCCTAGTCCGGAAACTTCAACTTGTTCAAAATATGGCAGCCAGGTTGGTCACCGGTACACCTAGGGGTGATCACATCACACCAGTCTTAAATTCGCTTCATTGGCTGCCAATCAGTTTCCGGGCGAAGTATAAAGTGTTGGTTATTACCTTTAAAGCCCTACATGGTTTGGGTCCAGGGTACCTGCGGGATCGCCTTCTCCCATACAATGCGCCCCGCGCACTTAGGTCCTCTGGGAGGTACTTACTGAAGTCAGCCAGAACTAGGCTGGCGAATGTTACCCAGAGGACCTTCTCGTCCATCGCTCCCAGACTATGGAATGGTCTGTCGGAGGAGGTTAGACAAATTGGCAGTCTTCATGAATTTAAGAGAGTCATGAAGACTGTCCTCTTCCGACAGGCCTATCCAGATGAATTTTAAGATGTTTTTAATGTTGTATTTTTCTCTTGCTTTTTAAAATTTTAACTGTTGTGATTTTTGTGTTTTATATTGTTGCTGTTCCCCGCCTCGATCCGGAGGGAGAGGCGGGATTATTATTATTATTATTATTATTATTATTATTATTATTATTATTATCATCTGGAGGGCACTAGATTGGGGAAGAAGGCAGCAATAGAGGGGGGAGGAAAACCTTCAATTTAAGGAGGCAGAAAGAAAGAAACAACTCCGGAAGGAAGGAACGTTGGGCAAGCATTTTCCTGGGGAAGCCAGCAGAACTTAAAAAGGGGACTAACACAAACTTCATGGACGTGTGGCTAGTGATACCACCCAAACAAAGAGGGAAAGCATGATGTTTGAATGGGAATCAACCCTCAGCAGTCCCCACTCATGTTTCAGTAGCCCTAGGTAGGATAACACAATCACTCTCCTAAAGGAAGTTGCCATTTATGTTAATCTTAAATTAAGCCCCACAGTGAGGTAACTTGTGGGGAAGTGATAATCATTCATTTGACGGTTGTTGTCATTCTTGATCTTCACATTGAAAAACATAGGCTTTGAGGTGCTCCTTCTCTTGGCATACATCTACAAAAAGTTAGTTGACTACATTTTGTTGCCTATGTATCCCACTTTTTTATAGATTGGCATTTAATATTTTAATGAAGGAAAGAAGGAATTGGGCCCATGGGCAAGGAGGGGACTTAGGCCCCCTTGAACAGCCCAATCTAACATCAACCCCTCCCCCATATTTCAACAGGTTTTGATGTTCAATGGGGCTGCTCAGGTCCCTCCCCCCCCCCCCAATTCATTTTCAAAGTGAGCAACCTGCTGTTCACCCATCTCTATTTTTAATTGCAGTTGGTTTTTTACATTCTTGATATGCAGCATTATGAAAATGAAAAGACAGACAGACATACGGAAGATGGGAGGGAGTTAAACTGGTACATTTACCAGCAGTAGCACCGTGTGAAATCAGGATTCAACTAAAAAAAGGAACTGTAATTAGGTCATTCTTAAACTGAAGCTGGGGCTGGAAACGCTTAAGTTATTATCTTCTCCTGAGCATTTTCCAAAGCTACAACCACTGAAAGAAACTGTATTTAGCATTTAATTTGCTTCTCTACAGTTGCTGGTTAAAAATGTGCAGTGGATTCCTGCTAGCACAAAGATCACTGTACTAAATTTTGTACTCTGCTATTATATGTTGTTAATAAACTGAAACTTATTGCAGTTGCATGTAGTGCAATACTTAGACAGAATTGTGCCCAGTTTGTGCAACACTTTGCAGATAACTATCCATGCAGACTTGGATGCCATAGTTGATACAGGTCTGGTGGATGTAACTTTGGTCTCTGCTTGGATACTTTTCAATTTGTACAGCCAAAGGATGTGGATAGAATCATTGGAGAGGTGAGGCTAGCCATTTGTGTGCTGGACTCCTGGCTTTCCTGGTAATAAAAGCGGACCAGGGTCGGGGGACTGATTGTGTGGGTACGGGTAGTTGTGAATGCCTCTTTATAGCAAGATGTGATTTTAACAGCAAGACCACTGTTTTTACTGTTAAAATCTCTCTTAACCTCATTGTATTTGATAATTTCCATCTGGACTCCAATATTCCATGTCTGAGCAAGGTGCTGGAGCAAGTGGTTGCTCCAGGTATTTCTGGATGAGATAGATTATCTGGATCCATTTCAATCCAGCTTCAGGCCTGATTATTGGATAGATACTGCTTTGGTTACCTTGTTTGGTGATCTATGCCAGGAACTGGACAAGGGGAATGAGACCCTGCTGGTTCTGCTGGACCACTCAGCAGTTTTCACTACCATTGACCTTGATATTCTTCTGAGGTTTCTGTCTGAGATGGGTCTCGGAGGCACTGTTGTATGGTGTTACCCTTCTTGGTTGGGTGATTTCAGAAGGTTGTGATAGGGGAATCCTGTTTAACTTCATCGCTGTTGTTTGTGGTGTCCCTCAGGGTTCCATCTTGTCCCCCATGCTATTTAACATATACATGAAACAGCTGGGAGAGGTTGCCTGGAATTTTGGGGTTCAGTGCCACCAGTTTTCTGATGACACCCAACTCTATCTTTCCTTTCCATCTAAATCGAAAGTGTTCTCGTTCTAAATCAGTGCCCGATGTCAGTAATAGACTA
Organism: Anniella stebbinsi; assembly: GCA_029215795.1. NCBI lineage: Eukaryota > Metazoa > Chordata > Lepidosauria > Squamata > Anniellidae > Anniella > Anniella stebbinsi. Next base: position 148,773,864 of record JARDYH010000004.1, read on the forward strand.
GATGAGGGTGAACAAATTGAAGCTTAAGCCAGACGTAACAGAGGTCCCCCTGATTAGTTGAAAGGTTACCTGATAAAGTGCCTTGTCCCATATGAGCCTGCTTGGGTTTTAAGGTTTTTGGGGTAGGCCCTTGTCTCAGTACTGCAGGCATCAGAGGCACCTTTAGTGGGCCTTGTCAGTGGCTAGATTGGTCCCTGCTGAGGGAGGCTAGGTTGGCCCCCTCTCCTGTCAGGTAAAGATAATTTTATTCTTTGACATATAAGCTGGTCTGTTGGGTTGGGCGCTGCTTTTATTCTTTTCTTGTTGTGGTTTTTAAATTTTATTTTTAGTGTATTTGTTTATGATTGTTTTACCCACATTTTTATTTAAAATTTTGGTTCTTATTTGGTTCACCATTTTCTTGGTGAAAAGACAGGGTATAAATCAAATAAAAAAATGCCTAAGATGGGATGAAACTAAAAAGTCTATACTTGTGCCAAGACCATAAAAGGTATATAGAATTGTCCCAGTCCAGCAAGGGACATAATAAGCAGCCTTCCATGGGCATAGCCAAGATGATCACCAGTTGTTATACACAACTATATACAATTATGTATATGGCCATGCTGCAGCTGGATTGGAGGCAGTGTTATTTAGCACTCCAATGTCCTTAAGTGGCAGGACATTTAAAAGCTGTGGGATAGGAACAGTTTCCTTGTGGTGAGAGCACTGGAGACATGTTTTTACAGTATATGTGTTTTTGCAAATATATGGCAGATTAGAAAAAAGGCAGGCTCATATGCAGGCAGTGTCAGTTCTAAAACAGTTTCAGGTGCCCAGATACAACAGCACATCCTTGAAGTTCCCCAAGGAAGTATCTTGCCAGTCAGCTCCAAAAGTAAAAATTGCTTGATGATGATAGCAGTATATGCATGATAAATAGATGATAATATTAATAATATCATTTATTTATTATGTTTATATCCTGCATTTTTTTCTTGCAAGGAACCCAACGTGGCTTCCAGAATCATCCTTCTCTTCTCCATTTTATTCTCACAACAACCCTGTGAGGTAGGTTACGCTGAGAGTCAGTGACTGGCCCAAAGTCACCCAGTAAGCTTCATGACCGAGTGGGGACTTGAACCAGGTTCTCCCAAGTCCCAGTCCAACACCCTAACCATTATGCCACAGGGTTCTTATTTATTTATTTATTTATCATCATTTATTTATGTATTTATTGTGGATATATACATATATATATATATATATATATATATATATAGTTTACATTTAAAAAACAAAATTCAAATTCAAAACTGCCTTCTTTCCATCATTTACCTTTCTCGGAACATTACTCTAGTCCCTAGGCAGAATTCCTAGTCTCAGGTTGTCATCTCCTCCTCCTCCTCCTCCTCCTCCTCCCTTACTACTACTACTATTACTTTCGTTGCAGATGGGCCTTTTAGACAAAAAGCAACCCATCTTAAAGAAGAGATTACTTTGTATAACAAAAGAGCATACCTAATGTTCATTAGAACCTACATTTCCATGAAAGAATTGTTCTGATTATAAAAGTTGAAAGGCAATATTAAAAGAAAAACTCAATTCCAACCCCCCCTTCTTATCATGATCCAACAGTGAACTTATATATGCATTCTCCTACAACACTTTGTAGATCTTTAATTTCACCAAATTTAATTGCTGGAGGCTTTAAGGTATACAAAAATAATGTAGTGTAGTTAAACATAGTGTACTCTTGACTTCATGCCTGGAAATTCATGATCATGTTCAATATTCATTTATTTACAATATTTATATACTTCTCCACATCCAAAAGATTTTGGAGCAGTGAACAACAAATAGAATAAAAGAATAAAAACACCACATTAAAAATTCCTATTTAAAAAAAACAGAGTTCTATTAAAACTCAAGTTCTGATAAAACTGTGGCCAGTCGTTCAAGGAGAGCTTCCTGAATAACGTTTTCAGCAGGCGCCGGAAGCAACACAATGTTGGTGCCTGCCTGACTCCAAAAGGCAGGAAATTCCATAGGAAGGGGGCCACCACACTGAAGGCTCTTCTCCTGGTGGACTCCAATCAGACCAAAGGTCCATCTAGAACCACCAGGAACATTCCCTCAGATGACCTCAGGTTGGTAAGGGAGAAGGCACTCTTTCAGGTATCCTGGTCCCAAGTTGTATAGGGTTTTGTACACTAATACTAGAACCTTAAACCTGGCCTGGTAGTGAATAGGCAGCTAGTGCAGTTCCCTCAGCAAAGGAGTTACATGCTGGAAAGGGACAGTTCCCAACAACAACTGAGCTGCTGCATAAGGTATACTTAACTTCCTCCAACTTTTTAAACATTCATTTTATGGGAATCACTTGTGCTCACTGACTCTGTTCCAAACTGCTACTCAGAATTTTACTGTTCGTTGTACACCTGGAGTGTACCTTAATAGGAAGAATCAATCTGTGAAATCTGCTTTTTTATTGAACGTCACCCATGGCATGTCTGTAGTGACTTAGGATGGAGGGAGAAATCCTAAATAATGGTCACAGTGCAATCCTAGCTTTGTAGCGTGCTTTGCAAACAGACAGACTAATAAGACAAACACTGGCTCAATTCGGACAACACAATAAACAACCGGGGTGGGGGAAACAATCGTCAGTTGTTTTGACTATTGTGTCGTCCAAATGCTGCCATAGTCAACTCAGCGCTAATCCTCATCCACACCACAGTTGATTATTTATTACCATGTTTTGTGGGGAGTACCCCCTAGATGAACAACTGTAAAGTTGATTATTACCCCACCTTTGACTATCGTGTCGTCCGAATTGAGCCACTGTTTCAACTATCACTTTAGTCCTTCCCTTAATGCTTTTTGAAAATAATCTAAAGCAGTGCATGTATGTTTGTTTGTGTTTTCACATATGTTTGTTTGTGTTTTACTCATCCTTTAACTTAAAAGGGAATTTTACTGGTAAAAATGTTGAATGGAAATATATATTTTGTGTGTGATGTTACAGGAACAACTCCATTGGCACTTTGACATAACTGGCTTTTCACCATTCAAATTGAACCACTCCAAAATACTACAGAAAACTTGAACCTACACGCTCTACAAATTTTATATCCATCATCACTACATTGCTACATGCCCAGATAGTTTCCTGTTTGGTTTATTGGTGTTCAGAAAGAGGGATTGGCAGAATATTAATGAATAGTTATAAATAGTTATATATACATTTGACTAAGCTGTCTTTTAGGGTTCAAAACATAAATCCTTCAGTATTTAAAATATGAATGGATAATGGGTTGGGACTCATTAATTCAACTGATTCTTTCATTGTGTTTCATCTGCTTTCAACTGTAATACTGCTTCTGATAAAAGTTATGTTGTTATAGTTTTTGTAGAAATCACCAGGAAACATAGTCAGAGCACAAAGAGTACTTGTCTTTACAAATTAATTTTGATTACAGTAATTCTGGTCCTTGTAGACTTTTCTGCTTGCAGCCTTTAACTGCAATCAGAAACAATATTCTTTGCTAGTAATTTTAAAACTAATTTGTAGCATTTGTGTTGTCCTTGCTTTAAAATCATGCTAACAAGGATGTGTTAAAATATATAGCAAATGTCTATTGTCTTGGGATATTGTCTTGGGGGTTGGAAATTAATGTATAGAAATCAATTTCAAAAGTGTCATGCAGTCTTATCCATTCAGCTGGTTGAATTCTGCAGCATACTCTGTGTACCAGAATACAGAAATTGATAAATGTGGAACAAGTCTCCAATCGTCTCAGCATACAGTAATTTTATTTCTTAGATTAGAAGGGTCAACTGTGCCCTGAGTCATTAAGAGACATCTGTCACAGCCTAGAACAGTAATTTCCAAATTTTGTGCTGGAGCACTGTAGTATAATCTGAGAGAACTGCTAGTGTGTCATGGGAAATAAATTAATTAAGTAATTAATGGCTCCTCCAAGCCCAAAGTACTCCACTCACAGAGGAGACTGCCTTGTGTGTCTCTTTCTGATTCATAGCTTTGTCTTTGCTTCTTCCCCGTCAGCCTCAGCTGGGGATGGGTGTTCTGGCCTGTTTCTGCATTGGGTATAATTTTAATATTCTGTTAACTCTGAATATGAATCTCTGCACGAGTAGCCTCTCAGGGCTTGCTTCCTTTCAGTTAGGATGCATGCCCGGAACAATGACTCATGTAGTGGTTGGACTCCTCAGAGGACTGAGGAATTCTCTTACTCTAAAGGTGCCTTCAGTTTTAGCAGGAAAAAAATGTGCCCTAGAAGTTTGAGAAACTCTGACCAACAACATCCAACAAAGTTACTGTCAGTGGGCCTTCAATCAAGTACTTCAAGGTACAGGTGGGAATAAGGCTGTGCAACATCAGCCCACCTGATTTCCAGACAGTATAAAGCCTCTAGAGTGGGCAGACTCCATATAAATAACTGGAATAGTAAAGAGGGCCTGGAACCATGTACTTCTTCAAGCAACTCTGCCCTGGAGGGGTTTCTTTGTAGCTGTGGCTTCCAGTTCTGAGTCTCTGCATTTGCAGATCAACCCAAAGGGCAAAATAAAACTTCATCACAGTCTTAGAGATTCTGTTTGGTTTAGGAGCTTATGGTCCCATCTAAGGAAGGAATCTGTATCAAAGGCTAGATCTACACTGCTGCTTTATAGTGGTATTGAAGTGCACTGATAACTGTTGGGGCCAATGATACATCTACACGAAGCAGGATGTAACACTATGAAAGTGGTATGAATGCAGTATATGGAATGTGTTGTGGGCCCCAACAGTTGTCAGCACACTTAAATACTGCAGTATTGTAGATCCTGCCTTTATATACCACTTTCAGATCACTTCATAGTACTATATCTTGCTTGGTGTAGATCTGGCCTGAGATAGCAGTTTTCATTAACCAATGGCAGCTGGCGTGATGGTAGTTTCCCCAATACTGGGAAAGTAATTTGAGATAGGTTTTGTAGAAATGCAAATGACTGCTATTATTGTGGCATTATATGTGGAAACAATCACTGCCATAATTACAAGACTGACATCTTTATTTTCCCCTGGTGATGTTCAGAAGCTTTTTGTAACCTAAGCAGTACAAAGTAATTTAAAGTAATTTCTCTGAGAGAAATACTGTTTGGTGTGAATTATTTGTTGCTGAATGTTGTTGTGTGTGATTGAAATGTCACCTTTCCCCATACATTTAATAACAGATTTAAGCGAACTTCACCACACACTCCTAGTTCCAAACAACAATGGACATAATAGAGCATATCCAGCACAATATACTAAAAATGTAATCAATTACTTTCCTTTTCCAATTAATTATATGTTGTGTATTGTTGTGTTGTTCTATGTGCTCTTCCTTTTCGTTGCTTGTAGTTTAAAACATTTTGAAAACTGTATTTCAAATTAAGTTCCATGTGTTTTTAAAAAATGCAGTCCCTGCATATTTACCCAATCAGAATTATGTCCTCTGTGTTCCTTTGGAACCAATTACCTAGGGAAGTGGTGGGCTCTCCCACATTAGAGGCATTCAAGAGGCAGCTGGACAACCATCTGTCAGGGATGCTTTAGGTAGATTCTTGCGTTGAGCAGGTGGTTGGACTCAGTTGGCCTTATAGGCCCTTTCAACTCTACTATTCTGTGATTCTATTTACTTAGGAAGTTTGTTAGGATTGCAGCCTAAAACGCTTAGCATGAAGACAGATGCAACAGAGCCAACTTGGAGGAATCCTCACTGGGCGGGTTCACACAATCACGGAGGGAAAAGAAACCATGATGGCTTATTTTACCTTCCCAGGCATGCTGGTCATGAGCCGTCTAATTAGCATAATTACCCTCACCAAGCATAAGTTGTCAAGACGTCCAAACCCAGCAATGGTGGCTGGCTGGGATGGTTTACAAACCACCCAGCAACTCTAGAACAAGCGATGGGTTTCCAGGTGCTTTGTAAACCACCCCAGCCGCTGGCACCCACCAGGAGGAAAAATAAGCCACCGTGGCTTATTTTCTGTCAGTGATTGTGCGAATCCAGTCATTGTGATTAACCGAAATGTACCTTTCTGCTAAAGGATTGAAACAAGGTCAGCAAATTTGTAGCAGAAACCAGCTATGAATGGCATTGATTAGCTGGTGCCATTATCTCCCCAAGAATAGTGCTGAAATTTTTTAAAAAAAAACTTTTGGTATTAATTAATGAAAGAATAAACTGATAAAGGGCCCATTTGGCCTATAACATTCAGATTGTGTATTCAGCAGTTTGACAACATTATTGTCGAACTGGAATGTTTAATATCCAGGGTAGAATTGATAAAAATCACTGTTAAACTCAAATAAATGTCCTTCTATCATGCATGAATTTGTATATGATATGCAATGTGTGATATAGCACATCACAGTAGTTAAACACGTCCAGACTCATATCGGTGGATCCACTTCGGTGTGTTTTTGTTTTTAGTGTGAGGACCGCCTCTTCGTGTTTTGTTGCTGTTAAAATCACAGCACCAGGAACCAATTAAAAGATTGGCAGCCCTAATGAATGGAGTTTACTCACAGGATACTCTGCTGGAAGGAGTGGGGGATGTGTTTTTTTCACTAATTCCTTCTGCTGCCACTAGCACTACATGCCATGCTGTTTGAGAAGGGGGGTCCACTAACCCCCTGGATCCCCTTTCCAGGGTCTAAGGGGGCTGTAAGTGGAAGTGAGAATTGGCAATATTGCCTCTCTCTTCCCCCACCCCCCGCTCCTAGTCCTTCCCTCCAGTGAAAGCCTCCAATGAATCTGAGTCCCTTCTACAAATGGAAGGAACATGTTTGGGTTCTTTAAGGCTGCATTCCAAAAAAAACCCACACACGTACTACGAAGTAAGCCGCATTTAACACAGTAGGGCTTAACCTCTAAGCAAGCATGTATGGAATTTCACATCCAGATTCTGGAAAAACTATTATCTGTGAACAATATTACAAAGAAACTAAAAGATTCTTAGCTCATTCTGCATTTTTACAGACAGACTTCTATGGATTTCAGAATATCTAATTAACATGATATAAAAATAACTTATGGTCCATTTCCATTTTGGCAGCAAGAAAAGGAAATTTAAGTACCTCTTCTCCTCTGCAGAAGGCTGCTGTTTAAAAACCTCCCATCTGACATAGCTTATTTTGTTCTATTTATTTTATTTAAGTGAACTAATCTTGCAGACTTCCTACCATGAAAAGGCAGGTTAGATTTTTTATGTAATTGAACTAGTTTATCTGTCATCCAGGCTAATTAGTTTATTCCATTTTAATTATGTGCCATTGCCTCTCCAAGCACAGAAGCATCAAGGCACTGGGGGGAATAGAGGATGGTTGGTCAGTGGGTGTGCAGAACTTCTTAACGAACATTCTGTCATACTCTTCTAGCTTGGCAAATGTTTCCCCAAGAAGAAATACCCACCTTTAAACAAAAAGGGCTATTCTATCTTCTTTAGTGATTTATTGAATAAATGTATTCACTCTCAGATACATCTGAACACAGAGGTAGTTCAAACCTAATTCCAAGACTGCAGGCCCAGTAGAACCAATTCTAGAGCTGGAAAGTGGCCAATCATAGCCAACCAGATGCCTAAGGGAAGCCCACATGCAGGACATGAGGGCAATAGCATTTCTCCTGCTCTGCTTCATTTGAATTTGTTAACTGCTAAATGTCATGACTGATACATCTGATTAATGTGACTTTCAATCCTCACAATGGGTATTGGATTGTGCTGACTAAAGTGGTATCATTAGTTGACCTATTCATACAACCTTGCATTCTGTGAGAACATTGAGGGCTATTACTAAGTGGAGCAGCCATGTACCTTTTAGCATAGTTAGTCCACTAGTCTAGAACATAGCCAGAGTGACAGGTTTTCTATTGTTCTGCTTGGAGCCATTTCTGAACTGACACAGCAGAAAGGCAGACCCACAGTAGGGCTGGCTCATAACAAGACCCACCCAGATCCTAGACTATAAGGCCTTGTTTTCTCCCATTTTTCTTACATTTAATAAAGTTGTTGTTCTTAACTGGCCTCCTTCAACAGCAGACTCATGTCAGTCCCCCTGCTCAATAGTACTTTGTACAACTTGCCACGTGGCCCAATATCATGAAATGTGAGTTCTCCACCCACTGCACATCATTTACACTGCCATTGGTTAGGTCAGGGAAACACTTGGCATAAAGAAGTCAGGGCAGGAGGTAAATTGCACTTCTACAGCATGCAGAGAATCAGAGTGGTGTAGCGGTTAGAACGGGGAGATCCAGCTTCCTATCCCTGCTCAGCCATGATGCTTAGAGGGTAACCTCATGCCAGTAACTCTCAGTTTAGCCTATCTCATGGGGTTGTTGTAAGGATAAAGGGGAAGGAGCATGCATGCTATCTTGAGTTCTTTAGCAGAAAAATAAGATATTAATAGTAGATATTATGAAAGAAGATGGGGGAGCTTACAGTGGCACCTCTTGTTTCTTGTTTTGTTTAGTTCCTCCATCTCTGAAGGGCCAAATCCAGTGAGGATGGATGTCTTGGTCAATGGGTGGGACGCTGAGAGTGCTATCTTTGCAACTCACTCAACCAACACAAGAGGAGTTGAAATGTCCACCTGTCCAGATACCACTTTAGGTGTGGATTTCCAAAGGTAAACAGCAGGGGTGGGGAACACGTAGCTCCTCAGTTGTTGTTGGACTGCAGATCTCCTTAGCCTAGCAAGCATAGCTAATAGTGAGGAATGATGGGAGTTGCATTCCAACAACATCTGGCAGGCTACATATTCCCCAACCCTGGTATATAGGCATATTTTCTTTAGTCTGGTTTACATTCCAAAAGGAACAGAGCTAAAGCTGTACAAGGGACAGAGCCTTTTCTGTTGTGATGCTGAAGATTTGGAATGGTCTTTTGAGAGAAGTCTGAAGGGCCCCTTCACTGCTCTCTTTGAACAGTACTGTTTTTAAAAATATGTTTGCCACTTCCGATTGTGGGTTATTGAGCTATTTAAAACATTTTGTGATGATACCCCACATTTCTGTCTCCTTAAGTATGTCTGGATTGGTGTGTTTGGAGAGTGCGGAATGTTGGACTGAGTGGGTGTGGCTGATGATGCTGGGAAAGGGAGGGGGAGGAGTATATATTGAGGGAGGGAGGGTTTTGGTCTTGATTGGGTGGAGGGTAGTTAAGTGGATGATAGCTGTGTGTGTTCTAGTCAGGAGTGTGTGAAGAGATTATAAATACCTAGGATTATTATTAACAAGGCTGTTTGAAGTATTAAGAATAGGCAGGTTTTAAATTGATTTGAAAAGACTGTTAACAACTATAAACGTTTTCTTTTATTTTTGCTACCACAAACCACTTGTCAGCTTGGCTTTGTAGCCTGCTCTATCAGTTTAATAAAGAAACACATATCATTACACCTTCAGCCAACATACTCACAGGAGAACTTTATTCAAAAACCCTTAACACCCTTTTCCCCTCTGCTATAAGGGAAAAATGGTGTGTCTTTTGCCCTTCCCTCAGGTATTTAAGTGTTGGGGCTTAGCCTGAGAGGGGTGTGCTCGTCTAGGCCTAGTGTTTAAGGCTGTGGCGGCACACATTTTAATATTATTTTATCGTTGTTAGGACTCGATATAATCTTGAGTTGAAAATGCATGCCTTAAATCTCTCATTGTGAGTGATCTCAGAGTCAAATAAAGGGTGTTTGCTGAAGTAGAGAACTGGATTTTATCAGCTTGGATGTCCTTGAGGTTTTATTTATACCTCAAATAAACATTAAAGCACCTGTTCTTACAACATTTTGAAGCAGTCACCAAGAAAGATAGAATCTACTTTATTCCCCTGTATCATGCTATTGATTGAGAACTGTTGGCTTTGTCACACATTACAAGTGGTAAATCTAATTTTGAGATATATAGATAGATAGATAGATAGATAGATAGATATAGATATACACACACGACAGGGCCACAGCCAGTCTTTGCCCATTAATGAATATATGTGTATGATACATGGGTTTACAAATACAGGTTTGTCCCCGCTTGTCCACAGTTTACATTTTCAAGTGTTGAAATTTCCTTGAATTAAATGCAGAGTATTGTGATCCATTGCAAAACCAGTGCAGGCCAGCAAAGCGAAGTAACCTTAATTTTATTTATTCTACTTTTATTTTCTAAGTTATTTTTCTGTGTAACTATTAATTTATCCAGTTTTTGCTTAATGGTTTTACTTACAGACACAAAAACTTTACTTTTTAATTACAGGACAATATGAAGAAGATAAGGGGGGAAATCTAAAGGGAAGGGAAATTAGGCAGGAGGGGGAAGGGATTACAGTTTGTATTGCATTGGGAAATGGGGGAAAACACAATCTGACAAATCTGCTAATAACCAAAAATTATTTTTGTTGTTTCTATGTTACATTGTACTAGAAACCCTTAAACATACTTCTTATCTATGACTGCTATTAGCCTTTGGATTGTCTTCTCTTTCTAGAGATATTGCTAACTGTAAAAAAAAATCTACAAGTCGTATGCACAAGTGGGAATTGTTGGGAATGAATATTAAACTGAATATTGGTAAATGTCACAACAAGCATTTCATCTCAACAAGACATTCCCTACAGTATAATACTCAGATTGCTGCATTAAGCTTTTACTCACAATTTTTAAGGTTAGTCTCCTCTCCTGCATATAACTACAGTACTATAAATATACATCTGTCACAAGTATTGTTGACAAGCTTTCCCTCCCCCTTTGCCTACAGATACAGTAGCAGAAAGAAGTGCATTACGAGAACATGTGTATCCTAAGCTGCGGGAATTCTGCAGGGAAAACTATGGACTGGAATTTCAGGTAGCATTTTCCTCATTAAATATTTACATTGCGATGCACATAAACCCACTAAACAAAATGTATTGTGCAGTGTTATAATAATGAACACTGATACATCATTTTTATGCATAACTTTTGTAAAAACAAAGGGCCATTCCCAACAGGAGCAGCTGCACCTCATTGCTGTCCTCTTCTCTCTGTTCTCCCCCACCCCATCTGACTGGCTCTCAGCCACAGTGTACTGTATGACACTGTAACAGGAGGGTGCATGCCTCCCTAGGCCCATCCATCTTGTCCTCCTTTGAACTCCAGCCGCAAGAGTAATTTCCAGAGGCCGTGGGGAAGAGGGGGACTTACATTACAAGTCATGGCCAGCACACTGTGGTGTGAAAGTGACTGAAGGTTAGCCAGGGAGAGTGAGTATAGAAGACTTCAACACCCATCCCTTTGCATAGTCATAGCTGTGACCACATGGGCTGGATAATTTCATAAAATTTTAATTTGGATGTTTTCACTCAGCTATGGTTTGGTATAAGTTTATGTTTCTTTTTGTTCTCTTCATTTGGGTAAGACTTCCATTTTCTGGAGAAAAACGTTTTGCTTTTAATAACTTCCTTGACTCTGTTGGTTACCTATGCTAACATCCTCTTGAACTTGGGGGTACCTTACCTGATCTCCAATATACATTCCAGCTAAGCTTCTATTATTGAATAATCCCCACATTCTGAAAAGATCTCACCCTCTTGGTTTTTCCTTTCAGCTTCCTTTTTACTAGTCCCTTCATTTTTTGGGAAGGTTCTTAGTAACCTCTAGAAAATAAGCTTGCAACTAAAGCCCTAACTTGGCTGGCTGTTTATTTCCTCCTGAATATTCTTTTATTTTAAAATCAGACATTTTAGTAATAGATTAATTTTACTGTTTAGTTATAAAGGCTCTGCTACATGCTCAGTTACCCAGGCTACACAGCCCACTTCTTTAAAGCACCAATTTACATGTTATCTGTTTTTGTATACCTCAGATGTTCTAAGTGTACACTTTAAAAACATTAAGTGTATTCTTTACAATTTTGGAAAGATGTATAATATAATTGAATAAATGTTGGTCTCCTGGGGGGAGGGGAGCACGGGGGATAGTGAGAGGGTTATGTATTGTACTTATGTTGTGTTTAGGTTGTTTTTTAAGTTGAAAATAATATATATATATATATATATATATATATATATATATATATAATATATATATATATAAACATTAAGTGTAAACAAACAAATTGGGATAAACTTGTGTTTGAAAACACATATTATGCACATACACTCATTAAAGAGTCAGGCTTAGCTGTGGCTGCCTGTCAAGTATACTATAATGCATGAAAAAATTCAAAGACAGAGAGCAAGCATGCACACACAGCTATTACAGTGGTATGCTGTACTTGTGCAGCTAGAATCACCACCAGTGTTGCAGTTGCAACAAGATGGCTGAATTCGGACGACATATTAGGCAACGGAGGGGGAAATAGCGTACTCACCGTGCGTTAGGCAGGCGGTGCTCCCCAAACGACATGCTGCAGCCAGTGCTGCTTGGCATCGGCAAACGCACCAGTTGCTACGAACGGACGGCGGCCAGTTTGGTTGCAGCATCTCCTCCATCCCCCTCCCTCAGTCCCCCAGCCGTATCCCAGCATGCACCGTGAGTTCTCCCAGCTGTATAGAGCGGCTGGGGGTTTTCAGCTGCTCTGGCCAGCAGAACTCTATCCCCAAACGGAATAGTCCACAGAGACTAGGGGGGCTCAATTCGGACAACACTTTAAACAATGGGGCTTCAGGCTAAACAACGTGCAAGCCCGTTGTTTCCCTCCGTTGTTTAAATTGCCTGAATAGCGTACTGTCAGTTGTATGTGTGTGGTGTGTTACTCCCCACATGACACAATAAGCAACACAACTGACGATTTCCCCCCCTCCTCCATTGCCTAATATGTCATCCGAATTCAGCCGATGTCTTATACAAAAGCTTCAGTGCACTTTGCCCAAAGGCTCCAGTACTGACCCCTTGAAGTCAATGTATAAAATTAGGTACTTCCAGTCTCAAATTGGATATTATTCATCATAGACAGTTATTGACTCAATAGATTTTATGAGACATCTTTGTAATAATAGTGGTAACCTCTGCCTAAGGGACAAATTACATATTACACTCCAGCCACATGTAACAAAGGACCAACAACCCCTTCGCTGTTGCAAAGTACTTCTGAAGAAGGGGCAGAAAGAAAGCATTGCTTAATCCTTTCCTGTCAGTTGCTTTTCCACTGAAATTCCTTCCCCCACCCCCGCTTTTATTCCTGGGGGATTCCAGACCAAAGGTGGAGGGCTTCTGGTGCTACCAGTCAAAAGGCATTGTGATAATTTCCTCCCTAAGATTTTTTTCTGGTAAGAAAAAAGACAGAAGAAATGGTAGGAAAACCCAGGAGGGCTATAAATGGAACGCAGACTCCCCCCCCCCCCACACACACACACACAGTAAAATTCTGTGAATGAGGCAGGAGAATCTCTACCTATAAAGCGGAAAGTATGTGTGTGCGATGTATGTCCGGAAATGTTTACCCACTTCCAGATGAGTTAGAAACTTGAAATTTGGCATGCTGATAGGTCTGGCTGTACAATGTACCAAAGAAAATGTGAAACACAGAATTTTGGGGGTTTAAGTATGTTTAAAGAATTTAATAAAACCAAGGCTTATGCCTACAACTCCGAGTGTGCCTTGGGTGGAAGGCCAGACTTACTGGCCTTTGGCGGCCATTGTGAGTGCATGGGCGGGTTGCTGCTGTGTGCCTTTCACAACTCTGACTCCTAAGGTTGGTTTTGAGCAGTCAACCCAATTCCACATAAAAGGAAACAACCCACATAAATGGGCTATGTCCATCTGCGGTGCTTCCTCCCACCCCTGCATGATTTTAAAATCGTGACTGCATACAACAGTGTGACTTTTAGGGGCCAAACATGCTCAAAGGCACCCTATCCTGATTTCGCTGTTTTCTCAGAATCTGGGGGAAGTGCATGTGAGGCCTTCGCTCTTAGGAGGGAGGAAAGGGAGGCACTCTGTGCTTGCCCAGAAACAGGCCTGATGAAGGAGGGAAGTACAAAGGCTGGCCCCGGCCCTTCAGTATAGGCTCCTGATGGAGCACTTGGTGGGTGAGAAGCGCAGGCTGAGGAAGTCCCAGCAGGATTTGGCCAGAGCTGGGCGTGTCCACTGACAGCTGCTTACCTCTTCTCCTCTGCGATGCTACTCTTCGATGCTCTGTCGAAGAGCAGCATCTGCAACAAGAGGAGGGACGTGCCTCTCACAGGATGGGGGCATGTGCAGGCCGCCAAAGGCATTCTGGGAGGCGTAGAACAGGCATGTAGAATTGCTGATTTTAAATAAAGCATGGGTTAGCAAGCCAGGTCACTATGTGCAAACCAGGTCAATCTCTCTCAATACTAACTCAGCTCCCACTTCCCTGACCTCTCACTAACTGTCTTCTCTTCCTACCTGACTTTCTCCAACTTCCATTAACCCTGCCCACCATGCCATTCTAGCCTCAGCTTACGCCTACAACTCCCAGCATGCCTTGGGCAATTTAATTTGTTTAAAAGTTAACTCACAGGCCTAGCATCAGCCTACTACTTTAAAATGATTACCTTGCAGACATCTATCTTAGAGGGCTCGAGCAATGTCGGGTATATCAACTTGTTGAACAATAAAAGCCTCTTCGGGAAGCTCCTAAAACAGGATGAAAATTTCAGTTTGATAAACGTGTTACTTATGGAACTCAGACCTCTGCCCAATTTCAAACACATGGAAAGCAATTGCCTGAATGCAGTCTTAAAGGATTTCCCTAGATCCAAAAATAAAAGGGAGAGCCATCATTGTGATTTTAACCGAAGCCTATGTGTATACATAAGTCCGAATATTCAGGAAGGCCTCCTTAGACAGTTGACAACAGACATACCACTACTAGCCATTTTGTTTATATTTTCTGAAATTGAGTCAGGAATATGATCAGACAAATCTTTCTTTCAGATTCCTGCATGAATAATTTCAAATCCCTTGGAACAAGTTATTAAAAAAATGCAGAATTTTGTAAATGAGGAATGAAATACCATCCTGGTTCCCTGGATTGTCTGTTCTGTCTTTGCTTTGTATGTCAGTCTGTTATTGTTTTTAGAATGCGGACAGTATCTAAGGCAGTGTACATGAAACAAAATAAAGACACAGGCCCTGCCCTCAGGCTTACACTCTCAAGTACACTCTAAGGGGAAGGGAAATGGAGGAAAAAGGTAGAGGAAGGAGATCAGTTTGAGAATACCAGAACAAAAAGGTGACTTATCAACAGGCATTAATACACAGAACACAGCTGACACCAGAGAGGCAAAGGGAAAAAAGTGATGTTCTTCGGGTTGATGGCTTAGGGCCAGATTGTCCTTTCCCTTGCCTTTGTAGACAGAACAGCTGACACTTGAAGCAGAATTGTTTCAGAAGGAGGACAGAATCTCTTACATTTTCCTATTATCTGATTGCAATTAAAATATATTTATTGCTCACAGTTGGTACCCTCATTCTTCTTTGTGGTCTCTGTGCATCACACATAGGGGCTCTGCGCCTGCCTGGAGCTCGTTTCGGGAAACTTCTCTAGCTGAGATTTTAGGTGGGAACCCTTCCCCACCATCCCAATAGGCATGATCCAGTGCGTTCCCGCCTAGTCCCTCAGTTCTACTTCGATTGCCATTGTGGTAGCATCGTAGAAGGGACTTCTCATCAATTTAGCAACTACACTGAGTGTTTTTTCTCATTTCTCTCCTAGATTTCTCAGTTTTAGCTGTTTTTATTCTACTCTTTCTATCCTCTCGTTTCTTCCTCCTTTTGTGTAGCATTTTTGTTTTCTTTCGGTTCGCTGCAATCTGATCGTGGCCTCACCTTCGGGCGTATTGCCATGAAGGCATCCTTTTGGAAGTTTGTCCAATCTGGAAGTAAACTTTTTCCCACAGATTAGGCACTCCTTGTGCCTAATCTGCCTGGGTGAAGGATATAGCGTGGAATCCTGCCACCATTGCATGTCCTTCACCAAGCAAACACGCAAACATTGTGCCAACAGACTCAGATCCATTCTCTGGGAAAAGGCACTACAGGCTACGAACAAGCCAAAAGCTCCTCCGCCACCCAGGCAGAGAAACATGGATAGTCGTGCTGAAGTGAGAGGGCGGGTGTCATCACCACCATCGCCTACGGCTGCATGGGCCGCTCTGTCTTCTCTCCTCCAGCCTGTGCCAACCCTTCTACTCCAGGCAGATCACTGGCAATTTCTATGACCAAGAAGATATCTAAGAAGGTCAAAACTTCTAGACCAGGCCGGGGTGGGTGGGTGCATAGCCTACAAGCTAGATTATGGCTGCTTGAAAGTGGAGCTCTGCTCTCCAACTTTGGAGTTTATTTTACAAATCGACCTTTCAGCATCTGTGGAGTTTCTTAACTCTCTGTTTTAGGGAGTGGAACGTCTGGTGCAGCCACAGACTTAGCTACATTTTTTTAACCAAAAGAATGCCGAATATCAGAGGCTTACCTGCAACGTGACAAAAACGCTGAGTCAGGTATGGCTTCTGAGGTTTCTACCCAAACAAAGTTTATAGCAAAGGAGGGATTGTAGCTGCAAGAACCGTTTGAGGTACATCTGGTGTCAATAAAAACAACATTAATCGAGACTTTGAAAGAATTGATGGGTCTCTTGGAAGCTAAGGTGACTATTCTTGAAACAAACCTAGACAAATCCTCAGAGGCTGCTTGGTCAAGACAAAATAATGATAAGAGAGAATATTGAAATTAAAAATAGGATGGAGCAAATAGAGAACAGAATGTGCAGGGTTAACCTGCACATACGAGGGGTGAAAGGGCATGGAAGGTGAAGATATTCACACATTTATAACTGAATGGTTCAAGTCTTTAATGCTTGAATTAAAGATTGCAGCAGAAGATATTGAACGCGCACATCGGGTCCTGTCAAAGAAGCACTGGGAATCAGCTTCTCCTAGGAACATTATTCTCTGTTTTGCCCAGTTCAAGAAAAAGAAGGAGGTTGTTCAAGGGCTTTGCCACTTGGACATGGTCAAGTATGATGACCAGCTGATTATGATACTGCAAAATCTTTCTCCCGAGACACTATGAAGAGAAGTTAATTATGCCCCTATACCAGTAGATTACAAGAAGCAGGAATTCAATGTCGATGGGGCTTTCCATTTTGACTGATAGTGGTCAGAGGGACTACAATGGTTTCAGCTACAAATAAAACAGAAGTGGAGGAGTTATTAAATGCACTGGAGATTGAGGGCCCACCAGATATGGAGCATCAGAATGGCAACAATGGAGAAGGAAATATTGAGTCAGAATCAGGATGGGAGACAGTGAGGGAGAAATGGTGGGTGACAAAAAGGAGGGGGTTCCAGAAAAATCAACCTTTCTCCCAGACCTGATAGGAATCTCCGCTCGCTTAATAACAGCTTAATGCGTTTACTTTTGAGGGTAGACCACAAGTGAGGAAAAAATATTATATAAGTTGACAAATCAGGGAGGATGGGGCATCCCCAATTTACTTTTTTATTATGAGGCCTGTCAATTGCAGTATCTGGTCTCCTTCATTTTGGAGGATCCCAATAGACAATGGGTTACTTCGGAGAATGTTAAAGTGGACGGAGTTCCCTTGATAGTTACTCCATTTACGAAGCATAAACTTAGATCTCTTAATTGGATTTTGAATAGGTTCACATATTCCATGTTTAATATATGGGTTAGGTCTGCAGTTCTTGCCCCAGGGGTCTCACCATTGTTGCCCCTTCGTTTTCACCCAGCTTTTCTGAAAGATATAGATAAAGGTGGTTTTAAAGGATGGAGGGATAGCGGGTTGTATAAGTTGAAAGATTTTTTTATCGAAATATGATCCTTCTTTCGTTATTCAAAATTAAACAACAAGTAGCTAACCCTGCTATTACGTAGTTACTGTGGTATCAACTGCAGTCTTTTCTCTCCAACAAGGGTGTAAGGGATCAGGCTGCTCGGTGCCTAATTTTGAGAAAGTAATGGATAACAAATACAGGCTGTGTTAAAGGGATGGTGTCCACCATATATAAGATACTATTGCTCTCTGCTGAAAGCAACAGTGATGGTCTTAAGTGCTGGTGGCAGGAGAATTTAGGCACCTCTATTGATGACACAGTTTGGACTAATATGTGTATCTATATCTGCTAACACAAGAGAAACATCTCTGAAGCTATTACATGGTTGGTTGGTTCTTCTCCCATGTGCTAGAAGGAATGTCATATGGTTGGCACATACCAGCACATGTGGAGGGAATGTGCTGTGACTCAAAAATTCTGGACTGCAGTGTTTTCTGAGATTATCCAGATTGTAAAAATTGAAGTATATATGGATTTGGAACTGGGAATATTTAACTTATTTGTTGAAGTAAATATGAATTTGAAGCATAAGGAGCCAATCTCTCATCTTTTGTTTGCTGCAAGGAAAGTAATAGCATTGCATTGGAAGGATTTCAAATTTACAGACTTGAATGAGTGTTATAAATTGGTGTGGAAGACAGCAATAATGGAAAAATAGTCATATAAATTACAGGTCATGAGAGGTCAATGAAAGTATGATTCTTTTGCGGTTGTTTGGTTACCATTTATTGAATAGCCTAATATGGCAGAACATGGCCGGATGGTACCTGCACATTATAAATCATTATGGTTATTGTAAATGATTTGATATTTGTTTATTTTCAACAGTTCAATATGCTTCCTGAAGGATTCTGTATTTTCATACTTGGTAACTTGATCTAGGGGTGGGAGGGGAGGATGGGAAGTGTTCTATGATATTGTTTTTTGTAAAATTCAATAAAGATAAAGAAATAATAATAAAAAACTTCTAGACCAGGCGACCTTCACATGAAGAAAAGGAAGCAGGACTCTGATAAGCCAAGGCACAAAAGCACCTACTTTCTCCGCCCCCAACTACTCAACTCGCCCATTAGATCTCAGTACCAACTTGGCCATTGGTACAGATATCATCTGTCTCTGAAGGAGAAATAAGAGACTCCAGCCCACTGCGAGACCTCATGACTCAGGGGACATCCTGAGGACTGACAACCTTAACCAACTACATTGACACACAGAGTGGCCATGGTGGACCCCACTCACTACAGATCTGGGACACTCCAACTGGGGAAGGGGCTCAGAATGGTCTCTTCCCCTTGCCCATCCCTATGACTGGGACCCATGGGGACACTGTAGACAAAGAGATTACCAGTTGGATTGCTTGAACCGCCATCATCATCAGAGGACATGGGCCAGTTCTCCAAGTAAATAGCATGGGGGTACCTGGTACCCCACCATAGCTACCATCGCCTCAGCTTCCTACCTGTGGGATGCCTATTTCCCGGGACCAACAGCAGATACCTTCATGCCCCTACCGCTGACTCACAGGAATCTACCTGAGAGATCTCCTTCTTCACATTGGTAACCGCAACAGACCTCAACCACCGAAACAGCCTGCCATCCAAAACTACAACTGGCCCTACCACAAAGCACTCCATGGCACCAAGACTCCCCTCAACATCGAGGATTTCAAACCTCAGTAACTGATGACTACCAATCCGACTCCACTTCCTCGGTTGCCCCGTCCTCCCCATCTCCAGATGGAGCAGTTGGATTGCCTGAACTGCCGTCACCATCAGAGGACATGGGCCAGTTCTCCAAGCAAATAGCCTGCATGACCCAATCCCTTGGCATGGAAACTCAACCTGTTGAGAAGCTTAAGGATCCCGTTTTTGATGTCCTCCACACGGGCACCATCACCCCAGTGGACATTCCATTCCTCCCCACTTTGCTGCAGACTGTACAACAGTCATGGAAATCGCCCTCATCCATGACCCTCAACTTCAAAGCATCTTGAAAGTAAGTACAAGATGCAGCAAAAAAGATTCATCCTTTCTCTTCACTCACCCACCACTGAACTCTGTGATCGTGGAATCGGCACAAGGAAAGTCACATAGGATCAATTCTTCCCCCGTAGACAAGGAGGCTAGGAGACTAGACCTCTCTTCAGGAGACGAATCTACCCCGTGACCATACTTGGTTTAAAGGTAGCCAATTATCAAGTGGCCATGGCCCACTATCTTCTGTGCATTTGGGAGAAGATGGCCATAGCTCACTGCAAAAGTGAGATAAATGCTTTATTTCTTATACTTAAACGTGTATAGCAGGAGTAGGGAACCTCTGATCTATGGGCTGGATGTTGCCCCATGGAGCCTTTGTACCCAGGGTGCAGCCTTCCTCATCCCTGCCACCACCACCATCTATGGCATTTAGCTTTGGGGAACATCCCATTCACACAAATTGGTTCTTTTTTCTAAGGCTTATAGCAACGGGGGGGGAAGCAATTTTTGTGGGAGAACTGGGGAAAGAGATGAGGGGAAATAGAAAGAGAGTGAGAGAAGTGGAGAAAGATGGATAAGGGAATAAAGGGAAGGGAGAGAATGAAGAAAGAAAGAGATCAGGGAGGAAGAGATGGGGAAATAGAGAATGTTGGTTTGGCCGTGCCCACCACTGGCTTGTGGTCCCCAGCAGGTTACACAAGACCAAATACTGCATTCAGACTGAAAAGGTTTCCCATTCCTGGTTTATAGTAATGAGTTTGCTTTCACTGTAAATAGTTATAATACTTCAGAGCAAAAGAATCCAAACTGTGTCAAGCTTACATGAAACCCATATACCTGTGACATAGCTGACCCTAATATTCAGGCTGTTCTTTGAGAAAATCATGTATCCATGATGTATGTATTATAATATTGAAAGTACTTCAATTTTCTCAGTTATCTGTGAACAGTGCCATCATTGCTGAAATATACATGAACTATTAGACTTCTCAAAATTGTTGCTAATTTCATTATGTGACATAATTGGCATGTATGTGGCAGCATAACTGAATTGATTTATTCTACTTTTGTTGTCATTTTTGTTGACGATGAAAACATAAATTTACAAAAACAGAAAACATTAAGCCAAGTCAAGTTGGAATTCTAATAAATGCAACCTGCAGCAAAATGCTATAATGTGAAGTGCTTCTGTTCAGGGTTCCAGCCAGGCAGCTATGCCACCTTTCAGGATGTTCCCCTCAGTTCCCCTCCCTGCTTCAGTTTTTCCATTTTCCCCTAGAAAAAACACTCTGCTTTCTGTTGCCACTGTTCAAGCTCATTGGGATGGTCTTATAGCTTTTTGTATCCTTGGAGTTTATTTTCCTAAATATTTTTGTACTTCTGCAAATATTGGAGTTACTCCAACATGGCCCCAATTGGGCTACAGCCCTGTCAGACTCACCAGCTGAGTTAGCTATTAGAGGGATTGATTCCAATACCTTAAAAATGTATTCGAACATCAGTGTTTTAAATATGGGCTACTTTTTTCTAGTCCTTTGGTAAGCAGGTTGATTTTATTTATATTACATATTTATGTCCTTAAAAATCAGCAGTTTCATCTATGAATTCTTGACTCTTGGGTGTTTGGCCTTTGTTTTGTAATGTGTAAATTAGCTATAAAATTTCATCCTTAATCACCTGTATTTGACACAGCACCCCATATGCTCACCCCAAAAACAGTGGTTCAGATGTGGTTTTCTCTCCAACATCTTCCATAGTGGAGGTGATACAAAGAATGTTGTAATGCCACTCCCTTGATTTTCCTTGATTTCTCATATTAAATCAAAGGCTCTTAACCAGGGGTTATGGCTATCAGAATGCTGCCCACTGACTCTGTGACTCTCCACCCTTGTCTGGCCTCACAGCAGCCCACCCAGCACTCTATACTCCTACCTTCCCTTCCACTGCCACCATTGAATCCTGTACCCTATCTCAGGTGCCTCACAAAACACTCCAGTGTGAAACAAAAAGAATGTTTATTAACAACAAGTAAGGTTATGCAGTTAAAGAACTTATTTGTTTCAGTACAGTTCCATATACAACCCTGCCTACTCTACCCTTTAGACTACACTATCTCTTCTCTCTTCACTCTGTTCCAAAATAACAAAACATGTTGTTCCTACACTAAATCTAGACCTTCAACAGACAAACCCCAAATCTCAACTCTCTAACCCTGACTCTAACAGAACCCAACTCTGACTCTCACATACAATACTCTTGCTTCCTTTAACTCCTCCCTCTGACCCTGCTAAGTGCAAATCCAGACCTTTGTACCACCAGCCAATCAGCATTCAGTTCACACATTCTACTCACTCACATCCCCTCCCACTAGCTTTAAATACTTACCAGCCTTGTATTTGAAATCACACAGCACATACATCTTAAAGGTAAACACCATCAAAACATCACAAATGTATTTCACTTTTCTCCAATTTCCTTAACCTGTTTTGCTTCTTTCAAACCTTTGCCATCTAGAGGTGCTATTACCTCTAGTGTGGTGTGGAGACTGTGGATAAGGAGAATACTAGAGCCTGGGTCATCCAATGAAGCTGGTTGATGGGAGATTCAGGACAGTTAAAAGAAAGCACTTCTCCACCCAGTGCATAGTTAAACTGCCAAATTTCCTACAAGTTGTAATGATGGCCACCATCTTGGACAGATTTAAAAAGGGATTAAACAAATTCATGACTGCTAATCATGATAGCTATATATTACTTTCAGTGTTGGAGGCTGCATATTTCTCAATACCAGGAATATGTCCTGCTTATGGGCTTCCCATAGCCATCTGTTTGGGGACAGAATGCTGACTGGGCATACTATCCCCACAGTGGTCCTATCCATAGGCTGACCATATGAAAAGGAGGACAGGGCTAATGTTACTTTTAACAGTTGTAGAGAAAAGGGAATTTCAGCCAGTGTCATCTGTATATAATTAGTTCCTGGTGAAATTCCCTCTTCATCACAACAGTTAAAGTTGCAGGGGCCCTGCTTTCTTTTGTATATGGTCACTCTAGTATAGTGCCTGCAACTTTAACTGTTGTGATGAAGAGGGGATTTCACCAGGAACTAATTGCATACAAATGACACTGGCTGAAATTCCCTTTTTTCTACAATTGTTAAAGTTACATGAGCCCTGTCCTCCTTTTCGTACGGTCAGCCTACCTAGCCATCATAGCTCTTCTTCTATTTTTATTGTGATTGATGTTCCCAATTTGGCAACAGTTACATCTATAATCAGATCTTGGGCACTACTCGGGGTCCAATGATTTTGGGGCAGTTATTTTCTTCGGTATCAAGTTGAGATTTGGAGGTGAGTCTGAAGCACAATGGTGAGAGTATCCCCTGCCTCAATCCTTCTCCAGCTCCAAGCTCAGGAATGAAAGAGTTCTTCCCTGTGCTCACATTGTGTTTGGAGGTGGTCAGCCAGAATGCAGCATGAGGTCAGGGACATTCCCTAGTGCTCCACACTTGGGAAAACAGCTAGAGCTCATCATGCTTGCCAGGGGTGGGACAGATGCTTTTGCTGTAACAGTAATGGCAATTGAATCTATGGATTGCGTGAGTGTTGCATCCTTCTTGTTGGTTTCATGACTAATTGGCACAACCATGCATTAGAAATTTTGCGTGTTCATCATAATGTGAATGTACATATCCCCAGAAAATTTGAGAGTATTTGTAATTATCCATTAACAGAAACATTTCCTCTTTTGACTGCTTCCGTGATTTCTTTCTCAGTCTCAAGATCGCCATCAAAGCAGGTGGCTGTTATGTCCGAAGTCCTATAGTACCTTTTGGCCTGGAATTTCTAATCAGAGTAATTATATGAGTGGATTTGTTCCTCCTAAACCTTCTCATTTATTGCATTCTGTGCCCTCTTTGATATATAGAGTAACGTGATTGGCAATAGACTCCTGAGTAGATTGTCTATGCAGGGATAAATGTATTAAATTAATCATCACCATTCTTCCACTTTTCTGATATTCCCACAGTATCTATGTTGCCTTCTAATGCTAAATACTGTAACTTACACATGTTGGCTTTGGCACTTCCAACGTTAGCATACAAATACCTATATATTTATCCCTTTTCATATATATTTTTCATGGACATTGTTTTTTTCCATGCACTTTGGGCCATTCAACCTTTGATTATTTGATTGCCTGTCTAGTGTTTCTATGTGCTTGTTATCAACATCTATCCTGTCAGCAATTGAAGGCACAGAACATTCAGATCATCATTCCTAAGGGATGAATTATCTTGAACCAAACGCTTCTCGGCTCCTATTGATTTTCCCTACAACAACAGTGTGTTAACACATAACGGTAAAATAACTGGGACTAAGTTCATATTTCATACAACAGTGTGTGTGCATACCCAATCAGGCATCACATTATTGCAGTTCAGTGGCCAAAAATATTGAATTGCAGTGATGAGATTATGCTTGGCACATGAAAACCAGAACTGGGACAGCAGTATGCCAACTTGTGCTGAAGGCCATGCTTTTCTTTTGCTAGTTTCTATCTTTTTAAAGGTCAGTGAATTGCTTTTGAGTAGCACAAAGTGTGAATTCTGATGTTAAATAAATGTCCGTTTTGGAGAATTATTTTAGATTTATTAAAATTAAAATTAGTTTCCCTTCAATATAAGTTAATATGTTTTTAAAAATGCAGTTACATAGATTGACTGCTGTACTTCTTGGGAATCTTATAGGGTTTATATGTATCACCCATATGTGCATTTTCTTAGACATTGTTCCATATTTTAGAACCCTGGGAATGATAGTTTTGTAAGGAATCCAAGATCTCTACCAGAATTTTCTTCCCCTTCAGCAAAGCACACTTCCAGGAATATTTGGGGAAAGCCATAAAACTAGTCTAAAACTGATATATTTGTAGTGTAGATATACCCAGCATTCTCCTTGGGAAATGTGTGATAATAACCAGTGGCTACACTGACAGCAGCGAGATTCAGTGGCTCACTGCATAGGGCACAGAGCTGGGAAGCAGGAAATGATGAAGTCCCACCAGAGGGAAAAGACAAGAATTGCCCTCACTCACCTTTCGAATTACTGGAAAAATAGTAATGTCAGGGACAAAAGAGAAGGAACTCCCAAGACTTGAACCTACATTGCAACTACCACAGGGCTGTTCTCTAGCCACTCTATGGTTAGGCATCAGACATCATGGAGCAGAGAAGTGTCAGACACATCATGGGGTATTTGTCTCTTCCCCATCCCCTATTATCCAGCCCTGATCCCAGTCATAGATGTCAGGAGCACAGGAACTGCAGGAGGAGCCCCCCTCTAGCGAAACAGCTTGCCAATCTGGTGCCCCCCAGATGTTTTGGGGTACAACTCCCAGCATTTCTGATGTCACACTAGGAAAGCAGGGGAGAGGCCCCAACAGACATAGCTCAGCCAGTAAAACTGCCTGGACAAATTGCTTGGCTCTACATGGACTTCCCTTCTCCTGTCAACCATTTGACCAATGCACTCCTCAATTTTATGTGATAGGCTAGCCTTGCTGGGTAGCATTCCAGCAGGACTATCCCTCCCTTTCTCTGCCATGACTTCCTCATGCATCTTGGCAGCAGCACCCATTCCATTTGTGTACCCAAGAGAGCTGTCTTTTCACAGTCCAGGGAACCTTAAAGAGCAGACAATTTAGGGAGGGGGGACAAGACGGAGGACTGCCCCTGAGCCCTTCAAGTTTCCTGCTTGCCCCTCTGGATCCCATCCTGAGGCCAGCTGGTGTCAGATACTTCTAGGGTGAGGGGAAAGGAATCTCTGTGTTCCACTCCCTAACCACAAAAACAAACAAACAAAAAACCCCAACACATGTGGCAACATCAAAGCCTATTTTGAACAGCATCTTGCATAGAGTGGCTCCTGAAAGGGAAAGACACATGTGCGGTTGCCAGCCCATCACCTGTACCTTGGGCTTATTTATTTATAACATTTATATACTGTTGAATATAATAGAATCTCTCAGCAGTTCACAACATTATGGCAATATAGACTGTTCTACCCTGGTCACTTGGAAAAAAAAATCTGCCAGACTTATTTTCCTGAATAGTTGCTGGAGTTCAGCCATTGAGGCAAAGGAATTGTGTCTTGGGATTGGGACAAAGGAGAGTCCTTTCTGGAGTACCCTCAATTCTACTGTGCTAAGGGGTCTTTTAGATAAGTTTACCTCTGTTAAATTTTTTATATGATCAGTAGAAAAAGTGGTATGTGTAGTTTCAATCTAGTGTTTGTGGACTACTTAGTTTTTATTCTGGTGTAATTTTATGTTGTGTTAAATTGTTATTATTTTTAGATTATTAAGTGTTTATTATTACTTTTTATGCTTAGCAGTATGGATTAGTTATTTCATTAAATTTTGCCACATTTCAGCCGTTCTACCAGTGTGATGTTTTGGGTAGACTGTTCCTCCAGTGTAGTGGGACTTCTGCTGAATCTTATATAACCTCTTTCCACCCGAGGGCCGAATTCCATTTCGGAGAAGCTCTTGGGGGGGGGGCATATACCAGTGGAGGACATGGCCAAAGGCAAAAGGGGCCAGGCCAAAGATACCAAACAATGGCAGCATATTTTAGTTTAAACCTCTTGCGGTCAGTAATTGAGCCTTAGAAGAATTTCAACCTTTTGGAATGGGGAAAAAACTGCCCCAGAAACTACCCAACGATTGGTGGTTGGGGGAAAGTGGGTGAAGCCAGGGACCGTTGCCTTCTTGG
This sequence comes from Anniella stebbinsi, assembly GCA_029215795.1. Lineage (NCBI taxonomy): Eukaryota > Metazoa > Chordata > Lepidosauria > Squamata > Anniellidae > Anniella > Anniella stebbinsi. The sequence continues at coordinate 148,800,434 of JARDYH010000004.1, forward strand.
GGACCCTGGAGGGCCAGATTGGGACCCCAGTAGCCCCCAGATAGGGCCCCTGGGCTGTAGATTCTGTACCCCTGTTATAGCTGTTCAGCCAGCCATCATCAGAACAGGCTGTCTCATATGTCGTCATCGTCCCCATGTGTCCCTGGTTGCTCAGCTCTGTTTCTTTGTGTCTTGGTTTGTGTACATAAGTGAACAGCTGCATGTTGGAGAAGAGCTGTTTGCCTTTCCTGCTTCTCTCCGACCCTCACCCACACCCCAGAGCTTCGTGTGGGAGAAATCTAAGGTGCATAGTAAAAGAAGATATTTCTGATGAGGTCATTACTGGGGGTGAGTCCGAGCCCCTGAGGCACTATATAGTAGATCTATCCTATGGTAAATTGTCTGCGGGCTTTTCAGCAGATTATTCCAATTTAAAAAGGGCTTCCTATTTAAATTCCACATGTTTTTACTCTCTTTGACCATGGCAAACGAATCCATTGTAGGTGTCACATCAAGCATCTATGTCAGTGCAGCCCCAAAATATTGTAAATTCATTTCATAGGGCCTGTTCACACGTCACATTAACCCACGGTAGCTTGTAAGCTACATACAGTAGCTCATTTTGCAAAAAGCTTACTGTTCCTCAACAAATGATCAGACAAATAAGCTAAGAGTAGGGTGTTTTTTTTTCCTTGCCCCTCCTCCCCCTGTAGTCCTCCCATACAGCTGGCCAGGTATCCCAGCTTCCTTGGCAGATTTTCAAGCCTTTGCCAGAGCTCCTGTCTCCACCCACAGGCAACAAAAGTGCAGTCTCTAACTCCTTGAAAGTTTGCAGAAATGCAACAGAATTTAATATACCAGTATAATATACCTTATGGAGAGGATAAATATGGGACTTTGCATTTTCATGGAAAAGTGGGGATTTATCCACATGTGAAACAAACATGTCATCTGAACCCAGTCACAATGTAATTTTTCAGGATTTTTTTAGGCTGAAAACCTATACTCACTTATCTGGCAGTACATCCCATTGAACTCAGTGGGACTAATTCTGAGTAGACATGTATAGAATTGCAGTATTAGAGTGTTATGTGAATGACAGAGACTGAGGTTCACTGCAGGCATTTGGAGTGTATGCTGTCTGAAAGATTTATTGGATCTTATATTATGCCTCATTTCATAGCACGTTGTTGGTACTAAACAAATGATATGATAATAGCAGCTGAAACTGCTTTCCCTCAGCACTCCACTTATCTTTTATTTCCACCCCTCTGCTTATTCCTGCTGTTCCACAATACTAGCCCTCTATCCCCACACATATACATCATCATGGGGAAGGACTTTTTATCTCATTTCCACATTGGGGCCTTAATGTATAAATTGGCTCTAAGAATTCACAGGTGCAGGAGAAGAGATGTGATCCTAGCAGCATGCCAAATATATTGACCAAAATAACTTCATTAGGTTTTGTTCCTTTAAATACTGCTGTGCCGTAATCTACCCTCTATCCATCTGAGTTAAAATATGAAGTGAAACCTCACTGTATCACTTAAACCTCTTTAAATAAACGTAGCAGCTTTTTTTGTTTTGTTTTTTGCACACACTAACTTGCATCTTATTAACATTATTCAGATTGGATCATTAGGGACAAAAAGTCTGAACAGCAAGCCATCTGTCCTTTTATACTCATCGCGACTATTGCTTCGAAAACAACAACATATTAAGTATTAAGAAGAGCAGCATTATGAGTATTTGACCATGTTGTACTGGCTTGTTTTTTCTGGAAAGAAAAGGATTTCCAACCTGGCTTTTTATTTTTCCTTTTCCTTTTGAGCCACCTGCCAGAAAAGCAAGGGGGAAAGACTGTTTCCTCCCCCCGCACCACCACGGACATTTAGCTGTTCATCTTAGGTGGCTGGGGTCTGCCCCTGGGCCTGCCCAAAAGAGCTGGGCTCTGCATGAAATCTGCCCCCAAATGATGGGCTTTGCCCTCAAACTACCAAACTCTGTGGTTCCACTTCCTACTTGAATCTCAATGGGTTGACACCCACCCCCAGGACATGCCCAGGTACCAGATTCTTCTGTTATTATTTCAAGAATTTGCAACCCACATAAAAAGTATTATTTTGCAAATGTTATGATTGCTAAATGCAAAATGTAGCACAGAAGAACTATTTCCCCATTAGGCAGTTAGATTATATATATATATATATATATATATATATATATACTGGGACAGAACAATTCATATGGACAAGACAATACCCTGCAACCGACCAGACGTAACAGTCATAGACAAAAAAGAAAAACACACATACCTCATCAACATAGCAATACAGAATGACAAAAATGTTGTTGAAAAGGAAGAAGGAAAGAGAGACAAATATACACCACTGGCCATGGAAGTCAAAGAACTATGGCATCAGGAAAAGGTCACAATTGTTCTGTTAGTCACCTCAGTCACCGGCATCACTTCAAGAAATTATACAGAAAACCATCAGAAACTGGGTCTACCAAAACACATCCACACCAACATCCAGAAAGCAGTCAGGAAGTTCCTGAATCTGTAAAAGACAGCATGACTTGGCAAAGCCCATCATGTCCGTTCTAGAAAAACTGCCATGAGCAAGAAAGAGAATAATAATAATAATAATAATTTAATTTATTTCTCACCCGCCTCTCCCTCTGGATCGAGGCGGGGAACAATATTAAATACAAAACAGCATAAAATACATAAAACTGATTTCAAAAGATTCTAGCTCTCATAGTTATAAATCCAAGTTAGAAAGTATGACGGTAATTAGAGGTATGCATAAGTGAACAGTTTAGCTCTCTAGAGTACAGGGAGGAAGCTCAGTGTCCCCACTCATACTGTTCTTGTTCCCTGCTGTTGGTATAGTTCCCTGGTATAGGTTGTGGATGTTAAGAAGAAATGCAAACATATGCACATCTTCAAACCGGGTCACTACAATGGAAGTACACATTCACAGGTACGAGACTGATATTAACATAAGGACCATACCACACACACTACACAGCAGCAAACGAACTCAGACTGAGTAGACTCAAAAGGGTAGATTCAGTCCAAGATCTTTGACTAGTGTACCTATATGGTACGATGCATGTACATGCTTTATAACACCTGTTTGTTACTGTAAGCCACTGATGGGATTCTTTGCAGTGTCTACCTTAAGAACATGAGAGGAGCCATGCTGGATCAGATCAAGGGTACATCTAGTTCAGCATTCTGTTCACACAGTGGCCAACCAGCTGTCAACCAGGAACCACAAGCAGGATACAGGTGCAACAGCACCCTCCCACCCATGTTCCCCAGCAACTGGAGTATATAGGATTACTTTTCTCTGATACTGGAGGTAGCACATAGCCATCAGACTAGTAGCCATTGATAGCCTTCTCCTCCAGAAATTTATCTACTCCCCTTTTAAAGTAATCCAAATTGGTGGTCATCACTGCATCCTGAAGTAGTCGATTCCATAGTTTTAACTATGTGTTGTGTGAAGAAGTACTTCCTTTTATCTGTTCTTAATCAACCACCAATCAGCTTCATGGGATGACCCTGGGTTCTAGTATTATGAGGGAGAAAAATGTCTCCCTATCCACATTCTCCACACATAATTTTGTAAGTGCAGACCTGAGCTGGCTATGGACTCTTAACGCTTGTGACTGACTGGGGGCCTGCCTGTCAGCCTGGAAGCTGGTCAGAATGGGGCACGGTAGACTGGAGAACAAAGTGCAAGAAGAGAGAGATGTAGCCAGACAGGTGGGAGGCAATTGTAGAGGCAGAGAGAGAAGCTGGAGACAGGGAAGCGGCAAGCCAGTCGGAGGGAGGGAGGGAGGGAGGTTGGACTATGTGAAGCATAGAAGCACAAAGTGGACAGTGGATAAATTTTTGACTAAGGATGCACCTGGGACCAACTGAGACCTTAGAGAAGAAAAGGAGGAGAAGCTTGAAGAAGAGCACCACAGAAGGGTCACCAGAAGCACCATTAAGTTCACTAGAAGCCCCTTTATGGAGACTACACTGGAAGTGAGCAAGGGGTCAGTCTCCACCAGACTAGCAGAGACAAGAACAGCCAGGGGTGCTGGATCTGTAGGGATGTGGTGGTGGACCCTCCAGGAGATGTGAAACACAAGCAAGAACCCCCAGAGAAGGAGTTAAGGACCCATGATAGAGATACGAGGTCTCCATTGTGAGTCAAGAATCAGGGTGAAAGAGTTTAATATTCAGAAGGACTTGGATATACTGTACCTGCCCCACAACTTGGAAAGGGGGTTCTTTCTTTTTAAGTAAGAGAAAAAAGGACCCATAATTTGCACCTAGTTCCCAGAGTCTTGCTGATTTTTGTGTCAGGTTGTGGAGAGGGTGGGTTTTGGGTCCCATTCTGCCAAAAATCTATGAAAGTTATATTCATACTTTATATTTTAGGTATGTGCTTTAAAAAAAAACCACACAATCTTGTGTACAAATAAGCAAGCAAAATCACGGAAGGCTCACTGCTGTAATTGTAGAGAATTACTAGTATTCCCCATACATAAAGGATCCAATACTGCATATATATCCAGAGCCTGTAAGAGCCAAAATAGATGAGCTGCTGGAGATCTGTGGTCAGATTTCCTATGGGGGATTGTTAGTTCAGAACAGCTCAAAGGGGCCTGAATCAGTTGAGGTAATAATGATATGTCCTATATATAGATGCCTATATGTTTCTCCCAGTTGGGTAAATAGGAAATAAAGGGATTTAGACTGTGGAAATTGCATGGTGGGGAAACAATCCCTAACCCAGCACCACTGTCCTAATCCAGGTCAGCTCACCTTCCCCTGCAGCTGCTTTGAACTAAAACAACAACAACGCTGGAACACCAAGAGAGCCAATCCTGGATCTCCCAGCCTCATCTCTAATTTGGTCCTGAGCCCTTGTCATTCTCTAATATTCTTAAGTACAAATACTCAAGAGCACATTTTTTTACATGACTTCTTCATTGTTATGCATCAGAATGTTACATTATAAGGTAAATTAACAACAGTGCTGTTTGTTGGATTTCCAGGTCATCGACTTGTATTGGGGAGTAGAACCAGAAGAATGGGACAGCCCGGATCTCCAGAAAACTCGTATGAGGCTATTAGAAGATTGCCTGAAAACATCTGCAGGTCCATGTTTTGTTGTGGGTATAAAAATGTTTTACCTAATTAATCAAGAATCTCTAGTGCAGTTATTAGCCTTTACCCCAGGATGTAACTTTAACAAAAGACCGCCTAAGAATTCTTATATTTTTCTTTTCTGAATGGGCCTGATACTGCAGATGCAAATTAATCTTTTATATAGCATATTATTTCGGTAATTACACATTATTATTATTATTATTATTATTATTATTATTAATCTCATCCATATTGCAGATTAGGAGAAATGGCCTGAAGCCAAGTAACCAATGATTTATCTACATCCATTTAGTAAGCGCATGGTTAAGAATAAGATGAGATTTGAAAGACAACAGTGATGAGACTGCTGATACCTGCAGGGAGGAGGAGAATGAGAGCGGTTCGCCCAGGACGCCACCTCCACCCTGCCCCTCAGGACAGGAGACTAACTGAGCAGTGGCAACACTGGGTGTAGATTAGGCCTGGCTTGACATTTTCATCGAGCTGTCCACCCCAACCCCAAGATCTCTTTCTTGTTCGGTCACCACCAGCTGAGATCCCACCAGGTTGAGAAACTTAAAAACTTAAAGTTCGGATTTTTTGCCCCAACGTGCATCACCTTACGCTTCACTGCTCACTCCTAATTCCAGATCATTTATGAACAAGTTGAAAAGAATTGGTCCCAAAACTGATCCCTGTGGGAACCCACTATTTCCCTCCATCGGGAGAATTTACCATTTATTCCTACTCTCTGCTTTCTATTCTTTAACCAGTTACTGATCCATAAGAGGACCTCTCCTCTTATTCCATGACTGCTAAGTTTGTTCAGGAGTCTTTGGTGAGAGTCTTTATCAAAAGCCTTTTGGAAGTCCAAGTAAACAATGTCCACCAGATCACTCCTGTCTCTGTCTACATGTTTATTGACACTGTCAAAGAATTATAGAAGATTAATGAGACAGGATTTGCCTTTGAGGAAGTTGTGTTGATTCTTCTTCAGCAGGTCATGCCCTTCTATATGCTTACTAATTTTGTCTTTAATTATGCTTTTAACCAATTTACCTGGAACGGATTTCAAGCTGTAATTTCCCAGATCCCCACTGGATCCCTTTTTTAAAATTGGTGTTACATTGGCCATCTTCAAGTCCTCTGGTACAGAGGCTGAGTTTAGGGACATATTGTATATTTTTCTTAGAAGGTCCACAATTTCATATTTGAGTTCTTTGAAAACTCTAGGATGGATACCATCTGGGCCTGTTGATTTATTTGCTTTCAATTTGTCAATAAGGTTGAGAACTTCATCTTTTGTCACCACTATTTGCCTCAGTTCCTCAGACTCCCTTCCTGAAAACATCAGTTCAGGCACAGGCATCTGTCCTGTATCTTCTGCAGTGAACACAAATGAGAAGAATTCATTCAGTTTCTCTGCAATCTCCCTGTCCTCCTTTAGTACTCCCTTAACTCCATTGTCATTGAGTTCTTCTCAGCTGAGCCTGTCCAGCTGGCCCTGCACAGAGAAAGCCACCTTGGTGGTCCTTGATTTCAACTTCCTACCTAGCAACCTAAATTTGGCTTCCAGGACTTCACAACTCTTCCTTGGAGTGATGCCCTCCTTCCTCGAGACCTCCGTGACTGAAGAGGAGCTGTCACCAATGAAGAGGGACGTTGCTGTTAGGTCCCTGAAAGTCTCATCTATCAACCTCTCTGCCTCAGCAACCTTAGCCTCAAGGGAACAAACTTGTTCCCTGAGAGCCAGATACTCATTACACTGAGTACACACCCATGATTTCTGTCCAGCAGACAGATGGCCATACATGTGGCACTCAGTGCAATACACTGGGAAGACCCCACACCCCTGCTGGCTTTCTACCTTCATAACTGGTTTATATTTTTATTATTGCGGTTATAGGGTTTGTTTAGTAGGAGTTTGTTACTGGGAGAAGATAGGGAGTTTATTTAAAGCTTAGTGTTTGTTTGTTTGTTTATTTGTTTATTTGTATGCTTGTTTTAATTTAAAGTTATTTACTGTGAGAAGGGAAGGGAAGAGTTTACTGCCCTGGCTTCCTCGGCCAGCTCCGTGTGTCCTGACGCTTTGTCACTGGGGCTGATTTCTGTTGAGGACAGAGGACTACTCAGGAGAGATCCTCTACTCAATGGGTTTTTGATTTGGGAAGGATGTAGCTTGCAAGGTGTGAGTTTTATTTTTATTATTAATAATTATTATTTACTGTGTGTGTATATGTGTGTTTTTAAAACTAAGTGATAAACTGACTTCTTAAACTTTAAGTATTTAAACTATAAGCTTTTTAAGTCCCAAAACCTGAGCCTAAACTGAAGCTAACAAGGAGTGGGTCTTATTTCTCTCTCTCTCTCTCTCTCTCTCTCTCTCTCTCTCTCTCTCTGTGTTTCTTTAAATAAAAACCAAGGGATAAGTTGAATTCTTAAACTTGCTTTAGCTAATGGATTGCTCTCTAGGGTCTAAAACCTGAGCCTAAACTGAAGCTAGCAAAGAGTGACTCTTATTTCAGTATATGTATGTTTTTTTTCTTTAAACAAAAAATGAAACGAATTATCTGGATCCATTTCAGTCAGGTTTCAGGCCTGGCTTTGGTACGGAAACAGCCTTGGTCGCCCTGTATGATGACCTATGTCGGGAGAAAGACAGGGGGAGTGTGACTCTGTTTATTCTCCACGATCTCTCAGCGACTTTAGATACCATCTGCCATGGTATCCTTCTGGGACGACTGGCTGAGTTGGGAGTGGGAGGCACTGCATTGCAGTGATTCTGCTCCTACTTGGCGGGTCAGCTCCAGAAGGTGGTGCTTGGGGGACATTGCTCGGCCCCGTGGATTCTCCAGTATGGGGTTCCGCAGGGGTCAGTCTTGTCCCCCATGCTGTTCAACATCTACATGAAACCGTTGGGTGCAGTCATCCGGAATTTTGGAGTGTGTTGTCATCAGTACGCTGATGACACGCAACTCTACTTCTCCTTTTCATCTTCATCAGGTGAGGCTGTGGATGTGCTGAACCAGTGCTTGGCTTCGACAATGGACAGGGTGAAAGCTAATAAACTGAAACTCAATCCAGACAAGACTGAGATGCTGTTAGTGGGTGGTTCTTCTGACCGGATGGAGGGTGTTCAACCTGTTCTGGATGGGGTTGCATTCCCCTTGAAGGAGCAGATTCGTAGCTTGGGGGTTCTCCTAGAACCATCTCTGTCAGTAGAGGCTCAGGTGGCCTCTGTGGCACGGAGTGCCTTCTACCAACTTCTGTTGGTGGCCCAGCCACAACCCTATCTGGACAAGTTAGATTACTGCAATGCACTCTACGTGGGGCTGCCTTTGAAAACAGTTCAGAAGCTGTACAAAATGTAGTGGCCAGATTGGTAACAGGAACCAGAACATATAAGACCAATTCTGGCCTGCTTGCATTGGCCGCCTGTGTGTTTCCAAGCCCGATTCAAGGTGCTGGTTTTAATCTATAAAGCCTTACACAACTTGGGACCACAATACCTGATGGAACACCTCTCCCAACATAAACCTACCCATACACTACATTCAACATCTAAGGTCCTCCTCTGGATGCCTACTCTGAGGGAAGTTCAAAGGATGGCAACAAGGGAGAAAGCCTTCTCTGTGGTGGCCCCCCAATTATGGAATGATCTCCCCAATGAGGCCCACCTGGCGCCAACACTGTTATCTTTTTGTTGCCAGATCAAGACTTTTCTTTTCTCCCAGGCATTTTAACAGCTTAAGTTGAGCTTTTTAATTGAATTGATAGCCAGGCTTAAAGTTTAAAATGTTTTTAATATTAGTTGTTTTTATGTTTTATGGTTTTAAATTTTGTATATTGATTTTTTAATGTTCAGTCTTTTAATTTGTGTAAACCGTCCAGAGAGCTTCGGCTATGGGGCAGTATATAAATAAGAATAATAAGAATAAGAATAAGAATAATAACTGAGACTAAACTGAAGCTAGTGTACATTTTTTTTCTGTTTCTAAGCAGACACCTCCAATATTGAGGCCTGTACAGTGGGTCCTATCAATATAGAGCTATGAATTGCTTCCCCCTCCTTTATATCTTGGGATTAGTTAAAATATATTGCTGGGATTCTTTTCAACTACTCTGTTGTAAATTCTTGCTGGAGTCCCCCCCCCCCCCCCAATACTTAGCTCTCTACTGTAAGTTTGTAAGTGGTTATTCCTCTGGGATTTCGCTCCCTTTGCCATGGCCTTATTTTGGCTTCAGCACTGTTTAAGAATTTTAATTTATAAATGATTACCTCAGGTAACTAAATATTTAGTTTAGTAATTTCACTTACCTTTCCTCTCCTAGTTGCTTAACTCGCGTGTGTCCTGATGCTTTGTCACTGGGGCTGAGAAGCTTCGTCACTGGGGTTCCTTCTGCTCAGAGAGCTGGCTCCTAGCTAGTGTGGCCTGCTTTTATAGATGAACAAGGAAAGTGAGGAGCCCTCACAAGATAAGACAAACAAGAAGAAGGACCTAAGTATAATTACAATTGTCAATGCTTTCATGCAAGAAATATCAAGACAATCATGGCAGTCAATGTATAATGTGCTCGTGTGAACTTAACAATGAGCAAAAAAGCTCCACTGAATAAGCTACCTTACAAGTTGGTGGGTTAATAATAAATCCCCAACCACAATGTATATAAATTTGCATAACCATTTAATAAAATGTGCTGTACAAGTAGCAGGGTCTCTATACATGAATGTATGTAATCTACATATAATATGCAGTACACTGATAAAGAGTCTATATTGGCTCAAGGGAATGCATGAACACATTTACAATTGTCATTATACTTAGGTCCTTCTTCTTGCTTTTATAGACGGACTCAACTGCTGCAGCCGTAAATCTGATTGTAGGGCCTCGTTTGAAAAGGAAGGGGAGCTGTATGTGCATTCCTGGCCAGCAGTAGCTCCTAGTCAATTGCTAAATGGATAAATAAATACGTTAATAATAGATTCTCCCGGGGTTTGCTAATTGCATAGTTAGTTAGCAGATTGTAGTGAAGGGTTGGGTGCATTAGCCAAAACATTAGTGATTTCTTTTCCTTTCTTTGTCATAGTCTCTGTGCAGTCCTACATATATATGAGTTCTGTTTCCATCCAGGAAACTTCTATAGCTAGGCTAGAATTTTAGTGGGAGCCCCACCCCACCCTCTAATCACAAGCTCAAAGGGGGTGTGTCTCTTGCCATCCCTCTCAGTTGTCTTTCAGCCATCACAGCATTAGTTGTGTTCTAGGCTAGAGCACTGTTCGTTGCCTTTCTATCTTCCTTTTTCTTGTTATTCATTCTTTCTGTCATTTCAGGCTTTTTCGTTTGCATTCTGTTTTATTTTATCAGAGTTCATCTTTGGAAACCCCTCTTGGGCTAGAGACTGACTTTCTTCTACAAGAGCCTGTCTTGTGGAAGTAAGTTGCCGCATTTAGACAGCCACAATCTCTGAGCATTTCTACATGAGTGATTTCTTGCATGCTCATGATTAGTCACTCACAGAAGTTTAAGAGCCCTTTACATGACGTTGTCAACCTCCAGGACATCTCCTACGCTTTCCTCCACCCCTTTTAATCCCACTTTCAAAAAGGTTGGAGTTAAACCAATAAACAAGGATAATCCAAAATATTGGCAATGCCATCTAGGGGCTGTATTATGAAACATATAGAACTTTGCCCAGAATGGAAATCCTTGATTTAAACCACCTGTCTGCCTGTATAAAGGAGCTGATCTTTATCTCACAAAGAATCTGGAAGCAGAAGGCCCAGTAAGGATGTGGGATTTTAGCCTGATGTGGTAAAGCTCTCTATCTCCTCTGTTTAGGCGAAATCCACCTTGTGGAATCCTGCAAACATTGGGTGAATTCAGATGACACTTTAGGCAACAGAGTGGGAAATAGCATACTGATCATGTGTTATTTTCACGGTGACATATTGCCACTCCCTGTCACGCAGCTAAAAGTCCCGGCTTCCTTCTGGGCTGCTGCGTCTCCTCCCTCCCACCTCCCTCAGTCCTCCGGCCATATCCCAGCATGTACCGCAAGTTCTGCCAGCTGTATCGGAGCAGCCGGGGGGGGGGGGGTTCAGCTGCTCTGGCCGGCGGACTCTACGCCCAAACAGAATAGTACACAGACAGAGGGGGTTCACTCCACACGACACTTTAAACAACGGAATTCAGGATAAACAACGTGCAAGCCCGTTGTTTTTCTCCGTTGTTTAAGTGCCCCAAATAGCGTACTGTCAGTTGTGTGTGCGTTGTGTGTTGCCCTCCACATGACACAATAAGCAACACAACTGACAATTGTTTCCCCCCACCCTCCCCTCCGTTAATTATCGTGTTGTCCGAACCAGGGCCATTGCCTTCCTTTCACTTAAACAGGCAAGAAGAAAAGGGGCTGTGGGGCTTTGTTCTGTCCTGTGGGAGAAGGTGATTCAGGCCGCTGACTCTGCTAAAGGCTGTGTGAGGTTGAAGAACCATTGTGCCTTTTTGTATTTGAAGATTACCATCAGTAGGAATATCACACAATGGGCAGATACACTGTATGCTCCTTAGCCATCAAATTAACTTAATTAGACAACTTCACTGAGATTTTTGTTTGTCTTTAAAGTTTCTCCATCCTGTTAGATCTGAAAGGAAAATGTTGACGTGGTCTTTGTCCCCTCTTGGCAGTTCCTGTTTTATGTAGATGTAAGGTTTGCTCTTAATTGCTGGTTCTGCCACCACATTCACAGAAATTGAATTGTAGCTTATTTCTAACAATTTTCCAATCACATTTTGGATTTTAAAAGTTTTACGGTTCAGAATGTAGATGAAATCACAGTGGTTGTTAAAAGGATAGTAACAATAGTATTCACAGAATCTTCAATCTTAGAAGTATATAAAACAGACTATATTTGTAAAGATACTTTCATATTTACTTTTGGGAACTGTGAATTAGCATCTTTGACAAGGTTGCAAGCAACAAGTTTTGTGTTGTTTTTTTTTCATAAAAAGCATAAAGAGAATGTGGGTAAAAAAATGTAGGTATTATCACAGTCCAAGTACATGGATAAGCAGTTAATATAGTTCTGTGCTGTCTTTCTTTTCTCAGAGGCTCTATTCCAAAGTTTAACAGAGATTCATTTGAAAGCAATAGAAGATATTTCTCTATTCATAGAAAATGCAACAAAGCAATTGAAAAACAAAAACAGTATCTTAGGAGCACACTAGAAGTTACAAGGAATTCCTTAATACTTTCTTCTGCAGATATTTTTTTTCAATATATATATTTTAAAATATCAAAAGCAGCTCAGTCAGATTGTAAGTCTGAGTAGAGGAACAGCAGGCAGGAAGAGGCTAGTGAACTCTTCAGGTTATTTTTTCCTTTCAAAATCACCTTAGCCAAGTGCGTTTTCACCCAGGCATCCCTGATGGTAGAAACAGCACTGAAAAATAGGATGGAAGGGCTAAGCATCCTCTCCTTACATGCCCTTTCTCCACTCTAATTTGCATCCTGGCCATGCTGCTTTAGGTTGAAAGAAATAAAATTATGTGCAGAGAATCACAGAATTCTTTTGTAATGTTTGGCCTTTGGATGAAAACGCTGAATTACCTGTTGTCATCACAGAGATGGAACTAGGGCAGGGCTCTCCAATGTGGCTCCTGTAGGTACCACTGCAGCCTCAAGGCTAGGCTGAGGCACCTGCCAAGCTATTTCCCCCTTTGCAAGGGAATGGAGTGATTCCTCCGTTCACTTGCACAGGGATGAAAAAGCCCGCTGCTGGAAAACAGGTGGGGGGATGAAGTCCTACCACCACCAATGACACTTGGGGCAACAGTGTCCTTAGCAGGGGTTGACCTTCACCACCTGATTTTTGATGGGGGGAGGGGCTTTCTCTCTTTCTATTTAAGCCATTGAACAAATCATCTATGGGCTTTGATCGGGGATGTGGGGGGAAAGAGAGAGAGGGGAGCCAGAGGGATGGAAGGAAAGAAGGAGCCAGAGAGAGAGCAGGAAAGAAAGTGGAGACAGAAAGAGAAAAGAGCCCAGGAGACAGGGAAAAGAGTGGGTAGTGCACACATAAACAGGATAAACATTTAGGTACGCACAAATTCACATATGAGGTGGCATTCCTAACATTTTTCTGGTGGTGCCCAGACACTGTTGCAGAATTCCAAATGTGCTCACAGACCCAAAAAGCTTGGCGACCCCTGGACTACGTTTTCAACCACGTACATTCAGGTGGATTTGAGGCTGAATCTGAGTGCAACACCTGTGATTAGCTACTACAAAGTCTGTACCTCAATACTTCTAACAGCTTAGAGTGATACTTCACATGTATATATCATTGTAAGAAATATTTGATGGTGTGGGCCTTAGTCCAGTTGACTTAAGGAAGTACCTGCTCTGGACATGGACACACTCTCCCTGAAAGTTCAAGTTCATACTGTGGCATTATTTCTGGTCCCAGCACTGCTCCTGATATTCCCGATAGCAGCTGTGGCCCAGATTGCCAGTTATCAGCTTCAGTTAATTCAGCTGCTACATCCGAATTCAAGGTTTGACAGCAGTTCCTAGATTTAGAAAATGTGATGAACTGCTGCCACTCGATTGTTAATAGGCTCGTCTTGACACATGTACATTCCACCTATTTTGAGACACCTGCACAAATTTGTGTCTGGTCTCGGTTCAAGGTCTTGGTGTTTTATTATCTATTTCAAATATTTATACTCCTCTTTCCAATCAGAAGATTCTCAAAATGTCTGTTTTGACCTTGAAAAGTCTGAACAGTCTGGGAAGTGAATGTCTCAGAGAATGCCTCCTCCCAATCCCTCTTCCCAATATTGAAGAGCTGCCAAAGAGGCCCTGATGAAAATAACATCTTTGTGGCCCTATTCAGAAGACACCTTAAACCATGGCGTTAACCACGGTTATTCACCGTGGTTAAAGCCGTGGTTTAAGGTGACTTCTGAATGGGGCCTCTGTGGAGGAGCCCCACAAAATTCAGGCCCCTTTGCATTAGAGCACCACACATCTTGCAGGAGGCTTATGTGTCTGAAGCCCATCTGAAGACAAACTAAGACCTTTCTCTTCCTCTGTTGTATTTTCTGAATGTTTTTCTCTTCTGTTATTTACTTCTTTATTGTTCTGTTTTCAGTTTATATTGTTTGGTCTGTGATTCCAAGATAGATAAAACTTTATTTTTTCAACCAGTGATTACAACAAGTATAGTAAAAACAATGGTAAGACAAATCATACATTCTGCAAGGTCAGAAATTTTTCTCTATACATTTGCGCTGTAAGAGCAAAGTTGGCCAATGCCAATAGTATAGTCTTGCAATCGCATGTAAACAAAAAGTGTATTCTTTCCGAATCAGACCAGCTGGACTTTTTCTCAAGGAAACAATCTAAATATTTAGAACGAATTTGGGAATAGATAGGGCAGTAGAACAAGTAATGAGGCAGATCCTCCACTTTGCCATCACGGCAAGGGAAAAGTCTCGAGCTATAAGGAATTTTATTAAAACATCCTTCTAAAACTGCTGTTTTCATTTACTGCATCTTTAATCGTGCAAGGGCTGATTATTTATGATGTCTTGTGATTTGGTTGTTATAGTTTTTTGCTGTACACAGCAGCCGTGTGGATTTTAAAGATGTTAACGCTGATTGCTAGCCACAGTAGATGCTGGAGAGCTAAAACAAGCAAGGCACTTCTATGGTTCCACTTAGAGTGAAATATTTTTTTATTTGGTATTTTCACGGGCTCATTATATAAAAATACTGTGACTGCACCTCGAGAATTTTTGTTCTGCTAGTGCAGCTGCCTCAGTTCACAGCAAATCTTCACTGTTTTGACATTATATCTGGATTTCAGCAATTCCTGACGTACAATATGTTCATAAGTAAGTTGACATTGAAATGGTTAGAGGAGGAATGGGGAAACTGGGAAAGAAAGTAAGCCCCCCCTCCCCATCTAGCTCAAGCTTCTTTTGCTGTTATCTCCATCACTGATAGGAGATAAGAGGGTATTTAAAGGCAATTAACCTTTAAATACCCTGCAAAGAATTCAGCTGTTGCAAAGAACTGAGGTGTGCATTTTGCAGCCAGGAGGCCTGCTTATTTTTGAGCAGATATGCAAAGACTTGATATTAGAGGTGCTATTCGAATGTGCTCCTGTGTGATTCAGTCTTGTTTACTTCTGAATAGACATGGAGGAGCCTTGTCCTGCTCATTTCTGAGTAGGCTTAAACTGGTGGTAATCACATTTGGTCCTACCCACTCTGTCTCCCCCCCTCCCCCCGATAGAATTCCCCCCTCCAGCCTTTCCCATTTTGCAATTTGGCCCCCGGCTGAAAGTGGATCCCCACCCCACAGGAGAGGAACCAATACCCTGTTGAATGTTTGCTTGTTTACAGTCCATAATTTGAAGATAAATGGAGGAATCATGTGGCTCGCTTTTCTTTTCTGGTGTTTTTATGGACTTACTGTCTAGGGACTTAAGATATATTACTCCCAACCTGTATGCTCTACTTCAGCTGCGCGTGCAACTTCAGTAGTAGAAGGAGGCTACTAATTCGGCTTAGCAATTGAAAGAATTCCAGTTCCAAGTGCTTAGCCAAGTACTTCCTTTTTTAAAAACCATCTTTTGCATACATGTTCTGCTTGTATGGTTCATCTAAACCGTTGGAATTTATTATGGTTTACATGACTGATGAGTCATTTATTAGAGACCAGCATCTTCTTCTGTAGTTAGCCATTGACCTTTCAACTTTGGGTAGAGAAGCCTGTCAAGAAAATTGCGACGGAGTTTAACGCTTGATCAATTTGCTTCTTCACTGCCTGTAGTTTAACTTTATTGATAGGCATCTCTTCCCTCAACAAGGCTCCAATAGCGTTGCTCAAATGGAATAGCCATTTCCAACATGCTTTTAGTCACACTGTTGTTGATATGTCAGTCCCATTATCAGGTAGGCTCAGCAAAATGCGCTCTTGCAGCATTGCCGTTTCAATTTGTACAGGTCATTGCTTCTCCCCCATCCACTCCCTACACTCATACACACATCACAAGGACACAATGATGCTTCCGTTCTTCCTAGTAGCAGAAAGGTCAATGGCTAGCAATCACTCACTTTGATCAAATGTCATATCAAAAGATTAAAGCAAAAAACAAAACAAAAAATTCCAGGTCATATGTGCCTGGAAACAAAACATTATTAAATTGAGAAACACAGCATGCTGGGTACCATTTTCTCAATTTTAGGTCTGATAGCCTAGGAACAGAAAAAGTATTGCTTATGGGTCATGATGTACTGTTATTCAAAGCCTCTCATTAACAGTGGGCCCTAAATAAGAGGGCACTGTCAGTTATTCAGCCCTAGCAAATTCTGGATATATACTTCAGATCAGGAGAGCCACCCGTGATCATTCTGCAACTTAGTGCCAGGGCACTGATAGACCCCTGCAGTCCCAGATAGTTCTGGGGTCAGGAGACACCATGACCAGTAGCCATTTAGGAATCAGGGTCGTACTGCAATGGATAGGCGAAATCTCAAGGAGCTGTGAGCCATGGTAGCTGCAAGCTCTTTCAGCTATTCTGACCAGTTGCTAGCATCAGCCCATTGTTTTGTACAGACCCTGAAAAAGAAGAAAAACACATAAGTGCTTATGGAGATGGGGGAAGGCTGAAAAATTAGAGCCCCAAAAATAAGATTTCTGTAGAATTATTATTGTTGTTACTGTTTACATTTATTTATAAATTTCTTAATGTTGCACGAGATCAGGGATGAGTAACAACCAGGCCGTATGCTATGGCCATTTGTGTGGCCCACACCCAGTTCCTGTATTTGCTGCCGCCACTCCTGAAATCCCAGTGATTCTGCTGGGAAAGAAGATACGTTGAGAGAGCGCACCTTGTTTCCAGTGGAATTGGGCTCCTGCCAGCCCACCAAACAGCTGTTTGGCAGGCTGTCAAAACACGATTCTGCTGGGAAATAAGGCATAATGTTCCCTGCATGCCTTGTTTCATAGCAAAAGTGCTGTCGCTGCATAGAAACCATGTGCCCGACAGCTGTTGGGTGGCCTATGGGGAGCCTGATTCTGCTGGGAAACATAAGGTGTGTTTCCCAGTAGAAGCATTGAGAAACTGGCAGCGTGGCCACTTCCAGCACTTCTCTGGTGGCCAGTGACACCCCCCCCCCCGGGCCCCATTCTCTGAAATTACCTAAAAGATCATAGCCACCTCCAAAATGACAAGATGCTGTACAATGAAAATAAAATAAGTCCCTGTTGAGGGCTTAACACTAGAACAAACAAGACACAAAAGGGAAAGAGAATATGAAAAAGATGGAATAAAATTATTCACAAATAATTCTAAATACATGCCACATTTGTTCGCTGCATTTCGTATTTTCCAAATTAAATTTGTCAAGATACTAAACCTTTTTTTTTTTAAGAACAACAATTTTTGGCCTTGTCTGCCTTTTAGTTATATCTACTTGTTAAATGTACTTCAGCAAATTTAAACACTTTTAGGGTGCATTCCTAAGCATGTTTAGGCAGAGAAAAGTCCTACAACTCCAAGCTTAGCTGGCTGGGAATCCTGGGAGTTATGGTGCTCTTTTTTGTCTAAACATCCATCGGACTGCGCCCTAAAAGTTTGTATATAATCTTAACATTTCAAAAAGTAGTATAGTGTAATGCAGCCTTTCCCAACATGGCACCCAGCCTCCAGATGTATTGGAATGCAACTTCCACAATCTATTTAGGGATTATGGGAGGTGTAGTTCAACACATTTGTATTTTACCAGGTTGGAAAGGCTGGTGTAGTGGATCATATGTCAGTTTAGGGTCTAATGTTGCTGTCACTACACAACCATGAAGCTCAGTAAGTTAGGCTGACCATATGAAAAGGAGGACAGGGCTCATGTAACTTTAACAATTGTAGAGAAAAGGGAATTTCAGCTAGTGTCATTTGTATGCAATTAGTTCCTGGTGAAATTCCCTCTTCATCACAATAGTTAAAGTTGCAGGCATTATACTAGAGTGACCATATACAAAAGAAGGCAGGGCCCCTGCAACTTTAACTGTTGTGATGAAGAGGGAATTTCACCAGAAACTAATTGCATACAAATGACACTGGCTTAAATTCCCTTTTCTCTACAACTGTTAAAGTTACATGAGCCCTGTCCTCCTTTTCATATGGTCAGCCTAAAAGTGATATGGAGCCAGTTACTTTCTCTCATCCTACACTTCCTCACAGGGTAAAGGAGCCCATGTATGCCATCCTGAGCTTCTTGGAAGGATAGGATAAAAAAGTCCCCATGGCAATAACTCCAGTTGCTGAAATAAATTCAGTATGTATAGTTATTTGCACAACAGCTGTCATACATTCTTAAGTCTAACAGCTGGTAATGTAAATAATTATACATTCTAATTTTCTCTATTACTATAAATATGATTTTTTTAAAAAAAAATGAAATTCTTTGTTCTAATAGAGTGCCATCTAGTGGCTAAATATAACATGCAAGTTTTGTGTGTGAGTTTTAGAGAAATATCATTTGTTTCAGGGCAAAGTGACCCATTATGTTTAATGCATTTAATGTAGGTGTAGTTTGAAATGACAGTTGCCGCTGGGGCTTGGGAGGTGAGCCAGACTGGACCAAGGCACACAGTTATAAGAATTAACCTTTCACTCTTCTGCTGAAGCCCTGACAAAAAATGCTCCCATGGCTACATTTTGCTTCAGGACAAAGGAAGCTTCCCTTCCAAGGTAAATTCAGCTACAGTGGGGCAGGGCCTTGGCAGGGTAGGAAAGGTTTAACCCTTCCCTCCCAGCACACCATAGTCATCAATTGTTATTTAAACTCCCCTTCTGTTAATTGCTGTATAATATTTAACATAACAAGATCTTAACGTCTTCTGTATGTGTGTTCACAATTGCTTCAGCTATTGGGCGGTATAAAAATGCAATCAAGCAATTTATTCTTTATGTACATTAGAAAATGGGTTAAACAAAAGATGAACAAATTACTATTAAGGATCGCACTTTGCCGAAGGGCTCCTGTGCCTTTATCTTAAAAGAAAAGTACAATTTGAATTTCTGCCTGTCATGTATAGTTTAACAGGTACAGGAGTTATGTTGTTGTTATTATTATTATTTTGAGATTACAAAATATGCAGTGCAATCCTACACATGTGTATTCAGAAGCTCCAGTTCAATAGGACGTACTCCCAGGTAAGTAAGGGTGCAATCCTATGCATGTTTAGACAGAAAAAAGTCCTGCAACTCCCATCATTCCCTAGCCAGAATGTAGAACTGTTTTCCTATAATTGTAGAAAAAATAATTGTAGGACTTTTTTCTTCTCAACATGAATAGTGTTGCACTTTAAGCTGATTAACTATTTAACTATGTTGATGTAGCATAATGTCAGGAGCTACAAATCAGGAAATCCCTATTTACATGTTGCCTCGGGATTTACGTTGCATTAAGCAAGCCATTCATTCTCAGCCTCTTCATCTGCAAAATGGCAATAATAATACTGTCCTGTCTTACATATATCTTACAAGATATGCATATATCATGTTGAAGTACTTTCAACACTTCAGTGAGTTATATAAACAAAAGATCTCATATTTTCATGCTGCTGAACGGAGCAACAATACATAGAGTACATTATTCCGAAATGCGGACATGGCAGTGATATAGTTTGTTGCTTTCTATGATCAGGATATAAGTTTGTTATTATTCATTTTAGCAGCATCAATGTATGATACTGTTCAGAAGACACGCGAAGCCACTGTGGTTAAGCATTTTGAACTAACCATTATGCCTCATCGTGTCATGTGAACCATTCCTAACCATGGTCGTTACATAACCATGGTTTAAACATGCTCACTAACCATTTGCGGCAAAAGGGATAGCGGCCTAACCATGGCCTAGAGTGTTGTCTGAACCGGCCAAACATGAAGCTTCACAAAGTAACATAAGAAAAAGGCTAGTTCCTGCCCCAAAGAGTTTACTCACAATCCAGTATACTCTGCTAAATTTAAATATACAAGACATAGGAGAACAAATGTCTTCAGAATTTAAACAAAGAACCAATATGTTAGGACATAGTTTAGTGTATCACAAAACTATTTGGAGAACATAGTTTTTTAGCTTCCCCATCCTGGTCACACACACACACACCCCAGAAGTGTTGGACTACAGTTCTCATGGTGGTATGGGAAGATGTGAGGTGTACTTGAACAGTTGGAGGACACCAGGTTGGAGTAGGCTGGCCTAAGCATTCTTGCTTGTGACCCTGGAAAGACTGTGTTCAATTCATCAACTTTCAGCCATGCCACAAGTGATGTGTAGCTTCTATTCATAATTTCAAAGAAAACTTTCATTCCTTTGGGATTCAGCTGTCTAACTCTAATTTCATATATTCACAAGCAAAAGGGGAGGGACCAAAATTATCAACAACCAGCATATTTCAGCTTAAAGCTCTTACTGCCGGTAATTAAATCTTAGAGACACATTTCAGCTGTTCAGAATGGAGAAAAACTCTGTAAAACCAGGAAACCAGCAAACTGTTGGTGGTCATGGGGTTGGACCAGGGGAAAGGGCATGGCTTTCTGGGGAATCCTGGAGGTCCAGAGTGGGACCCCCAGATAGGCCAGATTTGGTCTGCAGTCCTGAAGATTGACACCCCTGGTTTACTGCAACCCAAGGATATCGCTCAATTCCTACGTCACATCTGACTGGCCCTGCAAAGTGGTGTTTTTACTCACCTATCACAGCACCATAGATTTCTGATTCTGGCACATGGAGGGTATGTTCTGCATCCCGGGATGGAAAGTATGTGACACAAAAAGTTACCACTACAGACAATGCCCTCTTGCTATTTAACAGAGCTTCTGTCTTGGGAAGTGGCATTATGCTTCTGTATTGAAGGACTTTCTGCCCTGAAATGTAGAACGCTCTCCCCCTTATACATCCCAGGACAACAAGTTTATGAACAGCAAGGGGACTATATTTTTACCAATGTCTCCCTGTTGAAGAGCTGGCATCAGGGGTCAGGCATCAGCATGGTTAGGCATCTTGCAATTAACCTAGGCCTTTGGTGGACAGAAGGGCCCTTGTCCTACCAACCTTGCTCACCCCCTACTTGGGGTCCTTCCTGACATTATCAGTACCATCAAGAGTCCAGCCCTGCATTTCTGCCACTTAATACTGCCACTAGCCACACACACATGCAAGTAGGTGCAGCTACTCTGTTGGCAGTAATGCCGTTGGATGGAAGCCAAGTTACTTCTCAGCTCCGATCCATGGTGTGTAGGTGCCATGTTAGATTCCCCAAAATGCATTGCCATTTGTCACAGATCAGAGCCAACTTGCAGGTCACCTCCCTTTCATCCAAAAGTGCCACTACCCACCAAGTAACACACATCCAAGGGAATGGGGTGAGTAATCGGAGGAGGCAGCTAGCAGCAGCTACTGTTCTGGACAGTACCCCCTACAGCACTGACAATGGTGATAGTGATGGTGGGGTGAGCAGGGTCGGCAATGGGGCCAGTTAGAGCCAACGATGGTGGTGAGAGCAGCAGCAGTGCTGGCAGAGACTGGGGTTGGTGCAAGGGAGTGGTCTCCAAAGCAAAACCAAATCAAAACACGCCCCAACAAAAACGGGGTAGGACCACAGAAAGAAGGGAGGAAACTATTCAGGATTTATTTATTTTTTAATGTAGGCCCCATGTATTTCAGAAGATCTTTCCTCAGGGGCACATTTTCTACAACGATTCACCAATGGCAGTCTTCCAATGGTTGGAAGATTTGAACCTTATTCAGTTCTGATCTCACTCTACTGGTGGAAACATTTATAGCAGGTTTTATTTTGGGAACAAACTGATTTTGTACTTCTCCCTTTACCCTTGATTACTGTCATTAATAATCAGCTACAGGAATCCAGTCAAGAGCAGCTACTATTATCTTCTTCACAAATCAGAAGGCTAATCTGCTGCCTCAAAGTTCGTAGTATGTGTTGTGTTTTTCATCAGCACCATGGCCCACCCAGGAGAGTAAAGCACACCATAATGAAAAGCCTTCTTAGATGCCAGGGTATTATCATTTCAAGTCCCCCAGTAGTTCAGTATTTTAATTACTTAGAACAATTGTGTTCAGAAGAATTTCTTAGCATTCTAAATAATTTCAGCTCAATAATTTGACTTTTACAGAGGACAAAGAGACACTGTATAGAAATCCTTAGGAATTAAACTTTTAATGATTAACTTTGATGATTGGTAGTGCATTTCAAAATGTAAGTGCTTATAGATTTGATTGGTCATTGTTGCCTTTGGCCATTAAAATCTAGGGGTGTACGTAACTGTATTTACCCCACTACTACCCATTTTTCTAAAATTACTTGCCACACAAGGCAAGCACCTATGTTTCTGAAATTTCACACACATAGGTCCCAAAGTACCACCTACAATGTGGCAAAGTTTCATGTGTGTAACTTTAAAAATGACAAAGTTATAGGCATTCCTGGGTATTTATTAAAAAATTAATTGCCACAAAATGCATGCACCAATCTTTCTGAAATTTCTCACAGATAACTATCCCTAACCAGTCTACAATGTGACCAAGTTTCATCCTTCTATCTTTAAAACTGAAAAAGTTATAGGCGTTTTTGTAAAACAATACTTGGCTATGGGAAAAAGCATTCAAAATGGCGTCTGATCCGGATCGGACATCCGGTCCGATCCGATCCGACCATCCTCCGATCCGATCCGACCCCCCAGGTCCGATTCTGATCCGCTATCCGATCCGATCCGGGGGGTCAGTGCACATCCCTATTAAAATCAACGGAACCCACATCCTACTACTTGCTACTTTTATTATCATAGGCTCTGTAACTTTAAATGCTGTGCGGCAGCCAGAAATTTAACTGGCACAGATTTTCTTAATATAGATACACTAATGGTGTCAGAGAGAATCACCAGTTGATCCTTGAAGATTTTCCTCCTCCCATAAAAAGGAAGGAAGGTTTGTTTGTTTCTCATAATTTTGTTTGGTTTCCAAATTATGTCATTTTGGCTGCAATCCTAAACACACTTACTAGGGAGTAAGCCCCATTGAACATAGTGATACTTTTTTCCTAGTACACATTATTAGATTGCGTTGTTTGATATGGTTTCTACTCTTTTTTTTTAACTAGGTTGCAAGTCCATGCATACTTATGTCAGTCATTATTTGTGACTTAAAAGCAAAAAACAACAACAAAACCATATTTGTAAAGCTCCTTGCCTTGTCGCCACAAGTTACCAGGCCTGCAAAACTACCTTAATTAACTTTAATACTCATGTTAAATCGTCTCTAAATATGTGTTTGTTGAAGGAGCGAAAGTATTAATTATTTAAATATTTGAAAATTTGCCTTGACTGAAATGCTATAAAAATGTAAGCTATAAAAGGCCATTAAATTAGTCACCCAAAAAAATTATCACTTTCACATATAAATGATCTGAGTACACCAGGGTAAATGTACTCATTAAATATCTCCATTTTCTGCGTGTCTTTTGCATGGGTTTCAAATGTCAGTAAAATAATGCATTCATACTGTAAATCTTTTACATGTACTTAATTATCGACTTATCCCATCCTAAATCATTTCTGCCTTGCACCATTTTTTTACATTCTCTAGCTATAGTCCCAAATACCTGCAACACATACAGTTCATTCGATTCTGAATATAACTAATTAATTAGACCAAGGTATAGGCAAGTATAGATTCTTTTTGAAGTTGCGAAGGGAATATGGGGCGGGAAACAGTTTCCCCCTCTACTGCTGAGTGGCTGCCAAGGGGGCAGAATTGAGGCATGGAGCAGCAGACCTATCTTACTTATTGTTTCTTAAAAGTGGGGGGAAACTCTTGTGTAATTTCCTCCTGGAGGAAATTAAAAGGCAAGAAATTGTTATTAGATTTATTGTTATATTTTTCTTGCGGGGGGTTGGGGGGTGGTAGCAACATATGGATTATGTGCCCTGCCCTGCAGTATTTTGGGATACTACTGGCCAGGTTGGTCCACTGCTGTGCATTTCCTGTATGATCATCTTTAGCATATCAGTAGTTATTCATGCTGTCTTCAACTTTGTTTTCACATGTCTTAACATAAGTAATTGCCAAGCCATGCAGAATTGTATATATACATTTTTGTCAGCATTTCCTTTATTATGCTTTTTTGTGCTTGACAAAATCTTGATGTATGGGGTAATGATTCTCCAAGCAACATCAGTTGCATTGATTTATTTGATTTTATTGCATTTTAAAATGGATATTATGCATTTTAGGATGAATATAAACTCAGACTTTGCGAATATCCTTTTTAGCTTAATTTTATTATAATAGGGAGAACTGTATAAATTGTATCGACAAAGAAGAAAAGTGTATGAATTCTCTTATGAAAGTCTTTCAGAATAATCTTAATTATAACTGCATATAGTGGAATTGTCAGTGCACTGGGTGGGGGAGAATTTGTTGGGTACTTGCTTTGAATAAGGTGCCTCTTTGGCTCAGAACTTCAGATAGGCATCTCACTTTGGTTTGGATGCAAACCGGAGCAGTGTTTGGGTTCATTTTCTGAAATTTCAGATGTCTCCCCATTGACTAAAGTGGGGAAATCCAGAAATGTCTATAAGAAATGGCTATAACTTTTTATGTTTTGTCAGAACTGGATGCAATTTGCAGGTATTATAACCCCTTTCTGAGAGGATTAAGCTCGACAAATTTCAGATAAATAAGTGAAGAATGGGGGAAGGTTTTGAGGATTGGTGTGCGTGTGTTTTAAGGCAGAACCAATCACCAATGAATTGGGGTAGAGCAGAACTGGATTATTTTGCAGACATAGAAAGGAGAGCTTTTAAAGTTTGTTGGTTTTTAGAGGGATTCTCTGCTCCGACACACACACCGTGGTTTTGTAGACAATTTGCTTTGTTCTTTGTTTTGTTTCTTGTGAGACATACGCACAAACATGCACATAAAGTAGCATTTAGTGCAAACTATAAAACCCTATATATTTGTAAAGCCCTCAGAGCATCAACACCCCACCCTTTCAGGCAGAAACGGGGGGTAGTTCTTCTTGCTATTTGTTTCAGAGCTGAAAAGTCCAGCTCATCACTGTCACTTTAAATTGGGGGGGGGGGGGGTGCTTCCAGACGAATTAGAAAGCATTGCACAGCACTTCCATCTCTTTCGCCTTAACTGATTTTTTTATGTTAAGAAAAAAGATGGACAAAGCAGTGGGCAAACATAGGGGGGCTACAAGTGGCAGACAATAACATCTGGGCCCTTTGTGAATGAGGCAGAGCATGGGTGCAATAAGAGCTAGAGTGCAGCTGTGTATTTAATGCCTTCCCTCTTGGTAAAACCTGCAGATTATCCCCTGTTATTTCAGGCTCTTCCCGCCCCCTCCCCCCAGAGTTGAGAAGTCTAGCTCACCACTGTGGCTTTACAGTAAAGCAGTGGTGAGGAAACAGCAGAATTGTCAAGAACAGTCCTCCCCCCTGCCCCCATCTCCAAAGTTAAGTTTCCTGGTTGGCTGGAGCTGGTTATAAGTTGCTGACAAGCCAGGCATCACATTTAGCAGGAAGGTGGTGTCCTGTGCCCTCTGTGGACCAGCAGCCAAAGAGAAAATACTAGCAGAGCTGGATCACATTGTGGTAGGGTGACCAGATAAAATCCAGGTCAGGGCTCGTGTAACTTTAACTGTTGGAGAGAAAAGGGAATTTCAGCCAGAGTCATTTGTATGCCATTAGTTCCTGGTGAAATTCCCTCTTCATCACAACAGTTAAAGGTGCATGCACTATACTAGAGTGACCATATACAAAAGAAGACAAGGCCTTTGCAACTTTAACAGTTGTGATGAAGAGGGAATTTCACCAGGAACTAATTGCATACAAATGACACTGGCTGAAATTCCCTTTTTTCTACAACTGTTAAAGTTATATGAGCCCTGACCTGGATTTTATCTGGTCACCCTACATTGTGGGGGACTCGGTGATTGGGTTGTTAGTTAGGCTGACCATATGAAAAGGAGGACAGGGCTCCTGTAACTTTAACAGTTGTAGAGAAAAGGGAATTTCAGCCAGTATCATTTGTATGCAATTAGTTCCTGGTGATATTCCCTCTTCCTCACAACAGTTAAAGTTGCAGGCACTATACTAGAGTGACCATATACAAAAGAAGCCAGGGCCTCTGCAACTTTAACTGCTATGATGAAGAGGGAATTTCACCAGGAACTAATTGCATACAAATGACACTGGCTGAAATTCCCTTTTCCCTACAACTGTTAAAGTTACAGGAGCCCTGCCCTCCTTTTCATATGGTCAGCCTTTTGTTAGTATCAACTGAAGAGGCAGCAATGGGACACCAAAATGGTGGTGGTTTCATCTCTGAGCTTTGCTGCTGCCTTTGAAAACACTGGAACAGCTTCTGATAAATTCTTTTTGTGTCCTACCCAAAAGCACTGTGATTGGAAGTAAAAAGGAGAACCTTGGCAAAATCATTCCCTGGTGGGAAGCTAGGGCTGTCAGCCACAGAACTACACCAGCCTCCCTCTCTCCCTCCCCCGTCCTGGCAATTTCTGTTATGGATAGTTTGCTTATGGGCAGCTCAGAATTGTACGTGTTTTGGGTTTACACAAAATAAACTTTAACCACCCTCAGAAGTGTGTTGAAAGTCTCAGAAATAGCCCACCTCACTTTGGACTGCTTCAGGCAAGAGTCAAAGCAAGCCACTTTGGTTTGGTATTTGGTCCTATTTGATCGCTAGTAAGCTGTGCATTAGGGTTCTGGCCTTCTCCCTGATGTGCTAATTTTCTATATTCGGGCAGTTGTTTCCGTGGGAGACATTCAAATAAGTAATCCCCACACCTGTAATCTAAGGGGAAAGGCTGTATAGTGTTGTTCCACTGTATGTGTAAATCTGCTCAGAAATAAATGGATTTTTGCCCTCCCAAAATAAAAGCTACTTCATTATTGCTGTCCTGTTTCAGACTCCTATTATTATTGAAAGCATTTCAGTAAAGATGCTTCATCCTTTCATATCACTTGACATGCTCTTGGTGCTTCAAAAGAACATAAGGACTTTATTAGGTTGAAGAGTCCTTGATATTGATATTGGATGTTTAGGAACGTTGTTTTATGAATTCTCCATCATGCCCTGATACTAAATTTTTCAAGGCATTTTATTTTCTGTTCTAACAAATGGTCCTCCAGGGTCAGGGGAGTACTTAAAAGTCACTAAACTAGTGTTATGGAAGCCTGAAATCCTAAACACATTTATGAGCCTCATTGAACACAATTGGACTTACTTCCAAATAAAAATGCATAGTATTATGATGAATATTTTATTTTCAAAAGTGTTGTTTACATTTGCAAGCATCGTGTAAATTAGGGGCAGACGATCAACCCCTGAAGATGGCCCCTTGGCATCCTACCAAATTTTAATCAAGATTTAATACTGTAAATCGCTTGGATCCAGAGAAGTCTGTGTGACTCTGTGAAATGCAAAGTGTTTTTACATGCGTGTGGTATGTGTGTTCCATTTTGCCTTCCAACAGCAGCCCCTCATTCCTTATAGGTTGCTGTTTCAGAAGCTCTCCCAACCTCATATAACTTTTTGGTGGATGCAGAAGTCCACTGCTTGAAGGGGGAGTTGGAAAGGGCCATTCCGCCAGCCCGGCTGAAGACCTCCCTCATGAGGCTCCACCTCCCTCAGTTGTCACCACCACCAGCCATTCGAGCAGGCTGTGCTGAAGCAGATGAGAGGGGAAGCAGGGCCATTCCACCAGCCCTGCTAAAAGACTTAATTTTCTCCCCTCTCCCCTCCTTCTTTCTTTTTCCTTGTGTTTTGTGTCTTTTTAAAATGTAAGCCTGTGGTTCTTATTTTAGTGATTATTTCTAAGCCACTCTGGGAGCCTTTTTGGCTGAGGGGTGGGATAAAAATGCTCTAAATAAGTAATACATAAATAAAAGCCCCTATGCATATGTGGCACTTTTGGTCCTGGCCATTGTTCAGTCTTTCACCTCCCACTTGGGTGGATTTTTTGGGAACCACATTCATTCATTAGACCCGCCCCCATGGCATAATACCTTGCACGTATATGCTTTCTGAAACCTTGATTGTTAGGTAACGCTAGCTTTATTATAGATGCTGACCTATTATCATAGAGTCCATGAACAGGTTAGATTGTTCCAAATGGCATCCCAGAAGCCACTCCATTAACATGCATACTAATTAAACTAATTAATATGGAACACAATCCACTGCAAAAAAAAAAAAAATGTAAGACTCACAATTGTGTGCCTATTCCTTTCATATATTTTCTTTTATGTATTTCAAGGATTTTTGCCACATCTTATTATACTATACTTTTAAGTTCCCAGGATGGTTTACAAGAAATCAAAATAACAATTAAAATCCAAAATCATTGATATTGAATTTTCATTGATGCTTAGGAGAAGTGGAACTTCACAATGGATTCATCCCCATGGATCTGATATGTTTATCACAATGGCCCTGTTCAGAAGACACCTTAAGTCATGGCCTTAGCCACAGTGAATAAGGCGTTTTGCCTTAATCACCATGGTTAAAGCCGTGGTTAAAGGTGTCTTCTGATCACAGCCTGGCTTTCTGGCTTAACAACCGTGGTTTACGCCATGGTTTAAGGTGTCTTCTGAATGGGGCCAATAACTTCTAATATAGGGCTTGCTGATATGGCCACTGACTTAAATGGTTTTAAAATAATTTTGCAGGGTGGGAAATGAATGATGGGCAAATGAAACCTTCAAAGCAGTCTACTTGCTGTGGACAAACAACATGAGATAGTCATAACCTTCATGTCTTTCGTATGAGCTGCCAGAAGTATGTGGCTGACCATTGTTGAACACAACGTTGCATTAAGCATACTATGTCTGATCTAGCAAGACAGGTTTGCCACTCCACTGTTCTAAGTAGCCACCATTTGAAGCAGTTGCTTCACCTTAGCTCTTCGTAACTCTGGATGGAAGCATCCAATCTTGCATCATATTCTGTAGCAATTCCTTCTTTGTGGTTCGCAGCTCTGCAGTTTCCCATAGGGAAGATTACTTTTTTTTACCCTGTAGACATCTGCAAAAAGCCAAACGTTGAGCTAAACTGGGACATTATCATCCAGAAGCCTTTCTGTAATTCCCATATTGAGGATGCATCTTCACGTTAGAGGCTTAAATTTGTTTAACAATCATTCTTTCTGTCTCTCTCACTCGCACACTTTTGCTTACTTGTTCTTTGGGGCACGCAAGCAACCATAGGACTGTGAGTGGGGCTAGGGTTCTTAAATAAGAATTCTCAGTATCCTTGGCAAACTAGAATTCCCTGGATTCATTGGAGGAAGCCATCAACCTGCAGGAGAGGGAGGCCTGCTGCCAGGGGAGGAGAGGAGTGTGCCTGCCTGCCTGCCTCCTGGTCTTTGCTGCTGCTGCCACCACCACCACCACCCTCCAGAGGATTTCAGTCTGGCAGACTGCCACTCCCTGCAGGATCAGGCCCCCAGGTACTGAGCCAGCTGCTGTGGACAATTACATCTGTCCCCCTCCCTTCCTGGGAGGGATATTTAAGCTGCTGGCTGAGGGGGCCTGGGAAAGCCATCAACCTGCAGGAGAGGGAGGCCTGCTGCCAGGGGAGGAGTGTGCCTGCCTGCCTGCTGGCTTTTTGTTTTTGTCTTTGGGTGTTTTTTGTTTTGTTGTTGTTGTTGTTTCCCCCCCCCCCTTTCCGCAGGCTTGAGCTATGTGCCTGGGAGGGAGGATACAGGGCCAGGTGGGGGGATCTGAGAGGAGCACAATCAGGGTAGTGATGGATAGAGGGAAATATGGCATTGTGAGGAGGACTTGCCAGGTTAGGGGAACAAGGCCCAGACAGTTAATGGCTGTGCCTTGTTCCGGTCCCCCTCACACCCACAGGCTTGTTGGTTGCCTTATCAGCCAGCCCTCAGGCCTCCGGGTGCTGCTTTTAAATGCCAGATCAGTGCATAATAAGATCTCCCTCATCCACAACTTAATTGTGGATGAGGCAGCCGATCTGGCTTGTATAACGGAGACCTGGGTGGGAGAGCAGGGAGGAGTTAGTCTCTCCCAGTTATGCCCACCCGGGTACTTGGTTCAGCATCAGGGTAGACTTGAGGGCCGGGGAGGGGGGTTGCTGTGGTCTATAGGAATTCCATCCCCCTCTGCACCTTGTGTTGGGCCAATGGGACAGATTAGGGATTCTGTTGGTGTACCGCCCACCCCGCTGCTCAACAGACTCCCTAGCTGAGCTGACAGAGGTGGTCTCTGGTGTACTGTTGAGGTCCCCCAGACTCTTGATTCTGGGGGATGTCAACATTCATGCCGAGGGCACTTTATCTGGGGCAGCTCAGGATTTCATGGTCTCCATGACAACCATGGGACTGTCCCAACATACCATCGGCCCAAAGCATGTAGCAGGGC
The DNA here is from genome assembly GCA_029215795.1 of Anniella stebbinsi. Taxonomy (NCBI): domain Eukaryota; kingdom Metazoa; phylum Chordata; class Lepidosauria; order Squamata; family Anniellidae; genus Anniella; species Anniella stebbinsi. The sequence goes on from JARDYH010000004.1 coordinate 148,831,078, forward strand.
ACAATCTAGACCTGGTTTTTTCAACTGGACATGGAGATGGGGATCTGAAAGTGGGGGACTTTACATCAACCCCTCTGTCATGGTCAGATCACCACCTGCTGAGGTTTAGACTTACAGCGGCTTTTCCTCTCTGCAAGGGTGGGGGACCCATTAAGATGGTCTGCCCCCGGAGACTAATGGATCCAGATGGTTTCCAGAGGGCTCTGGGGAGTTTTCCGGCTGATAGGGCTGGCTCTCCTGTCGAAACCCTGGTTGATCTGTGGAATGCAGAAAAGACCCGGGCAGTTGACACGATTGCTCCTGAGCGCCCTCTCCTGTGTAGAGCTCGAACGGCTCCATGGTATACCCCGGAGCTGAGAGTGATGAAACAAAACAGGACACGGCTTGAGGGCAGATGGAGACAAACTCCTGATATATGCAATCAAACACTGGTAAGTGCTTATGGTAAGCTGTATTCAGGGGCAGTGAGGGCAGCAAAAAAACAATACTTTGCTGCCACTATTCAATCATCAACCTGCCGCCCAGCTGAGCTTTTCAGAGTTGTCCGGGGGCTTTTACATGCTGGCCCCAAGGACATGGTAGAACCATCTGAGGCCCGCTGTAATACATTTGCTGGGCACTTCCAGAATAAAATCTCTGGCATCCGTCAGGACTTAGACTCCAGTGTTATAGCAGGTGAATCTAGTGTATCCAGAGCACAGGCCTGTTTTCTTGGATGAGTTTCAGTTGGTGCAGCTCGAGGATGTTGATAAGGTGCTTGGACAGGTTCGTGCAACCACTTCCATATTGGATCCTTGCCCCTCTTGGCTAATAAAAGCTAGCAGGGATGGAACAACTGGCTGGGCCAGGAAGTGATTAATGCCTCTTTGCAAGAGGGAGTGGTCCCAGGCCTCCTGAAAGAGGCGGCAGTGAGACCACTCCTAAAGAAATCTTCCCTGGACCCTGAAAATCTTAATAACTACAGGCCAGTAGCAAATGTTCAGTTCCTGGGCAAGGTCCTGGAGCAGGTGGTTGCGAGCCAACTCCAGGCACTCTTGGATGAGACTGAGTATCTGGATCCATTTCAGTCAGGTTTCAGGCCTGGTTTTGGTACGGAAACAGCCTTGGTCGCCCTGTATGATGACCTATGTCGGGAGAAAGACAGGGGGAGTGTGACTCTGTTGATTCTCCTTGATCTCTCAGCGGCTTTCGATACCATCGACCATGGTATCCTTCTGGGACAACTGGCTGAGTTGGGAGTGGGAGGCACTGCATTGCAGTGGTTCCGCTCCTACTTGGCAGGTCGGCTCCAGAAGGTGGTGCTTGGGGAACATTGCTCGGCCCCGTGGATTCTCCAGTATGGGGTTCCGCAGGGGTCAGTTTTGTCCCCCATGCTGTTCAACATCTACATGAAACCGTTGAGTGCAGTCATCCGGAGTTTTGGAGTGCATTGTCATCAGTACGCTGATGACACACAACTCTATTTCTCCTTCTCATCTTCATCAGGTGAGGCTGTGGATGTGCTGAACCAGTGCCTGGCTGCAACAATAGACTGGATGAGGGCTAATAAACTGAAACTCAATCCAGACAAGACTGAGACACTGTTAGTGGGTGGTTCCGCTGACCGGATGGAGGGTGTTCAACCTGTTCTGGATGGGGTTGCACTCCCCTTGAAGGAGCGGGTCCGTAGCTTGGGTTCGTAGCTCTCCTAGAACCATCTCTGTCACTTGAGGCGCAGGTGGCCTCAGTGGCACGGGGTGCCTTCTACCAACTTTGGTTGGTGGCCCAGCTACGTCCCTATCTGGACAGGGATAACCTGGCTTCAGTTGTCCATGCTCTGGTAACCTCCAAGTTAGGTTACTGCAATGCACTCTACGTGGGGTTGCCTTTGAAGGTGGTTCGGAAGCTGCAGCTTGTGCAAAATGCAGCGGCCAGATTGATAACTGGAACCAGTAGGTTCGAACATATAAGACCTACTCTGGCCCGCTTGCATTGGCTGCCTGTATGTTTCTGAGCCCGGTTCAAGGTGCTGGTTTTAACCTATAAAGCCTTACACGGCTTGGGACCACAATACCTGATGGAACGCCTTTCCTGACATGAACCTACCCGAACACTACGTTCAACATCTAAGGTCCTCCTCCGAGTGCCATTCTCTGAGGGAAGCTCGGAGGTCAGCAACAAGAGAGAGGGCCTTCTCTGTGGTGGCTCCCCAATTGTGGAACGATCTCCCCGACGAGGCCCGCCTGGCGCCAACGTTATTATCTTTTCGGCGCCAGGTCAAGACTTTCATCTTCTCTCAGGCATTTGGCAATATCTGAAGAGCCTGGGTTTGTTTTGTTTTGGTAGCTTTTTTAAATGTACAGATTGTGTGTATGTTGTATGTTTTTGCTGTTTTAATTTTTGTATATTGTTTTTAATTGTTTTTAATCCTATGTAAACCGCCCAGAGAGCTTCGGCTATGGGGCGGTATACAAATGTAATAAATAAATAAATAAATAAATGACAGTTAAACTGATTTAAAAGTAACTTACGTTTGCAATATGTGTATGCCCTGTTACAGTTCTTCTCTACCTCTAACTTCCACAACTGCTGTGTCTCCTTCCTTCCTCTTATTTCCTTCCTTTGTTCCTGCTTCTTCTAACTGGCCACAAGCTGTGTGCCGTTCAATAGCCTCAGTTTGGCCATCCCTGAATATCCCATTCAAACATTCATAGCTTGTGGCTGGTGGGCAAAATATATTGTCCACAACAAACAAAAATACTTCCCTTGGCACTAAAATGCAGGATTTTCTACATTTCAAAAAATTGCATAATCTTTGGATATGCAATGCAATGCTAAATGTATTAAGTTCTGCTTCGTTCTGTGGTGCATGCTCTCAAATATGTGGGCATAGGATTGTAGCCAAGCAGCCTGATCCTAGGCTAGTTTACTCAGTAGTTAGTCACCCTGGGATTAGTATAGTTTAACTTCCAGTATCGCTTTCACTAATTCTTGAATAATTGAGAATACAATTATTTAATAGAATTAGAATGATAATAGATACTATAGGCTTTCATACCAAGCAGGACATGCCTGAACTAGGAACCAGGTGCAACTGAATATGTATTTAGCATTGTTACTAAACGCTACTCTCTCTTGCACATACACAGGGCCTTTTGGGAGAAAAATATGGAAGTATCCGAATACCAGGAGAAGTGGAATCATCAGAATTCGAAATGATTCTGGACGCTGCTATCGAGGCAAAGCTGGAAACAAGGATTTTGGAGGAATGGTATTGCAGAGATGAGAATGCAGTGCCACCGACATATTACCTGAAACCAAAATCTGATATGCTGAAGAGCAATCCCAATATGGTAAATCATCTTCCTGTAATGTAGGTTTAGGACATAGCTGCACACCATAGGCTTACATTTGTTTCATAGTCATTCTCCCCTGAGAGCTATAGTTCTGTGAGGAGGCGAAGGCCCTCTAACAGAGACATCCCAGCAGCGTCACCAATCTGCAGTTCCTAGGACTCCTTGGGGGAAAATCCATGAAAGTTCATTTAGTATACTTTTGCAGTTTAGATATCGACCTCTAGACATACATCTCATAGCCCCTGCTGCTATGCTACTCTAACCTCCACAACGTCTTGCCATGATGATGCATCACCTTCTTCTTATTTCTCCCTCTGTTTCTGCTTCTATTAACTGGCCAGGAGCTGTGTTTAATTCAAGAGTTCCAGTTTGGCCACCCCTGAATAAAAAGTTCAAACACTGCCCTGGTTTGTAGAGATAGGGATAAAGATAGAGATTCATATCTAGCATCTGTTGAGCAAAATAAATTGTTGATTGCAATCCAGTTCTAAGCTGGCACAAGTCTACAGCACACACAGAAATATACACACCATTCCAGTTGGCGTCCTTCCTGGCACTCAGCATATAATTTATGAGAATTAATTATCTTATTCCTCTGCTGCAGAGTCAGGGTACATTTGTAAAGGAGAATGGGAGCCCAACCCAAAGCTGTTCACACTTCCTAAGCAATCTGCAAACCAGTAGATGCAAAAGGTGGCTAACTAACCTCAGGGACCCTGGCCTGGAGGACACATGCTCCATGTCTGGATTTGGATACAGCTGCTCACAGGCCCTGCCTGGCTCTGCCAACATAGTTGCTTGGCACACTTTATTCAAATAATGCTTTGTGCCTATTGGTCTTTATTACTTACCTTCCTCAGTGTTGTCAGTATGGTTTTAGGAATTCCAGGCTTAGTTTCCATTCTTATAGAGGATTGATATATTTTGCTGCTATTTTTAAAATTATATGTTAGGATTATGTTCATTATTGGTTCTGGACTGTAATCAGTTTGCACTTCCTGCTGACAGAATGGTTGCTGTCAGCAGAACAGGGAGGGACGCAACTCCCCTTGCTATCCCCACAACCCATATATCTGCTCCAGAGGTTTGAGGGACACTCCAGAACAGATAAGGGTTGGGGGGAGAGGATGCAGGGTGATGACCTGCTTCAGGTGGTGCCAAAACAGAAAGACTAGAAAGACCAGCAAAGGTCAGTACTGACTGTGAGGTCAGACAACACTCTGAAGATCCAAGCACACAGAATCCAACAGAGGACAAGGTAAGTCTGAAAGCTGGAGTGCAGACTTTGTTCCAGCAACTTGCTGCCTGGAACTGAAGGCTTTTAGGCCTAAGGATTCTGAACCCTGCCAAGGCACAACTTTTGGCCATCAGAAGTAAGGTCTTACTCATGAGCAGATTCATGAGTAAGCCTGTACTCACGAGGAGTCTTATTCTTGAGGCAGGCAGTTCTTCACCTGGCATCTAACCCAGCCTGCACCTTTAGGTGCCTGCGCTTCCTCAGATTGGTGGTAACCTAGCTTCTGCCTCCGATCAGAAAGCGAGTTCTCTGTGTCTCAAAGGGGCAGTTCAGATACTGTCTTACCTGAGGGCCCAGGAATTCCCCTGTTCTGCCTCACAGTCCCTGAAAGCATGCTGCTCTTCTGAGATGCATGGCTCAGGGAACTCTAGGTCATCCTCTGCAGAGGATATCTCCAGAGAGGACAGGACAGGGAAAGGAAAGAAAGGGAAGTTTGGTTAGTATTGGATCTTGCCCTTTATTTGAACATTTTATTATTTGTGTTTGTGTTCATTAATTTTATAGAAAAATTATTTTATTTTGTAACTCCCTCGAGGTATCCGCTGAATGTTGGGCTAGAAATTTTGAATAAAGGCCAGATCCAGCCAAATGCAAGTGTCCAGCCAAATGCAATGAAATCAAGTGTCATTGATTTCAGTGGGACAAATTTAAGCACAGGCTTACATTTCTCCCATTGAACTCATGCTGTTCTTATAATATGATGACAGTGTACGGTAGTATTTTCTGTATGAAATATGTATATAGTTATGCCAGGCACACCCTCTCGCTAATTTTAGGGACTGGTTCACACATGCATGGATTGCATTGCATTTCTCTACACTTGAGGCTGGCCTATGCATGAAGCAGAATACGGTGGCACCACTTCAGACTAAATGTGGGGGTCACATTTTTATTGCTTCCATGTGTTCAACATCTCTTCAGATAGAAGAACCCGACAGCAAGCAACAGGCTGGGCTAGAGCCTTTCTCCCTGCCATGCCGCAGTTTTATTTTCAGGCAAGTTTTCAATGGGAGGAACTATTTAGTCTGAAGGAGTACAGGCTGTTCCGGCCTTCCGCAGCCTGGTGTCCTCCAAATGTTGTGGACTATGACTCCCAGGATTCCTGACTAATGGCCATGGTGGATAGGACTGATGGGGGTTGGAAGTCGAAAACATCTGGAAGGCAACAGGTTGGGGAAGAGGAATGTGAAGTAGTAGCAAGTGCAGACCCGGCCCCTGAAACTAGCAGCTGCACATGTGAACTGACTCAGTTGCAAAGCACTGCATTTCAGGTGATGTGAAGCATTACGAAAGTGGTATTGTATACATGTGATGGCCCATTACAACATGCATGTTGGAACATAATTTCCAGTTGTCATGTTAGTGAAATACAAGTTTCCCTTATCCTGAACATGAGTTATATTCCCTGTTACCGAATCTTCATGACTGATGACCCCATCTATTCCAGGCATGCCCTGAAATAAGGAGAAATATGTGGATGTGGGTGATGGCTGGGGCAGCTTCATCTTTGCTGTATTATTTTAGCTGTTATCTAGGCTGACCATATGAAAAGGAGGACAGGGCTCATGTAACTTTAACAGTTGTAGAGAAAAGGGAATTTCAGCCAGTGTCATTTGTATGCAATTCGAACCTGGTGAAATTCCCTCTTCATTACAACAGTTAAAGCTGCAGGGACCCTGCCTTCTTTTGTATCTGGTCACTCTAGTATAGTGCCTGCAACTTTAATTGTTGTGATGAAGGGAGGATTTCACCAGGTACTAATTGCATACAAACGACGCCGGCTGAAATTCCCTTTTCTCTGCAACTGTTAAAGTTGCATGAGCCCTGTCCTCCTTTTCATATGGTCACCCTATGTTATCTTAATGCATTGCTGGTTGTTACCTTAAATATGACCCTGGTTATTTGCAAAGGTATAAATGCTGGCATTAATCACACTAATTAACAAATTATTTTTGTTGTTGTTTTAAAGATGGAAGCATCTTCAAACCCTGTCAGCGAGAGCAAATGGCAGGGGAGAGCAGAAGAAATTAAGATGATGTTTAAGACAGCTGTGAAGATGCTGTATGAAAAGGGGAAAATGAAACACAGTCAAGCAAAGAGATATCTTTCCTCTGGTAAACATTAAATGCATACGCACAGTGCATAGACAGATGTACATTTAGAATTAACCATAGCACATTTACATGATCAGAGGTGTGTGTGCAAAAAAGGGACACATTTTGGTGATATTTTAATTGTAATAATAATTTATAGTTATTAATCATATATAACAGTTCCTAGCTTCTCTATCTCTTGGTCATACTCCTGTGTGATCAGGAGATAGGGAAAGTGGTGCAGGGAGTTGACTTCTCCCTTTGGGGGCCCTGACACCAATAGAATATGGGGAAAGGGTTGGAAGATATTCATGTGACATATTGTGGATTTATATTCAACCCAGCACTTCTTATAGGAGCTTTAGATTTCCTCTTACTCTTTTATTTCCCTCCCAGCTATCGAAGATGAATTCGATTTTGCCTTAGGAAAACAAACTCCAGCTTTCCTAAAGAAATGTGTTTGCTACATTCGGAAGATTGCAAACATAGAACGTTTTGTTAAAATTCCAGAGATGGAGAAATACATGGATGTACTTCATGCAGGTGGAAAGTTTCTGCGGGACCCGGAAGCACTTGAGAAACTCACCAAACTCAGGGATGAATTTGTTCCTACCATTGTCGCTTCATCTAATTTGAGAGTCTACACTTCTGTCACCCATTGTGACATCAAATATGGTTACACCCAAGAAGTGGAGAACCACTACATTGAAGGACTTGGCAAACAGCTCTATGAAGACATGGTTGATATAATCCAAGCGACCGTGCAGCAGAATTTTGAAATAGAGACAGACTGGCTCTATGATGAAGTCCTTCAACATTCCTCACTATGTAGAACCTACTCTTCATTCTATGAGTATAGATGTGATGCTAGGAATATTATGCACAAATACATTCTACCTAGGAAAATGGGCCACATTAATCCTCTGATCGTGTATGGAGGACCATGCACTGGAAAAACATTTTTATTAGCAGAAGTTGCAAAGAAGGTAAAATACACACACATACATTCACGTACAACTATCTGTATTTGTTATGCTGTTGAAAACTTAACTGCAAGAACATGAAGCAGTTTTCTATTTTATTTTAAACACATATGAAAACCATATTTTATGTCAGCCTGTAATTATAAATTTTCCTAGACATTCCCCACTGTTTCTTTCTATTCTTAGAACAGATGGGTACAAATATTATGACTTTTCAAATACGTTGGCACACCCTCCTTCCTTATTTCTCCTTGTCTTACAGTTCTAAGGGTGTGCTGATCATTTCAATGATCAAACCTTTATTTTGTTGAAAATAAAAGTATATTTTGCAAAGTCATCTTTGCTTGCTTTACATTTTCTTGAAGAATGGGTATAGTTCATCCCATCTATACCACCCTACCTGTGATTCTCAAACTTTTTGCTTGTAAAGCAACCTTTTCCACATCAACATACAGTGGTGGCCAAAATTGTGGACACTTTTTGAAGTGTTCATGTTTTGCAACTTTGAATGCTTATAGAAAATGTTCTGTTTCACAAAGTTCAATTGTTTATATATCAATTGAAAGAGAATTTAATGCTGAATTCAAAACAAAAAACAGAATACAAATACCTGCAGTTAAAAAGAAGTTATGCTGCAAATACTGTAATCGTGGTCAATTTACAGTAAAATCTGACAAAAACATATCAGATACTTTAGTTATGATTGAAATGTAATATCAGTATTTGGTAGGGAAGCCTTTATTTTTGGAAACAGAATCACAGCGATGTCTCATTGAGCCGACAAGTGTTTTAAGCTCTTCCTTCTTTATGACATGGTTCCAGGAATCATTTATAGCCTCAATTAATTGGCTTTTATTTGATGGACACCTCATTCGTACAAGAATTTTCAAACGGTGCCACAAATTTTCTATCGGGTTCAGGTCAGGGCTGTTTCCTGGCCAGGTCAACAATTGAATGCCCTTTGCTGTGAACCACTGTTTGCATATTTTTGCTGTGTGACAGGGAGCAGAATCTTGTTGAAAAATAAATGGACCATTGTTTGGAAAGAGATCCCTGATGGAAGGTAACAGTTTTGGTTCCAGGATGGTGTCAATGTATTTTCATGCGTTTAGTGTGCCATCGATTACATGAAGGCGGCCAACACTATTTGCTGACATGCATGCCCAAATCATAATGCTTGTTGGATGTTTTACAGTTGCCTCAATGCAGTCAGGATGTAGCTCTTTTCCTACTCTTCGTCTCACATATTTTTGCCCATCACTACCAAATAAGCTTATCTTACTTTCATCACTCCAAATAACTTGCTTCCACTGATCTTCTGTCCATTCACTGTGTTCTTTTGCCCACTGTAGTCGTTTGCGGCGCTGCTTTAGATCCAGAAATGGCTTTTTTCTCGGAATCCTACCTTTTAGTCCAAAATCTGATAGTCTTCTCCTTATCGTTCTGGAACTGACAGAAACACCAGTTGCATCAAGTACACCTTTGATGGCCTCAGATGAATTTTTTCTCTCCTTGAGACACAGCCTTTTTATTCTTCTGTCATCAACAGATGATGTGCACTTTTTATGGCCCTTTCCTGCCTTGTTTTTAATTAACTTTGTGTCGTTATATCGTAAACAAAACTTTCGAACTCTGGATGTAGTCACTGAATGACCAACGTGCCTTGCAATTTTAGTATAGGAAAGACCTGATTCACATAATACAACAATCCTGCTTCTTCTCCTGGGTGTCCAATCAACTCTTTTCCTTGGTGCCATTTCACTATTTATGATGTACAATTTTTATATGAGAAATAATTCAAATATTCACAATCTCTAATTGTGCCTCAGATACAGTGTTACTTGTTCTGTCTTCTACAGAACAAACAGCAAAACTGACTTTCCCCAACTTGAAACATGAGGTAACACAGCTACTGCCATATGATTGGTCCCCAAAACAAGGACTGTGATTGGCCAGTACGCTTTGCAATTCCAAACTGCTTCTCAACTCAATCACAACTTGTGTTTCTTTTTAGAATAAAGTAAGCATAACTTTGTTTTAACTGCAGGTATTTGCATTCTGTTTTTTGTTTTGAATTCAGCATTAAATTCTCTTTCAATTGATATATAAACATTTGAACTTCGTGAAACAGAACATTTTCTATAAGCATTCAAAATTGCAAAACATGAAAATTTCAAAAAGTGTCCCCAATTTTGGCCGCCGCTGTATGCTGTGGAAGTCATGTGTTACAGAAGAATCTGGGACATTTTCTAGCATGCACTGTCAGCTCACATAGAGTAGTCTCCTGGCTTCTTCGGCCCTAACATAGCCATTTGTGAACTGAAAGTGTATCCTGGAACATAACCAATAGCCCTCTGTGACTGTGTGCTGCAAGCTGTCTCTCATGCAAGCTTATCAGTCTTTTTTTTTTCATTGATGCATCCCTGATTACCAAGCTGTGTTACTAAGCACTACGGAATACCCTTCCCTGCTTACAAAGTCTTCAGATTCATTCCCCCCTACTCTTGCAGGTAGAGAAGGGGTTAGGTTCATTTCAAAGAGAACTGGGGAGAAACAGCCTCCTCTGCTACCCTCCCTGTACTGGGCAGCCAGGGAGCTGTGGAGGGCAAAGCTTGATTCAAGGAAGCCTCTTGGTGGAATTCTACATACCTGATGCTCAAGAGGCCAGCTGAAAATTACAGAGCTGTTCACAACTTGGTCAGCCTCAGGGAGTTTGGTGTGAGCTAGCTGCTGAGCAGACAGCAGTGGGACAGCATCTCCCAGTTAAATCATGGTTGTCAGCTATAATTTGCAAAGAGCAGAGAATTCACAGTGAACCAGCTTCTGATATGTTCCTTCCACATCCCTCCCAAAAGGACTTTGATCTGAGAGCCCTAGTAAAATCATTCTCTGATTAGAGCTGTCCATTACAAAACTATGCCCCCACCTTCCCTTTCGTCCCCCCCGCCTGCCATTTTCCATTCATGAAGAAGTTCTAGAATCTGGAGAGGTTCACAAATATATAAAATGTAGACAAAGAAACAATTTCCGAAGCAGTTCTAAAACCTTGGGACTGGCTCTCTTCGCCTTGGACCAATTTGGACCTGACTTGTTTCATATTCAGGGACAGTCTAAATATTTCCAGAGCGCAGGCTATTCACCCTGTATTCGTGCCTCATCCAATCCATGCTATGATCCATCAGTTCCCTGGAATGATGTACATGGACAGAGTTCCCCCTCTGTTGAAGTGAGTCCCTACTCAAGTAGGAACTCTGTATGTTATAAAAAACCCCAAAGAGCCTCTGGACCAGGACAAAAGCTACAGTCTAGCTAGGCAGGCATACAGTCGGAAAGGGGCATTTAAAAAAAAAACCATGATAGACAAAATAGTCCTATCTTCTTGCATAGCAAAGAGTGGGACTCTGAACTGCTACAGCACTGTTAACAATTTGCCATAATTAGTAAAGAGAGAGGGCTGGTTCCCATACAACATTTGCATCTCTCAGCACGCTTTAGAAATTCTTGTTTCCGACAGATACCCTGTTATCGTTGGGAATCATTATTCGCATGGATTATTTTCAGGGGGGGATTAAAAGTGAAAACTTAATGAGATTATTGTTTTTGCTGCATTAGTATTAATATTAGTAATATTAATATTAGTATTTAGTGCTGCTTTTGTTATTACTAAGTTTTAAATTGTTTTATTTCTTCTTGTGAGACACTGTGAGAACTTCTCAATAGGACAACCTATAAATACTGTTAATAAATAAATACCATTCACATGATTGACTGTGAAGTGGAAGTCTTACCACAAAGTGATTTTCCTCAGTTTTCCTGATATAAAGTGGTCCTGCAAAAGTGCTCCTACATAGTAATGCTACAGGTCACCAAGTCATGGAAATCATTTCAAGGTGTGGTGTCTTCTGATTTTACAGAATCCACATCAGAATGCTTTTACAAAGTGACATGATAATGTGAAATTTGATGGAGGGGGAGGTCATCTTATAGTAGGGCTTCCATCTCTGAAATTGTCAGGTGAATTAACCCTCCTGTTTCTTCCACTACTTGGTTATGAATCTTTCCTAAAAAAAAATCTGCATGGGTAAACCACTCCGACATAAGCTCACCATGTAAAAGCATGTCATCCAATGAGGCCTTAAGGCAGTCTTCCCCAACTTGGTGCCATGTTGGCTGGGAATGATGGGAGTTGCAGTCCAACACATCTGGAAGGGACCACACTGGGGAAGACTGCCCTAAGACCTTGCTTGCTCTAGCCACTGTTTATATTGACCAAACATGAATTCACACCAGTGTTATAAAGAAAGCATACTGCTATAAGGATTCATGCTTATCTCCAGAATGCCTAGAATAGTTTGGTACATCTCTGTCTTTCCACTTATTAAACAGATCAACATAGAGAAGAAGAAGAATCAAATGTTTAATTGGAAATAACAATCTGGAGCCTTAAGATAATATATCCCTTGCGTTAAAATAACAATCTCAAAACTTTATTTGAATATCATATGGATAACTAAGAAAGCATATGGCCTGTAGGCACTGACCATTTTGCTAGGATGGACAGAAAAATAAACATGTTTACAGCTATATTGTAGCTGTTTTTGTTCACCTGATTACTGGGCCAGCCAAGTAGCTGCTTGTGGCTCCCAAAGTTACTGGTAGGCAAAGGGAATGTGCAAACAAGGGTGAAGAGGTGGGGAATGAGCACAGCAGACATAGCCAGCTTGGTAGGCTCTGTTGCATCGACTTCCATGGCATGAGAAATCCAAAGATAGAGACTTAGTCCTGTACTACTTAAAATGTATATATAATTTCCACTTAAGTATGTTTTTCATAAATAAAATAAAAGCTAAGATAAAACTATTTAACATTTGTTTGATTTCTACTGCGCTTGCTTGATTTGCATTGGTTCTGCTAATTCAGACATTAATCTATTTGTACTTCTACATTTGTAGGCTTATGCTTGGCTGAAGGAAGAAATGGGACCTGAATCTGACCCTGTAGTAGTTATAAGGTTTTTGGGATCCACAGAGATGAGCACAGACCTTAGGAATCTGCTTCAAAGTATTTGTGAACAGTTAGCAATTAACTATAGATGCCTCGTACAAAGCTACCCCAAAAAAATCCACGACCTCCGGGACTTGTTTATAAACCTTTTGAACGAGTCTTCATTTCAAAGACCTCTGGTTATGATATTTGATGCCCTAGAGCAGCTTTCAGACAACGATGACGCTAGGAAGTTATGGTGGCTCCCTATTCATCTGCCCCGTTCAGTGCGAATTATCTTGTCAACACTGCCGAACAAACATGGAATACTGCAAAAATTGAGGTGCCTTATACATGATGAGAATAACTATATCGAGTTGACTTCTAGGGACAGAAAGATGTGCAGTCAAGTTCTTAAGCAACAGCTGCTGCAAATTAAGAGGAAAGTAACATCAGGACAGCAAATCTATGTCAATGAAGCTTTTTCCAAATGCACACTGCCTATGTTTGTAAACTTAACCTTCAGAGAAGTCCGAAACTGGAGATCTCACAAAGATGTTGATGAGTCTTCTCTTTGTGTTACTGTTCATGATAGCATAGAGCAAATGTTCTGGACTCTGGAGAACAACTGTGGGCAAAGGCTTTTGTCGCGAGCTCTTGGCTATATCACCATGTCCAAATCCGGTCTGAGTGAAATAGAATTGGAAGATATTTTAGCTCTTGACAACACAGTTGTGTTTGAACTAAATGAGAGCATTAGGCAACATAACCCACTAAGGATACCTTATGTCTACATTGCAAGACTGAAAGAAGGACTAACTGGATACCTGATAGAAAGGCAAGTTAAAAATGTTACCCTACTAGTGTGGGCAAACAGGCACCTGCAACTTATTGCACAAAAGATGTATCTTCACAATGAAGAAGATGTTCATGAAATGCATACTGTGATGGCTGAGTATTTTCTGGGTGTTTGGTCAGGAGGTAGAAGGAAATCCATTTACAGTGAAGATCAATATCTGAATGGTTGTCTTGACAGTGACAGTAGAAGCATGAACGATGAGGAGAAGCACGTCATAGACCAGACAAATTTTGATAGGCAGTCACCTGATCAGCCTTGGGTGTTCCAGTGTAATCCTTTGGAGCCTGATATCTTTTTTGTCAACCACAGGAAAATGACAGAGCTTTTGCACCACTTAACACAATGTGGGAAAACAGATGACATGCTGTATGGTGTCATTATGAACTTCAGCTGGCTTTACACGATGATCAAAATTGGGCAGTTTGACAAAGCCCTCTCTGACGTGGAGTTGGCCTATAACTACTCACAAGAAAAAGAGCTGAAGTTTCTTGCAACCACACTTCGTAGCATAAAATACAAAGTGATTAAATATCCAGGCACCCTCTCTGCTGAGTTGCAGCAGAGGCTCCTTCCAGTTGTTAGTTCCTTGCCTAAATTGAGACAGCTTCTTCTGGAATGTGACAAAGATGGACCTAAATACTGCTCCATCGTTCCATTGCATTCTTCTATGGATGTGACTTATAGCCCTGAGAGATTGCCTTTATCCTCCAGTTGCACTCAAGTTACAGAAATCCTGCCTACCTTTAATCCATGTACAGTCATTGTAGCTCTAGAAAATGGGTCTATCAGTACCTGGGATGTAGAGACTCGGCAACTACTAAGGCAAATTACAACAGCTCAGTCAGTAATCTTGGGCATGAAGCTTACAAGTGATGAAAAATACCTTGCAGTGGCCACAACAAAAAACACACTGTTGATTTATGACAATGTAAATTCCTGCCTTTTGTCTGAGGTAGAGATCAAAGGATCAAAGCATGGTGGAATTGGTGTGGGGTCCAGTTTTATAAATGGATTTACACTGTCAGTAAACCATGCGCTTTCTTGGCTGGAAGCTAGCAAAGACATTACAGTGATCGATCTACTTTATGGATGGCCACTTTATCAATTCCACTGCTGGTATGAAGTGACTTGTGTCCAGTGTTCCCCAGATGGAATGTATGCTTTCTGTGGCCAGTACCTGAATACTGCTTCTATATTCCATTTAGGTAGTGGAGACAAGCTTGCCACTGTGACCTCTGAATTTTCTGGTGGTTTTGTCAAGTTTCTTCTTGTCTTAGATACAGCTCAAGAAATGGTGATGGTGGACAATGAAGGTGGTCTTTCCATTTGGAACACTGAGGAAATCGCCAATCCTCAACTAACAGATGATTTTGATTGCAAGAGAGGTGATAGCGAATTTGTCAGTATTGAACTTGCTGAAGACCAAAGTGCAATTTTAATATGTAAGTCACTCAGCATAGAGCTTCTTCACACTGGCATATGGAAAGTAGCCGAAAAGTTTAGAGCTAAACACAATGAGCGCTTCGTTTCAGCTGTGTTGTCCAAGAATGGTGACTGTATTGTTGCTTCAATTGAAAATACCTCTGCCATTTTTGTTTGGAGGAGAGACACGGGACAGTGTATGGCAAGCTTACAAGAAATCTCAGGAAACATCGTCAAACTGATTAAATCAAATCACCATAACATGCTGCTATCCTTATCTACCAGTGGTGTCCTTTCTATCTGGGATATAGATATTATCACTGCTATGTCCAACATTGACAAAACAGGCAAGCCAATTCAAAGACTGGTATTGCCTGCGAAAGGTGAAGTTATTTACACACTTGATGGGTCTGAAGCTATACATAAATGGAACTTTGGCACTGGATTCATTGAAGCTGTATTTAAACATGAAAGCCTTGTTGAAAATTGTGTGCTGACTTCCAATGGAAAATTGATGATCACATCTGACGACAAATGCAGCCAGTATGTATGGCAAACTGGATCTGGTGAAAATCTCTTCCGTATTAATGGTCAAAGGATATGCCAGCTGTTGATAACACACAATGATCAGTTTGTTGTTTCCCTTTGTGAGCAAAATGCATCAAGAGTTTGGAGACTGGCGACAGGCCACAGAGTTTGCAATATTCTTGTTGCCTTACAGAATGCATTTATAACTACGGCTAACACATTTATAGTTGGAATGACAAAAAATAAGGTGTTGGCGGTAAGTCTCTGGACAGGGAGTATAACTAAGAAGTTCTGTTGCGATGATGGTATTACCATTGTTGATATTAAACTGATCCCAGATTGCCCTGATATTGTAGTCTTTATAACATCAACTGAAACTGTGAACATCTGGAGTCTTACCGAGGAAGTAATTTGTAGACGTGTACAATTACCTAACACTTTCTTAAAGACTTTAGAGGATTTTGAAATTTCACCCAATGGGAAACTGGGGATCATATCCCGTGGTGACGAGAATATCAACGTACTTGACCTTCACAGTGGCAAACTTCGTGTTGTCCATGCTTCTGGCGTTATCTGGCAGCAGAGGTTGTCTCAGGATGGCCGCTATCTTGTATACATTTGTTTTCGCGCTGGTGAAGAGGATGATGACAATGGTGCAATCTCCATCTTAATTGTAATGAGATTGGCAGATGGCAAAAACATTGGTGCTTGTTCCCTTTACAAAACACCAACTTCCCTTGCTCTTTCCCAAAGGCATTTGAATATCATTGTAGGCTTTGACGATGGAAGCATAGGTACTTACACTGTAGTGGATCGAGTGGACGCGGCACTGAAAATTAAAATTGCTACTTCAAATAGCCGACAAATTTTCAACAATGCAACACAAGTAATTAGACCGAAGTGTCACACTTATAGCTTCAAAGTGACAGCGGACTGCATATGGAGAGAGTCTACAGAAGTGTTTGCAAGAGACAGTCCCATCACAGTGGCAGACCCAGAGGCAAGTGAAGCAACCCCAACCAAAAAACACAACTACTGCTATGACAAAGTCTGTTCTGCTATAGACTGCAGAGGGCATGGGTTCACTGCTGACAATTGATTATAACTGAACGAGCTAGTTCAACTTTCCACATAACAGATTGCTGTTTATCTCATTTATATTTTAGTATAAACACATTTGAAAAGAGCAAATGTTACTTAATTACAGGGCTGCAGGGTTTAAGAAAATACTCAGAAATGAGCCTTGATCCAAGGCCTTGACTGAAAATCCCTGGCAATATCGTCACATTTATTTTGCCATTACAGAATTTTTGAAGGAATATTTTAAAGCTTTTTAACAATAAATGAATATGAAATTAATATTTCATATTGGAATGAGGTAACCCAACCATTTCTAAATCCAGGTGGCCATAAGCCTAGACCCTTGAATTGATACCACTTGCAAAAATAAATTTTACCCTTCTGATGGTGCAAACAACAAAATGTTACATGTCAGCCTGGAAGACTTGATGCATTCCATACACATTTGACGTAGTAGCTACTGTGTTTTTTTAAAAAAAATTAAATGGAGAGGCACATTCTTGTTAGTGTTTCGCTTGTCTAAGTCCCACTGATTTCAGCAGGAACGAAAGTTCAATTTCAAGCTTTCCCACTATAATCAGTGAGAAGTAATATTGCTTCGCTTTGCTTGGATTGTGTCCATTGTTTGGATGAAAACAGGATAAAAGCTGATCATCTAAAAATAGCCACATGTGAGGTACTAAATCATCTTGTTATCAAAAACACTGAAAGTTTCAAAAGTTGTATGTCTGGACTTCTATTACATTTTTTCTGTTACTAAAGTACAAATGATAGGAACTGCCTATTATCTAGATCAGTATTCTCCAACCTTGTGCTCTACAGATCGTTGGGAGGAGGAATGGCTGGGAGATGATGGGACCTGTAGTCGAACAATCTGGAAGGCACTTGGATAGGGAAGGTTGATTTAGATCATGAAAGAAAGGAACTTAAATCCTGACATTGTGCTATTTTCTGTCATTCACACTGTCTTTTAGTATTGTGTATAAGAAATAACATTTTCAAAGAAAAGGGGCATTAGGGTTAAGCAATCAAACCCCCATTCCATTATCTTTTTATGTTTTTTAAAAAAGGATATTGTTAGTTCTGTTGTAAGAAGGTCCAAAATATTCCAGCCCTCACAGAAATATAAACAGGAAGCATTCAGACATGCTGTGTATTGCTTTTGATACTTGTAGTGTTTGCCTTACTGTCATTCCTGTTCTTTCCTGTGTGAAACACAGATCAGATGACCAAATACTCTGGGACTAACATTGTGCTTGCATATGTTCTGAAAAATTCTGGCTGCCCCAAAGGGTTCTTTACTGTTCCACTTTGTAATGAATTTCTTACTTCTGTATACAGTATTTATGCCTCTTCACCTCCTGCTTTAGGACTGTTCATGGCCTTTTTATAGACTTTTATCAATTTCAAGGCAGAAGTACTGTCCTATATGAAATGCTGTTCTTTATTTCTGATTTCTTGGCTCACCTAATTGAACCTAATAATGACCTACACACATTCTGACATCCCAATCCACAGCTCTATTAATGTAAAGTACCTTGGTTTAAAAAGTAGCTAATTCCTCCCAGTTCTTATGCGAGTTAGAAAATACATGCATTGTCTGTCAAGTATGAAAGGTGGGTGGGTGGGTGTGGGTGTTTGTGGGTGTTTATGGTGTGTTTCCTTTTAAAATAAATGTGAGTGGGGGTCTGATGCCAGCCTAATCACAGTTAATGTATATTTTAAAGTGTAAATGTGAAATATGTATGCATGTGCAGTTCCTGTCAGGCAGTATAAAATTGGGGGGAAAGCAGCCCTGGGTGCAAATTGGCACATGTCACTTGTTGACTCTAATCACAGATTCATCATCACAGACAGCACTTTTGCAACATTTTTCAATGAGGAGATTGCACACATTCCACTGAAAGTCATTAACTGCTGAATTCCCAAGAGATGAGGGTCACGCAATGTACATACATGCATGTGTGAACCAACCCTAAGATGTTGTTGTAGGTGCTTATATGGTGGGCCGTCGCACAACTGCTGCAACCGCTCAAAGTCACAAACAACGATACTGAGTTGGCATCACAAGGGCATTGTGTTGGTGTCACAGGCAGATAGCAGGAGCCTGGTGTTTTAGGATCAGAGTGCCAGTTAACCTATATGCAGGTACTTTAATTTAACTGAGCTGTGGGGTGGTGTTTCTTCCTGCTTATCTTAAACATGGCATGTCCTTGGCAAATGTTTCAAAGGATGTGAGTGAAACAGATTTCCTTTTCTTTTTAGTCTCGGAAAATTGAACTCTGAGGCTCAAACTGTACATGAAAGTGGCAGAATTGTTTGTTTAATCACGGGTCTGCCCTGATTATATATAAAGTGAGGGTAAATGGCTTGATTTTTAGAGCAAAAGGTTTTCATGGGTGGACATGCTAAACCCTCCCTCCCCACAGCCTTTTCTCCAGTGTCACTTTTCCCCACTCAACTGGGCTCTGATACAGGCTGGGGGGAAAAGCACCTTTGGGAGAGGAGGTAAATTGTGGGTGCAAGAAAGGCTCAGCATCCCCAATCACACACCCCTTTTGCTTTAAACATTTTATGTATGATTGGGGCAGGCCTGGATTTAACAAGCGGGATTGCCACAGGCGCTTGTATTTTGAGCCTCAGTGACCAATTTTCCAAGGGAATGAATACCTACGCTAGGAAATAATTACAGTGTGTGAATATTCTATGTAAAAGCCAATCTAGTGTGTATATATATATATATATATATATATATAGTGACTTGAATGACTTTTCCTAACTTGTTTGCAACCAATAGATCATATTGAATGTTTTTATGTAAACTTTGTATTGTTGGGGAAGAACTACCCAATCAGAGATTTATATTTTCATAAATGTTAAATTTAGTTAAATTTTGTTACGGAGTTGTTAAATTAGAAATCTATTGCTGTCTTCAAACAATATACAGTCTTGTGTATGCACTGTTTGTATGAATAAATATAAACTACATAATAAAACTAATGTGGGCTTTCTAATTTTATTTTATTAGAAAACTATATTCCCACTAGTGTATATTTATATCTAAACAAATAGCATATAGGGAGGCTCAGAAAGTGGCAAGACGGGAGAGGGATCTCTCAGTCCCCCCCCCCCCCCGACTATGGAATGGGCTCCCCAATGAGGCCCGCCTGGCGCTGACACTTACATCTTTTCAGCACCAGGTTAAGACCACCCTCTACTCCCAGGCATGTAATGATATATTATGAGGCATCTATGCCTGTTGTTTTTAAACAGCTCTATTAGGGGGGGAACCATTGTTTATTTGTTTTTAGCTGTTTACATTGTTTCATTTTTTTGTATGTTAAACATTTATACTGTTTTTATTATGCTTTATTTTGTATTTTTATCAATTGTTTTAAACCCTCCCTCTCAAAAGCTTCAGCTATGGGGCAGTATAGAAATAAAAAATATTATTAATAATAATAATAATGCAAAAAAAAAAAACCTCCATTTTTATGTTTTGTGCTGCTGCTCCACAGTAATAATGAGCAGCAATAATAATCTGCATTAAAACCAGTTTCCAAGGTTTTGTGATATACGACTCTCACACCAAGCACTGAACCAAGAGCAGGGATTTATGACTGACCCTTGCTGAATTCTACAAGACAAAATATAAGCATTGCACCGGGCATGATTATTGAGGGAGGGGCAACTCCTTATCCTCGTAGAGTGCAATCCTAGGCATGTTTAGTCAGGAAAAAAGTCCTACAACTCCCAGCATTCAAGCCTAAGATTGCACTTTTAGAAACAGAGAACACAAGGTTCAGCAGATTGACTTAGCCCCAACTTCACCTGACTATACAATGTTTACTGTTGCTGACTACACAACTTCTCATATACCGTATTTCTTCGATTCTAAGACACACTTTTTCCCTATATAAACGTCTCCAAAAACGGGGTGCATCTTAGAATCGATGGCGTCTTAGAATCGCAGCTTTAGAATTTTCCCACGCTTTGCACAAGGCAAAGATTTTATTTTATTTTTCTTAGAATCAATGCTTTTTTTCTGTTGGTGGTACTGAAATTAAGGTGTGTCTTACAATCAATGGTGTCTTAGAATGAAGGAATACAGTAATACTTCAGACTCAAATAATATATGCCCCCCTCTAGTCTGTAAGGCTGGGCATGTTGCTAATACAATAGTAACGCTTGGTATTTATATAGTGAACACCTTCCCTAACTTAGGTTGACCAGATAAAATCCAGGTCAGGACTCATGTAACTTTAACAGTTGTAGAGAAAAGGGAATTTCAGCCAGTGTCATTTGTATGCAATTAGTTCCTGGTGATATTCCCTTTTCATCACAACAGTTAAAGGTGCATGCACTATACTAGAGTGACCATATACAAAAGAAGGCAGGGCCCCTGCAACTTTAACAGTTGTGATGAAGAGGGAATTTCACCAAGAACTAATTGCATACAAATGACACTGGTTGAAATTCCCTTTTCTCTACAACTGTTAAAGTTTCATGAGCCCTGACCTGGATTTTATCTGATCACCCTACCCTAACTACTCAAAGCACTTCACAGATGGAATGCATAAAACAATGTTGCAATGAAGGCTAATATTATTGGATCCACATTGGTAAGAGAGGGAGGCTTGGCTAAGGCGATGGTGAATTTAGGGCCAAGCCAAGATCTGAGACATGAACTCTGTGCACTTTTGTAGCTCACGTGCTTAACCACTTCAAAAGCATCTAGGCCAGAGAATCCTTAAGAGTGGAATCCTTAAGCAGAAATGGGTGTTGGTAGGCTGAGAGCAATGAATGTTAGTGAGAAAGTGGAACAAGGGATTGTGGGGAGGAAACTTAACAGGTCAAGAGATACAATAAAAATGTAGGTCCCAACAAGCAAAGACAACATGACGTTGGCTTTGGAATACAATAACTTCTGTGGTCAAGAATCACAATTTTGTTCTGCTTGAAGACACCCATTAGGACTGAGAGCTAACAAATTATCTGCCACTTTCCCCTTGTGTTTTATGTAAAAAGGTAAAACAGCTATTGCCACCAGATGGCAGACTTGCCCTGCTCACTCTACTCCCTCCCTAGACACCTGCCATGGCACTTCCAATGATGTCACAAATCAAAGAGCTCTTGTTTACCTTCTGGAAGCCAATATCCAAATTGGTAATAGCTGTAACAAGTCACATTTGCACCCCAAATAGGTTGTCATTTTCATTGGGGAGAACCAAATGTAAAATCCTGTTATAGATTTTATCTTCCACAATTTGGCATGATTACCATTCTTTTCATTCATCAAGAATGTAATATCTGGGTCTAGACAACTAGTATATTTGTAGAAACATGAGTTCTCACAGCTGAATTATTTACATCATAGCCTGTGTTATGTCAATGGTTTTTGACAGACTGCACTCCTTTATCATCCTCAATAGCCCTTTGGCACAGGTTGCTATTCCTATTTAATAGATGAGGAATTAAGGTTCAGAGAGAGCAAGTGACTTCATGATTGAGTTTTTTGAAACTTTTCAAAATCCACCACTAATGCTGCCTATGTGAACCATATCTTATATCTCAATGAATACCTTTTTCTGCCAAAGAGATTCTATGCATCTGCTCTAGAATCTGCATTGACTAGGATTCTGGAGCAAATTCTGGCGTACTCTTAACAGTTTGCTGGTTACACCTTTTGGGCCTAGATTGGGCAGGTTCAGACAACACACTAAGCCATGGTTAGGCCGCTAACCCTTTTGCAGTAAATGGTTAGTGAGTGTGTTTAAACTGTTTATGGTTAGGAGTGGTGCACCCGATACACTAAGCCATGGTTTACATGATGTATTAATCCATAATATTTAGCTCAAAATGCTTAATAACCATGACTTAGTGGCTTAGTTCAGACGACACGATAATCAACGGAGGGGGGGAAACAATCGTCAGTTGTGTTGCTTATTGTGTCATGTGGAGGCCAACACACAATGCACACACAACTGACGCTATTTGGGGCACTTAAACAACAGAGAAAAACAATGGGCTGCTCAGTTGTTTATCCCGAACTCCGTTGTTTAAAGTGTCGTGTGGAGGGAACTCCCTGCTCTCTGTGTACTATTCCATTTGGTCATAGAGTTCGCCGGCTGGAGCAGCTGAAAAACCCCCAGCTGCTCCAATACAGTCGGCAGAACTTGCGGTGCATGCTGGGACACAGCCAAAGGACTGAGGGAAGGAGGAGGGAGGAGACACAGCAGCCCAGAAGGATGCCCAGGCTTTCAGCTGTGCGATGGGGGGAGGGGCAACATGTTGTGTGGCGGAGGCTGCCACGCCACCGCCAAAATTCTGCATGGTCAGTACGCTGTTTTCCCCTCCGTTGCCTAAAGTGTCGTCCGAACTAAGCCAGTGTGTTGTCTGAACAGGGTCTTTGAGTGCAAATGGAGAGTTAAAGTTGCAGGGGCCCTGCCTTCTTTTGTATATGGTCACTCTAGTATAGTGCCTGCACCTTTAACTGTTGTGATGAAGAGGGAATATCACCAGGAACTAATTGTATACAAATGACACTGGTTGAAATTCCCTGTTCTCTACAGCTGTTAAAGTTACATGAGCCCTGACCTGGATTTTATCTGGTCAGCCTACTTACTTACTTATTTTTAAACTGCCCAACAACCAAAGGTTCCTGGACAGTGTACAAATTAAAAAACAAAATACAAAATAGCAATAAAATAACAATTAAAAAGTTGGTTTAAAAAAAAAGATAAAAACTAGTAGCATATAATAAAATCAGGAGTAAAAACAGCAGCAGGGAGAAAACAGTGTAGAGATCTAAAAGTGCTAAAAACAGTTTCTAAAATGTCTGGAAAAGTTAAAAAAAAAAAAAAGTCTTCACCTGGCACCAAAAAGAGTACAATGTAGGTGTCAGATGAATCTCCAGGGAAGACTATTCCATAGACGAGGTGCCACCAATGAAAAAAAACCCTCTCTTGGAATGATCTCGTCTCGTTTGGTGGCACCTTTAAGAGAATATTGGGTAGATAGGTCCAGGTAGGTGGATATGGAAGATATCCTTCCAGCAATCTGCCTCCAAGGTTTAAAGCTTGGGGGGGGGGGGGGATAGCTACTTTTGCTTCAAAATAAAAGCAGCCAGTTTAAGCACGCTTTAAAAAAAAAAAGAAGCCTGAAGAATGTATCATGTACTTTGAACCTTATTAGTAATCTCTTACAAGCTGAGGAACCACTTGGTTTCTAAAAATATTGTTTTGGAAACACTGTAAAAGCCTTACATATAACACACAGCTGGAAGAACCTGGAGAAGACCTACAGCTAATTATGTCAGCATCTGATCAGTTGGAAGAAGAAGCAAAGAAAAGGTATTTGTCATGCAAATAAGCATTCTGGTCCATGTAGGTTATACATTTGCATTATAAACCAAATTAAGAGGAGAGCTGCTTTAAGCCTCATGTGTGAACTGTCCCTGGCCTACAAAAATGGAAAGAAAGGCAGAATGATTCTACAATTTGAAATTACCCCATCCCACCCCAGGAGACTTTCCATATTCTGAATTTGCAGTTTCCATTGTTTTGTTTTCCTCCTTGCAATTAGACTTGATGGATTCTCATGCTTATGACTCAAACCACCACCCTCATTTTGGCACATCCATGTTTTTGATAAGACAAAAATCTTGCATGCCAAAAAGGTGCACAGCGGCACTTCAGACAGCCTAGTTGCCTGTAAGCCCCTTTGTCTGAATCAGTCCACCCTGACTCATTAAAATGTGTCTCTTCCTGGCTGCATTCCTTACCTGGAAATAAGTCTGTGACTTAAATCAACGGCACTTGTGTTCCAGAGTAAACATCGTTAGGCTCAGGCTATGAAGACCATCCTTTACTTCCCATTAGGGCTGCCAGCTCTTCAACAACCCCGTGTTGCTGTTGGTTCCGAGCAACTTAACTATAATCACAGATGATTCAGTTTATCTCTGTAGCAGGAGAAATGTTTGTTTGTTTAATATCCTGCCCAATAAATGCCCCAAAACCCAAACAATGATAAAATATCAATCAAAACAATAAATGCAGCAATGTAAAGATCAAAATATTAAAACATTAAAAATAATAAAGAGCCAGCTATAATCAGTGCACCAAATTTGGAATGGAATGCTTGTTATATACATTTAAACCTGGCAGATCATCCTGGAAAGTCCATACCATAGCTCGAAGGTGGGAGAAGGTACTCCTTCAGGTAGACTGGTCCTACGCTGTTTAGGTATCTAAAGATCAGAACCGACACTGAATTGAGCCCAGAACTGATTGGCAACCAGTGCAGATGATACATCTCTGGAGTAATATGTTCAAACCAGACAGTCCCAGCAAGTAGCCTCACCTCTCTATTCTGCACTAACTGAAATTTCCAGACCGTCTTCAGAGGTAGCCCCAAGTATAATGCAGATGGGAGATTACCAGTGCATGGATAACTGTAGCCAGTCTGTCTCTGTCCATATAAATGCATAGCTGGTATATCAGCTATGATGAAAGGCTCTTTGTGCCACTGAGGCTTCGAGTGATAGAGCTGAATCTACGGGCACTCACTGTGCAGCGACTTCTGTACATCCATCTGTTCTTAAAGGCTCACAAGAGCAGTTCTGGGCCAGAGTTTCATTCTGGTCATTTGGCAACCCTACTACTTATGGTTGTTGGGAGCTCCTCTGCCGCCTCCAGGTTTTGGAGAGCCCTTAGGCAAGATACCCTCAATGGGGGCCACGCTCAGGGAGTCTACCTTCTCGCTGCCATTGTCACCACTGGCTACTCATCCGCTTTCTCATCATCGCTACCATGTGCTTTCTTGACAGGCAGAGAGCTAGTAAGCCTGTGGCATGTACTGGTCTTCCTTCTCACCACCACCATCACCGCTGTCTGGGGCAGAGGCAGGTGATCAAACAAGTTGCAGTGGTGAAGAGGAGCAGAGGAGAAGCAACTCCAGGGAAACTCTGCTACGGTGTGTGATCCGTTAGCAGCTGCCCCACCATGCCCACCCTGTTAGGTTTGCCCTAGGGAATGCCACACCCAAAGCGGTTGCTCCATTATTATATGTGGACAATGCTGGTGGCATTACTTTGGGGAGAAATGGTATAGATTTCTTAGGCTGCAGCCCCTACTTACTGGGGTGGGCAAAAGGTAGACTGAGCTTTCCTGGTAGATCTCTGATTTGCACTAGATGGGCACAACAGCAGTAAATAAATAAATAAATAAGCCTGACTCACCCCACCCTGTCCAAAAGGGATTGCTGAAAAGGCACGCTGGGGGGCAGGGGGGAACCAGGAATAGGTTTGCATTTGGAAGGACATCTGAGCCTGGTTCTGATACCAATCACAGATTCCTGGACCTAGCACGTGCTCAGAGGTACCCTGTTCCTTCGTTCTTAGTTTACATCTGCCTGTACCATTATTTGGTATTTCTCGGTGGATCTCAGGATTCTAGTAAAAAAACAAAGTAGATCCTGCAAGCCTGAAGTCTACTGGTGCTAGGCAAACCTCCCTGAGAATGGGGCCCATTGACGTCAATAGGGTTAACTCCTGAGTAGACATGCATAGGAGGGCAGTGTTAGGCTGCACTCCCGTATACGTTCTCATCTTACCTAAGAGTAAACGCCATTGAACTCAAAGGAACTTACTTCAGAGTAAACACGTCGAGGAGGGCACACTGCCCAGGAAGGCAGCGATCCTAATTCCTGAGCTGAATTCTCCCCACAGAAGGCGGGCTATGCCGCCCATTCTGCGACTTTTCGAAAGCACCACGTCCCGAGAACACCCACCCCACCCCACCCCCCACCCCAACGCGATCACAAGAACCTGCTTGGACGGTTTACAAAACGACCCATTGTGTAGTAAAGCCGTCACGTGGGGCCGTGTGGTGTTTGCCGGGCTGAGGTGTGCGCGGATGTCCCGTCCCATCTCGCCCCCCCCCCCCCCCCCCGGAGCTGTAAGGAGGTTGGGCAGGTTTTCCATCTCCGGCTTGCAGGTAAAGGGTTACAAAGTCTCTCGGAAGTCTGAAATGCAAACTTTAAAGAGGGGATTATTATTTTTTATTATTAGTATTAGTATTATATCTTCCCCGGCGGTCACATGACGCCAGGACACCCAATGACACCAACGACAGTCTCTCTCATTAAGAGGTCAGACACACACACACACGCACAGGTTCCATAGTTGCCATTCAACTGCAGAAGCCCGGCTCGAGTCATGGGAGATCCTCGTCCTCAGCAGCCGGCTTCGCTTCCTGAACAGCACCGAGGCTGCAGGTAGGAGCAGGGCGTCTTTCTCCCTTGGAGGTGTTTTGGCCCCTCTCCCCGGCCAGGCTTTCCCGCTGGGGCACCTGGCGGGGAGCATTGGCCGCCTCCCTTCCGTCTGCGATGTGGGTTTCACTTGTGCCTGAATGGGGAACCCGTCCGCTCCTCGTGGAAAACCAGAAAGCGGCTTGTTCCCGGGCAGGCGCCCGCGGGCCCAAACTTTGGGAAACTTTTTGTTCGTCCCTCTCTTTAGCTGACTGCTGCGGGGAAAGAGAGGAGGGACCTGATGGGGTGACATGTTCTTATATTCAGACTTCCCTGACCTGGAGCCTATCCACACTACTGCTTTAAAACGGTTTATAACAGTTTTGAGAACTGTTGGGGCCCAGGACACACTCCATATACAGTTTTCAAAACGTTTTCAAAGTGTTTTATCCTGCATGTGTAGATAGGCTCATGGTGCTCTCCAGCAGCGTGCCCTCCCGGCATCCGACCGACACCTCTGGAGAGCACCCGGTCCAGTGGTACAATGCAGGGCGAGCCACGGCTGCGTCGCTTTGTACTCTCTGGAAACGGTTAAGAGCTCTTAAAAGACATTCGGCCCTGGTCTCTGGAAAGGCAGGGGCTGCGATAGGAATCACAGGATCAGAGAATGGTGGAGTTGGAAAGGACCACAAGGGTCATCTAGTCCAACCCTCTGTAATGTGCAGGAAAACCAATTAAACCATCCATGAGAGGTGGCTGCCTAGCCTCTTCTTAAAAAACCTCCAGAGATGGAGAACTCACAACCTCCGTTGGTAGACTTTTCCACTCTTGTACAAATCTTACCGTCAGGAAGTTTTTCCGTATATTTAATCAAAATCCATTATTTCAGGTCCTAATTTCTGTAGCAATGGAAAATAGTTCTCGACCATCTTCTCCGTGGCACCCTTGTATGTACCTGAACCCTGCTATAATGTCTCCCACAGAAAGCAGCTTCACCCACAGATTTAAATTCCATTCAACCTAGTAAGCCCTACTTGGGAGTTTCCCATCAAAAACTTCAGTTAGTTGTAACTAGTGTAACTCTCATTCCTTTCAATGTGTCTACTCTAAGTAGAACTTGTGTTGGATTTTAACCTAGGTTTTCTGGAAGTCATAGGAACCAGGTAGTCACAGCCACACTTCTTCAGCCTTTAAACAAAGAAAGAAAAGTAAATGCAACAAACTGATGTTTGCAACTTTCCGAACCTGGGTCTGCTACAGTGTAATGTGTGAAAGGAATGAACTAAAGAGGCTCATGATTGGGTAGGAGGAGAAAAAGGTAATAGGTGAAATGATTGGCTGGAGAATGGCTAATTATAAAGTCTGGGGAAATAATATGGATTTGACATTAGATAATGTGTCTACCAATGGAGTGCATCAGCTTTCTTTGACTTGGGCAGGAGTTGGCTTGAATAGCTGCTTTTGGATTCTCCATGTCATGTCAAGAGGAGACAATGTCAGAAGAAAGTGGGCCTCTTTTCTCCTTCCCCACCCAGTGGTAACCTTGGGATTTCTCTATCTCCTTATTTCTTGACACCTCAATTAAGGAGCTCCCTCTCCTGGCTCACTTGCCAAGCCCAAGTGTGAGCACCTTTTGGAAATGTCCTGTGACCTACTTGAAGAACGGGATGGGAGGACAAACCTTCAATGAACTCCTGGATTTGCAGTTGTTGTGTTTAGGAGGTTGCTTTTGTTATGCCTGCTTTTGGGAGGATGGAAAATCATGAGAGTCTTGTGGCACCTTAAAGAGTCAGTGAGGAGTTGTGGTTAGAGCATTGGGTTAAGACTGGAGAGTCCCAGCTTCAAATCCCCACCCCTCATGAAGCCTCTCTCTCTCTCTCTCTCTCTCTCTCTCTCTCTCTCATTCTCTCTCAGCCTAACCTACCTCACAGGGCTGTTGTGAGGATAATATGGGTGTGAGAACGATGTGCCCTGCCTTGACCTCCAGGGGTTACAGCGGTGACAAATAAACAGATATAAAAACTGTATTATGGCATACAAATCCACTTCATCTGACATTTGTCCATGAAAGTTTATTCCATAATAAATTTCTTAGTCACAAGACTCTTTGTTTTTGCTGCAGCAGACTAACAAAGTCCCCCTGTGGAAATGGTTACTTTTGGATGGAGTGGCCTATACATGTAATGTCAGGATTGTTTTAGAAAATAATGGCATGGCTCGTGTTTTGCTATGTTCCATTGCCTTTGATATTGTTAGAAGCTGTGTTTGACAATCCTAATATTTATTTTTCTATGAATTCTTTCCATTAGAGATTTGGGGAAACTTACATACACAAATTGGTTGGAAGTATAGTAGATGGTTACATGAAGCTGTTTTTCTTTTTTATTATTCTATTAGGGTGGAAAGATTTTTGGGGGTCCCCTGGATAAATAGATGGGAGCATAATATAGCTACTTGCAATAGTAGCAGTTTTGCTACTCTTGACTTCTTATTTAGTACATTAAAAAAGTGTTGCTGACTGCATTTAATAAATAATGCAGGCATGTTGCTACAACACAGTTAAAATGTATAGGGTGAATTTTTTTGTAGAGCCAGATGTTAGATGGAATTGTGGCGATAAAAATGTTAACCGGCCCGGTGGCAGCTGTCTGCAATGAAGTGACTGAAAATGTTTCCACTCATCAGTAACTGCACCGAGTATAGGTGATAACTGTATGTTTTGCCCCACAGGGAATTAGAAATGGGGGCAGGGAATGGTGGCAATTATAGGGAGCATATTTCGCCAATGCTGAAGCAACTGAGCTTCTGCACATATTTCAAACTACTGGTCTCGTGCTTTAAAGTTTAAACGCCTTTATTGTTTGGGTCCTTTGTATATTGAAGAAGATACTCTCAGACAAACATCCCCACCTTCTGAAGTCAACTGGGAAAGCCTCACTGTTTGTGAGCCTCATGCAGGGCCTTTTCTGGTGACACCACATTTTTGGAACTCCCTCCCTAGAGAATTGTTTAGGAAAAGCATAGGAGTCCTGCCAGAGGGAATCCTCCTCAAATCTCAGAATTGCTATGGATGTCATACTTCAGAAGATTGGATTTCTCATCTGTAAAACAGGAATATTGCTGGCTTGCTGGGGGAGTAAATAAAATATAGCCATATTCCTAAGGGAATTTCCGAAGGGTGATCTTGCAAGACCTGTCTGGTCAGCACTCCCCTTTGTCTTGGGTTGTTAATGCTTGCAATCTTCTTATTGGGTAGCTGGAACAGAGGAGAAATAGGCACTACAAACACATCTTGATCTTTGTCATGTAGATAAGGGTGATCTGGTTGACACTGTTTGGGTTTCCATTGGCTATGGTAACTGGGAATGATGGGAGGTGTAGTTCAGCCATCTGGAGACTGCCAGGTTTGGGAAGGTTGATGTACTCTACTAAGGCACAATGCCTATATAAAGCTATAGTCTCTCAAGCAAAAGTTCCTGCATAAATTTAGCCGTCATATCATAATAGGATACGTCATCTTGCGGATCAGTAACTGATAGTTTCCCCACTAAATTTCCCCCTCCCCAACTGCTTTTCAACCCACAAGTAAAGAGAGAGAGAGAGGGGGAGGGAGGGAGAGAGAGAGAGAGAGAGAGAGAGATGCCCCCTCCCCTGTTCTCTGGTACCCTGCAAAATCAGTGTTCCTGTTCTGGGCTTTTGGAGAGAGATTGGGTCACCTTTGAAACGTATACACAAGAGTCTTTCAGCATTTTCATCCTTCTCCCACAGGTGTCTAGTCTTGGTGTCAAATGCATCTTTACATGCATTCATTTGTAAAAGAGTGTACCTACATGTAAATTCACACACACACAAAACCAAAATGCCCATTCACTGGCTCCCTTCCACCACTCCCTTTCATAACAGAGAGCAAAATGTGTTTGAACTGCAACTGTTCTATAATAAACACAAGCAGATTCATTGCAAGATTAAACACTGTTGAGTTAAAACGCCACCACAGAGACACCCACAGCCTGTTATGGCCAGAGTAATAACACACCTTGCTTGAACAGCCAGGGCAGGAGAGACTATTGCAGAGTCCATGTGCACAGTGTAGAGGAAGTAGGAGAGAGACATCCGCAATGTGTAATATTTGAAAGAGGCCCTCAGGCGTAGATCCTTGGTGCGTGAATAGGAATGTTGCAAGTACGTAAGGAGGGTTGCTGGACAGGTCATCAACATCCACGTAGTACTTTAGAGTGAGTGTCCAAAGTATTATTCTGATTTACTGGAAGGATTTATTTACTTGGCAGCTTTTATTCAATACTATCCTCGCAGGGTAAAAGCTAAAATTTGGAAAACGTTAGAACTTCTAACGCTGAAGTCTTGGTACACGGAGGTGTGGTAAATAGCCATGGCAGAAAATGGATTTCCTAACTGAAATGAGCTAAAGGCAAAGTGAAAATAACTTTTTATATATTAAATATGGAATGATTTATATATCATTCAGGAACATAGGCAGCAATATTTGTCAAAGCCAGTCCTCAGATTATGGAAAAGAGACCAAATATAATTTGTTATTATGTAGAATCCCACAAGCAGCCAATGGATTCCACTTATATTTTCATCCATAAAGTAAAAGCAGGGATAAAGTTAAATTTAGATTTAACTTAGATTTAAATTTGATGTGTTTGTTTGTCATTATATTCAGTACTATTCACTGCTCTTGAATGGCTGCATTCAGATGATCAAATCCTGACTTAAGAAGCTACTCTTTGGTTTTTCTGCCACTTGGCTCCATCCTTTGCACAGTGATCAAAGAAGCCAGGAAGCCACGGTTAACCACATCTTCGCATGATGTACAAATGAGAAACTAGGGTGAAGGCTTTCAAGGAAACCAGGGTTAGGAAGCCAACTTTAGTACCTTGACTTGTTTGGAAACAATTAACTATTGTTTCCCAGTTTGCACACAACAGGAAATTATAGTTGATCATGGCTTCCTGGCTCGTTTCCACACTCACGTGAAGGGAGGAGCGAAGTGGGATGGGAGCACAGGGGCTATGCATGGATGTGCAAACCTTGTGCAAATTCTGGCTTGATCATCCAAACCCAGCCACTGTGTGTGTGAAATGTTGATTCAAAACAAAGCAGCAAGACAGATTTTTTTAAATTGTATATTTTATGCCAAATACATGGAACAGTTGTATTTACCTCCCTGACCAAATATTTGCTATGTTCCAGAAATATTACGTAACTAAACATCTGTGGCATTTACCCTTTTCAGATACTCAATATTGGATTATCAGAACCCACCCAGTTTATGTACAATCGTGATTTAAAATAAGAATAGAGGTTATAATAAAAGGGATCTATTTCCACCTCACCCCACTCCAGTTTGCTATGTAACATGTAAACAGAAGCAATAATAGCAGGTCTATAAAAATAACAGGTCTATAAAAAGAGACATGCAAATTTATTTATTTTATTTATTTTATTACATTTGTATACTGCCCCATAGCCGAAGCTCTCTGGGCGATTTACATAAGATTAAAACAATTAAAAACCATATACAAAAATTTAAACAGCAGAAACATACAATATACACACACAATACTTTTAAACCACTATAATAACTTTAAAAAGCTGTAAGCCTAAAACTAAAACAAACCCAGGCTCATCAGATATTACTAAATGCCTGAGAGAAGAGGAAAGTCTTGACCTGGCGCCGAAAAGATAACAATGTTGGCGCCAGGCGGGCCTTGTCGGAGAGATCGTTCCACAATTGGGCCACCACAGAGAAGGCCCTCTCCAAGTCCAAATTTAGCTTTATTGTCAATGTTTGATAAAGAATATGGGAATAAAAATACAAGAGAATTGATAAACAACCTCCTGACACCGGCTAGATTAATGATAGCTAAGAATTGGAAAATATAAGGGAATTATAATATAGAAGAATGGTATAAAGGGGTGTGGGATATTGCAATTAATGATAGACTAACATGTAAAATTAAAGTTAGGATGGGATTATCCAAAAAGAATGATTTTGAAAGTATTTGGGGATCATTTATAGAATATGTTTTAGTAAAAGGGAGAGGTTGTACACCTTCAAAAGAATCGTTGCAATTTTGGAAAAATGTATAATATATTAGAGCATTGAAGGTCTAAAGGGTAGGGGAGCACGGGGGGATGTTAAGGTTTTGTTTATGTATTATGTTTATTTTATGTTATTATAAGTTGAAATATTAAATAAAATTTAAAAAAAGAGAGAGAAGGCCCTCTCCCTTGTTGCCGACCTCCGATCTTCCCTCGGAGTAGGCACTCGGAGGAGGACCTTAGATGTTGAACGTAGTGTTCGGGTAGGTTCATGTCGGGAAAGGTGTTCCGTCAAGTATTGTGATCCCAAACCGTGTTAGGCTTTATAGGATAAAACCAGCACCTTGAATCGGGCTTGGAAACATACAGGCAGCCAATGCAAGTGGGCCAGAGTAGATCTTATATTCTCAAACCTTCTGGTCCCAGTTATCACTACTACTCACGATTGGGTCTGCTGCTATTAAATGTATAGGGTAGAGACATGGAATGTGTGGCCTTCCACACATTGGTGGACTGCAACTCCCATCAGCCGTAGCCAGCATAGCCAATGGTGAAGTATGATGGAAATTGTAGTCCAACAACATCTAGAGGGCTACTCATTCTCCTGATCTAGGGCACCCTTCAGATAAACATTTATTGTGCAATATTTTTCAGTGACAGATGTTTGAAGTGTATTTGTGACTTTCTCCTTGAAATGAGTAAAATTCTGAAGTACTTTGAACCTGGCTGGCCCCTGCTGTGATCTATTTCACATAGTACAACCTATGCAGGTTTATTCAGATGCAAATCCAATGTATTCAGGACTGATTGAGGCTGCATAGGGGATGTAGCTGCTGGTGACTTTTTAATTAAGATTATTAAAGGTAAGAACACACAAATAAA
Organism: Anniella stebbinsi; assembly: GCA_029215795.1. Taxonomy (NCBI): domain Eukaryota; kingdom Metazoa; phylum Chordata; class Lepidosauria; order Squamata; family Anniellidae; genus Anniella; species Anniella stebbinsi. The sequence continues at coordinate 148,864,857 of JARDYH010000004.1, forward strand.
TTCAGCTAGACACACGATCCACAAAAGGAAAATATAAAGAAAGCCAGAGCAGTATAGCGCCCATCTGAATCATGTCTCAGTCATTAAGAACTGTCTGAAAAAAAAGTTGATTTGGTGGCAGAACACGTTGAAAGATAGCAAGTTGGATTTCCCAGGGGAAAATAAAGCAGGCTGCACATACCAAATGACTTATGTTGTAAAAATTGGGCCGATTCCAACATAAGTCCTATTCAGAGTAGACACATTGAAATAAATGGGACTTAACTTAGTCATGACTACCTTAAATCCTATTCATTTCAGTGGGTCTACTCTAAGTAGAACTTATGTTGGATTTTGCCCAATTAAATGGACTTGTGTCTTTAAGGATGCGTCCAAAGGCAGAAATCCCTTTGCTTAGAAAAGATGCTGATTTTTGTAATACCTATAGCTAGTAGTAAGGATTTTATGTTCTTTCCTTGACATGTTGTATGACCATATGGATTCTCATTTCCTTTCTTCTCCTTGCTGCGACACCTGCTTAAACTCTGCTAATGCTCATCTAGCAATATATATTCCCCCTTATCATCATGTACCGGTTAAGGTTCGATTCCAAATAACATGCCATGCACGGTTGCAGACAATATGATAATTAACAAAGAATAGTTGCTTATTGTTTGGGTACTAACGCCGAAAACAAAAGCTAAACAGATTAGTCACCAAGAACTTTTCCTGCTCACAAGTTGATGATTAAGAGCAAAGGTGCCACTTTTGTTTTCTTTCTGGCAGACTTCCTTTGCCTTTTAACAGTTGCAGGACAGGTAGAAAGTAAGGAGTAAGCAGTGGAGGCTGGTGACCCCAATGTCAGTGGGGATTTCAGTCAGAACCAGTCAGAAATCTATAGGAGCTCTCCAAGGTGCTTAGCTCCTTTAGAGTTCTGACTGAACCACAGAGCAGATTCACTGTCCTGCTGACATTGGAGCCAACAGCTAACACCAGTACTAAGAATCACAAAAGTGTAGAGTTGGAAGGAGCCAGGAAGGTCCTCTAGTCCAGCCAACTGTCCAATGCAGGAATGTTTCTGCCAGCTACAGCATCCCTATTGAATAGCTGTTCAGTCTTTGGTTAAATACCTCCAGCCAAAGAGAGCCCCCACCCCTTCATTGTCAAACAGTTCTTACTATATTGGGGGGTGGGGTGCAACTTGTGTACCTCCAGATGTTTTGGCCTACAACTCCCATCAGTCCTAGCCAGCATAGCCAGAGATGAGGGATCATGGGAGTTGTGGCCCTTCAGAGGTTTTGGCATCCCTCTGCAAGTTACCCATCCCGGAGGCTTCGATGAGGAGGAGGAGGGAAGGGGGCTGGGGCATTTGTTGCATGGTTGCTGCCCCAGTCTCCTCCCCTTCCTGCCCCCAGGAACGCCCTTTTCCCCACCTCCACATTCTATTTTGCAAGCACAAAGAGGTAGCCCACGGTTCTCTCCCTGTCAACTACTAAAGGGAGGGTGCATGATGGGGGGAGCATGTTTTCCTATTCTGAGCTCTGTCTATGAACTTGGAGCCAGGAAACTGAACAATCCTTTGTGTCCCCCTCCCTGCCCCATCCAGATGCTCTCTAGGGGACATAGGATTGCTCCCTACGTTTGTTCTGTTCCCATCTCCATGTCACCTTATGAATTTGGTTTTTAAAGACCACGTGAAAATTCACACATATGTTTGTGCACATTTATCTAAATGTATGTGTTTTGTATGCCCTTTTTAAAACATCTGTATTTTTTGTAAGCTATTTCCCCTAATATAATTCAGTTTTGTGCACACTTTCCCCTATTCTACACAGTTTTCTGTCCATTTTTTTAAAAAAATTGTGGATTGCATCACAAAATTTGGGAAGGTACATATATTGCATTCTGGTTCATGCGTAGGTTTTGCATTTCTCACCCATTCCTATAGAACCATGTGCAAAACAAAACAGCAGCTAGCACTCCGTCCCAGACCAGTGGGAAAGTCTGCACAGTGCTGTAAGGCTGTTCTCATGCTGACATTTATGTAAGCGCTTCCCTAAACAGAATATCTTTGGATTTAGTTTTCCTGTTCTTGAGGAACACTCTAGCGCAGCCTCCTCCAACATGGTGCCCTCCAGATGTTGTGACATCAACTCTCATTAGTCCTAGCTAAGCTAGCATGGCCAATGGTCAGGAATGCTGGGAATTGCACATTTATTTACTGCATTTCTATGCCGCCCAATTGCTGAAGCTCTCTGGCGGACACCAGGTTGGGGAAGGCTTCTTTAGCCCAAGGTGTAAAAAAATGGGGGGGGGGGGGGGGTTCTGTTGATTTGTTAATAATTGTGTATTATCAGAATTTGGTTATTGTTGGCTCCCTTGAGCACTATTTTTAGTGGTAAGACAGGACATCAGTTTAAGAAGAAGAAGAAGAATTGCTTTTCTGTGAGTTGAAGCCACTTTCTGCATATGGAAAGCAGACGCACTTTGGACCTAGTCTTGTATTTGCAAAGTCTAAGTGGAAGTTATGAGTGGTTCTTGTATTTTTTCTGTTGAATTTTGTAAAACATTTCCCCTTGTACAGTCTGCTTTCCCATTCAGTGTTTTTTTCCTTTGACATTTCTGTGTCCAAGGCTGCTTATTTTTGTACTTTGGTGGCAATCAAAACCCAAAATGTGGGCACACTCAAACACATACAAATTGTCCCCTTGCCCTTTTATGACACAATAGATCAGGCCTGTGCACTCTTCCATCTGAAACTGGAAATTGAAAAGCCACATGGAAATGCCTGAGGATCACCAGTCAGTTGCCCATTATATGCAGTTTCTAGCCAAGGTTCTTCTTTAACTTCAAATAAAAAAAATAATTATCACTATAAAGCTGCTATCAAACAGTAGTAGCTTCTGTTAAGATTGCGGTAGTTTCCCTTAACATGGTCATGATTTATTTGCCCCATTCTCCCAGTAAACACCAGAAAGCACATTGCCCTAAGCTATCTTTTCCAGGAAACCTTACAACCTTATACGAGGCATTTCCCCCCACATGTTTAGAAGATGTGGGTTTACTTCCTTGTGTTCCATCAGGTTTCTAATGGGAAAAAATAATCTGGTATTGATAATGTCTCTATCCTGGAGTGATAGCACAAGTTGTTCTGTTCTGTGGTTACTTCGGGCTCACAGGGGAAGCCACTAGCATTTGAAGTAGTCAATGTATGTAAAGTCAAGACACACAGGTAAAGTCAACTCATGGCAGGCAAAGTCAAATCAGATGTTACCCAGAGGACCTTCTCTTCTGTCGTTCCCAGACTGTGGAATGGCCTGCCGGAGAGATTTGACAACTCAGCAGTCTTTTTGAATTTAAGAGAGCAGTGAAGATTGATCTCTTCCAGCAGGCCTACCACCTAGTTGAATTTGAAGATGTTTTAATAATGTATTAGTTTTATTTGTTTTTAATGTTTTATCTATTTTATGGTCTTTGTATTTATATTTATTGTTTTCCCCGCCTTGATTCGGAGGGAGAGGTGGGTAAGAAATAAATATATTATTATTATTATTATTATTATTATTATTATTATTATTATTTCCTCTTAATGCTGAGGGCAAATGAAAATTAGATATTTCCAAGTGAACCTTGCTGGTGAGGTTCTCTCCTTAGGACAACAAAATGAAGACGTTGGCTGCATTCAGATAACATGCTAGTCAACAGTGGGGTAATAATCAACTTTACAGTTTATCTAAGGGGTACTCTCCACACTACATGATAATAATCAACTGTGATGTAGATTAGGATCAGCGTTGAGATGACTATTAGCATTGAGTAGACTATTAGAGTTGACTCACTCATCCCCAGCCTCTCTCCCCCTTTAGTCCTCCCACTAGTATCCCATCAGCCATTGCTGCCCAAAATCTATCCTGCTGGCTGGACTAGAGCAGCAGCCACCACTTTGACCACTCTTGCCTTGTGACTCTGTGGTTGACGAGGTAACCACCAATGGCCGAGGAAATAACCAACAGTGCCCTCCACATGATATGATAACCTACAGTGGTCCAAATAGCCAACTCTACACAGTATTGGTTATTTGCATTGGTTATTTTGGTCAAATAACCAACTGTTGGTTAAAAAAACACCCACCACACAACATGATAACCCATGGTGGGCTAAATAACCAACTATTTAAACCACCGTTGGTTATCGTGTTGTTCAAACCCAGCCATTGGCTCAATTCGGATGACACGATAGTCAATGGTGGGGTAATAATCAACTTTACAGTTGTTCAACTAGGGGGTACTCCCCACACAACATGGTAGTAAATAATCAACTGTGGTGTGGATTAGGATCAGTGCTGAGTTGACTATGGCAGGATTCGGATGACACAATAGTCAAAACAACTGACAATTGTTTCCCCCACACCAGTTGTTTATTGTGTCATCCGAATTGAGCCATTGTCTCATCAGGGAGCTAAAGCCAACTGAAATCTTATGTAGGCTGACAAGACCTGTAGTGCGCTTAGCTGTGACACCTCTGGAGGAATTGACTGGACTATTCAAAGGCTCTTATCTGATTTTTCAGTCCTAGACTTCTGCGAGACTGGAGAAATGGAGGTTCTGCCAGCGATTTCTCCTCTGAATCAAATGGTGAGGTCTCAATGAGCACCTTCCTTGGCTTCGGACAGGTTCGAACCTGAAAGTTCGGACAGGCCTTCAGGTTCTCAAGACATCTCTGATATGGTATCTGTGACTGCCATCTTTTCTTCTACCATGCTCCTTCACATTTAACAGCTGCATTGTAGGCAAAAACTCAATAGCTGAATCTTTCTGTCATTGCATTTCCATTTTGGGAAAATCTTCTCCTGTACAAGACCTAGATGGTGCCATTCCTTTTTTACTCCTTGATCTGCTGTGCCTGAGAAATTTAATGTTGTGGCAATAGAGCCTCCATCAGCAGTATGTTTTGCCAAAGCGAATGTTTGAATCTGGGCATAATCTACCTGCATGATTGCAGTCCATTTTGACATCGGTGGGGCTACTCAGTCCTACAGTGTATCTATAAAGAGGGAAAGGAAATAAGGTGTCCTGGGTTTCAGTGTTTTGAATTATAAATACGCTTCACTTATACTGCTCAGTGTCTGAAAGAGGTTATTGTCTCTTTAAAGGTAAAAGAAGCCCTTGTGATCATAATGATGCTTGTATTTTCGGCTTGCCTGTTCTGGGTGGGGCATGGAAAAGGCAATATTTGCCTGCTGTGTAGTTCTATTCTTTTCATGTTTGTGCTTTGCATTATCTTTCCCCTCCATAAATTTAACAGATGCCTTATGGATTTATGTCAGGCTTTCACATCAGTTGTCAGAATACATGAAGATGTTGGATGAATTTTTAAAAAGTCGCCAGCAGTGTCTTGTTTGCATTGCTAAGATGTGAGTTCAAATGCTAACATGTGGTTCAAAATAAGGGGAAAGGTCAGTTGTTGTTGTTTTTAATTAAGCCCAGAAGACCTTCCTTCATCCAGATCCATAAAAAAGCCTTACCCAAATTACTTTGGGGATGCTTTTTCTACCCCTAGCTAAATTCCAGTGTATCTCGTGGTAGTGAAATGTCCCTAAACAAAAGCCAGGGTATGATGTTGGAAATCGTTTGCTTCCCTGGATCAGCCCTTCTTTGAAAAATGCCATGGGACATATATATTGTTTGTTTTGTTTTGTTTTGTAGCTTTTTGAAGTGTTGTAGTGGTTTTAATTGTACAGATTGTGTGTATGTTGTATGTTTTTGCTGTTTTAATTTTTGTATATTGTTTTTAATTGTTTTTAATCCTATGTAAACCGCCCAGAGAGCTTCGGCTATGGGGCGGTATACAATATATATATATATATATATATATATCCCAGTGTATTAACATTGGCTGGGACAAGAAAGGACCCCAATGGCAAAAATAACTAGATTTCTTGATTTAATTTTTGGTTTTCAAGAAGGCACTTACATCTGTGTCTCTGGTGCAGTTTCTGTTGGATTTATTTTACCTCCTGCACTTTTCACTGGCTGGGATAAAAACATCTGAAATGCAAGATTCATGAGGGATTGGGGGGTGGCATTGGGGTTTTTCCCCCCCTCTCAGGTACTTTTTTGGGTACAGAAAGAAAACTGTAAATGGGAAGTGACTACAGTTTCAAGGTGATGTTTACAACTGTGCTGGTAACAATATCCTGGAAGGACTACATTGTACTTCTGTATAAATACTGCAGCACAAAGTCCACCAGGCCTAAATGGGGCTATTGGCAGCCATAAATTGGGGCACCACTTCTTTTTTTTCTGAATGCACCCACCAGCTTACAATCCTTTGACTCAAGGTGATGAACTTCAGTATATGGTTTGCCTTTGTATGTATCAATCCTCCCTATAGGTGTAGCACCAGGGTGGAGGTGGGGATGGATAAGGACTTTGGTGTGTAAACCCTCCTGATGCTACTTTGCCTAAGAAGAAATCTTCCATAAACCCTCTACTCATGTGCCATGGTCCCAATCCTGGTTGGGGGGCTCCATGGCTGCTAGCTGTAGTTTTAAAAAAAACCTGATACAATGCCAAACCATGTGCATAACATTGCAGATAATTTGGCTCTGAGAAAGAGAAAAGAGATAAGATGCAGGGGTGTTACAAACTGCTCCCTTGAGGCAGTTTAGCTACCCCATTTTGAACAGGTTTTCCCAAGTTGCCTGCCTGCCCAGCTGTTGAACGTACAAGCTTCTTTTGGAGAAACTCTGGCAGCATGTAATGGCTCAGCCTTCCCCAACCTGGTGTTCTTCAGATGTTTGGGGCTACAATGCAGGACCCCCTTTTCACTTCCTTTCTTTCCCTCCTCCCCCCCTGTTCCTCCCTATGGATTTGCAGTGGAGGCTGGCAGCTCCAATATGAATGGGGCTGTGAATCTGCTCTAGGTTTCAGCCAGAACTAAGGGAGATATCCAAGGTGCTGAATCCAAGCCCCACCATAGGTTCAGCACCTTGGATAACTCCATTAGAATTCTGTCTGGTTCTGATTGAAACCTACAACAGATTCACAGCCCCACTGACATCAGAGCCATCAGCCTTCACTGGTAGGTTGCCAGGTCAAAGTCAGGTGGCTCTTGCCTGAGTTCTGAAGTGATTGTGTGCAGAGGGCTTTTGAAATTAGACTGAGGGTTATATCTGCTGAAACTCAGCATTTAAAGTACTCAAATTAGAAGGCCAGCCTGCAACCTAGATATCAGTGCTATTCCCAGACAGAATAGAGGATTCAGCAGCTAAGGCTTCTCTGAGCTGTTTCTACACAGAATTGTTAGCAAGTCTACTCTCTGAACACATGCCCATACAAATGCTCAGATCTACGCATCCAAGGGACCCTTTGGAGTTGGACATGCCCCATCTAGATAGATTTATCCCAATCCCTCCCACAGGGGCATATTCAAACAGGGAGGTTAGTTTTATTGATCAGGAATCAAAGTGTACAAATTATCAATCATGGGGAGTTCACTCGCTACGATAATAATGAGTCACTTCTTCTAATGTGGATTCGATTAGATCATACAAGATGAACAATCCCAAGTATGCTAATCAAGCAAAATATTCATCAAAAATAAGGTAACCTGACTATACACAGTGCACGGAATGCCATAGTCAATGTACTTGTACAGCACCTTTTCCACAATACGTTGTGCTCAAAGTGGTTTTCAACACAAACAAATGCAAACAAAATGTAGGGGGAAATGTTTATATATTTGTTTGTTACATTTCAACAGTCTCTGGACAGTTTAAGAGAAAGCTTAAAACCATAAAATAAAATAACACTGCAAATGAAACTGTAGGTTTGTGGTTTTGGATGCTTCTGACAGTGGATTCAAAAGGACTGATACAGGATGGACCTGATCCCACCAGTGCTTCTCGGTGGCTGCAGAGTTTGTCTGGTCACTGTACTTAATACCAATTTCAGAGGAATAAAAATAAACTTGGGGATATGTAAATGTGTCTGGGTGTATTCAAATCTGTTTCCTGATGATGCCTTAAGCTAATCATGTGGCGTTTAATTTGGTGCTGTTTGGTGAATTCATATTTTTTAATCTCTTCCTGCCTGCGTGACCACATGCAAAAGGTCCCTTGTGAAGTCCACTAGCCAAATGTGCCTCACTTAGCCCAAGATCCAAGCCCCTGGGGCTCATATTGATGTCAAGTGCTGAGATGAGCTTCTTAAAGCAACAGTATCATTTCAGGCCAAAAGCTGGCGTGAGCTGGCTTTTCTGGTCTGTGCCAAACGGATTGCCAACACAGCCCTTCGGTGTGCCATTGTCCCCTGTCTGCTATTATGAGCAGGGTTCGAGATGTACCATCAAATAGGTGGGGGGGAGGGGTGACTTGGATTAAAGGACCTGGTGGAGTAGGGAGGCAGTGGTGGCTAGAAGTCACCGCTGCATCGAGAAATTTCAGTGCGTGGCTTCTCTCCTTTCTGATGCATTTTCCCTTCTCTCTCTCTCTCTCTCTCTCTCAAAAAAAAAAAAAAACCTGCGAAAGTGCTCTTTAAAAACAGAAGTGAAACTGGAAGGTTCATAATTTCTCTCCCGGCAGCCCTACTTCAAAGCCACGCAGTATCTCAGTACCTGAACATACAGATAATTTAATAAAAATACAGAATCTATTTCCTCTTTCCCCCTTCTCTTTCATCACCCCTTCCAGGACAAGAAATGGTAGTCTTTTTAGAAGCTTGTACACATGCATCGTGTTCTGACAAGAAAGACTGGATTTCAACACCCTCTATTTCCTATCAAAAAAGCTTACACGGAACAACAAACTTCATTAACTGCCCGCTCACGGTTTTATTATGTTGACTTCACTACACTAATGAGATTGCGTTCCACGTTTTGGGCTAGTGTGGCATATCCGAGATTATATGTTTGCATCTCTTGGAAAACGCAACCAAAACACGTGACTGTAGCTACCCCCCAAGTGAATAAAATGCAGCAGTATTTCCGTATTATACTGTATTTCTATGTGAAGGTTTTCCAGACAGTGAGAAAAGTGATGGGGAAACCCAGGCCAGGGTCAAGGGTAGGCATGGTTGGGCAGCTGCTGATGACCACATCCCAGCAGGGCCCCACTGACAAGAGCCTCATGGAGTTACTCCTCCTCTTCACCATGGCAACATGGCAGTGGTGACAAAAAGGACCAAAGGATGCCATGGCCTACTTGCTCACAGGCTCTCCATCTGTCAAGAGCAAGAGCAAGAGCAGCTGGTGGAAATGGTAGTGAGGAGGTAGACTCACTGAAGGAGGGGTCCCGTAGAGAGTGTCTTAACTGAGGGCACTCCAAAACCTGAATCCAGCACCTTAGGAAGCCTTAATTGTTTTAAGTCCAGCTTCTGTTAAAGGCTTTGGAGGTGGGGGTGGAGGTGACTGGCAACTCTACAGCAGGGAATTAAAGAATTAGGGGAGTATTTCCTTAGGCCCACATGCCACTCCTGCTCGTTTTTACAGTCAAGTTATAAACAAGCCCTGATTGGAAAAGTTTGCACACTGCTTATGAACGTGGCCATCGTAAACTACCTCAGTATATTTGAGCCTGAAGTAATTATGTGCCATTTTGGTTGGTAACTTTGGGTGAACAGAGACCCTATTCTTCTCAAAGGGGTGGGGGGGGGATGGATTAAGTGGCAAGTTGGCTTGACTCCAGACAATACTAAATCTCTTAAAGGAGCAAATGCTTTCTTCAACTTTTAAGCATTGTTCCAAAGCAGGGCTGTGAAAGACTGTAAATAACATTAAGATAAAGAAATCAAACACCTTTCCATTCAATAGCAGCATGAAAATAGAAACTCTGTTTCACAAAGGCCTCTCGATTATTATGGTTTTGCCTGCCTATGGATTCCGGCCTGCCCTGTGGTCAATAGTGTGGCTTTACAATGCACTGCAGAAATAATTGCTCTGATTTGAACATGGTACTCCAAATTGTTGTGGTTTATTATTATTATTATTATTATTATTTACATTGATATACCGCCCCATAGCCAAAGCTCTCTGGGCGGTTTGCAAAAATTAATAGATTGAACATTAAAAAGTCAATATACAAAATTTAAAAGCATAAAATATAAAACAGCTGATATTTAAAACATTTTAAACTGTTAAGCCTGGCCACAAAGTCAGTTAATACCTCAACTTAAGCTGATAAAATGCCTGGGAGAAAAGAAAAGTTTTGACCTGGCGCCGAAAAGATAGCAGTGTTGGCACCAGGTGGGCCTCATCGGGGGAAATCATTCCATAATTGGAATTTTTATGAGCATGCTAGTCCTCTTGTCACATTTTTCCTAAATCTGTCAAGGAAATCGTCTGGAGAACAGTATCATAGGCATGTGATACAGATTAAATTGTGCTTGTTCTGAACAGTTGTTAAATCATTTATTTATTTATTTATTTATTTAAAAATCTGGGACAGAACTGAACGTGATGGTGCACTGAAAGTAACACATTGAAGTGGGAAGGGATCGGTTAGTAAGATTTTTCATGGAAAATGTTGAGAGGTTTCTTTGCATGCAGGACCATTGTTAGAGGGGCTGGGAGCTGCTATCTCCACCCACAACCAAATTGAGTGGGGTGAACTGGGAGGCTTATGTGCTTATTGACATACCATTCTCAAAGAGCCATGGTGTTCCAGCAAGTGTCTCAATCGTCAGATGGAGCCCTACTCAAAGTAATTTAATTGTTGGGTGATGATGTGGTTGATGCTAGAAGGGGCAGGGCCTTCTCAGTGGTGGCATCCTTGCAGACAGATTCCCTTCCACAAGGAGCTTGGAAAGCTGGGTTAGTTTTGGTTTTCAAGAGAATGGTTAAACTATTGTTCCAGTGAGCATCTGGGGATATGAGATGTCTAATTCTAGTCTTCAGAAGTTACATTGGAATCCCCTCATAGTATGGGTTTTGAATTCTACTTTCTTTTATGTGTGTATGTTTTATCCTAATGTGCTTTTATTGTGTTTGTTATCCACCTGAGGCTTTTTGAATCATGTGTCATGATACAAATTGAAATAATGTGATATGATTATTATGGAGGCTAGGGACTCATTCACCCAAGTTTATTATTTATTTATTATTAACATTTATATACCACCTTACCTGCTAAAAAAATCATGGCAGTGTATAATGATTTAAAACAATAAAAGCAACATTAAAAACTGTAAAAACATTGGAACAAAACTTTTAAAAACTACACAATTTAAGAGGTTAAATTTATGTTAATAGGCTTTAAGCTGATTGCATTATTCTGAAGGCAACATTGTATAGCACTTCTTCGCCTTTTGTAGTACTATGTCATTAATACATTAATAGTAGCATCTGTTCTCAAACACCCCTTGTTTCATGATTCATCACACCTTGCAATAGTAATTTCCAACCACACCTGGGTACGTTCCCATGTAGGGTTAGCACCTCTTACACCTGATGGAGACTTTTACATCTCCCATGTTGTGGGAGACAAGGCAGCTGCAACTACTGCTACCTGATCACTCCTTGGTTGTTTTGCCTGCCTTTTTGCCCATCTGCTGTGAGACAGACCTGGAGACCTGTTTGCCACAGGAGGGAGGACTAGGAAATTGGATGTGGGAGCAAATGCAGCTCTCTTGCCTAATGGTGTTCTGGGAGACATAAAGGCCTCAATCTGAGGTAAGAAGTTAACAGAGCTTTTCTACATGAGGAATTTATTGTGCATTCATCATTCCTCACTCATATTTTTATGAGTTTTTAGATGATGTCATGAGCCTCTCATTTCACTTCTGTTTTTAAAGAGCACTTTTCCAGGTTTGTTTTTTTAAGAGCAGGGAAAATACAGTATTATTTCTGAAAGTGAAACAAAATGCACTTCTTTACTTGTGCAATTACATTATTCTGCTATACTGCAGCAGCACTTAGAGGTTATATAGTGGAAAAGCAGAAAGAAAAAGCTCTTTGTGTAGAGCTTGGATCTTAATTGTGCAACCAAACCAAAAGTAGATTCAGTAGAGTAATAGCCTCATGTAGAAAAAAAATTATCTAACAAACTTCAGATGGCATGCCCTTTCAGTCAGAGACCTATCTTGTATGCTCATGTTGAAAAGCACTTGGGCATTGAGTTAAGAATATTTTAAAATGTCTTAAGTGCTGGACAGTCCTTATCCTGTTTAATATCAAATAAATCTGTAAACTCTAGAGAATCTACAGTTGGATTTTATAGTTTTTTTCTTATAGACCAAAACAGCTACTGTTGCTTTTTCTGTAAATCTTGTTACTCCACTTTGAAGAGGGATCAGGTACAGCTTGGAGGCAGTGCCTCAGTTCGGATGACACGCTAATCAACCGAGGGGGGAAGAGGCAACCATCCGTTGTATTGCTTATTGTGTCATGTGGAGGGCAACACACACCGCACACACAACTGACGGTATGCTATTTTGGGCAATTAAACAATGGAAACAAACAACGGGATGCTCAGTTGTTTACCCCGAAATCCGTTGCTTAAAGTGTCATGTGTCAGGAAACCCCCCCCCCCCCCGTGTACTATTCCACTCGGTCATAGAGTTCGCCGGTAGGAGCAGCTGAAACCACCACCCCCGGCCGCTTCTATACACCCAGCAGAACTTGCGGTGCATGATGGGATATGGCCAGAGGACTGAGGGAGGGAGGAGGGAGGAGACGCAGCAGCCCAGAAGGACGCCGGGACGTTCAGCCGTGTGATGGGGTGAGGGGCAACATGTTGTGTGGCGCGCACCAGCAAAATAACGTACGGTGTGTGTGTCATTAACCCTTCAGTTGTCTAAAGTGTCGTCCAAACACACCGCGTGTCTTGCCCAAGGCCATCCAACAGGCCCACATGTGAGCTGGGGATGTGAACCCAAGTCTTGGCCAAGCATATTGTTGATTAGGCCAACGAAGTTTCCCATGCCTAATACCCTTCTGTGGAAAGATACAACTGAAGTTATGGCCTGGCTGTTTTTCCTAACTATCCTGTTCATTGTCCTTTTCTTAGCCTAAGCAAGAGAGAAGTACAAGAGAGACCTGTGATAATTTAGTGTATCTTCCATCCTAAAAGGAGTTCTAGTCAGGGGGTAGGGATGTACAGATTGTATAAAATAATTCCTTCTGTATTTCACGGATTGTATGGTGTCTTTTGTTCCATGATCCCTTCATCGACAGAGTTGGATGGAGGTCAGTTTCCAAATTTGTACAAATTCGCATTTGTGCAAATTCGTATTTGCAAATATGCACAAACTGTCCCAATATATGCAAATCCCCCCCCCCCAATACACATTGAACCTATGGGGGAAGTGAATGTTTTGGCTGTTCATTTTTAAAAATGCATATTTTTCTATTACTACATTTATGCAAACTTCCAGAAAATTAGAAAAACAGTCCGCAAGTCTGCGGAATCCACCTCACTGGGGGAAAAACTGGTCCGCAGCAGAATCCACGGATTGGATTCATAAAAATCTGAATTCATTTGATTCCATTGCGGGGTTTTCCAACATCCTTTATCTAGGCTTTCCACCCTCTTTCCCCCTTTTCTATTACTAAACGTTCTGTAGATGCTTCATAAACAATCCTCATTGGGCTGTTTGTCCCTTAGCATTATTTTTCAAATATATTTTTGGTACTTCTGGATTTCCCCACGCAGGCTGATTTCTGCATCATAGTTTTCAGTGGCTCTCTTTCAGTTACAATGCTGTCGACAATCACCACCTGTGTTTGCTATGATATGTCCACACATGCACACTTAAATTTTAAGATATGCATAGACAATGGCCTTTTTATTTTATTTTTAAAGGAAACATGACAGCCTTTGATACTAATGATTTAAGATAACTACAGGGAGTGGTGCATAGAATTACAGAATGTACTTGCTGTGTTCTGTTTTGAAAAGACTGATGGTTTTCAACACTGTAACCTGTCAAGCAAAATACAAAATCATCGGTCTGGTTCTCCCATTTTGGTTGTAAAGCTGCCCTGCCCTCCTGCTTCTTTGCCTAACCCACCCAACATTATTAATCTGGAGGATGAGTATTACCAGATTCTGGCACTTTCTCTTCCAGTTTCACTGGGAACCTTATTCTTGGTCCTGACAAGCCACTGTTCATAGCATCCATACTGGTGGCTGTATTGTAGCCAGGCTGGGCATTCTGCAGAATCAAGTATAGCCTAAAGTATTTGAATTTGGGTTTTACCACTTCACATTGGCGATGGGAAACCATATTTTCAAATGTTTTTCCCGCATTAAAACACAAACACAACCTGTCTGTATGTAGCAACTACCACATCAAGAGAGGGGGGAGATTAGTGTATACCTTCCTGATGTGCTAGCTTGCTCCACATTTTTGTATTTCATGTTGGGAAAACATTCAAAAATATAATCCCCACCCCCACCTGTAGATTGAAATGGTGTAACAAAGTAGACTACTTTCTTCATAATCTGCAACTAGTATCTTAGCTTTCCTTTATGGGGCACATTCAATTTATCAAGCCCAAAACCAAGGGCTGCAGTTTTTGTTTTTATTAGATTCTGGGCACTAACCAATAACTTATGAAATCTTTTCATTTGTGTTTTGCCTTCCAGCTTTAAGATTTGATAGTCATTGATGATCTTCTCTAAAGATTTTCCAGTCTGCCAGCATTGAAAATGCCCTCTTTCAGCTGTTATCTTTGTTTCCTTTTGAAATAACAAATCAAGACAAGAGCACAGATATTCTTCTCTATCCATCCCCTTGCCCTTTGCAGGACTAAAAATCCTACTTAATCTTTAAGGAGTTAGCATTATTCCCTCCCCCGACACACACACCCCTTTAAAAGTCCTGTTCGTCTCTTAAAATCTGTCTCATGTTGTTGTGGTCTGCAGATCATTGCTTCTATAAATTTCAAGACATTTCTCCACCACCACCTGTTTTGTGTGATGCTGGGCAGGTGTTTGAAATTTGCAAACAGTTGTTGCATGTCCCTGATATGGGCGTTGAAGGTAAATTTTACAGATAAATTCTGTCTACTGCAAATTCTTCCATTTGGAAGAGATGGAACAACTGGAGCCCTGCAATGCAATGTTACAGTCACAATTCCGGCCATTCCTTTCCCTTTCCTCCCTGGGTTTCTGGATTTGCCCAGCTCCACCATCATTCCATGCTCTATTGAGCATGTCTAGTCATCATTAGGCCGTTCGTGGTGTTTCCCCTTGAGGGTTTTCTTCTAAATGTTGTTTTTTGTTTTCATTTCGTGGTACTTCTGTGAACCCCAGTGTTACTCCAAGTCTGCCATTACCTGCCACTTGAGCATTTGTGATTGGCTATGTAAGCATGGACACCCAAAGACCCTAAGTGGTAATAGAATACTAATGATTACTGCAGTAAATGTGCTTTACTGCAAACCAGAGCAGCCCTACAATGAAGTGGCCTGATGCGGGTGGATGAGGCAGTGAAGAATGGGGAGAGCGGTGAGTTGCACTGCTCTCTCCAGCCAAAGGGCCCACCATGCTGGCTGGCTGGCCAACCAGCTACTCTCTTTCTCCCTCCTCCCCACTGCATAGTACTGCCTCCTGTGGTGCCCACTTGCCCACCTCTTTCCTGGCTGGGCGGCTGGCCAGGACGCTTCTTCCACCAGCTGCAAAGGCCTCCTGGCTGGGTCAGCCGCAATATTGCGGGAGGTTTGACTCTGTCATGACTGTATTTCGGCCAATTCTATCAGGATGCCGCCATGGTTGGCAAGCAGGGAGGGAGGGGAGAGGAGGAGGAGGAGCCACTGCCTGGTCGTTCGCTTGCCCACCCGGCCGCTCTCGCGGTGTGCCTCAGCCTCAGGGGCCCTGCAAGAGGTCACCTCCCCCACCAGCAAGAGAAATGGAGGTGCCGCACATGTCCCTGGAAGGGCAGCCCCAGCCCCAGCCCACCTGGCCTGCAACAGGGCAGGTCACAGGTGCTTCTTGCACCAACTGCCAATGTAAGCATGCACAGGCAGGGCAATGAGAGCTGGGAAGGCAGCCACAGCAGCGTTGACTACAGTAGCTACTACAGTAGCTGGCCGATTGACTGGCTGAGCCAGCATGGGCAAGTGGGCAGCCGTGTTGCCTCTTTACAAACATGACTGAACTGTGAGTTTACTGTAAAGGAGTCGTGAACTTGACCAAGTGGAGGGTTGGTATTGTTACATCCTGTTCTATAAAGACTCTAGATTCATGTACTCTGTTCTCAAAATGCAATTATGTTGACAGTGAACTAAGACTTCTTTGAGTAAAATAATTTTGTTTTTAATACCAGCTTAGTCCCTCTTTATCATATATTAGGTTCCCGTGGCACTACCATTTCTCACCCCTATAGGAATCAGTGTTAACAAGCTGTGACCTAATTGAATTTGGTGAGAGATCAGCAAAATCAAGTTTATTTCCTTTGGCACTGAGTTCACAAAAAGGGCCTTCTCCACTTCACAATGTAACTTTTTAGCCTACCCACCTTCCCAAGGATCTCATCCAATATTTGTCCTCACAATAGCTCTTGAGAGAGAGGCTAGACTGAGAGATTGTGTCTTACCCAAAGCTACCCAGACACAGGGACTCAAACCCAAGCCGAATACAATATTATGTGACTGTTCATTTCCACAACCAACCCTGAGAAGTTTAATGCTGGGGGGGGGGGGGGGTTGTCACAATGCCAGATTTTTTATCCCACAACACCTCCATGGAGCAGCTGCTTATTCTTCATATAAGATTCAAATGTTGAAGGCCGCCCACTTAAATAACATTTTACTTTAAAGCTTACACAGTTATGCATGTCCAAACAGATTCACATATGCCAAGCACATCATGTGATCACTCAGCATTTGGTTCTCAAACAATTCCACTGAAAAACATTGCTTTAGAGATGTGTTCTTCATGCAAACCACTATGACTTCCCCATGACCATAAGTGTGGCTCTCTGCCCCTCTCTTTTGTTGCAGTAGCTGCTCACACTTAGCAGGGCTTCTCTAGCTCTGTCGCGTTGTTTGTTTTAGTGTTGAGCTGGCTGCTGTGATCTGGGCTACTAGAATTGGCTTCGCAGATGTGGAGTCAGGAGATCTGCCACTCTTGTCAACCGTAAGGTGGCAGGAGGAAGAGCAGAACACAGGAGCAACCAGCCAATTGGCTGTGGGGGGAAGGAGCCCAAGAGGCAACAAGCAATGTAATTGACTAGCTGCGCTGATACACTTTGCAGGTGCTGGAGGTGGAGGAGAAATTGGATGTGCAGATGGGAGAGCCAGCAATATCGACATGCACTGAGAAATTCTGCAGCACTGAGTAGATTAGAGTACCCTCTCTGTGATAAGAAAAAGATCCATGCAAATCCACGGACCAAGTGATCCTGTCAGAATTTGTCTGACTGGTGTATTGGTGACCAACTGATGAGGCCTTGCTTGGATCACATGGAGGGAGATCGAGAGGAAGAGCAGCCTGGATTGCTCCTGCCTGGAAAATAATTCTTCACACATACAAGGTGTCATTTCAAGTTGCGGTCATCCACTAATGGACATTCATGAGTGAAAAATACCGTCGCCTTACAAGGAGGCCTCTTGGTTGACCGTGACCCCATTGTTTTCTTGTGGATTATGTGCAGCTCCTTCATATCGTAGAAATCAAGAAACATACAGTACTCATTAACTGCGATGTCAGCAGCACCAAATGTTCTCTCTGTTCCCTCAGGCACCGGTGTGTGTATTTTAATCAGTGTTTTACTTGAGCTACAGCAAAAGCGGTAGTAATTAATCAGTAAAATACACGATTAATCACAGTAATTAATGAATTTCATGCTTTCGCCCCTAATCATTGCTCTCATATTCATGAATCGGGACAAACTGAGGCAGTCGCAAGGAAGTAACTCATACAAGGTCACCCAGGAAACCGAGCAGAGGAATACAAGGCCTATAACCACAAATTATCCTACAAATGGAAAATACACTATATTTGCCTGCTTGAATGTTTTCTAAGCTACTAGTACTAAATTAAGTGTACATTCTGTAAGGCTAGATATATCCGTTGCTTTAAGTGTGCCTTCAAGGCTGAAGGCAACGGAATTCCCTCAGGCCATCATTCTGTGCTGCAACTTTGCTTGTGCTCTCTGTAAATACCATGCCCCATGTTTGGACCACTAGGTATAAAATGTCCCCATTTCCATACATTTCTAGTAATTGTATCTTCTAGAATATCTATGGATATTCTGCCTGGTGTGGAGAATGTGGATAGGGGGACGTTTTTCTTCCACTTCCATAATACTAGAACCTGGGGTCATCCCATGAAGCTGTTTGGTGGGAGATCCAGGACAGGTGAAAGGGTGTCCTTCTTCACACAGTGTATAAAACTAGAATTCACTGCCTTAAGATGTAGCGATGGCCACCAATTTGGATGGCTTTAAAAGGGGGTTAGATAAATTCCTGGAACAGAAGGCTATTGATGGCTACCAGTTCTGATGACTATGGGCTACCTCCAGTATTGGAGGCAGTAAGCCTATAGACTCCAGTTGCTGGGGAACATGGGTGGGAGGTGCTGTTGTACCAGGTCCTACTTGTGGGGCAACAGCTGCTTGGCCACTGTAAACAGAATGCTGGATTAGATGGATCCTTGATCTGATCTAGCATGGTTCTTCTTATACTAAACGTAAACTACAGAGCTATACAAGGACATCGAAGGGGGCTGTTTCTCAATGGCAGACCATCTGCTGCATATGCAGGAGGTGCCCAGTTAACAGCTGCTGCCAGTCAGTGTTGACCAAGGGTCTGGCTCTGTATAAGACAGCTTCCTATGTTCCTGATTCTGACCTTGCAACCCTGTTTGAGAGATGTGTTCCTTGAACACACGCAGACATCCGGTTATTAAGGGAGGAAAGCTATATGCATGGAGGACTTCCATCCCAATAACATCTATATCGAAAGTGAAAATAAATTTCAAATCTAAATGCTATGAAATCCTTGATAGAACTCAGGTGTTTCCAAAGCATCTGAATGCTGTTCCTAAACTGTCCAGGGTATTCATGTGTCGTTGGCAGCAGCACCTCACAAGGGCTCCCAGTGTGGCAGGAGGGCATGCGCAAGTCTTGTGGGTCCCTGGTCAACAGCTGGTTGGCCAGTGTGTGAACAGAGTGCTGGACTAATCCAGCATGGCTCTTCTTATGTGGAATGTAGGGCTTTTCCAGCATCCTTTTGGACAGCTGGTACAAACAAACAAAAACATGCAACCCTATTAATTGTTTTCCAAATAATAGCTTAGTTGCCTTTTTTTTTTTTTTAAAGGGATTTAGAACTAAATACTTATTCAATATCAAGCTTGGTTCCACCTGTGAGCAGTACAAAAAGCCTTCCCAATATACTGGCTGAAGGTGTTTGAAGATGGAGCCTAGTGTATGTCTCTGAGTAGTGAGTTACATTGGAAAGCGATCACAATCCATAAACCCCTTGCTTTCCACCCTCCATAGTTCTAATCAGAAACAGTCCTCTATTTCAAGGCATACTCCATTTTAAGGGCTCTCTGCTTCAATTTAAAGATAAAGGACGATAAGAAGCTGGGAGAAGCAGAAGCCTTAAGGTTGGCCATCAACAGTTAGCATCTGGACAACAGACTGCACAGGTCATCTGATTGCAGATCATCTGATTACTATCTTTTCGATTATGGTGAGATATGTTGTCTTTCTGTTTACATTACAGTGATTCTAAATATGCATCTATATGCCAATTTTATACAAATGCCTTCTTTTGTGACATTGTGTATGTGACTACCCTACTAGAGAGTGCAGGAAGTTCTGCAGAACAAGGCCTCAGCTGCCCAATTTGAGGGAGTATTCCCTGACATACGTAAGGACCAGTTAGTGCAGACATTTCAGGATGAGAACCAGCATCTGTACCATCGACTGAAATGTTAATGGTACAGATGCAATAAAACCAGTTGTATATGTTCTCTGAAGTTCGTGCTTCTCAAAAGGCAAACGGAGGCATTCATTACCATATGTGGTGTTGTAATGCCAATTGTTTCAAAGTCTGCTGCAGAAGAAACCTGGAGCGGATTGCTAAAATCGAAATTCATAGTGCCAATAATAAGTCTTCATTGCAGAGCACTAGAAAGAGTTGTGAAGGAAGTAACACATAGTAGGCTGCTACATAAGAATATAAGAAGAGCCATGCTGGATCAGACCAAGGGTCCATTTAGTCCAGCACTCTGTTCACACAATGGCCAACCAGCTGTCGACCAGAGATCCACAAGCAGGACACTGTGCTACAGCACCCTTCTACCCATGTTCCCCAGCAACTGGTGTATATAGCCTTACTGTCTCTGATACTGGCAGTAAGCCAAAGTATCAGAGTAAGCTAAAGTCTATTTTCTTTCAGGGCTGTTTCACAACTTTTTATTTAACATTCGACAACTGCAACTTCCAACGATGACTTATATGTGCAAATGGTCAACTTCAGAGACAACCCCAGAGATGGTCCTTCTGTATTGCTCCAAATCACCTGAAAAGCAGTGCTTTTTAGTAAGGTCGGTTCACATAGTCATTTTCTAGTCCTCAAGTGTATAGTTTTCAAATGTAAAGAAACTGTTGGGCATAGAAGTGTGAGCCAGCCCTGGTCTCCAGAATATTCAACGAAGGGATACAAAAGCAATTACCTTGCTTCTGCTTAAGTATTAATTATGATTGATACTTTTTTGTTATTATTGTAAGCTCTTAATAATACAGTTGCAGCTGCAAAGCAAGGATCCAATCACTTATCTGAGTAACAAGCTATCTGAGCCCCAAAGAACTCTCTACTTAAAAGCAATGACAAGGTACAAAGGCAACTTGAGACAAACAGGTGAGAATCCGGAGGAGGGAGGCAGAAGTCATGCTGATTAGTTCTCTCCTGTTTACACAATGAGGATGCCACCTTCCTTGGTAGAGCCTACAGCTGTTTTCTCCAGATTGCATCTCTCCAGGAGAATGCAAAGAGCTAGCCAAGGTAGGAATCTTGCCCTTGGAATGCAGCTTAGCTTGCTAAGCAGTAGGTACAACTACAGCAGGGGAAATAAATAGTCATTAGGCAGAGCAACTCTGACACCAGTGCCCATGGAACTGCATCAACATTGCACTAATGAATGCAGGGTTTTTTTCCCCCAAACTCCTGACACCTGGCACACTTTTCTGAATTAAAAATTGGGGCCCCAGATGCCCAAAATGGTTTGCTGTGGAGAATGAGTAAGACTACGAATTGCCCACACTCAAAAGAGCACGTCCCCTCACCCCACACCCGCCATATCTCTGCAGGAGTCCCTGTTCTGGGTGTGCTTTGTAATTGGGAGACTTAAATCAATTTACTTTGAACTGAAGTGATCTAGTATCGTTCTCATATACAGTAGGGTTACTCCTTCCAACAGACTGAACGGAGGGGAAGGACTGTAGCTGTAGAGCTCACCCTTCGCATGCAAAAGTTTCCAGGTTCAATACTGCAGGTTCATCTGCATTTATGGCTGGAAAAGACTCCTCTGTGGAATCTTGCTTTGTTTGTTTCTTATGACACAGCCATGAACCCTAAGACACAGTTTGGACAGTACTGGATTGATGATTTCATATGCAGCCAAAATCTTCTTGAAAAGCATGTTACCTAGTTAATTTTTAAAAAATGTGGCCCGTCCTTTTTAAGCTCTCTTATTCACAGAACAGAAATGTTAAATATGTAAAGGGTTAATAGAAGTCAATGTAATAAGGGGGGGGGGGGGGAATGTTTGCACAGATAAACCTGCCAGAGCAGACAATGCTCTATTTGCATTCATGAAAATTCACAAAAAGATATTGCCAATGCGGAAGTCCAAAGGTTAAGACTTCAGTTGCACATCCCCAGGCTGAAGCTGAGGGTCAGGTTTTGGAGTGTTTTAAACGCCAGATTCAGAACTCCTGTGCAGCTGTATGAAGACCAAAAAGCAAATACAAAGATCATTTTTTTATGTCTGATTTATATTATATCATTCAAAGGAATCATTTTACTGCCAAAGAGCTGTTGTGATCTAGTGGTCATGTGCACAAACTATGAAAGGCAAATTCCCAATCCAAATCTTAGTTTGTCCATGAACTCACTAGAGAGCTTTAGGCAAGGCGCTATTCTCTTGGCCTTGGCCTCCCTGTTTGCAATATAGAGCCGGTAAGGCTGAACTACCTTGCAGGGTTGTTGGAAAGACTAATAACATATATGAGTCAGGTTGCCAACTCCTGAATGACAACAATTTAGGATCTGGGCAGGGTCCTGGGAACAGAACCTTGCAGTTTGGGGGGGGGGGGTCAAAGTGGCAGGGGTGTCACAACGGCGGAACCAGCAACAGCTGCGGGGAGGGTTGCAGCAATGACTCTTCTTCTCCTGCCTTAGGTGGTGGGGGAGCTTGCACCCCCAGTACTTTAAAGCAATATCTGGATTTTGTGAAATCTGTCCCGTGCATGTTTTGTGGAGTATGCATTGTGCGGTGTCGTTCATTCACAGCTGGCTTCGAATTTTGCCTCCATTATGCAGAAAAATATGCAAATTCCGCAAGAGTTTGCAACAATTTACATAATTTATGTTAGTACGTAACATTTAGCATATTGCCCCCCCATTCCAATCCACTTTTAATAATAATAATAATAATATATTTATTTATTTATTTATAACCCGCCTAACAACAAATATAAAATACAAGTACCACAAAATAGATTAAATATTAAAACAAATAAAAATTAATACATCATAAAAAACATATGTGTATATTTTCCAGTATGGCATATGTCTCTGCAGAAAGGTGAATATTTTCCTGCAATTAAATTTCCGTAAATTTTGGGAAAGTTAAAAAAAAAAATCTGAAGACGGTGCAGACTGGGGAGGGTCCACAGCTAATTCTACAGGTCAGATTCTT
The DNA here is from genome assembly GCA_029215795.1 of Anniella stebbinsi. NCBI lineage: Eukaryota > Metazoa > Chordata > Lepidosauria > Squamata > Anniellidae > Anniella > Anniella stebbinsi. The sequence continues at coordinate 148,887,712 of JARDYH010000004.1, forward strand.
AGAAATCCAAACTCATTTTAGTCCATCTTGAATTTCTCCTGCATCCCTAGGTGTGCATCATTTTAGACAAAATCCTGAACCACAGCAGGCTGTTTCGGAAAGATTCAGAGCTGGTCTGAAGCAAAGCAGGTATCTTTCGAAGCAGCGCACATCGTATCTTTAGATTCACTTCAAAGATTCATTGGAATGCATAGACCCAAGCCGTGTGAGTGTGAGAGTGGTTGTATTTCTCTCTGAGGTCTCCATATAACTAAGATGCCAGGGAAGGGGTGTAGTTTTTTGACTGACAGCTCTAGCTTCCCGCAGGTAACCTGGACCCAAACCATGTAGGGCTTTAAAGGTAATAACCAACACTTAATACTTCGCCCGGAAAAAAATGATGCTTCTAAAAAATGCTTATAAGCATAATGAGTGTAGGCTTATAATGAGTGTATAAAAAACCATACACTCATTATAAGCAATGGAGTAGCGTGTAGCTTCAGATTTGCTGAAGCAAGATTCCAATTCAGGCCTGAGGCAAAATGGCCATTCCAAGAGAGCCCAAGCCAAATTGACCAGTTTTTCAAAGTGGCAACCAAACCAAATATTCATTGCACACTGCTATTATTCGATGATAATATTTTAAGCCATAAGCCTCTTTTTTAAAAAAATAAAATCATCTTGAGTTCTTCACAAACTTTATGTTTACGCTTGCCATATACTTAAATAGGCACTTCCCCGCTGTGAGTGAAGCCTTGTCTACTTTCATATGTTAATTTATCCATCGTCATACAAAATACGACTATTTAAAATACCCATTGAATAGTGCCAAACAGTATCCCACACAACCAATCTTTTTTTTTTCCAAAATGGAGAAAAAAACCTGCTTTTTTATTATTTCTTATAATAAAGAGCCAATGGGATGCAAAAAAAAATCCAGGTGGCCAGTCACCTCTGGCAACCTAAACACTGGACCTGGCAACCTAGTTGCTAACTAGAACAGAAATCAGGCGTGTCATCTTTCCATACGTAATGTAAGATACTTGGTAATTATGTCTGGGTGACTTTATATTTTCACATAGAGAATGCCACTGTAAAGAGAGGAGAGCATGTATACACCTTTTGATCAGGATATTCACACTGCTCTGCCGATGTCACGGTGCACATATTGAAAATGTAATGTTTGTGGGATGATGTGAGCTGAGAAGTTTCCAGTTGTTACTATTAATGCAGGTGTCTTTTTATTATGGACGCAGCTCTTTACCGTTGCTTCTGTGTCATTAAAAGCAGGATGAATTTCAGCTACTAGCAGGTGAAACTTTTTGTGGCATTGAGTAAACGTGATCACTTGCTAATGTCTGGATGAAAGCTGTCATTAAATGCATTGCACAAAGGCCGGTTTAAAAAGTTGGCAACCGACTATCAATCTGTGTGGAGCTCTGCAGAGTAACATAAACAAATGATTTATCCCAAATGTACTAGCAATCTCAATTTACATTTGTACAGGGAGGGGAGAGCTTAAGGGCAATAGGATGATGATGATGATGTTCAATTCTAGTTACCGATTTCAGCTTCTTTTTAGTTTAAATACTCAGTGTCAGACCTGAACCGCATTTTCTTCTTCTCATCTTGGCCATGACCTTGCCTTTAGATAAGCCATGATTCTCTGGAGTCCCGCACCTGACTGCTTGTCTGCGATATGGAGGTAATGCCTTACAAGGCTTTTCCAGCGATTACCGAGTGAATGGATGTGAAGCACTCTGACACTTGAGATATGCTAAATAAATGGGAAGTATTTCATTGTTAATGTTAAAATAAGCATACCTTACATATGTTCAAGGGCATGGGAGAACACGACACATCAACGTTGTCCTTTTAATAGAGTCTGTTGTGTAGGGTGACCAGATTTTGTAAACCAAAATCCCGGTCCCCCCCGCCCCCCCCACCCAAAACAACCCCCCCACCAAGCCACCCACCCCCCAAAAACACCAGCCTGGACCTACCGGGTTCTTCCTCCGCCGCCCGCGCGGGGTCCTTCACTGCCGCTGGGTCAGCCTCCAGATCCTCCGCTGCCTCCGGAGCCCGTCGTGCTGCTGCTGAGAAGCGCAGGCGAAGGGCGCCTGGGTCTGCCGTCCCCCCGTGTCCCCAGGAAGGGTGAGCTGGGCGGCCGCTTGCTGCTGCTCTCGCCGCCAGCTGGAGTAACATGGAGACACTCTGACGAGGTGGAAGAAAGCGCGGGCGGCTAGGTGGGTGAGGGCAGCCCTGACACTGCTGGCTGGGGAGAACTGCAGGGGCTGATAAATGCCCCCCCCCCAGCTTTCACGCGCGAAGCTGCAGTACTCTCTCTCTCTGCCTTTGCAGTATGTGCCTCGCTGCTGCTGCTTTGCGTGTCTCTTCTTCTTCTCCTTCTCCTCCCGCCGCCATGGAATTGTGTAGTAGCCCTGAATTAGCATGTCACGTGTACGGCATGTGGAAATGAATCGGGCATGTGAGGCACGGGAGGGGTGAGCGGAGGACGCCTGCGTTTGCATCCAAGGATCTCCTCTCGCTCAGTGGTTGCATAGGTGTCTCGCTCCCTCCGCTTCCCCTCCCCCTCCCTCCCGCGGCTGCCTCAAGCGCCCCCCTCCTCTCAGCCTTCCATATGGCCGTCCACCCCCCCTTCTCTCTGCCAAACTGAGCGAGCCAGCGGCGTGGCGCCTGCTTATTCAGCCCAGCAGAATCCCTCGGCTTCCAACAGTGGCAGGAAGATCGGGAGCCCGGACGCCCGCATGGAAGAGGCGGGCGCGGGCGTCCAGGCTCCTCGGGGCTCATCGTCAACGCGACGGGCCCCAAAGGAGGCCAGAGCCATGCGGAAGAGACAGGAGAGGGCCGGATCAGGAAGTGATGTAATCGGCCCTCTCCTGCCTCTTCCGCGCGGCCTCTGGCCTCATGAGCCCGGCAGCGGCGGCGAAGGACCTGGCGGTGGTGGACCCGGCGGCGGTGGAGGAGGAGGAGCCCGGGAAGCGGCCGCCCCAGCAGGTAAGTGCCCCCCCTCATGCTTACCTGCAGGGGCGTCCACTTCCCGGGCTCCTCCGCTGCCACCGCCGCCGGGTCTACCGTCGCTCGTCGCCGCCCGCTGCCACCGCCGCGCGACCCCCCGCCACCCCAGTTTTCCCTCGCCGCCCCCCGGATGGCCCGGATTGACCTAGGTTTCCCGGTAAGGACCGGGAAACCCCAGGCCATCTGGTCACCCTACTGTTGTGGGACCTGAGGGAATAGGAGGTGGCAGCTTCTTCAGCAGAGCAACTGAAATGCATTGCACTTCACAAATAAATAACTGTCCTTGCAATTGCAGGAAGAGATCTATTGTTGATTGTTTTGTTTAATAAAATCTCCAAAGTGTGCATAAACACATACACACGCGTGTACAGAACTCTGATCTTACAATATCTTGGTGCTGGAACACATTTTTTCACCAGAGCATGTCCTCTCAACAGTTCTGTATGTTGTTGCTTCCTTTTGAAATGCAACCATGACAGAATACATAGGAAGTGAGAACTTGTGGCTTAGTTTGTTTCTATTCATCACCATAGCACAGCATCCCAAAAACATTTATTTTGCAGCCTCCTGGTCCTATGACCAGTAAGATGCACCATGCTGGACCAAACGTTCCCAGTAACATAACCGGATAGGACCTTCTTTCATAAGCTGGTTTCCTTGCACGCAAAAGCGGTGATTTTGATTACGCTTTCCAGTAACTACTTTGAAACTGGAGATCACAATCTGCCCTGGCACAACCTCAGAAACTCAAAACTGGATGGACAGCGCTAGAGGAAAGGTAATGGTAGAGACTTCTTTAGGAGGAAGATATAGTTGATCTCAGATGTTGCTTAGAGAATTCTATTTTATAAAGCAACTAAAGGAACTAATGAGGGAAAAGAGTGCTAACTCCTTTGTATTATTTGATACCTATTCATGAACCAAGGACATCTCAAGGGCACATGGCTGGTCAGGGCATACTGGGAGCTTTAGGACTTTTTCTGCCTAAACATGCATAGGATTGTGCCCTAAACCAATCTTTGGGAGATGGGACAAGATGCACAAGAGAATTAAAGTCTTGGATGAAACTGATTATCTCAATCCATTTCAGTTGGGCTTCAGGCCTGGTTTCCGACAGAAGCTGTCTTGGTCATCCTGTAGGATGACCCTTTGCTAAAAGAGGGCTGAGGCAGTGTGACCTCACTCACCCCTTTGGGACCATGTCTCTCAGAAAAGTAGACCATACTGTTCTTCAGAGACCCAGCCAGACCCAAATGCCATGCTTACGGGGTCCATCCTCAGAGGCAGGCATTGTGGGAGGGAATGTCCCTTGAGGTCACCCATGGTACAGTTTGTCTGACTGCCTTGCACAAATAGGGTTTCTTCCCCCACCAGCCATTTGTGAAAGCAAAAATGGGAAGAAATGTAGGGCAAAGTCAGTGTGCCAGCCTCTTCCTCTCAGTCCACTCTCTTCCTTTCAATCCACAGAGCTAGAAGCTAGGACAACAGTAGTCTCTGTGAACTGCCCTTATCCTTAGAAGCTACAAGGAAGCTCCCTGTCTGTGTCCACAGTTAATAATAGAGAGGTGTTCATCCAGTTCTGAATGGGATGGACCTGGGCCAACCAGCAACTATCGCTGACAAGCCTCTTACAATAGAAGAGTGTACAAGATGAGCCAAATGGTGAAAGCTGTCTTGGAGTCATCTGACTAGCTTGGTGTGCTTATGTTTTGGGCCGTGGGGGCTAAGTTCCAGCTGGGCCTAAACCTGCCTCCATGTGACTGTCACATGAGGAAACAAGATATTCCAATTCATAAAATAATGCCCAAATGAATCAGGATATACCAGACTGTCCTAGGTTAATTGTCCTTGGCTGAAAATTGGTCTAGCAGCTTCTCAGCACAGTCTATCATTAATCTTCAGGAAATAGCCTGTACTTTTTTTTAATGACAGGGTCATCCCCTTGTTATGCCCCTGCCGCCCCCCCCCCCCCACCCCATAACCAGTTCTTCCATTTCAGCTGATGGGTTTATGAGCGCAACCTGGAAGGTTTTTTTTTAATGGTGACAAAGGATAGAGGCATCTCAGTTCCTCATGTATCTCACTTTGGAATATCAGGAACTTTCATTAACAGCTCCAAAAATGACAAGAACGCCTATGTGTCTAGTCAGCACACTGCAGAAAGCAACAAAACTCAAGAACAATTAGGTTCTTGTTAGAAGATGGAGCCAACACTTCGTTGTATTTCTCTTTTGTTACCTTCTATCTCTACCTCAGTCTGCTGTTTCCCCCCTGATCCACCCCCACAGCCCCGCTCTGTTTGAAATTTAGGTTGTATGCTCTTTGGGGAAGGGCACCTTCTTTTGCTTATATTTCTCTCTAAATCTTTGGAGGTCCTGAACTTGTGTGGTGGGAGTAATACAGCTTGAGGACATGCTCTATCCACCTCTCAATATATTTTAGGAATGTCCCCAGAACCTGTTGGAACAAGGTGCAGAGGTGTTGCTAAGCTCTTAAAAGATTTGGTGGCTCATTCTGAGAAGATACAAATCTGCATGAAATTTGCATGTCTATTGATATCTATATATGCAAATGTAGAAATAATTACTAAGATTTCTTTAAATTTCACTGAAGGCCAAGCCAGCCAATTAATATCTCATTCAAATAATTAAAAAAAATCTTCAGTTAATTCTTCAGCTACCAGATCCAATGGAAACCCAAACAGAGTCAACCAGATCACCCTTATCTACATGATAAAGATCAAGATGTGTTTGTATTGCCTATTTTAGAGTGACCATATTTTGGAAACCAAAAAGGAGGACAACATGGTCGGCCCCCAATTGGGCGTCCCCAACATGTCCGTCCCCAGGAGGCGTGTCCAGCACCAAGGGTGGGTGCTCACCTGAACATAGCCTTGGTCACATGTCTGATTTTACAGCACACAATTAATACAAATCTGTTCAACATAATATCTTAATTTTAAAATCATGAGACATCCAATGTATCTGAAATTAACTTCACTCACTCCTACTTTTGTAGCTTTTGCTGTACTTTGCTTCTATACTCTGTGTGATACATTCTCCCCTTCCCTCAAATATCTTTTCTGATTGTATCCTCACTCGGCTACAGGCTGCTGCTTAAAAGAGCTTGCTGCCGGCTGGCTGGCTGGCTTTTTTATTATTAAAGTTCAATTAAAAAAAAAACTTGTGTATGTTTGTCACAAGTTTCTCTACTCTAACATTAGGGTGGGTATTGTGGACAACATACACTACTTTGCCCATTTACACTTCTCAGTTATATACATTAGCATCTCAAGGCTTGTGTTTGGCACCACTTTTCACACCCAGATTTTGAACTTCTGCCTACTTCCTGCACAAACACATGACTGCTTTGACTGACCTCACCTTTCCCACATTTTGATCTGTGGACGCCTTGCCTCTGCTGAGCTCCAGGTGCCTGGCTGCCCTCCAAACCTGCAGCAGGAAAGGTGCCGGGCTTGCTCAGCACTTCTTAGCTAAAAACTCAAGATCTCCTAAAATGCCAAGGGCTGAAACTGCTCAAGGTGCAAGACCCCAAAGAGGAGGTTTGACAACCTGAGTTTGAAGGGTATGGCTCCTGTGGGTGGGTGTGTTTTAAATAATAATTTTAAAACCTCAAACTTTAAAAAAATCGCTAAAAATCAACAGATGAACAGATCTGCTTGAAACTTGGCATGGCTAAAACCCTACTTAAGAGATATCATGATGGCAAGTTTCATTTCTTTTTCTTTAAAAATGACATTTTTTAAAAAATAATAATTTTAAAACCTCAAACTTAAAAAAAAATCCTACAAATCAATGGATGAACGGAACTGCTTCAAATTTGGCATGGCTAAAGCCCTACATAAGGGCTATCATGGTGCCAAGTTTCATCTCTTTATCTTTACAAATGATGGAGACGTAAGCATTTTTGTTAATTCCCATTGACTATAAAGTAGAGCTGCCCTTTGGGGGGGGGGAGGATGGGGGAAACCTGGATTTTTCTTCCAATTTCATAATTTCCTCCCCTTCCCGAGTTGCCAAAGCTCCTGACATGTCCTGGTTTTTCCTGACATATGGTGACCAGTAGCTATGCCCTGTCTATTTTCTATTGCAGCCAAGATGCTTCTGTCTGGACCAAAAACCCATTGCAAGAAACAGTGTTGCCATTGGGTTGTTCCACATGACATTGCTCTCCTCTGCCTCATGTAAATATACTTGCAGACATAGATACAACTTTTGTCAACAATGCAACATATACAATGAAGCAGGTTCTGCTAAAATCCACACGACTTACTTCCAAGCAAGCATGGTTGGGGCAGGGCACCTTCTCTTGCTTATGTTTCTCTCTAAAGTTCTGGAGGTCCTAAAACATGTGAGGGCATGTTGAGGGCATCTCAGGCCATGCTATGTCCAGCTCTCATGCTATTTTGGGAATGTCCCCAGAACTCCGTTGAGCCCATATGGTTTTTTGAAGTGCCCAGTAGAACACAGAAAAGAGAAGATGACAATACACACCCGCTGCAAGTAAAACATACAGAGAAAATCGGATCCTTCTTTCGTGGGTTTAAGTTCTGTCTCCCTGTTTTGTTCTGTTTTTTATGCCTGCCTTGTTTTATTCTGCTCTTGTATGAAATTGATTCAGGAATTTGAAGTGCTGCTATTGTGTGGTTTTTTGCATTTTATTAGTATTATATTGTAAGCTACTTTGAGTTTTACTTTTTAAAGAATAGCAGGATATCAAGTTTTAAATAAAACAATAAAATAGATGTTAGTAACATCCAGGATAAAAAGGCTACCTTCTTTATTTTTCCTCTTTGATCCTTGCCTCGTAAGGAAGAGGGTGTGCTGCTTAATTGTGAAAAGCACCAGCTGGTTTCATGTAGCTGTGCATAACAAAGGCATCCCAGTCTAGGGTGTGAATTCCTTAAGGAATGCATTCCTTTACCAAAGCAGGGTAATCTTGCTTTCCATAGCCTGCAAGAGAAAAGAGAACAACCTGAGCAAGCTAAAGCCTTGGATTTGATCTCCAGTGAAAGCTGAGCATGCAAATGCAGGCCAGTGCCTTCTCTGCCCCACAGACTGCAAAAGATCAAATGCCAAAACAACAAGGGCTTCCATGACCAGTTTTGTTCATTCCCATGCTGGAAGGAAATGCATGCTATGAACTAGTGTGCACCCAAGGAAGGTACCAAATCTGGTTTAGCATTTTTCATCGAGATTTTAACCATGTGAGGTGGAGGCTGTAGCAAGTACTGGGAACTGCCATAGAGTAATTTTTGGGGTTTTTTTTAAAAAAAAACTTTTAAAAACAGCCTTCTAGAGGTTTAAAGTTAAATAAATCACCTGTTCATCCAAAAATCAAAACATTAACAGTTTCACCTAGGATAGAGGCAGTGCTTATAACACTTAGCATAATCCATGTCTCCCCTCCAATCTTCTCCTTTACATGCAGGAATTTCCTTCTGCCACCTCTCCCCCCTCTCCATCAGCACCCCTCCCTTGAGCAGGTAACTGGACTAGAGGTGTGTTGCATGTACCTCACAGCATGCATAAGGTGCAGACTGGTCTAGCTTGCTACTGTTTGTGTGTGTCATTTTTCAAAGTACATGAAATCAAGTATGAAAAGGGACTGAAAGAATTCTAACTATTTCACAATGCAACAACGTATACAAAGTATTTAGCATTTACGTAAGGAGTGGGCAACTTATGGCCCTCCGGATGTTGTCTTTTTGGTCTCCTACAATTCCCATCATCCCTCACCTTTGGCTATGCTGCCTCAGGCTGGTGGGAGTTATAGGCCAGAACATCAGGTAGAACACAAGTTGCCCAGCCTGAATTTATGTAGAGTGTTTAAAATACATCAAACTGCTATGTGATGCGTTCAAAATACTGAACTTTCAAAATACTTTGCGCACGTTATTTCGGTAATCCTTAAACAGGCCTGCACAATGTATGGCCCATCAAACTAAACATGGTGTGCCAAGGGCTCAGTTTGTTTGCCTTCAAATGCAAAGGCCTTGCCACGCATAGGTCACAGTCCATGGCTTGTGGCTCCAATCTGCTTGATGGAAGCCTGCCTTGTGCATCCAGGTAAGGTACACCTGTGTCATTATCCCTTTAACACAGGCTGCGGCTGAGAGACAAACAGTTTCCCCAAAGCTATCTGGTCAGGTATAGCTGAACTAAGATTTGAACTTGAAGCGTCTCTGTTCGCACACTCTGCTGCCTTAACTGTACCAGTATGCTTATTGCCAACACATGCAGGGTGTATTCAGTAGTTTCTTATGGTGCCTGTCTTGAATGCTGGAGATCTTTTCTCATTAGCAGTGGTGGTTAGAAAAATCATCTGATTCACGCAGTGAGCAATTATCAGGAATGGCTTTCCACATGGGGATGGGTACTGCATAGAAAAAAAACACGAAATGGCAGCTGCAATCTTATGCAGTCCATGATCTTGAAGGGAGAAAATAGAGGGAGAAGAACAAGTTCTACCTAACATTAACCATCCCCTGCTCTGCTAGCCATTCCTGTGTAATCTAGCAGTTTGGAGTCTGCTGGCTGTTATTTTGTGATGCGTGAAAGTCTCTCCTGCATATGCTCAGATCAGAAGCATTGGGTTGTTATTATTTTACATCTCACTGGGATGGCTCTTGACCAGCCTTCCCCAACCTGGTCCCTTCTAGATGTGGCTGGAGATGCTGGGAGTGGCCATTCAACACATCTGGAGGGCATCAGATTGGGGAAGGCTGACTTTGACCTTCACAGTAAAAGTCAGGGGCTAAGCCATCATGCAGATTAAGCTGTGGTCCATCCTGTCAACAGGGAGGATTAATGTGCAGTGTCAATGAGAGGGCAGAAATAGACTACTGTGCACTCTCCTGGAACATGATTTGGAGACCCATGAGCAACAACAACTGCCTAATGTGCTTTTTCATATATGCATTTCTACTGCTAAGTGCTTTTTCTCTAATCCTGCAGTATTTTCTAGCAGCAGTGCTTTTGGTAGTCAGCAAATGACCAGATGGATCTGCTGTTTTTAAAACTTGTTATTTCCACATACTGAACTATTTTTGGGATGAGAGATCATGATGCCATCTGCCTTTACGGTAGAATCCTGCCTTGATCAGGGGGTTGGACTCGATGGCCTTATAGGCCCCTTCCAACTCTACTATTCTATGGTTCTATGAAATGCATGTGCAAAAAGAAAAATAGTTCCCCATGCTGGCTGGAAATACTGGGAGTTGTAGGACTTTTTCTGCCTAAGCATGCATAAGATTGCACTCTTAAGCAGAATTTTAAAAGGGCAGCAGGCAGATAAAGCCAAGCGGCTAAGTGTTCTTGGGAACTCCTGATAATACTGGCTTCACTTGGAACCTTAGCAAGCAAGGGGATTAACGGAGTTTCCTAGGGCAGGGAGGTCCACTGTACAAGTGCCAGCACTAAGAAGGTCGAATTCTGCATACCCACCCACCACGTCGCCACCTTGAGTGTCATTTTTGTTGTTAGGAAGGTGGGATACAAATCAAATAAACAGCCAGAACCCCACAGCAGTAACAGTCATGTTCTTACTGGACGGAGGAGAGGGGTGCCTTTTCAAATTTCCCGAGGCACTTTAGAGGGAAAAAAGGTGGCCTACAATTTGCCTAGATCCCAGGAGGGCAACTTTTGGCCTTCCAGATGTTTTGGCCTATGACTCTAATGACCCCTTGCCATTTGCTATGCTGGCTAGGGTTGACGGGACTGCAAAATAAAAAGCCCGAGGAAGGACCCAAGGGTCCAAAACATGTCGGATTTATTTTATCATATTAAATTACATCCTTTGTTCTGCCTCTTTGCCTTTGCCTTTTTTCTTTTGGCATCTCCATTGGGGTTTCCTTCTGGGGGGGACTGGTAGCCCAAAACATCTGGAAGCCCAGTTGCCCACCCTGTCCTTGACAAACAGAGAAGAAAGGGAAATCTCTTCTTCCCCAACACTCACCCTAGGAAGATGAGGGGAGACACTGCAACCTATCCCTGGTTGGAACAACAGCAGCAACAGTAGCTATGCGGCACGTATTTGCCTTGCCTTCTCACATTGCTTCTTATTTGAGACTTTCTGGGCACACTAGAAACTGCTATCTTGGTGCTCGAGTTAGTAGTACGCTAAGAAACCCTAAATGGTCTCATTTGTGCAGGAGAAAGCAAAAGTCTTGTGTTTGGATGAAAATTCTTGCATGTCTGGCAATGCATGTGAGAATTCTCGGGCTGGTTGGGACCAGAACGCTCTCTTATACTATTGTCCGTGAAGTTCTGGCTGGAAAGAAAGGAAAGGACATGCAACTGTAATGAGGCTGAAAGAAACTTCTTTCGTACTTTATCTTTTATTTCATCAGCAAGGGAAGTTTGTGCCTATAAATCCTAGGCAGAAATATTTAATGTGGTAGTGTAAAGAACGTGCATAGCTGGCTAGATAACTCTGAAATTTTGAAAATGCCTTGAGGTAATTATTATCAGTTTCCTGAAAGAACTTTAAGGAATACTGACAAGATGAAGGCTTTAGGAAATGCTATAAATACTTAGCCACCTTTTAATCAAAATCTGTTGTGCAACTGCATATTTCAGAACTTGCTAGTATATTATCTTTTTAAAAGCCTCAAATGACTCAGGACCGGGATGTCTAAAAGCGCATCTCTTCTACAATTCGCATAGACATTATTGCAGAGCTGAGTTATGCTTCAACTTCAATATAATAGTTCTGTTCTCTCCCCCCTCCCTGCCCCCAACACTAGCTTATTTACATTATATTTACACATTGGCTGAATTCGGACAACACGATAGTCAGTGGTGGGGTAATAATCAACTTTACAGTTGTTCATCTAGGGGGTACTCCCCACACAACATGGTAATAAATAATCAACTGTGGTGTGGATTAGGATCAGCGCTGAGTTGACTGTGGCAGCATTCGGACGACACGATAGTCAATACAACTGACAATTGTTTCCCTCCCCCAGTTGCTTATTGTGTTGTCCAAATTCAGCCATTGTGTCTGATTGGCAATGTTTCCTTATTCATGGTCTACTGTTATCGAGAGATCGACCTTGTCTCGTTTTTTTTTCCAGGTTAAAAGCTGTGTAAGGCAGAAACTCAACTGGTTAAGTTCCCATCACTATGTCTATACACAAGCAGGAAGTCTACCTGCTTGTCATGTAGCTATTGAAAACACAAGAAAAAAGTGACAACTAATCATAGATCTACCTGTAGATTGATCCTATTTCTACATTCATAGGACAACTAACTAACAGGCTAAGGGAGCTGTAGCCCTCAGCCCGACATCTCTGGTGGCCCATTAGCTTGCCTAGATTCCCAATTTTCAAATAAAAAAGAACAAGTTTTCAGCCCTTGCAGATATAAGACGAAATGTTTAGCCACATTTAAATTGTTTTGTGACAAGTGGACAATCTTTTTGTCCAATCATTTTGCAAGAAATAAGCCCCTTTTAGTGTATTTAGCCAATGAGTGGAGTCGTAGCTATGATCTCCATTTGGCCACGAAGATGAGTATAGGCTGAAGATTTGTCTGCTGAAGGGACTTTCTGGTTCATTTTGGCCCTCCCCTTTTTCTTCTCTTTTTTCATTTGCCCTCACAGAATAGTGATGACTGCCCATAGAAAACAATGGGGAAATCCAGAATGTTAATTAGTGTAACTGTGATTGGGCAACAGGAATAACAGGGGTTAATTTCCTTTCTAGATCAGCTCTTATTTCATGCCCCCCCCACCGCAAAAGCTGTTTTTTAAAAAAGCATTTGTAACAATTCTTTTTTAAAACAACACCTGCCAATGTAAATAAAGCCAACCATTATGCCCATATTGGAGGTGGGGCACTGTGGCTGAGTATGAGCTACAACAGCCCTGCAAAGTAGTCTATGTTTGTTATCCTCATATTTCTGGAAAGGAGAGTAGTATATTACAGCACTGCAGCGTAGTTCAGAGTTGTTATTTAGTCTGCTAGTAGATTGAGTATTTTTAGGGAAATACAGTCTGGGGGGTGAGCAGCCATGAAGTATTTAATGAAAAGAAGGATATCTTCCTTCATTAAATACTTTCTACTTTTAGTTTCCTCCAGACTTCACTATTTACAATTCCCCACCACCTGAAAATCCCCATAATACTCCATGCCTCTGATGAAGTGGACTATAGTCCACAAAAGCTTGCACCAAAATAAATACATTGGTCTTTAAGGAGCCATAAGCCTCTTTGTCGTTTTTGCTGTTAATAAAGTTCCATTGAGTTGATGCTCATGCAGAAGATGGAGGCATACAGGTGGGGTGTATGAGAAGCAAAAGGAGATTTTTCAGATTTTGAACATTTAATATGATTTATAACAATTGGTATCAGACTTCAGATACCCTCCCCAGGGTCTCTATAAGATAAATTTCCAAGTTGGGTATTGGGTGCATCTTGTCTCTACTACACATTTATGTAAATGACTGCACTCAGTAATGCAGTGAACTGGTGGCCATTTTCCATGCTACGGAGGGTTATCATTAACACAGTGTAAGAGAAATATATTTCTAGAAATATATTTTTCTAGTGCATAATTATTTACTCCAGGAACTAAACATCTCCCCATGTTTACCTTCACAACAACCCTGTGAGGTAGGTTAGGTTAAGAGGTAGTGAATGGCCCAGACTATCCAGTAAGAAACGGGAGGCATTTGCTGGTCCTCCTCAGGCAGCAAAACGTCCCAGTTGTGTATGTGTGTGTCCTGTTTGGCTGTTGTGTCTGAGTGAGGCAGTCTATTCCTTTTTCTTGTGTTTCAGTGTGTGTGTGAGAGAGACAGAGAGACAGAGAGAGACAGAGAGAGCACTTTGATGTGTGTTTATGTTTTCTGTATCTTCATACTATATGTTGTAAGAGGAGAAGCTTGCGTTTATATTGGTTGTTTTTATGTTGCTCCTAGTTATTTTACTCTTTTTAGAATGTTTTATTATGCTTTAATCTGTTTTAATTGAATATCTGGAAGCCGCCATGTAATATTACTGATGTACAATACTGGTGTACATAGTTGTTTAATAGTGCTAATAGACTACACTGATTACAGTATTTAGCTGTAGAACATTGAATTATGAAAAATTAAAATCTTGAGGTATCTGAAGGAATACCTTGTCACAGGTAAGAACATATAGTTCTCCTTGTGTAGGCCTTGCCAAGATTAGCCTTTCCTTAGATGTGCCATTACATTGTCAGGAGGTGACAAGCGTAATAATCACTGGATTATTTTGCTTCCTTTCCCTCAACGTATTTTCTTATATAGAGGATATGAAGCCATACATACTGGGGCTGATCCAGCAGGTTTGGAACAATGCTTCCTCTGTGTGTGTGTGTGTAGCGTGAATTGTTGCGTGAAAAGCCCGTAAGTGTTCATTTTGACATTTGGCGAGTTCAACCCCCAGTACAAAGTCATGGTGCTTCCAGATGGCAGCCAATTGGCAAATGGAGTACCAGCACTGGATGTGTGACAGGAGTCCCATCAGAGAAGAAGATTCCTAGCTCAGGGTTTTAGTTTTATGGTAGCTGTTAAGTCTCTGCCATCTGGTAATCTTGCTAATCAGTTTGGCAGTCTAACAGCCATTTAGAATGTGGAGTAGCATTAGGTGTTTCTTGATGAGGCTTTTATTGCACCATTTTATGGGGGGGGGGGGCTGGCAATGTTGTCTTCCACTCATAACCCTCCTGTTTTCCCACTGCTTTTTCCATCTTCCCATGTTCCTGGGTTGTTTTATGCGATGTCTGAACACGGAACTCTGGATTGTTTAGGAATAAATAACCCAGGGTTTTAACCTAAGGTTTGTTGCTGGGTTAAAACTGTTGTTTGTCACTTTCTAATATTAGTCTAACTTAAGGTACGATTATTTCAATGGGCCTAGTTTAAGTGGGACTAATACTGGATACAAGCCAGAGACTGGCCCCAGGTTAATAGGATTGTTGAAGCCTATGCTTTCAGATGCTCCGATTCAGTGTGCCCAGAGCCAACCTAATGTTTCAGGTGACCCAAGCAGCCATTTAGGCCTCAGTATTTTGAGAGGCACCAATTAAGCACACTTGGTCTAAGAGCTCCACCACAAGAACCCTTGGGGTTCAGCAGAGGATGTCGAGGTGTCATTCTCAGGGTAGCTGCTTGCAGCTGTAAAATGTATGGGACCAGCCCATTTCCAATAGCACAATGGTTGCTGGAGGAAGCTGTCTGGAGTACAAGTAGCCAGGAATACAAAATTGTCTCTTTCTAAGCTCAAAACACATGGTTGTTGCCATGAGTCTAAGGAATAAAAGACAACCATTGGATAATGTGAAATGTGTTATTGGGAGACTGACCAAAGGGTTATGCAAGCTTTCAGGTCATGATGTCTGTTCAAAAGCCCAAACTTGAGGGGGGGATATGGATTGTGCGCAGTGTGTTGCACTAGGAACCGATGATCTGGAAAGGTTCTCAGTGATGACAGTAATGCATGAAGGTGCATCTAAACTGGGTAGAGAAGACTTGGTGGCTTAGCACAAGGCTAGACAGCTTGAGTAGCCTCCATCAAAAAGGCACAACCCTCCTTCTTCCAATGATTTATATTTCCCACTTCTTATTTGTTTGGGAGTGGGGAGAGCAATAGCATCCTATCTGATGGTTGACTCTCTCCTGATGGTGGTAGGAAAAATCCATTCATGATGGCCTTGGGCATACACATCTATTTCCAGACCAATATTCAAATCAGAAGTCATGTTTACTTATATTTTATTTTTAGCCATCAGCTCTTCAAACTTACCTTGGATGCTGATCATCAAGCTGCATTTGCTTCTGTTCATTCACCTCCAGGCCGATATTTCCCTTCCTCACCCACCTCCTTTACAGCCCCATGTTGCTCTCCTCTTCAGCAGAGCTTCAAAAATGCAAATAGAGACAGCATTCTGTTGATAATGCAATCACCAGAGTCCAAAGAGAATCCGTCTCATTTGCCTATTTGTTGTTCCAACTCTAAGCAGCTAACAGCAGCATTAGAAACCTAGGAAGTTCAAGGGTAGCTCAGACCAGAGTCTGCAGTAGAAAACCCACTATACTGGGTAAAGTCCTGAATTCTGAGCAGGGAAAACTGGGTTCAAATACCTGTTGTCCCATGAAGTTCACTGGCTGGCTTTAGGTAAGTGAACATCTCTCAGTTGAGGGCTGGCACTGTTGGGCAACTGCTGAGGGCCCACACTGAACAGGGGCCCACTGACAAGAGCCCCCCCCCGGATGTGCTCCTGCTCTTCACCTGCATGTTCACCTGCCTCTCACTTTGACCCAGACAATGGTGGAGATGAGGAGGAGCAGTAGATGCCATGGCATACTTGCTCATTGGCTCTCTATCTGTCCAGCAAGCAAAGGGCAGCGATGTTGAAAAAGAAGTTGAGGAGCAGTAGCTGGTGGTGACAATGACAATAAGAAAGTAGACTCACTGAGGGAGGGGGCCCACTGAGGGTATCTTCTCTAAATCCTGGAGCTGCCACTGTCTCAGGTTAACAAATCTCCCAGGATGGTTGTGGCTTCGATTAAGATTTCATCCCCATTTACACTCCCCTAGAAACATGGGTCCATAGGTGAGACAGAAAAGAGTTGCTGGAATTGGCAGGTGAAGCAGCAGGGGACCTTTTGAAATATTCTTTTAAGCCAGTGGAATGGGAAAGGTGATGATGGGCCACATCATCTGCCATTCCTGAATTGAGAGCCATGTCCACCCTAATCATGTTGTCCAGCCCAGTTCAGCGATCATCAGTCCTCCTCTCTAATACTCTAAGACCACAGTAACCTCTGCGGAACACACGGTACAAAGAGAAAAGGTGGCTATGGGTTAGCAGATGTGGACATTAGCATGTGGATTTTATGTATCTTCTTCTTTTGTTCATTATTAGCTATATATTTTATTTTAATTGTTTTAATGAATTGTGTCTGCTGCTCTGTGATTTCATAACACGGAGCAGCAGTTAAATATTTTATATAAATTATAAGTAATAGATAATATCTTAGTGCCCTGGACAAAGTTTATCAACCCTTCTCAGAACTCTTACAGATTGGTGCCTGGTCTCACAACACTAGACAGAAACTCCCATCACCCACCTCAGCTTTCAACTCCTCCAACTGGGGATGGAAGGCAAAAAGCACTGTACACAGGTAAGTGAGGAAGGGAAAGGGTGAGGGTACCACATCCAAAATGTGGCTGCTGTCTCTCATATTTCTCCCCCACACTTCACAATATTAGGTAAGTGTGTACTATTATCTTCCTCTTTCCTCCTTCAACAGGTACTGACCTATGTGGAAGACTTTGCTAAACACGCTCTCTGCAGAGTCGGTGGGGAACTATTTGCCCTGAGCCTCCAAGTATAGGTAAGCTTCCACTGTGTGAGTATGAAAGCAATGGGGAGCACAGTCCCTTTCCTGGGCGAGCATCAGTCCCTCATCCCTTTTTGTAAGTGCCAGGACTGGCCTAAGATATTTTGCTGCCTGAGGCATAGCAACAAATCTGGCTCCTCCTCCTCCTCCTCCCCCTCCTCCTCCTCCTCCTCCTCCTCCTCCTCCTCCTCCTCCTCCCCAGTCAAGATGTATAAGACCCAGAGCCCCTCAAGAACGTCTCCCTGTTTTGCAGTAAAAACAGAATAATAGTACGTTAACCCAAAGTTATTTGCTGCCCTTTCTGCACACCCCCAATCTTTTGCCTGAGACAACCACCTTAGTCTGTCTAACGGTAGGGCCGGCCCTTGTAAGTGTTGTCCAAACACCGTTTTTGTTGCAAGATCAAAACTTGACAACATGCAGTAGCCCAAACAGAAATGGCAGATTGAACTGCAGGGAAGGATGAGCATTGTCTCAGTGACTACTATATTTCACCCAACAGATGAACCCCCAATGTATCAGGGCAGAACCAGCAAGGGGTGCGTGGGTGGGCTGAGGCAAGGGAACTGGTAGAACTGCTAATCTTCCCCCTCTCTCATAGCACTGGAACCCAGGGGCCATCCAATGAAGCTGAATGATGGGAGGTTCAGGACTGACAAAAGGGATGTACTGCTTCACACAATAAGTAGTCAAACTAAGGAATTCACTGCCACAAGATATGGTGATGGCCACTCACTTAGATGAAAGCCGTCTAAGGAAACTGGACAAATTTGGAGAGGATAAGGCTATCGGCTACTAGTCATTGGCCACTAGAGGGGCAGAGGGACATGCCTCTCAATACCAGTTGTTGGGGAGAGGGCTTTTGCCTTTGTGTCCTGCTTGTGGGCTTCTCAGAGGGTTCTGGTTGGCCACTGTGGGAGCAGAAAGGTCAACTAGATGAACCCTTGGTCTGATCCAGCAGGGCTCTATTTGTGTTCTTAGATAGTGCCATTCTGAACCACTCACTCATTATCACCTCCTGATCGCTATGCCTAGAAACAATACATTGCAGTTGCTGGCCATTATTCATTCCTTGGTTCTCCACAGGTAGTCCCCAACAGGGGCAGAGGCAAAGATGTTTTCCATTCCCCATTCCACGCAGACTACAAGCAAGATCTGTAGCAAGACTAGCAGCAGTGTCCAGCGTGAATCCAGCTGTTATCCTGTGTGGATGTCGACCGTCTTTGTCTAGCTGGGCTCCTGTACCTTTGCAAGCTGTTTGACATTTATGCATGGGGGTGCAGTGGCAGGGAAAGCTGTACCTATTGCTGTGCTGTCTGTCACACAGGTTTCAAAGCGACAGGGATCCTGTTCAGACAAAAAAAAGTTGGCAATGCTGTTCATCTATCCTGCTTTCAGAACTTGTTTCATGACTGATGCTATTCAATAAAAACTTGGATTATTTCAGCTGCTGTTCTGTGATAATATGGGCCGATCCAATAGGGTTATTTTTATTTATTCTTACTTAAAATGATGTCTATTCTGCTTTGCATCTTAAAGACATAGTGGGGAAGATGACTAACAACAAATTAATAAAAATGAATTTTAAAAGCCATGATAAAATTTTAAAAGGTCTAAGATGGGGTGCAGCTCTAGGATCACATGTGACCCTCAGCCTAATTTCCTGTGACTCTCAGCTTAATTTTAAAAGCCCTCTGCATCTGATCAGTTCAGACATTTGTCAGGAATGATCTGCTCCTTCCCTGGCAACTCACTGAGAAGGAAGGAAGGAAGGAAGGAAGGAAGGAAGGAAGGAAGGAAGGAAGGAAAAAAGGAACAGGGGCAACTCACCTATTGAGAACAAGGGGGCTAACTATCAAAAAAATGTTCATATTTATAAGCCTCAGGTGGCATTTACACTAGCTTGTGTGAATGCTCTACCGTCAGCTAGAGAGGCGACTCAATAAGGATTCTTCATTGCAACCTTGTCCTCCCTGTGATTCAGGGGATTTAGAAACTGTAATGCTGGTTTTATTATATTGTCATTTCTATCAGGATATGAGGAGAGAACTAATTGCACCTTTATTATCTCAGTTTCCTGGCAGAGACAATCTGCTTTATGTATCTTACTGTTCAGCTGTTCAGTGTTTCTGTGTGGAGGAGGAGCTCTTATTCATATGAAGGGAGCTTAGTAATATTTTTCTAATGTTTTCCTTTCAAAATCCTTTCAACATTCCACCAACACCTCTTGCATTGCCGAGCCAGGGCTGCAGAAAAGATAAGTGACTTAATATGGGATATTTCTGCTAGTCTTAGTTGAGAATCAGCTCCCTTCCTGGCTGGATATGAAAACAACTAAATGGACCTTAGCAGGTTGGATGTCAATCTATTATTATTATTATTATTATTATTATTATTATTTTCAAAAAAAGAAACAACTTGGCTTTCTCCATCACATACAAGGAATATGTCTTTGTGCGTGTGTATACATGCACACATGTTTTCACAGTCTTACTTCTTTCCCTAACCCTCTCCTCCTTTCTCAAGCATTTGAAGCTGGGATTGTGGCATATAAATGACACGTTGCATCCTCCAGCTGAATGTTAAGCTGCCCTATAGAGAAATGCTGTGAAAATAAAGCCAATTGAGTCATCAATGTTCTGCCCTTTCTATTGCGTATTTCTGCAATAGTCCACTCCCCTGAGGGCAAGAGTCACCAATCAGCTGCTACTGCTCACTTTGCAACATGGCAGACCAGAGTGGTGTTGGCATGTTACTGGTTCTCAAGCTTCATATGGCGTCAGCTGAGATACCCAGTGTGGATCTCAGAGCCCTACCATTAAGCAAGGTGAGTCAGTCTCCTCAGGTGGCAAAGGCTGGGAGGCAGCAACAAGTGCCCCTAAGTTAGCCTGCTGCATTCAGATTCAGTGGAAAACATTGTCCTAACATCAGTGTCAAAGACTTATTCATCTGCCAGTCCAGGCAGCTGTGTATATGGAATGGGAGGGGGCGGCATCTTATTCTTTGTCTCAGGCAGCAAAATGTCCATAGCCAGCCCTGGTGGATCTTCGTAGTATAGGCAGTTTGCCTGCATCTTTAACCAAGCTGTCATTCTGATCCACCCAAATCATTCTGCAGCACATTATAGGGCCTCTCTCTGAGTAAGGCTTTTGAACTAGGAGAGGAGACATGAAAACCTTTAAATTGTGCCCTCCAGATGTTTTGGACTACAGCTCCTGGTATTCCTGACCATTGGCCATTGTAGCTGGAGCTGATAGGAGTTAAAGTCCAAAACATCTGGAGGGCACCAGATTAGGGAAGGGTGCTTTAAATCTTCTTGATATCGCTTAAAACATTAATCATATTAACTGCATGACAGGCAGATAATGCAATCTTTGTTTGGTTATCAATGATTATGATATTTAGGTCCCCTCCATATTCACAATGGTCCTACTGTGGGCAGGTTGGGGACCTCTGCCAGGCCTCCTGCACAAGTTGGCACCCTTTGTGAGAAGTATCACCAGTACATCTGATATATATTTTGTAGTTATTGTGTTTTGCTGAAGTGGTCCACTTACAATTAGCTCAGTTAGGCTGGACAATCCTCTCTTTTGCAGAGCTGGTAGAGGACAGTCTTCTATTTCAAGGTGTCTGCAATTTGGAGGGATGTCCAGTCGAGATTTGGTTTAAAGATAAAGAACCCTAAGATGGGAGAGCAGGGAGAGGTCCTGAACTGGCCTATCAACAGTTAGGAGCCCGGACAGCTGACTGAGCAGGCACACAGATCACCTAGTCAGTCTCCACTATGGTGAGATGTCTTATATTTAAGTTTAAGTAATGTTTATTATTTCTAAATTTGCACCTATACATATTCAAATATTATGCAAATTTGTGTTCTCTTTTTGAGTTATTCATTTCCTCTGGTTTGGTGATGCATAAGTGGCCACCCTAATCAATAATCTTTCCAAGGTCACTAAAGTAGGACACTGTTGTTGTCCTCATTTTCCCAAAAATTGGGAAGGGTGGAAGCTAAGTGAGGAGCGGCTTGCCGAAGGCTTACCTAGTGAGTGCGCAGCTGAGGGGAGATTGATCATGGTATCAGAGGTCTATTCTATCCCCCATGCTGTTTAACATCTATATAAAGCTGTTGGGTGAGGTCATTAGGAGGTTGGGGGTTGGGTGCCATCAGTATACTGATGATACTCAGCTCTACTTCTCTTTGTCAGCTGGGGCAGTGAAGGTGCTGGACCAGTGCCTAGAGGCTGTAATAGCCTGGATAAGGGCCAGTAAACTGAAGCAGGATTCTGATAAAACGGAAGCTCTATGGATTGGTGATTCCTGAGTCCGGGAATCGGGTAAGCGACCTGTTCTGGATGGGGATGGACTCCCTCTGAAGGAGCAGGTGTGTAGCTCCCGCTGTTTGCAGTTCCTAAGTGTGTCAGATAAGATTCCTGATGGGCAAAACAGAGGCAGAAAAACATGCCCGTGGAATAAATAAAAGCAAAACATGAACGTACGAGCACTTGCTGTGCACAAATCAGATGATATGGCAACAGCACATTGGTGACATCAGTCACTAGGAATGCTAGTCAGTTAGACTTATGTTACTGCACAACATTAGTTCACCTCCAAACTGGCTCTGTGTTGCAGGTTCTGGTCATGGTTTTTTTTGGAGCGCAGCAATGTTGATGACCACCATCGTCTCAATAGACCACATGCCAATGCTTCCAGTAATCACATGACTAGGCTAGTCTAGGCTAGGCTAAACAAAGGGAGTGGCTTGTTAGGCTGTGTTTCGAGCAGTCCTGGGGTTCTTTGGAAGTTTATTCTCAGGGTTCCTCAATGGGAAGCTTCTCTGAAGAGTATTTTATATTATGTTTTTATACTGTTGTTTGTTTTATATTTTGAATGGCTTTTATGGTTTTAATTTTTGTAAACCGCCCAGAGAGCTTTGGCTATTGGGCGGTATAAAAATGCAATCAATAAAGTAATATATTATTATTATTATTACCTATAATCAATACGAAGCTGCAATGGAGTGTTGAGTAAATTCTAGGGTGCACTCAGTTCAAGTGGGGTGACAAGCTCAGGACTCCTGGATGGCAGCCTGCATGAATAATGATCAAGCCCTAGAACACATCCCTGAGTGCCCTGAAGTCCTACGGGAAAGGCACCACAGAGTTTTTTTTGTCATAATCCAATTGATATGGAAGTGTTTCCTGAGACAGTTAGAAAAATACTCAATTGGCATTACAGTATGGTTAGCGCTGCCATAGGCAAAGGCACAGCAAATAGAAGGCAATCTCTGAAAATTACAATAGTTCATGAATGGAGGCCCTTCAAGATAGAAGCCGTGTATCAACTCTCAAATTGCCCACCCAGCAACCTGTGTTATTTACAGTCTTTCTCACTTAGCCATCAGGTTCCTTACATTGTCTCGCACTCTTTCACAATGCTTGATTTTCTCACATAGTTCAGCATCTCCTGAATATCTATTATTAGTAAAGGTCTATAGCAGCCAGGATGGTGCAGTAGCTGGCATTGGTTGTGGTACAGGTAGGCAACTTGCAGCCCTCCAAATGTTTTGGCCCATCATTCCCATCAATCCTAGCCAGCAAATGACGAGAGATGCTAAAAGTGGTAAGCCAAAACGTTTGGAGGGGCACAAGTTGTCCAAACCTGCTATAGGCACATTGTACGGCTTTAGGAAAGCCATTAGCCCTTCACTCAGAAGCTGGGCACTCCAGATACTGTTGAACTCCAATGTCTATCATCCCTGATCATTGGCGCTGCTGGCCAGGGCTGTTTGGAGTCCAACAACACCTGAAGTACCTCCGCTTCACCATTCCTGCCACATATGAAACCTAAGAGATGTACCAGTGGGGGAGGATCCCGATTTTTGCATTAACTGTTAGAAGGTCTAAGACCTGCGCTGCTTTTTTCAGTAGGTTGGCTTACAATGTTTAAAGTAAAGAGAACTGAGCAAAACAGTAGAGTCTCTTTGTGGATAAAGGGTGGGGTGGATAAGTGATAAAGAGCTTCAAGGCCCGGCTTTCAGATGAAATATATTGGTTAAAAGCTATCATCAGCAAAGAGCATTCAAGTTCACTTGTTCTACTGTACAAATGTGCAGGATAGGAAATGCCTACCTTAGTAGTGGATTTCCTAAGCCTGGTAACTAAGGCATGGTGGTTATGGTGGTACCAGTAGCCCCTGGCTAAAATTAGGAGGTCAACTTCACTTTTTCACTGAAGAAACTGAACGCAAATTTTCTTGTCCAGCTTCCAGAGTAATGGGCAGGCAACCACCTTGCAACAGGAAGTTAAACTAGTTACTTCCAGCATCCCATCATGCCCTCTGCCTGGTCCAGCAGGGTTCAGGAATTGGGCCGTGCTTGCTAGGCAATGGTGATGCTGCTGGGTTTCTCTGGAATAAGGATTGGGGCAAATTTTATTTGGTTTGCATTTTAATACAAGCAAATATGCCCATCCCAAACTAACTCTCAAACAGAATGCAATTATCGTTTAGTTTTCGCACTTCTCCAAATTTTGCAATGTGGTTCTCCAATCAACAACTGTGTAGCAAAATACATATAGCAGGGGTTGCATATACTATTCATATACAAAAAAGGCACGTATTAGGGGAAAGTGCTTACAAAAAGTGTGGCTATCTAGGAAACTTATGTACAAAATGCATATGAATGTTCATTTGCACAGAAATGCATAGAAATTTTCATGTGGGTTTTAAAAAGAACATTTGCAAACTGAGTGGAAACGGAATAGAATTTATTTGTGCTTGAAAATATGTGAATGTTATGGATAGTGAAACAGACGGATTTGTCCATCTGGAAATCTCAGAATAGCATTGCTGCCCACAAATGGGAAGAGAACCTGATGGGCATAGAATGCTGAATGCATTACGATGATGGTGATTTTATCTTTCAAGTCATAAGGATGATCATATAGATACAGTAGATAGATGTCTCTTAATAATCAAATCCCATAACCGTATATAATTAATATAATATATTTTATGTCTGTCATTTCAGATGCCACTGCTCAGCCAGACGTTAAAATCATGGTCGTCCAACTCCCACTGATTTATTGGTAAGTAGGCGTTTAAATTACATTTCCTGTAGTTGTCTGCATGAAGACTGTATACAGCTTTAGCTTGCTGAAATCGCTTTGTTTTTCTCCTCTGAGGCAGCTTTTTTCTTTGATTGTGGGAGATCCCTTCTGTGGAAGCAGGCTCCGAAACCAGTTTCTGGATGACGAGGGACTGGTCTCTAGTCCCCCGGACTGGGAAAAACATATGAGAACAAACTTGAAAGGTCAAAATGCACCCCTCCATGGCCAGAACTAAGAAATGGCACCAGGAAAATGTGCAACGTTCCTCCCAGAATTGTAGCTGTGGGAATCAGCAGCCATTGCTAAACTCTCTCTGTTGCAGAAATAATTTAGACCCCCCAAGTGTAAGACATAGGGTGTCCACAAAAGCATCATCCCAAAAGATGAAACACATCATCAAAAAAAGAGGGCACAGGTTTGCATAAAATGTGCACACACTGATTTATGTGCCTAGATGCAAATTAGGAAATAATTACTAGAATTCAAATAGGAATACACTACGTCTTACTGTAGCAAGGAAGAATGTGACTCAGTTTCTTGGCCAGGTGCTGTTGATGGGCATCTTCAAAGCCCCTGCGCTCCCTTCTTAGGGGTCTTTACCTATAAACCAGACTTGGACTGGACAGCCCTTCAAATAGAGGACTCCTTGAAATAAACGATGGCCCTCCCACAGCCCATGACCACCGAAATAAGCAGAGGGGATGACTATTAAATCAGTTTTAAGTTTGTGGTGTAAATACATCCTTAGTTATTGATGCCCCATGTTAGGAACTGTGGCATCACTAGCTAAAAACAGCCCGCATCTCAGAAAGTACCAAAACAGGAAGTTCCAATAAAGCGAACGTATGTTTCTGAATAACCCTGGGCTGAGCTTTTCAGAGTCAAAGGGTTGAAAGCAGTAGGCAAAAGGTGCTTCAGAGGTGTCCCATGCCACCATCTACTGATGGAAAGAGGATACTACATTTGTTAGCTTTACGATAGGAAGAAAAGTAGGTCAAGCTCACCAGCTCTGGGAAATTATTAACTTACAGGCAAACATACAGTTACTCAGAAGTCCAGGTATTCAAATTTAGGGAAAGGCTTATGAAAAGTCCATCTCTCTCTCTCTCTCCTTCCCGCACAAAACAACCTCCTTTGTCTTGAACATCTGACTGGATTAAATATTTTGAAAACATTCTCAGGAAGATTTGAAGTGTTTTCCAAGTTTGGAACTCTGAAAGACCATGTTTCATTTCTTTCAAAACCCACTAAGCAGTGAGAAATGGTACACACACACCGAAACGTTGGCGAGGTTTTCGATCCTCTTTTAGACGAGCCGGTTTTAACCCTGGGACAAGTCTCCTCTTCCTTCTGCTTTTGCAATGTTCCCTCATAGTTTATGTATTGCAGATAAACAGGCAACACCTCCACCACATGAAGCAGGCAGCAACGACTTAATAATTGGTGAATGTTTGTGCTGTAGTAATGCAATTATGATACGTTGCCATTACAAAAGTCTGAATGTAGTTCTCCCAGCTCCAACCTCACTTTTCAGGAAACGTTTATATTTAACATCACGTCCTGCTTTCAGCCTTGACTGCAAGATGGTGCTGGTTAATATTTAACAAAGGAAATACTGTCGATTTCTAGTTTTATCCCATTTGGTGGCAGGAAAATGCCCCTGGTTGTCACACAGTACTACTATTATCTTGCAGCATTTTGCCCTCCAGATCACCCACTTAACCTCCTGCCTCTTTCAAGTATATTTCTTATGAAATCCACATCCCTAAAATTCCTTCTAATCGATACAGTTCTGTCTTTAAAAAAAAAAGGGGGGAAAAGAAGTTTAGGGTTCTCATCCAAGCAGTGTGTCAAAATTTCATAAGATGAGAAGAAAGTGCTTTAAAAATAAGCAAGCTAGTTTTTAGGGGAAAGTTCAGCAGACGAAAGCAGTGTTTCCCACCTTAACCTGCCCACCATTTAAGTTGCATTTATTGATTGTGCTCAAACATTACCGCTTCCCTAGCTTTTTATTTGGAAATCTTCAAACCTGACTGTGAGTCGACATTATCCTGCCTCACACTCCTCACCGACTAACTATATTCTTTTTGCCACAAACGAGACATGTAAACTCTTTCAAAAGTTCAGCTGTTTTTAAAAGCAGTGACCTTATATGAGCCTTCCCCAGCCTTGAGCCCTCCAGATGTTTTGGATCACAACTCCCAACATTCCTGGCCATTGGTCATGCTGACTGGGGCTGATGGAATTTGAAGTCCAAACACTTGGATGTGGTTGGGGTAAATTATCTTACCAATGATGATCAGTGGAAGCCCCCTTATGTGTTGCAAGATCACAGTTGACAGTGTCCAGGGAGGCCTTTTCAGTGGTGTCTCCCAGAGCCTTTGGAGTTTCCTGTACAGAAATATCTGCCTTGTCCTTTCCCTGATGGTCTTCTACTGCAATATGAAAACCTTGTTTAGGAGGGTTGCAGTTCTTAGTGATTTGGGTGAATTTTGGTTGATGGGCTTTCACTGCTATTCTTATAGTTTTATTCTTCTGGGTTTTGCAACTGTTTCTTTTAAGTAATGATGATGTTTTAAAGCTGCAATCCTATACTCATTTACCTCAGAGTAAGCCTCTTTGAAATCAGTGGGATTACTTCTGGGTAGACATGTATATGATTGCAATATTGATGTCTTATTGTATCTTGATTGAATTCTTATTGCATTTTGCCTATCTATATACTGTATTTAATTGTCTTTGTTAGCTGCCTTGAACTTTTTTGAAAAATAGAATATAAAAGTTTAAAGTCAGGTAGTGTAGCAGAAAGAGAGCTGATGTGATGTAATGGTTAGAGTGTTGGACTGGGACTCAGGAGGTCTCAGTTCTAGTCCCCACTCATCCATAAAGCTCACTGGTTGACTTTGAGGATAAAATGGAGAGGAGGAGGGTTATATAAGCCACCTTTGTTTCTTGCAAGAGGGGGGGGAAAGTGATATAAATACAGCAAATTTATGCATTAATATATATGCAATAAATAAATAAAATAGATGTATAATAAAATAAATAAACAAATTTGTCCCATTGGTTCCAATGGGACTTTAGCTCAACTAGTTGGATCTGGACATGTGTAATGGTTACAAAGCAATGTTCCAGCATGGAAATCATCCTAAAACAGGGATAGGCAACATGTGTCCCTCCAGCTGTTATTGGACTGCAACTTTCAGATCCGTGAACTTACCAGTCTTCAGGAATTTAAACGATCTATAAAGACTGAGCTCTTCCGGCAGGCCTACTCAGATGAATTTTAAGTGTTTTATTGGTGTTTTATTGGTATTTTAATGATATATTGGTTTTATGTATTTTTAATCAGTTTTGTGTGTTTTATGATGATGTTGTTCCCAGCTTCGATCCGGAGGGAGAGGTGGGTAATAAATAAATATATTATTATTATTATTGTTATTATTATTAACCCTCACTATTGACTAGGGTGATGGGAGTTGCAGTCCTGAAACGTCTGGAGAGCCACAAGTTGCTCACCCCTGTTCTAAAAGCATGGCCAGGAAGGCAAATCTTGTTTTCAAAGAAAGAAGAATCTGAAAATAAAATATATTCCTATTTGACTGGCATTGTAAGGAATGGGATGAATGAATTCTGTAAAAGTATAAGCATCTTTGGTTTTCCCATGTTTGAGCACAGGAGTTGGGTCTCCATTTCATCTAACACACTTTTCCAAACATAGGCAGAAAACAACTGCCTTTTCTTTGTTGCAATATTTCCTATCATGCATGAAATACTCATGTGCACTTTCTCTCTTTCAGATATTAACAAAGAAGAATCCAGATGGGGTGCAGGTGCTGTAAAATGATACAAAGGTACAGTATCACTTCAGGCATGGCGAAAATTAAAAAAAACTATATTTCGAAGCAGCTTTCACCCTCCAGCTGTTTTGAACTTAAGCTCCTATCAGCCCCAGCCAGCATGGGCACTGGTCAGGAATGCTGGGAGTTGAAGTCCAAAACATCTGGAGGACATCAGGGTGGGCGAAGTCTCTTTCTAAGGATATTTTTGAAGCTTAAGTGAATGATGCCTTTGTTCTATTGGGAAAAGTCGCCAAATTTATGGTTGAATCTACATTTACGCAAACTAGACCCATTGAAATAAATGGAACTTAAATTAGTTGTGACTGGCTTACACCCCATTGTTTACTCTAAATAAAGCTGGATTCAGACCTTAGACTGGAAATACTGATAAAGCTGCAAGTTTGAAGAATTAGACGTGTGCTTTTTCATTATGGAAAGGAAATACTAACAGGCTCTCTCAAACTTTCTCTAGCTACATCTTTGATCCCCAAGAAGTGCAGACACCTGGATATGTCAATGAAATAAACAACTACAAGTCAGATGAGCAAGATGGAGGTAAACTCAAATGTAAGCACAGCAATGACATTCAGGTACATAAAAATGAACTGCAGAATGCTGACTTACAACCAACAGCTAACAGGCACAAATTCAACAACACTAAGGATGTTGTACAGAACCACAGAAGCACTGCCCTTCATGAAGAAGGACTTGGGAACTTTGCTGAAAAGTGCAACTTCAGCATCAATGGCATCCATTCCTATTCTGGTGTAAATCCCAACCCCAATCCCAACCCCAACAAAAACAAAGAGATCTACGCACACATCTGTTCTGGTCAGCCATTGGATTCTTCAGCCAAATGGGTCTCCCACCCCAAAACATGTGATAACCATGAGATCCGAACAACAGAAAATCAATCAAAGCTATCTCCAGAGACAACAGGAAGCATCCCCTATGAGGAATCTCAGAGTACAGGTGAAAACATGTCTCCCACTCCGAGTGACATATCAGAAGCCCAAGGCAATGGCATACATTTGCCGGGCCCAAATGATCCCCTAAACGCCAGTCATGCTGGGAAACAAAGAGCTGCTGGAAGTGAGAGTCTGTTAAACCACACACACAGAGGCCAAAGCATACAATGCAAGGCCATGTGCAAGCCATTGTGCAAATCTGAAAGCTGCAATTCAGGAGATGAAGCCTATAAGACAGGCCCTTTAAATGTATGTTTCGAGGACAAAACATCCAAAGATACCCCATCTCTGTGGACTGAGACAGATGTGGTGGAAGAAGCTAAATATGTGTGCCACAAAGAGATTAATGGAGAACTCGAGGAGGAAGAGGATGCAGAGGTAGCAGAGGCTCTGGCAGCCCTTGAGGCTGCTACAGCAGGAGAAGACTCTGAGGAAGAAGAAGACTATTAGATGACCACCATGATACTAATAGTAATTTTCTCTTCAGATGCTGCATGAAATGCCACATTGGGGGCCTGACTTTGGGGACAGTGTCTGCAGGCCTTTGCCCAAGACACTCATAACAGGCAGAGGGGATATATTTTGGGGCTGGGTGAGCTAAGTAACAAGAGCAGCCACTGCCACACCAGCATTGCACATTTTTTAAGACTATGCTGATGTACCACCATCAACATCGCTCAGCCAAACACTTATGTACCAGCCCTCCACCCCAGGCAGAAGGTAGGCCAGGTTCAACCAGTAGATTGGCATTGGGTTTCTGACTCCCTGCCAATTTCTACTAATAGGAACGACAAAATGACTCACTGAAATGAAGACAGCTTGGGGTAAGCAGAAGTGGACTTTTGTGAGAAAGGACTCTGGGCTCAGTTCAGTTCTGGTACTGAACACAAATTTCTGGCTCAGAATGTGGTCAGAGGTACCCCTGTTCTTTCATTCTAAGTGTACGTCTTTTCCACCTGGCTCCAGTTGATGGATCGCAGGGACAAAGTCAAACCCATAAGCCTAAAGGCTTCCCAACCCTACTCCACACTATGAGCTACCTGCTCCTCCTTCCAGCCAAACCAATATTTTCCAAGATGGCAGCTGCAACTGTAATGAATGCATACACTGCAAGGAATGGTTACCATATGTAATTTACACAGAAAGAAACCCAGCTAAAACAATTACCTCTAGGTCAAATTCTCTTGTACTTGGA
Organism: Anniella stebbinsi; assembly: GCA_029215795.1. Taxonomy (NCBI): domain Eukaryota; kingdom Metazoa; phylum Chordata; class Lepidosauria; order Squamata; family Anniellidae; genus Anniella; species Anniella stebbinsi. The sequence goes on from JARDYH010000004.1 coordinate 148,918,234, forward strand.
GGAGAAGGAGGACATCCGTGAAAGCACTAAGTCCCCCTTCAGGCCAGTGACTCAGAAATGAAATAACCTCACTCACTTAAAGGAAGCAGCATATTGAGACTTTGTCCTGCCACACTTCCAGGCAGTCCAGGACTTTTCTTGATCCTCCAGGCTTTACGTGCTTGAGGGCATTCCGCTTATCTCAAAGCAAACCAGCCAAAAGGCAGTTTCAGCTAGAGCTCAGCCAAAACTGTAGGGGGCTTTGCTGAGTTTTTCAGCAGTGCCAAAAATGCCTCGCCATTTTGACATTTGTTTTTTTCTTTGTGGGGAGGACAAAAATGTTCACTTGCTCCTTCACACTGACTTCAGTAATGTCGCCACATAGCCCAATATAATTGAATGCATAGTGTTGTCATTCTTCCCATTCTCTTCTCAGTCATTCATGATTAAATCAGGCCCACAGCTAGGGGAAAACAATGGGGCCGAACAGGTTTGGGAAAATAAATGAATATCCTGTCTTAACGTTACACATGTTTACTCAAAAGTAAGGCCCCCTGTATTGAAAGCGGCTTAACTTAGGAAAGGGCATACCGGATTTCAGCCAAAGGGGGCAATCCTATTGTTTCCAGACCCAATTATTGTAAGCCACTGAACTCTGAGGTTTACAATCATCCAATGCAAGAGGCACAATGGGGGCAATTTTGCCTCCTTGTCCTCCCACTCTGAATTTTTGCAAGATGGGCTATATGCTTTTCGCCCATCTAGCTGGGGCATCTCAGAGGGGGAGGGAAGGAGGCTGAAGAGGTCTCAGGATACCGTGTATCTTGGACTCTCCAATCTCTTCCCTGCCCACTGAAATACCCCCTTCCCTCATCTTCCGAGATCGGGCTCCCAACCTCAGAGAGCAGGTGGTGCAGTTCTTTATGCGCCAGCTATGTGTGGGGTACAGAGCACGGATTCCCCACTCCAAGGTCTGAGTGCTGTATCCAACCTTGGATCCAGGAATCCAAACTATCCTATGGCCCCTTAGACGCTGTCTGGGGGCCATAGGATTGTTCCCTCTGTGTGCTTTGGGAACACTTGCTGATTTTTACCCAAACATCACAACTGGAGAATATTTAGCTAAACTCTCTTTCATGTTATTTTTCCATCTATAAAACTGTTTTAAAAAGAACAATTAAACATTTCTCTTGAACCTCTAGCCACATATTCCCGATTGGTACCAAACATTTGGGAAGAGCCATAGCTCAGTGGTAGAGCATTTGCTTTGCATGCAGGATCCCTGGTTTAATCCCTGGCATCTCTAGGCAGGGCTATAGAGAAGGATCCTGCCTGAGACCTTGGGGAGCTGCTGCCAGTCAGTGTCGTCAATACTGGTCTAGATGGACCAATGGCCTGACTCAGTGTAAGACAGGTTCCATTCCACTACAGTCCTTCTTTCTGATGACCCCCCCCCCCCCCGCCATGGTGCTTCCCATTCAAGCTCTGGTGCTGTGTGTACATGCAGCAGCAAGTGTTATCCAGCCACTCGGCAAAATGCCTCAGGTTCCATAGTGCTCGTTATCATCAGTGCTCATTTCCAGCCTAATGACTAGTGAGAAACTATCGTGCCAAGCCTTCCATTCCATGGATGCTTGCTGAAGTCCAGCCTTCCCCAATCTGGTGCCCTCCAGATGTCCAAAACTTATGGAGGGCCCCAGGTTGGAGAAGGCTGCTGTAGGATGAAATTGCATGAGACCAAGAAATAGTTATGTTGCAGTCTGAGGTGTGACTATGCGCAAATTAACATGAAACTCCAATTACAGACGCTTCGAAGCTCGGGACAGGTTTGCACATGCATTTATTTATATTACTTGATTTGTCATAGCTCAATTTGCTTGCAGAGGAACATTTGACAGGACTCCATTCACAAGCATCGTTTGGGGTGACCTGAATGCTCTCTCTCCGATTTGTGTTCGCTCATACATACATAACAGCATGCAAAATTAAAAGTACCCATCAACTGCCAAAACACTTCCCTGAGGAGAATTATTGTTCAAAATGCATATACAAATCAGGATCTTTTACAAATATAATAAATCCGTCACTTTTACATCCTTACAGAGCTTACCTCTTTTTTGTGCATCGTTGTGGTTCCGATTCTGCTCTGAAATAGCTCGTTTTTAGGGCTGGCTAAAACACATTGTTTTTTTTTAAAAAAAAAACAGCAACACTGAGATGGTCCATCAAGTAACTTCTTTTTGTCTGAAGGGTCCAGGGTAGTATCCAACGTGGGCCTTGCATGGGCAGCTCAAGGGCACAATTGGTGACACACGTGGGTGTCCTCACTGCTGGCAGCACGTATGCAGCCCCTATCACTGGTGGTTGTGATATAGTGCTTCTGGGGGAAGAGCAGAAATACTCCTTTCCAGAAGGCGTAGGTTGTGCCCCTTCCGGAAATGAGCACTTCCGCTTGTTTTGGTTGCTTTCTCTCAGAAGCGCTACTTCATGGCTGCCAGCGGTAGGAGCTGAATGTGCCCTCAACTGCCCATGCAAGGCCCATCAGATACTGGGGATTCCCCCCTCCAAGGGCAAAGACAGTGCTCCAGCCTCAGAAGGGAGAATCAGAGATCTGCTCCTCCCCCCCATGCCCCCCTCACAGTAGCCATGGAAAGAACCCTTCCGGCCACTCTCCCAAGGTCATAAAAGCAACTTCAGAGAGAGAGGGGAAACAAAGTGTTTCAATGGGCAGGGAGAGGAGAAGACCGGGGAGGCTGGCATACAGCCTCCCCCTCCAAAGCACTATCACTAGACAGGCAAAAACAAAAGCCCATCTAGTGAAAAGTGGAGGGCAGAAGGATGGGGAGTGTAAAGATCACCTCCAGTGCTCCTCCTGCCCTACCTAGGAGGATCGGAAGCCTCCAAGTTGGGGGGCTTTTGATCATCAAGGGGGCAATCAATACAATTACACCCTAAATTAACGTTAAATATTTTAGACAGGGCAGGCTGAAGATGGAATTCATATTTCCCCTGTGATCTTTTGAACCCCGGATGTGATGGTGTATGGAAGCAGACCTCAAAGCAGTACAACGGGGAACCATGTGAGCATTAAAGGATTGTAATTGAAGGTAAATTGAAAGCAAATCAAGTTTAGTAGCAGGTTGCTTGGTGCCATACGAATGAAAAGCATTCCCTCAGTTTCCCTGTGACAGTATTGATGATGTTTGAGAAATACTTGGTAAAGCCTACTGGAAAATATTTATTCCTTAACTATTGGGGAGATATTCCCTTGGATTCCAAACTACTGCATTTAACTTCATTTTGCTAGTTTTGAGGTTAGATGCTTCAAAAGAAGTAATAAATGAAAATGACACACTACCTGACGTTGGACTCAAGTTTCAATTACAGTCAACAATTGAATTCCCTTCTGATTTTATATTTGAGAAGAATCTATTGTAAGCTGTTAATAAAGAAATTCTTTTAAATATAAATCCTTTTATCATGTGATTTTTATGCTCAAAAACTTTTCTAAAATGACATCACTGTTGCCCATAAAACATTTGGCATTAAAACTTTTACAAGTCTTGGAGTGGTGATATATTTGCGTCATCGTATCTGTGTCTTACGTTCTATCAAGGGTGTGTGCACAGATCTCCCAGTGACAGTCAGTCAGTCAAGTTTATTGCTTTTGGCCAATGGCCTTTGCATAGAACAAACAATAACAGTAAAATCACCAATAATATAATAATAATAATAATAATAATAATAATAATAATAATAATAAACACAAAGGTTATTCATAATGTATATAGACATCATGCATATAGTACATAATATACAAAATTTAAAAATATAGACTGGTATGTCATAAGTGATCCGTCAGTGATGTAATATAAATCGGACATGGTCAAATGCAATCATCTCCTTTACAATTAGACCGTCCACCCAAAATTTCTACTTTCAGGTTTGATCCTGCAAAACACCAATGTGTTGATATGTATTGCACAGGCTGAAACAATTGCCAAAACCTCAGAATTATTGTTTATTCTATGTTGCTTCTACCTAGTGTATAGGAGAGCCATCTGCAGGATTAAGGCATTATTGCAGCTATTCTCACATTTCAAATTTAGCTGAAGCAACGGAGTAAGCTTATTAATAGTCCAGTAACTATTTTTTTAAGCAATAGCCCTGGTTCAGTTGGCGTTACAGCACCTTTATACACTGTAAAGTTTATGGTAAGGTTATGTATGGATACAAAGTCTTGAGTTATGAAATAACTGCAACGGATCCCTTTGCATTTGGAATTAACAACGTGGGACCTGCAATGTGAGCTGCTCTTCTTCAGTGTGCCAGCCATGCCCTCCTCCATGTTACTCTCTTCCATTCCACCTTCCGCCAAGCTTTTCATTCCCATTCCCCAGCGTCATCATTCCATGGCCACAGAGCGTGCTCAGTCCTTATTTGGCTGGTTTGGGGGGGGGGCAGGATTGTGTGCCTTATGGGGTTGTTCTAAAGATTGCTTGTACTTTTGCACACCTTGGGGTTCCCCTAACTGAAGTTTACTCTTGCGTGTGGATGGTACTGTTTTGAAAACATAAGGATCCACATTCACCTCTGAACTTCAGAAAGAGAGGGAATGAAATATTATTGGGGAAATAACCTGGGTTCTAAATTTCCAGATTTTTAGAACATTCAGGTCAAGAAACAAAAACAGTAACAGCATTCATTGATCACTCATTATAAATGTAAGATTCTAGTTTAATTCAAATGTAAGAGTCAGACATAAAAAAAGCTTATTCAGTACTAACAAAGTTCCAATTCTGCTTGCATTGATTTGAATTCAGATGTCAGAGTTTGCTTTTTTTTACTTGCTCCCTCCCTCCCCCACAAAAAAGCAGGCTGTAGATGATCTAATTTGAAGGAGAAAAGGTTACACAGGCCAAATTATAAATGTTCAAATAGGTGGGCACAGATCAAGCTTTTAAAAATGGATCATAGAGAAGAGGAACATTTCAGTCCTGTGGGACGCTCTCTGGCCTTAAGGTCATTATATTTTAAATACAAAGTGGCCTTAAAGTTAGAAAGAGAAAGTCCCACAAACTTCCTCTGATTTATTTTTAATATCAGCTCTGTGTCCCTGTATTACATAGTGTAGATATTCACTAGTTTGGCCTGTAACCTTCCACCTTCCAAAATAGGTCATACCAAATTTGCAGTCGGCTAAAGCCAAAAGAGCAGGGTTTAAAAAAAAACAAAAAAACACCAAGACCCAAAAAATTAAAATGCCAGACTAGTGGTTGGAGGGGTGGGGGAGAGAAAGTTGGGATATGAAGCTGCATAACTGGAATTCATTAGTAGTTTCAATTGTTCTTGTGATGAATCTTCGCACAAATACATCCCATATCAAATTTGACACTGACCTTCCATAGGCATAACACTTGCTTTCTTTAGCTCTCATGCATGGCAGGATGGTAATGACCACCTCTTGTTACAGGTTCCAAAGAGCTTGCAGTCTGGGATACCAATACTCAAAGGTTTTGCTTGCTCTGTATTTCAAAGTGAATGGACCTGAGCCACACCTCCTGTACAGACCAGAACATCTTTTTATTCACTCCATTTCAGCTGAGTGGGGAGGTGCTGGGGAGTACATGGTTCAGGATCAATGAGGATGAAAATGTTTTTGATTGCCCAAATAGGGATGGGTAGAAATAGGCCATGTGCATGCAGTAGAACATTATAGCCAAAGAGACCAAAAGGCCACAGGGAAAAATGCACACATCAGAGATGCTTGGGGAAGGATACCTTATATAGGTGTTTCTGTGCCAATGCTAGACGTCTCTGAATCAAGATAGCGGAGTTGGAGAGCTTCGTTTTAAGGAGACTATATAGTGGAAACCTGGTGGAATGGAGAACATCAGTGGGACACAGTAATCTCTGGATACAAACTCCAGAGGAAGGACAGGGTTTGGCTTACTGGAGGTGCTTTTCTCTATACGTCAAAGAGGAAAGCTCAAAAGGAGAATACACCTACACAGAATAGCGTTAAGTGACAATAGCAAGCCCCAAAATTTAGTTCTGGGGACATGTTTGCCCCAATCAGCCTGACCAAAATTATCAGGGTGCTCTTGGTAACAGAAAATGAAATCAGGGAGACATCAAAAAGGGGAAAATGTTTGTAGTAGTGGGTGACTTCACATAAGTGAAGGCCTATCCAGTTTAATTTTAAGATGTTTTTAATAATGTATTTGTTTTTATCTGTTTTAACGGTTTATCTATTTTATTGTTTTATATTTATATTTCGTGTTGTTCCCCGCCTCGATCTAGATGGAGAGGCGGGTTAGAAATGAAATAAATAAAAATAAAAATAAATAAAAATAAGACTAGAAAAATGCACATTCCAATCATGACAAAGAAGTAACATTTCTAGATTCCCTAAACATGTGCCCAGTTAATCATGGAGCTGAAAAAAGGGGAGGTGATTCTGGACTTAATCCTAAGTGTACGCCAGTCTCTTGAGTGAGATGTGAGTATCACTGAATCGAATGGAAACAATGACCACAATGCTACCAAGTGTAATTTATATGTAAGTGGGAAATTATCAAGGAAGTTCAATAATAACTATTTGACTTCAAAAGAAGAAACTTCAAAAAAAATGAGGGGAATCGTAAAAAGGAAGTTGAAAGGGAAAGTTAGCAGGGTCAAATCTCACCAGAACGCTTGGGAGTTAGTATAGCTCAGCTAGATTGTACACCACAGGTCACGAAAGCTACCACAAAATCCAAAAGCATGGATCAAGTGCTGTGTCAAGAAAACAATTGAAGAAAACAACATTTCCTTCAAAAACTGGAAGATTTGCCCAAATAAGGGGAACAAAAAGGAATACAAAGTTGCGCAAAACAAATGGAAGCTGACAATAATGGATGCAAACAAATGGATTTTGAGGAGCATTTTACTAATAAGATTGAGACCAGCAATAAAACAATGATTTAAATATATCAGAAGCAGGAAACTAACTAGGGCAATAATTGGACAGTTAGATGACAATGGAGATAAAGGAATACTAGAGAAAGATAAGGAGATTGCAGAGAAGCTAAATGATTTTTTGCGTCTGTCTTCACTGCAGAATATATTGGGAAGATGTCCATGTCTGAATTTATATTTTCAGGCAGAGTCTGAGGAACTGAGGCAAAAATATTGGTGCAAGAAATGAAGTTCTATGCCTTATTGACAAACTGAAAAGAAATAACAAACCACTAAGTCCAGATGGTATCCATCTAAGAGTCTTAAAGAACTCAATATAAAATTGCTGATCTTTTAAGAAAAATATGTAACATGTCCCTACGATCTGCTGCTGTACCAGAGTACTGGAAAGTTGCCAATGCAATGCCAATTTTCAAGAGGGGATCCAGAGAGATTCAGGAAATTACAGGACTCTTAGCTTAACTTCTGTCCCAAGCAAAGGCATTATTAAAGATAACATTATCAAGCAAATGAAGTCTTGCTGAAGAAAAATCAACACAGCTTCTACAAAGGTAAGTCCTGCATCAGGAATGTTTTTGAGTTGTTCAGGAGTGTTAACAAGCATGTGTATATAGGGATAATCTTGTAGACATTGTTTACTCCAAGTTCCAAAACTAAAAATGAATTATCAAATTAAAGAAACATGAGCAAATGTAGCAGTCATGGGATAATAGGAGAGCTCCTCTAATTGATCAGTAACTGGTTAAAGAATAAGAAGCAAAGGAATAAATCAACAATCCTTGCGATGGAGGGATGTAATCAGTGGAGTCCCCCAAAGATTGGATCAGTGCTTTCTAACTTGTTCACAAATGATCCGGTGTTAGGGGGTGAGCAAAAATAAAAAGGAGCAGCGAAGGCTTCCAAAGGAATAGCTCCAACCTGAGGGAATGAGCATTAAAATGGCAAATACAGTTCAATGTAAGCAAGGACAAAATGCTGCCTTCTATAGTACCACAAAATCTGTGGCCTCTCTACAAGATCATTACATCGAATGCCAAACTGTCACCATTACTTTATTAGATCAACTTCAAAGTACTAGATCTTGGTGGTTTCGGTTATACTGAATTCACCACTTTGCAACTAACCCCCAAGTCACACAGTTATTTTGTTCAAATATGTTACTGTGACACCTAAAACCAAAGAACTAGTTCAATCTATTTATAAACACACTGCTGTCTGATATACATGGACCCTCTATAGGTCTGAAGATAGCATTGGGATACTCGATATCCACTTACCTACAATTGCCAATATGGAAACAGCCTCTCAAATTTATCTTAGCTACGGTTAAGAAATCTTCATTGAAATTAATGCACTAATGGTACCTTACATCTTGGAGACTGTCTCAATGGCAACATCTTGTGTTTATCCATGTCCAGATTGCTGGGCTTCTGTGGTGTGTGGTGGGAAGGGGGCTTTCCTCCTCACCATGCAGCACCGAAGCCAAGTCTCCTGGACATGGACAATGACATTCTTCATGTCCAGGTTGCACTGTTTCTGTGCTAGGTGGTGAAAAAGGGAGCCCACTTCTCACCACAGCACAAAAATGCAGTGAGCTCCCTGTTCGAGGGAAGGGAAGGCAGGATTCAAGGGAAGGGAAGGGGTCTTGGCCAAGACTCAGAAAACCATATGGGGAGGTCTGGCAGGCCACATCTGGCCTGCAGGCTGGAAGTACAGAATAGCATGACAAATTAAATCCTTGTACACCAGAGGAAGGTTTCCAGCAAAAAGCATTGGGCAATTTCATTAAAGTTCTTAAGTTTTCAGTACCATCTTGAGGCTTGTCTCTTTCTACTCAAGTATCTCTTGCCTGAATATGTGGTGGAACAAACTGTGTCAGAATCAGATAAGTTTCCAATTAGGTTCATTATTCCCTACTGCATGTATAATATGTGGAAGAATACAAATCAGTTGCACACGAAGATCTCACTATGCCCTTCTTCAATGCGCATGGAAATCATGTAACTTTGCAAGCATCTGGATCCTCTCCGTTTACAAAACTAGTTCTGCAGTGTTTGGCATTTTGCACTTTTAGAGATATTAGGTGAGTGCATTAAGTTATATAGAGGGAAGTCAAACTGGGCTCTTTTTTCAGTGTGTGGGTTCTGTTCATTTCCTATGTCAACAGAAATCTAGCCACCCCACACCCATCGTTGGCTCATTTGTTATTTTGGCAAGACAACTTTAATATATAGCATTGTCTGAATAATTTTGACAATTATTTTGCTTCTCTTTCAGTTTCTTTTTCCTGTTCAACTGTTCAAATAAAATATGCTGCCTGAACGAGGACACCTCACCCTGCCGAACAGTTGGGCAAGCTCTGCTTCCCAGTTCTTACTATGAAGAATAGGAAATCTGGCTTGAAAGGAAGCAACATGAAACAGAATTTTAAAAAAGAATGTTGTAATTTTTATTGTTCAAGTCGTATAAAATATTTATACAAACCATACTGTTAAAATACATTTAATGCACATACATGTGAAAAGTGAGCTTTTCTATGCTTTTACTATGGCAATCCATATCATACAATCATGCTGATACAGTCTCTTGTGTGCTAAGAAGGTTGTGAAACACTCTCTTACTCAAGCAGATATAAACACCACTTCCACAATCCAAAGATTTTCGTCTACAGCAGAAGACTCTATATACATGAATTTGTGGTTGAATATTTCTCCACCAAATAGATGGTCGGTGCAGCCTGATCTGATGCAGCTGATCATACATTTGGAGTATGCCTGGAATCAGTCTTTCTTCACAAGGTATTGAATGCCGAGCTGGATAAATCAGGTGTTGGATGGAGAGTTCCCCCTTAGCCCATTCATTCCCCTGTGCATATGGAACTGCATCTCGAACAATCCTGTTTTCACATGTAGGTTGGCCTCTAGAATTGGAGTTCACATTTTTTTTACATCCCGTAGGCCTTTGTACAAGCACAACAGCTAAAATATTCTTTATTAAATATAGTACTGTGTTCCCCAACTGCCCTTTCATCTTTTAACCCCATTTTAGAATTGCAGCAATTTTGGTAATATATTTAAAGGGATTTTGCATTACGGGATTCTAGCCAATCAGGGATCACACAAGCAAAGCATAAGTAGGAGTTGGACCCAAGTCCCCATGAAGTCATTAGAACATGTTAGTTGTGACTAATTTAGCATTCCCTCTCTTTCCAAAGTTCAGAAGTATTTGTAGATCTTTATGAAGCCAAAATGGCACTATGCATTCCATGAACAGCAGCTTTGGGGAACTTCACATAAGTACAAAATATATTTAGAAAAACCCTAAAGTGGAACCCCTCAAAAGAGCTCAATGAGAGAACTGAGTGTGCTCAATGGCCACAACATGCTGATTGTTTGGTGGGAAGCACATAAAATCAGGGGGAATGGAGTATTGTGGAGGCGGGTATGGCTGACTGACTGGAGCACCCAAAGAAGCACTTAGCACTGCAACATTTTGTTGCAGGTCCCACTGATGTCCCACTGAATTTCAATGGGACTTTAATGAGACTAACTTTTGTTGGATTTGGGCTATAGCCACTATGATATCATAAGATGACTAAGATGCTGCATGGTTAAATTTGATGATGTGATAATATCTGACAGCCAACTTGGAGAGGCAAACATTTTCATCTTTTTACATCCTCTCCCGTTAAAGATCACCAGGGAGTTTGCAAGATACAATTGTATTTGCAAAGAGTGCCCCGCAGTCGCCACTTCACTGTTCAGTTTAGCCCTAGTTAAACATAGTGGATATTGGACAATAGATACATATATATTTCTAAGCAAGCTGTACTTTTTAGAATACAATTTAACCAACAGGTTTTTATTTTGAAGCCATAAACTATTGGTAAAAAGTGTTCATATTCCGATTGAATTTCAGTTCTTTAAAGTCCACATAACTTGCACTGTAAAAACACTTTTTAAACTTCAAAAAAAGAGGGACTTACATGAGGTGCAGTAGTTTCAAAATATGTTTTTGTTAAATATTATTTCACACATTTTATTATTAGAATATTTCCATTTTGCTATACCAAACTGAATTTCATCTACATATATGTCAAAATGCCTGAGTGTTCAATTTCTGCCAAATTCAAAAGGTAGAGAAAGAGTCCCCAAGAACAAATACTTCTGAACCAAAAATCAGAGTTTTGCTTGGTTTCCAGATGATATGATGCTTTAATTTATTGTAATACTAAACAGCTGCCTGATCTGAGTGTCTTATAGATTTAGCCATGGACGGACCTAGAATTCATTGTGAAAAAAAAATGTTTTTGTTTTTACTTTGGAAATCAACTAGCTCTGACAGAGCTGATATTTTCTTCGGTAATGCCAACTTAGTATCATGAAAAGTGTTTCTCACAGTCGTCTAGAGGCCATTCAGCAATACTAGCCTATAAAACTCTCCACGATTTTCAGCATACATTAAAGAACTCAAAAGGATGTTAGTTTTCACAATTTGCCTGGAGAAGCACCACTCCCTAAAAAAGTAATTTCTTCAGATCAATGCACACACCACACCAAGACAAAAGTCACAAAATGGTTCCGTATTCATGGATTTACAAATCTGTAAGGTAGAATAAGGTGCTTTTGGGATTCTTTCAGGATTTAATACAGCATCTATCAAGACCCATGAAATGACTCTATATGTCGGCATTGTGCATGTACGTACATTTTCTTAAGCGAGTGTAAGAGATTACTTTGAGAACAAAAATAGTTAATTACGGTAAGCATACAGAGAAAATATAATTAGGCAGTGCTTCATATAGCAATCATTGGTATTCTAGCAATAAATTAAAAATGGCTCACAACATTGGTCCTCTCCTGTACCGTTCAGCACAGACTTTACCCATCTAAAAATCTAATGCAATGTGACGCATTTACATTGCAATATAGCAGTAGACGTTTTGGCAAACTGATTTTTGTTTCGTCCATTCCATGAATGATTTCACCAGGTTCTGCTTTCTTAGAAGTAAAAACCACATAATATTTTAAATATAAAACGGCTGACCATATGTCCCAGTAGCTGTCAAATTATTAAAATGTCATTACATTCTGAGTTACTAAAAATGTTAAATACCTGGGACCAAACCCTGCAGAGAGTCAGTCACAGAAACTATGCACACCAGACATTAGTGTCCCAGATTTCAATTTTTCCAAATGTCTTTGTTTGTGTGCTTCTTCTAAAAGCATCTATCTGCAAGGAACGAGAAAGAAAAAGTATGCATTACTAGAAGTAACAAATCGCAATTCCTCTCTACAAAATTAATATTAAAGCTGGCTGAAAATCCTGATCATTATAGGAAACATCTAAATTCTGCAGTTTAAGGGTCATATCCAATGCGGGCCTTGCGCAGGCAGCCCAGGGCCACCAGTGGTGGTGCACACACGTAGCCTCAACAAGGGCAGTATGTGTGCATGGCCCCTACCACTGGCAGCCACGATGTAGCTCTTCCAGGGAGGAAGCGCCGTAGCAAGTGAAATGCTTGTTTCTGGAAAGGGTGTGACCTGCCCCTTTCAGAAACAATCCTTTCCATTCATCGCAGCGCTTCCTCTCCTACATCATAGACGCCACCAGCATGGCCCCCACGTGGGCCTCTGTTGTCAAGGCCACCCATGAGACACCGCCAGCAGTCCTGGGTTGCCCATGCAAGGCTCGCAATGAATATTACCCAAATGTTCATTTTTTTCAAGGGACATTATCTATACTAAAATACCTAGATACAGAAAAACATATAAAAAAGGAGCATTTGCAGGTTAATTAAAGAAGATGTAATATTCTTCATCTTATATCATTTAATTTTGGAAGAAATACAACCAGCTTCAGTCTTTAAAGGATTTATAACAACAACTTTAAAGCCCTATGATTAAAAACAACAATATACTGACCACACATGGAGTCTCCATAACTGGCTATAACCAACTGTTATTCTGAACCAGACCTCACTCTGTTTTCTTGCTTCCTAGGAGTATAATTCAGTCCTTTTGAGTCCTGTTTGACAGCAGGTGAAATTGGCATCTCTTTGACAGGTGTGGCTGGCATCTCACCATTGACACCTTCTACACCACTCACAGACATCAAGTTTCTACGTTCCTTTGAAGCAGATTTATGTTCCACCTTTGTGACTCTAAATCTGGAGGGGGGGGGGGGGGAATTGAACTGTTAACAGGATCCAGCTTTTTCCAGAAGAATTAATTTATTAATTTACACACCCTTCCAAAATGAGGCATGCTTTCTCTAAATCTTTTTTTAATTGAAAGTGACAAGGAGACTTATCACATTGAAAGATGTAACACAAGAGCATCTGAGATATTGTGGTTAACTGTCATGAAACAATAACTACCAGCAAACAAAAGGATGGGGGAGGGGGAGTTTCCCAGCAGGTGGAATGTTTCAGAATCACTGCTCTGGAAAGAAAAATTCCAGAAGGGTAACTATGTTAATCTGCCATCAAGAAAATGATCCCTCTGAATCTTACTTCCCCTGTGCTTTCTTTTGCTCTTTAGCTCCCCATCACACACACACATTAGACCTACAAGCTTAGTACATCTGATAAAGCAAGGTTGAGCTTACCATCACTCAATTAAGTTAGTTAGCCTTTAAAACACCAACCAAGTTATATATTTTTTTCTCTAAATCAATTATGAGCATCAATCTGAGTGCCTGGCTTCAAAGCCTGCATGATAACAGGGGATGCCACTGTGTCCTCTCTCTGTGCTCTCACAGAAACCTTTGGGTAATCTTCTCATTTCACAGAGAGCTTTCTAAGCACACGATTAATTTGTGTGCCCACTCATCCTGGAGAGCATTACAGACAAGGGGAGACATCCAAGCCCCTGTGCAGCTGGCTCAGAAGGTCCCAAGAGCCCACAGCTAAGAAGCTGGCTATTGATGCTTGAAAGGGAGACCCTGCGCTTAGTTTAAGCAAAATAAAATTAAATCAGTTGTACAAATCACATGCTTCCTTTAATTTCATACATTTTTACACTCACTTTAACAAAAAAGGAGTACTAGTGCTAAAGAAATAGAATGTGTAACTCAAGAGAATAGTACCATTTCAGAAATCACAGAGAAGTGACAAGTGAAATGTTTTGTTCCTTAGCACTGCTGGCAGCTGGAAACTGACAGTACATATAGGACAGACTTCCCCAACCTGGTGCCTTCCACATGTGTTGGACTTCAGCTCCCATCATTCCCAGCCTGCATTGCCAATGGCTGGCTGGGAATAATAGGAGTTGCAGTCCAGCACATCTGGAGGGCTCCATGTTGGAGAAGGCTGGCATAGGGAATCATAAAACCCTTTATCCATAAGGAAAATACATTTCAGTCCACTTTTCAATTCCAGCTTCATCACCTGCTACTTACATCACATAACCACAACTGGGCAGATATCACATATAGTCCAGCAGCTGCAACGTTTAAAAGGAAGTTGGCTGAGGACAGAAGAAAAAGGCGATCTAAAATGAAACAAGATGAACGCACCTTCCCACAGACAACACTGTGACTTCTCCATGCCGGGCTCTTCTTGCTTCCTTAGATTTTTTATTTGGACTAAACAGATGCCATCTTTTCTGACTGCAGCGAGTACAAGCACCTGTCCCTGCAATTCCACCAACTGTATGCAAGTGACGGCCTCGGCAAGTATGTTTTGACTGAGGACCTCCAGGTGACAAAGGAGAACCCGGACTCACTGGACTGCCTGGAGTGGTTGGACTGCCTGGACTAGTAGGGCTATTTTTAAGGATAAAATACAATAAGAGTATGTTAGAGGTAAAGCGGTTAATGAATTGAGCACCTCTGCCTTTTCTTACCTGTTGCTCCTTATATCTGAAACACTCCAAAACATCCACGTGGTACCATTTTTCTCTCTTCAAAACCCACCATTTCCACAAAACCTTTGGGTTAACCCTTTCAGATGGAAAGTTTAAATCCTCACCCACTAAAGAAACTTAAGGGCGAATTAGAGATGTCATTTTAAAAGAAGAATTACAGTGGGCTTTTTTTTTCTTTTTCGCAAGGTGAACCCAGCTTCTCCCTTTGCAGTGTAAATGAGAGACATTCATTCCAGTGAATCGATTCCAGCGAATCGATAAAGAGCAGACATGTGGGGGGAATGGCAAGGCTGCCGAGAGTCTCGCCATTCCCCCCTCCTGTCTGCCCTTTAATCTAATCTAATCTATCTATCATCTATCATACACTTTAAATGTTCATATCCTATTATAAAAATAAACGGAGCTGCAAAACACTAGCAATGGGGAGGTGGAGGAAGAGTGAGTTTCTGACATCGTAGACACAACCCCATCCACAGGGTCAACAGCTAGCTCTTGCCAAAGGCTTGCTTGAACAGTGACTGTGCTTCGAAAAACAGCCCCACCACTCAAAATAACATTCTGCCTGTACACACCCTATACCCAAGTATGTGTAACTGCATTCATACATATTCTTCTCTATTAGCCTTGCCACTATCTTCCTGTCTCTCCCTTCCTCTCTTCCAATAGATTCGAAGGGTACCTCTAGACGGCTTATTTGCGCCTTGTTGAATGCGCGTTGGTGGCATTTCAGACAGACGGGAGGGACGCAAATCAGAAGTACATGCGATTTAAAGGCTCCGATTATGTGCATTTTTGAGGTGTTGGTTTACTGCGACTTAAAATTTTTCTCCACAGTTAGAGCGCAGTTTCGTAATGTGACGAATGTAGTGACCATTCGGTTTAATGCTAATAGTGGGCGTAGTTTGGAGGGCAGGGCTGGTGATGTCATGAGTGAATGACCGCCCATTCTCTTCCTCTACCTGGCCACCCCTCCCACTTCTCCATCCACTTGTTAAGCTCCTGCACAGAGATATTTTTGCCTTGATACTTCGTTGACTATCGTGATAGAGACTCTTATGAAAGGAAGAAGAGTTTCTTGCAAAAAGGATGTTCGTTGAAACGATTACATTTTTGGGTATAATTTGAGGTCCGCTAAGGGGTTTTTACTATTGACTTCAATGGGAGCAGGAACATGTATTCCTAAGAACACAATCTTCAACGCTCTAATGAGCCAAATACGATCCTCAGCCTTAGTGATGGCAGCCTATTTTGTTTTCAGCTGGGGAGGGGGGGTGGATACTGGTTCCAACCTCTCTTCCATCATTCTCAGTAAAGTCTTCCATTGTACACACACACACATTCCCATCATAGTCATTGCAGGAAATGGGGGCGTGAGATGAATGCAGGGACTACTCCAGTAAACCCTATTTTCTTCTTCCCTCCCCACTTCTCTTGCTTTACCAGTTCCCCCCACTCATCTCTTTGAAAATGGACTGATTATTGCTATCCAAAAAATTTGTACCAAATCTCAGTAGAAAACGAGATTTTTTTAAAAAAACAACAACACCGACAATAAAAAAATTCAACAAATGACTCCATCACGGCAGGGCAAGTATGCAAGTCCAACCTTTAGAAATCATGTTCACATGTGAAGTACTGCAATGGTAGTGGTAACAGGTGGCAACAGGTAACCAACAGTGGGAAATTCAGGTGGGCAGTACCAAAAGCCACTAGGGCGGTACTTTCCTCAACTTTTCCTCGCTCAAGGCTCAATCTATGCTCCAAATACGCTGCGAATCTACGCATATAAATAATTGTAAAGCGCAGTATATAGAACCAGTAATTTGACTTCACGGCTATCGGCTATCGCTAAAGCCGAAAATTCGAATAAAGGAAAATACGCATCTTCGGAGAAACAGGCATCAAACCTTTGCCATACAGAGGTGGCCTAAGTTCCTCTGGGAAGGGGCTTGTGTTTTGCTTATCTTTCTCTGTAATCACATACTGATGATGTGATTACATATATAGGTACTTGAATATATGTAGACTGATATTTTTGTAAGGCCATACTGGTATTTCTAGCATAATGAGCCATGAGTGTGATATTAGAAACCTCTTTTAACGTGTATTCATGAAACTCTGAAAAAGAATTTCACTGTCACAGTACACTATTTTTGGGAAATCCTAAATATCGGTGAACTTCAAACAAATTGCCTTTTGCAACATCCTCAAAAAGAGGGATTTTCTCTGTGCAAAGAGAGGCAAGAATGAAAGGATCGTTGCATGGAGAAAAACACCACTATGATGCCAGGGGCCAGGGTTTGGGGGAGGGGCTTCAGGAGGAAGGCCCCACCCCCTGGCATCATCCAGCCTCAGTGGGAAGCCAGAAGGTAATCTATACCCCAGGGCCCAAACAGTTCCCCAAGCCTGAGATAAACCTTTACAATGGAAAAAAGGCTTTACCTTTCTGGATCAAACACAGAGTTATCTGCCACCATGGCCTTCAGCACATCGGCATTAGCTGCAAGGATTATAATATTTAACATTTTGGGGCTCAATCTCTTTGTACATGGTTCGGTTAACTTGGATGTTAAACAATCTTGCAAGCAATAAGATAAAACCATAAGCAAAATTATTTCTACTCATGACCCAGAAACTGTTTGAATAACGAAAAATGTATCTGGGAGTACTCCTATGCACACTTCTTACATAAAGTCCTATTGAACTGAGTGGGAAACTGTATTGTAATTGAACAATACATAACTGAAGTATGAAAGCTATACTACCAGGCATCTTTGAAGCAGATTCAAGTGTTCAAAACAACTACACGTTCAGTCCACCTGGGATACATACTGATTCAGAATGCTGAAGAGATTGCATTTCCACATCAAATCTCACTGCAAAGAGAAAACTAGCATGTCAAGGTCTATTCTGGTTTCAAGCCAGCCTGGTTTTAGTCCTCCTCTTGTGTGTGGATGATACTGTTCTGGCTACGTAAGAATCCCCACTCAGAGAATAAGTTCATTATTAGTATATATAGGATTTTAACTTTCCATTTACTCTTCAATGAACACTCTTCACTCTGATCTTGTAACCAACTATACATATACAAACTTTTGTAGAAGCACAATGGATTTGCAAAAGTTTTTGTTCTCGTATATGAAAATGAAAAATAGCATGCATGTCATAAATTAAGAGCTATAATGAATGCCTTAAAAGCCCCAATACAGTTCCAAAGGAGCTGCAAAGGATTAAAATTTTTAAAAAAACATACACACCTTCGTTTTTCATAATGTAATCAACGATTTGTCCCACAGTGTCACCATTATCAATTGTACTGTCATTCAACTCTGAGAATAAAAAGAAAAAAATGACCATTCTTGTATATTCTTGGAAAGAAACTATGTGAAGTTATATAATAATAGAATTACACAAAAATATTATATGAACCAATGATCTTCTTTTTACATATTAGAAACATTTTCAAAGAGCAGAGTTCTAGTCTGAATGCAGGCTGAATTTCCACATGTAGGTTTTACATTCAAAATCAAAGACAAAACAATATGTGCAGCCCACACTTCCCTATCTGCCCCAAGCCACTGTCATTTTTCCAGAGATAGTCGAAGGCTAGAAGGGAAGGTTCTCAAAAATCTCAATGTGCCTGAAATTAGCCACTGCAAGTGGAGCTGGGAACCTGAGCTAGACAAGCTGGATATAGCTGAAGCCTGGCAAAAGCTGCTGTTCCTCTACTACTAGGCTTGTCCAATCCAGAGGCTTCATGCTGCCTTCTAAATCACAGAAGCTGACACTGCAAACCTCGATCTGAGGTAGATCACTAGGTTAGGAGAAAGTCACAGTCTGTGGGTTTCCTGGTTCAAACTTCAGAGCCTCTGACATTCTTGACTATGACTTGCACCTAGGTTCTGCTTCTTTGCTTCTAAACTGATACCCTGACCTAAGAAAACAAAATCCTTGATAACAGCCCCATGTGTTCACATGATCCTGCCTTGATACCTATCCTGCATGATCAGCCTTCCCGCTGCCCATAATCGGCCAACGCTCACCCATGCATCCTATTATTTAAAGGCTACCTTTATTTATTCTAAAATTATATTCTGACTTTGGCTACATCTGCCTCTGCTATTAAATTGGAGGTCACTGCACTGGCAGCTAAAGAACTAGAAAATCTTTTCACAAGGGGACCAAGCTGCACTTGGCCTCGACCCACAGTTCCTCTTATTAGATAGCCCTGAACCTTTTCGTTTTAAAAGTGAAAGGAAAACCTACTGCAGCCTTGTGACTCACGTACTCCCATGTGGCAAGAGTGGAATCTGGCCCCTGAGCAAGCACTCCTGTAGAAGAACATGCAGAGGCACAACAGGTCCATGCTTGGTGATGCTCCTCTACAACATTGAGAGCATCATCAGACGAGCTTTTTTTATCACATGCTCGTTACTGGCCATTCACGGTTTTTCACGGGTCCTTTTGATGATGCCGTCCAGCTCCTGCACATCTCCCGCTCCTTCTGGTCTTCTTTCCACAACAAATAATACCACAGTGGTTGAATTCGGACGACACGATAGTCAATGGTGGGGTAATAATCAACTTTACAGTTGTTCATCTAGGGGGCACTCCCCACACAACCTGGTAATAAATAATCAACTGTGGTGTGGATGAGGATCAGCGCTGAGTTGACTATGGCAGCATTCGGACAAAACGACAGTCAATACAACGGACGATTGTTTCCCCACCCCCAGTTGCTTATTGTGTAGTCTGAATTCAGCCAGTAAATCTGATTTTTGTTTGGAAAGCAAAATGTGCCGGCATTTCCAGCAGCTTGCAGGAAAAGCAGCACGATAAAAATTGCCACAGAACAGGCCCCACGTGGTCATTGTTTACTTCCTCTTTCTTCCCTGAGTGAAGAAAAAGGAAGCATCGTGGGACAGAAGTGGGGGGAAAGCAACAGCAAGGAAATGTGATTTTCCCCCGTCTGAGAAGCAAAGCCAAGTGTGTAACCTCTGCAGCGCTCTAGAGCTGCACACACGACTAGAGAAATATTCAGGACAACCGATATTAAAGGCCAACACCATCTCCTAACCCCTTAACTATGGCTAAGGGAGCAGGAATGGTTTAAGTATGTCGTGCTATTTCCCCCACAGCCTTTCCAGGGCAAATCCCCACCCCCATCCCCAAGCTAGGATTATATCAGCACCAAAGTTAATTGTTGACAACTAGGAGCTGAAACTGAGCAGGGGGAAATTTGCCCCGGGAAGCAGACAGGCTGTGGGCTTGGAAAGGCAAAGGCCATGATCCAGTAGCACACTTTCACTTCCTCAGCAACACTTAAGGGATCAGGAGAGGCCATCTCTGCCCTGGCCAGGTATCAAGCTACGGAAGTGGCATTGTTCATCTTCTTTGCCTGACATAGTCCCAAAATGATGATCATCCCCACCGAAGCAACAGAAGTGAAGAATTGTCACTGCGCTTCACTTCCCAGAAAGTTCAGCTGAGCACAGGAACAGATTTCCAGACACTCTTTTCCGTTGGACCTGGTAGCTTCCCGGGTGCAAAGGAAGCATCATCAGGCAGCATAGAATGAAACAATAGTTAAGTAGTTTATGATCTGGACTGGCTACTATATCCTGCAGTGAGATGCAGGACAGGTCATCAGATACAGCCCTGCATGCAAAATTTTCCTCTTCTATATGGTGACTTTTGGACTACAACTCCCATCAGCCCCAGCCAGCATGACCAATCATCAGGAATGCTAGGAATCGTCACCCAAAATATCTGGAAGGCAACAGGCTGGGGAAGGCTGGTGTCAGCACATAAAATGCTTTATCATATTGGTACAGAAGCTAATCTTTTAAAGATAGTCCTCGCCTACCTATTTTTTCTTGAAGTTTCTCCTCTTCTTGCTCGGCTTCTGTTGTACAACGATACCCTTTTTTCTTAAGTATATGGCAGATGAATATCCCCAGGAGCCCCATGAGGAAGAATACAGGAATCAGGATAAAAGCAATATATTCAGGGTGTGCGGTATCTCCTGGAAATCCATTACCAGGATTTGTCTTATTTTGAATGCTGTGGCTTGCCAAAACTTCAGGACTCTCTATAAAAACAAAGGGAGGGGAAGAGGAAGGCTATCATGTTAGTCCGATTTGTACAGTCACAATATTGTATACTCCTACAGCACTGTTCAGCACAGAAAGTAAAAGCCATCAGAAAGCAGGAAGACAGATCAGCTCACCAGTTTGGTCACATGTGGACTATGTAGCTAAGTATTTAACCTTTTTTGTTTCCTTTTTTAGTAATGTCTTAATTTCGAGTTGAGGGCGCTAGTTTCGCAACAACACAGTATTGTTATGAATATCCTGCAGGTAATGAGTCTGGATAAGCCAACCCATGTTATTTCCAACAGACGTTCAGGCACGCAGTGGTTTGGTGGGGCTTCTTTCCCCCTCAGTCCTCCAGCATGCTCCCCACATGTACTTTCACTTAGTATTATTCCTCCCCTAGTCTTTTGCAAGTATGTACATATTAGCCTATATGCAGTCTCATCTTGTCAATTTGCTTGTATATTACCTATTCCACTTTCCTGCTTCCTTTGACAGCTGTAAGATACAAAGAAAGGCAAGAGTAGACATAGCAAACAGCTGAATCTGCACTCTTACACACTTGTGAAAGACCAGGAATAAACAAACAAACAAACTATGACCCCACTGATGCACTTCCAAGGCATCGGGGGTGGGGGGAATGTAAAAGTGACAAATGAGCAACATTCCTTCTAAAGTGCCTTTTTGGCATTGCTGGACAGGTAGTCACTGGTGAGAAAGGAGGGAGCCTGGAGATTGTGAAGAACAGTACGTGTTTATTTGCTGCTCCTGTCAAGCAGCTCTGTAGCCACTTGGAACAAACCACGCTGCCGAGTTTGGATATTGTAACAAACTACCCTGAGAACAAACCACCCTCAACAACCCTATTACAAGCCATTGGTTCTCATGGTGGCTTGTTCATGAAAATCAACCCATGTTGAATTGTTTGTCCCGGGTCCAGACATCACAATAAGCCACACTGAACCTAACAAGGCTCAAACCCACTGTGGCTTATCGTGTCGTGCGAGCCCAGTCACTGGCTCAGTTCGGACGACATATTAAGCAACGGAGGGGTAAATAACATACTGACTGTGCGTTAGGCAGGAGGAGCTTGTTAGTGATTGAAAGGATTACAATTAAGAACGTATTATTTTTAAACGAGGAAGATCAGTAGTGAATGAGAGTGGAGATTGAGAACAGGTGTTCTGAATTAAGCAAGAAGACACACCTGAATTAACTGCATAAGTAGGAAAGGAAAAAGCTAAGCTTGGTCAGTCAGGAAAAGGTGGTTCAGTCAGGCTGGGTGGTCAGTAAGAAAGCTGAGTATGCAGAGGCTGGTGTGTTTTTTGTTTCTGTAAATGCTGAAGTGAAAGTTCAGCGAAGCAAGCTGTCTGGAGAAGTAAACTGGAGGAAAGTTGCGAGGAACAGGCAATGCGGTTCGTATGAGAAAAAGAGCACAAGAAGGCAAAGGAATGCTTAAAGATTGTTTTGCATCATTATTTTGTTAAAGGCTGCTCAAAGGAAGAAAAAGATTGTAAAGCATAAAGTTAAGTTGTTTTTCAGTTCATTATAAAAGCTTGCCTGATTAAGTAAAGTACTTCCTTAAAGAAAAATCCTTGTGGAAAGAAGTGATTTATCTGGTGTGTGGGAGGAAGTGACTCTGCTAAGATTTCAGTCTGGAGACAGAGAAGGAAAACAAACAAACAAAACTACAAACAAAATTATATATCACCAACAGAGCTCCACAGACGACACACTGCAGCCGGCGCTGCCGGGAACCGGCAAACACCCCGGCTTCAAGGAACTTGCGGCGGCCATTTTGGTTGTAGCCTCTCCTCCGTGTGTCCACGGGGGGGGGGGGGGGCTGAATTCGGATGACACTTTAAACAACGGGACTTCGGGCTAAACAACGTGCAAGCCCGTTGTTTCGCTCCGTTGTTTAAAGTGCCTGATTAATGTACTGTCAGTTGTGTGTGCATTTTGTGCTGCCCTCCAGACGACACAATAAGCAACACAACTGACGATTGTTCCCCCCCTCCTCCGTTGCTTAATGTGTCATCTGAACTGAGCCACTGTGTGAAAGAAGGGAAATTTGATCCAAACACATTGTGCAAAAATATGCTCATTAACCTATTTTTTCCCAAAGTAATGTTACCATTTTTAAAAATGGAAGTTATGCCACTGCACACAATTCATTTTTATAATAAGATATATTCCAGGCAATCAAGAACAAAAACATCTTTGTGTAAGATCTTTATATAAGAATCGTTAGGAAGAGTATCTGTTCATAAAATATAGGGGAGGGGTTATTACCCTATTGCCTCTGGGTTTTAATTATTCCACTGAAACGGTGTAAACCACATGCCAAAAATGTTTCACTAAAAGTCATACTAGTGGCTAGTATGAGTATGCACTGCCCTAGATATTATGGACTCGGCAAATAGGGCAAGACAGATTTTGTAAAAGCTCAACAAGTTGCCACAGATTCTCAGTTTATAAGAAAGCAGCACGTCAAGTGACATCGAATTTATTTGCTTAAAACCATTAGTCATCACAAACATGGGAAAAGGTTACAGTTTATCATAAATGGTCCTCAGTATATTGTGAGTATGTATGAAAGAAAAAGCAGGAAAGCTACAATTGTGGGGGACGGGTGAAGGAAGGAAATAGGCCTCCAGGCATATAACAGAAATGTTTAATTGATCCCAAAGTATTTCAAACGATTATACAATGTACTGTTCAAATTCAAGAAAATATAGCATTCAAATTGCTGCGGGGCAGGGGGTGTCCAAAATCAGGCAGATTAACTTAACACGAGGTGCCCCGTGTGTTGGGGGCCCTTCCTACCCAACTCCATCCCCAAACCCTCCAGATATGATTTTTGGAAGGCAGCAGTAGGAGCAGAAGACAGGAAAATCCCCTTCTGTGACCTTCCTTCCATTCACATTTCTCAGGATCCAGGCAAAATTCATGATGGTGTGATAAAATATTACATAGATTTTATTTTTTTAGGCTAATCCAACTGAAAAAAATGAACTAGATGAGTGGTAACAAGTAGTGAGGTGTTGACATCCATAACACAGATGATTAAATTAAAATATTTCTGTTCCACAATTCAGCTTTTCCACAATTCAGCCTCCAAGCAGCTAGAATTCTTTTTCTTCAAAAAAAAATGCAATTAGAAACATATTTAAAAAACTAAACTAAAATTAAAACAAGCCACATAAAATTTAAGCAGCAGGAGAAATACAACTGTTAATCTAAATAGCATTTAGGTTGCTGTTGAAAATAAGGTGAGTTGGCATCAAATGAACATCTTTGAGGAGAGCATTCCAGAACTAATTATGAATGCTAAAGAAAATGGCCAAGCTCCAAGAGTTCACACGCATTCCTAGATGTCTCTCCAACTGTATGTTGCTGTGTGCTGTGTAGCTGTCATCCTTTTCTGTTGAACAGATCACACATATGGATCTCTGACACCGTAATGTAGTCTATTATATTATTCAGAGAACTAAACAGTTCAACTATGAGTAAAGCTGTGAAAATGAGGATTTGCACGGCACTTTATGGCTTTATTGTACATAGAAACCACTCTTAATTAGCTTAGTGCAAATGTGGCTAGTGGTCAACTAAACTAACCAAGAGAGATTATTAAAACCAGCCTGATTTTCATGCTGCAAACCACAAGCGTTATCTGCGCAGCTGTTTTGAAATGGCTAAAATTAGCTTCTTCCATCAGAAGGAAGTGCCACACTGAGTTGTCCCAAGGTTTTCCCTTCTTTAACAGAAGTATCAGTATCATTTCATTTCCCTAGGCTACCATGTTAGGAAGCTGCAAGCAAATATACCCAATGAATAGTGAGGAAGCTGACTGACAGACAAATGGCAAGAATCATTTCCTCCAAGTTAAGAAAAAATAGTCCTAATAAGATACTGACCAGGTCCGCACGTAATGCTAACCCATAGTTCATTTAAACCATGCTTTGTTTGCCCTACCCAGGATTTGTCTGGCAGATGACTGAACAAGCCATAGTTTATTTTCTCAGCACCTGGGTTATTTGTTTCCCTCTTCCTGCACCCGCTCCCTTTCTGTATCCCAAATGTCTTTGCGGCACTGCAAGACTGGTATGAAAAAAGGCTGGGGGTGGGAGTTTACAGCTCTTGCCTGCTGCCTCTGTAGTCTGTCAAAACAACCCATGAACCCACAATTCTGGGTTCACATGTAACAACAAGCCATGATTTAAACAACCCACTGTTTTCAACCCAATAACAAACCATGACATGGTTCATATGACACGATAGCCCACTGTGTATTAATTTATCCATGGAGGCTATTGCATTGTGCAGGGTGTCTGTGGGCACTATTTCTACATGGTACCCATGGGTGGCCAGCTTGCTGTGGGTTGTTGTTTTGTGTGAACCCAGGTGTCAGAGGTTGTTTGGGAGTTAGCCAACCCTTAAATAACCTATACCCCATAACCTGGATTTGCATGATATGACAACTCACGGCAAGCAGGGCACCATGCAAAACGCAACAGACCCAACAAGTAATTAACCCACTGAGGGCTGTTGTGTAGTGCGAACCAGCTCATGATTAACAACCTGTGATTAACCTGCAGTTCCAGGTTTGCGCATAACCACAATTCAAAAAGCCATGGTTAATTAAAGCATGGCTTGTTGCTACATGTGATCTAGGTCAGAAAGTTCCATCACTAAGAGAGCAGGAAAAAGTGATTACACTGTATATATATATATATATATATATATATGTATGTGTGCTTATTTTAGGGTAGTTGGTAGATTAAAGAATTGTAACTACTTCCCTTTTAAACCAAAATATTAAATGTATCCTTAAAAATAAACCCCTGCCAATTAGACTTAGCTTTTCACAATTAACTAGCTAAAGCTTTAGGGTTATATCTAGCCTTCCAATGGTCAGAACTGCAAACTTACTGATTAAAGCTTGCAGCCCTAGCTTCAATTATGAATATGTTACTTCGTTGTTTTGATTTCTTACCTGTTTCCAAATAACTTTTTAATCAACCGTTTATTAAATGGGCTAATGCAACAGAAATAAATCCAGATAACTTGTGGTTCTAGGCAATTATCAGATACACTGCCTCAAAGACACCTGGGTAAAAAATAGGACAAAAACAATGGGGTTAGGAGTAATTAAGAAGTCAGTGAATAGTGAACAAGTTTTGAGTTCTTCAAAACTGTTCATCTGGCTGGATGAAGAGTTTTCGTGAACTTGAAAGATTTCACTTCTGACTTTTTAAGTTGACCCTGATAAAGGTAATGACTCTATTGTTACATTTGGACTTTGCAGAGATGGGAATAGATGAGATCAATTTCCTCAACTAGAAGAACAGAAAATTCAATGCACTATCACATTTCTTCTGTTTCTGCTGAATTTGCTATTCAAAGCTAGAAAAACATGGGAAAAGCTTACTTTTACTTCCTAAAATGCAACAAAACTCCAACAGAACTAGACTGCAATAGAAGACAACAGAAACTACACTTCAGCTCAGATGCCTTTCTTTAATATTGTTGAAAACATTGATCCACCTTTTACTTATAATCAACAGGACAAAAGTATACGAGTGTAAAACTATTTTACAGGACTGTTGTAAGGATTAGTGGATAACAAAGCATTATGGAAAATTGAAATGCATTACAAAATTGAAAAGAAAACAATTATGTCCGAAGTCACAAACCTGGTTCGCACATGATAAAAACCCATGGGCGGTCCGGCCTCAGGAATGTTCCCCATCCCATTCCTGAGTTGTTCGCCTTGATATCTGAACCAGACACTCTTGGTTGTTGAGGGAGAAACAGCCCAGAGTTGTAACCCAACAAATCATGGGGTTATTTACTAAACTCACTACAAAACGGAAGAGGCAAGATGTTCACTCAAGGCCCTGACCATCCATGGGTTAATTAACTAGGCTGACCATATGAAAAGGAGGACAGGGCTCATGTAACTTTAACAGTTGTACAGAAATGGGAATTTCAGCCAGTGTCATTTGTATGCAATTAGTTCCTGGTGAAATCCCCTCTTCATCACAACAGTTAAAGTTGCAGGCACTATACTAGAGTGACCATATTCAAAAGAAGGCAGGGCCCCTGCATCTTTAACTGTTGTGATGAAGAGGGAATTTCACCAGGAACTAACTGCATACAAATTACACTGGCTGAAATTCCCTTTTCTCTACAACTGTTAAAGTTACATGAGCCCTGTCCTCCTTTTCATAGAGTCAGCCTAAATTAACCCAAGAGTCACTCCATGCAAACCAAGTCACTTTAGTAATGCCTGATGGCAATGGAAGTAGACATAACAGGAAGTAGAAGTGAAAACAGTACTCTGAAAGAATCAGTGTTAGCCTTCCCACAGACACCACCGAGGAGCAAACACAGAGATGGAGGTGTACTGTGCACAGTCTATTGGTACAAACAAAGCGCTACATATGATGAGCCAAGGCAACAGTTTTTGAGAGCAGCTTCCCTAAAAGAAAATGAAGCATGACAGTCATTGGTTGAGTTGAACAGGGAACCTATCTACACTACTGCTTTAAAACGGTTTATAACAGTTTTAAACCGGTTAATAACCATTATTAACTGGTTTAAAACTGTTATAAACCGTTTAAAGCAGTAGTGTAGATAGGCTCAGAATCAAACAGAGTTTTTCCAGCACTATAGCTCTTCATAATATACTAAGTATGAATGGGGAGAGGGGTGAAGGAGGAAGAGAGAAAAGGAGTGAGATGTGCAATGGGGGAGAATTTAAACACTATTGCCTAAGATGCTACAGTTTCGTGGGGGAGGAACTTTATCATTTGATTCAGACAGTCACGTGAAATAACCTTCTGTTTAAATGCACTAACTTGT
Source organism: Anniella stebbinsi (assembly GCA_029215795.1). Taxonomy (NCBI): domain Eukaryota; kingdom Metazoa; phylum Chordata; class Lepidosauria; order Squamata; family Anniellidae; genus Anniella; species Anniella stebbinsi. Next base: position 148,946,003 of record JARDYH010000004.1, read on the forward strand.
GGCTGGCAGTCTGCTATACTTTAATATTTTATAGATACCATAAGCTGCCCAGAGAATGTTATTGGGCAGAATGTAATTGTGGTACTGAAATAAAAATACCTTGTTTATCAGCCTGCAGACTGACCGATGGCCACTTGCATTTTTTAATTAGTATTTGTATTCATAAGATCCCTATAAGGATATATTTGGATGTGGATTCAGCGATTAAATCGAAAGAAAAACAACTGATAAAGATAAGGGATGTCGGGAAACTCACTCACTATTTTGTTTTGTTTTTTACTAGTCTTATTTTGATAGTGTTAAGAAAACAGATATTTTTGTATGTTGGAGAAATTCAGAAGTCCATTTTAATGTCATATGTTGCATGTTATATTGTTTGTGTTTTATCTTTGTTTAAAAATAATAATAATAAATAATTGTAAAAAAATATAAAACAATACAATACAAAGATCTAAAAACACAACAGTAAAACCAATGATAAAAATACAATATAAAGCCAACCTGATAGAATGTACTAAAAGAAATGAAGGCCTAAAACCAGTCAAGAAATTTTAAAAAAGAGTTAAAACCATTAACATACTAAAATAACAAAAAATAACAAGGTGTTACTTTTAAGAGCAAATGTTTAGAAAATGAATACTGTTGTCAACTATTTGAAAACCAAAATGCAAACAAAGCGTGCACACTGATTTTAGTGAACAAACACTTCTAACAATCAAAACTGATGTTACCCACTCTGCAATTCTTTGTTTCTTTTATTATTTTAAAGATCCATAGGCTGACTTTTAGGGGAAACCCACCCAAGGCAGCGTACAAAATTAAAACTGCAAGTATCAACAAAACAAGTATAAAACACTAATAAAATATCAAAATTTAACAATTAAAACCAGTTAGCATTATCTACAAAACAGTGCCCGATAAACTAGCTCAATTACAGACTGACGTAAAAAGGTAAGTAAGGCCTGTAATGGCCATGTAGACATCAATTGGAATGGAATTCCACAAGGAGTGGGCCACTACATAGAAAGCTCTTTTTGCATATGAGATGTTTTACAAATATCTAAGCTACAGATGAATTAACATGACAGTTAAGTTATATGTAGTGCCATTTTGGTGCCAAGATTTGTAGAGATCACTCTCTTTTGGAAAAAGGAAACCCAGAAGTGATTTATACTCCTTCCCAGACAAACAGAAGGCAACAACAAAACCCATTAATTTCACCTTACCCTTAAGCATGCACACAGTAAGGATTTAGTAATACAAACCTATGGTTAATAAATGATCGGGGAATTGTTATTTATTTAATTATATGTTTATTGCATTTCTATACCACCCAATAGCCTAAGCTCTATTGGGAAAGGTTTAAAGTCAAAGCTGTAAAGTAAAGGAGTCTCAGGTGCAATCCAATGCATGTTTAGACAGACAAAAGTCCTACAACTCCCAGCATTCCCCAGCCAGGTAGGCAGAAACAAGAACAAGAGAACATGGTTTAGGGGTAAGAAAGGGGTCAGGGGAATGAGGAAGGGGTCCTGGTAGGGGCGTGTACCCATGTGTTGGGTTGCCCCTGATTTGCAGTATTGCAAAGATACAGACTTCCCTCCACCCCTTTGGTTCATGCTTTGGTTCCTTCTCACTTTGATTAGTGCAACTTTCTTGTCTTGGGTCTTCTGTGGTCCCACCTCAGCTCAACTCACCGCTAGCCACAACTCTGCTGCCATGATCATTCACCTCTGTCATTACTTTGAGCACAACTCTCCTAAATAGATACCTACACTCCCAGATCCAGCACAAACACTTTTTCCCCTTTTCTCCAAGCCTTCCATAGCTGTCTACCAGCCTACTTCTTTTTTAAAAAATCTTATATCCAGGTAAAGTCCTGCCTGTTATCTTCATTTTTCCATAACCACCACCCTCCGCCATCACAGGTGAAGATCTACTCCCTCAAATAACTCCCCTTTCTCCTTTATTGCCTCTTCTGTCTGGAACTACATCCCAGAAACCAGCATTTTGTCTCCCCTCCCCTTCATTCTAATCCTTGCCAAAACCCCAGATTTTTCATGAAATCTTTGGCATAACTCCTCATATTCGCATCCATTGTAACTGAAATAAATGCATGTCCTCCCCCTGTTCATCTTGCCTCAGCTTCCCTACATTTCCTCCATCTTTTCCCCTCTGTCAAATTTTAAATGTTAAGCTCCTCAGGCGAGGGATCTGCCTTCGTATATTTTGAAAAGTACCATGCACAATAGGGCGAATCCAAAGATTCCCTTCCTCTGACAGAAAGAGAAAACCCACTGCTGGCAAAACATTAGTAAACAATTACATGCTGGCTGCATTCAGACAACACATTAGTCAATGGTGGGTTGAGTAGCCAACTCACAGTTGGTTATTTTGTGGGTACTTCCCACACAACATATTCCTACACAACTGTGGGTGGTTGGGGCTGGAGTGGACTAATAGTCAACCCAGCATTTGACTGACACAGCCCCGCCCCTCTCCCCACCCTCCCTCCTCCCTCAGTCCTCCCAGTTCTATCCCAGCAGCTTCTGCAAGTTGCACCAGTTGTAGCAGAGTGGCAGCCGCCACTTTGGTCACTCTTGCCAGCTGCCTCTATGGGCTTGTGTTTTAACCCACTCACCACACGCCATTAACACACTCACCCCTCCACACAACACTTTAAACAACTGGCTTTGAGCTAAACAACTTGAAAGCCAGTTGTTTCTCTCAGTTGCTTATTTGGGTGGAATAGCATACCATCAGTAGTTTGTGAGCGGCGTGTAACCCTCCACACAACACAATAAGCAACACAACTGACGATTGTTCCCCCCTCCCCAGTTGCTTAATGTGTTGTCCGAATATAGCCAGTATCTCACAAACTTACATGGAATTTCAGCAATTTTGTGAACAAATGTCATGGGCACCCTGCACAACCAAAAAGTCACTAAACTTTTTGTATAATTACAATGTTAAGTGTAAAAGCTGTTGCATATTTCCCATTATTTCTCCCATATATGCAGGATCCTCACTCAAAAGAGAAATTTGAACAGTGATAGATTGCAGCATTAATCCAGTATTAATAATCCTGACTACCGACCCATCCCTAATTTTCCAGGTATTATCCAAAGGATGCTTCAAAAAGAAATTAAAAAGTATTGTTCTTTGGCAAAAGATTGAAAAGTGAACATCAGATAACATGAGCTTTAAAATGGAAAATACCCACAACTGTAGTTCCTGCATAGTACATAAATTTATCATACACACACATACACACACACACACACATACTAATTAATGGATTCAAAAATGTATTTGTCTGTGAAAAGCATTCTTCACAAAAGTGTTAAAAGAAACAAAGGAGCTTTCTACAAGTGCAAAGAGAATAGAAGCACATTTTTCTTTCATTTTTCATTTTATTTGCAAACCCACATGAAAAATGAATTAAATGTGAACATTGTAAATTAATACAAAAGGAAACAGTATATACAAAAGTGTGCTCCCATTTAAACTTGGGTCTGTTACAGTTTCAGCAGCCACACAGAGGCTGACAAGAGTCAAGATCATTTACATCTTTGTTTAAAATCCTTCCCCCCACTCCAAAAAAAGGCTACAACCAGGCTACAATAATAAAAACACACAAAAGGATATTATCCCTGTGATGAACTGGAGCCTCACATTATTGCTCTGCTGGATATGACTACCTTTCACTTTCAAAGGGCAAAACTCCATTTTAGCATCCAGGAACCAGTCAGTTATGTGGATTTCTTGTCTGGCACAACAGAAACGAGGCCTGGCTCTTCCTCCTCAACATCACCAACAGTCAAGTGATTCCCATTCAATCTTACACACTTAAGGAACAATTCATGGTGTGTGTGGCCGGGGGGGGGGGGGGGGGAGGAGGAGGGACAAAGTTCTGTCCTTCCTGTTCTTACTAAAAAATCAATATTTGCTCCAAATCAAAACAGAATACACTTTCCTGATTGTCTTTCCACAATCCCTTCCCCCCTTCCAAGTCCCTCTGACTTATAAGTTCATGTCACAAGGAGTGGATGGTCATCTTTTTACCAATCCTGAATAGTTTACTGAAATACTCAAATAATTCTGCATATTTATATAGTCTGCTCCGCAAACAGAAGTTCAGGTTTCTAAATTTAAACTTGGCACTGAAGGCAGATTTAAAAACAAAAACAAGATGTAACAGCGTACTGATAGTACTATCTTTAGTAACAGAAGAAAGCATTTCATGGCAAGTTTAATGCAAGCCTTAGATAGAGAAATTACAGTAAAGACCCTCCTCTACCCAGGGCCATGCAGAGATGGTAATATGCCCAGGCCTGATAAGTGTGTGCCCCCCCTCATTTCAAACTGCTCATTAAGTATTTTTAATCTGTGGCACTGATTCAGAATTTCACGACAGATGGCTTCTGCGCTGTTTCCGCAAGGCGGGCTCCTCGCTTCTCGATGGGCCGCTTACACTACGGAAGCAGCTGCGTAAGCTGGGGGGGACCTCCTCGTCGGGGTGCCCCCTCAAAATCGTGGGCCCTGGGCCAACTGGCCCCACTGGCCCCCCTCTGCACAGCCCTGCCTCTACCCAACACATCAGGCTTCCCCAATCTGGTGCCCTCCAAATGATTTGAACCAAAACTCCAAGCATTCTTGGCCATTGGCCATGCTGGACAAGAGCACAAAATAACACCCTCCTATTCATGTTCCCCAACAACTGATATTTGGAAGCATACTGCCTCCATTGTATTGGTGGTAATACATAGCCACCATGACTAGTAGCCACTGATATCCTCTATAAAGTTTGCCTAATCCCCTTTTAAAGCTGTCCAGGCTGGTGGGCATCCCTTCCTCTTGTCACAGCAAATTTCCTTGTTTAACTATGCTCTCTTCCAGCATTACGTTAGCAATTTAAAATGTCTACATTTTTTTTCTTAAAAGATAAATAATGTAAGGCCAGTATATGCTATTGAATTTTCATGTCTTAAAATACTTAAAAGAGTATTTCAATAAAAATAATCACTATGTAAAGCTTTGAATGTAGCATTTAAACCACACTAAGTGCACTTTACAGAATTTCCCCCAATCAAATAATTCAGTTCACTACATCTGTCTATTAGAAAACACTTACAGCAACTAAATTTAACTCTTTTTTAAATGTTGTTTACTAAATGCAAGCCAAGTAACATGCTAAAGTAGATGCCCAATGATTTAGGGGAGGATAATTTTTTTCCAGAAAACCCACAGAACTACCTGACCTGCACATTACAAATGTGAATCAGGAGAGGCAAGGGGGGACCATAGCTTAGGGGCAGAGCATTTGTTTTGTGTGCAGAAGGTACCAGGTTCAATCTCTGGCATTTTCAATTTAAAGATGGATGTGTTAACAGGTGATGAGAAAGCCTTTAGCCTGAGACCTTGGAGACCAACTGCCCATAAGAGCAGATGCTACTCAGCTAGATTAACAAATGATCTAGTATGAGGTGGTTTCCTATATTCCTATGACTTATTCCCAAGTAGCTGCCCATAGGATTACAGACACCAGGAGTGGGCATTAGATGATGAACGTCGTGTATAGGTAGATTTATGCTAGGAGATGTGCTCCGTCAAGTATTGTGGTCCCAAGTCACATAAGGCTGTATAAGTCTGAAACAGCACCTGAAAAGGGGCTCAGAAACATACAGGCAGCTTGTGCAAACAGCCCAGAATCGGTGTTATATGTTCGGATCTTCTTCTTCCTGTTAGCAACCTGGCCAACACATTTTGCACAAGCTGAAGCTTCTGAACCGTCTTCAAAAGCAGCCCCACATAGAGCGTGTTGCAGTAATCTAGCTTGGAGATTACCACAGAATAGACAACTGAAGCCAGGTTATGCCTGCCCAGATAGGGATGTAGCTGAGCTACCAACTGAAGTTGGTTGAAGGCACTCTGTGCCACCGAGGCCACCTGATGCTCAAGTGACAACGATGGCTCCAGGATAACTCCCAAGATACAAATCTGCTCCTTCAAGGCGAGTGCAACACCATCCAGAACAGGTTGAGTACCCTCCATCCAGTCAGAAGAACCACCCACTAACAGCATCTCGGTTTTGACTAAATTGAGTTTCAGTTTACTAGCCCTCATCCAGTTCACTCTTGCAGTCAAGCAGCAATCTAGCACATCCACAGCCTCACCTGATGGACATGAAAAGGAGAAATAAAGCTGCATGTCATCAGCCTATTGATGACAGCATGCTCCAAACTCCAGATGATCACACTCAAAGGTTTCATGCAGATGTTAAATAGCATAGGAAACAAAACTGATCCCTGCGAAGCCCATACTGGAGAATTCACAGGGCCGAGCAATATTTTCCAAGCACCATCTTCTGGAGCCAACCAATGCAGAACCTCTCACTCCCAACTCAGTCAATTATCCAGAAGGTTACTATTGACAATGGTATCGAAAGTCACTGAGAGATCAAGGAGAATCAACAAGGTCAACCACCCACCCTGTCTCTCTCCTGACATAGAGCAACCACAGCTGTTTCTCTGCTAAAACCCTGCCTAAACCCTGACTGAAATGGATCCAAATAATCCATAAAAGTAGTTTGGGGGGGATGGGGGGCTCAAACATGGCAATCACTTCTTTTAACTCCCTATTAAACTGGAGTAATTGTCAAGACAGATATGCAAGAGTTGAAAGAACCATCTCATTGGTTGGATTGGTCAATTTTGGGCACACATTGAGAAGCTATTCTAAAAACATCCCTAAAACTGAACTGCCCATAGATATCATTGGAGAAATGAAATAACTGGATGTAGCTGGGATCTGCACAAGTTTATGCCCCCACACATATAAGAAAAAAACCAAAGGGGTAGGATGATGACAAAACAGAGCAATGAGGGCTGAGCATATTCCATGGCAAGACAAGCTGACTGACTGACTAAAGAAATATGGAGGGGGGGGAGGATGGAATGGAATGGAATGGAATGGAATGGAGTGGTTGGGACCGTGAACATAAGCACTCCTTACTGCAACATTCTGTAGCAAGGCCCCACTTGTATATACTAACAGTGAATTCACGTGCTGAGTTATAACTGATGATTGCTATGTAGACAAAATGGGGCTATCAAGGAACAAGGTGGAGGTATCAGCTTGCTTGGGCAACCCCAAGATTCGTAGAGGAAGAAAAAGAGGTCTTTAAGAGGAAAAAAAGAAAGGGGGGGGGGGAAGCACAACACAAAACACAATAAATACTCAGTTGCCACAGAATGCAATGTGTCTACTGGAGAATTAAAAACAGAAAATGAAGACAAGTGTGTGAAGGAATGGACATTATTGAATATCCTGAAAAAAGGCATGGCTGGCTGGCTGTAACACTGAACAGAAGCACTCCAAGCTATGTAGCAGTTCACAGTTGTATATAAATAAAAGCCAGTTTTTAACAATTGTTTCAAATCCAAAAGACTTAAACACACACCCTGCCACAAAATATTTGCATATTTCACCAGTTATGAAATATGGGCATATGTATTAATAAATAAATATGCTCTTCCCTTCAAAATACGTGAAATGTCCTCAGATCACTATATTATGTGAAGTATCCACAAGAAACAATGAGCATCAATTTAATCACCTTTAAAGAATCTGTGCCAGGGGGATACCACAGCCTTGACCACACCAATCCGCAGAATAAGTTTTGCAGAGATTTCCAAGAATAACATCCCTTACAGTTTCAGCCAACATACACTATAGCAGGTCACACTGCACAAGTCAGGTACCACAAGTAAGAAGGACAAGGAAGCATACAGAGAAAATTCCTCCTAATTCAATATTAAGACCTTGATTATCTGCTAATATAATCCCAGGTTAATGCACCTCGATCTCTTGGAATCAGGACAGCCCTATTGGGAGTAGTGTCAAATTATCTTAACAAGAATAACCCAGCTCTGGAAGCATCATCCATGTACTCAGGTGGGAAAAGTCACTGAGACTACAATCCTAACGCCCCTCCTTCATTTAACGGAGTAAATATAGAGATAATTCCGCTGCTAAAAACACTTGGGGAGACGTAGCAAGGGAATTAGTAGACTTCTGTTATGGGACAATTTAATAATATTTGATTTTAAAACAACTACTCCAAGACCAGATTCTTTATTCCAACCATCAATGGCTGTGTCTCAGATCTAGAACAGGTAATTAATGGGCTATAAAAAAATGCTACTCTTGCTGATATCTCAACACAGAAAGGAACTGTTTTACTGCAGCAGCAACAACAACAACAACCTGGGTAAAATTAATTCATCCCAACAGACTAATGTACCAAAGAACGCAACAGCTTTAATCCTTCCAAACACAAGCCGGTACAAAGAAGACACAGCAATTTATGTGATCTATCACCATTATTAAAAGGAAGAACAGACACCACAATCCACAAACTCCATCTCTTTTGTAGCCCATTCCTGAAGAAAGCTTCCCTGGACCCGAAAAATCTTAATAACTATGTTATTTATAAAATGTTCCATTCCTGGGCAAGGTTCTTGAGCGGGTTGGTTGTGGGGGCCAGCTCCAGACACTCTTGGATGAGACCGATTATCTGGATCCATTTCAGTCGGGTTTCAATTCTCCTTGATCTCTCAGCAGCTTTCAATATTATCAACCATGGTATCCTTCTGGGACAACTGGCTGAGTTGGGATTGGGGGGCACTGCATTGCCATGGTTTTGCTCCTGCTTGGCGACTCGGCTCCAGAAGGTGGTGCTTGGAGAACATTGCTCAGCCCTGTGGATTCTCCAGTATGGGGTTCCGCAGGGGTCAGTCTTGTACCCCATGCTGTTCAACATCTATATGAAACCACTGGGTGCGGTCATCCGAAGTTTTGGAGTGCATTGTCATCACTATGCTGATGACACGCAGCTCTAGTTCTCCTTTTCATCTTCATCAGGTGAGGCTGTGGATGTGCTGAACTGGTGGTTGGCTGAGACAATGGACTGGATGAGAGCTAATAAACTGAAACTCTTACCGGATGTAGGGTGTTCAACCTGTTCTGGATGGGGTTGCACCCTCCCTGAAGGAGCAGATTCGTAGCTTGGGGGTTCTCCTAGAACCATCTCTGTCACTTGAGGCTTAGGTGGCCTCGGTGACACAGAGTGCCTTCTACCAATTTTGGCCCTATCTGGACAGGGATAACCTGGCTTCAGTTGTCTATGCTCTGGTAACCTCCAAGTTAGATTACTGCAATGCACTCTATGTGGGGCTGCCTTTGAAGACGGTTCAGAAGCTGCAGCTTGTGCAAAATGCAGCAGCCAGATTGGAAACAGGGACCAGAAGGTTTGAACATATAAGACTGATTCTGGCCTACTTGCATTGGCTGCTGGTACGTTTCCGAGCCCAATTCAAGGTGTTGGTTTTAACCTATAAAACCTTACACGGCTTGGGACCGCAATACCTGACGGAACGCCTTTCCTGGCATGAAGAATTTTGTAACATGCAGGCTCACAGCAATAAATAGCAGAATCTGACAATACATCACAGTAAGCCTGACAATCAGGGCGGATAAAAATCAATGGCTTTTTTTAAAAAAATAAAAAAAATTGGATTTTCTTTTATTTAAATCGGATTTTTTTATTTAAATTGGATTTTTAAATTTAAATTGGATTTTTTTAACAAAATGCTTTTTGAGGAAAAATCTATCTAAAAATAGTTTTCTATTTAAGATACATTATAGTCCAAAAGTTATTCATCATGAAATAAGGATTAGTTTTTAATTATGTAGCATGAGGCTGTATATTCATGCAATGTTTATCATCATCATCATCATCATTTTATTATGCAGTCACAGACCCACTAGGAACAATAGCAGTCATTTTTAAAACCATAAAAACACAATCGTTAATTCATTATACAACAAGCTAAAAATGTTGTTGAAAGATACACATATTTTAAATATATAATATAGTTAAAACACCTGATACAAGAAATTAAAAACAACAACATAGAATAGAAGTTACAATTAGGGTGAGGAAATCATTTTACAAGACCTTTGTACGGAGAAGAGGAACTTAGCCACTGACTTTGTTGTTAACTTGTTTGTACCTGCCAGAAAGTATTCCAAAAACGGTTTGGATGTCCTTCCAGGGCATTTTCTCATAAAAGGGCAAGAAATCTATTTTGCTCCTCGCTTTGGAGGCTACATTAAAAAAAAATGCCCTAATGGTTAAACTCTTTCATCACCACAGGGGCATAAGCGATCCTCATATGGGATGCCCTGATAGCGCCCTTCCAGTATTGCAGAAGGAAGGCAGTTAAATCTAGCCTTAGAAAAAACCTGACGGTACTTGGGGATAGCCAAATAATCAAGATATCTGGCATATCTAGGAAATTCAAATATTACACCAGATTGTATTGGAGAGCAGGATCTACGTAGATTTGGATCTACGTAGATTTGTCATAACATATTGAAAATCAATGTCCTTAATCCGTTGTTCTACAATAGATTTTGCCACAAAATAATCTCGTGTATGGAGAAAATCCATAGATAGATCTAATAAACACAGTTTGGCAGTAAAATCTTTGAACCATGAACTGATAAAAACATCCCTTTGCAAAAGATAAAGATAGCCTTGGGATGGATCAGCATATACAACCTTAGCCAATATCAAAAGGCAAGGGACCAAGCCCTGCCTTCTATAGATGCAAAGCCAGCCTCCAGGCGTAGTCCAGCAGATGGCACACACCTTGGCATTCCCAAAAGTGAGTGCAAGAAGTTTGAAAGAACACTCTCAACTGTTGAATTAAATCCCTGGATCCATATTGGAATAGCGTACAACAACTGGGTCAGAATTTTAGCTTTAAATACTTGTAAGGCAGCAGGAATAAATTGTCCCCCTTTAGTATAAAAGAACTGAAGTACTGCCTTACTAATATTCTAGAAGCCTGGACTGCAAACTGCCTGTGGGTAGCCCAGGAGAGTGTAGAAGGAAACACAATACCCAGATATCTAATCTTCTTGACTTGCTCTATGTCATGCAATGTTTAAATTTTTTTGGTAAATGAATTCCATTAATCCATTCACAATGTCATGCTCTTCTAGAGGTTTCTGTAAGATTATTGGGCAATTTTTCTATCACAGATGCTTGGTTTTACAGTTCTCAAAACTGTGAATTTGTGTCTGCAAAGATCACAATCCCATTGTTCCTTTGCAAATCTATGTACACAGAATCAACCCCTTACCTCTTAAGTGCTAAATTTCAAAAAAATTAAATGAATAGATTTTGTTGGGAGTGGAATAGATCTGCACAAGAAGCTAAAAATGAAACCTGCATCTGCTTGTAAATATTAAGATTATACCAGCAAGAATGAGTCTCTGGTAACTCTGAGTTGTGTAAAATATGTATTAAGTTTATAGCGAGAAACAGTGTACTTTTGGGGGGGAGGGAAGTCACATGATTAAATCGAGTCTTTCTGAGTAGCGATTTAAATCGTGATTTAAATCAAATCCACCCTGGTAATTTAAATCGTGACAATAAAGTTCTAGTAACTGAAAATACTCTGAAGTGATTGAACAGCAAGTAAGAGAAAACAGATTATAGCAACAGGAAAGTATGAAGAGAAAAATATGGACAGGAAAAGAAGACACTGAAGTATGATTTCTGGATGAAGAATGTACTGAACAAGATTCAATCTATGTAAGGCCAGAAGTTATATCGGGGTTTATATCTGCCTGGGGGTCATAGCCAACCAAACTGAAAATCTTAATCCTAAAGCTGTGAGAAGAACAGCTGTGGCTATCCGGTGCTAGGGGAGCACACTTTGGACATGCTTTGAAGTACAGTTCCACATGTTTCACAGCAGAAACATATTCCAAAATAACTTCTGGAGCTCAACAATATATAATACAACATTAAGGCGGCTTCCCCCAACCTACTGCCCGTTAGATGTGTCGGAGTGCAATGTTCATCCGGTAGCACGGGAATGATGAAACTTGTAGTCCAACCCATTTGGAGGGCACTGGGTTGGAGATGATTAAGGGATTGCCGTTCAGGCAAGTGAAATCACAAGAAACCCAGCCCTTAGGGATTTTTAGAGGAGTTTTTAATTATCCTGCCTGAACTGGGAAGCAAACACAAAAAAGAAAGAAAAGGTTAGACAGGAATAGGATTGGCATTTAAAACCCACACCCAGCTCCTATTCCTGTGGGATTTAACAGCAGCACGACACACAGTAATTTATTTGATCAACTAAAGCGCATCCCTTCTCTCGAGCTTTGTGCCAGAAAAAAAGCGTAGTTTCTGCACAGCAGGCTGTGCCAGTCACACACAAGAATAAGGAAGTGGCACCCCTAGACCAGGTCCGTGGCGGGGACGAGCTGGGGGGCGCGTGGGTGGTCAGGGCTCAAAGCGAGAAGGGGCTTCGAGGGAGGAAGCTTCAAAGGCAGGCGGGGTCAGGACGGAAAGGGGGCACATTCTGAAGCGCAGGGAAAGCGGCTGAAGGAGCCCAAGCGACGGAGAGAAGTTCAGAAGTGCGAGAAAGCAAGCAGCCTGGGGAAGGGGGGGAGGCTCTCAAGGGGGAGGGAAGCGCCACGACGGGCCTAAAGGGGTGCGAGGCGGGCAGGGCAACTGCACCCCAGGTTTCCACTATTTCACTCCGTATTCGTACTGATACACCGCCCACAAACTGCCGGCACAAAGAACCCTTTCGCGCGCGCGCAACACACACCGAGAGCCAAGCGGTTGCTAGCCTGGGCGGACGTCGCGGGCAGAAACGCAGCCGAGGAAGCGCCGGGCGTCGTGGCTGGTCTCGGAGGAGCCATGGCTGAGAAGGGGGCCCTCGCACCGGCGTCCAGGGACACTAGGGCTGCGCTGGCAAACCCCCTCTCACGCGCGCGCGCAACCGCTTTGGCCGGGCGCGGTACTGTGAGGCTCCTCCCTGTTCCTGGTCTCGCCTCCCGAGGCCGACTGAGCATGCCCGGCGACGGGTTTGTTGTGCAGCCCCAGGCACATTTCCGCACGAAAGTTAGATAGGATCGGGGGCGGGGGAAGAGGGAAAGGCAGTGGAGGCTGGTGGCTCCGATGTCGGCGGGGCTATGACTCCATTCTGAGTTTCAGCCAGAACTCTAAAGGCGCTGTCCGAGGTGCTGAACCGGTTTCGGTGATACGGTTCACCATTTTGGAGAGCTCCTTTAGAGTTCTGACCGAATCCCAGAGCGGATCCACAGCCCCACTGACATCGGAGGCACTAGCCTCCACCGGGGAAATCCTCTTTTTTTTTTTTCATAGAGAAACTGGCTGACAGTAAAGCCTTTGCTTTTGCAACTTATGAAACAGCTGAGTTTTCTAGCCCCCAGTCTATTTAAAAACAACCACGAAAAGTCTGGCGGCGCCTTCAAGAGACTACCAACACTGACTTACATAACCTTCCGTGGTCTGGAGCCCTCTTCGTCAGATGTTTTCTAGTCATCGGGTGCATCTGACAAGAGCTAGGCAGAATCTACACTACTGCTTTAAAACGGTTTATAACTGTAGCGACAACTGTTGAGGCCCAAGACACACTCCGAGCCTATCTACACTACTGCTTTAAAACGGGTTATAACTGTTTTAAAGCGGTTATAAACCGTTTTAAAGCAGTAGTGTAGCCAGTTTTCAAAACGTTTTCAAAGTGTTGTATCCGGCTTGCTGTAGATCTGCCCTTAGTTTCAGTTCAGGCTAGCTGATGTCACAACGAATCTTCTGGTCTTTTGAGGTGCCACAAGACTCTTGTGCCACTCGGTCACCCTATCCGCTCAAGTTTCACACGGAATTAAATTAATGACCTCTCAGAATTACATTTATGGCCTTTCTTAGTTTTCTATTCGTTCAATGATCTTGACTAATATTCCAATGATTAGTGCCAAATTTGCTTTGGGATTGTATAATTATTAAATAAATTACTTATCAGTTTTTACTTTGGCTTTTTTTTAACTGGGGTGGGCAAGGAGAGGGACTTGGCATTGCACAAGGTATCAGGACGTATCACAGGGGTTCTCGAACCAAGAAAAGGTTGAAACCCACTAAACTAAGGAGTAAAGCCTAGTGAACCATGACTACTGCACCCCCTCCCAAAATTGATCTAAGTATGTAACAAGACTAGCATAATATCTTCAATAAGACTAGCAGAAGTCCCAAAGCTGTGAGGTAACTTTCAAGTTTCACAGAACTATTCCAAAAGCTGCATAAACAAAAACAAAAAGGGGGGGGGGGGTAGAGCTGGCAATGGGCATAGTGAAGAGCCACCCACCATCAGTGTTATGCCTTCTTTGGTCTACACAGTGGCTGTAAAATATATCCTGAATTGGAGACTACTCTCCAGTCACAATGGTTTACGCTTTTCTTCTTCCATGCGCATACACACAGTACGTAGGCATTATTCAGCTCTTGTTTGACAGTCCTTATGTCTCATTAGGCAAGCCTAAGCCTATTGAAATTATATCACATATTTTCATTTCAAGAACAATGCTTTGACACTGTGAGACATCAAGTATATTATAGATCAAACACCTATGTGCTATAGTGTTCTTAGTCAACTACCCCACCCCCCAAACCCACTACATATGGTAACTGCATTCACATTAAGATTTTGTAGTACCTGGCCATACATATAGTAAGGTGATACTTACCACATCCCTGCAACCTATCAGAAATGTGCAGTTATGGGGGCATGGTAAAATTCAGTTCACCATGGAGCCAGAACGATGGAGATGCAGGTTCCACAACATTGCAGTTCCCACATGGTAAGTTTTTAAGCAAATTGTGAACATTTTGTTTAAGTTCCATCTGAAGAAGAGTTCTGGCTGATTTGAAAACAAGCTCACTATTTTGTGTCATTTTGGTTGGTCCTAATAAAGGTATTATTCTACTGTGACTTTTGAATTTTTCCCCTCATAGATCAATATATCTCTTACATCTATTGTAAATCTATTATTGTTCAGTACTCATGTACACTTCAATAGCATCGAGTACTACTGACCAGCGCTGAAGGCAAAATATAGGTGTAACATGGCAAACTCATGCCACAATTCACATATCATATATTCTAGATCATTACGGGTGAGGATCATGTTTGTTAACTAACATTGTTCTTAGTAGTAGAAACCACAAAGTATAGCTCAAGGGGAAAGGAAGGAAAAGGATTATTTCTGCTTTAGCACCATCATTACCTGTACTAAAAAAAACATATAATTAAGTTCAGCGTTATTGGTATGAAAGCAGATAAATGGCCTTGAATGTAAATATATTCCAGTGATGCCAACAGCATTAGTCACATGTCACTGTGGCTTAAGAAGTGCCATCACAATGGTACAATGGTTATATCAAATGTTTGAAAAATGTTATTTATTTATTTATTTTATTTACTGCATTTCTATACCGCCCAATAGCCGAAGCTCTCTGGGCAGTTTACAAAAATTAAAACCATAAAAACCATTCAAAATATAAAACAACGACAGTATAAAAACATAATTTAAAAATGCAGTATAAAAGCACACCCAGGATAAAAACCAAGCAGCCATGCAGAAATTGATAGGTATTTAAAATACAAATTTAAACAGCAAAGTTAATAATCAAACTAAAGAACTGTTAAAACACTGTGAAAATAATAAAAAAGGTCTTCACCTGGCGTCTAGAGGAGTATAATGTAGATGCCAGGCGAGCCTCTCTGGGGAGCTCATTCCACAGCCGGGGTGCCACAGCTGAAATATAAATGAAAAAGCTATCCTCCCATGAAGTGATCATCACTGGGATGATTAGAGCTTTATCCACAATAAAATCATATATTTCCATTCTATCTAGTTGTTCATACAACCCTTTTTACCCCCATAAAGAGTTCCTTTGGGCAGTAACCAATGCAAGAGTACAATGACCAGGGAAACGTGTCACACCCACAAACGCTATTGGTGTTACGCTAGACATTGTTTGGGCAAGCAGAACGTAATTGCATTAGTGATAGTGTTGCACTAGATACCGCCCATTAATTTCAACAGGCCCAGGTAACTGCATAATAAGACCAATACACAGTGGTGTCATGGTAAATTTGGAAAAGTGCAGATGCTAACTTAGCCATGCCTCCAAGAAGAGTAAAAATGCAGGCAGCTGTGTTTATCCTATTATTATTATTATTATTATTATTATTATTATTATTATTAGGAAAAATTACAGTTCTAGCTGTTTTCATCTCCACCAGGAACAGGTCTTTTCTAAAGCTTGGTTGCCCATTCAAGACTAAGCCAGCACAAAATATTTTGCATTACAAGAAGGATCACTCACAACAATATATTGTTGCTAGGAAAATCCATTTCCCCCTCGCTACTGAGAGGATTGCAGCCAAGCTCAGAAGGAACAGTGAAGTGTGGGGAATAGCAGGTGACATCATTGTCCTTGCTAATCAGCAGTTTCAGTGCTTTAACCCTGTAAGTCATTGTCCTCAACTCATATTTACCATTCAAAATGGATTCCTGCTTCTCACACCATTACCTTTCTTTCATCCATTGGGACTGCTTCCTTATTTCCTTATTCCTTATTTCCTTGAATTTCATACCAGTCATTAACAAAGTTCTCATGATCACCATGGTCCACGGTGGCTTATTTAAGCCATGGAGGGGTATGGTGCATGCCAGCACATGGTGGGTAGCTTTTCAATATATTTAAGCTGCCACTGCATCTTGTTAGGTTGTCCAAACCCGGTGAGGCTGGGTTGTTGGTGTGTTAACAAACCACACAAAAACCACTGTCTAGGCTGACCATATGAAAAGGAGGACAGGGCTCATGTAACTTTAATAATAATAATAATAATTATTATTATTATTATTATTATTATTATTATTTATAACCCGCCTCTCCCTTCAGATCGAGGCGTGGAACACAATGTAAAATACAACAGTTGTAGAGAAAAGGGAATTTCAGCCAGGGTCATTTGTATGCAATTAGTTCCTGGTGAAATTCCCTCTTCATCACAACAGTTAAAGTTGCAGGCACTATACTAGAGTGACCAGATACAAAAGAAGGCAGGGCCCCTGCAACTTTAACTGTTATGATGAAAAGGGAATTTCACCAGGAACTAATTGCATACACTGGCTGAAATCCCCTTTTCTCTACATCTGTTAAAGTTACATGAGCCCTGTCCTCCTTTTCATATGGTCAGCCTACCATTGTCTGTTTTAGGCTTGTGGGTGGTTTCTAAACCACACCAAAACCCCAGCCTCACTGGGTTCAGACAACATGCCATGCCATGGTTGTGGCTTGACTATTCAAAGTAGTCACCTGCACGGTCCACAGCCTACCATGACTTAATTTTTTTTTTTCCTGTGAACCAACCCACTCAGTTTTCCATTTTCCCTGCACAGAGCATAGCTCCTCCTGCTGCTGAGCCCTATGGGAGGTTTTTCACACCCAAATGGAGATTCTGCATCCCCAAGAGAACTTGCAGCGATTCCCAAGATTTTGTTTGCTAACCCACAAAAGTTATTTATTTATTTAATTCCATTTATATATCGCCCCATAGCCAAAGCTCCCTGGGCAGTTTACAAAAATTCAAAACATTGAACATTAAAAACACCGATGTACAAAATTTAAAACCATAAAGCATAAAAACAAGTTATAAGTACAATATCCTTTAAAACAACAATATTTGTGAGTACAGAGATGCCAAGGGATAGAGTGATGCCACTCTGCATCTATAGAGAATACCATAGCCAATGGGGCTTTCAATTTAATACTGGAAATTCACAAGCTGTGTATGACTCTAAACTTTTTCTATCTCCATGCATGCAAAATCATGCCACCTTCAGCCTCACATTGAAATTAACTGTAATTGTAATTGGGGAAGAATCATCTATTGTCCTCCGGCAGGATATTTTCCAGGAAGTGGTGCTAGACGCTGAACAAGTGCATTTGTGTTTCAAAAACATGCTTAACCACAGCACCTCTTTCATACTATTATTAAGCCATGTCTGAAATGTGCTCTGTTGTTTGGGTCTGACTTTTGACTATTTTATGTGTACTACTAACTCAGTAAAGAGAATATGACTTAAAGCAGGGGAAAGGCAACCTGGTTTTCATCAGATGTTTTGGAATTCAAATCCCATCAGCCCAACGCTCTTGGCAAATGGTCAGGAATTATGGGAGTTGTAGTCTAAAACATCTGGGGGGCACTAGGTTGCCTACCCCTGAGTTAAAGCTATGGTTTCAAATATGACACAAGTGTTCTTCTGAGACATAAGCAGTTGCTATGAGGAACAGGAATTTTCCACTCATTTCTCTTCAATTCCCAATCCAGTTTTTGTCATTTTTGATTGGGAATGTATCTGGAGCAATATCCCTATATTTACAACTCAGTAAAATTCAGGGTCAGATTGGTTCTTCAGGAATATCTACACATATTGGTTTATTATCAATTTAGCTATCTTGGCTTCCTCCAAAGAATTCTGGGTATTGTAGTTTGGTGAGGGTGCTCACAAGTTTTTGTTCATGATTCCTAGCAGTTCCCAGAGTTCCCTAGACAGAGGGAATGACTATTAAATTAATCTAATTTTCAAGTATAGATATATACATGCCCTTTTTTTCTGGTCAGTTTCACCAGGGAAGCTAAAAATGAGTGAAAGCCTCAAAAATTATATTTTAAAAAATAATTTTTATAAAATAGCAAAATTGCCTTCTAAAATAGTAAAACGTCCCATTTATTTTGGTAAAGACCTTCTTCAAGGACACAAGAATACAGTTTTCTAAGTAAGACAACATTTCACCATATATGTGTGTGTATTTATGTGTATGTGTGTGTGTTGTACTTCTGAAGAAGGTCTTCATCAAAATTTATTGAACAATTTTACTATTTTATAAGGGCATTTTACTAGTTTATAAAAAAAATCAATACCACTTTTGAGGCTTTGCCTCTTCTTTTCTCCTCCTCCTCCTCCTCCTCCTCCTCTTCTTCTTCTTGGTTCTCCCCCCCTTTTCTGCATTGTTAATTTTGCTAGAAACCATTTTTAAAGCATTCCATGAAAATTCCATCAAAAAATGGTGATTCACCCAACATCTTGTGAGATGGAAGGAAGCCCATAACATAAGAAGCCCAAAAAAAAAAAGGGGGGGGGAGTGCTAAAGTCAGATGGCTTCCACAAACCAAATCATTTCAGGAAATATTCTGCTGAAATGTAACTGTGAACGAAAGGCCCTGAGGCATATTTAGGTATATATGTATGTGTAGGAGAGGATAGAATGTGAGCCTTTGGTACACTCTTAAACACCTTGCCTGTGGGTTGACTGGAATGCCCTTGGGTGATTCTTAGCTTGTGATCCAAGAGGCAGGCCATGGAGCTTTTTATCCATTATATACATATAAGTAAATCATTAGCTTTTAATCTGTTCTAAACTCATATAAATCAGCAACACGCAAGAGAATATGTAAGCCCCCAGTTTACTATGTTTGCTGGTTTGCTCACTTCGTGCACAGAAGGAATGCAGTTTTGCTATGAACAGGCATCCCTTTGCTTACTTTAGCCAATCCTCAAAATTTCGGCAACCCAATGATGTTTAATTTAACTATTTCCTGGATACATGCAGAATTTTGCATGGTGTAATGAAGAGATAAAAACTGTTCTTAAAACTCTGAGCACATGAATATTATCCCAAAGAGAATTTGTATAATACAGACTGGTAAAAAAGAGTAGCAGAGCGTTGAGGTATTGGAAAAACATTTTCCCTAGAATGAACAAAGATCACGGATTTGCACTGGACCTTGATATGAATATAAATGCTTCCACTTCAGTATACATATTTTGAATAGCTATCTCCACGAACCTAAACAGTAAGGATTTTGTTTCAGTGGTCTTTGAGTTTACGCATTCTCTCAACACTTTTGTACCTTCACAAAGATAATTGGTTAGAAAGGTAAAATGCCTTTAAGAAGGGACTATTAATCAGGGGTAGGGAACCTTTTGGGTTATGGACACATTTGGCAATAACCCTACCACAAAATGGCTGCCATTAGAGGCTTAGCAAAGGACAAGTAACCTGACTCCTTTGAACTCACACTTTTCAACATCAACAGAAACATTTTTCACAACAAACCCAGCTATGGGTAAGAAAATATGTGTTTTTTTTTAAATGGGAGGGGCTGGGCACATTGGCAGTGCCACGAAATGTGTCCAGGAGTACATTGGTGTCCTCGGGTACCATATTGCCTACCCCTGGAATATTTATTTATCACATGTGTATTATGTCACCCTGTGTGTCATGGTCAAGGCTACCTTACCCAACCGGGTGTCTTCCACATCTTTTGGACTACAACTCCCATCATCCCTCATGTTAGCTGTGGCTGAAGATACTTGATCCCAAACATCCAGAAGGCACCACGCTAGTGAAGGCTGTTTTGGCTGAGAGATAGTGAATTCCATAACTGTGAAGAGATTTGAACCCAGCTCTTTCTAGTCCAAGGCCATATTCTACTCACTACACCACACGGAAACTTAATATCACATCATAGTCAATTTAACTACATAGTTCTGTTAAATCTAATTACTTTCCATGCCACTGAATGCCAGTTATTGGGAAACAACAGTAGAAAAGGACCATTGTCCTCATGCTCTGCTCATGGCCTTCCCAGGAACATCTGGATGGCAACTGTGGGATACAGGAAGCAGGACTAAATGGGCCTTTGCACAGATCCATCACGGTTCTTCTTGTGTTCTTACTTTTCAGCTGATTAACTAGTAAAGTTTAGGTACAATTGCATTTTCTATGATATTTTTATTTTAAACAACAACTTACAAAGCCATATTGTAGCACTTTAAAGACGAAGACATTTATTGTCTCATGGGGTTTTGTGGATGAAAGCCTAGTTGCCTCCACTTTAATTCACCCCTTAGTTTATGCTTCCTTTCGCTGCTTGAGGATAAGACACATAGCAGCTCATGCTGAGCCTGGGAGCTGAGCCATGAGAGTTGATGTATATGGAGCGGGAACATGGGAATTGAGGAGAGCAATTTGGATTCCAATTGGTTTCATTACAAGTACAACATGGATCTGAAACACTTTCCTGGAAGATCAGAATGTGCCTTTATATGTCATTTTAAATGCAATGTTCTTGCTATGTCCTGTTCCATTACTCTGAGTCCTTCACGCTGCAGCTCCTATGAGCTCTCCCTACCATGACACATCTCAAATGAGACAAGAAGATTTATTGCTGGTTTTAGTTTCATTGGAAGTGGTAAAATTCACAGGAGATCCCATCTGCCATCACCAGCCATAAATCTCATCAGATGGTGAAATTAATTTCGCGCAGAACTGTTCTTGTCTGTGATATTAACACAGGGCCAGTTCATAGCAGGAACAGAAAAACCACAGGGCTCTACACTTCTTTCTTCTGATTCAGTTGTGAGCCACTCCCCTTTTGTGTATTTGGTATGCAATTTTGCCACAGGCATATATGCCGAAATAGTGGGGAAACTGAAGGAATGTTTGAGATATTTTCAAGGTTATCAGCAATCCTGGATCAACTGACGCAAGTACTTTTACAGAGAAAGCTGTGCATTTATTCCACGGCGGCTTTGGGTAGAATGGCATGTTCTCCTGCATAAGCCCCATTGAAATGATCAGAAGCCATGTCCTAGGACAGCTCTCATTCATCCCAATGGGCCCGGTATAGGAGGACTTCCAAGCAGATTGAGCGTTTGTCCTTTTAAACCCTTCCCTCAAGAAGCAGCATTCATTCTGCCAACGAGTTGGGTAGAGGCTACCTTGGCAGAACATATTGGTAACAGCTACGTATACGTGTTGTGAGCCGCAGCCAAAGCCCTCGCCCACATGTGCCTTGTCATGTTTAAATGTCAGTGATGACAGTGGCAAGGAAGTGGGCCTCTACAGGGTGGGGGACTACAAAATATGTTGTGCCCAAGCCCCCGCCCTCCAAGTGTGAAGTTGATACTGGGTTTTCGGTAATCCTACAGACAGAGATGCATTGTACTCACCTGCAGAATCACTGCCAGTAGAGGTCAAAAGCAACCAACGTACACAATGGGCTGCCTTCAGAGATATGGGTGTGGTGTAGTGGTTAGAGTGTTGGACTGGGACTTGGGTTACAGTCCCCACATAGCCATGAAGCTCATTGGGTGACTTTAGGCCAATCCCTGGACCTCAGCCTAAAATACCTCACAAGGCTGTTGTGGGGATCAAATGGAGAGGTGGAGGACCATGTAAGCCATGTTGGGTTCCTTGCAAGAAGAAAAAGGGTGGTATATAAAGGTAGTAATAAATAATAAATATAAATACATAAATCAATCTGTTCCCTGTTCCCCCCCCCCCATGGCTCTAGTCATTGGCATTCCTGTTGGTTTGTTAAATTTAGGCTGACCATATGAAAAGGAGGACAGGGCTCATGTAACTTTAACAGTTGTAGAGAAAAGGGAAGTTCAGCCAGTGTCATTTGTATGCAATTAGTCCCTGGTGAAATTCCCTCTTCATCACAACAGTTAAAGTTGCAGGCACTATACTAGAGTGACCATATACAAAAGAAGGCTGGGCCCCTGCAACTTTAACTGGTGTGATGAAGAGGGAATTTCACCAGGAACTAATTGCATACAAATGACACTGCCTGAAATCTCCTTTGCTCTACAAGTTACATGAGCCCTGTCCTCCTTTTCAGATGGTCAGCCTAGGTGTTCCACCTTTCCACCAAATTGTGACCAAGGCAGCTAACTACAATAATACAAATAAAATAAAATATAATAACATAGCAATACAATAAAAGTTTTTGTTAAAAAACCTAGAAAAACAAAGCAGATATAACAGCACTAAAAACAATAAAAGCAACCAGTTAAACGCAGTTTCAACATCTTTACAAATCACCTTACAGGCTAAAGGCCCATAAAATAAATACTCATTTTCCTATTAGGGGAAGGTCACCAGACACAGAGCACCTGTCCATTAAGGGCAATCCTGTTGTTTCCCTGTTGTGAATCACACAAGAGGAGAGGGGCGGCAAGGCTGAAGATCCTGCTGCTTCCCAGGTCTCCTTTAAATGACAGACATGGTTGGTTGAATCCAGGGAGTGCCTAACTCCCTCCCTGACATGTGTGCAAATGAGGGGAGAGTCTTGTTTTTGTCTGTTTCTCACAGCCCCCGGGAAAGCCAGGACTTACTTCTGAATAGAAGTAACATTGTGCTGTAAGTTTGCAACTCTCAGCACACTTACTTGGGAGTAAGCCCCACTGAACGCAATGGGATTTACTTCTGAGTAAACACATGGGGATCTGATCTGCCTCCCTTTGTTGCAGGGAGGCATTTTACCCTTTTCTCCCTCCACTTAAAATCCTTTCTTCCTCGGAATTTTCATAGAGCAATGCCAGGTTTACACACTGCTGATTTCGTGCCATTAAGGATTTATTCCAGCTTTTCTCTGGTCTATTTTAAAATGGTATAAAGGAAGGAAACCATGGGAGATGTCCTGCTTGTTTACAACTTCATTTAAGTGACCTGGAAACTTCAGTGACTAGCCAGAACTAAGTGTGCTATAAATAGCTCATTCAGAGAAGCCCGCAGTATTAGCTAAGCCTCGCATGGGAGGAGTTCCAGAGGCTGGGGGAAGCTACCAAGAAAGCCCTGCAACAGAAAGTTATAAGTGTGGAGTTCAGGGCTCCAGACATTCCATTCCCTTCCCTTTCTGTGGTTTTCTTAACCACCACCCACTCTGAACAGTCTGTCAGATTCCATGCCCACTAAGCATGCTTAGGTCTCATAGGGCTATTTGGAGTTTTTCACCACCATCTTAGCTTACTTTTTCCTGAAGATTTCTTTTCCTTCTGTAAACCTCTGGATTCCCCCAAGCCTGCTGATACCTCCCTCTTGCTTGAATGGTGCCATTTTGGCTACATTATGATCCACGCTCAGAAAATGAGTTCCCTACGGGATATATAAACTAGGGGTGTGCACGGACCCCCCGGATCGGATCGGGACCCGGATCGGGACCTCCAATTTTGTCCCGGACCGGTTCGGACAAAATCGGAGGCCCCCCGGACCGGATCGAGTCCGATCCCGACCCAAAAATCGTACATTTTTGGATCGGCCGCCATTTTTTTCCCCATAGACTTGCATTGCAATGCAAGTCTATGAGGAAAAAATGGCGGCGGGTGGGTAAGGGGGGGCCTAACTCCCTCCCCCCCCCGGGGCCGTCCGCTGTGGACGGCCCCGGCAGGTAAACCCCCTCCCCCGCGCTCCCTACCCCCCCTGGGGCCGCCTGCTTCCATCCGCTGGCGCCCGCGGGCGCCAGCGGATAGAAGCGGACGGCTCCGGGGGGGGGGGTAAGCCCCCTTCCCCGCCACTTACCTTCTCGGCACGTCCGGCGCCGGCGGCTACTACCAGCGGGCTCCGCGGCCTACTCTCAAGTAGCGCGCCGGGTGATGACATCACCCGGCGCGCCACCCTGGAGCAGGCCGCGGAGCCTGCTGGTAGTAGTAGGCGCCGGCGCCGGACGGGAGCCACCGGGCCGGGCAGGTAAGGGCCCCCCTCCCCCCTCCCCCCTCCGCGCGCCCCCTCCTCCCCTCCACGCACCCCCTCCTTACCTTTCCGGCCCGGCGGCTCCCGTCCGGCGCCGGCGCCTACTACTTCCAGCAGGCTCCGCGGCCTGCTCTAGAGTAGCGCGCCGGGTGATGACATCACCCGGCGCGCCATCCTAGAGCAGGCCGCGGAGCCTGCTGGGAGTAGTAGGCGCCGGCGCCGGACGGGAGCCGCCGGGCCGGAAAGGTAAGGGCCCCCCTCCCCCCTCCGCGCGCCCCCTCCTCCCCTCCACGCACCCCCTCCTTACCTTTCCGGCCCGGCGGCTCCCGTCCGGCGCCGGCGCCTACTACTTCCAGCAGGCTCCGCGGCCTGCTCTAGAGTAGCGCGCCGGGTGATGACATCACCCGGCGCGCCATCCTAGAGCAGGCCGCGGAGCCTGCTGGGAATAGTAGGCGCCGGCGCCGGAAGGGAGCCGCCGGGCCGGAAAGGTAAGGGCCCCCCTCCCCCCTCCGCGCGCCCCCTCCTCCCCTCCACGCACCCCCTCCTTACCTTTCCGGCCCGGCGGCTCCCGTCCGGCGCCGGCGCCTACTACTTCCAGCAGGCTCCGCGGCCTGCTCTAGAGTAGCGCGCCGGGTGATGACATCACCCGGCGCGCCATCCTAGAGCAGGCCGCGGAGCCTGCTGGGAATAGTAGGCGCCGGCGCCGGACGGGAGCCGCCGGGCCGGAAAGGTAAGGGCCCCCCTCCCCCCTCCGCGCGCCCCCTCCTCCCCTCCACGCACCCCCTCCTTACCTTCCCGGCCCGGTGGCTCCCGTCCGGCGCCGGCGCCTACTACTACCAGCAGGCTCCGCGGCCTGCTCTAGAGTAGCGCGCCGGGTGATGACATCACCCGGCGCGCCACCCTAGAGCAGGCCGCGGAGCCTGCTAGTAGTAGTAGGCTCCGGCGCCGGACGGGAGCCACCGGGCCGAGAAGGTAAGTGCCCCCCTCCTCCCCCCCCCCGCTGTCCACTTTCATCGGCGGGCGCCCGCTGGCGCCCGCCAATGGAAGCGGCGGTGGGCGCCAGTGGGCGCCCGCCGATCCGCCGATCCGCCGAACCGGTTCGGAGCTTTTTCGGACCGGTTCGGATTGGATCGGCCGATCCAGCTGCGGGATCGGAAATCGGATAATTTATCCGATTTCCCACTGGACCGGACTCGGATCGTGGATCGGGTCCGATCCAGTGCACATCCCTAATATAAACAAGACTCCTGCAGTGTGGCTGTTATGTAGGGGTTGTTGTTCATTTTCCTTGTGTATTTGGGTAATCAGCATTTTCCCGATGCAGCAAAAAAGACACAGATTGCCTTCAAGTTTCCATTTCCATAAAGGCTACATTAGAATACCTTCTAAATCTCAAATGTGCAGTGTGGCATGAAGAATAAACATTCCGTGCGCTGCTGTGTCATTACGCCGTTCCCTGAAATCTCCCTGGAAAATACAGATGACAAGTGTTTATATATGTAGGATACACTGCACATGGAAGTTGTGACAAGATTCAAGTGAGCTCTAGATGCAAGAACATGCTGTTTGCACAATCCTGTTGGCTGTGATCCTGATGCCCCCCCCCCACAAAAAAACAAACAGACTGCAGTTGCTCTCTGCATATAACCAGAATGAAGTCATCACATTGGTGAATGAATTTACAAAAAGAGATGTAAAAAGGTGGGCTCAAGTATACCTGGCATGTGAGCTCACTTCCAGTCTCATGTGTGTGCAGGGCTGGGTAACCTGAAGGCCATTTCTACACCAGGCTGTTTAGCTGGGATCGCCCTTCCTCCCTCCCTGTGCGCCGATGGTGTGTATTAGGGATGTGCACTGGATCGGACCCGATCCACGATCCGAGTCCGGTCCAGTGGGAAATCGGATAAATTATCCGATTTCCGATCCCGCAGCTGGATCGGCCGATCCAATCCGAACCGGTCCGAAAAGGCTCCGAACCGGTTCGGCGGATCGGCGGATCGGCGGGCGCCCACTGGCGCCCACCGCCGCTTCCATTGGCGGGCGCCAGCGGGCGCCCGCCAATGAAAGTGAACAGCGGGGGGGGAGGAGGGGGGCGCTTACCTTCTCGGCCCGTCCGCTCCCGTCCGGCACTAGCAGCTACTACCAGCGGGCTCCGCGGCCTGCTCTAGGGTGGCGCGCCGGGTGATGTCATCACCCGGCGCGCTACTCTAGAGCAGGCCGCGGAGCCTGCTGGTGGTAGCCGCCGGCCCCGGACGGGAGCGGACGGGCCGAGAAGGTAAGCAGGGGGTGCGTGGAGGGGAGGAGGGGGCGCGCGGAGGGGGGAGGGGGGCCCTTACCTTCCCGGCCCGGCGGCTCCCGTCCGGCGCCGGCACCTACTACTCCCAGCAGGCTCCGTGGCCTGCTCTAGGGTGGCGCGCCGGGTGATGTCATCACCCGGCGCGCTACTCTAGAGCAGGCCACGGAGCCTGCTGGGAGTAGTAGGCGCCGGCGCCGGACGGGAGCCGCCGGGCCAGGAAGGTAAGGAGGGGGTGCGTGGAGGGGAGGAGGGGGCGCGCGGAGGGGGGAGGGGGGCCCTTACCTTCCCGGCCCGGCGGCTCCCGTCCGGCGCCGGCGCCTACTACTCCCAGCAGGCTCCGCGGCCTGCTCTAGGGTGGCGCGCCGGGTGATGTCATCACCCGGCGCGCTACTCTAGAGCAGGCCGTGGAGCCTGCTGGGAGTAGTAGGCGCCGGCGCCGGACGGGAGCCGCCGGGCCGGGAAGGTAAGGAGGGGGTGCGTGGAGGGGAGGAGGGGGCGCGCGGAGGGGGGCCCTTACCTTCCCGGCCCGGCGGCTCCCGTCCGGCGCCAGCGCCTACTACTACCAGCAGGCTCCGCGGCCTGCTCCAGGGTGGCGCGCCGGGTGATGTCATCACCCGGCGCGCTACTCGAGAGTAGGCCGCGGAGCCCGCTGGTAGTAGCCGCCGGCGCCGGACGGGAGCGGACGGGCCGAGAAGGTAAGCAGTGGCGGGGAAGGGGGCTTACCCCCCCCCAGAGCCGTCCGCTTCTATCCGCTGGCGCCCGCGGGCGCCAGCGGATGGAAGCGGGCGGCCCCAGGGGGGGTAGGGAGCGCGGGGGAGGGGGCTTACCTGCCGGGGCCGTCCACAGCGGACGGCCCCGGGGGGGGAGTGAGTTAGGCCC
Organism: Anniella stebbinsi; assembly: GCA_029215795.1. Taxonomy (NCBI): domain Eukaryota; kingdom Metazoa; phylum Chordata; class Lepidosauria; order Squamata; family Anniellidae; genus Anniella; species Anniella stebbinsi. The sequence continues at coordinate 148,973,674 of JARDYH010000004.1, forward strand.
CCCCTCACCCACCCGCCGCCATTTTTTCCTCATAGACTTGCATTGCAATGCAAGTCTATGGGGAAAAAAATGGCGGCCGATCCAAAAATTTACGATTTTTGGGTCGGGATCGGACTCGATCCGGTCCGGGGGGCCTCCGATTTTGTCCGAACCGGTCCGGGACAAAATTGGAGGTCCCAATCCGGGTCCCGATCCGATCCGGGGGGTCCGTGCACACCCCTAGTGTGTATTGGGTACTTCCGGGATCGCCCTTCCTCCCTGTGCACCAATGGTGTGTATCAGGTACTTCCGGGATCACCCTCCTTCCCTGTGCACCGATGGTGTGTATTAGGTACTTCTGGGATTACCCTCCCTCCCTGTGTGCCGATGGTGCATATTAGGTACTTCCAGAATCGCCCTCCCTCCCTCTACTTCCCTATGATGTAGAAAGGGCCGAAGTCTTCTAGATGTTGTTGGTCTGCAACTCCCATCAGTGCTACTCAGCATGGCCAATGGTCAGGGCTGATGGGCAGTGTAGTCAAACAACATCTTCCCCACCCCTGCTGTAGAGAGAGGGGAGCCCTTGCTAATATTCCTGTTCTCCACCACAAAGCTCAGCTGCTATGGAATGGCTGAGAGGCACCACATATTGCACGAGCAGAGCAGGCCTTTTCTCCATCCTCAGTCAAGTTACCTTGAAGACTACCTGAAAGGCTGCCTTCTCCCATATGAGCCTGCCCAGTTCCTAAGATTTTCTGGAGAGGCCCTTCTTTCAGAGGTGCATGTGGTAGCAACCCAAGAGAGGGCCTTTTCGGTGGCCGCTCCCAGGCTATGGAACTCCCTCCCAAACAAGGCTAGATTCACTCCCTCTCTATTATCCTTTTGCCGGCAGGCAAGGGCCACTTTATTTGAGAAGGCCTTGAACTTGTAAGTGGGTCTGGTGGATTCGGTGCTTTTATAAAAATATATCTGTAAGTGTTATGTTTTTATTGCATTTAACGTATTGTTTTAATCAATTTTAATTGGTTCTCTAAGTCACTTTGAGTGCCATTTTTAGTAGAAAGGGGCATATAAAATTTAAATAAATAAATCAGTGGGGTTAAACCCCAAATAAGTGTGAACTGGCTTTAAAGGCCAGCGAGAGAAGAGAGGAGGGGAGGAACAGCAACAGAAGAGGTGGAAAGTGTGCCTGCTCTGCTCTCAAGCACATTGTAGTATATTCTGAAGCACTCCCCAATTCCCTGAGCAGCGAGAAATTCAGGGGCAGCCCTAAAGGGGTTAAGTTTTCTTTGGGTGAGAGAGCAATGAAGACTTATGCTGTCTTTGTACTATCTGTTTTATTTACAAATGTATAGCAGAGCAGAGAAGTATATAAATTCCTTGAGCAGGTAATAAAACTGTTAACCCTGAATCACAATCCCAGACAGCAAGCTACTTCCCCATTCTGCTTGTTGTCTAGCTAACTCCAGCTAAAGCCTCTTTATTTTCCCTGCTCTACATTCAAACTGGCTATGGGCCTGTTTGGACAACAAGCTAAGCCATAGTTAGTGCTGTTAACCCTTTTGCAGCAAGTGGTCACTGAGCATGGTTAAACCGTGGTTATGTAGCCACTATGGTTAGGAAAACGTCATTCACACAACAGCCTAAACCATCATGGTTAGCTCAAAATGTTTAACTATCATGGCTTAGCATGTTGTCTGAACAGGGCCACTGTCTGCACAGAACTGTAAGCCAGGATTCTGGAGACTTGTGTTCAAGTGCACATTTGCTCCCTCTTCACTCCTCCTGCTAGCACAACCAGCTAAACAAACCAGGTGTGGGGACACATTCCAGTGGTGGACTGGGCCAAAGACAAAGGGGTGGGGCCAAAGGCAAAAGGGGTGGTGCCAAAATACCCATGTACTTTAGCATTTACTACCAATACTTCAACCTTAGGAGATGCACTTTTAGAATGGGAGGAAACCCACACAAAAGCCAGGAAACCACCAAAGGTTCAGTTATTTGGAGAAAGGGGGTGGGATTCTTGAAAATTCCAGAGGGCTGGATGAAATGAAAACAAAATGAAAGCAATTTTGCAATACCAAGAAATCCCCCCACTCTGTTTTATTCTCCTACAAATATCTGGCTTTCTAAATTGATCCTAGTCTTTTCATCAGAAGGAAAGTCCTCAATATGAATATATAGGGTGCGTTCTGATGAAATCATAAACAGAATAAGTGACCTAGAAAGAATAAGCCGTGTCTAACAGAGCACCGTTATGAATTCCCAACCCTCCTGCAAAAAGGATAGGGTTGACAATCTCTTTGTTCTCTCATTTAATTCTAATTTAATTTAACATGGCAAACAGTACAAATATGAAAACTCTTCTAATCAACCATATCCGTTTCCTCTGTGACAACAAGAGCCAGAGCAGCAAAGTAAGAATTGGCATGCCTCTTTGTTCTATCACATGAGAGCTGACGCTAGCAATAAACAAATGGCTTAATGACATTCATGGACAGAGAGAGCCATTAGAAGTCACTCACTTGGAGCAACACATGTCAGAGAGAGATGGGAAGTTAGGGGCTAAATCAGGGTGAGCAACTTGCACCCCATGACCCACAATAGACCCTGCAACCACTCCCCGCTGCCCCCACACCACATCGGCATGCTGCTGAAATTGGAGGTGGCAAAAAAAAAAACACAAAAGTCAGGTTACTGTTACAGAGTGATAAATAGGTCAAATTTAGCTAGGTTTCAAGCTCAACTTTGTTAGAGCTCTATTTGGAGGTTTATAGCTGCATAATTTCAGTGCGTAACTGGTGCAAGGCAAGTGCTATAGAAACACACACACACTGCTACTTCACAATCAAACAGCATTGTGTTGGGAGTTCATAGCTCCTGAGAAAACAGATAGTTTCTGACGTAAAGGTTGAATGCAGCCATTATGGTTGCACTGTTCAGACAAAGGAACACTTACTACCGATGAAATAGGAGGAAGTAAGGAAGAAAAGTTTGAGAATTGAAGTCTATAACAAAGAGTAATTACAAGACAAAATTAGCAGAGGAAGAAAACAAGTTCCCTTTTGTCTATTGCTGCAGGCGACCAATCACAAGCACTGTTCCTTTCATCCAACACCCCTTCCCAATGGCTTGTGGATACGTCAACAAGGCCTTAAAATTCCTTCCTATTACCTTCTTCCCTCCCTTTCTGTATACTCAGGATTGATCTTTAATCCACCCCTGCCAGCACTTCCAAATGGAAGAAGGGTTACTAGACCTACCAATTGTGCAGCAATTCTGTCTTTTTCGCCTTAATGGATTTTCTGCAGTAACAGATGGAACAAGCAGTGGGAAAACATTGGACGGTTACCACTGGAAGATGGTGTCAGCTGGATCCCCGCAAAAGTTCTCTTAAAATACAAACAAAATATGAACAGGGAGAAATCCTAAGGGACCACTACTCGTGCTAGGTCATGTTTCCATCTTTTTTGCCTGAGGTCTTCCCACCTATTGGGACAGATTCTTGTTCTCTTGTGTCTGGCCTGGGTAAGGATCACTCTCAAAGACCATAAATTCCAACTGTCCCTATTACCAGGGATAATTCCTGTTTTTTGTTACCTGTCCCTGGTAAAGCTTTGTCCCCATTTTGTCCCTATTTTTGTCTTTTGGGAGATGCCTTATTCAAATGTTGTTGCATTAGTATGAGTTTCTAGCCTTTCATTCTTCTAGCTCCCTTCCCTGAATAACTGGAAGTGAAATATCTTAGTTGAGGGTGGCTGCATCTTGCCTCTGCACTGCATAAGAAGGCTCTGTGTAATCCATAGTTTGCTATATTTCCTACAATGTTTTGAATGGCAATAGCATATTACCAGACCATTATGCATTTGGAATGTATCTTCAATCAAAGGAACATACATACATTCTCTTGGCTTTTCAATTAATTGAGAAGCTATTCCAGAGTAAAATGAACACAGAATGCAATTTAATAGAGTCTTCTGCATTTCATATGGGGGTGGAGGATTCATGGGCAGCAATCTTTGGTATGAGGAGAGAAATCCTATAAGGGGCACTATTTTCATTTATGAAATTCTGGAAGTTATGGAGCAGGTGTACTCTTGGAATGTCAATCTGGTTTATTGGTTTCCATCCGCCATAACAGGATTGTAAGACTTGCTGTCCTTGAAAGGATACTGAAAACTGTTCTTAATTTAGAACCATACAATCACTACACATCATACTGTAATTACAATGCAAACAGAATGCCATTATTGTGTTGTGCCAAATGGCCAACCTTCCCAACCTATAGGCACCAAGCTAAGGACAGCTGGTCTAGGCATTTGCTTGCATCCCCTCCCTTCCTGTCAAATCTGACTTGGTTCAAGGTGGAAAAGTCAGAGGTGCTAAAGTCAGCAATGCACATGCAGGTACAAATTTAGCAGGTCAAGTCCAGGCCAGCCAAGGGTACTACTAAATAGCCAGGTATGTTAGACCAGGCAGGGTCTTCCAGGACCTTGGCCAGCTCCATGTTAGCTGAAACTCAAGCAAAAAGAGCTATTCACTGAGCAACAGTCATAAGGCTTTCTGAAGCCTTATAAAGGCCAGCAGCAGCTCAAGCCTGCAGTTAACTCCACCCCCTCCAAAATAGTTTGTTTTTTAAAGGGCTACTGCCTGATTTGTAGCCACTGGCTCCTACGGGGTGGGAGCAGTGAAAGCTATAATTGGGGGTTGTCTCCAATATTTTCTCATTACAAGAAAAATAACCTTGAAAAGCTCTGTTTTGCCCCAATCCAAAGTTCCTACCACTTAAGGAAGCAGGGAGCACAAAATAATACCTTGCCATTTCTGTTGGAGCCTTTTCTATTTTTAGCTACTTTTCTAGAGCTGAAAAATCTACTTATACATATCTACTAATACAGATAAAAGTTTATGTGCTACAGCAGAAAAGCAGTTTCCGTTCCGTGTGATATGCAAACCAGCTCTTAGAATCCCTGGTCATACTAATGTAGGGTGACCAGATAAAATCCAGGTCGGGGCTCATGTAACTTTAACAATTGTAGAGAAAAGGGAATTTCAGCCAATGTCATTTGTATGCAATTAGTTCCTGGTGAAATTCCCTCTTCATCACAACAGTTAAAGGTGCAGGGGCCCTGCCTTCTTTTGTATATGGTCACTCTAGTATAGTGCCTGCACCTTTAACTGTTGTGCTGAACAGGGAATTTCACCAGGAACTAATTGCATACAAATGACCCTGGCTGAAATTCCCATTTCTCTACAACTGTTAAAGTTACATGAGCCCTGACCTGGATTTTATCTGGTCACCCTATACTAATGGAGACAATGGGCTGTATGTGTATGCGCAGATATTTTCTGATTTTTATCAACTGGAAAAAAATGTGATCCCTCTACCAGGAGTATGTGTACACACACACAGTACTGTGCAAAAGTCTTTGTCCTCCCAAGAAAATTATGTTCAAAGTTATTTATCTGGCCATTGTGTTTATTTATAACGTTTGAAGAAATACAAATAAACATTAATACAATTAAAAAGTAACAAGAATTCCTTGTGTTTTCCAAAATGTTATTGATATCTTGTGAGACAGTTAGAAGAACACAGGTTTGTTTCCCAAACCTCTCCTCGAGGCACCCTAGCCATTCCGTGTACAGTTTCATTCCATGTACTGTATTTGTTAAATTCCACCACCAACACACCTGATTCAACTTAATGAGGTATTGATTTGAAATCTTTGGTTCACAAAGATGCCAATATGTCAGAAGCAGAGAAGTACATCTGCAGTCTTCTATGAAACATGGTGGTGACTTTGCCATGATCTGGGGGTGCATTTCAGCCAACAGTGTAGGGGTTCTGAAGGTATCTACACTATTGCCTTATAGCAGTACTGAAGTTCACTGATAACTGTTGGGACACATTAAACATTCCATATACCACTTTCATAGTGTTATTTCCTGCTTTTTATTCCACATTATCCAAAATACTGCAACTAGTGTAATTGTGACTATATAAATGTGCAGGAGGAATATAGCGTTACCATGATGGGATTGTAATGATTTGACACAAGGTGCAGATCTGGCCATGATCGAAATCAATAGAATTATGAATACTAAGAAATATAAACACATCTTGATTCATCATGTGCAAGAGGGATATAGCATTACCATGATGCGATCGTAATGATTTGACACAAGGTGTAGTCTGGCCTTGGTCAAAATCAATGGACTTATGAATGCCGAGAAATATAAACAGATCTTGATTTATCATGCTATTCCTTTGCAAAAATTACTGTTCAGAAAAAAACTTTATCTTTCAGCACAATAACAACACCAAACACTCAGCAAACACGATGAAGACCTACTTAGAGCAGAAGTCTGGAGATGGAACGCCCACAATATTGGATTGGCCACCTCAGAGCCCTGACCTCAACATAATTGAAGCTGCTTGGGATCACTTGCACACGGAAAAAAACAAAAGGTAGCCAAAGTCAAAAGAGTTATGGCAAATCCTGCAAGAAGCTTGGAAGAATTTACCACAGGACTACTTGGGAAAAAAAACACTACACAATGGTTTACCAAAGCAAATTGTTTCAGTTCTGCATTCTAAGAGAAGCCACACAAAATACTGACTTGTTTAAAAACACAAGAAGTGTTTTGTTACTTTTCATTGTATTAATGTTTCTTTATGTTTACTTCAATGTTACATAATGTTTTTTCAAACAAATAAACAGTTATTGCTCAGACTTTTGCACAGTACTGTATACCATTGCTTGCTATACCTTAGATCACTCCGATTAACCTATTTTATTGATGTATTAAATAGGCTGTCTGAGTCAAGGTGACTCACAGAAATACACATCCAAGCAGTACAGTTTAAACCACATTTTACTGTGCAGTCCACTAAACGAATTTCAGAGCTTACTTTACGTATATGTAGTTTCCTGGACAAAGATAAGAGAATTCCTGATGAGAGAACACTAATTTACAGAAGGGCATTCCCTCATCAGTCATATTCCTAAGCACTGCTCTCCTTCTGCAGTATTCCATAATTCAGGATACTTAAGAGATCTCCTGATCCCCTAATGGCCTGCTTGGTTGCTGTACTCATTAAGAGATACCCTCTTAGTGGTGCCTAGGATTTCGGAGGTACAGTTCATCATAGGCTTTTAATGTCATAGTGCCCATCCTCTGGAACTCTGTTACCACTACCAATTAGGCAAGTGCCAACCCTTCCAGGTTTTCAGCGCCTACTAAAAACATGCCTTTTCCAACAGACATTCCCAGAAAGGTAATCTTGTCCTCTGTACATCATATAGAATGATTTGTTTGTTTGTTTGTTTGTTTGTTTAAATAAATGATTCATAAATAGTGTTAAATAAATAAATAATAAATAATGCTTTATTTTCCAATGAAACCAAAACCAAATTTATTTATTTATTTATTTGTTATTTTAAAGTACTATCCAGCCAGGGAAGCCAATAACAAGCTAATGTGGGGGTTAGTGTCCATTGATATCAAATTTAACTGCAGACAGAGAAAAGCAAGCATTTGATGAGGCTGACTGGTGCAGTGGCTTCATGACATCTATGCAGCTGACTTGACACATTCCTTCAAAGCAGCATAATGTCTGGCTTAGGGGCCCTTTTAATTATGAAATGAAATGTGCTCAGAATTCTCCTCCATGATTGTTACTGCTAAAGTAGGCTGACCATATGAAAAGGAGGACAGGGCTCCTGTATCTTTAATAGTTGTAGAGAAAAGGGAATTTCAGCCAGTGTCATTTGTATGCAATTAGTTCCCGGTGAAATTCCCTCTTCATCACAACAGTTAAAGTTGCAGGCACTATACTAGAGGGACCATATACAAAAGAAGGCAGGGCCCCTGCAACTTTAACTGTTGTGATGAAGAGGGAATTGCACCAGGAACTAATTGTATACAAATGACACTGGCTGAAATTCCCTTTTCTCTGCAACTGTTAAAGTTACATGAGCCCTGTCCTCCTTTTCAGATGGTCAGCCTATGCTAAAGGCTTTGGAGCATTTTCAGACAGTTAAGATCATCTTTGGGGGGGGGAACAAAAAGCCTAATGGGGACACTGGGTGTGCTTCATGAGCATAGAATGATGACTGGCTGTTGGGGTGGCGGAGAATAAAACTAGGGGGATATGAAATTGAGTATCCCAAAAGTAGGCTGACCATATGAAAAGGAGGACAGGGCTCATGTAACTTTAACAGTTGTAGAGAAAAGGGAATTTCAGCCAGTGTCATTTGTATGCAATTCGTACCTGGTGAAATTCCCTCTTCATCACAACAGTTAAAGCTGCAGAAGTCTTGCCCTCTTTTGTATCTGGTCACTCTAGTATAGTGCCTGCAACTTTAATTGTTGTGATGAAGAAGGGATTTCACCAGCTACGAATTGCATACAAATGACACTGGCTGAAATTCCCTTTTCTCTGAAACTGTAGGCTGACCATATGAAAAGGAGGACAGGGTTCATGTAACTTTAACAGTTGTAGAGAAAAGGGAATTTCAGCTGGTGTCATTTGTATGCAATTAGTTCCTGGTGAAATTCCCTCTTCATCACAACAGTTAAAGTTTCAGGGGCCCTGCCTACTTTTGTATATGGTCACTCTAGTACAGTGCCTGCAACGTTGTGATGAAGAGGGAATTTCACCAGGAACTAATTGCATAGAAATGACACCAGCTGAAATTCCCTTTTCTCTACAACTATTAAAGTTACATGAGCCCTGTCCTCCTTTTCATAGGGTCAGCCTACCAAAAGAAGGTGTGGCTGGATGGAACATCAAACAGGAGCACTCCACACTACAACATTTTGTTGCAGCTCCCACTAGTGTGTTGTTGATAGCTAAGGTCTGAGATTCAATCCCAGGCATCTCCAGTTGAAAGGAAAATGCCTGGGGAGACTATTTCATCTCAAAAGTCTTTTATTCCTACTGCACTGACAATGCAATGAATACAGTTTGCTGCTGGAGAAAGCTACTGATCTTGTGGGGGCAAATGCACTCTTAAAGCAACATTGTCAAGAAAAATCCTGGGATTTTGAAGAGGCCGTGCTATTTGGAACACAGTAGACCAACCTTCCCTACGGGTACTGGTACAGGGCGGTCGATGGCAAAACTAGAAGAGACAAATGATCTATGATAGGATTTCCTTTCTCTTTAAATTTTACACATTGCTGCAAAAGGAAGCTGCTGTGGAAGGGGAATTTGGATCAGGACCACGGTGACACTAGAGTGGCAAGTCTTTTCCTCTTGTGCTATTTTCCTCTTGAAAATCTCTCTCTCTCTCTCTCTCTCTCTCTCACACACACACACACACACACACTATTTGTGTCATTAGAGAAAATCTAAAGGTGCACATATGCTTTCCCTGGTCAGGCAAATAGCAGCTCCAAGGGGGATTTCAATCAAGAAAATGACAAAGCATTTTTAAAACAACAACACTGCACTGTGGGCCTTTCCAGCCCTGCCTCCCAGTGGCTATTTATTGCAAAAATAAATTCAAAGGAGATCCTCTTATTTCATTTAGCAGCTTTATATAGTCAGAATTGTGCACGTCATGCTTATTTCTTTCATTTTCAGCCTGCCCTTCTTCCAGAGAGCTCAAGTCAGTGTATATGGTTCACCCTGACCATTTTCTCCTCACAACAACCCTTGGAGGGAAGCTGGGAAGAGTGAGTGGCTGAATTCGGACAACACAATAAGCAACTGGGGGAGGGGGACAATTGTCAGTTGTATTGACTATTGTGTTGTCCGAATGCTGCCATAGTCAACTCAGCGCTGATCCTGATCCTAATCCACACCACGGTTGATTATTTATTACCATGTTGTGTGGGGAATACCCCCTAGATGAACAACTGTAAAGTTGATTATTACCCCACCATTGACTATCGTGTTGTCTGAATTCAGCCAGTGAGTGAGTGAGTGAGTGAGTGGCTGGCTGTGCAGGAATTTGAACTCCCGCCTCCTTAGCCCTAACTCATATTCTAACCAGGGCTTTGCCAACCTGGCACCCTCCGGGCACCCATCATCGCCAACATAAAGAAAGGAAAAGCTTAAAGTCACAATCCATTTGCTTGAAGGAAGAACTCCCTGATTTGCTTCAGTGCTCTCCACAGGGTGGAAATAAAAAGAGCTGCCCATAAAAAAGAACAGGGAACTCCAGGATTTTAGCATAGCTATTAGCTGTAGTTGGGCAGCAGCATGTTCTCAAGAATGATGGGCCTCTGTCAGAACATGAGAAGAGCCATGTTGGAACAGACCAAAGGTACATCCAGTCCAGCATTCTGTTCACACAGTGGCCAACCAGCTGTTGACCAGGGACCCACAAGCAGGACACGGGTGCAACAGTACTATCCCACCTATGTTCCCCAGCAACTGGTATATATAGTCATACTGCCTCTGATACTGGAGGTAACACATAGCCATCAGGGATAGTATCCACTGATAGCCTTCTCCTCTGTAGATAGCGCCCCCGAATGGTGAGTGACTGAACTGCAGATGGCAGCTTTTCAGTGAAGTTCCCTCAGCCCTAGGACTGAGTCCATAAACGGCCAGGCTGGCCCTTGCATCCTTAGACAGGAATGAGAGTAAGATGGTTTTCTTTGGCAGCTAAGCCTAGCTTGAGCAACAAGGTCCCCTCCCCTCCTCACCGCTCCACTTTCTTTTAACTGCCACAGGGGAGCAGGGAGTGCCTCAGGAGGGAAAAATTAAATCTCCTTTCCCTGCATGCAGTGGTCTCAATTCAGAGTGGGTCCTTGAGAATTTTGGAGTAAAAAAAGAAAAGAAAACCCACCAAGAGGGGCAGCTGCGTGCTATATAATTAATGAAACGCATCGTTTGACCCCAAGAGAAGCTGCTGGCAAGGTCTAGACATAAGCTATGGGAAGGCAAATGTGGATTCTATTCTATAAAAATCTTCTTAGGTTATGTAAGTGAGAAGAAACTATAAGCAAAACTTTGAAAGTGGTTTTTTTTTTTTTTTGTCAAAAGGATAAGGAGACAGAAACAGGGCAGCCTGAGTTATTATTTCTGGAAGAAGGCTGGAAGGCATTCCGTTGTGGCAACATGCCGAAGACATTGGCCAATATTCAAGTTTGCTGGGGCGGGTATTTGAAATCCAGGACAGGCCTTGCAGAGTTTGTGTAACAAATCACTGTATAATAAATCATTCAACTTTCCTAAATACCAAATGTATTCACTGAGATTCAGCTCCATTTTTCAGCCCGACAGTTTTCATATACAGATGACCAATTAAAACCCAAACCCTCAAACATGAAGTGCAATTTAAGGCTGCAGTCCTATACACACAGGTTTATTTAGGAATATAAACCCCATTGAAATTGGCGGGGCTTACTTCTGCATAGCTTGCATAAATTGGGCTGCATGCCAAGTGTTGTTGAGATAATATTGCTGTTTCGTTCAAGTATTTGCCTCATCCACTCAGTTAAAACAGCAGCATCCTGTTATAGAGGGCTTTTCTTCATGAGGCATTTATTGTACACTCATCATTTCTTACTCACGGTTGTTTACAGGTTCTTTAGGCAATGTCATGACCCTCCAGTTTTGGTTCTGTGCCTAACCAGCACTTTTAGTCAATATTTTAAGAACAGGAAGAATGTGGTATTTAATTGTGAAAGTGAACGAGTGATTTCCTCTTGTGTATTTGCGCTATTCCACTATACTACGGTGCCACTTGGAGGTTATGTAGTGTAAAACCAGGAAAGGAAATGCTTCTCATGTAGTACTTGGATCTCAATTCTGTGATGAAACCAAAGGTAGACACAGTGGATTAACAGCTTTGTGTATAAAGGCTCATAAAGAATTTTGGGCATGTTTCAGATTGTTACCATAACTAGTCTCACCCTGCATGATGACCTCCAATCTGGATTGCCAGACATGGGCTGAAACTTCCAAGGTGCAGTTTAAGTTAACCCAAATCCATGAATTTGGATGTCCTTAAACTGTATTATATTATATTCAGTGTAAAATGATAGGTCATGTTTGATTTGTCCTAGCATTCTTCTCCTCTACAGGAGCACTCAAGGGTGTTCAGAACCCATGACTGTAAAGAAAATAAACATGTTTTTGAAAACTCTGGTTAATAAGTTAAGCAAGTGTACGTCTTTAATATGAAACAAAACAGGAAGTCATACGAAGAGGTATTTCTAGTCTTGTCATTTTATTTGCATGTTTTTGTTTAATGTCTATAGGGAAGCCAGCTGGGTGACCTGAGTTTATAAATTATACTGCCTAGGTTTAAAAGTGTTAAGGACTCTGTCCTACATTTGGCCTCAGATTAAAAGATCTACCAGCGAGGAATCAATGGGGCTGCAAACAATGTTTCTACTAGCACAAGATTGGTCCTCCTGGTTCCTTTGCCAAAGGAAATGCTGTGAGCCTCTTCAACTCAAGAACTCCAGGAATTCCACAGGAATTGTCATTTCACGCTCATGCTGCAGCAAATCCAGGTTTGCCACTGAGTTTGTTTAGTAGATCAGAGCATATTACTCAGTTCTTGTGGTCTATATTGCTTCCTTATTCATTTCTAGCCTCATTGGCAGGCAAGGCTTCTTACCTTTAAAACCTTCAGTAGCTTGGGACCGCAGTTCCTTGTAGATACCCTTTCAATTTTGGAGATTCTGGTCTGTGTGCCTCTGCCAACTGAAGATGGTTGGGTGTCTACGAGGAGCAAGGCCTTTTCAGTTGTGGGCCCTACCTTCCATCAAGCCCAACACTATGGTCCTTCAGACACCAATTAAAATGTAGCTTTTTTAGGCTTCGACTGATTTTGGTGGGGGAAGGAGTTGTTTCTCTGTTTATTTGCTGCTGCTGCTGCTGCTGCTGCTGCTTTGATTTATGACTTTTCTGCATACTGTGTAACTTGTCCTTTCAATTGCAATCTTATTTGTGCTATTGGTTGTTGTTGGATTTTATGTATTCTTATTCATGTTTTTGTTATACAGCACTCTGGTTTAAACCAGGGGGTGTACAACATTATTTTTGTCCCTGAGGACTGCTTTGGGTGTCAGATGGGGGCCCAGTGGCCACACATGCGGGGCTTTTCTACATGAGGCTTTTAATCTACCACTTTACCAAGGCTTCTGCTTCTGGATTCTTTGTGGGATTAAGGTCGGCTCCGTTGCATGCGTTTTTCCCCTGGGGTTTTCTTTTCTCTGCCTTTCTATTTGGTGCATTACACAACAACTAGGTGGCACTGTGGTATATCAGAATTGCGCAAATACATGAGGGTCTCATGCTGCCATTCACAGAAATACAGGACTTTCCTCATTAGAAAAAAACCCAAAAACCATTATACTGTTTGCCAAGCATGGGAGAAGCTCTGGAGGAGGAGGATGCTGAATAAAGCAGCCACAAAGTACCATGAGTGAAAAATCATGAGCATGCAATAGAATGGCTCACACTCTCACTGACACGTACAGTCACCACACACAGCCTCTGGGTCACTGCTGTAGAATTAGCAGCAGTAAAGCAGCAAGCCGTGTAGCAGTGGGGTTGCAAGCTGCTAGCTTGCCTTTTGATTAACCAAGTGAGAAGAAAAGAAGAGACAAGATAGGCTACCCACAGGCCACCTCATCTCATCATAGTAAGAACAAGAAACCCCTTTCATGTGTTTCCAACATCAGGCACAAAAGAAAACGGACACTGGCCTGCACAGCACTTGAAATACTAGACACTCTGGTATGAAAGAGGACATCTGGCCACACTAGGAATCAATGCAATTTAAATCTAGGGATGGTACTCTATTGTATGAGAAACAAGGGGCTGCAACCAAAGACGGCAGCCCCAGCCTGAATGCCCAGTTTTCTTTCTCTACAACTTACCTTGGGTCACGACTTTAGTACTAAGCTGCTCCCTGCTCCATGTAATTGTCTGCCATGAGATTCAGAAGGGACCATTATGATGGTATTGGGGCACAAGGCAAGCTGTGCTACATGTTATTGAGAAAGTGGGGAGGTGTGACAGAGAGCTGCTGTTTTGGGCAGCAGCCCTGCGTTTCTTTCAATGTGCGGTTCTGCCTATTCTCCTCTTAACATTGGGCATAATTCACTAGGATACTTTCCCATGAACCAGGGGTTTAAAAAGAAACAGGGTAGTGGAGGTGGTGGACTTCATGTTATTGGTAAATATATTGAAAAAGAACTTTAAAAAATATCCTTGGGGATTCATAATGCCATTGTGTTAGAGAAGGAACTTCCTGTGAGTGGTATTTCTTTGGTGTTTCTTGTGGGGACAAAGTATATTTATAATAGGAAGTCTCTGTATAATCAAGGCTTCCACCTAGTGTTTATAGGATCCTCTTAAATTGTAGGTTAGAAGGGGAAAAAAGAGAAGACACTTTATATTTGAAATATTTTTGTTTTTCTTTGAAGTAAAAAATAGAGGGGGCTGCACACATGAAAATGTCAAGACAGGAAGAGAACAACATTTTCTACTAGAAACAAGAGCAAGCTGGTATTATTTTTTGCATGGCTTTATAATGAATTATGGGGCAGGGAAGGTACTCTTTGGACCATTTTCCCCGCTGCAGAAAATTAAGGACAAGAACATTGTGTCATAGCACTGAGAACAAGAACTGCTCATGCAACTGAGGTGTTGACTTTCTGCTTGTGCTTGGTACTGTACTAGCAAACTGCCAGCATTGTAGGTATTTGAGATATTCTGGTCTCCCAGAGCTGCAATGATGGAAAAGATATTGTTATGGCTCCTGGCCAACAATTCCAAATGGCTGGTTGATGTCTCCACAATAGAAGGTAATCGTTAGGCTTCCTGATTGTTTGAGTTTGAAAGAGGTACCTCTCCCACTGAAGGGAGGAGGCAGATGTAAGCTGAGCGTAAACATTTTAAGAGCCTACAAAATTCATACATTGAGCAAAACCTCTGAGAAATAAATACTCAAATGTAGTCTTTTGCTCCATTATATACAATTACTTCCTTGAAGCACTGATTGACTGATTAATGTGAGATGACTCACCCTACCCTCATCTCTGTCTTTAACACCAGCTTAATCTGCAGCTCTAGGTTTTCACAGCATCAAGATAAAATTATCGTTGCCAATTTCTGCCAACCAAGCGGCTATGCAGCTTGGTTTAAAAACTGGCATTCGTTCCTTGGTGTAACGGGTAGTTCCTCTTGACTTATTCCTGAAAAGCACGTGAACCTTTATAGGAAGTGGATGTTTATAAGAGGAAATTGCTATTCAGAAAAGAAAAATACTGATACTTAACTCCACAAGTACAAGGACTCCACGTCCTTTCTTTTAATGACTGGCTAACTGTTGCAGATGCAGCTACAGATGGATGAATCAGGCTAGCCTTCTCCAATGGCCATGCTGGCTGGGGATGCTGGAAATTATTTGGAGGGTGCCAGATTGGGGAATGTTGAATCAATCTATTTCTGGTCTATGTCACCTTAACTTGTGTTCACTCATAAGTCCATCCTGTCCTGTTTCCACATTATTCTGCAATTTTTATTTTTGAATCAATATGAAAATTTGCATTGAAATACTTATAAGAATGTATTTTCTCTCAATATGCATATTTTTAAATATATTGTCTCTCCAAATTTATATATAATGACCTCAGAAAGAATATTATAAAGCTGGAAATGGTGCAGAAAAGAGCAACCATATCAATAGGCCGAAGTAACTTCCCTATGAGGAAAGATGACAATGTTTGGGGATTTTTAGCTTGTTGGGAGGGGATGGGAATAAGGGAGGGCATGACAGAGATGTACAAAATTATGATAGTGTGGAAAAAATAGATTGGGAGTCATTTTTCTCCCCCTCATAACAGCATGAAGCTGATTGGTGGGAGCTTCAGGACAGATAAAAGGAAGTACTTCTTCATACAAAGCATAGTTAAACTACGGAATTCATTACCACAAGATATAGTCATGGCCACAAATGTGGTTGGCTTTAAATGCGGATTAGACAGATTCTTGGAGGATAAGACTATTGACAAGTCATGATGGCTATATATTAACTCACCCACCCCGTATCAGCAGTAATATGCCTCTAAATACCAGTTGTTGTGGATATATGAGGGGGAGTGCTCTCCTGTTCTGTTTGCGGGCTTCCCAGAGGCACCTGGTTGGTCACTGTGGGAACAGAATGCTAGACTAGCTAGGGCTTTGTTCTGATCCGGCATGGCTCTTCTTATGTTCAGAATGCACACTTCTAAACATATTTTCTCTTCAAATATGTACTTTTAATTCTTACAAATTTTTAAGCCAGGAACTGTGTTGAAATATTTGGAAAAGTGCAAAATCTGATGGATAGCTACATTCTGATCCACACTAGCGCTAGAGGTGCAGCTCAGGTCTGTTTGTATCAGAATGTGCAAATATCAAATTCCTCAAGCATCACTAGCCACTGTGTGTATCAGGACTAATCCATCTAATTATTGATTAGCACAGTGCTCTCCATAGAAAATGGGCTTGTTTAGGTGCAAGTAAAAACTACTCAGCCTTATATATGCCAGCTCTAATCCTGTAGCCTATTAGCGCTTGGATGTATTGACAGCAAAATACTCTTTATTGGAGTGTAGGGAGAAAGTTCCATTGAACCTACTGGGACTTACATCTGGGTAAACACGCTTGAATTGCACTGTTAATTCCTGTTTATAGCATGAGACCTTTTAGGTTCTAGACTTAGCAACTAAGAGCTGGATTGTCTCCTCTTCTCTGAATGTTGTATTAGCACCCAGGCAAAGGTCTCTTTCCTGAACAAACTTTGGATTTGGCCTTTATAATAATGAAAAAACTGTGCTGTGATTGGTAAAGATTTTGGTCACTTGATCACTTTTGGCGATGTTTCTTTATACCAGGTGTTCAATTTGCATAATTTCTCTCCAATTTTGGTCCCTTGACTATTCTTCCCACCACCCATTTTCTGTAGCTGACAATGTATGTGTATTGTGCTGAACGAAGGGGCTGCGGGTGCTTCTGACCACCATTTCTTTTTTTAAAAAAATGCAAATATAGCAATAACAAACAAAAAACAAAAAGGGGACCCACAAAAGAGAGGGGGAAAGAAGAGGGGAGAAAGGAGGAACTTACCATAAAACATATCCATTCACAATTATCATTTTCACCCTTAATAAAAGAAAAAAACAGGGGGAAAAGAAGAAATTAACACTTCTCTTTCAAATATATCCATTCTTATATGCAGTCCATACATCTAAATATGCATCCATATGAGATTGGCTGCTGTAAGTGATATGTCTGACCAGCACTGTGCAACTTGGCTGCTTGGTAGGCTTTTGGAGGCTGTGTGTGTGTGTGTGTGTGTGTGTGTGTGTGTGTTCTCTCCCTCTTCTCTCTTTCGGTATTTGTGTGTTTTCCCTGTATTATTATTCATTTATTTAAAATCTACAATTATGTTTAGGCTGCCTTAAAGGGTAAAACCATCTCAAGAACCCTCCCTCACACACACACAGAAACGCACACAGACACCACAGGTGGAGGAAGGTGCTCCCAACATTTTTGTAACGAGCTATGTCTCTAGAGCAACCATTTTGTTGATGTGCCCATAACATTATTTGAAAGCTGTGCCCACAATGTGTTTCTAGGTCAAAACCTGAAGGAGCCCTGTGTTAATAACTTAGAAGATACCGGAGAAGGGGAATTATAGACCCCTGACTCCTTCCCTGGCCTTCAAGCCTAGGTTGGTGTTGCAGCGAGAACTTCGGTCAGCACAGCTGAGACTCCAGTATCTTTAACAGTTGTATTGAAAAGGGAATTTCAGCAGGTGTCATCTGTATGCATGCAGCACCTGGTGAAATTCCCTCTTCATCACAACAGTTAAAGCTATAGCAGCCAAGAGGGAAGGGCTTCTGCAGTTTTAACTGTTGTGATGAAGAGGGAATTTCACCAGGTGCTGAGTGCATACAAATGACACCTGCTGAAATTCCCTTCCCTTTACAACTTGAAACATACAGGAGCCCTGTCCATCTTTTCATATGGTCGCCCTAAACCCCAGGAGTGTCGTTGCTTCAAGCAACAAGCCAGTAGGCCTCCTGTAAGAAGGAATGTGCATTTCCAAAGATGGACTCCTCAGGAGAAAGAAGCTTCTCTTGAGTAGGGCTCTGGCCAGGGTTCTCCAATGGACAGCAGCATCTGAGCCTGGGTGGGGCTCAGCAGCTTTTGTTAGTAAAAGCCTGCAGTCAGAACTTGCTAGTTGCTGGAAACAATGGCCCTGTTCAGAAGACACCTTAAGCCATGGTGAATAAGGCAAAAAGCCTTATTCACTGAGGTTAAAGCTGTGGTTTATGGTGTCTTCTGAACAGGGCCAATGTCTCACCAGCTTCTCCTGCTTTGTGCCTGAGCCCCTGTGCTATGACCTTGGACTCCTGCTTGACTCTGCTACTGGATTGTGTTTGTATTGGACTGCCTAACTTGCTTGGACCCTTTGCCTGTTTGACCACTTCTGCTTTGCCTGAATGAACTCCCTTGAACAGAAACTTATCGGTTGGAACAGTGGCCTGGGTTATTACTTGGCCTTGTGGTCAGTCCTATAACTAAGACTGCTACAGCCAACACAGAATGTAAACCGCTCAGAGAGCTTCGGCTATGGAACGGTATATAAATGTAATAAATAATAATAATAATAATAATAACAACAACAACAACAACAACAACAACACCCATGGGCATTTAGTTGGCCACTCCAGGAACAGAATGCTGGAGTAGATAGGCCAGAGATCTGATCAAGCACAACTCTTATATACTTAAACTAAAAAATAAGACCAATTCAGAAACAGCTAACTGGGACTGAATTCAAGAGGAACATGTAACCACACAGTCCTAGATTAGCTTCCAGACTCATATGTTATCATGTCTTCCCCTCTCCCCACAAAGTCATACGTTCAATAAGAAAAATATAGGAAAGTTTACTTTACCATCTCAGTGAGTAAAATTTGCCTTACATAATTTAAAGAAGGTGTGTAGTGAAACCTTTGTTTATAACTGGTACGGTCTGGACATTTTTGTTCAGTCTATAATTTGGTAACTTAAGGCTTTCAGGGAAGTTGGTGTATTATTGACTTCCAGGAAAGCATGTTCAAGCATGTGCGTAGACAAGGGATGAGCGGCAGGGAGCACTTCCATTTGGTCATTGTTCTGGGATTCTGACATCCAGTTAGGTCTGCCCAGGTTTAATTCCAGCTGGAAATTCAGAATCTGTACATCTGCCATTTACATAAAAGTATTAAATCAATATCTTTTTTTTCCTCTCTCTCTCTCTCTCTCTCTCTCTCTCACACACACACACACACACACACACACACAAAATAAAACTGG
Source organism: Anniella stebbinsi (assembly GCA_029215795.1). Taxonomy (NCBI): domain Eukaryota; kingdom Metazoa; phylum Chordata; class Lepidosauria; order Squamata; family Anniellidae; genus Anniella; species Anniella stebbinsi. The sequence continues at coordinate 148,992,983 of JARDYH010000004.1, forward strand.
TGGAAACTGTTCTGCAATTGTACCAAAATGGTGAAATTGTACGACTATCAACATTTGGGCTGTTGCAATAGTTTTGGGGGAAGGACAGAAAGACGTCAGTTGATGGGCTTGGCTTTTCATGAAATCTTAAATAAACAAAAATTGTTTTATTCAACCTCCCTCCCCCCCCCCCGTTTTTTGCAATGGTGCAATGTTAATATTGCATCATTTCCTCATTTCACCATTGCATAATTTTGCAAATTAAGCAAAGGGGGAGACTCTTCTTTCAAAATGATTTCGCAGTTCAGTTTTCCTCAGGAAAAATGCTGAAATATGCCCACTCCAACAAGTTCCAACAGGGATACCATTCTTTCGACAGATGCATTTCCATCACCGGCTGGTTTGCTTTTACCTGTTGCAAATGTGAGAGGGGAGGATATAAAGAAGGCTTCTGTGGTTGTTTAGGAAGTGCAAGATTTTTCACTGCCTCTACTTCTACCTCAACAAATAAATGGTCTCCCCCCCTTCCAACCCTCACGATGCCTCATGTCCTCCTAGATCATAGTACAATTATTCATTAAAAAGCCACCATTTCCAAGCCAAAAAGTAACATACCAGTTGCTGGGAAAGAGGAGCAGGAAGATGCTATAGCACTCAGGTGCTGCTCGTGGGACTTCTCATGGGCATTCTGGTTGGCCATGTGTGACTGGAATGCTGGTCTAGACAGGGCTTTTGTCTGATCCAGTGGGGCTCTTCGGCCCTTAATTCCTTGGAAGCCTTTGAAATTAACAATGATTGGTCTTGTTTCGCCCTAGTGACAGTCCCTGAGTGCATGCAGCTTTCTAAATTGTGAAGCTGTCCTAAGCTGCATCAAAATCAATAGGACCACAGCATATTATGGTACGGGATGCCAGTAATTATATCCATAGGCCCTCAAATGCTAGTTTTCTACCAGCAGAGGGCACCGTTTCCTGCAAAAAAAAATATTTTGGTGGGGCTGCAAGAATAACAAAAGTGAATCCAATAGCCCAAGAGAGATCAGGCCATATAATAGGGGAAGTCTACGTGAGAAGTGGCAGGAAAATTGTACAAACCCTCTCATGTCCAATCTGTCACTAGAAGTGACTGCTAAATCCTGCTGAACTTTATGGCTTTGTTTAAATTGCTGCTTTAGTTTTCTTGTAGCGTTTTACTGTTTTTATTATTTTATTGTATCATGCCCTGGAAGTTTTTTTCCGGTGGCACAGAAATCCTTAAAAAGCATGATGATGATGATGATGATGATGATGACTTGCAAGTAATATGAGCTTCACTATTGAACACACACAGAGAAGGGTCACACCCACTGGGACCAAAGCTCCCCGATCATGTGTACATAGCCTGTGGAAGCACAGTTTGTACATAGGTAGGCTGTTTCAGGTGGGGGCAGGGATCGTTGGGCACAGTCCGTTCCTACTTTTCCCTCTCCGTGCATACAGTAGCAAGGCTCAGAATGTCTGCAAAGTTGTTGCTTCATGGTAAACTTAGTCCTGCTTGCAGTACACATACAAAGATCAGCCCAACAAAATGAGAAAACATTATGCTTCAAACAGCAGGCTGGGGCATTGATGCACAAGATTTCCTCACATTTGTCCGTTGCAGCCTGCCACTTAAAATGGCAAGCTAGGGTGCCTATGTGCAAGAAGATATATTTGCAGCTTGGCCTTCCAGCTTGCCATTACAAGTGTGACAAGTTGAAGAGGACGTGGTTTTTTTTATCATGCCTGTCTTCACGATTGGGAATATGGAAAAGCTATTTAAAAATAAAAAAATAGAACTTCTCTCATTTATTGAGAAATATATTTAATGGAAAACCCCAAACTAGAGCCTGAACCACAAGCATTGCCTGGGATGACTTGGCTGAGAGTGCACCGGCATATTCTGATACGACCCAGGATATATCCCAGGTCAAACAACTGTTACAGACACACCTTTCAAGCTCTTAGATTCAGAGCCTATCTACACTACTGCTTTAAAACGGTTTAGAACAGTTTTGAGAACTGTTGGGGCCCCGGACACACTCCATATATAGTTTTCAAAACGTTTTCAAAGTGTTTTAACCTGCGTGTGTAGATAGGCTCTCTATCTCTGGGATAATCTCTCAGCCTCAGTTGAAATCTGCAACACAAGAATACAATAGCCCAGCTTGCAGCAGTTAGGAAGACAAATGAGATAAGGTCTGTAAAGTCCTTTTCATACCAAAATGAATATATTATATTTACTAATATTTTTGCACACTATGCGGTTTGCTTTTCAATAACTTTTGTTCTGTGTAAAAGAACCACATACAGAGCAGAATATATGACCTTGACACGCAATCTAGCCCAAGCAAAGCATTTTAAGTCCCATTGATTGCAAAGGAAGACTTAAACATGTGCTAAAAATGAAATCACTTGACCTTGCTGATGCTTCAGGTTCTCAGGGGAAATTTAAGTGCTCAGGTCTGAACATTGGAACAACCTAACCTTTTTGCAAACGGGCCCCCTCTCTACATCTAGTGGGTATTATACCTAGCAGTCAGAGCTTTACTGGGATGAAGCAAATGTGCTTGGATGGTATTGGATTGACTGGTTGGACTGTGGAATGAACATATTTCCTAAAAGATCTGAAGTCTATATTTCTTTTACCACGGCACAAAACAATTTGAAAAACAAACAGCATAATATAAAAATTATTAGTAATTGTAATATATTGATTTTGGTATGAAACTTTACAGACCTTACCTCATTTGTTCCCCCAACAATCCTGCAAGGTGGGTTATTATATTTAGGGGTGTGCACACCAAAAAATATTGTTGTTTATCGTTATCATCATTTCAGACCCAAAAAATTATCGTCTTCATTCATATCGTAGGTGAACCGTATTGTCTTCACGATAATTATCGTGAAAAAATGATATTTTTTGCAGCCCTATTTTTAAAGAAAAAAATGCCTGTAACTTCTGTATTTTAAAAGTTAGAGGCTTGAAACTTGGTCACAGTGCTTATGGGTATGCCTAAGTATGTGTATGAAATTTGAGATTGATCCCTCCAACCCTCGATTTTATATGATTTTTTTAAAGATCGTTTCCGTTCTGACAGGTCTGAATGAACGCACGTGGCGAGCTGTCATTCTGATCTGTCAGAACTGAAATGATCTTTAATAAATTCATATAAAATCAAGGGTTGGAGGGATCAATCTCAAATTTCATACACATACTTAGGCATACCCCATAAGCACTGTGACCAAGTTTCAATCCTCTAACTTTTAAAATACAGAAGTTATAGGTATATTTATATGGCAGTCCGATAAAACGATAAAACTGCCCGAAAACTATCATCTCCAATGATTATCGTAGGTTTTTCTATCATATCGTCATCGTTAAACACATGCACGATAACGACCTTATAGTATCATTATCGTACATTTTCGCGATACGATACACATCCCTAATTATATTCCTGTATTGCAGATTTCAGTTGAAGTCCAGCTCCAGCTTTGAGAGGACCTTGGGCACAGTGACTTTTAAAGCTTCCTCTGCTCTCTCAGTGGATCCTGGCAGGTTTATCTGGCTGTGGTGTTAGTGCTCCAAGCACTACGATCAACCTTTTGATTTCCCATAATGCCCCCCTTCTCCTGAACGTGTGTGTGCTGGTCTGTTAGCACCTGAGCAGGGGCATAGTCTTCTCAATTTTTCAGGGGGCGGAGACAGGGGCTAAACTTAGAAAAGGGGGACTAAGCTTATTTGCTTCTATTTATGTATATCTTTCTATTTCTGGAAACCATCCTTCATCAACAATGGATCCTAGAGTACTCAACAAAAATATTACATTTTAATTACAATATTATGATATCTTACACGCTATCCCACCATCCATAGTCCTATACAATATGCCAGTGTTCTTCAAACTTTTTCCCCCATGACCCAGTGCAATAGTATCACGTAGCCTCAAGCCTCCTGTGCTTAGTCTGAAAATGTCTGACATGTAATATGCTTTTGACTCATTAGTCACGATATACTGTATTAATTTAAGGAGATTCTTTATAATTAAGTAAATCCCAGTGAGCTCTCTGGAAATTACTTCTAAGTACACATGCATATGTTTAGGTAGCTTAAAGTGTTTAATAGTAGCTGGAATGTTCCATTATGTGTATATTATTATTTATTTAGCGCCATCAATGCACATGGTGATGTACACAGCAATATATATATATATATATATATATATATATATATATATATGACATATTTAAAAGGCAACCCCCTCCCCCCTCACAATGTAATTCCTAAATGGGCAACCTTTTGTCCTAAAAGGCCTGAGGGGATAGGAGGAAATTAATCTGGGAAAGGCTGAACCTGACACAAAAGAGGAGTGGCTTTTGTCTTGCAAAGAGATCTGCTGGGCAGCTGAGGAGGAAGCACAGTTTGCTTGGAGGTAATTTAGACTGACCCCCAAACACATAACAATACAGACAAATGGAGACTGACTGAGAAATCTGCCAGCCAGGCTGTAAGCTTACTGTTGTTACCTGGTTGGGCATTACCCCCTCTGAGAAATCCTGGTGGGGGGTTGACCCTCACCCCCATAATTTACGCCCCTGCTCCTGAGAGGTGGGGGAGAGAGAGGCATCTAGCATGCAAGCTTATAAATTCTAGTCTGCAGGTTTTGGTCTTTGGTCTCATTCCAAGGGTCAACATGTGCACAACCAGCTTGGAGGATTCCCCATCTGTCTTGGAGACTCAGATAGGCATGTCAGCTTCGACAGCTTCATTGGCTGTCAAAGGTTCATGAGGTAGCAATTTTGTGGGTTTAAAAATGAAATATCAGTGTTGTGTTAGTACCCCCATCCACAAACTTTGGCATGCAACAGCAGGAAGCAGTATACAACTGCACATGAGAACCTCCACTTGCTGGTCTTTGGGCCAGATTGTTATTGGGCTTGGGTAATGAAGATAAAGTTTAGAAACAGAGAGCAAGCTCAAAAAGTGTCGAAAACACTGTATTAGCACATGTCTAGTTGCCACTCTGTAGTATTTACCAGGGGTGTGCTCTCCACCCCAGAATTATCTGATGACCGAGAACATCTGTTATGCATTCAGTCTTCCAATAGAATCCTTTCAGAATGGAGACATGCCCAATCGGAGCTTCTAAGGTCTCCAAAATTATCCAACTGTTTTTCAGGCATCAATGCTGTGTGTGTGTGTGTGTGTGTGTGTGTGTGTGTGTGTGTGTGTGTGTTTCAATTGAATATCTCCATATTTGGAAGACGTTGAGTGGGGTGAGGGTATATTGACATCTGTGGCTAACCAATAGCCATTAGCCACACTTGTCTTCCTGTCCCCCACTCCAATCACAGTGTTTTGTTTTCCTTGCCTGTCGTCATTCTAGTAAAAGAGAAGTGTGTGCATGAGAGCGAGAGATTTGCAGCCAGCCAGGCAGCCACTGTCTCTTGGTCCACTAATATCTCTAAGCTCTTTCTCCTTATTAAAATCATTAAAACTCCCAGTGTGCTGTATTTCTGTAGTCTACTCCCTCCCCACTGAGAAATCTTTTTTAAAAATCCAAGCCTGCTAGTGTGTGAGTGTGTGTTTGTTTGGTTTGTTATTCCTTTATTAGCATTGGCTGGCTGGGCTTCCAGTCCAGGGTGGGGGCTTCTCGTCTTCCTCCTCCTCCTCCAAGCCTCATACATGCATGTAGGGGGAAACTGTTGTTGCCTTGACTCACTCCAATGTGCCAGTGCTGGGGGGAAGGGGTGCGTCACCTGCTTCTCCTACTTGTCCTGCAAGCCTCTGCTCCTGTCCAGTGTCCTCTCTATAGATGGGCAAGCTGTGTGCTGCTGTTGTGGCATTTATTAATTTATATTTATTTATTATAGCGCTAAGCGCTTTTAGTGTTATCCAGCTGCTTCATTTCCCTTTCCCTCTCCTTCGCCATACAGCTCAAAGAACGAGAGGTGCCTGAGAGGACATTTGAGTTGGGACTTTAAAAATTCTCTATAAATCACTGCATGCAGGGATTTGTTCCAAACTTGGCATGCCTAAAGCCCTCTATAAAAGCTATCATTTTGCCAATTTCCATGTGTTTATCTTTAAAACTGAGGGAACTGTGAGCATTTCTGTTAATTCCCATTGACACGAATGTACCGGTTACCCGAAAATGGTGCAGTTTTTCACCAAACTATCTGGCAGAGCGGAGAAAGGGACCCGCTCTGGAAATTAGGGCAGAGAAACACCTCAACAGAGCTTTGCCCCGAATTTCAGGGTGGAGAAGACCCGCTCTGCACATCCCTAGTATTTTCAGTTGTTTTTTGTAGGTCAATCTTCTCCAGATGCGACGGGCTACAATTCTCACAACACTCTGTCAACACATGTAGAGGGCACCAGGTTGGGAATGGCTGTGGTATATGGTTCAATTTCCCAATTCTAGGCAGTATTCCAGAATAGAGAGCAAAGAGGAACAAAAACGCTTATTACAGGAGACATCAAATGCTATGTTGGCCTTAGATATCAACTAGATAAGCACCTATCATTTCTAAGGTTCTTAGGAAACTGAAACCACCATCAGTTGTACTCAAACTTAGGTGAAATGCCATTTAGGGATCCTCCCCGCCCCAGGTCTAATCATGTGCTCAGTAAGGGATGCCATTATAGGTTTCAGGAGGGGAGTTTTCATTGGTGACAGAGAGGAGCAAGATCTTGTACATCCCAAAGGCCCAGTACTGGATACATTCAAGGGTAAGCAGCAAAACACAAAAATCGTTGTGAACCACCTAGAGAGCTTCAGCTATTGGGTGGTACACAAATGTAATAAATAAATAACTAAATACATAAAAATAAACAAATGCATTTTAAGAGCTAATTTTATTCATTTTTAACAACACATAAGTGCAACATGATCATGAAGGACAGTCACACAGCCCATTTTATAAGGCAATTGGATTTGTGCCTCCGGCATGTATACCTAATGCATATGTCCATTTAATTGTTTATAGCAATAGTTTCTCAGGATAAATTAGATGTGATGATGTACTGGAATCGGGTCACTGCTGACTTCCTATAAAAGGGCCAGCTCTACCATGAGGCAGAGTGAAGCAGCCACTTCAGGCAGCAGATTTTGAAAGTCATGAAAGGGTAGTATTGTTCATTGTGTTTTTGTTTCCTGCTAGGGATGGGGAAAGGGACTTGTGAGATTTTCTGCCTCATATGCCAAAATAACTTGGCTGGGTTGGAGTACTATGCACGTGGGTGAGTGGGGGCACCATTTGCTGCTCTGCCACAAGCAGCAAAGTATCTTGAGCTAGCCCTGAACAGAAGAGGTGGGATTTTAAAACAGCATAGTAAAATGGGATTGCAGGGTTAAACTGGGGTTTTTCTCTCCTCGTGGGATTCTAAGACTAGAAGTAACCCCACTGGGGCAAAACAGTTGGTGGGGGCAGAGGCATATGGAATGGGGAAGAGTTCAGCACCCTTTTCTGCCTGCTCATGCTGTGCTTTAAATTACCTTTATCTTGCTTTAGCGAAATTCATGGGGCTGTCTTCATGGTGCCGGGTTTTCACTCTCCCAGGGTGGCATCAGGTAATCCTGACACCGAGGAGGGAGCACGGGGTTTCTGGGTGGCCATCCGGGTACCAGAGCCACCCCCCACCCTCTTCTTGGTGAAAGGTGACCAATCGCTGGTTGCCTTCCATCAGGCTCCTCCCCTGGGTTGGCCCCAGAATAGACATGGAACGATGTTACATGACACAAGTGCCATGTTGACGTAGTTCCCTTTGGAAAAGTCGGTGTAAATCCCAGACTTTTTCAAAACAGAGCATTGCTGGGAAGACCTATAGTGGCTGCGAACCTGTGCCTGCATCATCTAACCGATGGGGCCCAGATCCACAGCCACTGCATGTAGACAGCCCCTCTGACACATCTTCTAATAGAGATTGTGCTGCCACAATGTCCGGCTTTATTTGTAGATCCTCTGCACTGAACAGATGTTAACAGACATTAATATTTGCATTGAACAGATACTAACAGCGGGCATAGGTATCCTAGGGAAAGCAATCCTATGGCCCCTAGACAGTGTTTGGAGGGGGCGTGGGCTAGTTCAGATTCCTGGATCCGAGGTCAGAGTCAGCGCTCTGATCTCAGACCCAAGAGTCTGAGCTTCATATCCCATCACACCCAGCATGGAGAGAACCTTGCCACCTGCCTCTCCAAGGTGGCAAAGGTGACCTCGGAGGGAAGGTAAAGGGGGTGTTCCCCTGGGTGGGAAGGGGACTGAGAAGGCTGGTTTTCAAGGAATTCTCTGGCCTTCCCAGCCTCCTTCCCATACCCTTCCCGATGTCTCAGCTAGATGGGCGAAAAAGCAGTGCAACCATGTGCAGTGGAGCTGGAGCATGTGAGAGGGACTGTCTATTTGCCCTCTATAAACGACACACCTATTCTCATCAATGAAGCCAATCCATGGAAGGCATAAAGCACATATTGACCAATCTGCTTTTCACTTTATCTGAAAATTTCGTACGTGGATCATACCTGTTTTCCAATAGCATTCTTTCTGTTCCATCCACCTTCTCCTTGCCTTTGAATTAATTAGCTAAATAGTGTGTCATATTGCAAACTGTGTGAAGATATGTGGATTTGTTAAGTCCACAGTCAAACAAGGTCCCATCCATCTCTGCAAGATAGGTGCATGGTAGAGCACCACACACCTGTGTGGTGCCACACAGACAACTTTAATACACATACACAGCATGAATGAATAGAAGTCTCTTCTGAAGTCAGATTCTACATCCATGAGGAAGGGTGGCAAACTGGGAAAAGTTGGATGTGCTGTGCTTGACCCTGTTATTTAGAAAGATTAAAGGATGATTAATATGCCTTCATTGCAGGATGGGACTTATTTAATCATACACTATTCTATTACAGGTCACATGAAGAAGAAAAATCCTTCCAAATGGTTGCTTTGATGACTCAAGATGGACTTTGTCATAATGTAGTAATGTTGCTTTTTGAACAGGATCCCAAGGTCAAAAGGGTATCTTCCAAATCAGAAACATAATTGACACTGATCTAAAACTTATTTTGCAATTGTAGCAGGTTTGGGGGTGGGATGGGGTGAGAGACAGATTGTATTAATGATATTGTGCCAGTTCAAACAGAAAGGGAAACTAATGATTGATCTAGTGGATTTTGGTAGGCAGCCAAACATCAAGGTCCAGCCAACTTGCTCAGAGCCTTGAAGTTCCACTCCAATCCCTATCTTAAAATGACAGTGAGAGCAAAAATTATGTATATCCCATAAAAAGAAATATGAACATATGCAGACAAAAATTTCAGTTGTAACTATCTCCAGTACAGCAATAAAGAAGCAAGTAAAAAAAATGTAATAAACAAGAAGACTAAGGACACAATCCTATGCATGGCTGGCTGGGCAATTCTGAGAGTTGTAGGACTTTTTCTGTCTAAACATGCATAGGATTGTGCCTTAAGATTATTCTCACTGAGTTTTCAGCATATAATGTCATAATCATAATGTGAACTGCAGTACGGTTGATCCTGTGTGGCTTTTGATTATCTTTTATATATGTTATATCTAGAAATTGTCTTTGTACACCAAATACACTTATAGTTTAACTTTCCGCCTCTCTTGGGTTTCTTCTTTTTGGACTTTGAATCTCTCAAAACTCCCTCCCCCTTTACCCACCCACCCCACCTCACCTCATACCTGTGAGTGCCACTCTATGGGCAATTACTGTATATGGTTGCACCTGCCTAATTATCATCTCAGGGTCTTTAGAAGAACAAGAGAGATTCCAGTGTGACGAAATAATAGGGCCAGGCCTTTTCTGGTTCACTTGACAGCTTTCATAATTTGCTCAAAAATCTGCCCCCCACGTCCCACCCCCACCCCCCACCCCAAACATAAGACTCTTCCAGTGAGGCACCTGCCACAGCAGTCTCTTCCCTGACACACCAGATGCTGCCCTCCACACCTATAATAAGCCACTATTTTAACCAGGTTTCTCCCCTTGCGAAGCATCGTCTTTCTGCTCCTTGAATCCTCCTGAGGAGTCTCACGAGAGCTGGCGTTCCTACTACTGTATGATCTGGGGCCATGATAGAGCCGGTATGCTGTAGTAGTGGCCACAGCCGGACTGGAGCCTGGAAACTTCGGGTTCAAAGGGCCCACCAGCCATGAAGCCCATGGAGTGATACCACGTCACTCTGCCTAACTTACTTTGCAGGGCTGTGGCGAATATATATATTTTAAAGCCCCACATTGACAAGCTTCACAAGTGGCATGAAAGGAAGGCTTAACAAATCCGGAGTACATCGGCAGCATCGTCTGTAGCGGCGAAGCCGGTCCGGGTTCTGCCCTGCCGCCGCCGCCCCCTTCCCCTCCTACTTGCCGGCTCGTCGGTCCATCCGCCTCCGCCTCCGGAGGGGCGCGGCTACGGCGGGCAGCCCGGGCGGCGTCTGTGTACCTAAGGAACCGGGAAGAGCGCCGCGTCTCCGCCGCTGCGACCTTTTTTTCCTGACGGGCCTGCTGCGTGCGAGAGAGGTCGGTGGCGCTGGGGGGAAAGAATGGCTGCGGCGGCGACGGAGGAAACCAAGCTGGTCCAGGCGGCTGCCGCTCAGTGGCTGCTCTGGGATAAGGTGAGAGGGGCGTTTTGGGGAGGATGGGAAGGAGCGGAGCAGGAAGCGGAGGAGGAGGGCGGCTGAGGTTGTAGCGCTCCGGCTCTTCTTCCTGCCTGGCGACGGGAAGCCTCTCCTGCGGCCCAGCTCCTTCCCCGTTACGCGCCCCTTAGGCCACGGCATGATATAGGTTTATATAGCGCGCTCGCACGTTCAAAAGCACGGCGCGCAAGCTGGGTCGTTCCCGCCACATTCACATCAGGTTGGTCATTGGTATTGCTGTTGCCACGCTTAGGGGTTCTCAGCCACGCTGGCCAGATGCGAAAGAGGCGCCTGGGGCTTCTGCACCATTAAGAGCGCTCATAGAAGCCGTAGAATACTCGCGTTGGAAGGGGCCCGTAAGGCCATCGAGTCCAACCCCCTACTCAATGCAGGAATCCGCTTAAAGCATCCCTGACAGATGGCTGGCCAGCTGCCTCTTGAATGCTTCTAGGGTGGGAGAGCGCACAACCTCCCTAGGTCATGGGTTCCATTGTACTGCTCTAACAGTCAGGAAGTTTTCCCTGATGCCCAGCCGGAATCTGGTTCCCTGTAAGTTGAGCCCATTATTCCATGCCCTGCACTCTGGGATGATCAAGAAGAGATCCTGGTCCTCCTCTGTGTGACAACCTTGCTGTCATGACTCCGCTCAGTCTTCTCTTCTCAAGGCTAAACATGCCCAGTTCTTTCCGTCTCTCCTCCTAGGGCTTTGTTTCCAGATCATCCTCGTTGCCCTCCTCTGAACAAATTCCAGCTTCTCTTCATACTTCTTGAAGTGTGGTGCTGAATAGAGGAGAACCAGTACCTCACGCAATTCGGAAGCTGTACTTCTATTAATGCATCTCAAAATAGCATTTGCTTATTTTGCAACCACATCAGACTGTTGGCTCATATTAAGCATGTGATCTGTAACAATTCCAAGATCCTTCTCGCTTGTACTATTGTTGAGCCAAGTATCCCCCATCTTGTAACTACATTTGGTTTCTTTTGCTAGGTGTAAAGCTTGGCATTTATCCCTATTAAATTTCATTCTGTTGTTTTCAGCCCAGCGCTCCAGCCTATCAAGATCACTTTGAAGCAGTGTAGAAGAAGGGATTTCAGCCGCTCCGGCTTGTCTGACACCAGCTGAAATTCTCTTTTCTGAAAAGTGCAGGAGTCCCAGTGTATTTTGCATCTGGCCAGACTGTTTTCAGGGCACGATCACCTCATGAGCTCATGGCAGGAAAAAAGGGTTTGATCCAGAGATCTTTTGGCTTGTAGATCAGTTTGTGGACAGATCTATGCAGAAGTAAGTCCCATTGAGTTCCATATGACTTACTCCCAGGTGACTGTGTATAGGATTGCATCCTTACACAAGCATTTGTCTTGCCCTGCATGCGATCCTGTACATGTGTACTCTGAAGTAAGCCCCACTGTGCTGAGTCAGGCTTACTCCTAGTATGTTGAAGATTGCAGCCTTACAGTGCAATTCTATGTATATTTACTTAGAAGTTAGTCCCACAAGTTCAATGAAGTTTACTCCCCAGGGATTGCAGCCATAGTTGGGGTTAGCAGGTCCAGAGCCTCCGAGTAGCCTCATGCCTTCAACATACCTCAGGGCATTATTATTTAAGTTGTATTATTTAAGTTGTATACAAGGGAGAGGGCCTTCTCTGTGGTGGCCCCCCCAATTATGGAATGATCTCCCCGATGAGGCCCACCTGGCGCCAACACTGTTATCTTTTCGGTGCCAGGTCAAAACTTTTCTCCCAGGCATTTTAACAGCTTAAGTTGAGGTTTTAACTGTGGCCAGGCGTAACAGTTTAAAATGTTTTAAATGTCAGCTGTTTTATGTTTATGGTTGAAATTTTGTATATTGTCTTTTTAGTGTTCAATCTTTTAATTTTTGTAAACTGCCCAGAGAGCTTCTGCTGTGGGGCAGTATATAAATGTAATAAATAATAATAATAATGATAATAATAATAATGTATTATGCATTTTATTTGAATATGTTTATCTCTTTAATTACAACTTTAACGAACTCTTCCCACAGCCACTCAAGTTGGTTAATGACAACCTGAATGACAAAATTAAACTGGATGTATACCAGACACTTTGGGATGGAGGTAGTGAAGCATGAGGCTAGGCAGAGGATTAGATTAGTCACTAGACGATGGGTAGCCAACCTGTAGATGATTTCCACAAATAGCACAGGCAACCTGAGTTGGTGGCACTCCTGAACAGGAGCCACATGACCTGTGGGCCTTTGTGGCCTGGCTGTGGCATAAAGTCAGGCTGCCATGGATTCCGTTTTTCCCCTCCCACACTGCCCTTCTGCCTGCTCCCTGGATGACTAGAGGTAGAGCTATTGGAGCTGCTAGTATACTGAATGTGTGCTAAGGTGGCCACTATCTTTTTTACCTTGGAGTTGACTTGACAGAAAGTCTTCCCACCATGAAACCAAATGACCTTTGTTTTTGCCACACATCGTTCCAATTGAAATCAGTAGGGCTTGAGCTATTCATGGCTAAGTGTTGCAAACGTAGTCTGGAACCAGCACTAAGTCTTTGATTTAGTATTTAGGTGAAAATTATGTCAGTGGCAAGATGAAAAACACCTTGTGTAGTGGGGGTGGATAATTACTGGAATGACCTACATGCTACAATTAAGGTCACTTATTTGAATGTGTTCCACTTCTTTCCCTATCCTAAATGGTTCTTCCTAATCCTAATAAGTAGCTGTGGCCTGATATGAGAGGGCCTGTCCCATGTCAAGATGAAGCACTAGTCTACTCATTCCTTAAGTCTTGATGTTTATTTGTACTCCGCTAGCACCTTTATGCTGCTTAGTTGTAGTCACGGGTTCATTGCAGAGATCCCTCCCATATATGGTACATATATGGAAAAGTACTGCTGTCACTATACAAGTAGGGGCCTAACCCTAAAGAGGAGGTGGAGGGGGCAGAGGATAGTTCAGATTCTTGGACCTGAGGTCAGAGACAGCACTCTGACCTCTGATCCCAGAGTTAGAGCTCCCCTCCCCCTTGCCCTCACAGCTGGTAACTGACTGTCTAGTGAAAATACAGAGCGGGAGCTGCTCAGAGGTGACGATCGCCTCTGCCGTGCCTCCCACTCTGCTTTGGATGGCCATAAGCTTCCATGTTCGGAGGCTTATGGCCATTCCCATAGGGTTATGCCCTAAAGTACCTGACCCTAAAATTCCCTTACCTTGGGAATTACTTGTACCTTTATTTCATGGAGATTGCTTGATGGAGACTCACAGAAGCATTAAGGGCGGGTTGCTGATAATAGGAGGGGATAGGGGGAGCATCCCATAGGTTTTACTTATTCACTTATTATGGGCTGGAATAGACAAGTGGACCTATAAACAAAATTGTGTTCTTGGGCAAGGGTGGGTAGGTGGCCACTGCATTTACCCCTGTGTCTACAGTTTCTGTCAATGCCTAGTGTAACCTTTATCAGCAGGCAAAATGCGCAATTATGGTTGCCCAGCATATACAGGGCCACATGCCCAATTCATCCTGTTATGATTATATTATATTATGAATGGGTTACAGTACTTACTGTAATCTACACACATGTGTAGAGATGACATTAGTGACTGCAGATGACATTAGTGACTATGGAAATTAAATTTTGGAACTCTCTAGAGTCTTTGTTTTCAAGGCCTGTTAGCAAAATTAGGTTAGTCAGCACCATTCATATTTCAATAGTGTTCTTTAACTTCAGTGGCTTTCTTCCTATCTCGAGGTTGTGTTATTTCAGGTTTTGTTTTTAGTTTAAGGGAAACTACATTTATATATATGCATATAAAATATTTATATACTGCCTTGCTTACATAAATAACTTTAATTACCCCACCAGTTTCTTCTAGTGGTCATGCTTTGTAATGGTTCAAGTTCCTTTAACATTCCAGACAGTCTTTAATGAATTATTATAACCCTCCAGGTGGCTGGAGTTGGGGGGCATGATACAATATACAAGGTTTTTGTGCTATGAGCTCTAAGACTTAATAGTTATTGAGCAGTCCCATTCTAAATCTGTGTAACACTTATATGCAGTTCAGTCATAAAACTCTAATCTCCAAAAACAGGTATGCAACAATATTCATACCAATTACTTTTGAAATACTACTGTTTATATTTATGGACCTACTTCTGAGTAAGTGGCTTGAGGAACGTAACTTTGATTTTATATCAGTAGATGGTTGCAAAACCTAAAGTAAAGTTCAGCTGAGATCACTGTCCTGATAAGCTTAATAGTTCTATCTTTACTGTTACAAAACAAGGATTCAACTTGGCAAGCTATTATACATATCAGTACTTCAATCATTGGATGAACAGAGTACTGACCTAGAACATCTGGGCCAACACTGGTCCATAAGTTTCATTGTTTAGGATTTGGTAATATGTTACAAGATTCACGTGATCTTGTATTAAACCAGAACGGCTGTCATCTTACTGATCGTTGCTCTTGTATGAACTAATAGCCAGAGATTAGGATACCACTGACTTCCATCTCTCAGTATCCTGAAACAGGGATTATAGAACAAACATTGATTGCCAGTCCTATGTCCTCCATTATTTCCCTATCATTCCTTCTACCTTCTTACTGTACTTTCCTCTGTTCATTGTACCAACAGATCTTTAAAATGGATTTTTATTAATTTTGTTGTTGTGGATTGTGGTATACACATTTTAGGGTTGATAAATATGTTTGCTGCCATGACATTTAGTTTGAACAAGGATGTCCAACTCACTCTTTTAGCTACTACAAAGTGTGAGTTGGATGTCCTTGGTTCAGAGCTCACCTTAAACTAAATGTCAAGGTAGCAAATTATTGATTTATTTATTGATTTATCAACCCTAAAATGTGTACACCACAATCAACAACAACAAAATTAATAAAAATCCATTTTAAAAAAATGGCTAAAGGAGAAACTGATCAGTAAAACTGTCCCTCCTTTATCCATCTTTTAAAATGTTTGACTCTCCATTGCCTGAGACCTCAGTCACAAAAGCTTGGTGGAAGGCTATGCTTTTCTGTGCCTCCAGAAGGAGGCAAAATACAAGTCTAAGGGCACAATCCTATGACAAATTCGGAGGCTAATGGGCATCCTATGCAGAGCAAGAGGAGCGGCAGAGGCAGTCTTTGCCTATGTCTTCTTCCTGCTCTGAATTTTGGCTAGACTGGCTTTTTTGCCCATCTAGCTGAGGGGTGTCGGAGTGGGAAGGAAGGAGACTGGGGAGGCCTGGAGATACATCATAACCCGGCTTCCCAGTCCCCTCCTCTAACCCCCCACTGGCATGCACCCTTTACCCCCCACTCTGAGGTTTGCCTTTGCGATCTTGGAAAAGCAACTGGTATGATTCTTTCCGTACTGGCTGCAATGGGGAGGGGCCAGGGAGTCCGGATTCCTGAATCTGCAATCAGAGCGATGTCTATGACCTCAGAGCCAGGAATCCAAATTATTTTATGGCCCACCAGACTCTGGCTGCCTCTACAAGAGGCATTTAAAGCTCTTTCAAGGCGCATTAAAAAAATTACCTCTACAAGAACGGAGCGCAAATCGGGCATAGAGGCGCATTTTCTCTCAGATTATGCACATTATGGAATGCGCGTTAAATAGCGAGTTTTATTTTGCTCCAGCCATTAAAGCGCATTTTGCCTATGTGAACAAGCGATTCTCCGCATTAACTACCTGTAAAGTAGTTAAGGTCACCAGTTGAGTGCTCAATTACCTCCTGCATACAAGCATTTACGATAAAGCGCTTCAGCGATTATGCGCATAATCGGCTAACCAGGCGTCAAACGGAATCCATCTAGAGGGGGTCATAGTCTTGGGGCCACAGGAGTGCTCCTTAAGTGAGCTGCTAGGAGATGGGCATTCCACAACACTGGGGCCACTGCTGAAAGACCCTGATCCTAGGGCATACCATCCACAAAATATAGTATGCTTATCAGAGACTTACTGATAGATCTACACATCCATATGGTAGGATAGTCTTCACCCACTTGGTGCCCTCCATTTGTTTTGCACTTCAACTCCCATCAGCCATGCTGGCTGGAGAATGCTGTGAGTTGTAGGACTTTTTTCTGTGTAAATCTTCATATGATTGATACCTTAGATGTATATCTTTGCAGCAAGTCTGGCTCTTGAGTAGAAACTCACTAGGTAGCCTTAGGCAAGCCTCAACACCAGCCGATCCCAAATCTACAACATGTGAATAGTGCTGACTGACCTAAATTATGGTTCTGCTGTAAAAATTATTGAGATAATGGGTGTGAAGCAATTTAGCCCTTCTAAGTGTTTAAAACAAATGCTAACTATCATTATCCATTCCCTTTCTTCTCTACACCCAAGAATGAATGGCATAATCTGAGCTTTAGCCATTCCACTTTCATATTCAGAATTATGTGGATATTTTTTGTAAATATTCCTTTCAGAGGAGCTGCATGGCTGTGAAATTCAGGCATCTTTGAAAATATATAATATTGTGCTTCTCTGAAGCACTCGTGATGGGAAGTTATAAAAGTATATTTACGTTATTGGTGGCATGGATGGCCATTCACAATACTTACTTTGTTTGGAGTATTCCTTCAAAAATGAATAAATACCAGTGGGAAATTAAATTCTGTTGCTGAACTTCCTCTTTCCCTCTCTTCTTGCAACTTTATCAAGAGGTTATTTTTAATCAGTGACAATAATCACTGAACACTTTGTTTAGTGCAGGATATGCAGAATCCATAAGGCAGATGTAGGATCAGCAGTTAAAGTTACAAAATTAAGGCTGCAATCCCAAAAGAGATCTCTGGTGCAAACCTCACAGATCTGACTAGGGCTGCCTCTACAAGAGGCATTTAAAACTCTTTCAAGGCACATTAAAAAAATTACCTCTACAAGAACGGAGCGCAAATTGGGCATAGAGGCGCATTTTCTCTCCGATTATGCACATTATCAAATGCACGTTAAATAGCGAGTTTTATTTTGCTCCTGCCATTAAAGCGCATTTTGACTATGCGAACAAGCGATTCTCCGCATTAACTACTTGTAAAGCACATTTGAAACAACCAGTAAGGTCACCAGCTGAGTGCTCAATTACCTCCTGCATACAAGCATTTACGATAAAGTGCTTCTGCGAATATGCGCATAATCGGCTAACCAGGCGTCAAACGGAATCCATCTAGAGGGGGTCTAGGAGTTAGACATGTGCTGTATTAATAGCCCATTGATTTGAAAGCTGATCCTACAATGGACAACCAGTGAAACAGATGCTATATTACCAAGCCAAGCTGGTTTTGACATATAGATCCTTTAAAGACTTGAGCCCTGTTGGTCAGTCACAATCTTTAAATTCATCCGAGAAGTCTTTTGGACTGCATCCTCGGTATATCAAGAGCTGTTGTGTTGTTCTAATCAGGGATGGGGTACTTCTGGTCTGCAGGCCAGAAATGGCTTGTGGAGGGTCCTATCTGCCCCACCAGTTTCTCCTCCAGGCCCTGCCTCTTCAGCTGCTTAACATGTGCTAGCTGACCAGATAAAATCCAGGTCAGGGCTCATATAACTTTAACAGTTGTGGAGAAAAGGGAATTTCAGCCAGTGTCATTTGTATGCAATTAGTTCCTGGTGATATTCCCTCTTCATCACAACAGTTAAAGGTGCAGGCACTATACTAGAGTGACTAGATACAAAAGAAAGCAGGGCCCCTGCAACTTTAACTGTTGTGATAAAGAGGGAATTTCACCAGGAACTAATTGCATACAAATGACACTGGCTGAAATTCCCTTTTCCCTACAACTGTTAAAGTTACATAAGCCCTGACCTGGATTTTATCTGGTCACCCTATGACATATAAGAAACTTTGTAAATCCTATAATAATAGGTTGATGTTTGTGACTGTATTGTGATGTAAACAATTCTATAGTTTCTCTCTTAGGCTTCTAAAATCTGCTGAACTTTCAGAGCCAATTTTCAGGGTTAAAAACTATAATGAGATTCCCCCCCCCCCCCATTCAGCTGGTATGTGGTATTGTAGAGATTGTAATAGACAATATAATCCATTGCTGCTATTGGCCCCTTCTCAAATTGCTTTGGGGTAAGGGAGCTGTTGCGGTGCATCTCTTTCCTGTGCTGTGAAATAACACAGACAGCTGTGAAAGCAATAAGGGTAGGCATATTGTGACTCCTTCCCCAAGCAACCATTGCCCCAGTTTCTGGAAGAGGCATGTGGGGTGTGGGGAGCCACAACATAGGTTCCTCCCACATGGGTTAGGGGTTCTGATGTTATTTTTGTGGTGCTGTGCTGTTCTCTACACCGTGAAGGCAAAGGGATACTATGCACCAAGGGATTCTTTGCTGATGGACTTCCTTGGGAGCCATTAAGGCAAAAAGGCAATCTATTAAACAAGGCATTGGCTCAATTCGGACGACACGATAGTCAATGGTGGGATGACTAACCCTAACCCTAGGGGGTACTCCCCACACCACATGGTAATAAATAATCAACTGTGGTGTGGATGAGGATCAGCGCTGAGTTGACTATGGCAGCATTTGGACGACACAATAAACAACTGGTGTGGGGGAAACAATCGTCAGTTGTTTTGACTATTATGTCATCTGAATGCTGCCATAGTCAACTCAGCGCTGATCCTCATCCACACCACAGTTGATTATTTATTACCATGTTGTGTGGGGAGTATCCCCTAGGGTTAGGGTTAGGGTTAGTCAACCCACCATTGACTATCGTGTCGTCCCAATTGAGCCATTGGCTGCATTCGGACAACACATTAGTCAATGGTGGGTTGAGTAGCCAACTCACAGTTGGTTATTTTGTGGGTACTCCCCACACAATATATTCCTACACAACCATGGGTGGTTGGGGCTGGCGTTGAGTGGACTAATAGTCAACCCAGCATTTGACTGACACAGCCCCCGCCCCTCTCCCCACCCTCCCTCCTCCCTCAGTCCTCCCAGTTCTATCCCAGCAGCCTCTGCAAGTTGCACCAGTTGTAACAGAGTGGCAGCCACCACTTTAGTTGCTCTTGCCGCCTGCCTCTATGGGCTTGTGTTTTAACCCACTCACCACACGCCATTAACACACTCACCCCTCCACACAACACTTTAAACAACTGGTTTCGAGCTAAACAACATGCAAGCCAGTTGTTTCTCTCAGTTGCTTATTTGGGCGGAATAGCATACCATTAGTAGTTTCTGAGCGGCATGTTACCCTCTACACAACACAATAAGCAACACAACTGACGATTGTTCCCCCCCCCCACTCAGTTGCTTAATGTGTTGTCCGAATGCAGCCATTGTGTGAAATTTAGTTGTGAAGTGTTGCCTTTTAAGACATCTGAGACCCAGAGCTTTAGAACAGCGGCTTTCAAACATTGTACATTTAGGGAAACCTTTCCATGTTGCTTTCTCTGATAGGGCACCTTTACACATTACTGGGGGTTTGTTCTAGGCTGTACAGTTCATGCAAGGTGCTGGCCAAGGTTGTTGGGCCTTCGTCCACTTGAACCGAAAGTACGGCTGAGAACATATCCAATACTCCCCTGCAGCTACATCTTGTGGGGAAACGTTGACAATGGTGGTGGACAGCAAGCTGTCTTTCTCTTGTGGAGGACCAACTGATGTGTTTTTAAAGAACTTTGGGGTTCCCTAGATCAACAATGTAAGGATTGCTTTCCTAAAACAAACAGCAAAGAATGTATGGTTTTGCATTAAAGGCTTCTTAAATTCTAGATTGAATATAAAATACAGATGAATTCTTCTTACAGAATCCTAAAACCTCAGAAATAGTGAAGCAGCTGGTTGCAAAAGGAAACACAGAAGAACTCCAAAAATGCTTTGGTTCCCGGATGGAATTTGGGACAGCAGGACTCCGGGCAGCCATGGGAGCCGGAACATCCCGGATGAATGATTTGACTATTATTCAGACCACTCAGGTACCAAATTTTAAAAGCAAACATATTCCTGTTTTCCAAGCAATGGCTATAATTGCCAGAAGGTTGAGTGCATTTCTCTTATCGTCAATAATACTTAAGCCCATTTTGTTGTCTTTAAATTTCACCCAAAGTTTGTAATTAGTACAAAACAATTGTGTGTTTGGAAGGGGTTTTTTGTTTTGTTTTTAAGGACTATAGTGGCCTTATACTGCTTTTCCAACTGAGAGGTCAACATTCCATCAATGTCACTGAAAATACTTTTAAATCTTGGGTATTTTTTTTAAAAAAATCCCATCAAAAGCTTTTTGAAGTAATTAAACTGTGTCTCAGAATGGCCATTTTTTAAGCTTGTACACATACTCAGTTTGCAAGCTAACAAAAAGGAGCTGTTGTATCTGTAAGCAGCCATATAAAATATGACTTGGTTGTTAGTGAGGAGTGTATTGAAGTGTAGGGGCAGAATAATAGAATACGAAAGCCAAAAGACACATGACTTGACTGACTATGGGTTGTGCAGCCCTGTATTAGGATTAGATTGTTAGGAAGCAATCCTTAAAGGGGTTTTTATTAAGTAAGGTTTGAAGTTTGAAATCCCTTTGCATTAATTTATTTTATTAACTCTGCTAATCAAAATCTCTTCTTTTACCTGTTCACAGTATTTCACTGAAGAAAAAAAAATCTTTGATTTTGTAGGAAAGGGGAAAATAAAATACATTCATTTGTATTTGTGTATATTTGTATTTATTTTACGTATTTATCTGCTTCTTTCCAGGAAACCTAACAAAGTCATTTACCTCAAACAAACAAACAAACAATGAGCATCAATTAAAATAACCAGCAGAATAGAAAATACAAGTTACAGTGAGGGAAACTTTTTGAAAGCCAAATCTTTTTGTGCTGCATTCTTAAATCAGATTATTTCCTGTCCTGCCAGGACAAGATGGTTCTTCAGAAGCTCCGTGATATATGAATTTGAATGTGTTATAATTTCCTAGCTTTGCATGAAATAGCCTCTTCCCTTCTTTCTTCTAGAGAAGATGTGCCAAATTTAAGTATCAGCTTCACGAACTGCTAATAGTTCTGTCTTTAATTTTGTTTCTAGGGATTCTGTAGGTACCTTGAAAAGAGCCTCAGTGACCTAAAGAAAAGAGGAGTAGTAATTGGTTATGATGCTCGGGCCCATCCTTCAAGTGGAGGTAGCAGCAAAAGGTATACTTGACATTTTTTTGAAATGGTTGATTGGTTATGGGCTTGTTTGCCATTTTTGACAGTATTTGCCCTGTACCATGTCCTCCTCTTCCTCCGGTTCCCTGCTCTTTCTTTGCATGAATTTGCCTACATAGTGACTGGCAGTGGCTTTTCAGGGTTTTCCCAACTCCATCTGGAGATGCTGGTGATTGAACCTAGGACCTTCTGCATGAAAAGCATGTGTTCTTCTGCTGAAGTTTGGCCTTTTCTCCCAAAAGGATATGATTTGGTGAAGGCTGAAACCTTGTATTTTTTCTAGTGTGGAAGACGACTCATGTTTCTCCCTGAGTTCCATCTTTGAAATTTCACATGAGTAGGCATTTCCGTGGGCAAGCTGGCTGCAGTAACGTCTCCACTGGCTCTGACAGACATTATAGGATTGCTCTGCTCTGCTTAACTTCATTAAGGGCCAGGCTACACGACCAGCTTGGAATAGTCAGGATTATGCTGCTTCATATAATACTTCATATCTTTCTGATGTTGAGGTTAACCACCATGTTGAAAAAAGAATGCATTTTGTAACCGATGAAAGGCACTGGGAGTTTACTTTCTGCCACTACACGCTGGGAGTGTTCGGATGATCACAGGGGTAAAAGAAACCATTGTGGCTTCTTCCTCGAGCGTGCTGCATGTGTGGCTGCGATTTGCATAATTAGCCATGATGCAGGGCGTGTTGCTGTGACATCCAAACACAGCATGATGTGTGGCAGGGATGGCTTCTTACCCATGTCACAACCCCTACTACAAGCCATGGGTTGTGTCATGGGTAAGAAGCCACCTCTGCTGAACACCGTGCCAAGTTGGGATGACATAACAACTCGCGTTGCATTGTGGGTAATTATGCAAATTGTGGCAGTACGTGTTGGGGCCGAAGCCACGATCTTCCTCCCCCCTCCGTGATCATCTGAATTCAGACACATTGAAGGAGTTGTACCACCCTTCATACATTACAGAATACATTCTGTTTCCAACATGGATGGAGATGGACTTAAATGACAACTGAACTGCGACCAGGTTCTGTGTAATTCTTACTCAAGCTTTGTTAGAGGATTCCATATTGAATTGTGAATTCATTTTTCTTCCTAATAGATTTGCAAGACTTGCTGCAACAGCATTCATCACTCAGGGTGTTCCTGTGTACCTTTTTTCCAATATAACACCAACTCCTTTTGTGGTAGGTCCTCTTTCCCCCGCCCCTAGTTACTCTACTTATACCTTGTTACAATGGTGGGTAGAGCAACAGAACTTATTAGGATGTCTTCTGTATAAATTAGTAATGTGATGACCTCATAACCAGTTTTAAAATACTGAGCTCTAATAATTTAGTTTAGATTAGTGCAATACATTGTATGGTGGGCTGCCTCGGAAGATGGTTTGGAAACTGCAGCTACTGCAGAATTCGGCACTCAGGTTGTTGATCAGGACTAGGCAATGTGTACATTTAAGCCTAGCCCTGGCTGCCTTGTACTGAGGCAGACCATTGGTCCATTTAGCCCAGCTTTGTGGGCACTGATTGGCAGCGGCTCTCTTGTGTTTCAGGCAGGAATTTTTCCTACCGTACCTGGAGATGCCAGGAATCAAACCTGGGACCTTCTATATGCAAAGCAGATGCTCTACCACTGAGCCACGTCTCCACCCCATTTCTATGTGCCCCCTCTGAGTAAGCTCAGGCACTGTTTGGGAATGGGCCTTTTCTCTGATAGTCCCATATTTCTGGAATGCTCTCCCCAAGGAAGCTTGTCTGGCACCAATACTGTCATCCTTTTGGCACCGGGCAAAGACAAAGTTATTTTCCCAGGCATCTGGATATTTGTTATGGCTCAATTGTTGCGGACTGTTTTTGTGGTCATTCTAGGTTGTGAGTGGGGAAGGATTTTGTGTTTTTGGGATGAACACTTTGCATTTTGTATTATTTTTAGATCATGTTTTATAGTATTTATTTTTATTCGTATTATTATGCTGATTACGGTTTATATTGACTTGGGGAGGGGTTTAATGTTATAGTGATCATGGATTTCTGTATTGTGTGTGTAAGTTGCTTCAAGACTTCTGTTTGCTGTGGCAGCTCTTCATCTTTTACAAAGCACCCAGGCTTGGCATTGGTGAGATTGCAGTGGGAGCAAGTTCCATTATTCAGATGAAGGATGGAAGCAAGTGGGAATGTGTTTGCCGTGCTCTGTCTGACCTTGATAACTACATGTATCATTGCCCTGGGCTCCTTACAGGAGGGGCAAGATATAAATAGGATAAATATTTCCTAAAAACTTTGAAGGAAATGGGGCAATTGTTTAGTCTTCTTCCATTTTTAATTTAACTCTTTTGCTGTTTTTCCATAGCCATATACAGTGACTCACCTGAAACTTTCTGCCGGAATTATGGTTACTGCGTCTCATAATCCCAAACAAGATAATGGTTACAAGGTATTCTTTTACATATCTTTTCTCTGAGTTGTTGATATGGACACGGATGTAATAGTTTAGCCTCAGTTGCAGCAGTCAGTGGCCCAAATGGCTCAAGATGGGACCTTGGTTTTAATTTTGGTTAATCGCAGTGTGCTTAGGGTGACAGGATTACTGTCCAAACAAACTATGAATTATAACAGTGTATGTCAGCTTGAAATTTCCACTAAGGCATTGAAATAAATATATTCTGTGTGTTCTTTAGGTTTATTGGGAAAATGGCTCTCAGATCATTGCACCTCATGATAAAGGAATCGCTCAAGCAATTGAAGAAAACCTAGAGCCATGGTCACAAGCTTGGGATGACAGCATGATTGATAAAAGTCCGCTTCTCCATGACCCTTATGCGTCTGTTAACAAGGACTATTTTAAAGACATACAGAAACACTGCTTTCACAGGTGAATTTGAAGGGAAGACTTTCCTTACATCTTGGGGGGAAATTGAATTTTATTGCAACAGGGTTAAAATTAAAATGGAGTTGAAATAGGGTTCCCCAAAAGGAAAATTGGAATTTCTTTTGTCCAGCAGTCAAAAGGCCAAGCTTAAACTTCTGATGCTGAGGGATGTGAGGACAAGAGGAGAAATGTTGCATTAATTGTCTTAAGCAAGCAACAAGAGCAGAGGCTAGCCATTAAAACATGGGAGGCCATAGTTTCTGTGTAATGTAGTCGCTGATAAAAGTAATTCATGTTCCTAAAACCTCAATTCAAGGCCTGTGAAGGAAGATTAACCATAGTGAGATCATGTACCTACCAGAAAGAGAACTTGTAGTAGATCCAGTTTTCCTTCCTCAGTCGTTGGATAAAGGATTCCAGGGAGCTGTCTATATACCTTGTATATCTCGTGGTGGCTGCACAGTGGTGCTATGTCGTTTATACAAAGCAGCCACCGACTCACACCCACCATGAGCTTTCCCCCTGAAACTGTGCACTTAAAAGGTCACTGACTTACAGTGACTTTTTCATTTCCTCCAAGGTTACCACCATTTGTCAGTGGTGACCTTGCTTTACATCAAGGCTGGGGGTGTTCCTGGGGCGGATTGAGGCCCACAGTAGGTCAAGGGGCATGGAAAGGCCGGTCAGAGTGCAGGAGGTGGGCTCGATGAGCTGAATGGCCACTGGCGCTGCTCAGAATGTCCGTGTTCCCTCCAACCATGGGGATTTGCCAGTCTCATCCTACAGCTGCAATGCTGTGGGGTTTTGAAGGAGAAAGTGGCAAAGTGACACTGTCAAGACACCTCTAAGGAAAGGAATATCCAAAGGTTTGGGAGCGTGTATTTTCTTTTGTTCATCCATTCCATTTCCTGCGCTGCCCCATATAGCTTTGGCTATAAGACGGTATAAAAATGCAATAAATAAATAAATAAATAAATAAATCTCTATGCAGGTGCTGTTGGCAATGTCTGCATAGAGGGAATTCAACAGATGTGCAAGATATTCTGTGTAACCCATCCTGGGCAATCATTGCACAACATTGCTAGCAGACATGTTCTGTTTGCACTAGTGTGGCCTGACATTCCGCGCCAGGCAACTTGTAACCAGCTTTTCAAAACCCAGATATAATTAGACAATATGGTACGTTTCTTTGTTCTTAACAAGAGACAAGTGTATGCCAATTTAATGTCACTTATGTACTTAATTTCAGGAATATAAACAAGGAGACAAAGCTGAAATTTGTCCATACTGCTGTGCATGGTGTAGGCCATGAGTTTGTGCAGTCAGCATTTAAGGCTTTTGGCTTTTGCCCTCCATTTGCTGTTCCTGAACAGAAGGAGCCAGATCCAGAATTTCCAACAGTAAAATACCCAAACCCTGAGGAGGGTAAAGGCGTACTGGTAAACATTATTTAGTAAAATTACTTATTTCTACATTTCTTTTGTGCCACTTCAAACTTTTCCTAATCATTTATAAACATACTTCTGTTTTAAGTTTGCATATGCTTATATCTTTTGAAAAAGCTATTGGCTTCCCTTTTCTTCTTTTACCCCACTCTCTGCAATCCCAGCAGTATTATTTATTTATTTATTACATTTATATCCCGTCTTCTTTCCTCCAAGGAACTCAAGGCGGCATACATAATCCTCCTCCTCTCCATTTTA
The DNA here is from genome assembly GCA_029215795.1 of Anniella stebbinsi. NCBI lineage: Eukaryota > Metazoa > Chordata > Lepidosauria > Squamata > Anniellidae > Anniella > Anniella stebbinsi. Next base: position 149,019,402 of record JARDYH010000004.1, read on the forward strand.
TCCTCACAATAACAACCCTGTGAGGTAGGTTGGGCTGAGAGTCTGTGACTGGCCCAAAGTCACCCAGTGAGCTTGCATGACCGAGTGGGGACTAGAACCCTCATCTTCCGACTCCCAGTCCAACACTCTAGCCACCACACCAATACTGGCCCTGAGGCTTAGTTCATATGTTACTTGCAGGTTATTGGAAAAGTGACGGTTTTGCATTTCTTCAAGCTGCGCATTGAAAATAATGTGTGAATCAGTACTGAATCATTTTTTTCCTGTGGCATATAGTTTCCAGGCTTTATCCATACTTTTAGGACTCTGTAATAAGCGCACAGGCCTTTCGTATTACCAGCGTATGAGATGGTGAAATCTTACTTTTTCCTTGAAACATTTTTATTTTAAAGCACAATTACCATTTTTTTCTTTCTTTTCCCAGACACTATCTTTTGCGTTAGCTGAAAAGGAAGGAGCTCAGATTATTTTAGCCAATGACCCAGATGCTGATCGGCTTGCTGTTGCAGAGAAACAAGAAAGGTCTCTTTGTTTTGCTGATTTCAGTGTTTAGCAACAAGTCCATCATTAGGAACACCCAAGAGTTATTGAAAGTAAATAACGAAAAAAGGCTATATGCTTTTTTTGCTGTAGTCTCCCCTCCCCCTTCACTTCAGTTGATTGCATGCATGTTTGAGTGCCTGCAGAGCTCTCGATTGGCATATAATGTGTGGGATTACAATTGTACCATCCATCTTCCCTCATCCAATCCCAATTGCCTCAGCAGTTTCACACTCCTGGATGTTCATCTTCCATCCATGTGGAAACAACTTTACGGAAATCCTAACTATACAATATTTTATTAGATCAATAGGAACTTCTAGTAGGATGCTACTAATTTTCTTAGCACTGTTATACAAACTCGGTGGCAAATTTGTCTGATTTTTATTTTTAAAGAGAGAATTTAACCATTCATCCACCACACCCGTTGCCACTTTGCTACATGTCATGAAGACAGCCTCACAAATAGATTTTCCTGATCGCTGCGATACTGGGGACAGTTCCAGGTACACATCCCCATAGTACTTGCAAAGTTTCTTCAGACGTGGCAGTAAATGCAGAAACTATTTGGGGGGGAGTGCGTTCAGAAGCAACCCACCTATCCACACACACACACACAGGTTGAAAGTATGTGGAAACGAAGTCACAGAGCTAGGCAGTCTTGCCCTGCCACCACTGGCCGTGTCAACAGGGCACACACACTTGTGCATTCAGATGGGGTGTGCGTGCATAGAGTTCATCCACAGAAGAGGAGGACTCTGATTGGACAGGATCTTCCTTCATGTAGAGGAGCTCTGTGTGTGTATATATACATACTGGCGAAATGCATGTGCGGTGGTGGGGGTGGGGGTTGCATGGCTGCTTCATGTGCTAGGTGGTTGAGCTAGCTTGCAAGGCCCCATGGCTCATTTCTGAAGTCTTCCAATACAGTGTGTGTGTGTGTGTGTGTGATATGACTGGTGTCTGTTCGCGTGCGCACTGAAGCACATGAGAACAGCTGCGTTCTCAATCAAACTCCTTATGTTTTGTGGACCTGAAGATTATTTTGTGATGTGTTCATTTCCGTAATATGCATACCCAAATGTATATAGTCTGTTCTGTTTCCTTTTTTCTCCTTGTTTAAATAATAACCCCCCTGTCAAAATTCCTGGCAGTAGCTAACCTTGAGAATGATACAACATGTATTTCAATTCAGTTCCTTTTCAAGAATACTTATTATATCCAGCATCTTTGGAAAATCAGTTAGAACTATACACCCAACATCTTTTTTTTTTCTTTTGGAGTGGTTGAACTGGCATGTCTTTATTTCGGTTCCTGTTTTCAAGTATTCATAAGTTGTCCTTCTACTGTCTCTTAACCATCTAAATCAATTGTTTCCCCCTAGTGGAGAATGGAAAGTATTTTCTGGCAACGAATTGGGAGCTCTTTTAGGCTGGTGGATCTTCACTTGCTGGAAAAACCAGAATCAGGATCCTGGTGCCATTAAAGATGTATACATGCTGTCCAGTACTGTATCCTCCAAAATCTTAAGAGCAATTGCACTTAAGGAAGGCTTTCACTTTGAGGTAAGTTGGAGATTAGGGTTGGGTTGAAAGAAAGCATATTTTATTTTTCTGTACATGAGACTAATTAAATGCTCTCATTGAACTTTGTTCTATACAGGAAACATTAACAGGATTCAAGTGGATGGGAAATCGAGCCAAGCAGCTCATAGACCAAGGAAAAAATGTCTTATTTGCCTTTGAAGAAGCAATTGGTAATGTGTTTTCCCTTATTAAACAGTAAATAAAAGTAGGCTTCAAAAACAGCTGTTTAAAATATGAGATTTTTACAGACAAGGACAGCAGTTCGATCTAACGCTTAGGCTGCATTCAGACAACACAATAGTCAACGGTGGGGTAATAATCACCTTGACAGTTGTTTATCTAGGGGATACTCCCTACACAACATGATAATAATCAACCATGGTGTGGATTAGGATCAGTGTTGAGCTGACTATTAGTCCACGCTGAATTGTCTCACTCATCCCCCTGCCTTTTCTCCCTCCTCAGTCCTCCCACTAGTATCCTATCAGCCATTGCTGCCAAAAATCTATCCTGCCAGCTGGACTACAGTGGCAGCCACCACTTTGACTGCTCTTGCCTTACGACTCTGTGGCTGACGAAATAGCCAATGGTGGCTGAGGAAATAACCAATGGTGCCCTCCACACAACACAATAACCAATGGTGTTTCCAATAACCACCACTGCACAGCGTTGGTTATTTGCATTAGTTATTTCGTTCAAATAACCAACTGTTGGTTAAAAAACTCCCTCCCCCCAACATGATAACCCATGGTGGGTTAAATAACCAAATGTTGTCTATTTAAACTACCATTGGTTATTGTTCTCTGAACCCAGTCTTACGCTTACTTTTTTACTGGTTCTGAGAGTTGATAAAATGTAGTACAGTGAGCTGTATACAATCCACCCTTAGTTTGATAAAGAGCTAGAGAAATTGGCTTAGATGGTAAATGTTTGTCAATGTCATTTTTAAAAGGAGCTGCCTGTTTTAAGGATTACTAAAATTCCAGTATGGAACAAATTTTATAAGTATAGTATTCACGACAGAATCTAATGGGGTGCTTACGCACACACTTATTCACTTACAGCCTTCCAATTCCATTGCAGAAGCTGCCCCACACGGCTTGCACAATGTCAATTTAGTGCTTCCAGGGCAACCTGAAACGAGCGAAAATGCTCTTTTCTGGAAGGATACAGGTCATCAGAGCTCACATAAGGGAGCTCCGCTGACCATCCTCCTTCCAGAAGTAAGCATTTCTGTTTGTTTCAGGGCTTCCTCTTGGAAGCGCTAAATCTCCCTTGTGTTAGCAGTGTGTCCTGCTTGTACAACGGAATTGGTGGGATCCACCACTTGCAGAAGGGAATTGGTGGAGTGGAAGAGAATTGGCGGGAGTGGAGGCCCCGTTGGATTTTGTTCTCAGTAATCAATGAAAATATGACAGTACTTGATGTGTGGGATCCCAAGCCATGCTGCAATTTATCCTCGGTGCTTGACAATTCCCTAAAGGGGACCATATTTGCGTAAAAGCACAAAAACAGCATGTCTAATCTGGAAAAGCTTCAGCTGCCCATTGGTCTTTAACCCTTCTTTAACCAAAAGTAATCACATGATTCCCCACAACAAAATCTTCCATGATAATAACATTTACTTCTTCCCATTTAGAAATATCCTCCCAATATCCCTCTTTCATTAATTTGCTCATTATAAACCTGGAATATAAAGGGTGACACTCCAGGGGCAATTAATCCTTGGTGTGTATTTATTTATTACATTTATATTCTGCCATTCCGTCTTGCAAGGAATCTAGGGCAGTTTACATAGTCCTCTTCCTCTCCATTTTATCTTCACAACAATCCTGTGAGGTAGTCAATGGCTGCATTCAGACAACACAATAATCAACTGTGGGTGGGAAACAATCGTCAGTTGTATTGACTATCGTGTTGTCCAAATGCTGCCATAGTCAACTCAGCGCTGATCCTAATCCACACCACAGTTGATTATTTATTATCATGTTGTGTGGGGAGTACCCCCTAGATGAACAACTGTAAAGTTGTTTATTACCCCACCATGGACTATCGTGTTGTCTGAATGCAGCCACTGACTGGCCCAAAGTCACCCAGTGAGCTTCATGGCCAAATGGGACTAGAACCTGGATCTTCCAACTCCCACTCTCACCACTACGTCATGCTGGCTTTCCAGGTATTTAGACCACACCCCTAAAACAGCAATAATGGTATTTTTCTGATATAATGCATCATTCAGAAGTGGCTGTGTCCCATTTTGCTCAAATTCGTCAACTCCATTCTTATGGACCCCATCCCATATATTAGTCTTATCTGCATGCTTCATAATATTTAGAAAAGAAAGCTAAATTATCCTTTCTATTTCTCCATGGGCGGCTTGACTGTGCTATTTCAGAACATTTATGATGCCACATGAATGTATTGCAAAGATCTTGCCATTGTTTAATTCTGGATTCTTTGGGCTTAAAGATATTAATTCATAAAAATATTAACTTCAGGAGAACATTCATTTTAATGGAAAATAGTTTACCCATCCAATACAAATCAGCTTAGACCATTTTCCTATATCTATTGATACCTGCTGAAATAGCTTAAGAATAGCTTCATAAGAATCTGTCTAGAACATTTTGGCAGAATAGAGTTAATGAACTGCTTTAGCTGTAACTCCTCCTCTTCAGGATATATGTGCTGCCCTGTAGTCTTGGATAAAGATGGAGTCAGTGCTGCGGTCATCACTGCGGAAATGTCTAGTTTTCTGGCAACCAAGAACTTGTCCTTGTCTCAGCAACTGAAAAGCATTTACAATGAGTGAGTTTAATTTCATGGTGTACTTAACAAATTTTCTGCATACAGTGTACCTGGAGTTCACAGATGACTATTTTGTCTTCATAGGTATGGCTACCATGTTACCAAAGCTTCATATTTTATCTGTCATGATCAGAAGGTCATTAAGGAGCTGTTTGAAAAACTTAGAAATTATGATGGGAAGAATACTTACCCAAAGACGTGTGGAAGATTTCTGGTGTCTGGAGTGAGGGATCTAACTACTGGTTATGACAGTAACCAGTCTGATAAAAAAGCTGTAAGTTCCCCCCCCCCACACACACACACCTGTTTTTTTCAGTTTTATTCCTGTACAATCATAGAATAATAGAGTTGGAAGGGGCTTATAAGGTCATTGAGTTCAACCCCCTGCTCAATACAGGAATCTACATTAAAGCATACCTGACAGATGGCTGTCCAGCTACATCTTGAATGCCTCTAGTGTGGGAGAGCCCACCACCTCCCTAGGTAATTGGTTCCACTGTCTTACTGCTCTAAAATCTAAAAATCTAAAGATTTTCCTGATGTCCAGCCAGAATTGGGCTTCCTGTAACTTGAGCCCATTATTCTGTGTCCTGCACTCTGGGATGATCAAGAAGAGATCCTGGTCCTCCTCTCTATGAAACCTTTCTGCATATTATTATTTTGGTCGTGATCCTAAATACCTTTACATGGAACTGAGCCCCATTGATTTCATTCCAGAGGGTAGCAATGTTAGTTTGTTCCCGCAAATATATAAAAAGAGTCCTGTAGCATTTGAAAAACATACAGATTTATTATAGTGACCTAGAGGACTCCGTAACAGTCCCAAATAAGCATGTTTAAGATTGTTTCATTTGGCACTAGTACAATGAAACAAGCTCTTATAGACAATTGTGCATTTTATTCTTCATAGTTCATATTCACTTTCAGAGAAAATCGAGGTATATTTTTAACTTAACCTGCACAAACAGGTAAGATTACTATTGTTAGCAGGCCACTGATTGACACATTGTAGAATAACCATCACCAATAGCAGCATGCTGGTGGTGATTGGTTATTTATGGTCTTATTTAGCAGTATAGCATAGTGGTTAGTATCAGACTAGGACCAGAGAAACTCTGGTTCAAATCCCCACTCGACTGTTAAGTTCACTAGGTGACTTTGAATCAATCACCAGGTTCGCATAATCAATACAGCCCACCATGGTTTATACAAACCATGGTGGGCTGTACTGATTATACAAACCATGGTGGGTTGAGGTGCATGCTGGTCCATGCCGGGCAACTTTTGAATATTCAAGCTACGACAATGACTTTTCTTGTTATCTGAACCTGGTGAGGGTGGGTTGTCGGTGTGGTTAACAAGTCACCTGGACCTCAAGGGCTGTTTTAAGCTTGTGGGTAGCTTGTTAACCATGCCAACAATACAAAACCCTCACAGAGTTCAGATGACACAACAAATTGTGGTCACAGTTTGAATATTCAAAAGGGCCACCTGAACACACCGCAGCCCACCATGGCTTAAATAAGTCATAGAATGCTGCTTAATCATACAAACCATATTTCTTAGACTAACCTACCCCACGTATACTGGCACAAATCTGCAAAGATTACTTCCTAGTCATAGATACGTTCTAGGGGAGAAAGATACTTGCCTTTAAGGGTGTATGTCATATTTGGCATCTCAGTGCCCAATCATACAGATTTCTTAACCTAAGAGGAAAAAGTTGTTCTTGATCTCCCTACTGCTTAAAATTCTCGTAAGGAAGGGTTGGGGAAAAGTTAGTATTTCTTTTATCCACCCCAAGCCTTCCCTTTTTCAAAACTGGGATTTTGTGACTTGTCATTCAATTTCATGCATCTACATTTGATATAATCAAGTGGCAAAAATTCTGATGAAGTTATCTTCTCTGGTGTTAGGTGCTCCCCACAAGTAAAAGCAGCCAAATGATAACATTTACGTTTAATAATGGATGTGTGGCTACTATGCGAACTAGTGGGACTGAACCCAAAATCAAATACTACACAGAGCTTTGTGCACCTCCAGGAAACAGGTATAGTTTGGAAATATTATTATTTTTTAGCAAATTATTATTAAAAATTGGATTCTCCTTCTATAGATGTTGTCAGAGAGTAGCTGTGATGTTATATCCACAAGATCCCTCTCCGTTGTATTCCAACCATGGAATACTTGCTATACTCATTTGAGTTATCCCAACTGCTACCACAGTTCAGAAGCACACTTGACCCATAAGCATAAAGTGGTAATAACTACTATCCATTGACTTAACTGTGAATCAAAAGAGTGTTTAAATATATATTAAGGGTTATCTGGTCTGTTTTAAGTAGAGAGCCAGTGCAGCGGTTGAACAGGAACCAGAGGACCTGACTTCAGCTCTCTACTTAGCTACGAAGCTTCACTCTGTGACCTTGGGAAAGTCATGTTTTATCTCATCTTCATGGGATGGTTGTGAATTTAAGATTAAATGGGATAACCTGATTTATGCTGCCCTCAGTTGCTTGGAGAAAGAGTGGGATACAAATGTGCTAAATAAGGGAGCTTGAAAATGTTAGCTTTTGGTTTGAATGGTAATGTTGCTAGGTAAGGCCACATGTACAATAGGGCTGCATGACTGGAAAATTACCTAAAGGGGGAAATAAAGTATCCTCAGCCAATCTTCTAGGCTGACCATATGAAAAGGAGGACAGGGCTCCTGTAACTTTAATAGTTGTAGAGAAAAGGGAATTTCAGCCAGTGTCATTTGTATGCAATTAGTTCCTGGTGAAATTCCCTCTTCATCACAACAGTTAAAGTTGCAGGGGCCCTGCCTTCTTTTTATATGGTCACTCTAGTATAGTGCCTGCAACTTTAACTGTTGTGATGAAGAGGGAATTTCACCAGGAACTAACTGCATACAAATGTCACTGGCTGAAATTCCCTTTTCTCTACAACTCTTAAAGTTACATGAGCCCTGTCCTCCTTTTCATATGGACAGCCTACTCTTGACCAATTTACATTGCTGGGTTGGCAGTAAGATAAGCTACTTAAACTGAACAATAGTTTGTGTCTCTTCGGCAGTGGGGCCTCCTGCATCAAAAATAACTAACAAAATTAAACTAAGCCATGTAGTTTCCCTCTGTGCATACACATTTCTTCTTTGGCTCTCAGCCTAGTATTGAGGGTTACAGAACTGGAATGTATCTGAAGGTTATTGTTTCCAAGACCCTGCCCTTAAGGCATAACACAGATGAATAAGGCATCCCACTGAATTACTTTGGGGGATGGGACTAAAGGGACAGAGCTAAAGGGGCATGCCACATCTTCTGGGGTTTGCAAACATATTATATCACCCTGCTCACTTGGGTAACTAAAGATTGATTTATAAATGTTAATAATAATATGTACACCTCTGTCATGCTTTATAAAATGTGAGAAAGGTGTTCCTCAACCTTTTTTTTCCTTACTTCCTAATTTATTGACGTCTATGTGGAAGTTTACATGTGTTGTTTAATTCTAACTGCAGTCTTAATCTCTAATAGAATTGTAAGAGGCAGATCTAGAGATTCAATCACACTACTGTTCTTTATTATGAACGAAAACTTTTGTACTGTGGCATCTTGAAAACCTGGTCATAGAAAATTTATTGTAGCTTGTCTTTTTTGTTCTGTTTTAGTGACTTTGAAAAGTTGAAAAAAGAACTGGATGAACTGGTCAATGCTATTGAAAAATATTTCTTTGAGCCAGAGAAGAATAAGCTGCAGTCCAAGCCAGAGTAATACATCTGTCCCTGTTTTGTTCTATACAAATAAAATGCTTTTTACGGTTAATTAGACAATATGTATAAAGCAGCTATTTTATTAAAGAACTATGATTTAACAAACTTGACTGTAATCTCATCCCTTTGAGAAATGTGTGTATGTTTCATATGTTACGCATACGTTTAAGAGGGGAAAGCATATCTTCCCTGAATAAATTGTTTTTCAACCAACCAATTTCCTGGTAAAACTGAATTTTGTTTCCGTAAAATAATACATATTAGCACAGGGAACGTTCCATGCCATCGCATACGACTGGAGGGACAGAAAACACCCTGGGGATGGGTGGAGATTCTGTGTTAAAGATGTTGCATTTCAGCATATGAACTCTGCCATTGGTAAGTCTAGTGGTCTATCATGCTTGCTTCCTTTACCTCATCACAACCATATGGTTCCTTCTGTTAATGTGTTTAAATGCTAGTTGACAATTACTTCTTCACTCTCTTGTATTCTCTCTCACACACTTTTTCTACTTTGCTCCCTTCCCTTGCATGCCTTACTGCTTAAATTGTAAGCATGAAAGCAAGATCTACATCTCTTGTTTTATGTGCAGTGCCTTGTTTCTAGAAGTACTCTAGAAATATAATAATACATGCTGTAAATAAAACAATAAATAAATAGAGGGTTTGTGGGATCAGATGCAATGAATCATTGCATCGAAGATCTGAAACACTCCACAGTGTGAACAGGCATTTAGTATAACCTGCAATAGCACAGGCTTATCATATTTCTTACCCGTCAACTTGTAGTGAAACAACAGTAGAGATAATTCTACAAAGGCAGAACATTTATTGGCAGCATATTTAAATGGCGACACAGCATTGACTGGGTCTGACTTTGCAAGTTGTGTATCCCTGCAATTATGGAGGACTGCTAGCCTCTTTGGCAATTCTAGCAATATCAAATAATTATTGGGCCAGTGCTAATATCTTATTCTTTTGGAAATGAATAGCTCTGCAAGAGGTGGTCTGTGCTATCCATATTGCTTACGTTATTATTACCTGCTTTTCCCATTCTTTTCATTGCTTTTGTTTCCTGTTGGCTTTTGTAAGTCTTGTTATTTTCCTGTCAGGTGAATAACAATCAAGGTGATAGGTCTTTCTCTTTAGGAAGCCAGCCACTGGTTTCCATGATTGATCCCTCCAACTGGAGGCAGAATTATCTACAGCAGAAATTAATTCTTTCCCACCCCACCGCACCCCCTGCACCTTTCCCTTTAATTCAACTATTAATCATACTGGCATTTTTGCTCCGTAGACTGGAGCGTAAATCTACCTGATATATTATTGGAACCAAGTGATAGATTCAAAATACACAACCTGTATTATTTGACCTGCTAGCAATGCACTACTCCCCCTACAGTATATCAACATCCTTCAGTGTATGAAGTATATATTAGAATATTCATTATGTAAATATCTCCATTTTCCTTCATGAAAGCCTGGAGTCCTAACTACAAGAAAGGCCTTTTTCCTCCTTGAATAGCTTGAATGACAAATCAAGTCGGCCATGCCATTTTCCCAAGATTTGAACAAAGTGGAGAACTTGGGAGCCTGTTCTAATGACTTGTCATCCATGAATGGCTTTTAAAAACATCCTATCCATAACAGGCATAGGCGCTGTGTGCTTAATTTAGTTGACGACATTCTTGAGGAACTGTATTTGGATCTCACTTGATGTCACCCTGAATGGGTGCTTTTCATACGTCTATACTGTTCGACCCTTTATTTAATAAATGTTGGAGAGTAATTAAACATTTTCCAGTCCTTTTTGCTATCGTAGATGCTGGTGTTTCTTTTATGCTGGTGTCTTCCCCCTCCCCCACTGTTCTTATCATGAAAAGACTTCAGTGTATGTGGGTATGTGGGTTGCACAGATAACCAGGATGTGCTACTTGCAGGCAGTGGTTTAGTTATTACAAAGATATGATTCAGTTTTATAATGGCTATACAGGAAGGGAGTAACCAGGCAGAAGTGAAACCCTTTAAATAAAAATCTGAAACTAGAGCCATAAGAACACATTGAAAACAATTTAGTAATGCTAATCAAATATCATACAGTTTCCTCTGACTTAGTCCCATTCCTCAGTTTATTGTCCACCTTTGAAATTGCCTACATAGGAAATTATCAATTATGGCAATGAATTAACTAAATGAAGGGGAAATTCCATTTTGCATCCAACAGATTATTTATCAACTCCTTCAGGGGGAGTGCAACCCCATCCAAAGGGTGCTCAACCTGTTCTGGATGGGGTTGCACCCTCCCTGAAGGAACTTGGGGGTTCCGAACCATCTCTGTCACTTGAGGCTCAGGTGGCCTCGGTGGCACGGAATGCCTTCTACCAACTTTGGTTGGTGGCCCAGCTACGCCCCTATCTGGACAGGGATAACCTGGCTTCAGTTGTCTATGCTCTGGTAACCTCCAAGTTAGATTACTGCAATGCACTCTACGTGGGGCTGCCTTTGAAGACGGTTCGGAAGTTGCAGCTTGTGCAGAATGCAGCTGCCAGATTGGTAACAGGGACCAGAAGGTTCGAACATATAAGACCGATTCTGGCCTGCTTGCATAGCTGCCTGTATATTTCCAAGCCTGATTCAAGGTGCTGGTTTTAACCTATAAAGCCTTACACGGTTTGGGACCACAATACCTGATGGACCGCCTTTCCTGACATGAACCTACCCGTACACTACACTCAACATCAAAGGTCCTCCTCTGGGTGCCTACTCTGAGGGAAGCTTGGAGGACAGCAACAAAGGAGAAGGCCTTCTCTGTGATGGCCCCCCAATTATGGAATAATCTCGATGAGGCCCGCCTGGCGCCAACACGGTTATCTTTTTGGCGCCAGATCAAAACTTTTCTCCCAGGCATTTTAACAGCTGAAGTTGAGGTTTTGATTGACAGTGTGGCCAGGATTAACAGTTTAAAATGTTTTAAATGTCAGTTGTTTTATGTTTATGGTTTTAAAATTTGTATATTGTCTTTTTAGTGTTCAATCTTTTAATTTTTGTAAACCGCCCAGAGAGCTTCAGCTATGGGGCGGTATATAAATGTAATAAATGATATTATTGTTATTAATAATAATGCCATTGTGATTACTGCAGAAAATATGGTGCACGATTGAAAATCTTTGAGAAATAGTGATCTCACCAGGTCACCCTGATCTGCTGCAACTGCTGTGTTGCAATAGTGCCGCAACACTCTGGAGTTTCTGGGAAGTTATATTTTTCTTGTACGCCCATCTGCTGATGTAAATACAACTGTAGTGCCAGTAATTTTAAAGTCATCTGTAGAAATGCATAATCTCATATAATAATAATAATAATAATAATAATAATAATAATAATAATAACGATTTATTTCTTACCCGCCTCTCCATCTAGATATTTGAAACTGTTAGCAAAACCAGCAAAAGCAACATGCTCTAGTCCTGCAAGGTCAGTTCAACTCTCATGTCAATTTCGTTATCTGATCTCTCCCTTGCTTTAGACTATAAATTAATGCTGCCCTTATATTCTCGCAAAGCAGACAACATTCAGGGTCTGTATATAGTAATAGCTTTTACAATGTAAAAATAGACCTGGGAAAATAAACATGTCATTAGAAAAGAATTTGTCTTGATTCAATGCCCACTGAAGCCAAGGGAAATGCTTCCAATGACTTTTAACTAGGGTTTCAATCGGTCCTCATTAAGTAGTTTCCCCTCCCCCAAAATTGACCGATTAGAAAGAGCTGTGCAACATTGTGTGGTGAAAACATACACCAACAACTGAGTCTTGTTCTTTTTGATCAGTCGTGGCTCAAGAGTTCCTATTTACAATCATACCATTATTCAAAATAATGTAATAGATTGTTTTAGATACATCTAGGAACTGCATGGTTGATATCTAGCCTCTAAAAATAAGAAAACTCCGGTATAATGGTGTCTTGTTTTAAAAAGTGAGGGAAACATGTAGTATGAAACTATGGAAAGGGGCAATCCAGGAGCCTCCCCAAATCCAGTAAAGAAATAACATTCTCCCTTCAATCATTCTAGCTGTCATCTTTCTCTAGCTTCCTGTTGCAATGTTTAGAAACCATTATATTGCTTCTTGTTGTGTATGACTGTCTTAAAAGCTGCTAAGGTCATCCATACCCTTCACCATGTTGTTTTGATTGCTTGTTTTCTGCCTACAGTTTCTGCCACTTTTAAACCACTTTTCTAGAATCCCTCATGGCTATGGAAACTTGCACTGCCCAGAATGATGGTGGTATTCCTTTGCACTTTGCATCAGTTGGTTCTAAAATGTTGTCAGTTGATGTTTGCTAGGTAAGAAAAATTGATAACTGAACTAAAAATGTGTACAATTCATTAGTAGTGGCAATTGAAATAAATGCAGCAATTTTAAGAAACTGTAGTTCAGATTATAGTTTAGATGAGGCAGGTGGACATAAAGCAATCTTTTAGGGGTATTCCAGGCAGATCAGATGCTCTCGTTCATTTAATCCCATCTGAATGTTCTACCTCCCTTCCTGTCTATCTGACAGATTGGAACAATAGTGGAACCACGTGGGCTATGTTATCTGCTCAATCCAAGATGTGACATGGCCACATACTTTCCAGTGTAACCCTGTGCCACTTTCTTAGAAGACGTTCCCCAAACTGTCAGGCAGCAGGAGAGATTCTATCAGGCCACAGCAAAAGGGGAGATGGGAAGCAGAGCCCTTTTAATCACTCTGCTGTGAGACTAGCTGCCCTTGGCTCCTCTTCTCCCTGACCTGTTTCCATCTCTGCTGCTTGTTATAAGAATTTGTAACATTGGTGCCTGAGTTTGCTTGTTTTCTTCTTCCCTTATCTTTTAGACAGTAACCCTGAGGGCAGCAACTGGCTTTGTCGTTGTTGTTATTATAAAGTTGCTCTGGGAGCCTTTTCTACTGAAAAACAGCTAAAATGCTTTTTTAAAAAACAACTATAAACTTCTGATTTGGTGTTAAAGCTGGAAATGAGAAAAGCTTCCATTTAAATGCATCCTTAGTATTGTGTGGCACCTTAAAGACTAGCATGTTTTTTGCAGTTAAGAGTTTTCAAAGGCAAGAATTTATTTCATCCGATACATAAAGCAGACAGTGATGATGTTGGATTTTACAGACAAATGCATGTCAGTACTTCAACCTTTTCCGTTGCTATGTATCCTATTATCTGCACATGTGAAGAAAAGTTGTAATTGGCTACTTTAAGGGCACAATGCTATGTTGATAGTTGGCAACTTCAGAAGTCAGGAGGCTGACAAATATCCCAGTGCAGGGTGGCCAGAATACAGAGGCAATCCTTGTCTCCGTGCTCCAGCTGCCCTGCCCTACATTTTTGCTAGCGGTGGCAATTTGCTTCAGAGTGGGAGGGAAGACAGCTGGGGTGAGTACAGGAAGCTGTGTAAAGCATCTTTCCCGTTCCCCGTTCTCCTCGCCTTCCCCGAGACCATCCCCTTTTCCCTCTCTCTGTGCTCAGGTTTCCAAGCATGCAGAGGTAGCTGGTGCAGTTCTCTCTGTGCTGGCTATGAGGGGGCACAGAGTATGGTTTACTGTCTCCGAGATTGGAGTCCTGTCTCCGACTTGGAGTCGGTAAACTGAACAATCCTATGGCCCCCCAGACAGTCTTGGGATCATAGGCCTGTTGTTCAGACTACTGAGTGGGACTATAGTAGGGTGACCAACTGTCAGGATTTCCCCGGATTTGTCCTGGTTTTTGTTCTATTCTGGATGTCAGGGGGGATTTTCTGTGATTTTCTATATTGTCCTGGAAAGACACACTTTCCCCTTTAAGGCCGCTATTAGCATTTTGGGAGGGAATGATGTGCTTTCTGGAGGCGCATAATTTCCCTCCCACTGCTCCAATTAGGACCTTAAATGGGAAAGTGTGTCATTCCCAAAGATTATAGAAAAGGCCCTGATTGGAGTAGTGGGGGGGGGGGCAGAAATGACACACTTTCCCCTCCTCCACTCCAATTGGGGCCTTTAAGGTGGCGGGGTGGGGGATGACGCTTTTTCCAGAGGCCCTGAAAAGTCACTTTCCTGCCCTGCCCACAGGTTGTCCTCTTTTTTGGTTTCCCAAATATGGTCACCCTAACTATAGAAGTTTACTAATCTTAACTGTGTGGAGGATTATATTGTAAAAAGCTACTCACAACACATATGGTGAATCTGGCCATGTTTTTCAGCATCATACCCTCTATAAAGGAGTTGCTTTCTACTTATATCCTCTAAAATTTATTTATTTATTTATTACATGTATATACCGCCCCATAGCCGAAGCTCTCTGGGCGGTTTACAAAGATTAGAAACTGACATACAAAACTTAAAAACAGATTACATACCAAGACAATATCCATTTAAAACATCTATTCTGGGGTCAGTTAAAAAACTCAACATATCTTGTTAAATGCTTGGGAGAAAAGTCTTGACCTGGCACCAAAAAGATAACAATGTTGGTGTGAGGTTTCTGACCACTTGCTGCTGCCTCTGTTTCGCCTTTACTATTTAGGCCCCACGGCACCACAGCCCAGCAACTTGGCCCTCAGTTTGCTGCTTTTCCACTGCCACCAGTACCCTCCTCAGGAACACCTAAAGACCACACCAGTTGATGTAATTAACAAGAATTTATTAACTTAGGTAATTGCACATCAACAAGCTTATTGGTTTCCTCAGTTCTACTGCATAGTGGTTACAGGTACAAAGCTTAGTGGTTTCTTTCAGTACTCTTAAATGGTTTCAAACTATTTCTTATCTAATCTGTTCTCTAAAACTCTGGACAGATCAACACCAAGCAGGATGAAACACTTTGAAAACTGTATATGGAGTGTGTCCTGGGCCCCAATAGTTGTCACTACTGTTATAAACCATTTTGAAGCAGAAGTGTAGATCCTGCCTCTATCTCACATCAATCTTTCTTATCTTCATCTAGTCTTACTCTCTCAATATTCAATCAAACACTCTTCTCATCAAATACTCTCTCTCCTCAATTCCCTCTAACCCCCTATCAGCCAAAACCATATATACACTCCTTCTGCTCTCTAGCTCCTCCCACTCTTACATAACCAGCCAATTACTCTATGCTTACCAAGACCTATAACCACAAACAGTAAGTACATTTCAGCCTAGTCATTTACTTTAATTGGTATTATTCCTAACCCTTTTAAAGATATATATATATATATATATATATATGCATATCATAAACAAACCTTGCAATACAATTATAACAATAAGCAGTAGAATATCACGGTTGGCGCCAGGCGAGCCTCATTGAGGAGATAATTCCATAACTGGGGGGCCACCACAGAAAAGGCCCTCTCCCTTGTTAACAACCTCCAAGCTTCCCTCAGAGTAGGCACCCGGAGGAGGACCTTAGATGTTGAGCACAGTGTATGGCTAGGTTCATGTCGGAAAAGGCGTTCCATCAGGTATTGTGGTCCCAAACTGTGTAAGGCTTTATAGGTTAAAACCAGCACCTTGAATCGGGCTCGGAAATATACAGGCAGTCAATGCAAGTGGGCCAGAATCGGTCTTATATGTTCAAACCTGGTCCCTGTTACCAATCTGGCTGCTGCATTCTGCACAAGCTGCAGCTTCCGAACCGTCTTCAAAGGCAGCCCCACGTAGAGTGCATTGCAGTAATCTAACTTGGAGGTTACCAGAGCATAGACAACTGAAGCCAGGTTATCCCTGTCCAGATAGGGGCGTAGCTGGGCCACCAACCAAAGTTGGTAGAAGGCATTCCATGCCACCGAGGCCACCTGAGCCTCAAGTGACAGAGATGGTTCGGAACCCCCAAGCTATGGACCTGCTCCTTCAGGGAGGGTGCAACCCCATCCAGAACAGGTTGAGCACCCTTTGGATGGGGTTGCACTCCCCCTGAAGGAGTTGATAAATAATCTGTTGGATGCAAAATGGGCCACAGCTGGGCTACCAACCAAAGTTGGTAGAAGGCATTCCGTGCCACCAAGGCCACCTGAGCCTAAAGTGACAGAGATGGTTCTAGGAGAACCCCCAAGCTACGAACCTGCTCCTTCAGGGAGGGTGCAACCCCATCCAGAACAGGTTGAACACCCTCCATCCGGCATGCAGGGTGACTATAACAACATGTGGAAAGGGGATGAGGGAAACGGTCCAAATGGTCCAAATTCATTAGAAATATCTCCCCCCCCCCCCCCGTTGTTAAGAAGAAAGGGAAAGCTTCAATATTTTTTTAAGTACTAAGTTGCCGATAACGGAACTATTATTAAGCAAACATGGAATTATTATCAAGAGCCAATCAGAGATGTCCATTTTGTCGAGCTACATCAGGGTCTTGCCATTCTCGCAGACGTCAGAGGGTTTGAGCCCAGACGTAGAAACGTTGCTGCTGCTGTCGTTGACAATATACCATCGCTGAGATTCATTTGTGATAACCTTGGCTACTGGGAAAATCTCTCTTGTGTAATGCAGGAACTTCTATCACTCATGCTAGCCTGCTGTCCTCAGGTGCAGTAGAGGATGCTGTTCTCTCTCTAGTGCGGAAGTAAGGTTCCACTGCTGGTCTGAGAGCAAAATTGCATGCTGTTTATCATGTGAGCACATGGGGGGGGGGTAACATTAAAAAACAGTGCAGGGGTGGTGGGTAATTTCATTAGGATTGCAGCGTGCAGGGGCAGGGAGGTTTAACTCTTTTCTCCCCAACAACAATCACAATGAAAATCCACCCCCAAACAGCAGCAATTAGCCCTAGGGTGCCAATGGGAGCTATTTTCTAAATCTAATTGCTGTACAAGGAAAATCTTATGTTGGGATCATGGCTATGGAGGAAAAGATTAATTTTCCCATCCCTGCACATTGTGGCTCCAATGGCAAGCCCTCACTTATGCCTACTAATTACATTTTTTAAAATCCCAAAGCCGTTGCTAACCATATGATTTAAGGTACCATAGAATTTGATCCTGGCTTCTGTATGTGGAAGGATGGAGGCAGGCATTGTTTCCTTCAACTTGAACAGCAAAGTGTCTCAGACTGGCCCTGATTTCAGTAAAACCAGCAAGAGTCTTTGTTCTTTTTCTGATTGAAAAAGTTATGATGAATAGCCCAAGTTTTACTTCTTTGATTGTAAGATTAGTGATCAAACAATGCATTGGATCACATTTTATGTTTTCTTTAGTAATGTAAGAACTAGAAATTTAAAAGTATAAGAATTGTAAATTATTGTGTCAGCAGAATTGAGTCATCTGCAAAGATTGATATTTGTTTTTACTATCACCCTGTATGGCAGAGATCAAATCTATTGACCTTCAAGCCATAATTAAAGGTATGTCTTCACAGGATATTCCTTGCTCTGTCCCCCCCCCCCCCTTTCTCCCTTTCAAGTATATTTCTAGCTCTCAGGGCTATGGTAACATCTTAAAGCCATTGCTTCACCATGTGACTTGATTCAGAAAGCACACGTCAAATATTTTTATTATTTGGAACTTGTAGTTGAGGGGTTTCAAAATTGATCTGGGATGTATATTACCTCTCGCTTTCACCCGGTGGAAAAAGAAGGTAAAGTATCTGTTAGATTCTGGCACAGACCTACTGAAAAGTTATCACATGCACAATTGAGCAAAGTCCATGGATTCCCTGTTGGGATCTTGAGGTGGTTACTGCAAATAGAGTCATGAAACAATTAAATATGTAAAACAACCTGAGTTATGATTCTGGGAAATGTGTCCACAACAATAAAGCTCAAGGACTGCTATTTCTATCAGAAGTGCAGCATTTGGGATCCAATTCTCTCACATGTATACATAAACAAGAAGCATATATAGAAAACACCTTCTAGGGGAAACAACACTGAATTAGAGTTCCATCACACCTACTTTTTTTCCTGATATGCACCCCCGATTTTGACCTCCATTTCTTTAGCGCGGCAAGTGCTGGTCCTTTTCATGATCATTGCTATACCGGGAGACTCTCTTTTCACTTGTTTGCTTTCTCATTATTGCACCCACCCCACCTCACCCCTTCTCTTTCCCCCTCCACTTCATTGGTTCTTGTCAGGTGATGAATGTGCGAGCCTCCCCCACATCGCTCTAACTTTGTTGTGTATTGTTTTACTGATTTAATGTTTCATTGGCTGGGCTCTGTTTCTACAGGCAAGGAGGGTGGGGTTGGAGCCGCAAAAGCCTGTTCAATCAGGTCAGCACAAGCCCCTTTGTTCTAAAAGGTGTGCTGGAGAACCACCCCGCCCTCCTCTTCCGTCAGCAAGCACACACCCTCACCCTCAACAAAGGACATTGCAGGAGGACAGAAATACACGGGGCTGGGATGGTGCCTTAACCCCGCATGGAGGAAATCAACCAGGCTTTCCCTGTTCTAGGAAAACACGAAAATGGGGGGGCGGGGCAGGGTGACTGCAGGACAAGCACAATGTCATGTGAGTACCACGCTGCAAAAAAGCAAACCAGGCATGACGAGAGTGCGATAAAATGCTGGTGTGATGGAGCTCTTATTCTTTGATTTGCAGTAATTTTACACCCCGATGTGCAATTGATGGTGCATGAGCTAGATGTGAGTCGCATGTTGTCTTAAACATGGAAGGTTTGTAACATGTTACACTGATTTTGCTGTAGCTGTGATTGTGGCTTCTAATTCTAAGCATGTCAATAAGACCCGCTGAAGTACTTACTGCTGTCCACACTCTTAGGATTGCACTGTGTCGGTTCATGCGCGCAAATGTGTAGTCAGCACTTGATGGCTCTTACCTGAATGTGAGAAAACCAAGCCTATCTACGCTACCGCTTTAAAACGGTGTATAACAGTTTTAAACCGGTTAATAACCGTAATTAACCGGTTTAAAACTGTTATAAACCCCTTTAAAGCGGTAGTGTAGTTAGGCTATTCAAAAGCATTGCGTTTGAGGCACCGTGGAGGGATATGCAAGCCCTGCATACAATGGCTTATCCACATATGCCGTTTTCCATAAGGTGAAAATGTGCACAACAGACCCCACTTCAGGACTTGGAATTGTTCCTGGAGGCGGGAAAAATAAAAATACGCAAGCATGCGCGTGTGTGTGTGTAAGAGAGAGACTGAACGAGATGCATATTCGGCCTGTCGGAGGCCAGCACAGAAGCAACAACAGCCCCTGCACTGCAGCTGTTTTTCTCGCACATGACTAGCAGCAGCCCGCGCTCCCTAATGCGGCGCCACATGTGTGCTCGTTTGCGAAAGGTGCTTGATTAGGAGGAAATGGGCTGGCGGGGCGGGGAAAGCGAAGGGGAAAACCGCGTTTCTCTGCCCCACGCTTCGCCTCCATGAGAGCGCGCCTGGCTCTTATTTCTCCGCCTTCTTCCCCCAAGGCTTTGCCTGCTGGCTTGGTCAGGCTGTCCAAACTTCTATTTTTACAGCTCTCTCTCTCCCCCCCCCCACCTGGTGAGCTTCTGTATTTCTTCCCAAGAGCGTGCAATGGCCCCTCCGAGACCGCCCCCCCCCCGCTTAGCTCTGTCCTTTTGCCTCCTTCCCTTGGAGAGACGCGGAAACCGAAAGCAGGTAAGGCGGGGGCCTGCGCGTGTGCCGGCTTGCTGCTCTTGCTAAGCGAGGTTTGGTGACGGGCGGCTTTTCACCCTCATCCGGTTTCCTGCCTCAGCGGTGCCCTCCAGTGAGAGGGAGAGAGAGGCTGGATGGCCGAGAGGGGCGCCGGCTGAGGGAACAGAGCGGACCCAGCGGCTTTTCCGCAGGCGAAGCTGCCTGGTCTTTCTCTCGAGCCTATCTACACACGCAGGATACAACACTTTGAACCCGTTTTGAAAACTGTATATGGAGTGTGTCCTGGACCCCAGCAGTTCTCAAAACTGTTATAAACCGTTTAAAACCGTTTTAAAGCAGTAGTGTGGCTAGGCTGTCTGTGTCTCGTGAGAGCGAGCAGAGGCGGTCACGTACTAAACGAAGCAACAGGAGGGCGGCACATCAGTGGCTTTTGTCACCCTGCCGCTCATTTCCCTGCCGCCACTTCTTGCGGCGGCTTGACTGAAGAATATTCTCATGGAGGAGGGTGGAGAGTTCGACTCTTCTGCCCTCTGCCTTCATCCTCCTCCTCATCTATCCACTTGGCAGACATCTCTCTCTCTCTCTCTCTCTCATCATAACGATTAAAAAAGACCCCACTTCCTTTCATGGGAGTGCTGCTGCACACATCCTGTGTTGTTCGGTAAGTGATATTTCTCTCTCCCTCGGTTCTTCTTAATCTCCTTGTACCTCGATTGCCACATTTGGGCAATTCGATAAGCCAAAGTTGAAAAGTTTGGTTTTTGAGCACCACCGCTGTTTGATTTGGTGGGACAGTGAGGTTGAATGCTGGGCTTGATCCAGAGAAAAGCCTGTAATAAAGCATTCAATTCTAGTGATCCTTGTTGCCTTCACCTGTGTTACTGATGACAGAAGCAGAAAGAATCCAGGAATAAGCATGTGACTTGGTGTGTGTGTGTTGATCCTCCCTGTGTATGTCATCCTCATCAGCAGTATACATGACACTTTGCAAAGTAACAGATCCCTTCCCGGAGGAGCCTACAATCTACACTTCAGCAGTGGGGGAGAGAATAGGGAGGGGGCGAAATGCTAATAGCGAACAGCTTAAAGATAACAAAATAAGCAGGGTGAGATGCAGTTACACGTGTAATTAATGTTTTTTCCCCCCAGAAATAAAGTGGGGTTCACTGGAGTGTTCAGTGACACCCCCAAATTTGTATGCATAACATAGTAGCCTCAGGCCAGTTGTTAATTGGGATTGAGGAATGCGGTTTACTTAGCCACACTTCAGTTTTGTGGGATGACACCTGGGTTTGTTTTTGTTTTTGTAGCTTTTTGGGTTGTTGTAGTGGTTTTAAATGTATGTGTGTTTTGTGTGTATGTTGTATGTTTTTGCTGTTTTAATTTTTGTATATTGTTTTTAATTGTTTTAATCCTATGTAAACCACCCAGAGAGCTTCGGCTATGGGGCGGTATACAAGTGTAATAAATAAATAAACCAGTTTTGCATAGTTAGGAGGAAGCTGTAGTTGCCAGATGGGAATATTTTAATGACTAACAGTGATTGCTGGTACTGGCAGCTTGTATTCACAAACTTTTGTACAATACAAATGGGGTTAGAAAGTTGGTGAAAACTAGCATAGCTATATTTAAAAAAAAGGTTTATGCATGTATAATTATACACTTCATTTCTATACTGACTAATTTCTTGTCCTATTACTTTATCTAAAGTTCTATTTATTAGTATTGGTAGCCTGCTATTGATATCTGGCTGGATTTCACTGAAATCCCATAGATATTTGGTTAAAAAGATGTTTATAAATTTACTGTTGAGTGTACCTTCTGCCACTTTATTTCATAAATATACACACTCATTTGCATTTTGGCAAAACATGGCACCAAAACTGCTTACATTTAAACTCTATCACAAAAATACTAATTAATATAATGTGCCAGATGATATCTTTGGAAGGGAAGTTGGGCTTTGCTTATTGTTTTTTTATTATGTAGAAATCATACAAAATGTGTGGGCATTTGCACTTAAATTTCCCCCTTTTCTAAGAGGCAGAGGCATAGATTTACTTGGCAGTTCCGCTATTGTTGAGATTGAAAAGCTGCTGCAAATTCACTCTGTAGGTTGTAATTTGTGCCAATAATGAACTGTGCCAACTTTGCTCATAACTCAACACAGTGCATATACATCTTGTTTATGTGTGATGTTCTTTTCTTTTCTGGGATCAAGTGATAGACAGCCACTCTGCCATTCAGCACTGCAGAGCGCAAGATAAAATTTCAGCCTGGGACTAAGCTGCAATTTTGAAGTCCCAGTGATGATATAAATTCACCTGTGTTACTGATGACAGAAGCAGTAAGAATCCAGGAATAAGCATGTGACTTGGTGTGTGTGTGACTTGGTGTGTGTGTGTGTTGTTTTCTTTTAAATTGCACGGTGATAATCACTTTTTACTTCTTCCCCAACCCACTCCATAATAACAAATATTGTAACAATTACGCTTTGATTAGTGGAAGGTGTGCCAAAACATTGGTACTGGATTGATAACAGAGGGGTGGGCAACTTGTGGCTCTCTAGATCAGGGGTTTCCAATGCGGCGCCCGCAGGTGCCGTAGTATCAGTGGGGGCTTCCAATGGTGCGCACAAAGCCCTCCCCCTGTTTTTTTTTTCAAACCCTTGCAAAACAATAGGGCAGTCTTTTCTCTCTCTCTCTGTCCTCTAGCCTTCCTCTTTGTTTCCCCACAACCCTTTCCCTTGCTATCTAAATGTGGCAGCATGTGGTGTTTTAATCAAGCCCTGTTTTTGTCTTGTTTGACATTGGTTTAGATATTTGTTGTTCTGTTTATGGTTTTCTGAAAATGGTTTGACACTTTGTTTAATGTATTTAATGGTTTTTAATCTTTGTAAACCACCCAAAAAGCTTCAGTTATTGGGCGGTATGGAAATGCAATGAAATTTCCCCCTCCCTTTCAGACTGTAGCATAGCTGTTCCTCTCCCCACCACCATCTCTTTAGTTTACTTTTGACTAGGCAGGCTCTCAAGGCAGCCATTATGTGATTAGCCACATCTACTGCAGGAGCCATTTTTGGGATGACACACAGCAGTTTATCAAATTCCCAAATGTGCCTATGGGTCCAAAATAGTTGAAGGGGCCTGCTCCTATAATCCTATAATCCTTCACCATTGGCTATCTAACTACGGCTGATATAAATTGTAGGCCAAACCTTGTGGAGGGTCCCAAATTGACTACCCCCATGAAAACAGACGTTTTAAACATCTTTTCTAAAGCTATGAGGGCTAGTATCATAACTTTTGTTAAATTAAATTTGGGATTGACAAGATTAACAGACACCAGATTTTACCCTTGCCCGGTGAATCTGTGGGTTCACTGAATGCACAGTCAGGCAGACCAGGCAATATAAATTGTTCCATATGATAGGGAACTGGAAGCTAGATTGGTTGGTCAGTATTTTGTGTGTGTTTGTGTGTTATCAAAAAGTTGTTTAACTTCAATTTCAGATTAATTTACACAACCAAGGAATAAACCAGTGCCTAAAGAAAGTTAAATGTGTAGAAGCAAAATAACTGCTTGTATAATCATGAGATCTTTGTTATAGCTCTGTTATATCAATTCAGGAGTAACTGACTATGTAACCCAGGGGTGAGGAACGTGTGGCCAACTCCCATTATCCTTCACCACTGGCTATACTGGTTAGGGATGATGGTGGTTGCAGTCCCAACAACATCTGGAGGGCCACACATTGCCCATCTCTGGTGTAACCTATACTATGGTCAGTGCCTTGGGCTGATGGTGGATTAGGCATTTGCAACATGTTCTGAAGGTGACTTGAGTGCATAAGCAAGATACTTTCACACACATATATGGCAGGTTAATTGATCCAAAAATGACAAGGTCACTAGATCTGTGATGGCAACTTATCAGATACCAAGATCCAGCACAGACAAGCCAGGTACCTGAGATAGGTTAATGCAGAGGACCGAGACACCCTATCATGCAGCAAGATCATCATTACCACTTATCAGGTGAAAGTGTGTGATGAAAATGCATACATAGTAGAATGGTTGCCCATAGTTCCGAACATGGAGCTCATGAGTACCACTGTGTCTACAGACACCTTCCTTGGCATCTACCAAGCTCCTTGACATGCCTATTTTTTAAAATTTTAATATATATATATATATATATATATAATGTATTTTTAATTGGAAGGCAAAGAGAAGTACCAGCTGTTTCCAAGAATGTATCTGGACCTGACATAGGCTGCAGAGATATTCTTAGAAAATAAAAATGCAAAATGGCAAGCAGTTTGGTGTGGAGGGTTGGGTGGGGTTGATTTGGTGTTTTGTTTTGTGTGTATGCGTGTCCGTTTTATTTGTATGTGTTTTTCTAAACATCACCTGTGTGTCTTCTGTGAAATGTTGTGTATTGTGAGGGCAAATATGTGATTTGGCATTTGGATCTCGGACCCACCTTGGATCTTGGCATCCTTTAACTTGCACACAGTTACTTACCCAAGTTAATTCTCTCTGAGCCTCATCAGTTTGTGTTCTGTGGAATAGTTGTTGGAGCAGAAACCTGTGGAGTGGTTTCATGTTGTTATGGAGCTCAGATCCTACCTATATATGTTCTTGGGCAAGTTACTGTACTTTTTGCCTTACCAATTTACCTCCTGGGAAATGAAAGTTTTGTAACTGGCTGTGGACACCATGACAGCCATTTTGTGAATGGGCAAGCCCCCAAAGGCAGCCATATTATAAGAACATCCACAAAACTCTCTCAAAATACCAAATGTGACCACTGGACCAAATAGATTAGGGAACCCTGCTGTATTGGCTTTATGTTTCTTGCAATTCCGTTGACCTGCTTACTTCTCATTCTGTGATAGTCCCAGTCACATACTGTTCCAGCACACTCAAAATGAGTATGAGTAAGGCATTCAACACAATGTGTTCCATGTGCAGTAAGGGCTGCAGAAAAGGTTCCATTGGAACTTGTCTTTTGATCTCTCTGGAGATCATGCTGTTCTTTTCAACCCAAATTAGACTGCTAGCACATATCTAGGAGATGCAAAGGTGATGTTGTGTCCAGTCTACTATTTTTACTCTAGCTTGGTATTATAGAGCTTGCTAGTGACTCAATGAAAGTTTGTGTACTTTGAAAATATTTCCCTTCACTTAATACATATATAGGGGTTCATGAGCATATTTAATGCTATTGACAGCAACTGTTAACAGCTCATGGCCATTTGAACTCAGAGAGATCGCAAGAGTGCCTTTTTATTTCACACAGTAATATTCCTTTCAATCTCTGAGTTTAGCTACAGTCACAAATCCCACCATCTGTACTACAGTGGGGTTCCTAAGTAATAGCTCAGAAGTATTAGCCTCTTTCCTAAATAACATGCAGCACACAAGCAATCTCTTAAAACTAGAGTAAAATAGGACACACGAGTTCAAATTTTTGTGCAGCTGCTTATAGAAGGACAAATCTCTTTAAAAGGAGTATTAACATTTTAAAAGTGCTTGGTAAAATGTGAGTTCAAATGCTGGCCCGGAACTCAGAAAGGGCTTGAACACATTTTCTTTCTAAAAGACATCTGGATCTGACGGTCTTACTCATGCATAGATGGGGGTATAAACATTCTTTTTACTGCAATGGAAAGAAAAGTGAAATAGGGTATACAGAGAGTCCAACACTAGAAAAGTGTGAGCATAGGCATAATCTCAGAAGAGGAATTCTGCCTGTGTCTGAAAGAAGGGTGAAATATTTTAAGATGGTGAAGATAGTATGGGTTATGAACCCATGTATAATGGGTTCAGTTATGTATTTATTTTAAATAATTTTAAAGTGCAAATTTAAAGTTTATCTTAATCAGTTAGTCTAACTGATAAATTGATTAAAGGTTGCAGCCCTAGCTAAGACTCATTGAGAGTTTGAAAATATTAATTTTACTTCAAATGCCACTTTGAATAGTAGTAGGGTGTAACAATATGAAAAATAGTAATGGATTCAGCCTGAGTGGGTTGTGCTTCCTGGGAACCAAGAAGGGATCGAGCACAATACCCACAGTTTCTGGCCTGAGGAGAGAGAGAGGCCACAGCCTAAAATTGCTCAGTGAAAAGGCTTTGTTTAAATAACGCTTAGGCTTGTTTGGAAGAGAGAGTCTGTGTGAGTTTGTGGGGTGCAGTACACCAACTTTGAAACATGATGGCAGCGGTGACTTTGAAACATGTTGACAGCCTAGGCATGGAAATTTGGAACGAAGAGTTTAATATATGGACATTGTAATAGCAGATAAAGAGGAATCTATGAAAATGAAACTCTGTCTATATTTGATTGGCGAAAGGAGGAGAGAAATAAGCGAGACACCATGTGCAAATGTCCTCCATGCACATAGGAAATGTCATGGAGGGATAAGTAGAAGCTGAAGTAGAAACCATCAATATGGTAGAGTACTTACCCATATCTGAGGAAAGACTGTGAGAGATTCAGCAACGAACAGAGGAAGACAAGGGATGGCCAGAAACAAAAGATCATGTACCACAAGAGAGAACACCATTCTTTCAAATACAGGATATTCTTTGTGAACAAAACTGCATCATCTTCTGGGAAGAAAGAGCAGTTATATCATAAATCCTTTGGACAGAAATCATGCACAGAGTGCATTCATCATGTCTAAGAATTGAAGGATGTCTACAACAGGCTATGGAAACAGTCTACTGGCCAGGAATGAATTAGTAACTAAAGATATTCATGGGGAAATGTTAAGATGTTTAGGCAGATCCTAAAAGACTGCCAGCCCAAAGAAACACTATTATAGCATGATAGTCTAGAGAAATCTTGGGCAATCAGATATCTCTGCCAGAACAGTCATATATAAGATACAAACACATTTTACACAATATGGGACACCAGACGCTGTGTGTTTAGATAATGGCCCCCAGTTTGTTGCAGCAGAATTCCAGAAAGTCGGCAAGGACTGGAATTTTGAACACACCACTTCATCACCTGGGTATTCTCAAAGTCTTGACAAAGTAAAATTTGCAGAAAAAACAGCTGAGAAACTACTGAGAAAAGCAAAAGTGGAAGAGGAAGACCATATCTAGCACTTCTAAATCATTGGAACATTTCATCCCGAGGCCTAACCTCAAGTCCAGCACAAAGGATAATGAGTTGAAGAACAAGGGCACTTTTACCAACAAGTGGGAGGCTATTATAGCCAGGGATTAGAGGAGCATCCCTTGGTGAACTGAGGAGAAAGCACTAACCAAGATGGTCCCTGTATTACAACTGATCAAATCTTCCAGGCCTAGAGCTCGGGGACACAGTGAGAGCCCAACCCGTAACAAAACAGGACAGAATCTAGCACAAGGCAGCTAGATGAACAGTGGATGAATTCTGAGATGGAACAGAAGACATCTAAGGAAAACAACAGAAGTATTGGGCGATGCCATGAGACTAAATGAGGGTCAAGGATGTAACCAGCAGAGGATCTTGCAGGATGAGACAAGAGACATACCCAAGGATAGTCAGGGAAGATTAATAATAATAATAGTAATAATAATAATGCTAATAATAATACTTATTTCATACCCACCTCTCCCTCTGGATCAAGGCGGGGAACAACATTAATACAAAACAGTATAAAATACATAAAACTGATTAAAAACATATAAAACTAAGGAATTATTAAAAACATATAAAACTAATGCATTATTAAAAAGCATCTTAAAATTTAGCTGGGTAGGCCTGCTGGAAGAGGTCAGTCTTTATAGCTTTCTTAAATTCTGGAAGGCTGTTAGGTTGGCGAATCTCTCCCGGCAGGCCATTCCACAGTCTGGGAGTGGCAGAAGGAAAGGTCCTCTGGGTAACTGTTGTCAGCCTAGTTTTTGCTGGCTGGAGTAAGTTCCTCCCAGAGGACCTGAGTGTGCGTGGCAGATTGTATGGGAGTAGGCAATCCTGCAGGTAACCTGGACCCAAACCATGTAGGGCTTTAAAGGTAATAACCAACACTTTATACTTCGCCCAGAAATTAATTGGCAGCCAGTGAAGTGATTTTAAAGTTGGTGTGATATGGTCACCTCTAGGTGTATTGGTGACCAACCTAGCTGCAGAAGACAAAACTGTAGCAAGGGCACACTGGGTCTACAGGGGAGCAGAATAAAGGATGGCAGCTGAAGGATGTCCTCACTGAACCAACACTCTCAAAGTGGGCGAGTTATTAAGCAACCTGCACACCTGAAAGACTTTGTGTAAAATACCAGTTTATTTTTCTATTTTATTTTTCTTTCTCAAAAAATAAGGAATATGACAATATCAAAGAAGTACTGGATTTGGCCTGAGTGGGTTGTGCTTCCTGGAGGCACCCCGGAAGAGATTGAGTGCAACACCCACTGCTTCTGGACTGAGAAGAGGCTTAGTGGAAAGGCTTTGTTAAAATAAAATGTAGCTTTTATTTGTGTGAGTCTGTGGGGTGCAGTATACCAACTTCAAAACCTAGGGCATGCCCAAAACTTAAATTCATTTCACTGTGTATTCTTTGGACTTTTGTGCTTGGACATTTGAACAATGCTTAATGCTGATTCGGCCCCTTGCTTTCCTCGCTGTATCTTCATTGTACGTGGAGTGTGATATGTTCATTTACCACAGGCTTCAACAATTTTAGAATGATATACTGAAATCTTGGAAGTGTTCATTCTTCTGCTTGTATAACATATTCATAGAAAGTTAGGAACACATTATTTCATTCAGATATTTCTGTTTGTATTCCTTAGCAATAATTATTTTGGAAGAAATAAATACAACTAGATAAACACATTTTAAATTATTAAAGGTGTAGTATGGGAGGAGTGTTACAATCATGATTCCTATTATAAAGACGAGAGAGAGAGATAGATGTTACTAAATTATTGTATTAACTATGTAAATATATCTTTCATTTCAGAATTTCAAGTCTTCATAACTGAATTAGATGACTTACTCCTCCTTGATGACTTAAAAATGGATCCCATATCATTCAAAGTTAAAAATCCTGAAGCATCCAGTGATGGCTCAATAGATTTTAGTCTTCATCTAGTAGGTTCTCTTTCTGTACACTCTCTAACCACTATGGCAGTACTCCCTTGGATTGTGGCAGAGATTCGCCGGCTCAGCACACAGTCCTCGAAGGAAAAGCCCAGCACCAGCCAAATCCGGCTTTATGTCTCGCCAGCCAGACTGAGATGTGAAGCAGACACAGGAAAAAGCCAGCAATGGGATCCTCTGTTTTGTGCCAGCCTGTTTGAGTGTAGGCCACAGCAAGTCCACAAACTGATTCACAACAGTCAAGATCCAAGTTACTTTGCCTGCTTAATAAAAGATGGAGCAGTAAAACAGCAAAGTACCTGTTATGTTTTTAAAGCTGATGATCAAACAAAAGTAAGTGGGATATTTTTATTTGCGTTCAAACCAGGAAAGGTTGATACTGTGTTAGAGAAGGGTAGGGCAGACTTCTGGTTTGTAGAATATACTTTGTTTTTTACTAGAACTCCGAGACCCACCAGCAAAAGGCATATGCTTAGAATTCTGAGCCCAATAATTTGTTTTGAGCTCACAGTCTTTCCACACACAAATCTATCCCTAGCCACTTCATTCCCATCCCCCTACCCTAGCCTTTTTCATTTAAGCAGTATAATTTTGGGAGGGAGTGCCATTTTGTTGTTGTCATTGCTAAACAATTAGGAGTCAGAAATTCTTGCCAATCTGTTTCAAAGCACCATGAGATCTACCAGTACATCCCGAGAGTAGATATGCCCACCCTTGTTTTAGAGGATGTCCTGCAAATTATGAAGGTATTTAATTAAATCATATCTTAAAGAGACATAGCTTCTTCTATGGTGTTTGAATACAAGCTTGGTTCTCTAGCTGTGATCCTAATGCTGAACCTATTACTGAAATCAGTGGCTTCTTATTTCCACCCAATTTGTCTATGACTGTGATGTCAGTATGTAAAGCCAACTAGCCATATGTATATATCCAGCATATGTATTCCCCGATTTCAAGAGTATAACAATTACCAAGTAATATCAAATATCTATGAATCTCAGGAATTCAGTCTGTGCCAATATCAAGAAACAAATGGTGCCATGCAATCCTTGTGTTTCACTTCTGCTTCTATCATCAGAAGAATAGCCTCAGATAGTACTGTTTTCTATGAATGTGGCAATGCATTTTGGGACCCATTTATACTTTAGGCCATTATCTTTCTATTGTAATTTCCTCTTCCCAGAAGACAGTAAACTATAGCTTGGGGTGGTGGTGATGCAAGGATTCCTAACAGAAAATGTTAATGAAAAATTACTTGCTTATGTATTCGTATAGATTATTTTACTGTGGCATTACATATACTATTCAGCAGGCAAATTATCTAAATCTGTGACAACTTCTACACCCTTAGGACCTATGGTATGGAAGTATATCAGTTTTATACTAGTTTATCATTTCTTCCCCAAAGAAACTTGAAATTATATTAGATGATGGTGCTTTGAATTCTTTGCTATGGATCATTAGTCCCCCTCACAGAACTACAGCTCTCTGGTGAAAGGAAATGACTAGAATATCGGTTTTAAGTGTACATAATTTTTTACATTTTGGACCACAAGATATTAAAAGGTATTTTTTCTAGCCTATATTTAACCCATGAATCACAGATTATGGGTGTGGGGTAGTGCCCAGACTACCAGGGCCAAAACTGCTTTATAATAGCTTTGATGTGCTGTGTTCCAGATGTGCTCCTGATGTCCAGAAATATACAGCACTTTCTCTAGCTGGCTTTCTTTCTCTATTTTTTATTTACCTTGAATTCAGGTCTTTTAAGGCTATATGGTGCCATCTTGCATAAATGCAATGTCACTGGTGGTCTCCATCAGTACTGTCATGTTATGGATATGGGATTTTCCAGCATAATAACAATAGTAGTAATAATCCTATCAAACACTAGACAATTTACAATAATTATATTTATCACTGATCTCTGTCTCCCACAATGTACCATATAGATCTGTACTGTGAAAACATAATCATAGGATCTACTTGCTTCACTAGTTCTGGGAACAGTTTGACATAAATCCTAAAGAACATTTTTTTGTCATAAATTAATAATTTATGTAGGTTTTTAGTTGTCCGGTTTTTGAGGTATTAACTTAAGATTCTTAACACACGTTCTGGACTTAGGTAACAAGTACTGAACATTTTCACACAGATACAGACATCAAATGGATCCAAAATGTATAATGGCTAAAGAACTATTATAAGAACTATTACAAACTATTAAGGTTAACACAGATATTTTAAAAAATCCTATTGTGTAATGTAGTCCTGATTAGGAAGACGTTTAAATCATTGTTGTCTTCATTTACATAAAGTAAAACAAATATTCTTGAGCAAAATATTAAACATTATTTTGTTGTCCAATATGTGTTGATCCTCTGTCTTAGTACTGGAGGTTGCCTTCAAAGTGCCACTTTGCCGCCGCTTTGGAGAAAATCCTGCGCTTTTGCTGCTGCAGGGTGGAGTGGGTAATTCCCACAGCAGAGGGGAGCATGGGCTTTCCGGCGGCCATTCGGCTTGCTTGGCCCAAACTCTGCCCGGCTTCTGGTGAACTATCAGCGGTCACTATCTGCCTGGGAATGCTCCCAGCTCAACACTGAAGCGAGGTCAAACGGGGAAAGGACTGTGGTGACCTCACTTCAAGGGAAAACCTCAGGGTAAGTCCCTGACTTTTTGAATGTGGAGTTTCGAGGAAAAGCCCTGCAGTAGCTGCAAGTTGGCAGCTGAGTTGTATAACTGATGCAGCTCTACCGTGCAGCAACCGTGGTGCAAATAAGCTATATAGACAGCCCCTGGTTCTTGCTATCTGAAGGACAAATATATCCTTATTAAAATATTGAGTATAAAAGAATTATCTTACAGCAGCATTTGATACTTGCTAAATGAATTTGATTTTGGTCATTGGATGGCTCCTCCATCGCATGGAAGCTTTTGAAGTTGAGAGTGGCTGTTTTTTGTACTACAATTTAACCAGAATGCAGCACTTTTTGTACATGAGATCCAGGAGCTAGTTTGCACTATTAAAATGGCCTGCTGGTACTTTGTGAACATTACTAAAATGAACCACTTGACTTCAATAGCAAACTTGCACCAGGATCTGAAGAAATATGCAACTAGTTTTGTGCAGTTTTGTGTCTGAGGTGCCTCTTGGCTTGTGTTTCTCTTATTTATTTATTTATTTATTTATTCCATTCCATTTCTATCTGTCCAATAGCCAAAGCTCTCTGGATGGTTCACAAAAAATAAAACCACAAGGCACAACATACAATATAAAATATGGAAGCTTAAAACCATAATATAAAAGTACAACCAGAATAAAAACTAGATTTCATTGTGGTACCCATAGCTTTGTAAGGAATAAATTAGCAGTTTGTTCTTCATCATATATCTCCCCATCTTCCATTAAAACTGGGTATAGATTCCATCATTGATACTGATTTTTTTAAAGTGGAGTTTTCTGCCAAATAACAGGTAATACTGTCTTGTGTAGGACATGAAAAGAAGTGCATTCTCCCACAGTATGACTTCTCTTCATATAGGTTGGGCTTAAGTATAAGGACCTCCAGATGTATCAAAGTCTGTGAATATTACTAGCTGCAAAACAAGTAATTGCAAGGGTAATTGAAATCAGATCTTTCTTTAAACTCAAAATCTGCCTAACAAAGATCTGGGTTCTCTTGATAATGGGAAAATCAGTTAGACATTACAAATGGTCAAAGAAGTCAGAAGAATTTCTCTTCTCATGACCTCAGTCCCCTTTATTTTCTTTGATGTGGACAGCAACCATGAAAACAAAACCAGAACAATTCCACTTTATTTGAAGAACTACAAAGAACTCCCTCCCAATCCCCTCGTCAAGCCACCACTCAGGCCAACGTTGTGAGCACCATCGGTCCTTCCAAATCACGCCAAATCCCAAGCCACCTGAAGCATCAGAGTGTATCTGCAATTCAGCTTCTAAAAGCAGTTCTTATCTCCAAAATGAGACTCCATTGAAGCCTTGAAAAAATTGCAGCCACACTGCAAGACCCTCCTTCATTTCCCCAGATAGTCAGACACGATGGTGAGGCATCCGCAATCCCTTCATGGTGTCGCAAAGCCGCCTTAAAAAGGCTCTACCCAGGGCGACTACTCTGCAAGCAAAGTTGAGGTGACATACCACCTCCTGCAATGTATGTAAAGTGACTTTCAGTATTTGCATGATCTCACGGATCTTGTCCTTGAGAACAGCCAATTTGTCCAAAGGTAGGTGGCTACAAAGGTTCAAAGAATCCATCTCAATGCCCAGAAATGTTAAGACCGATGAGGGACCTTCTGTTTTCTCATGGGCCAGAGGAACACCCAGTTCACTAGCCAATAACTCAAAGGCCCTCATCAGCTGAGCACATTGTGTGGAACCTTGTGGGGCAGCAAATAAAAATCAGCCAGATAATGAATAATACTTTGAACTCCCTTCCGATCTCTAATCGCCCATTCCAGAAAATAACTAAATTTCTCAAACATGGCGCAAGAGATGGAACAACCCATGGGAAGTGCCCTGTCAAAATAAAACCTATGATTAAAGCAGAATCCCAGTAAACAAAAATCACTGGGACGAATGGACAGTATGCGGAAGGCTGACTTAATGTCACACTTCTCCAACACACTTCCCCATAAACCCTCACCATTCTTACTGCTGCATCAAATGGTGTGTAGCGCACTGAACAAAGATGTTCCGGAATTTCATCATTCACAGATCCACCATTAGGAAAAGATAGATTGTGAATTAGTCTGAACTTCCCCGGTGCTTTCTTGGGCACAATACTTAAAGGTGACACTCTTAGGTTTGGCAAAGGAGGTTTGGAAAAGGGGCCAACAATTCACCCATCGAACACCTCCCTGTCAATCTTTGCCTTAGCCATTTGTTCCATGCACAGAATTGATTTCTGGTTGGGTGCAAACTGGGCTGTACGCTGAACCTGAAAAGGGATCCTAAACCCTTCTGCAAAGCCGGCATCAAGATAAACAGCATCATCTTGATATGGGTATTGCCTTAAGAGTCGCCTCAATGGCTGCAGCCTAACTGGGCTGGACCCCTTTTGGGGGTGGCTGTTGACCCCCAGCAGGCTTACGCCAACTGTGGTTATCTCGATTAGGCCCTTTCCATCCCTTGACCTTGGGGCAGTGGATGCATGGGTGCATTCCCCCACAGATGGAGCATTCATGCTTTAATCCGCAAGGGAACCTTGAACAAATTTCGCGAGCATTGAATACCCAGCAGAGCATGTGTTGTTGAACCGCCTGCCCCACACTCACCCTCGGGGTATAGGTGGGTTGCTGTTTGGCAATAATGTGACCACTGTCAGACCTGTTCCCAAAACCAGGTCTGGCTGGAGTCATGAACTGCAGCCAGAGGTCTTGTTCTTTCAAGTCCCAATGCAATGAGGGGTCAAAGGCCGCTCTCATACAAAAGTCCTCATCATATGCCAGCCAGTCTCTGCCCTCATACTCCATGTACGCCTTATAAATGATACCTAAGTACTTGATGAGGATCCACCTGTGATCCGGGAATCTCTGTTGGAGCACACCCGTGTAAATAAGAAATCCAGGCAGCCAGTTAGCCCAAGTGCATTGAACTTTCTTGCGCCTGACTTTATCTGTCTCTCTATGATTGTTTCTATCATTATCCCTAGTCTCAGACTCTCTGAAAGGAAGGGAAAAACATCAACAAATTCCCCC
Organism: Anniella stebbinsi; assembly: GCA_029215795.1. NCBI lineage: Eukaryota > Metazoa > Chordata > Lepidosauria > Squamata > Anniellidae > Anniella > Anniella stebbinsi. Next base: position 149,054,494 of record JARDYH010000004.1, read on the forward strand.
TGTAGTATTTTCTCCCTGGTGGCAGGTAACAAATGATACCCCAAAGGGTATCTCCAGCCTTAGCATAAGGATCAAGCACATTTGGAATTGCTAATGCTTGCCCTGTGCTAGGAGTCACCACCGAGCTAGACGGCCCAGCCGGGCCATGTCATACCGAAGCACAGGCCGCTGTTGCCGGTATCACCTGTTGAGAAACCGTTGGAGTAATTACCACCAAAAGGTCACTAGGGAGCGCTGTCCCAATGGCAGTGGGTGCAAGGGTAGCAGGATGAATAACAGCCAGAATAGCAGGTTGATTCCCTACTGGCTCCACAATCACCCCAGTCTCTTTGGGGTGTGAGGCTGGTGTGGCAAGTGAAGAGACAAGTGAGCCATCTGGCTGCTTTATTATAGCTGCGAGGCACTCACCTAGGCCGAGGTAGGTGTCTACGGGTAGTAGGAACCCCCGCAGACTCCTCCCCAGTCTGTGGCACCACCTTGCCTCCACCAATGGAGGCAAGTCCCATGTCCCGTTCTTCCCCCTCAGCGTTGCAATGAGCCCCCCCCCCGCGCGGCTAGGCAAGTCAGATGGGGGGTAGGGCCCTGATTTGTGTGGATTTAAAATGTAATTGTTGTAATTAACATAATTTGCATATCTTTATCAATCTTGAAGGTGTTGAACTACTGTTGGGGGACATATTTTTTTCTAATGTTCTTATTCCAAAATTGTTTCCTTTGTGGAAAATATCCAGTAAATAAGATTCGATCCTTGTTGAAAAACTCTTGATTGATAGATATGAGACCCAGTAAGGTCAAGCTTCTGATACTGGGGTTTCACTTGTTTTCAAATGTTTGCTTAACCACAGAATACCTACTCAGCTTTGGTCAAAACATTTCTTCTTAGCCTTACATCACAATCCTACCCATGTCTATTCAGATGTAAGTCCCATTGAGTTCAATGGGCCTTACTTCCAGCAAGTATGTGTAGGATTGCGATTTCAGATTCCCATCTGTAACTATATTTAGTGGTGTTGTGAAGCTAAAATGAGTAGGGGAACTTTTCATAATTGAGTGCTATATAAATTATTACTAGTAACTTAGAAATTTGAATTTATAAGATACAAGACTTGAAATAATAAGGAAGAATCCATGGGCCACACAGAAGTGCCTTATGAAATATTTTCCAATTTTTGTTCCGCAATTTTTATTCCGTTTCATTCCAGACTTCTGTCGATTATCTGTGAAATGCATTAGCGCTACAGGATCTAGCTAAGCGAATGCTGGATCCTGCATTTGAATGCAAGATCTTTTGCATGAGATATTTAAAGGTCAGTGCCTTTGCATGCACATAGAAAGAACCACATACTACAGCTGTTTTCTTCAAATTGGCAGGATTAGAAATTCTAGAAAATAGTTTGAGTTGAGCATACATAATAAATTATAAATATTTCTCTTAGGACAGTAAAGATACATTCATAGTATGAATGCACTGATGTTTAGGTTTTAGTAAAGCAGCAGTTGCTAGCCTTCCGCTTACTAAAACTCTTGCCATCCCAATGATAGAAAAATGGAAGTCACCAACGACTGCAAGGCTGCACTAAGGTAGGGATCGGAAGTGGGGTCAGGAATGTACTCGCCACCCTGATCCTAAACATCCTTATTGATTTCAGTGAGAGTTACTATTACTTACTGGGTATGCTTTGGATTTCTGGTCTCTTTCCTTTACTCGTTTGAAAAAAAATCACATATTTTAAGCATTACAGATAAGATTAATTACTAAAATATTTAAAGGTTGTAATTTATTAGTGAAAACTATGCATGAAAATGTATACCTCCAAATAGATGCTAAGCATTGCTTCTTATTCAATGACTGGATTTGGACAATATGCCGTTATTCAATGAGCTGTGATGCCCTAGATGCCAACCAGGTTGCATATGCACACACACCCGCTTGGGGGTTGTCGTGTTGTGTGAACCCGGAGATCATGGGTTATGCAGGGGTTGTTTAACCCTTGCATAACCCACACTTGCCAGATTTGTGCATGCAGCATATTGAAAATGGCAACAGCACATGCCACAGCCTCACCATGGGTTAAGTAACCCACTATTGCCTACTCGGTATGCTTTGCATTTCAGGCTGTCTGCTCTCTAATGATTGCATATTCCTTTTTTAAAGAACCATGATGGGCTGTTGTGTATGCGAACAGACCCAGTATCTTATTCATTTGAATTAGTCAACTTCATATTTTAAGATGTGTTAAAATGCCACTTTGGGATCATTCAGACCAAATGGCATTGTTCTATCCATGGAGATAGAATAACTTTATTCTTGGGTGCTTTTAGTCTACAGTTCATTGGTTTCCAATTTAAAATTAATTGGCTAAAATGTATTTCTAGAGCTATACTAAAGAAAACAAACACAACTTTGATGGTAAGATGTAAAATAAAATAGAAAGTTCTAAGTCACCTAGGAGTGCAGCCTCAGGGTTGTATTTTAATTAAAAATGCAAGTACAGGAATAACATAGTTTTTTCAAGCTGCACAATCTAGGATCTAAAGAGCTTAGTTCCATTCATCATTTTTATTTCCCTGCTGATTGCTAAGAATTGCTTTAGCATGTCTCTGCCAGTACAAACACTGCTGGTGTCTATACGGGTCTCCAATTACAATCCAAGACTGAGACATTTCTAAAAGTCATGTCAGGAAGCCAGAATGCTTTAGTTTGCCTTCACAAAAATAGCTTCAAGCTGTGGGGCACTTTAGTTGTGGTATATATTTCCAACTTCTTTCATACGCACCAATAATATCTCTCATGCACAACAACTGTTAATTTCTATAAAACCTTATTGTAAAATAAAATTGCACAAAACATATTTTCCAGTGGATATGACCTCTATATTTCTAATTTTACATAAAAGTTTCTCATCTTGGTATGAGGAAATGTTAAAGTATCACTTGGTGGCTACTGAGGAGAAATGAAAGAGCCAGAGTCCAGATAGACCTGAAACACATCCTTTAATTTGTTAGGGAATCGCACACTAGGCGTATCTATACTACTGAACTAAGCTGATTTAATGGTCAAATTCTCTTCTCTGTTATGACCACAGAGTGAAGAGGAGATGAAACTCTATTACAAAATTCTCCACCACTTTACCAAAATGCAGTTCCTAGGAAACCATGGCAGTTAAAATTGGTATAAAACTTAGATACATGTGTAGGTCCCAAAGCAAGGATGGGAACCTCCATCCCACAGATCTGATAAGGCCTACAGGAGTTTCCTATCTGGCTAACAACTTCTTCCTGTGGCCCCACCCCCTCTGCCCAGCGGGAAAAGCTCTCTCATAAGTAATTCCCCCTGCTTAGCGCTGAAAAGGACTCCCTTTCTCAGTTCTTAGCAGGGGAAAGCACTTGTCTCCAATCAGCTGCTGACCAGAGATTAGAGCTTTCCCCCCTGTAGAACAGCAGAGGCAGTCCCAGAAGAGGAGAAAGCTGTTGAGTGATTTAGTTCTGCTTTCTTCTCAGCCTTGCCCTGCAGAGGCTTGTCCTGCTTACTTCTGAGAAGACATCCAGAAGCTTGTCCTGCTTATTTATGTGTACACCTGCTGTTCATGCTTGCTTCTGAGTAGACATGCTTCTTACTTATAAATTGGTATCAATAGAATCCGCAGGGAGAGGGGACTGGATTTTTCAGTCGTGGGCCCTTTTGCCTTTTCCCCACCCACCATGGAATGCAGGCTGCTGAGAGCTTTTATGAACTGGAATCCAGCTTTCAGGCCAAAAAAAGTTCCCAATCCCTGCCCTAAAGATTGCAGCATCTGTATTTTGAATTATATTCTGCTCCCCAGATCACCTGCATTCTTAGTAATTGGCAAATTCTGACGCTTACTAATACTGAAAAGTGTAGTAGCCATAATTGCTCTGCTACTGGCCGTACCGGTTAGATGTTGCTTTATGGGATTTGCCATTTTCTCTTTCATTTTCAGCCTGAACTGTACTCCATCCGGCTATGGCTGATTGCTGAAATATTTCGGTAGGGAAGAAAATGAGGCCACTGGATTGGCTATCAAGGTCCTTTTCTGTAACTTAAAAGTTCAAAGAATTAATTTTGTTTACTTTATTAATACAGATACATTTATTTATTTATTGCATTTCTATACTGCCCAATAGCTGAAGCTCTCTGGGCGCTTTACAAAAATTTAAACCATAAAAATCATTCAAAATATAAAACAACGACAGTATAAAAACATAATTTAAAATACATAAGAGCACAACCAGGATAAAAACTGAGCAGCCATGCAGAAATTGATAGGTATTTAAAATACAAATTTAAGCAGCTGGGGTGCCACAGCAGAGAAGGCTCTCCTCCTAGTAGCCACCTGTCTTACTTCTTTTGGCAGGGGCTCACGGAGAAGGACCCCAGAGGATGATCCAGGCAGGTACACCTTTGTATGAAGCCACCTTATTTTAGAGCTAGGGTGCCCTATCTCCTCCCAACTCCCCACCATAATTTTTGTGCCTTACTATGATATTCAACAGATGTCATTCTCCTAGTCACTATTTCTATATGTCAGAGAAAAGCCTCACCTGTTGAAGTTTTGGCTGTCACATAACTGTTACAGGAACAGAGCCTCTTACAGGGAAAAGGTGCAAGGCCAACATTTATATGTCCATTGATCTCTAGAAAGGTTAACTGTTAAATACTAAACTGTTCTATGTTTTATCTAGCAAATGTCTCTCTTTAGTCAACAGCTCTTGAAAAATCCTAATGTCACATCTAACTAAAATGAGGGTTCCTCCTGCACATCACTAGGCAATGGCAGCAATAAGATAATTATAATTTTTATACAGTCACACACTAGTTGCACAACTGAGAACCACCATGCCATGTATAATGATGAGCTGAATCTTAATCATCTTCCTGTTTGAGCTGTCTGCAGATACAAAACCAGGAGAGTTAATCAAGTATCTGGCAAGCCGTAAGATATGGCTGATGGGTTGCATGTGCATATCACAAGCTGTGCAGGCCTGCATGGCTACATAGGAATACTTTGGTTCTTGTCTTATTCCTTCTGTTGTATTGCGTTACAGTGTTCTTCTTGCTAAGTGAAAAAACTTTAAATATATGTAGAGATAAAAACAAAAGATAATTGTTCACATTACACTTATGGTCAACTAAGCAGTACTATGTTAAAGTAGTGCATTCTGGTCCTTTTGAATCTGGTTTGAGCTAGCGAATGAGACACCAGTAGTATTAATCTAACACATTCACATTATAATTTAATGGGGGGGGGGTTTGCATTGATTCATACTAAATAAAAAAACCAATAAGAAGGCAACTTTTTTTTGTAAAATATCTTTTTATTAGAAATTTGAAAGCAAGGTATAAAAAAATAACAGTATAACACAAAGAAGAAGTAAAAAACATACTCAAACATTGAAGCAGATTTCAGTAAGTACATCTTGTGAAAAGGACATTATGGGAGAAGGCTGAATAAACCCAGTCTTAAGATGTGCCAGTTCAGGTCGGATCATGGTTGTGTTACTCTGAAAGTATCTTTCCACAGATTTCCATGTGAGGTAGGAGGTATCCTGTCAACTTCTGGACTGTTAATGTAGTCTATAAAGCAGAACCAAATAGCTAAGAAGTTATTAGTTTCTAGATGCTGTTGCTGTGCCCATATACTAGCGGTGAGTTTTTCTCCAAGTATAATGCCCCTACACCTCTATGTTCCAGTTAATGTTTGATTTCTAGTACTTGATGATTACTTGTAGCTACTGTTTGTTAAAGCTTACAGTACAGATGCTGTAAAAGGCAAAAAAAAATTATTATTTTTTTACGGTGCAAGCATCCAGAACAACCAACAAAAGAGAGACTACATCCCCAAATGCTGTAAATTATTTGAGAGCCCAATTGGTCTCGGCCAAAACATCCTCCTTCAGGGTTTATTTACAAAAAAAAAAAAGGGGGAGGCAACAAATTTTACAAGATTTCTGAAAAGATTATTGGAACAACCACAAAACACAGCCAATTAAACATCATTTAACAAATTTCAAAAATATACCAAAATAGAAAATGTAAACATAAAACACTTTAAAGCTTTCTAAAGTTACTAGCTGATATACCTGGCATTGCTCGGGGCCCCTAAGATATATGTCTGTGAGGTAGACATCTTAAAGTAGTAGGCCAATGCTAGCCCTGTGAATTAACTTTTAAACAAATTAAATTCATTTTCTCTCTCTTTCTCTCACCCCAGGCACATGAAGCCACCACCATGATTTTCCTTGTCCCCACAGAAAACAAAAACTACAACTCCTGGCATGCCTTTCACTGCAGTGCCCAACTTGCCCAGTGGGAGTCCTGCCGCTGAGGCTCACCGGAAGTGAAGTCTGGCTGAGCCAATCTACACTGCACTGTGCAATCGGTGCCCGTAGTTGGCCATGAGGGAGCCGGCCGGCTGACTGATGGTTAGCTTGGTCATTGCTGTCAGTGACGGGCTCAGAGCTGCGTCCTCCTTCTCTCCTGCTCCTGATGGTGTTTAGTGACTGAGGCAGCCAGCCCAGGCACTCTCCCTTCAGGCCCAGGATGGCAAGCCACTTCCAGATGATGGCTGCCAAAGCCCACACAAGGTATGCTGGGAGTTGTAGACAGAAGCCCAAGTCCCTGAATAACATGTTAAACTTTGAACACCATCTGAGGTGTGGGAGACAACTGGAGAGTGGGCCTTCTTAGTTGTGGCACCCTGCTTATGGATTTCTTTTTTCCAGACAAGCTTGCCTATGACTGTATTAATGACTTTCCACTTCCAAGTGAATTTTTATTTTTTATTCTCCAAGGGGTTTTAATTTGATGAGATTTTTATCCTGCATTTCCCCCCTGCTATAACCAAATCACAACATTCCGAGACAGATGCAGGAATTAGTGAATAAAGTTTATGAGTTTTATATAAAAGACTGACTATACCATTGAAACAGAAGAGTGAATGGAGGAATGACTGATAGCTGAGGCTAGAATGGAATGGTGGGCAGGATTAGTGGCAGTTGGAGAAAGTCAGGTAGAAAGAGAACAAAGACAGTTAGTGAGAGGACAGGAAACTGGGAGCTGAGTTCGGATTGAGAGATAGTGACCTGGTTTGCACATAGTGACCTGGTTTGCTAAGCCATGCTTTATTTAAAATCAGCTACTCTTCATGCCAGTACTACACCTCCCAGCATGGTTTTGGCAGCCCGCTGGTGCCCATGTCTTCTGAGAGGTGCTTCCCTCCTCTCATTGCTGATTCTGCTCCTCAGTAGAGTGTTGAGGAGTAGCATCACCAAGGAGAGGTGGTAAGCAGCTGTTAGTGGATGTGCCCAGCTCCAGCCAAATCCTGCTTGGACTGCCTCAGCCAGCACTTCTCAACCACCAAGTGATCCATCAGGAGCCTGTACTGAAGGGCTGGGGCTGGCCCAGGCACTTGCCCTCCTTCGTTGGGCTTGTTTGTTGGGCATGCATAGAGTGCCTCCCCTCCCTCTTAAGGGTGAAAGCCGCATGCACACTTCCCCCAGATTCTGAGAAAACAGCAATATGCCTTTGAGCATGTTCAGAGTTAGGCCTCTCAAAGTCACATTGTGAGGAGGCATTGCAAATGGATGGAGCCCATTTAGGTGGGTTATTTCCTTTTATGTGGAATTGGGTTTACGACTCGAGACTGACCTTTAGAGTCTGGGTTGTGAAAGGAACTCAGCGGCCACCCGCCCAAGCACTCACAATGGCCATCAAGGGGGGTAAGTCTGGCCTCCCATCCAAGGCATGCTGGGAGTTTCACCCAAGGCACGCTAGTAGTTGTAGGCATAAGCCTAGGTTTTTTCTTAAATTCTTTAAAAATACTTTAAACCCCAAATTTCATGGTTTTTTTAGATTTTTCTGGTACATTGTACAGCCAGACCTATCAGTGTGCCAAATTTCAAGTTTCTAACACATCTGGTAGTAGGTAAACGCTTCCAGACATGCATCCCACACACATACTTTCTGCTTTATAGGTAGAGATTATTCAAGAATTCTTGCAGATAATTCAAAGAGATATATGCTTCAGTTATTAAAATGCAGCAACAAAAACAGCTTTTAAAAAAAACAAATAAGTATCTTTATATTAGAAAATGCAGTAGTTGCTGGTCCCTCTAAAAATCAGGGATTATTGTTAAATGGTAACTCAGACAGTGAGCTCCATCACACCAGCGATTTAGTGCACTCTCGCCATGCCTGGTGTGCGGATTTGCAGCACAGTACTCACATGACACTTTGCCTGTCCTGCTAACGCCCTGCCTCTTCCCCAGCCTTTCCTAGAATGCTAAAAGTCTGGATTATTTTCCCTAATTGCATTTAATGCATCCTAAGCCTCTGTGTAGTTTTAAAGGAACTGGGGGCTTGAATGGATTGCATCAGGTCCTGGCAGGGAAAAGCGATCTCTCCCAGCAGTCGGTTCCAAGCCTCAATATAAAATCCAGGCTCGAAATTGTACAGAGACAGGATTGTACTCCCTCGATGCCCCCAAAGAGCCAGACTAAAGGGTTATTCCATTTTTGCCTAGCAGAAAGGCGGTCTGGTTAAAGTACTCATCTGACAGGACCTGACTGGAGGGAGAAAGAGAAGGGGAGGGGTACAGCCAAATTGTCTCAAAGAGGTGAGGTAAGGACCAGTAATGGCTTCTAAAATTGCAGGATTCTGGGTGCTGTGCTAAGGTATAAGTTCTCTTTTCCTTGCTATGGTGCCCTCTTTACCTGAGACCCTCATTTTCTGTGGCCATGTTTACACCAAGGATTTATCCCGGGGTCGTCCCTAGGTCATTCCTCTGTGTCCACATGATGCACAGGGGTCCTAGGGTCAACCGGAGATAACCTAGGGACGATTCCAGGATAACCCTGGGATAATGGAAACCGGGGATATCCCAGTTTTTCCACGGTCGCAGGACCTGAAATGGGCACGGAGCCACGTGGGGTGTCTCCGTGCTCGTGGGGTGCAGCAATTCCACCATTCCCAGGATGGCAGATGGGTGGGCATGGAGTTTGGCAGGGGGGGTTCCCTACCATTTTCACTGCGCAATGGGGGCTCCTCTTCCTTAAAACAATAAATAATGGCAGCCGCAACGTCCCTTTCCTCCTGGGATGTCGTGCTGCCGTCTAGACGCCGGGGGGGGAGCACAGAAACAGGTAAGTCCACAATCCTCTCCTCCCTCCCCGAACCCCCTTAGGTGTAGAAAGGCCTGTGACTGCTAAGGAGCTGTAACTCTGGTAGCATGATCTTATCCACAAACCTCTCTCAGCAACCATGGCTTCAAAGGAACACACTTTTTCCCTGAGAGCCAAAGAGTTATTGCACTGCACTCCCCACACACAACGTCTGTCCAGTAGACAGATAGTTGTACATGTGACACATAATTCAAAACACTGGAGATACCACCACTGGCTTTCTACCTTCATAGTTGTATTATTATTTTCATCATCATCATCATCTAGCAGAGACTGTCCTGGCTTGCTCCTCAGCCTGTTGCTAAATTCACAAGGTTGTTTAACTCATGTCTGTCCTGAATTCTTTTTACCTCGTCAATTTTTCACTGAGGCCGAGATGCTTTGTCACTGATGAGCCTCCTAATGCTCATACTGTGCTTAGAAATGGTATTAGTAAAATAAGTGAAATTCTTTGATTAAAACTGAAAGCACAACTTATATTGGCCAAAATAATTTTAAAATCTGTTTTGTGTGATGCTCCGAATGTATCATCATGCAAGAAATGTTATGCCTGGTGGAGGAGTGTGTGGCAATTCTTAACACAGTGAAAGTTGCACTTTTGGTGCCCTTTTAACTCGATCAAATGGAGCAATCATCCAATTTAGAAAGTTTGTTATATTGTGTTCAAGTTGTTCTGGTGGAAGAAGATAATGCTTTTTGCTAAGCAGATTGAATTGTAAAGTATGGTTTTCTTTACTTGCATCCAACAGAAGACCAAACATATATGTGGTATTTTCCCTTTTCTTGCCTTAGGGTTGCTTTTGGGTAGAGACGAGATGGTGTTCTGTGAGCAAGTTCACACTAGCTGGTGGCTCCCATGCAACTGCTTCAAAGGCGGAAACAGAGGTCATTGCTGAGACAGCTCATACTGAGGCATCCTTGGTATGAATCTGTACTTCCTTGTGGGGGCTGCACACACAGCTGATACAATGATTCCCTGGGTTTTTATTTTTTAGATTTTTTTTAAAGCAAGATCTGTATTTAAATGCTTTGCTTAAAAAATTGCCAAGAAGGTGACATATATCTAACCACAGAGTGATGACATTGGCATGGATAAAGGTCACAAAGCACCCCTAAAGTTTTCCAGGTGATCACAAAATTCCAACTTCAGTTCTTACCAGCTAATGATAGTTTGTCATCTTACTTTACAGACAGGCATTGTAAACTAACGTCTTTCACAACCTGACCTATGGCCAGGATATAATGGTAGGTAACTGGCGGTTCATAAGATAAATCTGACCCCTGGATGGCTGCAAATCTGCCCACCATTTAGCTGTCACCACCTTGGAACTAAAGCCTTGTGGCTAATACATTTTTTAGTCCTAGCCAATGTCCTTATAGCTGATTTAGGAGGAAGGGGAGCTGCAAAAAAACAAACAAAAAAAAAGAGAGAGAGAGAGAGAGATTTACAACTCATGTTCGTTGCAGAAAATCTCAGACTATGAGTAACTTGTTAGTGGCAAATGAGTAAAAGGAAAGGTAGGCTGACCCTGTACTTGCTCTAAATTGCCCATAAATTAGTATTTAGCCAAGTCGAACAAGTGAAGCCCCAACAAATGAGTATGAGTTTGGACATAACTATTCTGTGGCTTGGATAGGTTTACGAATTCTTAAGATCAGGTACCTGGATGGGGCCTGGGCAGAATGCAGATTGGGGCTGCTTTCAGATGAGCAGTTATTGTGCAGTCCACCATGGCACAATGTCTACATGACATTGTCATCCATTTAAAATACTTCCATGTTTTTCCCATGCTTCTTGCAGAATTGGTTGCAGAATTCATCTTCCAGACATATCTTTTCAAATCTCTCTATGGGCGTTTTTAAAAATCTTAACCCCTGAAGAAGGCCCAAAATAGTATAGGCCCGAAATGCATTGGGCAACTCCGAGAAATAAAGCTATCCCACACACCCCCAACATCCTGAAACTTTGTCTTTTTTCCCCATTGTGTTATTTTGGATGTTGCCCACTTTGTCTAGCTATAGCCATTAACCACCTTGCTGAAATGGCAATGACTGGGATGCCACCCCGTCTTTTTTATTTAATATAATATAACATATGATATAATTAAAGGGTATGGCTGCATAATACTTTTTCATTTAAGTGGCATTTTGCTATTTTAGCCAGAAGGGTGTTATATATGGGGGAGGGGTGTAAAAATTGCACCCATTGCAAAGGGTATAGCGAAAGTGTGCTGAACTGTGATAGATTCATCTGCCTGATAAGTCACTACCCATGTCAAAACCATGGCCCTTTAAGAAAGACGAAAGTGTAGCGCTATGGGCACTGCTAAGGGCTAAGTGTGTCCGTGGTATATTGCGGGATGTATACACAATATCCCCCAATGGTATGGAAAATCAATTACAATTCTGCTTGTAGATTACAGGTGAAGATAAATAGTTTCTTAGTGCTAGGAGCCATCTGTTTGGAAGCACCCATGTTTGATATGGAGCTGGAGGTCGGGTGGGAGAGGAGGGGGAAGAACAAGCAGTTTCTGACAGGTCGGAAAGGAGGTTTTACTGGGCTTTTGTGGGTCTAGGGGCCGAGCTCACCTAAAAGACTTGCATTCTCCTAGAGACTGTATCGCTAAAATTAAAGTGTCTGAGGGTGGCCTTGACTTCTTTTTTTCTGGCAATTGGGCCAAAAGTTTATTTTAAGGCCATTTTTTCACGGTTGGTTGAAAATCCTACACTCAGGCCAGCCTCATAGTAACAACATAGTAACAAACCTGCTCAGACTATGAACTTCCCTGCAGTTGCCAAAACTGGCTCCTAGAAAAACAATTTACAGGTAGTTCTGTCTCTGCGGCAACCTTATTGAAGCCTGGAATGACCTTTTATGGCCAGGGTTGCTGTGGCTATTGTAGTGACCATGGTCCCCAAACTGTCTCCATGGCAATTGTTGTCATAGGAATTGTCTGGTGGGTGGGTAGAAGGTCAGAGTTTCTGGCCCATAAAAGGAATGGAAGTCCTCCATTCATTCATCCTGCTCTGTCCACCCCATAACAGATTATCATAGCTCTTCAGTTATAAAATGCGACAACTTCACAACATGGTACAATAATGCATTTTTATAGTTTTGGACAGTATATTTCTGAGTTTTCCATTTGGATATAAAATACTTTTGGAAACAGCTGCTAAATCTATTCAAAGGTTGCAATAAACATTAAAACATGAGGTTCTGTTTGTAGTAGGTCTGTACTGCTAAACCTTTTTGGGGAGTGTGGGAATAGATGGACAAGCATTAAGGGATAATAAAGAAAATAAATAATTTAATATCTGAACAGCTTCCAGCTATCTCCACCCAGTAACCTTTTTGAACTTGCTGACTTCATTTTCACTATGCAATTGGGGACAGAAATAAAAAGCATATAAGAATAATTTTATAACCATTACATGAGTCCTCAGTCTTATGGTCACAAAACCAGCCTTCACTGCTGAATGTCCATTGCCCACTTTACATAATACCATTTAAAGCATGGTGTAAATATTATTTAAGATTTATAAAGCACCTGAAATTTACTAAGCACTGTATACATTAAAAATGAGCCAGTCCTTGCCCACAGGCTTCCAATTTAAAAATCACAAATCAAAAAGAAAAAGGCATGAGAATGTGGGAAGGGAAGTGGAAAATAAACATTCCCAGACATAATTTCTTAAAGGTGCATAGTTCTTATAATGAACAGCCTGAAGGGAAACTGTTCCGGAGGGGAAGAGCCAAATAACAGCTGGTCTCTTAACCAAAGCTGATGAGTGGTCTCTGCTCTCCCACCTCTTCCTCTTGCAGCCAGGTGTAAGAGAAAAAGCCAAATGGCAGCTGTTTTTTTTCAAATGGGCCAGTAGATTGGCTTCTGCTTTCCCACCCCTCCCTCTGTAGCAGTCATGTGAAAATATTACAATTATAATGAAGAATTTTAAAAGCAAACTAATTTGACTTATATTGCTACTTCTCGCATTACTTCTAGAACTAGAAGCCTACAGTCAAAGAATTAATTACTTTTAAACATCACTGTGTGATGTTTAGTCCCCACACACCTATCACCATCTCTTGGTTTGAGGGTTGCCACCTCGAGAAGCTCTTTGTGACATAAAAATAAGTAGTGAGGAAAACCTTCACCTGTTTAATCTTTATGTTAGGCTGCTGTCCATATGTCAGGAAAAACCAAGACGTGTTAGGATTTTTGGCAACAAATCCGGGAAGGGGGGGATTATGAAATTTGAAGAAAAATCTGGATTCTTCCCATCCTCCCCCACCTCAAAGAGCAGGTCTACTTTATAGTCAATGGGAAATAACAAAAATGCTTACAGCTCTGTCATTTGTAAAGATAAAGAGATGAAACTTGGCACCATGATATCCCTTAGGGAAGGCTTTAGCGATGCCAAATTTGAAGCAGATCTGTTCATCCGTTGATTTTTAGGATTTTTTTTTTAAGTTTGAGGTTTACATTTTTTTAAAAAAAAAACACACATCATTTTAAAGGTAAGGAGATAAAACTTGGCATCATGATAGCTCTTAATTAGGGATTTAGCCCTGCCAAGTTTCAAGCAAATCGGTTCATCTGTTGATTTTGAGCAAGTTTCAAAACAAAATTGAACTTTAAAATTAAAAAATTAAAAAGCCACGTGACCAAGACTATTTTCCAGTGGGCACCCCCCCCCCCCCTTGGTGCTAGACATGACTCCTGGGGGCAGACATGTTGGTGGGGACACCCCTTGGGGGCCAACCATGTTGTCATTTTTGGTTTCCAAAATATGGTCACCCTAGTTAAATGTACAGAATCAGTAAGAAAGATAGAGATCCTACTTAGCCTTGCCCTGTACCGTTTGGTTTGCGCTACACTTGTGGTAGAAGCCAGAGCTGGCAGAATTCTCCCATTGTTCACTCAGATCATTTTTACCCATTGCCCATTCTGCCCCTCTTTTTTTAGACACCCTGATTCTCTAATATTTTTGTCCTCCACACAGTTTGTCATGTCTTTGGGCCCTCTGTGAGATTTGTCCACAGCCTTCACCCTTTTTCTGTGTCCTCCACCAAATGGATTCTAGTACACAAAAGCTTATTCCATAATGAATTTGTTAGTCTTTCAGGTGCTATTGAGATCCCTGCTGTTTGGAGTCTGTTGCACCTATAATATAATTTCCCTCCCATATTCTCCCAGTCCACCAGTTTCATTACTTTCTGGCGACCTATTCCTACACAGCTTTCCAGTTCATAGCCTGCCCCACCCAGTTCCTCATATCGTTGAAAACTGCATAAAGCTTACTCCTAGCTAAGATAACAACTTTCTCTTCCCTCTCAGAGGCTGGACTACATTCTGCTGCTGAAAACTTTATTCCATTAATTTTATTTATTTATTTATTGCATTTTTATACCACCCTATAGCCGAAGCTCTCTGGGCGGTTCACAAAAATTAAAACCATAAAATCATTTTAAGAAATATATTTTATTTTATTTATTTCATTTCTAACCCGCCTCTCCATCCAGATCGAGGCAGGGAACAACAATAAATATAAATATAAAAACAATAAAATAGATAAACCATTCAAACAGTTAAAAACAAATACATTATTAAAAACATCTTAAAGTTAAACTGGGTAGGCCTGCCGGAAGAGAGCAGTCTTCACGGCTTTCTTAAATTCCAGAAGACTGCTAATTTGTCGAATCTCCTCCGGCAGGCCATTCCACAGCCTGGGAGCGGCAGAAGAGAAGGTCCTCTGGGTAACACTCATCAGCCTAGTTCTGGCTGACTGGAGTAAATTCTTCCCAGCGGACCTGAGTGTGCGGGGCAGATTATACGGGAGAAGGCAATCCCGCAGGTAACCTGGACCCAAACCATGTAGGGCTTTAAAGGTAATAACCAACACTTTATACATCGCCCGGAAACTAATGGGCAGCCAGTGGAGTGATTTTAAGATTGGTGTTATGTGGTCACTCCTAGGTGTACCGGTGACCAACCTGGCTGCCATATTTTGAATAAGTTGAAGTTTCCGGACTAGGCACAAAGGTAGCCCTATGTACTAGGGATGTGCACTGACCCCCCGGATCGGATCGGATAGCGGATCGGAATCTGACCTGGGGGGTCGGATCGGATCGGATCGGAGGCTGGTCGGATCGGATCGGACCAGATGTCCGATCCGGATCGGACGCCATTTTGAATGCTTTTTCTCATAGCCAAGTATTGTTTTACAAAAACGCCTATAACTTTTTCATTTTTAAAGATAGAAGGATGAAACTTGGGCACATTGTAGACTGGTTAGGGATAGTTATCTGTGAGAAATTTCAGAAAGATTGGTGCATGCGTTTTGTGGCAATTAATTTTTTAATAAATACCCAGGAATGCTTATAACTTTGTCATTTTTAAAGTTACAAACATGAAACTTTGCCACATTGTAGGAGGTACCTTGGGACCTATGTGTGTGAAATTTCAGAAACATAGGTGCTTGCCTTGTGTGGCAATTAATTTTAGAAAAATGGGTAGTAGTGGGGTAAATACAGTTACGCCTCCCATTTTTTTATTTTTAAAGATACAAACAGGAAACCTGGGCACATTACAGGTACCACTTGCCTTGATATGTGAGTGAAATTTCAGAAACATTGGAGCTTGCCTTGTGTGGCAATTAAGTTTTGAAACAATGAGGAAAGAAACACCTATAACTTTGTCATTTTTAAAGTTACACACATGAAACTTTGCCACATTGTAGGTGGTACCTTGGGACCTATGTGTGTGAAATTTCAGAAACATAGGTGCTTGCCTTGTGTGGCAATTAATTTTAGAAAAATGGGTAGTAGTGGGGTAAATACAGTTATGCCTCCCATTTTTTTAGTTTTGAAGATACAAACAGGAAACTTGGGCACATTACAGGGAACACTTCACTTGATATGTGTGTAAAATTTCAGAAACATTGGTGCTTGCCTGGTGTGGCAATTAATTTTTGAAACAATGAGGGATTCATTGGACAGCACTTGCCCATAGGGATTCATTGGAGAGTACTTGTCCATAGGGAATCATTGGAAAGCACTTTCCCATAGGGAATCATTGCATTGCACTTTCCCACTGAGAAATGCAGTTATGCCTCCCACATTTTTATTTTTGAAGATGCAAACAGGAAATTTGGGCACATTGTAGACTGGTTAGGGATAGTTATCTGTGAGAAATTTCAGAAAGATTGGTGCATGCATTTTGTGGCAATTAATTTTTTAATAAATACGCAGGAATGCCTATAACTTTGTCATTTTTAAAGTTACACACATGAAACTTTGCCACATTGTAGGTGGTACCTTGGGACCTATGTGTGTGAAATTTCAAAAACGTAGGTGCTTGCCTTGTATGGCAATTAATTTTAGAAAAATGGGTAGTAGTGGGGTAAATACAGTTACGCCTCCCATTTTTTTATTTTTTAAGATACAAACAGGAAACATGGGCACATTACAGGGAACACTTCACTTGATATGTGTACAAATGTGTTTTTTTTTTAGGCTTGAGATCATAAAGAGGCAAATATTCTACCTACCGTATTGGAAGCAGTATGTATTATTACTTTTTTAAAAAATGTAATTAGTAGGATGACCATATGAAAAGGAATACAGGGCTTTAACAGTGGAATAGAAAAGGGAATTTCAGCAGGTGTCATTTGTATCCATGCGGCACCTGGTGAAATTCCCTCTTCATCATAAAAGTTAAAATTGCAGGAGCTCTGCTCTCTTTTGTATCTGGTCACTCTAGTATAGCTCCTGCAGCTTTAACTGTCATATGGTCACCCTTGTTTCCCAACATACTGCTTCCAATACTGTAGGTAGAATATTTGCCTCTTTATGATCTCAAGCCTAAAAAAAAAAAACATTTGTACACACCAGTCTCCTGGTACTGGTCATCCTACTATTAATTAATTGTAGCTGATAGGAAAGGGTTAAATCGTGGGAGCTGCAAGGAATTAAGAAAAAAGGAGAGGGGGTTTTGCCATTTTTTGAGCGCTCCTTAATTAGGGCTGCCCAAATGATAATGGACGGGTGGTGTGTGTGCGCACGCGGGCGGCGGCGGCGGGCTTGGCAGCGTATCCTCCTGGCTGCCGAGGCCGGGTGTCTGGAGCGGAGCACGCGCTGTCAGTTGGTGAGCGGAGGGGCCATTGAACGCCCTCCCCATCATCCTCTTCATCATCAACCTACCCCCGCGGCCCAGCGGAGCACAACAGCCCGCATTAGGCAAGCCCTTCAGGAGCCTCACAGCAGCCAGGCAGAGCCTCTGCTGCCCAGGAACCGGCCCGCACGCGAGGGCACCAGCGGGGCGCACACACAACGCCGGCGAGGGGGAGGAGAAGGGGAGGAACAAAGGATCAAAGAGATCGAGAGAGAGTGATCCTTCCTTGCATGCATGGCTGCAAAACTGAGCTAGGTTCAGCCGTTCTGCTTGAGTAAAAAGTGAAAGCAGACACGAGCCCTGTAATGGATACTAGCAACAGGATCAAAGGGATCGAGATGAGAGAGATCCTTCCTTGCACGCATGGCTGCAAAACTCAGCTAGGCTCAGCCGTTCTGCTTGAGTAAAAAGTGAAAGCAGACACGAGCCCTGTAATGGATACTAGCAACAGGATCAAAGGGATCGAGACGAGAGAGTGTTTCCTTTTCTTCGCGGGAAGCGGGAGGGGGAAGAGGGGAAGACTGGGCCTCTGTGGAAAATTTTTTGAAACATTTTATCTAAAAATTCCATAGCCATCAAATGCCTGGACCTATCATTCTGAAATTTCTGACACATATCTACCCCTAACCCATCTACAAAGTGAGCAATGTTCAGACTTCTAACTTTTAAAATAAAAAGGTTATAGGCGTTTCTTTCCTCATTGTTTCAAAAATTAATTGCCACACAAGGCAAGCTCCAATGTTTCTGAAATTTTACACACATATCAAGTGAAGTGTTCCCTGTAATGTGCCCATGTTTCCTGTTTGTATCTTAAAAAATAAAAAAATGGGAGGCGTAACTGTATTTACCCCACTACTACCCATTTTTCTAAAATTAATTGCCATACAAGGCAAGCACCTATGTTTCTGAAATTTCACACACATAGGTCCCAAGGTACCACCTACAATGTGGCAAAGTTTCATGTGTGTAACTTTAAAAATGACAAAGTTATAGGTGTTTCTTTCCTCATTGTTTCAAAACTTAATTGCCACACAAGGCAAGCTCCAATGTTTCTGAAATTTCACTCACATATCAAGGCAAGTGGTACCTGTAATGTGCCCATGTTTCCTGTTTGTATCTTTAAAAATAAAAAAATGGGAGGCGTAACTGTATTTACCCCACTACTACCCATTTTTCTAAAATTAATTGCCACACAAGGCAAGCACCTATGTTTCTGAAATTTCACACACATAGGTCCCAAGGTACCTCCTACAATGTGGCAAAGTTTCATGTTTGTAACTTTAAAAATGACAAAGTTATAAGCATTCCTGGGTATTTATTAAAAAATTAATTGCCACAAAACGCATGCACCAATCTTTCTGAAATTTCTCACAGATAACTATCCCTAACCAGTCTACAATGTGCCCAAGTTTCATCCTTTTATCTTTAAAAATGAAAAAGTTATAGGCGTTTTTGTAAAACAATACTTGGCTATGGGAAAAAGCATTCAAAATGGCGTCCGATCCGGATCGGACCTCGTCGGATTGGATCGGATCGGATCGGAGGTTGGTCGGATCGGATCGGATCGGATTTTCCCGATTTTGGGTCGGATCGGATTCGGATCGTGGATCGGATCCGATCCGATGCACACCCCTACTATGTACAGCACATTGCAGAAGTCGAGCCTCGAAGTTACCAGTGAGTGCACTACCATCTTTAGGTCTTCCAACTCTAGGAAGGGGCGCAGCTGGCGTATCAGCCGAAGCTGATAGTAGGCACTCCTGGCCATTGCATCTATCTGGGCTGTCATTTGGAGCGACGGATCCAAGAGTACCCCCAAGCTACGAACACAGTTTTTCGGGGGGGGGGGTAACCCCATCCAGAACTGGTTGACATACCTCCAAACCCAGCTTGTGGCCTTTGACAGCAAGCACCTCCGTCTTGTCTGGATTCAGTTTCAGTTTGTTTTTCCTCATCCAGCCCATTACTGCCTCCAAGCATTCATTCAGAGGAGACACACTATCCTTAGCTGACGATGTTGTCAAAGGCATAGAGAAATATATTAGGGTGTCATCAGCGTACTGATAGCACCCCGCCCCATGCCTCCGGATGATCTCTCCTAGCGGTTTCATATAAATGTTAAACAACTTTGGGGAAAGGGTGGCGCCTTGTGGTACACCACATAGCAGCTCCTTCTTTGAAGAGCAGCTATCGCCAAGCTTTAACATCTGGAACCTGCCCGAGAGATAGGACTGGAACCACTGAAGCACAGTGACCCCGATTCCCAATCCCCTCAGGCGTTCCAGAAGAATACCATGGTCGATGGTATCGAAAGCCGCTGAGAGGTCCAGGAGTACCAACAGGGACACACTCCCCTTGTCAATACTCAGGCGTAGATCATCCACTAAGGCGACCATAGCGGTCTCAACTCTGTATTCTGCCCTGAAGCCGGTTTGAAATGGGTCTAGAAAATCTGTATCATGCAACTGCCCTCTCGATCACCTGGCCCCAAAACGGAAGATTTGATACTGGCCTGTAGTTATTAAGGTCCAGAGGGTCCAGGGAGGGCTTTTTTAGAAGCGGCCATACTACCGTCTCTTTTAAACATGTTGGAAAACTCCCCTCCCTGAGAGATGCATTAATAATATGTTGTAGATGTGATCGAACTGCATCTCCTCCCTGGACAACAAGTCAAGAAGGACAGGGATTGAGAGAGCAAGTCGTCCTCCTCACTTGTCCAAGCAGCTTGTCCACTTCCTCAGTACTCACCAACTGAAACTGATCCAGTGTAATTCTACTCACGGTTGTCAGCTTCTGTTAAAATGATGGCGTCTAAGTCGGCTCTTATCCAAGAGATTTTATCTGTGAAATGGTCATTAAAGGCATCACAGCAAACTGCCAAAGGCTGTAAAATCGGGTTCAGGGGGGAAGGTGCCTGAGTTAGACCCCTCACCACCCCGAACAGTTCTGCTGGACGCGAATTCGTAGACACAATGCAAAATAACATATAATATAAAACACAACCAGGGTAAAACCAAGCAGCAGAGATTAATACAGATTAAAATACAAATTTAAAACAGCTTGAGTGTTGGGACAGCTCTGCCCATCGCTCCCTGAACTTTGCTGCTTCCCGCATTGAAGTTAATAGGAAAGCTGACTTGTGCAGAAGCTCCATATGTGCATCGGAGTGCACAAAGAGCTTTGAACAAAAGCCAGTGTAAGAATGAATTATGATCAACGTTATAGATGACTTACATGCTCCAAAGCTGCTTCCAACATGTCATGTGCTCCCTCTTTCTAAGATATATGTTCATTTTATAGTTCAGGGATTGTATCCCCCACTCACTCTGAAAGAGCAGCAATAGTGTCTACCTAACAAGGAGAATGGAGAGTGGGTGAGTTGCTGTTAAGTTTGAAAACTAGCATAGCAAAATAGCTGAAGCCTGGTGTATCATCTGTGCTGTGAAGTCCTCTGTTTAAATCTCACCTCTGATATGAATTCATTAGATGGCCTTAGGCAGGCCTCTGTCTCTCAGTATTAGCCCCACATCTGCAAATATTACTGACCTTACAGATTTATTGATTACCAAGATAATGTGCTTTTCACATTCTAAAATGCTATATAAATGTTGTTTGCTTATTGAAATGTTTTCTGACTTCTGCTACCCAGGGAAGGGAGCCTTCTGACCGTTTCAAAGGCTGAAATAGACAGAGTGCCAGTTTGCCGCAATGGCACATTGCCTGCATGTGTCGACGCATGCTAGACATGATTTGCATCATTGCTGTCCAGCTGTGGCTTATTGTGTTGTTCAGATCAGGGTGGCATGGCTTGTTGGAGAGTTAAACAACCCTCAAAGAACCCTGCAACAGCCCATTGGTTATTTAGGGGTTGTTTAACCCTCCAACAAGCCAGGCTGCCTGGGTTTGGATAACACGATAAGCTGCAACCAGACAGTGATTATGTAAATTGCATTTAGCACACGCTGCAGCTGACAAGTCATGGTGGCTTGTTTTGGTCGTTTGAAGCAGGGAGAAGGTTGATTTACAAGTGTTATCTCGTTAAGAGAGTAATGTTAAATAATTATCGTAAGAAGCAGCCATTTTCCAAGTTTGTGAGCTGGATTGGTGGAAAGATTGCCCCACTAACATATGCACAAACACCTCTAGATCAGTCTCCATTTCTGTACAGAACTTTAGGGAAAGGAAATGTTCCTAACGTGTGACAGTTTCTGATGCTGTGCCCCAATGCAGGAGTTAGCTCCTTGTTGCCATCTGGCCTTACTTGCTCTGGGAAAGTGTCAAGACAGCATCTCATGGAAAGTCAAGTAGTGGCAGTACTCTTGTTTTGTTTATGTGACAGATGCCTATGGTGAGTTGAAGGGTCTGCCACTTCAACACATAGCCTACACAGTGTTATCTTTTTGTAATGAACAGGAGATATTGGCTTTCCATGTCCTTGCAGGAAAACGTGATGCCCACATAAATGTAATTCATTGTGATTTCTCAGCTTTCTGCTGTTGATGTTTTTTTGGATACCTTTTTATAAAAATAGTCACCCCAACACTCAGGTACGAATGAGTTCTGGTCACATAGGGCATATGGGAGTTCTGACAAAAGAGAAGTTCTGTAGTAAGCCCAAATCTAAACAGTTATTTGATGAACTGTTGCTATTATGCTGCCTTTTCACTGTTGCTGATTGTTTTCATTTGAAAAATGAAAATTTGGCTGTACAGAGTGAACTGATGATATTCACATATATGCACACAAGTGCACACTTTTTTATAAACACTTTTCGAATGCAACTATGGCCAGATCTACACCAAGCAGGATAAAACACTTTGAAAACGTTTTGAAAACTGAATATGGAGTGTGTCCCGGCCCCAACAGTTCTCAAAACTGTTATAAACCGTTTTAAAGCAGTAGTGTAGATCCTGCCTCTGATGTAGATTTAAGACAGTAATATTTGCTAATTATTACATTTTATTCTAATTGATTTGGGAGGATAATATGCCTTTTGGTGTGTGATTGTGGAGAGTTTACAAATCCCAGCATTTCACACAGGTCTTGTAATGGAACCACAGCTGAAACATTTGTATTGCTGATCATAGATAACACATTCTGACATCTCTCTAGTTTCCCCCAACAGTTATATATGTTTGGGAAGGGGGAGACATTTCTGGCAGTTTAACAAGGAAGTATTCATGTCTGCTTTTTCTAGAAGGAAAAAAATCAATATCTGAGAGTATTTAACTTCAAAACCACCAACTTTAATTATAAATATTTTTCAACTTGTTTAAAAATGAACCACAGGAATTACAAACGTTCATGTTGTATTTCATGTTTATATTACAAAAATCACTATTCCACTGTTGTTCTAATGGTATACAGTTAAAACAGAGAAACAAAAATGATTTTTACTTAATGCTAGGGTTTGTTTTTATTTTCAATTAGCAGTGACATTATTTATTTGAATATTGGAATGTCTCTAGAAAGCTCTGTTAACAGCTAGGTTCTTTTTTTAAAAAAGCAGCGGTTGGTTATGAATACTGCCTTTGATTCAGAGACCCTTAAAAGTTGCCAGTATATGTTCATATTTCCCCCCACCCTTTTGGCATGTTATTGCAGTCCTCTTACACACAAGCTGCTGCATTTCACAACTTCCTGAGTGATCTACAGAGCAGCGCTTTGTTGGTACTTTTCTTCTCCCCTTTTTTTCCTTGGGAGTAGGTGGAGACTTCTTTTGAAAGTAGCCTATGGAGGACTCCCTTCTGCTCTTAATCCTCCCAAGCCTTTTCCTTTCTTGCATTGAACCTCCCATAGACCGTGGAATTGTGTTAGAGAGTGACCTCATAGTTGCTTGCAGACCTAGAAAGAAAGGAGCGTGTTTCTTTCAGCATGGAGCAAATGCCCTGAAAGAAGTGCTTTCATGTCTCTCAGTCAGTGAGCTTACTGCTTGAGGCAGATGTGAAAAAGGTGGTTTTCTGAGAGAACAAGCAGGGAAAGAGAAGAGGAGAAAGTGGCTAGAGTTACAACTTGCAACACGCTGCCGTATCTGCGCTTGTTAGGATGTCACCATTGTTCAACTGGGTGGCAAAGGTAGGAGGAGTTTTAACTCATTTTATCTTATCTGTCTATCTAACAGATACACAGAGCTATGTTTTTACTTGGGGGGGGGGGCTGCAGAAAATGTACCACTTTAGTTGGAGAAAAATAAATCTGTAAGTGTCTCTTTAAAATACATAAACTTATTTGAAAGTGAATCCCTAACAGCATGAATTGCAGTTCTTGCTTTACAGCAGATTTGTAGGAGCGGGAAAAATGAACTTTTACAGATAAACATTACAAAGGCAGTGGAGTCTGACCATTAATTTAAATATAAC
Source organism: Anniella stebbinsi (assembly GCA_029215795.1). Taxonomy (NCBI): domain Eukaryota; kingdom Metazoa; phylum Chordata; class Lepidosauria; order Squamata; family Anniellidae; genus Anniella; species Anniella stebbinsi. The sequence continues at coordinate 149,078,225 of JARDYH010000004.1, forward strand.
GGTTCTTGTTTGTTCTGGATAATACAGCATAGGTCTCCCCTTTGTTTGGTTCAGAAATATAGTAACGTTTGTGGGGACTCGGGAATAGGAAGTTCAGGAATCTATGAACAAAAGTGGCAGCAGTTGTTTATATTTTAGCTATCTGCCTATAAGGCTTGATAGCAGCTTCTAGTGAAACTCTGTTTTCTTCCAAGCATGGGCACTGAATAATGCAGGCTGTGCTTCTTTCTGTGTGCCCGGAGGGGGGGTTCTTCTTTTTGTGTTTCCCTGAGGGATTAATAAACTGGAGACCATTTCCAGTTTGTGATTCACAATGAGTAAACGAATTTTACATGAGAGAATCCAAAATTACTTCTCCCCCACCCCTCAAAGTGCATCCTAGAATAGAACTGAAAAACTGGAACAGAAATCTTGAGCATACCTTATTTGAAGATTGTCTTATTTATCTCCTAGTACATATACATTTTACTATGGAATGTCATACCTTCAGTTATTTCCTCAATTTAAAATGGCAGTGGTTAAGTCAGTTAGTTATTGTCCAGCTCTTTACCTCCCTGTTGTATCTAGTATAAGGGGTGCATACTGTACTTAAAGTATTCTTCTTCTTCCTGGTCTTTATTCTCTGCTCAGATTTCCTGTTCTGGTTGAACTGGAAGCTCTATGCCTTGCTACTACCCAGCAAACTTTCCCTGTTTGTAACCATGCAGTGAAATTTCTACCCACTTGCATCCTTTCTGTCTGTCACATGGATTTACTTGGTTAGGTGTGGTTGTCCTGGAGAGACAGGCAAGTTTCTAAATATAATTTTAGGATTGTTTCTCTTGCCAGAAATGTATGATATAGTTTATACTACATTTTGGAATAACAAAGTGAGCGTAGAGTTTTAGCTTGGTTACCTTAACAAATTAAGCTTGCCAGAATCTAGACTGAGTAGAAGTATTGACAAAGTGGGAATAAGTAAACATATGCATATAGAGTATTTTACAGACTTCTTTATAGCTTTATCTTCATAATGCTTCTACACTGCTCCCATTGTTACAGATGCTGAACTGAAATTGAGGAACAGCAGTTTGGTGAACATCACCCATTGAGTCACTGTCCAATCAGAAATCTGAAGTCAGACTGCCCATATTCAGGTCCAAATAATGGGCCAGGCTGTTTGCCACTACTGCCAGAGAAACCCAGTTCTAAACTTTTATATTAAAGTATTACAGAAAATTAATGTACATTTCTTCAAACCCTTTTCTTCATCTTTGTTCTTTATGGTTACTGTTTTAATTTTTTTATTAATTCCAAAATTTATATTGCTGGGCATTAGCATGCTCTCTCTGGTTCACAGAAGCAAAGAATAAGATACAATATTAAAAAAACAAAATAACAATAATATACAACAACAGGAACAGGAAAATGCAGCATAAAAAGTTTCCTTTCAGCAGAGGAGAAAAAAATAAAAAATGAGAAGCTCAGAATATAAAATAGAACACAAGCCTTAAAGAGTCCAGATGTTTTTCTTTTTAAATACAAATTGTTGAAAAGCCCTGGGTGAACAGAAAAAGTCTTCATAGAGATCATAAAGAAAACAACAGGTAAGCCTCTCTGGAAGGCTATTTCATAACCAGGTATCATCACTGAGGAGGCCCCCTCCCTAGTAGGCCACTGCCTGACCTCAGTTGGTAGGAGCACATGAATGAGGCCTCTGAAGAGGCTCTTAAGTTTTGGATAGGTACAGTATATATATGCGAAGGTGATCTTTCAGGTAATAGTAATTATGGTATTAAATTATTTTAATTGTAATTCTGCTATTCATCCGCTTTGTATACAAAACAATAGTTTAAGAACATTTTAAAGCTGGAACATTTTCATAGACTGGGTTTGGAAGTCACGATAACCCATGATGGGTTAGTGTGTCATCTGTTGGGAGTTTTTTTTAACCCACGATGGCTTATTTGGCCAAAATAACCCACTCTGATAGCCCAAAGTCTGCAGAGTGAGTTATTTAAACCCATCATGGGTTGTCATTTGTGTAGTGGTCACAATCAGGTTATTTTGGTCACCTACAGAGTGGCCTGTTAAGAGCAGTTAAAACCACTGCTGCCACTCTCCTCCAGTCAGCAGATCTCTGTTTCCATGACTTGTCTAGCAAGTGATTACAATCGCAGCCTGACCCTACCCTAACCCTTCCCCCAGGAGAGTGCTCTGCAAACTCCCGAAGTGTCAAACACTGTTTTGGCTGAGTGGCGGCAGCTGCGCAATGTTGTCATTTTGCCTTGCCAGGAGATGTTGTGTATGAAATTTTGCCCATGGAGGTATAGCTGCCAACCCCATTTTTGGCCCCCCAAAAAGTGCTTTCACTTGCGTGGCTTTGTCAGTGCACAGGGTTTTCAATGGGCCTTGTGTGCATCCCTGCTAGGGAAGGCTGTGTATGCGGTTTGGTCCCAATCCTGCAAACTTCCAAAGGTTTATTTGCCCCATCCTCTTTTTGGTGCACCCAAGGTTTTCACTCCTTAGTGTGTAATCCTGTGGGTTTTTGATGGTGCATCGGGTGCCTCCTGACTAGGGGAGGATGTGTATGAAGTTTGGTCCTGATCCTGCAAATGTCCAAGGGTTTACCTGCACAACCCCATTTTTGGTGTACCCAGGGTTTTCGCTCCTGAATTGCACAGGTTTTGATGGTGCATCGTGTTCCTTCCAACTAGAGGAGGCTGTGTGTGAGTTTGGTCCCAAGCCTGCATACTTCCAGCACTTTAGAGTCACCACCTCCTTATGGGTAAGCGCTGAATTAACCTCTCCCTTCTCATTGGGATATTGTGGAAGGTTAAAACAGAATGCTGCAATGTTGTCAATGGATGAAACAGCACCACTGCTGGGGCAGGAGGACTGCAGCAGGACAGGGAACCAGGGATGACTCAGATTATAGCTTAATAAACCATGCACAGTAGCTTATTTGTCAGATCGTGGGGGGGGGGGGGGAAATGACAATAGCTTATTTTCAAAATAAGCTACTTGTGAGTAGTTTATTAACCCATCATAGCTTAAAGTGATGTCTGAACGCAGCCGTAGAAAGAACTGTTCTACATCTCATCATTAGGTCTTAAACACACATCACATACGTACTACAGGAAAGTATTCTTCCCAGTACAATGTGATATAGATTGTGATATCTGGCAATTGCTTACTCAGGTTTTTCATTGCATGTGCACTTATTAGGAAGCTGCATTAAGCCATGGCTTCCTGTAATGCATACATCCCATGTACATGCAATGAAAAAGTAAATCCACATGTACAGTAATTTGATCTGATCAAAACTACGCACGCATGTACCTATGGAAGTGCGCTGTGTATATGGAATTCTGTGTGCCTGAAGTAGTCCTTTCCATGGTTAAGGAACGATTGAGTATTCTCTTTTAAAAACAAATTTTACCAAACTGCCAATCTTTCTAAGCCAAGCTGAGTTAGTTTCTAATGATGAATTGGACAGAAAGACAAGCTTTCTGGAAACTTGTTGTTAAACCAAGCAATTGCTATGGGTCTCTTTAAAATTATTAATTTTGCCATTGATGTGAATGTTAAGTGCCTCATCAAGCAGGCATTTATACACAAAAGTAACTTTCCTTATAATCCAATAGCAATTTAAAACTATACTTGTTGTTTAGATTGTTAACACACAATTGGTGAGCGTTTAATACTCTTTCCCACTCCTAGGATGAATTCCTCCAAAGCTGAGGCTGGATAAGAGAGAACTTTGTCAGATTGCTCCCCTTTATGTAGTGAGAAGTGAGAGTATGCCATTCCTCCCTGCACATCTGGTGCACCTGTCCAGCTTCCATTGTCACTAGATGTCCACCAATGAGCATAATGTTTACTTTAATATAGCATATGCATATGAAATCAAATATATGTAGGTGCTGATCATGTGGTCCATTCATGGAATTTATTTGGGAAATCATTTGCACAATTTGGGCCTGCGCTTGTTGAGTTTCATTGGGGTGGGAGTCGAGAAGACTTGCTCTTCCTCCCTGCCATGCATAGAGGAGAGATGAGATAAAGTTTCAACTGTTTCGGCCCTTGTTTAGTTTGAGAATGAATAGCGATGAGCTTATGGCTTATGGGAGAATGAATTCATTCCCTTCTGCCAAAATTCCAGAGTGAAACGCCACATCTGAAATAGATTCTGCAATCTATTCTGGACGCATAAAGAGATGCCTAGCACAGGCGCCTCTATATGTTCTAAGAGAAGCCTTGGAACAGATAAGGTGAATTCTAGGGCAGCCTGAAGGATCTCTCTTCTGCTGCAATAGGCCTCTCATCTGTTCTGGCACACTGAGTAGTTGGTGATACCTCTTAGCTCGTTGGAGCCCCTGAAGTAGGTACAAGAAAGCCTAATGCTGTCCAGTGATGTTCCTTGGGCCATTCCAGGTCTTCACTCATTTGTTACAAGACCTCAGATGCAACAAGGTGGTGTCAATATCATCTAGAAATGGTTCTGCCCAGATGGAAAGCCCTGTTAGGAATTCTGCCTCATTCTAGGAATAAATATTGTGTTAGTATTTATTAACTTTTCCGTTTGACTGGGTACATTTTGGAAGTGTATACGATGCTTGACTCAAACAACTATTTTATGTGTGAATTTCATTTCTCTTCATTTTTGAGCTTGAGGGACTCCACAATTTACATAACAATCATATTTGCATTAGATATGCTGGTTTTACACCAGTGTTGTCTGCAGCAAACATAAAGTGTGTTGAGACCAATATGCTTCACACATTTCTGCCTTCCCAAATCACAAGAAGCTTTCATCCTTCTATCTCCTTTACCCTTCTCAGCCTATATGTTACCCTCCCTACAGTGGGCTCTTCTCCTTTAACCTCTTTGCCTTTGTTCATCTACCAGTCCGTCAAGATCAGCAATAGTCCTAGGCAGGTAGTTACAGGACCTTTTTGATACATAAGCTGAGTTTGAAAACAAGCTTAGCTACAGAAGCCAAACAATGGTTATGAATACAACAAATGTTTCTTAGTTGTCCCGTTTTCTTTCTTCTTCTTTTTTGTTAAATCTCATTTTCAGAAGTATGCTTCACAGAACCTATGTACAAAATTGTATTATTAGTAGTTCAATCTGTGAAGGAAAATAAGTATGAATTTGATTCTATTTCTCTTCTGTGTTCCCTGACTATCCTTGCCATCCCCTGAAACATTTGTTTTGCAAACATTATCTTCATCTTACAAAGGAATGTGATGTTTACTAAAGTGAAAGTTCTCCGTCATTAATAATGTGCAAAAGTCAAGAAAATGGCAAGATTTCGCTTATGGATACCAATAAATCTCATGTTTCCATTGTTCTGTATCACCATGCGTACTGCTGTTACTGTGTTAATTCCCATAGTAATTGCTGAAGAGGCTAATTAACAAAGCAAAGCTAATTGTAATATAACATAACAACCTCCACAATATTTGCAAGAGCTACATTGGGTACCATGGTAGAGACCAAAGCTCCCTTTGAAGTTGCTATTTATAGAGGTGAACTGACCTTTAAGTGACACTAGATGATAATGCTTTAAAATTATCTTTTAACAATCCTAATGTGAGAGTTGTTATTGAACACTTTGCTGCTCTAGCCTGCTCTGCATATGCAAAGGATGCTTCATCTTGTTCCCCCAGAACTAGCAGCCACAGCCTGCAAGGAAGGCCTTTAGTTGGAGCCTTCTCTATCCTTTGGCCAACTATTCAGACAGATTTAATACCTGTCCTACATTGAATACGTACCAACAAATTAGTGGGCCCTGTTCTTTGCCGCACAATTACTCTAAAGAGATCTTACATAATCAAAAGTAAAACAATCTAATTATGCTTAAAACACACAAGTAAAATGTACAGGATCCAGCTAAGAAGTATGCTATTATATGAACATTGGTTTTAGAATTGTATAAACTATCAGTGCTTGACCAGGTACAGACCAGTGAATGAAATACCTGTATTGGTTATTCTGGCTTGAGATCAGCTGACTCATTTGGGGATCAATACGAACTCAAAAGCAGCTCCTTTAAGGAATTCACTTGACTGTGTTCAGATGAGGAAAAAGAAATACATTGAAAATAGGAACATGAATTATTGAAAGAATCACTCTTAAAAGGCCCCTAAGTAGAATTTTAAAGCAAAGAAGCAGAGGGGTAGTAGGCAAGAACTATAATTGTGGGCTACCCTCAAGGATAATAATTCAAAATTCAGCACATGATTCCCAGCTAGGAAGAAGACAGCTGCACATGATTCCCAGCTAAGAAGAAGACAACTGCAGTCCTATACCACCTGAGAGTATATTCTTCTGAACTCATTTGGGCTTATTTCTGGGTAGACATGTATAGGATTGCACTGTCAGAAGGCTTTTAACATTTGTTTTTTTCATTTCCATTTTAATCTAATGGTTGTAAATCACATCCTCAGGCAACTGCCTGCTCCCTCTTTTGAAAATGAATAGATTCTTTTGAAAACAATAATAGCAATAAAATGCAACAAAGGTGTTGCATGAGCCTTTGAAATAGAACATATTACATTTGAGTAAGTAATAAGGAAAACAGTAATAGAAGTCCTTCACATGCAACAAATGTCTGCCATTGTTATTCCCGTTTTGCAAATATAGGAACACCGGGGAGATAGCTGGGACAGAAAATAAGGAGAAATTTGAGTTAGCAAGTCAAAATTTGAATCCTATATAGATCTGGAATTTAGAATGGGATGAGTTTTACGTATGGCTGCCACAGGCTGGAATGATCATGTGCAGAATCAAAAACTCTGATTTTAATATATTCTCCTTAAGAAACTCAGAAAGGCACAAGCCTTTTAAGAAGTTGCATCAACATCCTTAGAAGCTGGTAATATACTGTTGGTTGCTAGGCCTGCTTGCTATTAAATAACATCCACAGAGAAGAATTTGTAGAATCCATTTTAAGTGGGAGAACTAGCACTGAATATGGAGCCACTTCATCTGTGCCAACCTTGGAGGTGTCTTCATGGCGCCAGGTTGGTGCTGCGTCCCTTGGAAACCCCGTGGCCTCCCTCCCCTGCGGTGGTGTCGGGTAATGCCTATGCCTAGGAGGGAGCACAGGGTTTCTGGGCGTCCATCCATGGACCAGAGCCACCCCTGCCCTCTTCCTGGTGGCACTGCCTGGCCAGGCCTCTTCTGCGACTCCAGAGCAAGGCAAGGGGCTGTCTTGATGTCGTCTTGTGTGTCCTCAACTTGCTGTGGAGAAAAAAGTCAGGGTAAATCCCCGCCTTTTTTTCTCTGCAACTTCGGCGGAAAGCCCCGAGGTGGGTGTGCAATTTCCGGGGTTTCAGAGCGTTTAGACAACCCCCTTGTCATTTCTGTCATGTTCTCGTGCTACTTTTTGTGTAGAAATTATTACTGTTATCTCCTGCTTTTCTGACACACACCAAATGCTATGGAAACTACATTTACTGGAAGAATAGCTGGATAGTTATTGATCATCCTTGAAGTTCAGAAGGTTGCCGGATGTGGTCCCCTTATAAGATGAAGGCAAGGGTCTGTGCCCTTTTAAAAGTGGAGGCAACTGCTTTGGGGTAAAGCCAAGCTTTGTGTGTATAAGTTCAGTCAGTGGCAACTCCACTTAAAGGCCTCCATCACACCTAATCTCCCCCACCTGGTTTGCTTCCATGTTTTTTTTAACTTTGAGGCAAGCTTATGATCCCTTTCACCTGAATCAGGCATTGTATGATTTTAAAAAATGCTTCGGAGTCTGGGATGCAAGGTTTGGGTTTTATATTGAGGCTTGGAGCCGGCTGCTGGGAGAGATCACTTTTCCCTGCCAGGACCTGCAATCCATTCAAGCCCCCAGTTCCTTTAAAACTACACGGAGGCTTACTGCAGATTTAATGCATTTAGGAAGAATAATCCAGACTTTTAGCATTCCAGGAAAGGCTGGGGAAGAGGCAAGGTGTCAGCAGGACAGGCACGGCGTTATGTGAGTACTATGTTGCAAATCCACACACCAGGCATGGCAAGAGTGCACTACATCGCTGGTGTGATGGAAGCCAAAGGTTCTGAGTTCAAAGGCTATAAGAACCCTCCGTCTGAGACCAAGGAGAGTTGCCACTTGTCATACAAAGCACTACTGGACTTAAATGGACTGGTCTGGCTTAAAACAAGGCAGCTCCTTATAACCTTAGCTAAAGCCCCATTTGAGTTGTTCAGATATGGATACAGATATAGATAGAAACCGCCTCCCATGTGGGGGTGGGGGTGACATTCTGGTCATTATTTTCAAGTGAGGGAAGCCAACATTGTTGATTCCTTGTGAAAGTATCCTTCAGTAGAAGTCCCACGAAAAGCACCTGTTGTCGAGCATTTACAATGGACATGTGCATCCTCTCCAACACTAGGGGTGTTTCCTGTTCTAATTAGGGGACTAGATGAATACGGAAGAAGCTGCATGCACACTGAACATTAAAAAGCTGCTTCCACTAAATGGCAAAATAAGGTTACTATGTATTCCCAGGATTTTTAGAAAGCTTTTACCCTTCTTCTTACTCCAGAACCCCAAGTGTCACTGGTAAACTGGATTAGGTGGGTGCATAGTTTTACTGCTGGGACTAAATTCAAACAATGGAACACTATAACTCAGTAGGTCCACCTGTTAATTGTGCATAGAAGTTGTAGTGCCTATCAGGACCAGTTGACAAAGTTAAGAGATTTATTTAGGTTAATGAGTTAGAACCAATTTTCCAATCTCTAACTATCCTACTCCTCCTGTGGATAAAATTTTCTGAAGGACTTCAGGTACACACACGAATTTACTAATCTTACTTTGATATGCAGTAGCATGCAGCTTTTCTAGTAGCTTTAGACGTCAAATTAGAAAAGGAAATGCCTCTTGTGTTAGACCCCTTCTACAAGAATTCGGTTTGATGCCTGGTTCTCCGATTATGCGCATCTTCTTGGAAGCACTTTGTGGTTAAATGACTGTACGCAGGAGGTAATTGAGCGTACAACTGGTGGCCTTACCAGTTGTTTGAAATGCGCTTTAGAAGTAGTTAATGCGGAGAATCGCTTGTTCACATAGTCAAAATGCGCTTTAACGGCCCGCAGCAAAATAAAACTCGCTATTTAACGCGCTTTCGATAATGCGCATAATCGCATAGATAACGCACCTCAACTCCCAATTTGCACTCCGCTCATGTAGAGGTAAAATTTTTAATGAGACTTGAAAGAGCTTTAAACCTCTGGTGTAGAGGCAACCTTAGAGAGGATGCACGTGTCCCATTCTAAGTGCACGAATCTCTTTCTTAGTAACTTAGCTAAAAGGACAAAGGCTTTCATGTGGGTTGAGATAAGCCAACAGAATCCCCTAAAGTAGAACACGTCTGTTATTTGGCATACCATATGCCAAATAGCAACCTTGAGCAGCCTATCCTTTGTGGATACATAAAATAAATAATAAATACACGAAGAATGTAAAATAATATTGGGAGTTGACAATACACCTCTGCATTATTTTGCTACTGGATCTTGTGAGAAAATGGCAGCTATGTGCATCCTGGTGTTCTAGAAATGGAAAAAAAAACTCTGACCAGTGTAGGCACAGGGCCTAAGGGAGCAATCCTATGGCCATTAGACACTGTCTAGGCAGCCATAGGATTTTTTGGTTTCTCGGAACCGACATCAGAACCAGTGGCCCAACCTTGGTTCCCAGAAACTGCTCGCCCTGCTCTCTCATAGCTGTGTGCGGAGAAGGAGCACGGAGAGTCTGAAAGGGGGGCATGCCTGGGAGCCGGGAGGGGAGGAGACCACAGAAACGTCTTTATGCAGCTTTCTGCGTGCTGCGCAGCCTCTCCTCATCCCGCTCCAAAGCACCCTGGCCAGACGCTTGAAATTGATCATATAGCAAAAACTGCAGGTCAGACAGAGCATAGAGGAGAGGATCTCCTCTGTGTTCCATCTACCCTGTGTTGGATAGTTGTTAGCCTCCAAGGGTAGATGCTTGTGACTATCCCAGTAGGATTGCACTCTAAGAGGATTACATATGACTCAGACAACTTAATGCAGTATGTTCCTAACACTCTATTAGTGCATTATGAGACTAATGCACACTGCATATGAAAATGTTGCTTCCAATAAATGAAAAATAAGGTTAGCAACCTAATGCGTGTTGTTGCTCATGAACATTTAAGAGCTAGTGACAAGAAAAAGTGGCAGCAGTAACTCTGTGTTGGTAGGTTTTCTAAGTGTTAAGAGACTCTTAAAACAGTTTTCTTGAAAATTTCTGTTTTTTCTCTCTCAAATAATGAACTGTGGCCAAAGCTGTTGGATCATAATTAACTCATTGTCCAGTACTAAATAAATGTTAAGGATTTTGATAATTTGCCTGCCAAATTAATTCCATGGTGTTGGGGGAAGGGAGAGAGGGAGGGAGGAGCCAGAGAGAGAAAAAGAAAGAAGGATCAGAGAAAGAAAGAAATAGAATTTTTGCACGAGGTTTTTATCTCACACTTTTACTGGGACTTCTTTTTCTGGATACTTTTCCTTTCTCTGCTGTTTATGTTCCATTATACAGCCACTAGATGGTGGAATTGCAGAAATACACACTCTTTATATAGCGTCATTCAGGAAATGCCAAATTTCCCCTGATCTTAAAAAACAACAGGATAACGGTTATAAAGCACGGAAGAAGCCCTGGAAGATGGTGACATCATGTAAAGGACCCACAAACTAAAGTGAGTGAGCAATCACAAGCACAAAATAAAAGCTTTGTGTGGAGATGCTGAGAGAGAAAAGTGGCAGGGGGAGGTCAGAGTGTGAGGGGGAAAGAAAGAAGCCGGGGGGGGGGGGGAGAGAAAGATCAACCAGAGGTGGGGGGAGAGGAGAGGAAGGAGGGAAGGAAGGAAGGAAGGAAGGAAGGAAGATCAGCCAGAGAGACAGGAGGGAGGGAAGAAGAGCAGCTAGAGAGAGAAGGCATGAAAGAGGAGAAAGAAGTCTGAGGAAGGAAAGGGGAGCCAAAGAGATGGAACGAAGGATCGGAGACAGAGAAGGAAAGAGGACAAAGAGAAAGAAAGAAAAAGAAAAAGAAAGAAAGAAAGAAAGGAGAGAGAGAGAAGCCAGAAAGAGAATGAAAGAAAGATAGAAAGAAAGAGGAACAAGAGAGAGAGAAGAAAGAAAGAAAGAAAGAAAGAAAGAAAGAAAGAAGAGCAAGAGAGAGTGTGGGAAAAGTCAGAGTGTGTAGCCCACACATACACAGGGTGCCCATTCACGCACACACACAAATACACAACTAAGGGAGCACTTCTAACAACTTTGTGATTGGCCCTCCACCCCACCCCCCACTCCCCATAGCGGTCAATTTATGGTGGTGCCCAGGGCAGTTTTTCAAAATGCCAAATGTGCCCTTGGGCCCAAAATGTTGGAGACCCCTGTGCTAAGCCATCTGGCACTGTGCCCTCCTTTGCTTGACTAGATATCACTCACTTCCCACAATACATGGATGAATGATTTAAAACCTTGTTTCTCAAAGGAATAGCCTAAGGAGGGTAGACACTTCTCTGTTCCCAGTTGCTCTTTTGATGGGGTGCTTCTGTGGGAAGACCAGGATGAACCTGGAAGCAAAGTGTTAAACCACACTGGGTTTACCTTGTGTGTGTGTGTGTGTAAATTGGCCCAACTTAATCCAACCGTGTGTATATAGATGGATTACGTAGGGTGCAATGACACAGCCCTTTGTGTTTTCATTGGCTTCCATTTTGTAGTGCCTGTTCTTGTCAGTCTATCTGCCCTTCACATGCAACAAGAATGCGCAAGACAGAAATCGTTCTCTCTTGGGTCTTAAATTGGGGAAAGGTTTGATTTTTATGCCCTTCTAGGAAACAGACTTGGTGCAGACTTCTTCCTGTAGGTGCTCTGTACTGCTTACATCTAAGATGTTGCAATTCAGTTTGTTAGATATTGTTTCATCTGATTACCTAACAGCAGTGCGCGGTGAATGGTTAACAATAAGACATTTGCTGCACTGTTATGGCTGATGGGTGATAACCATGTTGTAAAATCTTTCAGATTTCTCCCAGTTCAGAATGTACTGGGGTAAGGGTGGGAATTGCATGATTGAATGTTCATGTTGAAAGTTTCATGTCTGAGGAAAGGTAGAATAGCAGGATTAAATGTTTTAGCCTAGCCTTCTTCCTGACATGAAAGTTTCCTATGTGCAACGAGAGCTGCGTGGTGGTGTTCTAGCACTGGAGGAGCATCCAAACATACATTCTGTGTAAATTGGCCTACTAACACACTGCAGTTGCAGGGAAGGAAGATGAGGGCAGACTGTATTAAACAAGAGCAAATCTTCCTAGTTGCTAAGACGACTGAGCAAGCTGTTCCCAGGGCAGGATCTACACTACTGCTTTAAAACGTTTTATAACAGTAGTGACAACTGTTGGGGCCCAGCACACGCGCCATATACAGTTTTTAAAACGTTTTCAAAGTGTCGTATCCTGCTTGGAGTAGATCTGGCCCAGAAGTGTTCTTTGGCGACAGGATGATCAGCTAGGGCATTCTTGCCTGTTAGTATAAGGAGGCTTATTTCCTTGTTCGTGTGGCCAGTCTACCTGTGGCTCCATCTTTGGCCAATGCTGGTAGTGGGGCACCTCTTGAATTATTGTCGAATACTCCCAACCCGTTCCAGGCCACCAATTCAAAACCCTCTATATGCCTGAATCCTGATAGGTTATCAGTGCCTTGATCAGGAACTTCTTAGTATTAAGCTGACTCTCCAAATCATATCTCCTAATATATTGTGCATAGAGTAACTAGTAGTAGTAGTAGTTATGTGCCTTCAAGTCGACTTTGACTTATTGCAGCACTATGAATCAGCAACCTCCAGTTGCATCTGTTGTAAACCACTCTGTTTAGATCTTGTAACTTCATGTCCGTATCTTCCTTCATGGAGTCAACCCATCTCCTGGAGTAAATAGCAAGCAGTAAGTTTGTAATAGCTACATGAAATTTGCACCTCCCCCCACTCAGCTTCTAATAAAAACAAATGTAGCTCTCTAGAGAAAATGTCCTGTGTGACGTATTAGACTGCTGACCTGTGTCAGCAGGCCCCCTCATAAAAATGGCAGTATAAAAGTATCACATGAAATATATTTAGGGGTATCTAGATCTTAGTAAATTTCACATTGTTTTCAGAATACAGTCACGAAAGAACTCTCTTGTCTCAAAAAGCAAAAAAGATGCACAAACATATAAAGCATTTTGAAATGAAGAAGGGCCAGGGATGTTTACCCACCTTTCGATTTCGCAAAGTTTAGCAGTTAACTTAAAGTAATGTGGGCGGGCACACCACATGGATAAACTAAAGTCATGGCTATGTTCTTGAACTGTGTTTTAAACATGAAAGCAAAAAGATTGCTTATATCTTGAGAGTTTTAAAACATGAATCAAGTTGTGCAGTTTTGTTCTATTTTTGTCCTGTTACAACAGATTATACACTGTAGGATAAGAACGCAATTCATTTTAGAAAGAATGGCAATTGGTTTTTTTTATTATTATTATTTTCTGTCCATGTGAGTAAGTGTAGAAGATACGTTTTTCTGGTATAAATATCAGCAGTAATATGGAACATGTTGAAATATCAGATGTTCAGTAGTACTGAGCAGTTTTATTTCAGGTACAATTGATGATGGCCCAGAGCTTACTTCTGAGTAAACACGTATAGAACTGACTTTTAATAGTGTGGTCACTCAGAAGCTTTTTTAAAGTCTAAAACGGCAAACTAGAAAGAAGTGCTCTGCAACCCTATGCTTCTGAAGTCTTACTTCTGTTTACTCAGAAATAAGTCTCTGTTCAATGGGGTTTACTCAAAAGTAAGCATGCATTGGATTTTAGTATGATTTGGATGTAAATGCAGTTGAAATGAATGGGATTTACCCTTGAGTAAGGGAACCAGCAGATCTCTATTTTATGAACTGGAGATGCACAGTTTCGCATGATCAAAGTAAAGGAAAACCGATCCTTCACAAATGGAAAAGGGTTTAAGGGGGTGATTAAAAAATTCCCCAAAAATCAAGGGATGAACCGATCTGATTCAAACTTGGCATGCCGAAAGCTCTACTTAAGAGCTCTCAAAGTCCCAGGTTTCATCTCTTTGTCTTTAAAAATGAGGGAGCTGCAGACACAGAGGGTGGGGTTGGAGCAATAAAAAGCCCATTCATTTGAACATTCAACACAGTGTGCTGGAGGAGGAGGACTGCCCCACCCTCCCCTTTCGTCAGCAAGACTCCATTCAAACCACACGCCCCCAACAAAGGAAAAAGCGAGGGGACAGCACTAAACCGAGGCTTAAGGGTGCATTAAAGTTGCTTGGGGAAAATAATCCAGATTTTCCCAGCACCAAAATAATATGCAGAACAGAGGAAAAGAGGCGAAATGGGTGCAGGACAGGGACAACATCATGTGAGTCTCACACTGCAAAACCAGATACCAGGCGTGGTGAGAGTGAGTTAAACTGCTAGTGTGATGCAGCTCTAAATCTCAGGGTTGAATGATATGTGATGGTGCTCTACTTATATTCAAAAGGAGGGATATGATTTTAATAGTGAGGAGGGGAGTCCCTCTCCTCAAGTGTTTTTGTCCTAGACAAGCTCACTTTCAATATTAGAGGACGTGTTTGGGGATGGCAACAACAGACTGCAGGGAAGCAAGGCATGAAGGGAAGGATTTGATACCCTCGCCAATATGCCCCTTTTGCTGTTAAAATCAGAGCCCCCTGGCCCTTCTCATTCTGCAAAATGGGTTTAAACTCATCACATCTATGTGCTCAGATTCATGTGACATGCCATGTAGAAAGCTTCATGCCTGATCATCATGTGAGTGTCATATATATGCCCCACCACAGCAGTGTGTTCACTGTTTGTTTATTTGTTTGTTGATTGATTGATTGATTGATTGTACCAGACCTATGACTTGTACGGGAAGTGGAAATAGATTGGCTTTGAGTGTCACTTGATTCCCAGAAGATCTTGAGAAGTTGTGTAAGTGTCCCAGTTTGAACTGCCTTTAGTTGCCCTCCTCTGACCAGCCACTCTGCTGGAGCAGAGAACTAAAAACCAGTCTGCAGGACTCCAGTTTGAGGAACCGAATAAGCTGCCCAGTAGTTCTCTCCTTGGAAACTAACCATGTTTTTGTTTCTCTGACACAGAAAACTTTGTTTTGTAATGGACATGAGCAGTTTCTTTTCTACTTATAAATACTTTCTATTTATTTAAAAAATACAACACACTTTATATTTTAACAGACAGAACTAGCCAAATAAAAGCTGTTATAATTATGAATTCTACAGCTGTGAATTAGTGCCTTTTTTCCACAACAGCAAATATTTACTAGTATAAATTTTGAAACAGTTATTTGCAGATCTAAATGGGTGGTTATGAGACCAAACTGTTTAAATACACATGTGAAATGGGCAATTATGTATTTAGATTTACCTGAACCCACAGTTATTTGCAGGAGCAAAAAAACAAAAACAAGAAAACGAGTAAAAAAAAGCAATAGAATTGTACCTCCTAATTTTAGGGGTGAGGTGGGGGGAAAGTTCTTTGCAAAGAAAACAAATATTCTAACTTTGGATATTTGTGAAAAATAAAATATTAATAAGTATTTTCCTGTGTGTATTTTAAGGCAAGATTATTTTATTATTATCCGGAACAGTTGATAGAAAGGGATATGTGTTTCTTTTAACATTAGTGGAATTCTTAGTAACATCTCTGTGTTGATGACATTTAAGTGTGTGTGTGTGTTTTAGTTTTGATGTGATTTTACCTCTTTAACTGTGTGAAATTATTTGTGTTGAATATTTTTCCTGCGCTGTTTTTTTTGGGGGGGGGGGGTATTTACGATTTTAATGCTGATTTTGATAGTACTATTTATTATTATTTTCATCTGTTTTGCATTTGTATGTTGCCTAGAGAATTTATTGATGCGCCTAACAAATATCATAAATACATACATAGGAAGCTAATTTACAGTGTCTGTCAAGACAGATGTCTTAGGCATGGATTCAGGTTTTGTGAGCCTCTGCAAGTCAAGGGGCCAAAAGTAGACTTGGTGGCTTTCAGTGAAGTTAGCACTTGACCATTCTAGGTAGAAAGCAGGCAGATTGATGAATAGAGCCTCTGCCCACTTTTGTATCTGGTCAAGAGGGCAGGGCTCCTGTAACGTAAACTGTTGGGTTGTGATGAAGAGGGAATTTCACCAGGTGCTGCATGCATACAAATGACACCTGCTGAAATTCCCTTTTCTATGCAGATGTTAAAGATACAGGAGCCCTGTCCTCCTTTCCATATGGTTACCCTAGGGAGGGGAAAACGGCGAGCCAAAGGGGTAGAGGGGAGAGAAATAATAATAATAATAATAATAATAATAATAATAATAATAAATTTATTTATTTCTTACCCGCCTTTCCCTCTGGATCGAGGCGGGGAACAACATCAAATACAAATACATAAAACTGATTAAAAACATATAAAACTAATACATTATTAAAATAACAATAAAACTTTTCAAATTCAGCTAGGTAGGCCTGCTGGAAGAGATCAGTCTTTATGGCTTTATTAAAGTCAAAAAGATTGTTAAGTTGACAAATCTCTTCCGGCAAGCCATTCCACAGTCTGGGAGCGGCAGAAGAGAAGGTCCTCTGGGTAACGGTTGTCAGCCTAGTTTTGGCTAACTGAAGTGAATTCTTCCCAGAGGACCTGAGTGTGCGGGGCGGATTGTATGGGGGAAGGTGATCCCGCAGGTAACCAGGATCCAAACCCTGTAGGGCTTTAAAGGTAATGACCAACACTTTGTACTTTGCCCGGAAACTAATTGGCAGACAGTGAAGTGATTTTAAAGTTGGTGTGATATGGTCACCCCTAGGTGTACAGGTGACCAGCCTGGCTGCCATATTTTGAACTAGTTGAAGTTTCTGGACTAGGTACAAAAGTAGTTCTATGTACAGCGCATTGCAGAAGTCGAGCCTCGAAGTTACCAGCGCGTGCACTACCATCTTTAGGTCTTCCAACTCTAGGAAGGGGCGCAGCAAGGCTAGAGGCTAGACAAGAAGATAAAGAAGACTGCCCTAATATTTTTCCAGCTGTTTTCTTCAAACATTTTTTTAAATTAGGGAGGGAGGGGAGAGCTGTTGTGGGTGCTGTTAGAGGACCCCGCGGAATTTAGAACGATATCTTCAGTTCATTGGCAGAAGGCCAATGTACTTTCCTCCTTTCCTCCTATCTTCTGTTTGCTATTTGAAAATTAGCCATCAAATTCTATTCTGTAATAAAAGCATAAATGATTGGTAGAAACTCAGCTTCAAGTAACTGAATAAAATGGTTTTGGATAGCAGTAACACTCTGAAGCTTTGCCCGGACAGGATAAACACTAGATGCTATTGCCATTGTATGGTAATTATGGGTAAAGATATCTTCATGCCAGTTTCTTTTGCAGTACTTTTATTAATTATATAGAGCCTTCAATGTATGTTGCACTTTAGAAAGTACAAGAGAATATTTTCTGTTCTTACTTGTCTGCTTTTTAAGGAACCTTCTTCATATTAGTTCAAAGTGCAGCCAAACTATATGTTGGCCATCTGAGTCATGCACCATGCTCAGAGAATGAAGTAATTCTTCCTGTCTCATTTTTAGATCATTCTTGCTTCCTTATTACAGTCCTTTGTGTGATGTTATTGAGATACGTCTGTTATCCGTGAAATGACCTTACTGAATCTTTTCTATTACCGTTAAGGATGAAACTTGCTTCTGCTTTTTTAAAAAAGTCGATAAATTCACATACTAAGTCAGAGAGTTTTACTTTTGTCTCTGGGCTACCATATATCTACTTATGTACAGAGGTGGCTCTCTGAGAGCAGAATCATTATATTTTATTCTTTAATGATTGTTTCATCATGAGCAATTATGTATTTTTTCATTGCAAAATTTGGTTAAACCTAATGCCTTTTATGAGAAGAGGAGCAGATCTGCAAAAATGCTTTCTTTTTGTTGTATACAGTAATGCTATCATGCCTTGAATCCAGAAACATTCAGAAGCAGGAAACTTGGCCCAGTTCTAATTTTACTTTTATAGTGTGGGTGGTGCTTCCACCTGGCTTGATCCCTTGCATGTCAGTAACATGTCTAAACCAGAAACAAGAGGGTAGTTGAAAAAAACTTCCCATACCACCATGGCCCCTTTTTAGGGTGCAGGAGCCTAGCATGGGAAGCAATGCTGTACTGCCCTCCCATATGGTTCTTGTTTACATGTGTCAGTGGAGAGACAGTACTACTGTCTGCTATACCCCAAAAATAGTGCTTGAATTTACCTTTTGTGTGCAAAAAAATAAAATATTTGCACTTTCTAAGCTGAGTTTACTTTCTCCCCAAAGATGATTGCCTTAGCTCATAACTGCCTGAAACTCCTTTCATATGCACTCATGTGTACACATACATACTCTGGTCAGGATTTAAATATATTGTGTCTTGTGCAGACGTAGGGCAGTTTTAGGTATGCACAAAACCTGATTAGCTGATTTTCTTCACATGGCCACAGCCCTTTTGCATCAGCCCGACTGGTGCTCAAGAGCGTCCCCTGACCAGGAGGATGGGACTGCAGAGGAATAGTGCACAAGAAATGTGTGTGTGTGTGTGTGTGTGTGTGTGTGTGTGTATTTATCTAATACTGTGCATAGCCCTTTGGAGCCTAGCCTGTTTTCCAGGACAAGTTCAGGCACAAGTGTTGGTTTCTCTTTAATTCATCAGTCAAGACCGATGTCTAGCTGCTGAACTTGTGATCTAACTTCATTGAAAATCATTGTATTTAATGTGACATGAAAGTTCTCTCTGTAGTATTAGGTATGTGATAGCAAGTTCCACACATATATCATCTCTTGATGCAGAGATGATCAAACATCTGTGTGTATCCAGGCCCCAACATCCGAGTGTATCCAGGCCCCAAAGTTAATTTGTTCAGAGGTTTCTCAGAATTAGGACCGATTCACAGTCACGCATTACTTTCTGTCCCTTTTTTAAAAAAATCCCCGTTTTCTTCTTAATGATTGAGCTCTGATATTATCATCATTTTCTTGCAGGTGCCTGAGATTATAAGCACCATCAGACAAGCTGGGAAGATTGCACGTCAGGAAGAGTTTCAGAGTAACCTTTCAGATGTTGAAGATCCTTTCAGCAAAAAATTTGAGGTGCTATTCTGTGGCCGAGTGACGGTAGCACACAAGAATGCACCTCCAGCACTCATAGATGAATGTATTGAAAAATTTAATGATGTTAGTTATACCAAAAACTTGGACTCCGGTTCATTTTCCCAACAGCATGAAACTGCCAACCACTCTGGAGTATTTTCCATAAGTGATAAATTCCGATCTGTCTTCCAACCTTTGGTTAATGAAGAACAGGAAAAAAGGCTGATGAGGAAATCCTATTCTCAGCCTGGACTGCGTTCGTTTTCTTTCAAGAAAGATTTGCAAACCGGGAACCTGAGGAGTAACAGCTTTGCCAGATCCTTTGATGACGATGTGGTTTCTCTGAATTTAAAAAGTCGATTTATCCATGGACAAAATGTGCAGCCTACAGATATTGCAGGGAACCGGATTATGTTATTCACGGTAAAACACCATTTTGTTTGCCAACATCTCTGAATGCTGGATAACAAGTTTATATAAACAGATATCCAAAGTTTTGGGGTATTTACTGCAATTAATTAAGTTCAGTGTTTGTTTGTGTATGTCAGTGTAGGGAGCGATGGGATGCTTTGTGTTTAGTATATAAATTTTTATTACAGCCTATTGGCAAGTAGTGCATAATTTAAAAATACATAATAAAGGACTAGTATTAAAACACTTGAAATAGGAAACATTGGTGAGCGGAACATAGGGCTCACCCCTTAAAAAGTAAAATACATTACAATAAATATATGAGTAAACAACAGTGCGAGGCTTTTCACCTACTTAATACTAGACAGATTAAAATGCCCAGAGGTTTACTATTTATGGTGAGTTGGCATAAGGACCCATAAGATGTTATACAACCATTAGGGCTCTGCAGCCAATTGCGCAATGGAGGAACTTGGCTACTTGCAGGGTCATATACTTGTTTGAGCCCTGCAGGAGGATAGTATAAAATAGACTTGCACAACTTGTGAGCCTTTAGGTTGAACAACTCCTAAGTCAGCCATTATTGTGTCCTGCAACATGCTTGACACCACCCTCACCAGTTTTTTTTTCTTTCTGCAGTCCCAGGCAGCAAAAACAGGAGGCTTAGGAAGCTCAAGGGCAGTTGTCCTCTTTCATGTCCTGACCAGGCACTCTGGATTGTTGAGGGAGAAACAACCCAGACTTTTAACCCAACAACAAACCATGGATTAAAATTCTGGGTTGTTTCCCTAATATCCTGGCTTATTCTGAAGCTGTTAGCTATAGCTTTCCAGTTCAGACAAACTAGGAACCTATAATTAATTGAAGAACTCCTCATTTGTTTGCTCCTGCCATGTAAGGAGGAGTGAAGGAGCTGTGTGTGTGCCCCCCCCCCCGTTTCTTCATAGCTGCATTTATTAACCAGGGATTTAATTGAATCAGCTAGAGAACCAGTACAGAAAAAAAGTTTTGCCCTGGTGCTCCTTCATTTTTTGGTAAATGGGTCAAGAAATTTGAAGGCAGATTGTTTTTTTTTATTTTTGTCCTGTTATCCTTTTAAAATAGTTTAATTTGGAAAAAATGTGAATATATGAAAAATGTGAATAAGCTACTACAAATAGAAATGTTCGCCTGAGAACAGGTACAAATATACACGCAATTCTGCATCCAGTTACTCTTGAGGCCCATTTTATTTCAATGGCTGTGATGTACAAATATCAGCCAATGACTTGTTGGTGGCTAGAAAGGCTGCTTCATGTGGCAAACTACTTGCATGCCGCTGCATATCAAATCCTCCCACCATCACGACTCATTATTTATTTTGCAGTGGCGTGGGGATAGTGTGTTTGAAATGTGATCAGCATAGGCCCACACTACACATTACACAGAAGATGCGTGATTAGCTCTCCCATTATATTTTTATTTTCAAAATCTGGAAACAGATGCAAGGGGACTCAAATTGGTTCAGGGAGGGAGTGTTGTGGGAGAAAAGGTTAAGCCTTTCCCTTTGCGCAGTTTCATCAATCAGCTTTTTTTCTGCCCAGCTGCTTTTCACCTATCTGGAGGAAAAGGATAGACAGATCCTGTCCATGTTTATTCAAAATAATTCCCACTTGGTTCAAATGAGATGATTTCCTAGTATAAGTGCTTAGGGTTGCAGCTGGCATATTTTATACATGCTGTTGCTGTTGATCTTGTAGATCCATTAAATGCACCTATTTAGCACCACTCCTTCCCATCATTGGCATGTTTCTTGTTCTTTAAGGAAATGGATATGACGCAATAAAGAAATGTACTTCTGAAATTGTACTTCCCCTCACCAGTGAACGACTGCAGCTTGTCCCCACACAGAAATAAGCACTAGAGCAAATAGCAAATAGCAAATAGCAAGACTTGGCACCTCTCATTTTAGAAAATAAACATCTCTTTACATTTTCTACAAAAACACTGAAAGCTTATACGTTTACAATGGCACTCCTATTCACATCCTAGAACTTATGCTGTTGTTCTGTACCAGATCATGGGCCATTTGAGTTCACCTGAAGAATGAAGTAAGGCGGGACAGGGCCTTTTTGGTAGTGGCACAACCCTACTTAGACAAATTTGTGTGGTGCCGTTCCTATGCCCTGTTTGGTGCCAGGTAAAGATTTCTCTATTAATCCAGGCCTTTTAAATAACTTACATAGTTTGGGCATCTCGGTTTTACAATCTGTGCTTTAAATTTTGGGATGCTGTGTTTTGATTTGTGGTTGTATTTTTTTTTTGGCGTTGAATTTATGGTTTTATGTTCTATTTTATATATTTACATTGTTTCCATGTTGTTGTTTTATTGTAAGCCGCCCCCAAAACTTGGTCATAGGGCAGCATATAAATGTAAATAAAAGACAATAAATAAAATAAAATAGATTCCCTACTGGATCCATCACGTATGAACTGTTTGCTATATGGAGCAGCTTCAACCTGATGATAAGAGTTAAAGCCCAACAACACCTGAGGGGTGGGGGAGCAAAGCTTGCTGACTCCTGTGCTAGATTATATTGATCAGTCACTAATAAGCTTCAAACACACGCAGGAAGGCACTCTAAGGTTACTCTGGCATGCCGGGTAACTTAAGAAATGAAATAACAGCATTGCATTATTGGTCAGTATGCATGCTGTAACTGTTATCTGCAGGGCAGCAAATTATCTGATGTGCATGTGGAACTTCCCTTTTCACTTCAGTGGTAGGTACACACCACAGAGAGGTAAGTATTCAGAACTTCTTCACCCATTTGAAGTGACTAAAGAATGGTTGTTCAGGAGCTCCCCTATGTACATTGCATCTTTAGGGAAAGGGACCATAACTCAGTGGTAAAGCACATGCTTTGTATGCTGAAACTAACATCTCCAGTTAAAAGGGTCAGGTAGCTCATGATTGCCCCGAGACAACAGAGAGCTGCTGCTACACCGAATAGACATTGCTGAGCAAGATGCAAAATAGTCTGACCAGGTGTAAAGCAACTTCATATCTTCCCTGTATGTAAGGGTGGGCTGGATTGGGCTAAATTCCTAATATGCAGTATTGTAATATATGGTTGTTAAAGTTAATTTAATCACTGTTTAAATGTGGTCTCTTTCCTGTAGATAAGATACTCAGTTTAGTGTATTCACAATGCATGAAAATCAGTAGCAAAATGTAAGTCATACTTTGTGCTGTGGCTCCTTTCTCATGCAAAATGTGTACTATACACAATCTCAAAATGCAAAGCATAATAAAATAATAATAATAATAATAATAATAATAATAATAATAATTTGTCTGTAAACTATTTTGAAGGGCTATTGCATAATATTACCTTATTCTTTTCAGATTGGCCAGTCTGAAGTTTATATCATCAGTCCTGACACCAAAAGAGTAGTTATTGAGAAAAGCTTTAAGGAAATTTCTTTTTGCTCTCAGGTACCTAAATTATGATTTCTTTATTTTTATTTCTTTATTTGATTGATTTATATGTCATTTATAAAAAAAAAAATATGAAAGCCGTTTTCTTTCTTGACTGACTTATATTTGCTGGTTTCCACACTAATTTCTCTGTTTGCAGATATGCACCAAAATCCAGTTCCTTATGTGGGCAATTTAATTACATAGTTGCTTTATTATGATTTTGGATTGGGTTTTTTAATTGTTCACAAATAATAAGCAGTTTATGTCCACAAATGTTTTCTAATTTTTCTAAATAGTACAATTAACAGTAATGATAAACAGCACAAAATGACCCTTTTAAGTGTTTCTAGAATTAGAATAAGTTGGTTTTGTTTCCAGTAGCTCAGAATTTTGTAAGTAACGTAATAATTTTGCAAGTTAAGCACGCTACTTCACATATTAAACAGACAACAAAGTTATTTGCATTTTTCTTGGAATCCCAGCCTAGGTCTGCAAACCAAACAGATTATTATTTATATTTATTTATTACATTTGTATACAGCCCCATAGCCGAAGCTCTCTGGGTGGTTTACATAGGACATGCCGCATTTATATAAAGTATTAATTTTACTAATAAGCTGATACTGACATGATCCTGGCTTACTTTCCTGGTTTATTAACCAACGTTAAGCACTAATTTCTTTGGTTTAGACATAATAGATAACTTTGGCTTAATAAAAGTTATTAAGGGTCTAAGTGCTGAAGCTCGTGTGTGGTGGAAGGAGAGGAGGAACAAGGGAGAAGTGTGTGGCCTTGGGGCTTGGCCACAACTTCATAAACAATGGTTTATGAAGCCTTGAGTAACATCCAAATGCAGCGAATTTGTGATAGGGGAGGGAAAAAGCTAAAATTTGAGAGTAATACGTTTTTTGACAGCTAAGCTTTTAAAAAATGCTACCTCTCATTCAAGCAAACCCATTTTCTTATTGCTTGAGCAATTGCAGCTAAGAGTGGATTCCAGAAATCATTGCGCCCTCATTTCATTGTGACTACTGCAGTTAATATATGGCAGGATCACTGTGCAACTAGTATTTCTGTGAAAAGTCCAATGTTCAATAAACTTCATATTATTTCAGCAAGCTAGATTTTTTTTTATGGTTCGTCCAAAGCATGAAGTCAGACAACCAAGTTCGCTAGGAATCCCAGTACATTATGGAGGAAATTTGATTGTTATAAAAGGGACCTTGAAATGAGTTATCATTCACAGAAATTTCCTCTTGAAAGGAAATTGTCAGACATTAGACTTAGAGGTAACTTCCTTGAGCCCTCTTCCTTTGTCAGCAACCCCCCCCCCCGAGTCATCACTTAGCAACCTGCCCTTAAGGTCAAATTCTATCTTTCTCGGACCAAGACAAATTTAATTACTTTACTCCCTCTCCCAGTCATTTTAATTGCTTAATTAGTGGCACAACCAATGGAAGAAAATAGTACACATGCTGCTATTTACTGTCTTAGGAGAGAGGAGGGCATATGCTACCACTCTGAATCCTTCCTTGCAGGACAGCGACAGAATCTGTTTTTCTGTGGAGATTGTTGACAATGACTCCTTACTCTGCTTAAGGCTGCGGCATGGAAAAATATGTTTTGCTTCCTGCTTTGAAGAGTCATGAATTAAAACTGTTCTCCCCCACAAAAAAATATTTGTGCTGAAACACACTTGTGTGCTTTGTAAAAAATATGGGACAATCACTATCAAACCTCAAGAAACACAAACTTAATTGATATTAAAATGGAAAAATGTGTGAAATTCAGGCTTATGAAACTAACTCCTCGTGAATATTGTTCATTCCTCAACAATTGTGCTGCACTTTTGACTGTTTTCTCTATGTTCCAATATTACATGTAAACACTATATGTGTCCCGCATCTCATTGTTGCCTTGGGCTTATTCATCCTTGGCACATACCCATACTGTTACCTTTTCCAAGTTGGAGACTCTTCATTTTCTAAGATATGTTTTATTGGGTTACTGGGTGTCTTGGAATAAAAACAATGCTCTGGTTGACCAAGCTTCCAGGAATGCAATACATCTTTGAGTTAGACACACAGGAATATCATTTACCCCATCGTTAAATCTGAACTGATGGTACAGTTGCTTTTTGTTGACTGCATCCTTCAAGAGCTAGTTATCCTAACTGAGTTAAGAATTGGGCATGGAATTTATACCAGCACTTGCTGAAGGGGGAGGTCCCACCAGAGAGTGTGCCTTGCAGTGTTCACCTCTGAGTTGAATAAGTGCTGCTCAACAGGCCCATAGATGGGATAGGAGGGGCACTACGGAGGCCTGCCCCCCTAAATTTTCTTTGCTCTCCCTAGGTCCCCTCTACAAGATTTCAGTTTGACCCCCGATTGGCTGATCATGCGCATCTTCTCCCAATTGCTTTTTAGGCAGTGAAGCGCATTACCAGTTGTATGAAACGCGCTTTAAAATTATTTACGTACGCAGCATCGCTTGTTTACATGGTCATAAGGTGCTTTAACTCCCGCGGTAAATTAAAATTCGCTATTTGACGCGCATTCGATAATGCACATAATCGGACAGAAAAAGCGCCTCAACCCCCGATTTGTGCTCCGTTCATGTGGAGGTGAAATCGGTAATGCGCTTTGAAAGAGCTTTACATCGCTCTTGTAGAGGCACCCCTAAATTCTTTTAAAAACAATTAAAATATACTTCATGATTTTGTCGGTTAAAGGCCTGCAAACCAGATTAACTGCCCCACCTACTTCCCCCCCCCCCCCCACATCACTTAGGCTGGTTACAGGCCTACTGTTCAAACATTTAAATGTTTCTGCAAGTCCAGCCACATGAATGGCACCATGAGGGCCTAGCTTTATTTATGTTTGAGGATATTATGTGCTTCATGTTTTTAAAACAAATTGGCTGACTTTTTTTTTAATACCTTGGGAACTAATATGACTTGGCTGCTGACAGAAGGATTTTTTTTGCATAAACTAAATGAAAATTTAAGGACAGGTGCTTGAAATGTCATCTAGTACGTGGCACGCTATTAGTATAGCAAAAATAAAATGTGAAGATTCTGCAAGAAATGAATAGTTTTTCCCCCTCTCTGGAGATAATGAACTCTATAACGAATGCAGTATTGAGGCTCTAGACTTCTGTGTTGATTACAAACACAAAATTCCCAAATCAGATTGAAAGAAATGGTCTAAGAGCCATTGTGGCATAGTGGATAAGAGTGCTGGATTTGACTGTGAAGTTCCCTGTTTTACCATAGGCTGAGAATTAATATCTGGCCCAACTTGTTTAATCAGGTTGTTGTGGAAAATGAAATAGGAGAGGGTACATTTGCATGTATTGCATCCTTGTGCTCCTTGAAGTCAAAGGTGGGGTAAACAATATAGTCAACATACAAAGGACAATTTTAGCACTGATCATTAATTAAATAACCACCCCAACATTATTTAATTCATAGCAAGGTATCTTTGGATATTAACACAGAAGAGAAGTGTGGAGTGGGTGGGATGTCCCTAACTTAATTTGGGCTGAGCTTAATACATATGCAGCTCCCATGTACTATGTACAGACCCCAAGCCTCCACTCTAGCTGCAGCTTTGTAGAATTTCCCCCTTAATGTGCACATTTTAAAAAAAGAAGTAAATAGCAACCACAGGGAAGCCTAAGCAGCTTTGTGACTATGGGATGTGGGAAGGGGAATTTTACTCTTTCTGTCCTGGCCACTGACAAAAATAACCTCTTCCAACCTGCTATTTGCATTGGTTGGGAGAAGTCATTTTGGTCAGGACTATGGCAAGGACAGAAAGAGCTCAATTCTCCTTTCCAATCCATGCTCCCACAGACACAAGACTGCCCAGGTGCATGTTAATTGCTTTAATGCAATTAATGTAATGGCTAGTTTGACCCAGAGAGAGAAGACTAGGAAATGTAGGCAAGGGTGTGGACACTTTCTAAAATCAACTCCCAGTGTTTCACTGATGTGGCAGTCTCTTCAATAGATTCATTTTGTTTGTTGTAATTAATTGCAACAAAAATGAGCTGACTAATTACAAGTCCATAGCCAGTCTTGGTGAACTTTTAATATATTGTTTTTGTTGCAGGGAATTAGACACGTGGATCACTTTGGATTTATCTGCAGAGAACCTTCAGAAAACAGAGGCTTCCATTTTGTCTGTTATGTGTTTCAGTGTACAGATGAAACCCTGGTAAGAGCCTTTTTTTAAAAAAGTAAATAAAAAGAGTTAGCTTAGCAAGTGGTTACATGAAATAACCACAAAAAAAAATTACAAGCCCAGTCACCTGCACGAAGTATAGGTACCATAAAGCGGCTTGAGAAATGGGGTCTGGTTCTTAGAATAGCAAAGAGAAGTAAGTTACAGTCCCATATTTTGATAATTTAATAATATAAACATTGTTCCTAATGCTAAAAGCTGACTTCATTTGTGTGTGAGTGTGCGTGTGTGTGTGTTTTAATGAAGTTTAAGCCAATCTATATGACTGGGTAAATGGTAAACACTGAATCTGCAACAAAGGGATTTTCTAATTTGCTTCATCACCCTCCCATCACCTGGCATGCTTCACGGAGACCTGGCTGGGAGATGACAGTGGCCCGACATGGGCTCAGGCTCTCCCAGCTGGGTACTGTGTTAGTGAGCAGGTGAGGGAAAGTGGGCGGGGGGGGCGGAGTAGCTGTGGTCTACAAAAACCATCTTAACCTGACCAGACATCCTGTCCGGCAACTGAATCACATCGAGTGTGTGTACCTGAGTCTGAAGACCAGGGATAGACTAGGGATTCTGTTAGTGTACCGGCCACCTCACTGCCTATCAGACTCCCTGGCCGAGCTCACGGAACTGGTCTCGGAGCTGGTGTTGGATTCGCCCAGGCTTTTGGTCCTGGGTGACTTCAACATCCCATTCGAGGCCGGTTTGTCAGGTGGAGCTCGGGAGTTCATGGCATCCATGACAAATATGGGCCTATCCCAATTGGTCTCTGGACCTACACATTCAGCAGGTCACACCCTCGATGCTGTTTTCAGTTCCGAACAGACGGATCTGTGGGCGGAGGTATTGAATACCTCCGAATTGTCATGGACAGACCATTTTCTGGTCAGGGCTAGTATCACGGCTATCACCCGCCCCTGCAGGGGTGGCGGACCTATTAAGATGGTCCGCCCTCGAAGGCTGATGGATCCTTCTGGATTCCAGAAAGCCTTGGAGGGTTCTATGGCTGGTATCATAGACGATCCTGTAGAAGCCCTGGTCAATAGATGGAATCAAGACCTAACTAGGGCTATCGACACGATCGCCCCCAAACGTCCTCTCCGGCCCGCTTCTAATAGGGCGCCCTGGTATACAGAAGACCTCAGGGAGTTGAAGCGGAAAGGACGACGACTGGAGCGCCGATGGTGGAAAACTCGACTTATATCCGACAAGACACGACATAGAAAACATCTTTGTTCCTATGGGGTGACAGTATGTGCAGCGAAGAAAGCTTTCTTCTCTGCGTGCATTGCGTCTGCAAATTCACGTCCAGCAGAACTGTTCAGGGTGGTGAGGGGACTAACCCAGGCACCTTCTCCCCTGAATCCGATTTTAGAGCCTTTGGTAGTTCGCTGTGATGCTTTTAACGATCATTTCTCAGATAAAATCTCTCGGATAAGAGCTGACTTAGATGCCATTGTTATAGCAGAGGCTGACAGTGGAGTGTCCAGCGACTCCGTGAGTAGGATTACACTGGATCAGTTTCAGTTGGTGAGTACCGAGGATGTGGACAAGGTACTTGGATGTGTGAGGAGGACGACTTGCCCTCTCGATCCCTGTCCTTCTTGGCTGGTCGTCCAGGGAGGAGATGCAGTTAGATCCTATTTACAACATATCATTAATGCATCTCTTAGGGAGGGGAGTTTTCCATCATGTTTAAAAGAGGCAGTGGTAAGGCCGCTTCTAAAAAAGCCCTCCCTGGATTCCCTGGACTTTAATAACTACAGGCCAGTATCAAATCTTCCATTTTTGGGCAAGGTGATTGAGAGGGCAGTTGCCTTCCAACTCCAGGCAGTCTTGGATGACACTGATTTTCTAGACCCATTTCAAACCGGCTTCAGAGCAGGATACGGAGTTGAGACCGCTTTGGTCGCCTTAGTGGATGATCTACGCCTTAGTATTGACAGGGGGAGCGTGTCCCTGCTGGTACTTATGGACCTCTCAGTGACTTTCGATACCATTGACCATGGTATCCTTCTGGAGCGCCTGGGGGAATTGGGAATCGGGGGCACTGTGCTTCAGTGATTCCGATCCTATCTCTCGGGCAGGTTCCAGATGGTGATGCTTGGGGATAGCTGCTCTTCAAAAAAGGAGTTGCTATGTGGTTGTACCACAAGGTGCCATCCTTTCCCCAATGCTGTTTAGCATTTACATGAAGCCGCTGGGAGAAATCATCTGGAGGCATGGGGCGGGGTGCTATCAATACACTGATGACACCCTAATATATTTCTCTATGCCTTCAACAACATCGTCAGCTAAGGATAGTGTGTCTCCTCTGAATGAATGCTTGGAGGCGGTAATGGGCTGGATGAGGAAAAACAAACTGAAGCTGAATCCAGACAAGACAGAGGTGCTTGCTGTCAAAGGCCCCAACCTGGGTCTGGAGGTGTGTCAACCAGTTCTGGATGGGGTTACACACCTCCTGAAAGATTGTGTTCGCAGCTTGGGGGTACTCCTGGATCCGTCGCTCCAAATGACAGCTCAGATTGATGCGACGGCCAGGAGTGCCTACTATCAGCTTCGGCTGATACGCCAGCTGCGCCCCTTCCTAGAGTTGGAAGACCTAAAGATGGTAGTGCACGCGCTGGTAACTTCGAGGCTCGACTTCTGCAATGCGCTGTACATAGGGCTACCTTTGTGCTTAGTCCAGAAACTTCAACTTGTTCAAAATATGGCAGCCAGGTTGGTCACCGGTACACCTAGGGGTGATCACATCACACCAGTTTTAAAATCGCTTCATAGGCTGCCAATCAGTTTCCGGGCGAAGTATAAAGTGTTGATTATTACCTTTAAAGCCCTACATGGTTTGGGTCCAGGTTACCTGTGGGATCGCCTTCTCCCGTACAATCCGCCCTGCACACTTAGGTCCTCTGGGAAGAACTTACTCAAGTCAGCCAGAACTAGGCTGACGAGTGTTACCCAGAGGACCTTCTTTTCCATCGCTCCCAGGCTATGGAATGGTTTGCCGGAGGAGGTTAGACAAATTAGCAGTCTTCATGAATTTAAGAGAGTCATGAAGACTGCTCTCTTCCGACAGGCCTATCCAGATGAATTTTAAGATGTTTTTAATGATGTATTTTTTCTAGTTTTTTAAAAAAATTTAACTGTTGTGATTTTTGTGTTTTATATTGTTGTTGTTCCCCGCCTCGATCCGGAGGGAGAGGCGGGTTAAAAATAATAATAATAATAATAATAATAATTATTATTATTATTATTTGCTACAAGTATGGTATTGCTTAACCTACTTTAGAAATATCAGTGGTGTTGTAATGAGCAGATTATTTTTATTATTATTAATCAGAAATTATAACCACCGCCTCACCAGGGTCTCAGAGCAACTAAACAAAAGTAAGCACAAACATACTTAGAACAACAACAATAATCTGTAGAACAACTAAAAACGGAGAAAAACAAATTCTTAGCTTATATTTTTTTAAAAATCAGTTCATTTAAAAACATACATGTGCTTGAATATAGACCAAGTTTCAGTTCTGTAAGATGGATCATAACAAGTAACATGAGTACG
Organism: Anniella stebbinsi; assembly: GCA_029215795.1. Taxonomy (NCBI): domain Eukaryota; kingdom Metazoa; phylum Chordata; class Lepidosauria; order Squamata; family Anniellidae; genus Anniella; species Anniella stebbinsi. The sequence continues at coordinate 149,109,124 of JARDYH010000004.1, forward strand.
ATAACATTGAAGCAAAAGGATCCCTTTCAGCAATGTATTAAATCATTAGCTAATCTAATGTACTTTTCAAAGTAGAATTCTGATTTACTTAAATTTAAAGCAATACTGCTTAACCCATTGATTTTATTCTGTTTAAGCTGTGTGTTTCTTTTTTGGGTTGTTAATGGTTCTGGACTTATTTTTATTGTGTTTTGTGTGAATTTCAAGCATTTTAAAATTGGAACATACTGGTTTATTTTACTGGCCTATAAGCTACCTTGAGTATAGGAGTGGGTATTCTTATTGACTGGGTTCAGACAACACGATAACCAGTGGAGGTTTAAATAGTTGACGGTTGGTTATTTAACCCACCGTGTGTTATTGTGCTCTGTGGCAGGAAGTTTTTAACCAACAGTTGGTTATTTGGCTGAAATAGCCAATGCAAATAACCAACACTGTGCAGAGTTGGCTATTTGAACCACCATTGGTTATTGTGTTGTGTGGAGGACACCGTTGGTTATTTCTTTGGCCACCATTGGTTATTTCGTTAGCCACAGAGTCTCAAGGCAAGAGTGGTCAAAGTAGCGGTGGCTGTTCTAGATTTTTGGAAGTAGTGGCTGATGTGATACTAGAAGGAGGACTGAGGTGGCGGGGAGAAGGCAGGGGATGAGTGAGTCAACTCAGCATGGACTAATAATCAACTCAACGCTGATCCTAATCCACACCACGGTTGATTATTATCATGTTGTATGGGGAGTACCTCCTAGATAAAAACTTTCGAGTTGATTATTACCCCACCGTTGACTATCGTGTTGTCCGAAAACAGCCATTGAGTCTAAGCTTGATGCTTGTCACTATTAGGCTAATAGAGGCTAGCAGTTTCTAATTTTTGTTCTATCCTTCTCAAAGATTAGGCCTTCAGACTTGTTTTTCCCCCTTCCAGGTTGATGAGATCATGATGACTTTGAAACAGGCTTTCACAGTGGCTGCTGTCCAACAAACCTCAAAAGCAAAAATCCAACTCTGTGAAGGATGTCCCATGCAAAGCCTTCATAGACTCTGTGAAAAGATAGAAGGTAGGAATTGTGCAGTATGGTACATGTTAGCTTTTTAAAAAAAAGTTTCTGGGATTTTGCTAAGTAAACAATCAGGAATGAAGTGCTTTGTGAATTTTGGTACTTGAGTAGTAGTTGAGAAGTATAGACAAATCCCAGTGGATTATGAGGTCCAAAACAGAAGAGGAAGAAATGTTTCACAGCTATCATTCTCTGTTTGTATGTGTATGGGCTGGATGGGCAAAATGGGACAAAGAATAGGCCCAAAGGAGGTTTCTGCATATCAGAAAACCTCCAAGGGAACACACTGGGAAACTGTGTTTTTGTTTCTTAAAAGCTGTAGGAGTACATAGGATGATTTTAAGCTTCAAGGGGAATTGCTCCCTTGCAGTCCAACAGACTGGCTGGTGAATTGGGTTGGCTGAGGCTAAATGCACACAGCTCACTTTCCTTCAATCCAGATGGCCTCACTCCACAAAGGCACCAGGCAAAAGGAGTTTGCTCAGGCAACTTCTGTGACCTGAACTCCTAGAGCATGGTTCCTGCCTGGTCTGTGAATTCCAAATCCATTTCATCCCCTTAGTTGTGAAAGCAAATAATTTGAGCTGGGTAGGCTGTGGTCACAGTTACCAATACATATTTAGACTTCAGTTTGCTGCTGCCTTTTACCAGTGGATAAAAGGGCAAACTGTTTTTCTGCGTTTGGCCCAAATGTGATGAGCATAGCCCCTGTCTAGAAGACTTCCATTAGGTGAAAAACACTTTGTGGATATTGTGTGACCAAGAATTTTCAAAAATATTTTTTGTTTACTCTGTGTTTGTTTGCTACTTACTAGGTATGCATCCTTCTAAAACTAAACTAGAACTCCAAAAACATTTAACAGCACTGAATAACCAGGAGCAGGCCTCAATCTTTGAGGAAGTTCAGGTAACCCCCAAAACAAGAATATGTCTTTTTTTGGGTGGGGGTGGGGAATTGTTTCTTTCATGCCTCTATTTAGCACCTCGCAGCAGCTAATATTGATTCCTGAATCTTATAGCATTAAATTACAATTTATAAACATTTGTTGACTATAAAACCCCATATAACGAGCCCACTTTTGTATTCTTCTTTTACAACCTAGAGGTTTATTGATGTGTTTAGTTTTAACATTGAATATTGAATTTTTATTGTTTTTTACAAAATGAAGTTGCACCCTGAGACTGGGAATAGGAAGTACTTGTCAAAAATACCTCATTACTTATTATGAAGGAGAAAAAAAGCTGGTGAATAATGCTGGAAAACATTGGACTTCTCTGGCTCATTATTAAACATTAGGGGGATTTTTTATGAAGACAACTAGAATAATGTAGCCAGTGGGAGCTAGGATTGCTTCCTTGACGCAGTAGATGTGTTCATATATCTGTGTCTATTTGCCAGTGTCCAAAATAGTGTGAAACTAGTTCCACCAGCCCAACAGGGCTGTAAACATGCTTTTTTAAAAAAACAGCATGCCCCCACAACCACTCCAGCACACCCACACACCTGCCATGCTCCATGACAAGCCCCTTGCATGATCCTAAGCTTCTCTTTGGTTCCCGGCCATCATCTCTTGCTCTGGCCATGCCTCAGCCTAGTTGTTATGTATATTTATGGGCTTGTCAGTAAACTTCCAACAGCTTTATTCTCCAAATGCCTGTTGACGGGCATTTGATTTCTTTTTGGTTTGATCCCACATGTAACTCCATTCTTCTCTTCATCCCACGTTAACTTATTTACAAAGTTACTAGACCATAATCCTGCTGTCTTCTGGTTTTCTTGTTGCTGGCTAATTGTACGTTTGAGATGCTGTTGCCATCTAGTGGCAATGTCAATGTGCTAACAAATGCTGAATTATAAGGCACAATTTAGAAAGCTAAGATAGCTATCCCTTTTTCCTTTTATAGAAAATAAGGCCAAGAAATGAACAGAAGGAGAATGAGCTGATAATCTCTGTCCTTAGAAGTATGTATGAAGAAAAACAAAAAGATCACATTCACCTTGCCGAACCCAAACAGGTATGCAATTTTTAATATTACTTTTCCTTTCTTATTGGTAGAAAATACCTTTTACCTTTTCTAAAAGTATCTGCATGTGAGAGGTAATTTATACTTTCCACAAAATTTGTGCTTCAGTCTTCCTGGGAGGATGAGATTTCTTTGCTGCTCCATATAACTCCCTGAACATAGAAAGTTATCATGTACAAGTTAGCTTTCAATTAGCAAGGAGTTTACTGTTTGTGCCAACTAGTTTGAATTTGATTTATGATGTCATCACATTGCTAAATCATTTCATGAAAGCATCCCACTGGCCATGTGATCACTGATTGGCTGAGATCACTTAAGCAGCAAGAAGATAACCTTTTAAAAGGAACTGCATTTGGGATGGCTTCTGGAAACATTTTGCACCCTCAAAACCTTCTCTTTTGTTCTAAAAATATTCATTTGCAAATGTTCGGCAAAGTGGAACGTTGATATATCCCAAAGGAAAACATGATGGTCCTCAAGGTTTGCAGTTGTATGGGCATAAAAAAAATAGAAGCTGAGAGAGAAACATATCATGGGATGCAATGTTATTCAGTCTATTCACTTCTTTGAATTCACTTTGAATTTGTTAGGACCATTTGGTACTTTTCTGAGGAGGTCTCCATGCTGCTCCTTGAAAAGAAGGCCTTTACAACCAACAAACCCATTGTAACCTTTAATGGAGAGCAAATGTAATATTCTTCAGACTCTCAGTTTGGACATTACATTGGAATTGCAAGGAACTGAGTGCCGTTTAATGAGAACCCCCCCCACACACACACACACAATCAACCCCCAAAATGGAGCACAAATCATACTCTGCATGGGAAGTGAATGTGATTTAAACTATATTAGCTTTTTCTGGGACATACTGTAGAGAAAAAAGCTGGTTTGAGAAAGATTTTTGAAGGGAAAAAAATTGAATGCATATAACAAATATTTAGCTATTCAGAACCATTTTGCTTTAGGTTAATTCTACGTTTAGAGCAGTCAGCATGCATAATACTTCTAAAATCCATGGTATGATGCTATACTAATGTGAGTGATTTTTTTCCTACGGAATCTTGTTCTGTTTATCTTAACCCTCTTTTAAAAACAAAATAAAACATTGTTATCTTAACTTCCTAGACCTCACAGGCTTCAGTAGAGGCCATGGGAAATGAGATGCCGAGCAGCACACCCCGGTTCAGACTAGATATGTTGAAGAGCAAAGCTAAAAGGTCGCTAACGGAGTCTTTAGAAAGTATATTGTCCCGAGTAAGTTTCTTCAGTTTTGTTACATTGTCTCTGATGGCATAATTTTCTCTCCTTAATTGCCTTCTAGTTGAAGAACTTATTAAAATATCTGGGCTTATTATCCAGATAGAATATCCGGACTTCATTTTAAATATTATAAAATATTTTAATTATCCTTCCTAATGCAAGCGTTGATATGCATTAATTGTCCTCATCTGTCAATACAACTCATTTCTCATGCATTACAGTTACAACAGTTGGTGCTAAATTCATAAACATTTGCTACCTAAATGTTATGTCTCAAAAAAGAAGAAAAATTAAAACACTTGTAGAAAAAGCTAAAGAGCCTCTTTGCATATGAAAGTATGAGTCTTTAAAAAGAGGTCTGCTTCTTTTAGCTTATATTTAAAACATTGTGGCGGCCACAGTTTTAGCCAGTAACCCTGTGTCCTGCTGAGCAACAGAGTAACTTAACAGAACTAAACATTAACATAAGAAGTTATTAGTATGACTATCAACTGCCCAGAACCGCCCAGAGAGCTTCGGCTTTGGGTGGTATAGAAATGCAATAAATAAATATTTATATATTCTCGTATGAATCTCCCCAAGATACTCTAATGAGGTCCTGGACCAGGTGTCTCCAACTTCTGAGATGAGGTGGGGTGGCTACCAGAGGTGAGGCCTTTTCAGTTCCTAGACTTCAGAACACGGATTTCCATCGCGGGGAAATCTGACCCTCTTAGGACTCAGTGGACTTCCTTGAAGCCCCCACTTTGGCTTATGCTAGTGAGCCCAAATATAGGCTTTGAGCTGGAACTTGCAAACTTCTGCTTTATTTATTTTTCTGTAAAAACAGCAAGAGATACGAATTGCAGCTGCATTTTGCATAACTTGGGCAAATGACGGTTGTAAGTAACATAATTTGTGCAGATTGCGGCCGTAATATGTTTAGTTGTGCTCAAAGTGCGTTCTCAATTTCTGCATAACTAAGCACTTTACAGCAGCAATTTGCACTAGTTACAGCCGCCATTTGCCCAAGTTATGCAAATTGCAGCTGCAATCTTGCCATTTTTGCAGAAGAAAAATTAAAGCAGATCAAGTTGGGTCAGTCCATGGGCTGGGGAGTTGGAGTCTGGGGAGTGAGCTACGGAAAGCTCGGTGGATTTCACCCCCCATACAGGATCCTCTGACATCCCTAGTCATGACACCCTATTTCAGAATCCTCTCCCAAGACCCAGTTGTGTGGTGCTTACATTTTTAGCAAGTTAGGCACCAACTGAAAACATTCTTCTACTCCTAAATTTATTTAATCTGTATTGGTTTTTTGATCGGTCTGCTTCTGATCAGAGTGTTTGTTGCTGTTTTATTTGGTACCAGGGAACGGACCTGGCTTTGCACAGGCTGGAAGGGCCTGTATATTGATACAGCAAAGCCTTCAAGCAAAATTATGGAGCTGTCAGAGTTGGACACATTGTGCCTGCTCCATCTAAGTGCAGCCAGACCCACTGACACTGCTAGGCATGCCCCCTGCCATGGCACACCCCGATACCCACTTGAGGGACGGGTCTGTCCACTCTGTTCCCCCTAAGGGAAGTGTACTCCACAGCAGGAGGGAGGGGCAGCTGTACAACTCTGTCCAATAGGCTCCTCCCACCCTCTGGCTTTAAATTGTTCACTGCAATATTGTGTGTTGGTTAGGGAAGTGACAAGATGATACTGTAGGCTTCAAACACACAGACACATTAAAATTCATTCATTCATTTTAAAAACCAAATAACCCCCTCTGGTCCCCTCAGTATGCATACCAAGGTATCTACATTTCACAATCTTGGAACTATGATACACACAGATCTTACTTATTATAGATAAGATTTCATTAATGTTAATTGTTGTAAGCTTCTTTAGATAAAAATGCTTTAAATACATAGATATCAAGCTACCTATGCTATAGTTGTTCTAAAAGATTAGACCTCCTTTGCTTCAGGATATAAATTAGTTACAATGTGTGATGCAAACATTCGGGATTTCTTCTTTTTTATTTCTGAAACCTTGCGTGATGCTGAGCAGTGTACAATACTTTCTCTAATAAGTATCTTCATAAGCTCAGTGTCCTCTGATAAAAATTGGGGACCATTCTTAGGAAAGCTGTATTTTAGCGTAGCTTTCAATCTGCTTAATCCAATGCAATTTTTGTAGCTCAAAGTATGCTCATTGTGATGATAACTGATTTGAACATATTGCAGATATTGAATCATTAATTGGCTATTTCTTAAACTAGAAAGGATGTCAACAACATTGACGACGCAAAGGGAGTATTTATGAAAATAATAATTGGCTGTCATGTTTTGCTAGTTTCCAATTGCTTACAAATGTCAGCATGAATGACCTTTCTGAAGGAGACTGTTGTTTCTCATGTGAAGTAAGGCTATTCTTAGTTCACTCAGGAAATTTAATTTAATGATGATCTCAGCACAGTGAAAAGATGTGAGAATCTTTGGGGTTGCTTCTTCAGCATTATTCTGGGGACTGCAACTATGTGACTTTTCAAATTTCTTTATAGATATTTGTATGTCTGAATTACATAAAATATATAATATGATAATTTCCTTGTTAGGGAAATAAAACCAAAAATCAACTGGAAAGTTCTGGAAGTATTGACTTGGACAGCTCCTTATCCAGCACGCTCAGTAATACAAGTAAAGTAAGTGCTCCGTCCACTGAATGATAAACACAAAAAGTAATAGCATATTTTACAATCTTCATCCCTGAAATGTAGCATGGCCAGTGGGGCCCCATTTTACATTATTAAAAAGAGTGTTACATTTTATTTTTTAAAGTAATAAATCATATTATTTGGTTTATCATAAACTTGCCAATAAGCCTAAGGATGTTATTACCCCATAAACTTTCTGTAACTATCCCATCTGCTCAGTCATTACATCAGTAATTTCTGACACATCAATAGTATAAAAGAAAATGAACTCTCCCTTTCCCAAACTTTCCTACTTGATCACCTGGGTAGGATACTTAGTCATTATGGACAAGCAGATGACTGGTTATTTTTATGCTTTTAATCAACTAACCTATGGTATAGGCTTAAATTACTGGGGCTCAGGGCTGCAGCTCTCTGCTCTGAACATTCTGTATGGTTTTGCTTGTGTCTTCTGCAGCAATAATATTTTGTTCGTGGTTCAGTTCATGTATCAGATGAGCTTATGATTCTTTGATAAGACAAATAACAAGAATTAAGTTTGAAAAGACAATGGATTCTGGACAAACACTTCCTGGTCTTGCACACAGGAAACAACTGGAAAAGAGTGTCCCTTTCAAATGCATCATAGTGACTAGAGACTGGCTCATTGAAAGGTAGTTCTGGACAGTATCAGTATTGAGGACAAAATAGGAGAAATTGTAATAGTTAAATTTTCAATGAAACTATAAATACAGATGATAGAGAAACAAAATGTTTATTACAAAGTGCAGCTAGAAGGCGCATAGGATGCTTGTAAGCACAGCCTGATAAGATCACATTTATTACTTTTATACCATGCATGTTTAGATGTGCATTTATTTATTTATTTATTTATTTACAATGACAGGAAGCATCTCTATGTGAGAGAGAAGATCTCCTTCCCCCAGAGAGTCTTCTGAAGACAAATGGATCAGAAGGCAATCTCTCAAGTGAGCCCGAAAGCCCACCCACTGAGCATGCTGCAAAATCAGCCCAACAGGGCTTTAGACGGCGAGCTAACACCCTGAGCCATGTGCCAACGGAAAGCCAGGAGTCCTCAGAACCCATGGAAGCATCTCCATCTGTTCCCCAAAGGAAACTTATGAGGTATCATTCCGTGAGCACAGAGACTCCTCACCAGCAAAAGTAAGACTAAATTTAAAGAGGATGCCGTTTGGGAAAAGTTTGGGTAAAATGTTTTGAGGTATGTCCATTTTAGGGAAAGGAAATAATCTTTGAATACCTATTTTTTTTTTACATAACCAGCCACACCATGAACTTACGTTTTAAAATCCCCAGGCAATATCACAACGTATACTTTCCATGGCATAGTGCTTTATGAATGAAACTTTTAAACGTCTTTTTTTGGTTGGGCCAGTGAGCAAGCACCTAGTCATTTGTGACTTTGACCACTTGTGTCACATGACAGCCCTCACTCAGTGGGAACTGTGAACTCTTAGACTTAGGGAAATATTGATATCATGATACATGATAGAGAGACAAGAATTCATGCATGGACTGCTTGTACTTGAATGTGTTTGCTGACAGGCGTGCCTGCACCCAGAATACATGTAGAGGATTTCCCTTCTGAGAAGAAAATGGGAAGTTAGGGTTTAGGATAATTACCACAGAAATGAAAGCTAAATATCTAGTGATTTATCTATCTATTTATTTGTTTGTTTATTTTGTAAAAGGTGCAAGAAGTAGATATTTCTCTATCCACTGATCGAGATCTGCTCCCGGTCCTATTTAACCTACCACGCTGCATGATATTTGACTGGAGTGCATTGGTTTTGACATACACTCACATCTCATGTTCTTCTTGTGCCAGTTCTCTTCACATGTTCATTTTCTAAACATTTGTATGTGCAGCCCTGACTTCTTGCTTACCCAGTGGAATTCTCCCCTTCCTGATTTATCTCTTCCCCTCCCCCGCCCAACCACCATTATTGTGCCCTTGCATGAAATACTCCATTGCTTTGCTACAAATGCTGGTTTCTGCAACCTAGACTGAAATTCATGCAAAATCCATTTTTCTTTCTAAACACATCAGGGTAATACAAAAAAGAGATATGCCTGAGAATTATGGTTACAGGCAGAAAGAAAAGGAAGAGTGTAATAAAGGAATTTCATAGTCTAAATTTCCTTGTCCTTTCTTTGAACCTTTGTTTATTTTTAGAGAGCTTTAGCATAACAGTTTTAGACTTGCAAATTTGTTTGTTGATCAGATTTTGCTGCAGTTCTATTTCCAGCTTGCTTCTGCTGCTCAGTAAAAGTTGAACTTGCTTAGAGTGTATTTTCCATAGTTTGTCTTTGATCTCAACTTCTGTGAATTTGAGAAATAGCTATAGTATATTGTGCTGAATTGCTTTTTTGTTATAATCAATGGGCTAGGGAAGGGGATAGAAAACCATGTTTTGGTTTCATTGATACTGAATAAGCAGGAAAGCACTGCTCCATGTTCTTAACTTTGAACGACTCTAAAGACTTCCAGTGCTGCAAATGTGTACAATCAAATATCCATTGCTCTGAACCTTGGTTACACAAAATCCAAATACAGTGTACATTGCTGCATGTATCACTGTTAAATTCCCCTCTGTCTAGAGTAGCAATTATCTTAAATTTAAATCTGAATATGTTGAATGTTTTTGAAGCTTGTCTGGATAACGATGGTTGGCAAGAATTCGATCATGCTGTTGGGTTTGTGTAATCACTCAATACTTCATAAGGGCACATTCAAATAGCAACTCCCCAGCTCCCATTTCAGCTCCTTTGCATAACACCAGAAATGTATCCCCTCCAAAAGAACATCCATATATTTCAAAATAGTTTAGGTGGAGTGTGTTTCAGATTCAGCTGAACCCTAAACTGATTTGGGCTGGTTTGGACAGTTTTGCTGGGACACAGAGACTCAGACAGTGTGTTTCCAATATTAAGAATTTCTCCCATATAAGGAAAACACCAGAGTGCAAAGACGGGGAAGGGAGAGGAAGGGTGTAGTTTTGTGACTGGCAGCTCTAGCTTCTAATCACAGTGACAGTGGATGGCCTCCAAATTGGTCTGAGCCAAATTGGGTCATTCTCCGAACTGCCACATTGGGATCCAAACTGAATGTTACGATCGGTGCACAACCTTAGCTTTACGTAACCTTTCTCTCTGCATGCTGCATCACTTATGCTAACATTGTGTTATCATCTGGTCTGGATGAATGCAGATGTTATTTGCATGGAAGTTTAGATATTGGAACCTTAGAAATCGACTGCTGTTGACATCTCGGAGTCTGATTTGGGCTGTGTAGTAAATCGATCCCCTGTTGCTCTATCAAGAGTTGGGAAAAATGCTATGTCAGATAAGACTCCTTCCAAGCTTCTGGAGGAACTAAGCAATACAGCAGCTTTGTGTGTTTGCTGCCTAATTGATCTCCCTATTTGTCTACATGCCTAACTTCTACTAGGGTCCATCAGAATATCGTTTGAGTTAGGCCAAGACCATGGAGGAATCAAATTTCAGTGAAAGAACACTAACATGCTCCTTGGTTACTGTGGCTGTGCTGTTATCATGCCTCTACATTACACTCTTAATACAAACACAGTGATATAGAGTATCTTTTTATTTTAACTCTCTGTCCTTTTGTTTGATTTATCACAATTCTTTTTGTTTCCTTACCTTTCTCTTAATCTTCCCTGCTGGAACTCTCCCTATAAAATTTGAACACACCTGCCAGCAGCTCTAAAACTTCTTCCGATCAGTCACCATCAGCTCCTCCTCCTCTTCCTCCTCCTCCAGCAGCTCGTCTTAATCCCTCGGCGTCCTCACCCAATTTATTAAAACATTTTAGGCATAATTCAAGTGGAGAACCAAGCAGGCGTGCTGTGCCAAAAAGGTGAGAGAAGAGATGTATAGCATTTGTGTATGGTTAGTAGTAAATTAGTTTGTAAGCATATATCGCTAGGAATATCCTTACATACTGAAAATGGAAACGAAGGCTAGACCATAAAAAAAAAAAAAAAAACCCACCACCCAACACATAGCTAAAGAAAATAACAACAGCAATTTTGTTAAATTTTCATGCCTGATAGCCTAAACACAATTGTTACCTTACATGGGTGAACAAGCCACTAGCTCTTTACAAACCTGGTGAACATTTTAAAACAACCCCCCACCCCCATTAATCAATGGAAGATAAACAGCCAGAGAGAATCAACTGTGGAGGGAGGTGAAGCATGGATGGTGGAAAAATTCAGCATTCCTCTTCTGCCTGCATTTAGATTGCTTCTCCATCCCCCACTCTATAGATAACTAGCATCAAACCAATTTTACACACAGGTCTGCTGCCATCACATTTATTTTGTTCTTTAGACAGTGCTTTTTTAAAGAAAAAATAGCTTCTTGTATAACCTAATCATTATGAATTCTGCTCCATAGATTAATAAATAATATAACTTTACAACCAATCAAGAAAGAAGGTTCAAATATGAGTAACAAACCTCCAGCAGAACAGTGAATGTATTTAGACATTATGTTCTCCAGTCCTCCAAACCATGGTTTCAAGGATTGAGAATGAACTATGTGTACACGTAGACCTGGTTCGCATGTCACAGTAAGCCACTGTGGGTTGATTCACCTATGGAACTTAGAGATGTGTACCAGCTGCCATTTTGAATATACAAGCCGTGTACCATGGGTTGTTCAAGGGTTATCCAAGGGCTGTGGGTTGATTCATCTGTGGAGCTCAGAGATGTGTACCAGCTGCCATTTTGTATATTACAAGCCATGTACCGTAGGTTGTTCCAGGGTTATCCAAGGGCTGTGGGTTGATTCACCTATGGAACTTAGAGATGTGTACCAGCTGCCATTTTGAATATACAAGCCGTGTACCATGGGTTGTTCAAGGGTTATCCAAGGGCTGTGGGTTGATTCATCTGTGGAGCTCAGAGATGTGTACCAGCTGCCATTTTTAATATTACAAGCCATGTAACATGGGTTTTTTAGGGTTATCCAAGGGCTGTGTAACACTGAAGTAACCCATGACATCCAAGTTTACATGACACTGCAAGCCATTATGTTCCCGCATTGTGGCTTGCATATTCAAAATGGCAGCTGGCACATGTCTTGGAGACCTGAGGAGGAATTAACTCACGGTGGCGATATACAAACCTGCCCAGTTTCTCACTTCCCTCCTCCCCTTGTATTCCCATAATAATAGAACACTTTGTGGCTTGTCAAACTGGCAAACTGCAGTCTTTCCAAGCTAGCAAACTGTGGTCCTTCCAAACCATGTTAGGAATGCAGCTAATGTTTTATTTTGGTTATTAACACATTATTAAATTTGCAGCTATTTCAAACATGATGATTGAATTGTCATGTGTATACATGCAGTGTAACAGACACATGCAACCCTCAGAAGTGATGGTCTGTGCATTGTTTTTCATGCTTTTTCCCACATGGGTGTGCTTTCCACATATTGTTTGAAGCTGTCCTCATTTATGAGGAAGTAAACATCAATCTTCACAACTTTTGAAGAGTGATGATACGTAGCTTGAGGAAAGAGGTTGGCCTTCCCCTCTTAAAGATGCATGTTTGAATCATTCCTGTAATGCAACGTTCCCCAGACTAGTGCTCTCTAGATGTGTTGGGCTCCAACTCCCAGCACCTTCTCACCCAGCATGGCTAGCTGGGGATGCTGGGAGTTGTAGTCCAACATATCTGGAGGGGGGCAGGTTGGGGATGGATGCTGTAATGGCTTCATCACATGTTCCGATTCTGGTTTACTGAGTGAACTGCAGAGCTTTAGAGAGGTGGCGAAGTAATGTGCTTATAAGTGTGCATCAGATGAAGTATCCTCATGGCCATTTCACCATGCAGCCAGGAGAGGAAAAAAAGTTAAAATACATTTATTCAAGGCACATCTCGCCACCTGCAAATAATCAAGTGAAGCCAGCCTAAAACCTGTTAATTTAAGTATGTTTCATTTTTCAGTCTTTCTTATATCAAGAAAACTGTTATACTTGGAAAGAGACAATGGTAGTATTTCCCTTGCTACATTTTTTTTCTCTTTTGTTTTATGAAATCAACCGAAAAGGAAGTAATGCTCTCCATTCCTCTCCAAGTAACACTGAAGAGCCAAGTCTCTTCCCCTGGTTTCCCACTCCCCAAGATACATTGTAAAAATCAGAGAAACGAGGCTTCATATTCTTTGCTGAATTTGGAATAAAGCTTTGAGAAGTAACCTACAAAGCAAATTATATGATGCCTTGCAGTGTTATTCTTTGGTTTCTTGTTATTTAGTTTTAACTTCTACGGGTATTATTTTCTTCCTTGTTTGATACTGACTCTTTTATGTTTTGTGTTTTTAATTTTACTTGGCATACTTAATCTTCCTTATTCTTAACTGCCCCTTTTCAACTACACTGTCAGCACCTCCTATCGTTCTGCTCTACGGAAAAAGCTTCACTCTTCCTCTTCTGTGCCAAACTTCTTAAAATTTCTGGCTCCTGTAGATGAAAATAACACCTCTGACTTTAGGAACACAAAAAGGTAGGGGTCTCTTCCTGCAGCTCCATAATCTGTGACTCAGAAGCAATTTTTGTCTCAGAATCTTATAAAAAGGCTGCAATTGGAATTATAGAAATTACTGTTCAAGTTTAGTTGGTGTGATAACAGTGGAAATTTCATTAAAAGTCACAGCTATTTCACTTCAGTGTATCTTATTTGTGAATATAAATAATATAATTATACATAGAAATAACATAGATAATGTGAAGCTCATGAACCACTCAATTTCTAAGGTTATGTGGTAATGGTAATATAAGATGCAGACCTCGTTAAAGAACTTTCAGTTAAGGTTGTTTGTGAGTAGAAATTATTTGAATTTCATTGTTGTAGTATTTCTCATTGTAGAGGAACATCTCCCCCCACCAGCTGTGGATTCAGAATACCTCACTAAGAGCCAAACTACACATTTCAATAATTATGCTTTTTAAAAAAACAAAAAAGCACCAAAACCAAAACCAAAACAAAAGCTTAATGCTGCCATATTTATTTTGAAGGGGAAGCAGCCATGGGGCTCTGATTCAGTGCCATGCTCTCAATTTTGGAGAAGAATCCCAACCAGTTTCCTACTAAACTGCCCCCCCCCCACAGCTGCTATTTGACCTTGAAGGGGCTGATTGAAGTAAATAACCTTGAGGACAAACAGCAACTGGGGTAGGATTTGTGGCAGGAAACTAGCGTGAACTGCTGATCTGGATTGAGCGTACAGTACCAGATCAGGGCCCTGCAGCTGATCTACCTTTGAAATAAAAGTGGCAGCTGTAAGCATGCCTTTTAAAAAGCATTATTAATGTAATATGTAGTTTGGCTCAAAATGTGACCAGCAGAAAATACAGAATTGCAATTAGAAACTGCGGGGAAGTTTACCTGAGAAGGAAAATTGCAGGCAGCGTTGGTTGAATTGCCAAGATTCTCGTCAGCATAAATCAGGCCAGTACAAGAAACTTGCACTGTTGCTGACTATGTGGAGGAATGCTATACTTGTAGCCGAATGTACAGAGTCTTGAGAAGTATTTAGAGCTTGATGCCTTGGAATATTACCTCATTGGGCTGCTTTTATAAGACCAAGTAAGTAAGGGGAAAGTTACCTTATAAGCTTTTTCACCACAAAAAAAGGAGGATATGATTGATCGGTAAAAAGAGCTTGCAAATGGAGAACATTTAGGGAAAGGCCCCATCCTTTCTTTAAGGAGCTCATACGACCACTCATTCCCAGTGCTTGATACTTTCTCAGTAAGGATGTCCAGGGGGCAAAGACTTTTTATAGCTTGTCATAGGAAATCCGAGTGAAGGTGTAGTAGTAGCAGAATATTATTATTGAGTGATTTTCACACAGGCATAGCAATTTTTCTAATAGGCCAGTTGGTGACTTAAAGGAACTAAGAGTAGAATTTTATATACTTTATTTGCAGTTTGTTGCTATGAATACTTGGAGGATGTGTATATTTGTATATTCGTTCCATTTGATGATAAAACGTATTGCAATTATCTCATTTTGCAATTATAAAACAAGATATAAATATGTTTTCCACACTTCTTCCAACTTTAGTGACTACAACCCCAAGTCAAGTGAAGCAGATTCTGTCCATGAAAGCCCTGTGAGGACCCGGCGGCATTCATGGAGACAACAGATATTCCTAAGGGTTGCAACACCACAGAAAGGATGTGATTCTTCAAGTTGGCATGATGGTAAAGGCCTTTTTTAGATAAGAACAACAACAACAAACTGCCCGATATATGCAATAGATGTGTATTCTTTCCACACATCTATTGCATATATTGGGAAGACGCCTAGCTAAACTGGAACCTTCTTATTATATCTCTGCATATCCCAGGAAATCATATCCAAAAGCATGCTTCTTATGTGTCTAGAACTACAATTAATCGCATAAGACAAACCTTCAGTTGGTGTAGAAATGTACCAATATTTTTTAATGATTTTTCTATTGTTCATAAAATAGAGAGTACCAGATGCAGGACGATAGGGTTAAATCTAGGACTGTGCACCATTTTGGGCCTGAATCCAAACCAAAGCAGCTGCTTTGATCCAAAACCGGATCAGGCCGAGGTGGTCCAGAGCGGATTGGGTCTGAAGCACTTCGAGCCACCTTGGCCCGAATCCTGGGTGATGGTGAGCTGCTGCCCCCATCCACCTGTGAGACTTACCTGATCCATCTGGCAGCTGTCTATCCTCGATGAGAGACACCATTTTAAACAAAGATGGGGTTCTGTCGTTTCCTAGGTCACAAACTATAGCACCTTCTCTGTATACCAGCCATAATGTTTAGAGCAACTCACCAGGGAGTTATTGAGTGTTCTGCTACTACCAGTTATATCTAGTAGTGGTGTGAAAGCTCCTTGTGGTGGTGATTTATATGGAAGACATCTTGCCCATTATATCCACTGCATGGAACAGCTGCCAGACACAGGTTGTTTCAAGATGTTTCTTTAATGATGGTCATAACATGGCCCTCTGTCCTTTCTTTTAACACTTTGTCCACGAGTCACGATGGATAACTTACAAGAATTCTAAAAACAACTGTGCAGAAATACTCCATTAGCTATTTTTTTCTATGAAGACACTTCAATTTTTGTAATTATAGAAGCCCCAAGTGTTTGTTCAATGTTTTTGTTTGCTTAAAAAACACGTAGTTGCCTTGTCTAGTATTTCTTATCTTATGGTCACACTGTGGTGTTAAATTCAAGATATAATCTGCCGTCATAACAACGTCCAACTGCATAAGCCATATAACTGAAGTAACAAAACCAGACAAGAAATAAGACAGGAAGTTGGATGGGGAAGGATGAGGGGATTGAGACTTTGGCATTTTTAAAGTCTTAGTCACTTTCATCCCTTTTTTCATGTTATCGCTAGGATAGTCTTTCTCTATGCTTCCTCCTTCCCCCATTGTAGAGGCATGTTAACATTGCTTTATTGTTGTTGTTGTTTTCATTTTACTCTGCTTTCAAACTAAAGTTCTCAAAGTAGCTTTCAAACATAAAAACAATTCAGTACAATATAACATAATTATGTATATATAATAAAACAACCAGCTAAATGGATTTTTAAAATACAACCCCCGCAACCCCAAGAGAGACTACTAAGAAGAAATATTTACATTATCTGCCTAAAGACACGTTCTAAATAGAAAGGTCCATTACCCAATGGCTGAATTCGGACAACACGATAGTCAATGGTGGGGTAATAATCAACTTTACAGTTGTTCATCTAGGGGGTACTCCCCACACAACATGGTAATAAATAATCAACTGTGGTGTGGATTAGGATCAGCGCTGAGTTGATTATGGGAGCATTCGGATGACACGATAGTCAATACAACTGACGATTGTTCCCCCTCCACCAGTTGCTTATTGTGTCGTCCGAATTCAGCCACAGAGTTCTATGGTGAGGCAATAGCCAATGAGATGTATATCAACCTTGTGCTCACTCTGTGAAATGCCCACCAGTACTATGCAGACACATGCACTTCCTTCCCACAGAGCTTGCAATCCGCAAGCATAGATCTACTGCCTTGCTTTCACAAATAGCAGCTGACATGGTAAACATGTATTTGCACTATTTCAGAGGGTTTTTCCATGCACAAACAATATATCAGAGAGAAATGTTTTAGTTTTCTCCCTCACCTGCCAATTTTCTATATGCAACAGAATTTTTTAAGTGGATCTATTGTACAGCCCAGATACCGTCTCACTCTGCTGTTTGTGAGAAATAGGTCAAGTGTCTAGCTACTACATGAAATGCCCCCTCCCCACCAATCCAAGTCTGAAGAGGCAGCGCCTACAGCACAACAACTCATTCTGTGCTTTAAATCTGACTTATTACGTGGTAAACATCATGTCCTGGGTTTCAGACCTTTCGAGTAACTATTGTGTGTTGCACATTTCCTTTTTCATGTGACCTGGAAATACCTTAACCACCTGAGGACCAGTTGTGATGTAAACTGACTTTGACTGTGGAAAAATGTCTTGGAGCCTTGGAGATAATAGCTTAATGAAAGTATCTACTTTTTGTGGAGCAGCAGAGAAAAAGGAAAATTCCATGTTAATGATTATTATTATTATTAATAATAATAATAATAATTTATTTATTTCTTACACGCCTCTCCCTCAGGATTGAGGCGGGGAACAACATAAATACAAATGACATAAAATGCATAAAACTAATTAAAACATATAAAATTAATACATTATTAAAATACCAATAAAACTCTTAAAATCCAACTAGGTAGGCCTGCTGGAAGAGATTGGTCTTTATGGCTTTTTTAAAGTCAAAGAGACTATTAAATTGACAAATCTATTCTGGCAGACCATTCCACAGTCTGGGAGCAGCAGAAGAGAAGGTCCTCTGGGTAACAGTTGTCAGCCTGGTTTTGGTCAACTGTAGCAAATTCTTCCCAGAGGACCTGAGCGTGTGGGGCAGATTGTACGGCGATCCCGCAGGTAACCTGGACCCAAACCATGTAGGGCTTTAAAGGTAATAACCAACACTTTGTACTTTGCCCGGAAACTAATTGGCAGCCACTGGAGTGATTTTAAAGCTAGTGTAATATGGTCACCCTTAGGTGTACATGTAACCAACCAGGCTGCTATATTTTGAACTAGTTGAAGTTTCCAGACTAGACACAGAGGTAGCCCTATGTACAGCGCATTGCAGAAGTCGAGCCTCGAAGTTACCAGCATGTGCACTACCGTTTTTAGGTCTTCCAACTCTAGGAAGGGGTGCAGCTGGCAAATCAGCCAAAGCTGATAGTAGGCACTCCTGGCCGTTGCATCTATCTGAGCTGTCATTTGGAGCGACGGATCCAGGAGTACCCCCAAGCTGCGAACACAGCCTTTCAGGGGAAGTATAAGCCCATCCAGAACTGGTTGATACACCTCCAAACCCAGGTTGGGGTCTTTGACAGTAAGCACCTCCATCTTGTCTGGATTCAGCTTCAGTTTGTTTTTCCTCATCCAGCCCATTACCACTTCCAAGCATTCATTCAGAGGAGACACACTATCCTTAGCTGATGGTGTTGTCAAAGGCATAGAGAAATATATTTGGGTGTCATCAGCATACTGATAGCACCCCGCCCCATGCCTCCGGATGATCTCTCCCAGCAGTTTCATCTAGATGTTAAACAGCATTGGGGAAAGGATGGCACCTTGTGGTACGCCATACAACAGCTCCTTCTTTGAGGAGCAACTATCCCCAAGCATCACCATCTGGAACCTGCCTGAGGGGTAGGACCGGAACCACTGAAGCACAGTGCCCCCGATTCCCAATCCCATCAGGCGTTCCAGAAGGATACCAATGGTTGATGGTATCGAAAGCTACTGAGAGGTCCAGAAGTACCAGCAGGGACACACTCCCCCTGTCAATACTCATGCATAGATAATCCACGAAGGCTCCATATCCTGCCCTGAAACCAGTTTGAAATGGGTCTAGAAAATCTGTATCATCCAAAACTGCCTGGAGTTGGAAGGCCACTGCCTTCTCGATCATCTTGTCCAGAAACGGAAGATTTGATACTGATCTATAGTTATTAAGATCCAGGGGGTCCAGGGAGGGATTTTTTAGAAGCGGCCGTACTACCGCTTCTTTTAAACATAATGGAAAACTCCCCTCCCTGAGAGATGTATTAATAATATATTGTAATTGTGATCTAATTGCATCTCCTCCCTGGGTGACCAGCCAAGAAGGACAGGGATCGAGAGGGAAAGTTGTCCTCACTCGTCCAAGCAGCTTGTCCATGTCCTCAGTACTCACCAACTGAAACTGATCCAGTGTAATTCTACTCATGGAGTTGCTGGACACTCCATTGTCAGCCTCTGCTATAACAATGGCATCTAAGTCGTCTCTTATCCAAGAGATTTTATCAGTGAAATGATCATTAAAGGCATCACAGCGAACTACCAAAGGCTCTAAGATTGGGTTCAGGGGGAAAGGTGCCCGGGTTAGACCCCTCACCACCCTTAACAATTCTGCTGGACATGAATTTGCAGACGCAATGTGTGCAGAGAAGAAAACTTTATTCGCTGCACATATTGCTACCCCATAGGAACGGAGATGTTTCTCTATGTTGTGTCTTGTCGGATATAAGTCGAGTTTTCTGCCATCGGTGCTCCAGTCATCCTTCCCACCAACTCCCTGAGATCTTCTGTATACCAGGGTGCCCGATTAGAAGCGGGTCGGAGAGGACGTTTGGAGGCGATCGTGTCGATAGCCCTAGTAACGTCTTGATTCCATCTATTAACCAGGGCTTCTACAGGATCGTTGACGATACCAGCCATAGAACCCTCCAAGGCTTTCTGGAATCCAAAAGGATCCATCAGCCTTCAAGGGCGGACCATCTTGATAGGTCCGCTACCCCTGCAGGGGTTGGTGGTAGTCGTGATACTAACCCTGACCAGAAAATGGTCTGTCCATGACAATGCAGAGGTATTTGTCATCTCCGCCCACAGATTCGTCCGTTTGGAACTGAAAACAGCATCGAGGGTGTGACCTGCTGAATGTGTGGGTCCAGAGACCAATTGGGATAGGCCCATATTTGTCATGGATGCCATGAAGTCCCGAGCTGCACCTGACAAACCGGCCTCAAATGGGATGTTGAAATCGCCCAGGACCAAAAGCCTGGGTGACTCCAACACCAGCTCCGAGACCAGTTCCATGAGCTCGGCCAGGGAGTCTGATAGGCTGTGGGGGGGCCGGTACACTAACAGAATCCCTAGTCTATCCCTGGCCTTCAGACTCAAGTACACACACTTGATGTGATTCAATTCCCGGACAGGATCTCTGGTCAGGTTAAGATTATCTTTGTAGACCACAGCTACTCCGCCCACTTTCCCTCACCTGCTCACTAACACAGTACCCAGCTGGGAGAGCCTGGGCAGGCAAGGGAACAAAATAAAATGGCCCGTAGCCCAATGCCTTCATGTAAGTCTGTAGTTTGGCTACATTTGGTATACACTTGTGTTTGCTCCATCTCAGAAAAGACAGTGGAATGCTGAAAAGGGCAACCACATTGATCAGAGAGTTAGAGCATCTTCCTGTGACATTAAGGCAGGCATGATAGAGGTTTATAAAATTATGCATGATTTGTAGAAAGTGGATAGAGCTTTGTTTTCTTCTATCAAAGTACTACAACCCAGGGCCTCTGAGTGAAATTGATTGGCAATAGGTTCAAGACAGGCAAAATAAGATTTGCTGCTATAAGACGTGGTAATGACACTAGGTTAGCGGGCTTTAAAATAGGATTGAAACATTAATGGAGGATAGATCTATCAATAACTATATGCTATGATAGCAAATGTATTCCTTCTCCTCATAGGTACTATAACTCTGAATACTAGTTGCTATGGGGCAAAAAATGAAGAAAGGATGTTGCCTTCATTCTTGTGGGTTGACTGGCCATTGTTGGAAATTGGACTAGATGGATGATTGGTCTGCTCTAGCAGTGCAACTCTTATGTTCTCTAGACTCAAGGGTGTTTCAAAAGCAGTCTGTGATGGAAGGGCTCCGTGGTTCCAATCAAAATGTAATACGTCTTGCAGGGATTCCTTGTAGTGGCTCTTTTTCTAGCCACTGTCCTTAAGCAGTGAGGTGACAAAAGATCTAAAAAAAAGAGAAAAAGCCAGATTTGAGAAAGGGGGAGGGGATAACTCATTTCATCAATTGCCTTTGAAACAATTTGATGTTTTATGAGACAAAACATTTTGATGTGGATATCAACAGCAGACGTCTCATTAATATCCTGGCACTATCAGCTACATTCCTGCTATTAAGATGAATTTCAATGATTTTGGCACCAGGTACTAAAATATCACAACTTTAAAACGGAAAATGGTGGTCATCTTTCTGAATTGTACTGTCAGTTTTTATCATGTACACTAGATGGCACTGTTACTCCTCCTTGTGATTCCAAAGGATTAAAGTTTAGTTTGAATCCCAAGTGTTATTTAGGTCAAATGTCATGAATGTTGTATTTATTTCATTATTAATGCATTCTGGGTTACTTTTGAGAATGAAATAGCTTTTTCTAGCAGTGGGGTGGATTGGAGTTAAATCTACACATTGAAAAGAAACAAAAAAAAATTGAAGATCTGACACTTACTAGAAATCTGTCTAAAATCCAGAGAGACCCATGTGTGCCTGCAAAAATGGGTGATGGCTGATTTTCCCTTCCAGCAGAAGCATCTTGCATCTCATGGTATAGCTATAGAGGACCCCCTGACCTTTGAGGAGGTGCGTGGGAGAAAGGTGTTACTGGTTGGGTTACTGAAAGACTCCCATATGTGTGTAGAATATAATGTGCAGACAACTGCATTAGATACTATCAACCATAGTATCTTTCTGGGATGTTTGGCCGTTATGGGACTTGGAGATATTGTGTTGTGGTTGTTCTGGTCTTACCTGGCTAAGCACTCCCAGAAGGTGGTGCTGGGGGACTACTGCTTGGCCCCGTGGCCTCTGGCCTCAGAGGCCTATTTTATTCCCTATGTTGTTTAACAACTACATGAAGCCACTGGGAGGAGTCATCCAGAGTTTTGGGGTGAGTATCACCATTATGCTGATGATACCTAGCTCTTTGTCAACTGATGCCAAAGAGGCTGTGGAAGTCCTGAACTGTTACCTGGATGGAGTGACAGACACTTCTCCTCAGCTTTGACTTGTGCACAGTTGCACCCTTTCCTGGAGAAGGCGAATCTGGCCACAGTGATCCATGCCTTAACTACCTCCTGTTTAGAATATTGCAATGTACTGTCTGTGGATCTTCCCTTGAAGAGTGTTCAGAAACAGCATTCAGTACAAAAGGCAGCAGCCAGATTGCTTTCTGATGCACACTTTGTTGACAGATCTTGTATCCTCTGCACCAGCTGTCAGTCTGTCTGTGGGTACAATTCAAGGTGTTGGTGCTTAGCTATGAAACCTTAAACGGGCTTGAGACCAGGATATCCAAGAGACCGCCTCCTCCCTTAAAGAACCTGCCCATAGTTCCTCTTTGGAGGCCCTTCTGCATGTTCCACCATCAACAGAAGTTAGGATGGTGAAAACATAGGATAGGGGCTTCTCTGTGTCAGCACCCCACCTCTAGAACTTTCTCCCAAAGGATGTTAGGCTGGCTCGTTCTTCATTCAGTTTTAGGCGAGCTGTTAAAGCTTCTTGCTTCTGTATGTCTGTGTAGGATTATAAATGTATTAGCTCCGCATTCTGTTTTTGAAATTCTCTCCTCTTAATTCTGCTGTTGGCGATGTTTAAAAGTTTTACATTATTATAATGTTTGAAATTATTTTAACATTTTTAAAATGTTGACATTGTTTTAGATTTTAACTGTAAGTCATCTTGGAGGCCCTATTTGGGTCGAAAGGCAACTCATGAATGAACGAATGTGTTTTTTTTGGAACCACTGAGAATTGAGTTTAATAAGTTCTATATAAGAGCTAAATTTTGTAGACACTTAATTTAAATCATTTAGGATGCAATCTACCTGGATAGTTGCCAGGCTCCGAACGTTGAGGACTATCCTGTGCAGGGTGGCTGGAGCATGGAGGGATCCCCTCCTCTGTGCCCCTTCTGCCTTGCATTTTTGCCTATACAGATGATTTCGCCCATCTAGGTGCAACTTCAGTGGGGGGGAGGGAAAGGGTGTGGAAAACCAGTATGAAGCTGTGTTAAGCAACTTCCGCGGTCTCCTCACCTCCCTGCCCCTGGGACTTCCTCCTTCATCTAAAAGTACAGTGAGTACTTGTGCAATATGTATCAGATTTTATATTCATATTTCAAGTAGGTAACGTATATTACAGTTATACAGTAAATATATTAAAAAGAGCTCAAATCTGTATGCAGATGTGCATAGATTCTCCACACACCCTTTGAGTCTTGGACATCTGTTCAAAAATAGGGTGGGAGGTTCCAGTCAAGTTAGTTTATATTGGAATTCACAAAGACAGAATTCCTCAGGTATCCCTAATGCTAATCCCTAACCTGCATCTCTTGGAGCGTCATCAGACGAGTGTTATATAACATGCTCATTACCGGCACTCACGGATTTTCGCGGGTCCTTTTGACAATGCCACCCGCCTCCGTGTTACCTGCTCTTCTGATCATTTTTCTGTCAAAAAAGAAGACCTGGAAAATCCAACTTTTTGGGCTGTAGAGAAAGGTGCTGCCATTTCCTGCTGCTTGCAGGAGAAGCAGCGGGATAAAAATGCCCACGGAATGGGCCACGTGGTTGTTGTTTGCTTCCTCTTTCTTCCCCATGTGAACAAAGAGGAAGCTGCTCATCCCTATTGTGGGACAGAAAAGCAATAGTAGGGAAACGTGATTCCCCCCACCCCACCCCCGGTCTGATGATGCACTTGGTTTCATCCAGACCTTTAATCAAATGTGACTTTCACTATGAAGAATTGGTGTGCACAAGGTATCTCCATCTCTAGCGTGTACAGGCTCTGTGACTGTCTGCATAGGGCTAAAGTTAAGAAAATAACTTTACCTTTAAAGTGATCAAAGCTTTTATAATGACTACACCAGTTTTCAGGATTCAGATGGTAAGAAGTGATATGTTTGGGATCAGGTAAAAGACAGGGGATTTCTGCATAATAGTTTCTGGCTTGGGGCTTTTAGTTGCTTGGAAAAAAAATTGTATTGCTTTTGAAAGGGGGGAAACAATCTCCCCTGGCTGCAATCCAAAGAACTGAACAACTTCTTCCGTATACTCAAGTGGGCTCCTGGATGGTGTTTTGAAACCAAAGACGTTCCAAAAAGCAGTGTGTGATATGGCAGGGGCAACAACTGTTCAAAGGAAATTAAAAAAAATTGGATTGGCATGTCCAAACCCTTGGGCAGCTTTGTACATTAAGGGCACAATCACAGGCATGTTTAGACAGAAAAAAGCTCTAAAACTCCCAGCACGCTCCAGCATTTTTCCTGTCTAAACATGGATAGGATTGCACCTTAAAATTCTTAATTGACAGGTTGGCTTTGTTTCTCCCCCCCCCCCCCCCTTATTTAAGAATTGTTTTGTGAATGTTTGCGCTGTAGAAAGTGCGTTAATGAATTTACATTTACATTTCCAAATCTTGATTTTATGGATTTTTATAAAGGGCAAGAGGGAGAGGGACCATAGTCAGTAGTTGCACACATGCTTTGGATGCAGAAGGTTCCAGGTTCAATTCTTTGAATCTTCAGTTAAAGGAGTAAGGTAGCAAGTGGCAGGAAAGACCTCAGATAATAAATATTAGTAGGCTGGATGGACAAATAATCTGACTTTGGTATAAGGCAGTTTCCTACATAACTATATACCCAAGTACTAAGAGTTCGGAAACATTAGTTAAAGAACCCCCCGTTCTGAATGTACTCAAAGGCTTTATATTTGCAGAGTAGAAAGATTTCCGGACTGGTTTTTCCAGCACTATTTTGTGTGTTTTCTGACACTTCAATAAACTATGCAAAATGCTGACCAAGCTAGCAGAATGATTTTACTGAAGCAATTCAGAATTAGAAGGCTAGCATTACGACCCTTGTTCCTTTCTTCAGACTCTAACCTCATGAGCTAGAGAATAAGAGGCTTGCTTTCTGTTTAAACAAAAACTGAGATTCTCAAGAAGCTGAATTCGTTGTCAATACCATACTCTGTGGCTTTTCTGCTTCTGGAGAGTCACAGCATATGCATGTTCCTATTTACAAGGAACACAAAGTAGGCAGGTCTAGGTATAAAATGTTCATGGATTTCATCAAGTTGTTGTTTCGGTGGGCGTTCAAAGGTCCCCTCTACAAGGATTCGCTTTTGCGCCTGGTTAGCCGATTATGCGCATAATCGCAGAAGCGCATTTACACCTAATCCCTCTGCACGAGAGGCGGCGAAGCGCATTAACGGATATCCAACAAGTAGTTAATGTGCATAAGCGCATATTCACACAGTCAAAATGCGCTTTAACGGACGGAGCAAAATAAAACTCGCGATTTAACGCGCATTCGATAATGCGCATAATCGGGGAGATAACGCGCCTCTATGCCCGATTTGCGCTCCGTTCTTGTAGAGGTAATTTTTTTAATGCGCCTTGAAAGAGCTTTAAATGCCTCTTGTAGAGGCACCCAAAATTTTCATGGTTTTCTCTAATTGTTGATCTAGCACTGATTTAGGCTGGCATACATTATACAGCCATCATGTGAAGGCTGCTTCACTCTCTTTCCATGAACTCCAGTTCTGTTAGATGAGGTATTGATTTGCATCTACTTCTTAGTTTACACATATTGGGCAATCTTCTCCACCACTATCATAGACCCTTTAAAAAAGTGTACAGTGGTTTACCTAAAATTGCTCAATCCACATGGCAAGGCATTACACTGAAATGGCTCATTAGCACAGAAATTCACCACTGCCAGCAATTTAGAAAGGCCTATTTATGATAGTTATATTGTATCCACCAGCAACATGGAAGTCACATTGTAGGGGCTATGCTTAACTTCCAATTTTTTATCTCCAAACACATTTAGGAAATGGATATATTATAATAAATGCTTAACTAAGTTTGGAGTGGGGTTGATGTAAAAATCCAAACAAATATGTAGAACACTGCTGAAAACTTCTTTGTTATGTTGTTACCTTATTAAGACTACTCTGAGTTGGGAGAACTTCCACCCAGATCTCCATTACAACCAGTTTGTGAAGATGGCCCCTTTAGGGCAGTAAAAGAAGAAAGGAAACGAACATCCAAGGAGCTTCGGGAACTGTGGCAAAAGGCCATTCTGCAACAGATATTGCTACTTAGGATGGAAAAGGAAAACCAAAAATTGCAAGGCAAGTAAATTACTAGATCGAAAACCTGACCATCGGTCATGCTGGCAGGGGCTTCTGGGATTTGATGTTCCAAACACCTGGAAATCGACCTGTTGCCCACTCCTGGTCTAGAGGTATTCTAGATGCCATTTACTTTGCGTTCATTCAGAATCCCCTTTTCTCAATAACTTGTCACGTTTGTTTTCCTTCTTTTGTTTGTTTACTTTATCTTAATAACCTCTTTGCTTCTTTTATCAATGGCAGCTCTTAGCCTGGTTCCTGGAAGTGCTGATAACATGCACATATCCTGTCTCCTTTGAACTGTGTCTTTGTTATATTTGGAGTCACCTGTTTATGTTTAAAGTAATGTTCATCTAGATATCTGTTAACATCCTATTCAGTCTTTCTGACCAAATGCTTCAAGGAGTTGTCCTTGCACTTTAATCCATTTGACAGATACTGGCTTTAACTACATCTGCTGGTAGAGATTCTGTGTCGTTCTATAGATATTTTCAGAGCAATAGGAACTTTTTAAAAAAGCAATTCCAAAATGTTTCTCCTTTTGTATATCAGAGTATAATTTATGACAAAAGAAAAATGGGAGGTTGATGGGATACACAATCCCTCCCAGACTCTCGCCTCCAAAACATACCTTTTCTGCATCTTCAGTGGCTGTTCAAAGCCACCATGATTTGCCTCTCTTCAGTGCTATTTTTTTTCCTCCTTCACTTGGTGGCTCTAGTCAAATCATTAGGGTCATGGAGTGAATGAGATGATATACTTTTCTGCATTGCCTATCAAAATGGGCAGCATACTATCATCACTGAATGCAAACGCTGCCCTTGTTCAGATGCAGGGATGGGGAGAGGATATCCTAAGCAACTAGATGGCTCTCGTTTTCTTGTACTGTTCTGCATGGTTGCAGGACAGCACAGGAAAAGGAGTACTGCCTACACAATGCTGGAACACACCCCTATCATCGTGTGCCATGTTGCAAAGCTGCAGTGAAGGAAGAGAGGAAAGCATCTTCTTGTTGCCTAGGCAATGGGTGGACACACTTCCTTTTCTTCACCATGAAGAAGTGTCACCCCTATTAGCAGTCCCCTCCCCTCAAGTATCATTAGTTTAGAGAGGGCAGAAACAAAGAGGACGGCAACAAGGGAGAGGGCCTTCTCTGTGGTGGCCCCCCAATTATGGAATGATCTCCTCGATGAGGCCTGCCTGGCGCCAACACTGTTATCTTTTCGGCGCCAGGTCAAAACTTTTCTTTTCTCCCAGACATTTTAACAGCATAAGTTGAGGTTTTAACTGACTTTGTGGCCAGGCTTAACAGTTTAAAATGTTTAAAATGTCAACTGTTTTATGTTTATGGTTTTAAATTTTGTATATTGTCTTTTTAGTGTTCAATCTTTTAATTTTTGTAAATCGCCCAGAGAGCTTCGGCTATGGGGCGGTATATAAATGTATAATAATAATAATAATAATAATAATAATAATAATAATAATTATAGGTCCTTGTGCCTAAAAGTATACGAAGACAAATCTAAAAAACAAAACTGAGGTAAATGGTACAGGCTTCTTTTCCACCACAGTGTACAAAGCAGTAACAGTACAGTGAACAAAGAATGAACAGAATAACCCAACAAATCAAAAAACAATAACACTGTTTGGTGGAAAGGCTGTCATGAGGAAAAGCTGTAGCCTCAGTTCCTCCCTCATGGCCAAAGTAGGACAATAGCACCTCCCACATAGGAGAAACGACATAAGAAGGAATTAGAACTGCAAGATGTTTCAAGCGCTGTTTCAGCTTTGTGAATGATGTTCTTACCCCCAAACTATTTTGTCATGATCAAGAGCTAGGAGGAAGGAATCCTAATTCTTGGCTCACGCACGCTTTTCAGTATGCCGGTATGGGGTGCTATTGCGAAGGAGCCGGCAAAATAAAAATGGAAAAGAGATACTCTTTTTTACTGTAAACTGGAATTGCGGTGGAAGACTAAGCTATCCAAGACTGTACTTTCCTTTAAATTGTTGTCACGCTGCTGTAATAAATGAGAGTGCTGTTTTGATGATACGTTATGCTATTAAATCATCAAAGTGACAGTATTCTTATGATGTATCAGAATAGTATGTCCCAAGGATGACAGCGTATTGGTAATATATTGTCACAGCAAGGGCTTGTTGTCCATATATCAAACCAGGCATCATTAAAGGGACAACAATGATATGATGCATTACTTTTAAAAGGTAGTTCTAAGTTATGCTTAGAGTCCAAGAAAGACGTTTAATGTAGCCCTTGCAAATGGAGAAGGAAGCATGGAATAAAGACACAGACACCAGAGCTTGGGATAAACTAGGGCCTCTTTATTAAACAATAAGGGAGATCCAGCCCCTCTCTGGATCTGCGTGTGAAAGTGTGGGAATCTTTGTCCTTACCTTAGGCCCTTGCCTGTCTTTATGGGCGAGCCACTCCCTAAGCCAGGAGTCAGCTAAACCCGGCCTCGCCTTTATGCTACACTTTGAAAGTGTGGGGAGACCGCCCCACCTCACCTCCACTCGGAGCCGTAAAACTCTGAGTAGATGAGGCAGGAGGGTCTCCAAAGGCACACCATATCCTGACAGGAGCCGTAAAACTCGTGAGAAGCAGGACCTCCGGACATGCCAATCACCAGAAGGTGCCAGAGTGCTCACCACCCCTATTCTGATATAGCAAATTCCTTCACATCCCTACAGCAATTCAACCTATTTATCCACCCTCCTCATATAGCCTCCAGTATGGAACAGGCAAACACCTCCCCACCATTTATTGGGAGGAAAAAAATCCAACTCAGTCCCCTCTCCAAAGGGAGCAACTGGCTAAATCCCATACTTGAAGGAGGGAGCTGGAAAATCAGAGAGGCCCAAGTTAAGGTGGGGCCAGCCTTTTATAGGCTGTGTCCTCACCCTTGCTTTATTCCTTTATTCCCCCCTCCCCATCCACAATGCTTGCTTTTCCCACCCATGCCATGATGGCTGGGCGGGTAATAGATTTTCATGTCTTTCCATCTCCATTTGCCTTGGTTCCTGTGTTCCAGTTCTCTCTGTAGAGTTTCCACCTGCGAGGTGGTAATCCCGGTGTCTTTTCATCTACAAAGATGTAATCATTTCTATCCTCTGAATTGCAGTAACCCTTGAGATACATGTTCAAGAGATCTCCTTGCCTCCACCCCTTAACAGCTGTGCAGCCTCAGAATAGGAGTACAGCTACCAAGTGCCCAGCAGCTAAGATTGAGATGTCTTCTTTGGCCCATGGCCACCTTCACAGCATAATCCCCCCCTTTTTATTTCTTCATTTAACCCCGACCTCACTTAGAGCCTGCCTGCACAATACCCCTGTAGTAATACTGACCATATGGCTTGTGTAGATCAGCTGCCAACATAGCTGCATAATGCCCCATTTTATAGACTAACACAATTTTCAGCTCACAGTAACATCTAGCATCATACTACACCATTTCCATGTGTAAACAGTGCAGATAATGCAGGTGAGATGAATCTTTTCAATACGCTGCCCTGACATCTCTATGATATAGGGTGGGATATAAATGTTTTAATAAATAAATATTTACTTGCAGTAAACTTCTAGTAAGGACATGCTTTCTGATGCCATCTTTTGAAAAGCCCACCTTGAGGCATGGCTGAGAGGTAGCACATAGAATATGAATCAGTAGCATTGCTATGTTTCTTAATTTCTTTCTCTTTCAAAACTGCTGAAATATGCTTGCCCCTTCTTTTTTTCTTTTTTCTTTTGTACTGTCATGGTTCATTGGGACTGATGTTTTCAGTGAACTGCCTTCAGTGACTGTTTAAGAGGCGCTTATCTTACACTGAATGCCATTAATTTGTGTATCTTTAATCTTTTTAGCTTCTGAAAACAATCTGCTAAATAAACGCCTGAAACTTGATTATGAAGAAATCACACCATGCCTTAAAGAAGTAACATTGGTCTGGGAAAAAATGTTGGCTGTGCCAGGAAAGTCAAAGATGAAGTTTGACATGGAAAAAGTACATTCTGCTGTTGGGAAAGGTGAGCGTAGGATGTACATATGTATATGTTGTTGAAAAGTTAAACAGCTATTTACATTATTATTATTATTAATAAGTAAAGGGTGGCTTTACTGAATTAAAACATACACAATTAAAACATATAAATAGAACTATACAAAAGTTAAAAATATAATGAAATCATATATTATTAAAACACTTAAAAATTAAAAGACAAATGTCAAATAAAAAAAATCCAGTGCATTAACAAGGTCTCGACTATTACCCAAAGGCCTGCTGGAACAAAAAAGTTTTTGCCTTCCTCCGAAAGTGTGCCTATGCAATAGCTTGACTTCTAGTGTGCTGCATGCAAATTTCGGAGGGAAGATTCATTATGCATGATCCACATTTGCATTATTCATGAGCCACTCTGTGGTGAAAGGGCTGAGGGGCAAAAAAGCGGGAAAGGAGTAGGACTACTAGCGCCATGGGCTTTACATTCGTTTATTTAGGAAGCAGGGCCCTGTCTTCACTGCACCAAGATGGCGACGACACCCTCCAAAAACCCACAGTTTTACTCATCTGCAGTGGCATTGGGTAATCCCGACACTGAGGAAGGAGCGTGGGGGTTCCAGCGGCCACCTGGGCACTGGAGCCCCCCCGCCACCCTTTTCCTTGTGGAAGTCGACCAATCACCAGTCACCGTCCACCAGAACCACCCCTGGCCATGGAGTGATGTCAGACGGTGGAAGAGCCTTACTGACATTACTCCCAATGAAAATGTTGGGGTAAGTCCCTGGCTATTTCAATTCACGGCTTCGTCATATAACTGACGCAGAACAGATTTGCAGCCACCCTGGGGCTTTCCCGCATATAGACAGCCCCCAGAAGTGCTTATTCAGGATATTGTTCGGGAAATTTATTTATTTATTATTAACATTTATATGCCATCTTATTTGTTAAAAAGCCAATTAAGCTCAAAGTTAAACTGAGATCAGTGGCTTGAACCAAAATCTGGGTTTTATTGATCTTATTCTGGTTCCTGAAGTAGGTTCCTGCATACTTCTAAAATCCATATGGGTTGTCTCATTCCTAGACTAGCATCTTAGTCACTATAAAGGTTTTAGATGATGGTAACATTCCAGCCCTCTTTAGGCATTCTATATCAAAGTATACTAAACACACAAGGAGGGGGGAGCATGCTTTTGGACGCTAATTTTTCAGCATTCCAGATCACATGGAGCCTCCATGGATACAGGAGGCTCTCTTAAGAAAGTTCCCCTCCACAAGTACAGGGGTCTGAAAACATTGATGGAGGAGGCCTGGGCTGGCATGCTCTCTCTCCTCACGTATTTAGCATACCCAGAAGTGGATTCCTGAATAGGGTTTCCTTGTCATAATTAAAAATGTACCTGTGAGGAGAAAAAAAAGCCAAAAGTTTGTTTGTTTTTTCTAACCGAGTTATCTACTGTATACATTTTTACATTCAGAACCTCGTGGCTGTACTCATCTACCAATCCTGGCATCGCTCTTAGACAACTGCACAGGAAAAGCACCGATTAGGATGCTTTAGTATAAGCACTTAAGCTGTATCTCTCTTTCCTCCGTTCCTTTCAGTGATGGTCAGTGGGATGGAAGAGCAAACTTCCCCATTTGAGAAGTCTGAATCCCTGAGGCTGTGGCTCAGTGGTTTGGCGTGCTGCTGAGCAGAGGCAGGGAGGGTGCGTTTCGTTAGCATTCCTCCAGAAATATATATTTTTGATTATTTTTCCATACACTCTTGTTTATAACTCTTTCTAATGCAGCTGCTGGTTTTGAGAGTATAGGAGAGTGATGAGAAAAAGTTTGTGAACCCCTTAGGATTGTCACATAGTTCCAACCAAAATGATATTAGATCTTAATCTAACCCTATAATCCTAGATAATTAACAATAGATAACGTAATTAAACAAATGACACACGAAACAAATGACACACAAACATGATGCTTTTTCAACATTTATTTATCCACAACTGATTCAACACTCAATATCCATATGCGAAAAAGTATGTGGTGCACCAATGACTTTCAGTAAATGTTTCCTGGAACTGTTGGTCAGTCTCTCACATCGTTTTTGAAGAATTATGGCCCATTCCTCCTTGTAAAATGCAGAAATGCTTCAACTCAGTGACTTTTGAGGGCTTCCTTTCATGAACAGCTCATCTCAACATTTTGATGGGGTTAAGTCTGGACTCTAAGCCATTCTAAAACATGGAATTTCTTCCATAGCCATTCTTTTGTAGATCTTTTGGCGGTTTGGGATGAGGTTCTTCTGTTCAAACTCCGTGTTTGTTTTTCACCAAACAACATTTTTCATTGAGGCCAAAATGGTCTACCTTTGACTCGTCTGTCCAGAGAACATTGTTCCAGAAGCCTTGGGGATCTGATATGTGATCTTTAGCTAACTTCAGATGGGCAGCAATGTTGTTTTTGGAGAGCAGTGGTTTACGTATGGTTATCCTCCCATGAACACCATTCTTCTTAAGTCTTTTTCTGATCATTGAGTCATGAACACCAGGGGATTTGGGGAAGAAAATGTTGGCCATTACCAGGAAGAACACTGACACACACACACCATGCTGGGAGGGGGCATTTTGGTCTGGCATTATTTGTAGAAAAAAATCAGCAGTAGCAAAAGAAAAAGGCACAAACATTTAAGAAAAAAATCCCAAATAATAAGCCAAAATTAAATCTCTGTACCAAGAAGTGGGAAGCCTGAGTTTAAATCTTGATCCTGGTACACATGCTTGCTTCCTGCTGTCTTTTCTCTTCACCCCTGTAACAGATACCAGTTTCACTGTATGCATCAACATCCCCTCCTAAATTAATAGAGAAGCTTCATTAGAACAAAGCTGTATCTGTTCCTTAGCTCTCTTCTTTCCAAATCACATTGGATAATGGGACAGTGAGAGATTAACCTCCTTTTCAAATCCATTATGGATCATTTAGCTTCTGCCAGGGTGTATTCAACCTACACTGGCCTTGGTTGGTTGAGGAAGGAGAGCTTGCCTACCTCAGGATCCCCATCCTGTCTGGAACTTCAGGCCCCTCCATGGTGTTCAGTACTGGTCTATGCGGACCTCCTCCACCATTTGATATCTTAGGTTTTAGTAGATAATTTATTTGAGTTAAGGTACAAATTCTTGGATAATATTTTTGAGATATACAGTGTTTACAGTGATATAAGCAGTGTGTAATAATTTCCCCCCTCTCAATTAATTATTTTTCTTTGTTCCTATTTTTTTGTAAAGGAATCCCTCGACATCATCGGGGTGAGATCTGGAAGTTTTTAGCAGAACAATACCAACTTAAACATCAGTTTCCAAATAAACAGCAACCAAATGATACACCTTACAAAGAACTCTTAAAACAATTAACCTCCCAGCAGCATGCAATACTTATTGACCTAGGTAAGTCTAAAAAAACAATAAATACAGCTGAAATGATTCTTAGTACTTCATATTCTGTAGCGAAGGGGCTATTTAGTATGAAAGTCATGCTGTCTTTTAAAAATGAAAAGTACCCGATTGCAATCTGTATGCATTGACGAGCTTCCTTGGTTGGGACAATGTTTGAGGCCCATAGCAGTTGACATACAGTACTGTGCATAACATGGAGTCTTCAACATCTCAGCTCTCCGTTTTTTCTTTTCTTTTTGTAAGGAAAGGGAAGGAGAATGTTGGTCTAGTTTTCATGACTACAGAAGAAAACTTGAAAACTTAAGATTAATAGGTTCAGAGGTTCAGAAATTCATAATAGTTTGAGTGGGGGCATGAATATATAAGTAGGCCTGCTGCAGATGATGTTTTCTTTCTATCAGCAAATCCCCCTGATTTCTGAAGACGCACCTACCAATAGTGATGGCTATGTGCCACCTCCCAGTATCAGAGGAAGTAAGCCTGTACACACTGGTTGCTGGAGAACATGGGCGGGAGGATGCTGTTGCACCGTGTCCTACTTGTGGTTCCCTGGCTAGCAGCTACTTGGCTACTGTGTAAAAAGCATGCTGGACTAGATGGACCCTTGGTCTGATCCAGCATGGCTGTTCTTATGTCCTTATACAAGATTTTGTTCCTAAAGATGTGCAAAGTCAGGGCAGTAAGTCCCGCCAATTCCGTTCTGCGAGCGGGACCCACCACTTGCGCAACAGTGATTTGGCATTTCCCAGAGGAAACCCTGAAACAAGCAGAAATGCTCGTTTCTTGATTGGGGCAGATAGGGGGAGCTCCCTTATGCAAGCTGTGCTGACCTGCCCCAGTCCAGAAACAAGAGGGTTTTTTCCTTGTTTATGGTTAGCCTAGAAAAGCGCCCTGTTGGATTCCACTCTAAGTGTTACACTATTAAGTTGTAAATAAATAACGTGTATGTCTGTTTGTTAAAATGCTATTTTAATGGACTAAAATGAACAGATATCCACATACTAAGGCCCCAACAGCTAAAATTGATTCCACAAAACTAGACTAGACAGTACACTGGACACCTTCATAGATCCATATCAATAGTGGTGCCGTGTTTCACACAAATATAAGGGATTTTACCCTCAAGGTGCCATGCAAAATTGTCACAGAAGCCTCTGGGGACTCCGCTATCTCCCCAGTAGTGGGAGCAGGAATCCAGTTACCACCCAAAAAAGCTTTGCTAGATAGGACATGGTGGTAAAGTGAGAACACTTCGCTGTCATCACTGTCACAAAGGAAGCATGATTATGTGCTCTCACTTGTGTCTGGTCATAGTCACTACGAGACTTGTGACTTCTGCATTCTAACAACTGTCCTGTCCGTTTAATAGCTTGCAGCTCCTTGGTAAACCAGGAAGTAAACCATTGGGTTATGCATCTCAAGAAAGGGTTCTTGGGAGCTGTTGTGTAAACAGGCTTCTCAATATCATTATTCCATAGCAAGACCAGGGCTTCACTAGCCATGCCAACAGGAAGCTTTCCTATTGCGTTCAGGAGTCCTTCACCTTCCTTAAGTCTCAGAGGGCAGGCCACCTTAAGGGACCCACAACCCTTTTGGATGGGTTTAGACGTTGCCAATCTAAACTTCATCAGGAAGTGACCTGACCATGACAATGGGGTTATAGATTGGGGGGGGGGGGGGACATGACAATTTCAGATCATTAATCTTCAGCCCAGTAAAAAATACCAGAGTGTTGGCATGGAGCCAAGGATGTTTTGCAGCAGTGCCATGGTTGCTCTGCATTCCTGGGCTGGCTCGACCAAGATGGCCACAATACGGATATTGAAAACCCTCAGAATGATCATCCATGGGTGTTCCAACACCATAGCAGAGACCACTTCAGTCAGCTCAGGCGAGGAGATGGGCAGCAGGGTGGCTTGTACACCAGCAGAATCCCTGATCTGTGTTTCTGGCTCAACACCAGGTTCAGACACTCAAACCTAGCACCTGAGTGGTCTTGTAAGGGGAGACTGAGTCATTATAGATGACAGCAACTCCCCTTCCTTAGCCTGTGTTAGTACTGAACTGTGTACTTAGATTTACAGAGCTGGGCAAGATCTACTCAGCCTAGCTAATCTGTCTCAGTGATCCGTGCCAGGTAGACCTCTTTGTCCACAATTAAATTGTGGATGATTGCTGTCTTGCTATGGACCATCCTGGCATAACTAAGCCAGAGGGCAAATTGTCAAGGCAACACAAAGCCTGTTTGTTGCAGGGAAACTAGAAGAGGGGATAGGTCTCAGATGTCTTTCCACTCTAGCATTTGATTGGCTAATCCAACCCCCACCTCTGTCTGCCCATGACTACCAAAATAGGGGTGACCCAAACCCTTCACCTGTTATCACCATTGCTCAAGCACATCCTAAAACCATGAGGCCGAAATAATTTGCAATCAGCAACAAAATGCCTTAATCGCTCAGTAAGTTTTAGAATTAATAAAATACAACAAAATCCTATGATTTTACAGGAATTACAGTGCAAAGTCTAGAAAAGCTTTTGAAAAAACAGATGATAATATTTGGAGCTGCAGTGTAATAATTTGGAATTACTTTTTGCAATAGCTGAGCCAAACAAAGCCTAAGCTTGAAACGTATTGGGAACTTTTCCTCCTTGCATTATGACGTGCTACTTGAAGAGGAGAATTGCTTCTGAGCAAGAAAGAAGTGGCTTTCACCATTAAATCAAAACAGCTCACTCCCACATGAGGTTTAAAATCCTTCCTGATGTTTGAACTTTTATTTCTCATCTTTCCAGTGAGAGGTAGCTTCCAGAAATGCCTCAGCCATGTCGTCAATTATTGTTTTAAAAGAGAAAGAAAAGAAGTAATTCTTCGTCTTTCTTGTGGCGGGTTTTCCATTCTGAGTGCACCCCCCCCCACACACACACTTTAGTTTGTTAGTTCATGCCTTCTAGGTGACTCCTTGCTGAGTTGGAACACTCTGCAAACAGGAGACATTGAACAGAACTGTTCAGCATGTGTTGGAACAACTCCTACTTGGGCAGGGAGGTAACTGCAAATCAACACAAGCTGCTCTACCAGTTAGCAAGCAAAGCACGCTAAATCTGCAGAAGCAGTGGATTCCCTGCCAGCCTGGGCAGTGAGCAGCCAGACCCAGAAATCAAATACAGCCTTCCTTTCTAGA
Organism: Anniella stebbinsi; assembly: GCA_029215795.1. Taxonomy (NCBI): domain Eukaryota; kingdom Metazoa; phylum Chordata; class Lepidosauria; order Squamata; family Anniellidae; genus Anniella; species Anniella stebbinsi. The sequence goes on from JARDYH010000004.1 coordinate 149,146,162, forward strand.
ACACAATGCGTAAAGCTCTAATCTGTGTGCAGGAAGACTTAGCTTCAGGTTTTGTTCTTCTTAAAACGAAGAGGTCTGATAATGTCTGGCAAAGCAACCCACTTCCCCTGAATGCTGTGATTCAGAAATTAAAGAATAGTTCAGATTTGAAAAGTGAAAAGCTACAAAAGACAGCGCAGCTATACTGGCTTGTTGTTGGATTATTCAGGGTGACTTGTTGTGATATCCAAACCTGGCAGACTGGCTGGTGCATGTTTTGTAGGAATAGGCTACAGAGGCGCTTGGCAAGAGCATTGAAAAACCTGGATGCTCCTCACAATGCCCTCTGTCCGTCCAGCTCAGAGGTTCATTTCACAGCAGCTGACTTTATCCCCTTGTGAACCGAGTTAGCAAAGCTATGTATGTATGCATGATTGACCTATTCTGGGTAAGCACGTGCCCCCTCCCCATTTGAGACCGTGGCGATTCATGAGGGGAAATTTAAGTTCCCCCTCCCATTTTCATGCCGAAATCCCCCCTCATTTTTTTAAGCATTCAATCACGCATACAGGCATAACTGTGCTAGGAAGAGGAATGGGCTACGAGGAGCAGCAAGGAGGCTTTTTTAAAAAAAAAAATGTTAAAGAAAGAAAATAAAATCTAAAAAGTAAAGTAATCCCCCATCTCCACTCCAAAGATATAGCATATATATGTTGATGCAGGTGCTTTGCAAGGCGAGAAAAGGAAGGGGGAATCTCATCACAGCAGGAGGATAGAGGAGTTGTCTAGCGAAGGGCTGGGGGCAGGTGGGAGGACAAAGGGGGAAACAAACCCTGGTATGTCAACCAGCATCTGATCATCTTTCGGCATTAGTGTAGCTTAGCAAGCAATTAGCCAACCCACCGTGGCTTGTTTTCAATGTGGCTTATCGTGACATTGTGAACCGGCCCTCTCTCTGCTTTCAGAATGGTAAACATTCCTGTCCCTGAAATGTATATAGTTGCTGTATTAATTTAGTGTGAAATTTTTAAGAAAAGTTCATTAGACAACTCTTGTTCATTTTTATTAACTTAATGAGAGTTTTCTAGTTTGTTTTAAATTAACCAGGTTATAAGGAAACCAGGGCATCAAGTCACTGATAGGTGTTCGGAATGCCTATTATTACACAGAGCTCAAGTAAAAATTCTGAAAGGATTAACCATGAATTTTTCTGTATTTAAATTTATTTAAATTTAAATATTTAAAATATTTAATATTTAAATATTTATTTAAAATATTTTTGGGGCAGAAGCTCTTCCAAGGTAGCTTAAAGCAATAAAATAAATGTTGCTGTTTTTATAACTGCCCATTGCCCATAAAAGCCACTTGCAAAGAACTTCTCAGTCTGACCTGTGAAGTGGATATGTGAGCAGCCATATTGTCCTACTTAGACAATGGCTCAGTTCACACAACACGTTTCTTTACACAGTGTGAAAACTCTGCTCGGCAGTTGAGTTCGTAGAGGGCACTCATCACACAACATGTTCCAACTCCACTGTTGTATGAATGTGGGCTCCTGTGGAGTTGAGTGAAAGTGAACACGGCATTTGATTGGCAGTTCCTCCATCCTCTCTCCTCCCCCAGTCCTCCCAATGGTATCCTATCAGCCATTGCTGCAAAAAACAATCCCAGTGGCTCTCTTGGAGTGGCATTTGCTCTTTTTGCCACTCTAGCCAGAGAACTCTGTAGCCAGTCAGAAAAGTCCACTCAATGCAACAGGAAACTCCACAGAGCCCTCCACACAGCACAGAACACAATGGTTGTGCAGGAACACTCCTCTGCACGGTGTGGATATTCAGTGTGGAGTGTTTCTTAAAAAAAAACTCCACTGTGGGGTGGAGTTTTCACTCCAGACAACACATTTCTCAATGGTGGTGTAAAAACTCCACGGTGGAGTTCTTTTAAAACCACCGTTGAGAAACGTGTTGTCCGAACTGAGCCAATGGCTGCAAAGCACACCACTCTGTGCTAGAGACCAAATAGTCCATCTCTCTGAGAGTGTTTTTCTTCAGCCTCTTTCTGTCTTGCTGCTGCTGAATCCCAGGAAATCTATGCTACGAAGTTTGGATTCCTGTGCTGCTCCTGCTGAAAACTGTGCAGATTTGTCAGGACTGCAGCAGAGGAGAGGCAGAGCTCTTTTACAGGACCCCATCTAAGAATTATAGAGAAGACTAGCAACTTCCTTTCCTGGCTTCCTACTATGCAAATCAACAATGGTAGCCCAAACATGTGCCCACCATATCCTTGCTTCAATTTTTGCTCTGCTGCTGCTTCCAAGATCCATATGCCCTGATGGGGAAACAGGCACAGAACTGGCATAAGCGTAGAAAGGATTCCCTTCCCGTTAGGACTTTCAGCACAGGAAGGTACTCTTAGGGTGTCCAGATTGCCCGGGGTTTCCCGTTCCTAACTGGGAAACCTAGGCCGATCCGGGCCAACCGGGGGGCGGTGGGGAAAAACTGAGGTGGCGGGGGGTCACGCGGCGGTGGCAGCGAGCAGCGACGAGCAGTGGTAGACCCGGCAGCGGTGGCGGCGGAGGAGCCCGGGAAGTGGCCGCCCCAGCAGGTAAGTGCCCCCCCTCGCGCCTCGCGCTCCTTACCTGCAGGGGCGTCCGCTTCCCTCCGGAGCGCGAGGCGTGAGGGGGGCACTTACCTGCTGGGGCGGCCGCCGCCCAGTCCTCCACCGCCACCCGGTCCTCCACCACCACCAGGTCCTTCGCCGCTGCTGCCAGGCTCGTGAGGCCAGAGGCCGCGCGGAAGAGGCGGGAGAGGGCCGATTACACTTCTGGATCCGGCCCTCTCCCGTCTTTTCCGCGCGGCCTCTGGCCTCACGAGCCCGGCGGCGAAGGACCTGGCGGTGGTGGAGGAAGACCCGGCGGCAGTGGGGGACCTGGGGGCGGCGGTTGACCCGGCGGGGGCGGCAGTGGAGGACCCAGCACGGGCGGTGGAGGAAGAGAACCCGGTAGCTCCAGGCTGGTGTTTTTTTTGGGGGGGTAGCTTGGTGAGGGGGGTTGTTTTGGGGGGGGGGGGGTTGGTTTCCAAAATCTGGTCACCCTAGGTACTCTTAGGAAAGAGCCCACCCCACACCTTATCTAGAACTTGTTTTAGCCAAACAGATCTAGTGTGCCAATTTGGCTAAACATGATTTGTTGCATTTATGGTGATATTTAGAGAGCAAAGGCTATCTTAGGCTTAAATAATTGAATAAATGCTAGCAAATGAATTTGGTTGTATAATTTCGTAGGTAAGAATGCTTGAAAATTATTTATCTCACATGACAACATGGCATATTTGCTTTCATTAATACTTGTGTTGCTAACCTCAGTTTTGTTTTCATAGGCCGCACCTTTCCAACACATCCATATTTCTCGGCCCAACTTGGAGCTGGGCAGCTTTCACTCTACAATATCTTGAAGGCCTATTCCCTCCTGGATCCAGAAGTAGGCTATTGCCAGGGCCTTAGTTTTGTAGCAGGTGTGCTATTGCTTCATATGAGTGAAGAAGAGGCTTTCAAGATGCTCAAGTTCCTTATGTTTGACACCGGCCTTAGGAAGCAGTATCGACCTGACATGACAATTTTACAGGTTAGAGTTCCTGTGTATATCTCATTTAATACAGTGACAAAGAAAGGTGACATTAAATTTCTTTCCACCATATGATTGTAAAAGAGGACACTTGTGAATTTTGATTGTATATGTATTCAGAAGACTTGAAAAAGAGGGTGTAAAATGGGAACATTATCAGTTGTGTTTGCTGAAGATAGGGCAAAAATAAGCATGTGATAGATCAATAAGCTGGCAGTATTTATTGTTCATCCAGGGATATATGAAGTTTTCCTCTAGGAAGGCTAAAATTGGGACTCTAAAAGGTGGGACTCTTTTAATAACATTTTGGAGATCACTGCATCATAATACTTCTGCAAACATCAACAAACAAGCACAAAGGATATTTTTGTTTTGGAATAATTTGTAGTAGCTAATATAAAATCATTTTAGTTTTCTCTTTCTTTTTGTCAGATATGTCCATGCAAATTTATGGATGTGCACATTTTTGTTCATGATTCAAAGTATGCTTTCTAAGAAAAACTTTCACTGAATGCATCAGGACTTAATAAAAGTCCGAATAAATGTTTTTTTTGTTGGAGAGTCAGGCTATGGTGAATGATATAACTTAGCAATATTAAACTTTGTTGTACTGTGGACCATTATTCTAATATGTGTATTCCTTTTGAACCACTGTAATTTCTTATTCTATAATAACTAAGTGTGGAGGGAGGCTTGAAAGGCTTTCTCAATTAAAACTTACCTCCTTCTGTACTGGATGAGCTATATTGAATGTCTGGGATGAAGCACAAGAGTTGGCCCTGAATTGTAATCTTAACGTAAGAGCATGTGCAAATCTAAGAAGTGGGTGGCTATTAAAAAGAGGGCCTTTTCTGTTGTGGCACCCCGGTTGTGGAAGGAGCTTTCCAGAGAGGTTTGCCTGGCTCCTACATTGTGGTCTTCTCGGCACCAGGTGAAGACCTTATTTTCTCAGGCATTTTAGTCTTTCCGTTTGTTTTGTTTTAAACTGTTACAGTATATTTTAATGTTTGCACTGCTGCTAGGTTTATTTTGGTTTCCATTTTTAGTTTATACCGTAGTTTAAAACTTTTATATTATATTTTATTGTGTTGTATAATTGTTGTGAACTGGCCAGAGAGCTTTGGCTATTGGGCAGTATAGAAATGTAATAAATAAATTAAAATAATAACACCAAACTCACAGCTCACACTTGCCGTTTCCTGTCATGTGGTTCAGTACAGCTGCATTGGAATACCGGAGATAGGTTTAACTCAGCTATGCTTTGCCATCTGTGTCCCTTTATGGTATGGTCTTGCCGACTATCCTGCAAAGTGCATCGCAGAACACCAGTGATTTACAAACTACAATTTAAGAATTAGATACATAAGTTAACCTTCCTGTTTCACTGACATTTTCCTCTATTTCTATTTGCTTTTGCAGATCCAGATGTATCAACTTTCTCGACTTCTTCATGATTACCACAGAGATCTCTACAATCATTTTGAAGCATATGAGATTGGTCCAAGTCTGTATGCTGCCCCCTGGTTTCTTACAATGTTTGCTTCTCAGTTCCCCCTGGGGTTTGTGGCTAGAGTATTTGGTAAGTCACTGTTATGGTTAAGGATAAATTGGAATCATATTTAATATCAGTTTGTCAGTTGCCATTAAGAAAATAGCTTGTTTGAAATTCAAGAGGTTTTTAGGAGCTTTCATGGGTGTGAGAAAATCAACTAATAATAGAAGGATACAACTGGTTTTCATAAAGTCACACAGATTAGAAGATGGAGACAGACAGATTATAGTAAATACAGATATTTGCATGCAACCTTATCAAACTCCTTATCTGCATCTGTTGACAAAAGGAGAAAGTATTTATCTTGCTGATTTTCCTAAATTGTATTCAGTGTTCTTTGAAAGCCATCCATGAGTTGTCTTTGAAGAATAAACCCACACCAGTCTCTGTGGATACACTGGCTAATATATTTTAGTAAAAATAAAAGAGAAATTGCATTGTGACTAATTAATGCAGTTTGTCTGTAAGATTTTCCAAATTGGTGAGATTTGTCCTCATTGGGCAATGCACATTTTTGAAAGAACCTATAATAACCAAATAATAACAAATAGGTAGTAGGTTAAAATGGGGAACAGTCATTTGGCAAAAACATTGTAGATTTTGTTAAAATTGTCTATCATTTTGGAAGAGTATTTCAATTTGACAGAATTACACATGGAAGCCCCAATACCTCTCTCTCTCTCTCTCTCTCTCTCTCTCTTGATTTTATGATTGATTTCACCATGCCTTATTAAAAAATCAACTTGACATTCCAAGTGAAACATGTTGAGATTATAATCCAACATTCCTCTTCAAAGTCATGCATAATAAAATGCCTTCCTTGAATGCAAATAAACTAAAACATGTGTTATCTATATATAATCCTCACTATATTTTTTCTAAATGTAGGTTTGCTTTTAATTAACATGCATTTTTCTATTTCGCTTGCTTCTTGCAGAGAAACAAGTTTAGAAAAAAACATTCTAAAAAAGCAAATACATGTGAAAGTACTGTGCATATGTAATGACACATAAGCCAATGGGCACTGTGGAACAAAGATTAGCACAGTTTAGAGGAAAAAATATGACAAAAATCTCATTTTGCTTGCTACCCTGGAAACAGTGCTTTGCAACAGTTTTTGCACAGTTGCTCACATTGTATAACATTCTGTCACCTCTTAATGGTTAATTCCAGAGGTGCAGCCATGTTAGTCTGTTGCAGCAAAAACAATAAAGAATGTTAAGGCATCTTAAAGATAAATTTGTGCTGTCTGTAGCCCACAAAAGCTCATGCCACCATACATTTGCCAGCCTTTAAGATATCACAATACAATTTGTTCTTTTCTCCAAATAGTAGGTTCCTTAGGAGGAAAGGTGCATTTTTATCGAGTCTAATACACCAAACCTACTCGTATAACAATTTTCGATCACCAGAGTCTAGCACGTTATACAGTAATTAATCCTAACAGATGCACTTTGTCTAAGTATCCTGAGAACCCACTATCTACCTGCTGTTGTAAATCGCCCAGAGAGCTTCAGCTATTGGGTGGTATAAAAATGTAATCAATTAAATGAAAAAGTAAATTAAATTAAAAATAACAACAATAACAGCAGCAGTAACAATACTTAACATTTACAAACTGCTTTGATAGTGCTTTAAAGTCTAAAAGCATTTCACATACATAATCTCAGTAACCTTTACAACAGGTATTTATTATTATTCCCAAATTTATTTAAAATGTTTATATCCTGCCTTTTGGTTCTGCAGTGGAACCTGCAAAGCCACCCCAATACCCATAAAAAAGTGTTTTTTAAAAAATGAAACAAACACAATCATTCTGCAAAGCAACAGAAACACTCAAACAAGAGCAACAGCAGCCATCATGACGATAAGATCATCGGTATTGTCCAGATGGGGATGGGCAACTGAGAGTAGGAGAGGGTTGAAGTTGGAGGAGTGAAGCATCAGTCAGTTCAAAGCTAAGTGGAGGTTTGCACCAGGACTTCCTACTTCACATCTCAGTCTTTTAGTTGCTGTGTTAATTCCAGATAACTAAAACATGAGTTAAAAATTGGCAATGTGGCTTAGGGAGCTTTATTGTATGGTGACACTGCAAAACTGCCTCTGTTTTTTGTCTCTGTCCCTGTGAACTTTCGACACCCCTATATAGACAGTCTTATGAGAGTCCTGTACAAAAAAACCACGCCCTAACTCTTATTTGCTCAGTAGTAAAAGTAGAAAAAAACAATGTTTACTCTGTTCCAAGGCTGTAGATAAGTTAGTTTTGAATCATGCTGACATTCATTGTGACATCTATACTGTATACATTCTGGCATTTGCACAAGCTTTTGGACTAGATATGTGCGTAAAACAATTGGCCTTTGTTATAAGGGGATTGACAAATTTTGGGCCAACCAAAAATTTGTTGTTGCAGAACATGCCACTGCCCCAAGCCCCCCAAAAAGCCTCCATGCCTCCTCCTCAGAGCTAGAAAGGGGCAGCTTTCACTGCCTCTATACTTGCCAGGTGGTTGGGGCTCCAACCCTGTAACAGATGCAGAGACAAGTCTCTGTCATCTCTCTCCTGCTCAGAGCCGATGAGGGGCAGTGGTGGTGTGCAGGCTTCCAGTGCCTTTGCTTTTGCCAGGCATTTTAAGCGCCAAGCCCCTGACAGGTAGAGAGACAGGCCAATGCATCTGCTCCATCGCCCTCTAGCTCAGAGCCAGAGAAGGGAGGGAGAAGTTTGTTACTACTCTCTGCTTCCACTCAACAAGTGCAGAACTAAAACAAATAGGCAGCTTCCACCCATCTATGCAGCTGAGGAGCAGACAGGGATTTCCCTCTCCTTCTGTAGTTCCAGCAATGATAGGATTCTTGGGCTTGTTTCTCTTTCCAGACCCTAGCTAACCTCTTGTCATGATGAGAAGGATGGGCAAAATTGTCAAATCCTGATGTTATGAAGAAGCAAGGCAAATATAGCCCAGGTCCCTTTGAGTTGAACTCCATTTTTTCACGATGTCCTCTATAAGCACTGCTTTTGGCTTTCTTTGGCTAGGCTTTCACCATTAATTATCTTCCCCGTTCTCACAGACTGGAATGAACAGCTATCGCTTGGTAGAAATCACATATGGCATAAATAGAAAGCAGTGTATGATGCGATTTTTTTCGGCAGGTGCATGCACATTTATCACATCTACTTTTTGCTGGAGAATATGTAGAATTGCCACAACATTGTGTCTGTTTTAGACTAAATGATGCGGAAATGTACAACGTTATCCATATATCACATGTTGTTAGAAACGTTCAACTGGGATATAGTTGCTATCGCTGGAACAGTTCCTAATAAACAAGAACTGAATCTCTGAAGAGCATTTGATGGATTATCAGCTTCTTAAAGGTCTAAGGCAAGCCTGCACAATTATGACCCACAATTATTTTATTTGTTTATTTATTTATTAGATTTGTTTGCTGCCCGAATGGCAAATGCCTTTGGGGAGATTTACAACAATAAAACCAAACAACAACAACGTAATCCCAAATTGCAATAAAAGTATAAAAATAATACAGTATTAAGCATTACAATATTTTTTAAAATATCGTAAACATTGAGGATCGTGCAGTAAAATTAATACTCAAGCAACAGGTTAAAGATTAAATGCCTACTTAAAGAGGAAGGTCTTCACCTGGTGCCTAAATGTATACAATCAGTATTTAAATATATACTATATATACCAATGCAGCCCATTAGCCCTGTATGCTTGCTCACCAGAGGCACAGTGGAATGAATGGTTGTGTTGCCTACCCGGGACTGCAAAAAATGAGTGCTTGTCAAGCATCTAGAAGATCAGAATGCATGAGAGGTGGACTTCCGGTGAAGGCATGGCCAGTCGAGGCTGCGAGCTTTGAGCTCTGTGGTGACTGGAAGGCTGGAATGCCATGTGGGGGCTCCCAGTTGGAGTTTTTATTCCCCAGATCAAAGAGGAATGCGAAGAGGAAGCCATAAAGTATCTCGTAAACCCATTCTATGAGGTAACGAAGTCGGAATGGAAATTTTGTCGGAAGAACAGCATGGGAGGGGTGAGGCCATGGCGACCATCGCTCAAAAGCCGTTCCAGACCCAGAAAGGGCACAAGACCGGTCAGCCTTCATTCCCCATGGTTGGAAAACATCTGGATTTAAAGGGTGCTTTGGTTGCAGTGAAGCCAAATGGATTACATCTGGTTTGCAGGGACAAAGTAAACATCCTCTCGCACTACACAGAGCGTCAGTTATTTTAAAATAATGAAGAAAAAGATAGTTTTTTTTAATTATTATTTGAAAAAAGAAAAAAGGGGGGGAAGAGAAAAAGAGGAGTGAAGGGAAAAATGAGGATAAAAGTATTGAAATTATGAAGAATTTACACATAAGTGAAGCAAGAGAGGTGGGGAAATGCATATTTAGTTGCTGCCTACTCTTTTGACCCCTATCGAATGAAAGGGGTCAAAAGAGAAAATTGAATGACTGGGAGAGAGCAATCCAGGGACTGCAATCAAGTATGTAAATGTGTTTTTAAAGACTATGTGACAAAATGGAGGAGAAGAGGATGGAACAACAAGGGGGAAGAAAAGATGGCGGATGTGGTTTAAGAACAAGAAAGGGAAAACTTGGTTATTTTTGAACAGAGTGTTGGGACTGGAAATTCAAAGGAAAAGGAAAAGGTTTGATGGATTGTGAGGCATTACAGGATGGAATTAGTAGAGAGACTGGGAGATTGTTTCTTTTTACTCGAGACAGATTAACAACAACAAAAGAAGCACTTTGAAATTGGCTGGAGGGGAGAGTGAAAGAACAAGGACTGGATTTATGATCTGCGAAAGATTTGGAGCTTTTTGTTTCTTGGTTTTTCTGTTTCTCTTTTTAAAGTGAGATAAAAATTGTGGAAACTTTAACACATTTATAACAAGTATAATGTTCTGAGGGATTAAAAAATTGTTTAAGATTTAGTTGGATGGGGCTAGAGTTGTGACACGGGAAGAAGAGTAGTTTGGTAGTAATTGGGTGTGTTAAATAATGACAATAAAAAGTGATTTGCAGTTGTATGGAAGGAATGAAACATATGGGGATCTTTTTTATTTTTGTTTATTGAAGAGAAGAAGAGGGGGGAATGTATAAGTGAAGGGTGAGAATAGAAATTCTCACTCTTTTAATTATTTTATTTTTAGCAAATAGCAAATAGTAAGTTGTAGTGAGTTATAGGTATGATATAAGATTAAGTTTGTTGTTCTTAAAACTGGGTTAAGAGGAGTGATGGTTGAGCTAAACAATGAAATATTTGTAAAAGGGGAGGATGTTCTTTTTATTTCCTTTTAAAATTTTGCAAGAGAAAAGGTGGTTTTTTATATAATTGCTGTGGGAAAGTTAGGGGGTCCTTTTTCATTGTTGTTTGCCTTTGTAAGTTTTGTCTTTATAGAAAATAAGGCTGCCTCTACACGAGAGGTTTGAAGCTCTTTCAAGTCTCATTAAAATTTTTACCTCTACATGAGCAGAGCGCAAATCAGAAGTTGAGGCGCATCATCTATCCGATTATGCGCATTATGAAATGCGCATTAAATAGCGTGTTTTATTTTGCTGCGGTCGTTACAGCGCATTTTGACTATGTAAACAAGCGATTCTTCGCATTAACTACTTCTAAAGCGCATTTCAAACAACCGGTAAGGCCACCAGTTGTGCGCTCAATTACCTCCCGCATACAGTCATTTACCATAAAGCGCTTCCGAGAAGATGCGCATAATCGGAGAACCAGGCGTCAAACCAAATTCTTGTAGAGGGGGTCTAATAGAAGTTAGAATTGGAAAAAGAGAGAGAGAATTAGGTGGACAGTATTTGAATTAGCATAAAAAGATATGTTTTTGTTGGGGAAAGAAGCGGGATTCTATTTTAATATGTTTTTGATGTTTTATGTATTGTATGTGTTTTAATTGTTTTTTATTAGTGAAAATAGAATAAAAATCTTTAATAATAATAATAATAAAAAAGAATGCATGAGAGGTCAGCTGTGTTTGCCCTGGTAGGTGACAAGTTGCAGTAGCCTCGCTGTCTTTGTTCTCTTTGGGTGTTCCATCCAAGCAAGCTAACCCTTAGACTGCACAGCACTTATAAGGAAGAAATGGAGCTGTTGGGAAAGCCTTTTTTCAAAGTTGTGACTAGCAATTACTATTGATAAATCCAGATCTGGACAATGAACAAGAAGATATTACAAAAAAAACCCACTAGTCACACAATCTTTCTCAAAAATAGCATGCAGTGTAGTAATACATGGCCATCTCTGCTACCTCTATAGCAGTTTGTACAGTTGTAGCACACCATGCTGACCAGCTATGGATTTTGACCTACTCCTCTGTTTTTGCAGCCCCTGGTAAGCAACAAAAACAGGAGATTCATAGCCCCAGGAGGCCCATGTTCCAGACATGGTCCATGGGTTGTATTCGGCTTGATGAGCTACACATTGCAAAGCCCTGCTCTATAACTTCCATTTATCCTTGTTCTTTAGGATAACTTGTTTTCAGCCAGGACAGGTTCACTTTTCAAATTCTCAAATAAATCTTAGTCTTAAACCTCCCTCATGCACGGACTTAAATTTGATATAAAAGTCTCTTGGGATCTGGTTCACACAACGTTTTTTGTCTCAAGGTGAGCAGTCTCAAGCTTTTTAGACATACATTCATATGGGCAAATATAATACGTCAACCAGGCAATCACAGATATCCAATATTAGTGCTACTTAGAGTAGACCCATTAAAATTAATGGGACTTAAGTTAGCATTAATATTGGATACAGCCCTTGGCCAGCAACAGTTTCCATATTGGTAATAGGAATGGCTTCAGACTGCAAATGCAACCACGTGGGTTAATATATTAAAGTTGTCCTATGCAAAAATGTTCTCAGTGGCTGTAGGAATTGTTCATGTAGAAATATATGTATTTGCATGAACCATGCATTTAAATCTTTCTCTAATATGTCTGATAGTAATTTTTGCTCAACTTTAAAGCAGTGTTTCATTTATTCTTATAAAGTTTTTTTTTTCTTATTTTGAGCATATACAAGTATGGAAGTCAAAGAACATCTTCATTTTTAATCCTTTTTTAAATTGATCGGTTTAATGAAGATAAATAACAATAGTAAATATTTTTGATATTATATTTCACATCTAAAACCTTTAAACAAAAAAGACATTAAAATTATAATTTATAAGACTTGAAAAAGTGATGGATGCTTCTCTTATAAAGGAAGATGGTTCCTGTCATTTTGATCTAGAGATCATCCTCTCACAAACCATTTCAGAACAGCAGTGGTCATATTGCTCTGACAATGGGCTAAGCATTCACAGTGGGGACTCCACCTCTAAATATTAGACCCATATAAAGTATGGAAGTATGGACTGACTACATCCTGGTCAACTGAGAACACACAATGTGCCATACTGGGCTAGCAAACCCACTCTCACCATCACAAATCTGAAGTCTACACCTGCCAGACGAACAACAAGAGTTTGATCTACTTGTGAGGATGTCCACAGACTCATATGTAGTCCAGGAAAGAAACAGAAGGTAAGACCTTCTGCTTCAAAGCACAGGACTAAACCACAGTGTGCTAGCATTATTTTATTATTGATTTATTACATTTGCATTTGTCCTTTCCTCCACAGAGCTCAGGGCAGCATATGCCTATAAAGCAAGTTAGTCTGAGAGAGAAACTCGCCAAGGTCACTCAGTCATCATTATGGCTGAAGTAGGGATTATGGTCCTTGTGCAACATTCTGTCAAGTGGACCAACTTGGAGAACCAATAGCTCCTCGTGAGTCCAGCAGAAATTATTACAATACAGAATGTACACTTCCTTAATCTCCTCTTTTCCCATTTCCTACCTTTGTCTTTCAGACATGCTATTCCTCCAGGGGTCAGAAGTTATCTTTAAAGTGGCTTTAAGCCTACTGGGAAGTCATAAGGCCTTGATTCTGCAACATGAAAACCTGGAAACTATAGTTGATTTCATTAAAAGTATTCTCCCAAACCTGGGCTTGGTACAGATGGAAAAGACAATCAACCAGGTATGAAGCTGAACATTATCAAGGAAGATGTAAATTGCAAATTATGAGCAAATTTGTTTGTGTATTACGACTTATTTTTCTAACTGAACTGGTTTGAAGTAACTTATTTGGGGAGTTTAGATGTAGGGATTTCTTTTTCAATGCAGAACCAGAATATTTTTAGATAATGGCCAGAACTGTTTAATGTAGTCTTTGAGTAATATTATAACTAGATTTCCTATTGAGTTTTCCTAATACGTTTTATTGGTTTGAACAATAGAAATGCTTTGGATGCTTGAGTAATTAATAGTAATATATCCTGTGCACAGCAACCAACATGTATTGTGAGTGTCATGTCCAAGGAATCTAGTGAGGTATCCAGAGCACAGGCTTGTCCTGTTTTCTTGGATGAGTTTCAGTTGGTGCAGCTCGAGGATGTTGACAAGGTGCTTGGACAGGTTCGTGCAACCACCTCCATATTGGATCCTTGCCCCTCTTGGCTAATAAAAGCTAGCAGGGATGGAACAACTGGCTGGGCCAGGGAAGTGATTAATGCCTCTTTGCAAGAGGGAGTGGTCCCAGGCCTCCTAAAAGAGGCGGCAGTGAGACCACTCCTAAAGAAATCTTCCCTGGACCCTGAAAATCTTAATAACTACAGGCCAGTAGCAAATGTTCCATTCCTGGGCAAGGTCCTGGAGCGGGTGGTTGCGAGCCAGCTCCAGGCACTCTTGGATGAGACTGATTATCTGGATCCAATTCAGTCAGCCAACATTGTTATCTTTTCGGCGCCAGGTCAAGACTTTCCTCTTCTCTCAGGCATTTAGCAATATCTGAGGAGCCTGGGTTTGTTTTGTTTTGTTTTGTTTTTTGTAGCTTTTTGAAGTGGTTTTAAATGTACAGATTATGTGTATGTTGTATGTTTTTGCTGTTTTAATTTTTGTATATTGTTTTTAATTGTTTTTAATCCTATGTAAACCGCCCAGAGAGCTTCAGCTGTGGGGCGGTATACAAATGTAATAAATAAATAAATAAATAAATAAATAAATAAATAAATAAATATAATGCAGTACTTCCTGAAGCAAGAATGGCATACCTCCATAAACAAATAGGACCTAATGCAATTTGTTCGTCTTTATAGCAAAATGGCTGTGAAAGATTGAAAAAAATTAATAGTAAATATATCACACAACCTCTAACAAGAGAGAACGAAATATTGTAAATATATCACAGGGCCTATAATTTAGGGTGACCACATGGAAAGGAGGACAGGGCTCCTGTATCTTTAAAAGAGAATTTCAGCAGGTGTCATTTGTATGCATGCAGCACCTGGTGAAATTCCTTCCTCATTGCAACAGTTAAAGCTGAAAGAGCCCTGCCCTCTAGACCAGATGCAAATGTCTTCCTTTCCATATGGTCACCCTAAATTTAATTCAAATGAACATATGAAAGTCATTCCCTCCCCATCACTTTCTTGACCTTTAATCTTCAAAGCTCCACCATCTGTCTATTTCCTCCAGCTTCTCCTACCTCCATCCATCTTCCTCCAGGCCCTACTGTCCTGCTTTGGCTGTAGCAAGCTCTAAATTCAGTGGAGTCAGCAAACGCTGAAGCCTACAGGACGTTAGCTGATGGGGTTCAGGCTACAACAGAGGTGATCCAAATACAGGCAGAAGCCAGAACAGTCAGACAAGAAGATCAGGCAACAGCAGTATGGTCATGATAACGTGCACACTGTAAATCAATCAGGTACATTATATGGTCCAGAAGCAGGGTCATTAGGGAGTCCAAAAGGTCAGGAAATAGAGCATCAATCACAGGGCGTAGTTCAGGACACAAGATACACAACAGGGATGGGATGGACGATGTTGTTCTAACACTGGCTGGGCTTTCAATGAAAGCTTTTAAGCCCAAAGCCTGCTGGACCCTACTCTGAGCTCAGCTGCAGTAATCAAGCCTTCTTTTTCAGAGCCTTACTCCTGCGGAATCAATTCTCTTGAGGAGACCTTTTCTGGAGGCGAGCACTGCTTTGCACAAGAGCCCTACTAGCCTGTCTCGAGGCAACTCATCCTGACAGGAATGGCCCTGCAACCATCTCCCCGGAGAGCTGTGGGTCTGGAGGCAGTCTCTGGTCTGGGGTGCCCTGGGTTTCCTGGGCCTCTAGCTCTTCCACTGAAGAGCATTTCTCCAGTAGGGAGGGGCAAGATATCCAGTGGGGGTGTGACACCTACTCTCAGTTTGCTACATGCTATCCCTTGATGCTTTGCTTCCTTTTCACTCAGACCTCAGCACCTCTTCCTATCTGGCACTCCCATCCATTTTTTTCTCTCTCTTTTGTCGATGGCCCTTTTCCCAATTCCTTGCTTAACTCTTCCTTTCCTCAACTCTTTATCTTACACCAATTTGCAACCCAATTATATAGTAGCTGGTGAGCTTGACATTCAGCACTCTAATCTAAACAACTTGTAGCATAGGTAGAGATGATCAGTATAAACTAGCCACTTCTTTCTGTGGAGGAACACACAGCTCGTTATCTCTCTTTGATACAAGACTCTTTTCCATTTTACCCATGCACCACCAGGTTTTTGAGATGGATATCTCCAAACAGTTGCAAGCTTATGAAGTTGAGTACCACGTACTTCAGGATGAATTGATAGATTCTTCTCTCAATGACAATCAGAGGATGGATAAATTGGATAAAGCCAACAGTAATTTACGTAAACAAAACTTTGACCTCCTTGAGGAGCTACAGGTACAGAGTGCACATTGTACAATGGACGTTAAAAATAACTTGCAAGCAGGTGGCTACTAAATTCACTTGTTTATTTACAGCTGGATGTATCGAGGCTCATTTCTATGTTTCAAAAACATTTTCACTGTAGAACCTTTATTGATAGTAGCGATGGGGTGAAAATCCATCTGGACCTGGGAGGGCAGTGGATGCCCCCGCATCCAGCCCTCCCAGGCCCAGATGGACATGCCCGGTGGATTTTTGCTCCTAAGCTGGCAAAGGATAAAGAGGGTACAGGACCTTCCCCCCCCCCCCCCCCCCCGTGGGGGGAAATATGCAATTTCCTCAAGGCTGGGGAAATTGCGTATTTTCTCCCTCCACTCTTCCCAGCCTTGGGGAAAATGTGTTTTCCTCCCCTCCCCCCTGTGCCGATGTGGGCCTTAAAAGCCCTACAACAGGCCTTTAAGGCCCCCATTGGCAGGGTGCGGGCAGGGGGAAACCATGTATTTTCCCCCTCCACTCTACTGGCAGTGGCTGCTAGTAGAGTGGAGGGGGAAGACATATGATTTCCCCAGCCTTGAGGAAATCGCTTCCCCCCCCCCCCCATGTCGATTGTGGCTTTAAAGGCCCTCTTAAAACCTTGGATGAAGAGGGCCTTTAAGGCCCCGATTGGCGCAGGGAGGGAGGCAAAGCGCACTTTCCGGGGCCTCTGGAATGGGCACAATTCTCCCTGCATGCCATTAGCATGGCCGGGGAACTGCACCCCTTTCTGGAGGCCCTGGAAAGTGCGCTTTGCCTCCCCCCACATGCCAATCAGGGCCTTAAAGGCCCTATTAATCCAAGGTTTTAAGCGGCCTTTAGGGCCACAATTGGCTAATAGCATGCCGGGGAAATTGCGCATTTACCAGAGGCCCCAGAAAGTGTGCTTTGCCCAGCGCTCGACCAGGCCAGCTCCCGGAACAGAACAGGCCAAGCAGTGTCCGACGAACTTGTGGGGTGAGCAGCGCCCTGCAAGTTCTCTATTCCCTAATTGGTAGCTAATGGAAAATCAATTGGCCATAGGATTTATTATTTTAACAATACAAGTCCTAAAAATATACTTCGTAGACTTAAGGACTCAGTTTGATTGCAGCGTCTTCTGAAGAAGAACTATATTGTGCCTTTAAGTACTAGATGTGTATACTGTAGGTGTAGTAGGCAATTGCTAAGCAGAAGGGAATACATTTATGACCCAGTTAGGTCAAGATATGAGATAGGTTATGAGCTACAGCAGTCTTCCCCAACCTGATGCCCTCCATAGGTTTTGGACTACAATTCCCATCGACCCCAGACACCACAATCAACAATGAGGGGTGATGGGGGCTGTAATCCCAAGCATCTGGAGGGTGCCAAGTTAGGGAAGCCTGATCTTATAGCATCAATAGAAATGCCTGAACTGGGTATCAATTTCTTACAAAGGTACATATACAAAAGTAGTGTGCCAGTTGTTTCCCATTTTGGTATTTTTCTGCATTGGAGACTTAAAAGACGGAAATAACCCAGACTACTCAAGTTAATGCTGCCAGGTCAAAGCTTGTTAAACTGAAGAGGCGAAATGCCAATTTCCCAGTCCTTGGCAGACCACATTTTGTTTGGTCTGAGTCATGATTCATGTTTCCTTACCTCCGTACCAGTGAGATTCATTCTGAGTGTAGCTCTGGATTAACAACACTATGCATAATTAAAATGCCTTAGTTAATAAATTTAAACATCCATAAAGCAATCTGGCAGAGATTTATTTTCAGTTTTTCTGTTCTGTATTATGTTATAGGCTTGATGTCGTTCTAGAACTTAAATAATCAAGATTTGGAAGGGATTGACTATAGACAAATGTATATTATAGACAAATTAGAATTTATTATTAAGTGGCAAAATGTCCATCAGTCTATGCAGATGGTGTTTGGGGGAAACTTAGCCTATATGTTGCAGGCCAAGACCCTCCTGGGCAAAGGAGCACCACTCACTCACATGTGTCCAAAGTTATCCCAATTACTTTTATCCTGTAGAATTCTGAAAAAGCCACTAGGCAAACAAAGGCAGTATGCAACGGGGTGCTGCACTGTGTAAGTGATGGGGGTCCAGGCCACTGGTGCAACAGAATTGGCAGGGTGCAGAAGAATCAGCGGGGACCTAAGTGCCCGTGTTGGATACTGCCCAAGTTCAATCTGCTTTGACCCAGTATTGTTTCCATTTCTTCAGCATGTTAAGAAGGTGGCAAGATGGAATCCCGAAACTGACTGTGATTTATGTGTGCTAGTTATTGGATGAATCTAGAGTTATACTTTTACTGTTGTATTTTATTGTTCCACATATATATTCCAGTTTGAAGCATGTGCGGTTTCACATAAGATGGATGGAAACCTGCTGAATGAGCTCCCTTCCTTCCTTCCTTCCTTCCTTCCTTCCTTCCTTCCTTCCTTCCTTCCTCACAAACACTGTGTACATGTTTCCTGTTTGTTCTTTAAGGTGGCAAATGGAAAGGTCCAAAACCTAGAGTGCATGGTTGAGACTTTGCTTAACAACGAAGGCAAACTGAAGCAGACAATTCTCACACTAGAGCTGGAGAGGAAAGCATTGCTGGAAACAGTAAAGGAATTGCACTCCACAAGCCCCAGTGGAAAACCTCTGCTTACCAGGCAAGAGAATGTGGATGCTGCTAACTGACAGCTGCAGACATACTTGAGGTGGAAAACGTCACACAGACAAAAAGGGAAGGAACCATTTTCTGAAGTCGCCATGAGATTTTTCACATTGTCTATGCCTTAACGTCGGTTGAGTGAAACAAAAGTCTTTGCACAAAAGAGAAGCATGTTACTAATGGAGGAAATGCTTGATCGTTTGTATCTTAAAATTTTTTTTGAATGATACATATATGCAATATAACAAGCATTATGCTGCCTTTCTTCTTTTTGCTTTTGACTGACACATTTCCACTGCATGGTAAACTTTTGTAGTTTACCTCTACAGTAAGTGCTTCTCTACTTAAGGGCTTTATATTTCTTACATATTAAGCATTTAGGAAGCTCCTGTGTGAACACTGTGTGCTATAAAGGTGCTGGAGAATTATAGCGTTAGGAGCTCCTGAGCTTATTTCTTTTCCTTATTTAAGGGGCTATGATATATTCATCTGTGCTTGTGTTGCTTTTTTGTTGTTCTTTGCCTAAAGCTGAAGTGGGTTCCACTTATTCACATTGAATTTTTAAAACCCTAGTGTTGCCTGAAGACATCAGTTAGTGAACCCCAGGGAGCCAATATAGCCATATAACTTTGGGATTACTCTTTGTTATTACAAATGTGATATTTTTAATTAAGATATTTTTGTTTGTTTTTAACATCCAACATTATAGCATGGTTTAACACTCTGACAAAATAGATCTAGATACTACTGCTTTCCCCCTCTCTAATGCGTGTATTGTGTAAGTCTGAAACTCTCATATCATTAGGGTGGATCATGCTGTAAAGTGTCAATTTATTTATTTTTGAATCATTTTCTATTGTAAGCCATTGGTTTCCAAGTGGGAATCAAATGATTGTCACTTTAATTTCAATAGTTAATTGGACACCCAACTCATTCTTTATGAAATCAAGTTCTTCAAACTTTACCTTCTGAAATTGTGGAAGTACTTCCAATGGTTGCTTGTACAAAGGCACAATCCAATATGCCTCTTCCTCAAACGTAAGGCCCACTCAAAAGTGGAGTCTACTCCCTGGTAACTGGGCATAGGATTGCACTTTTAAAACCATTTTACACATCATAGTTGACTGTTTGGAATGGGAGTACAGAGTCTCTCATCAAGACACCTTCCTGGGAAGGTGATGAGTTTTAAACATCTTCATATCAAAGAAAGCGTTTTTAGAACAGTTTAAAAGCACTTCAGATACAAATGCAAATACTATAGTATTCAATAGTATGCAACTCAACATTTACTATACAAAAGGATCATTGGTAACACAAATTTGTTTTGCTGGCTTGAAAAGTAGTCATATTGTAAATCATAAACAAATTACATTTCCCCCCATCAACAGTAGTTGACAATAATTACTATATCACACAGTGAATTTCTAGTCTAGATTAAAGGTGAAATCCAGAAAAATTAAAACCTATGGGGGATTTACAACTGACTCCAATAGAATGTAGGCTGCACTTTCTGGGCACATCTGTACTACAAACTTAAACTGATTTAATTAAATCTAATTATTTCCCCCAAGAAACTCTCAAACTGCACTTCTGTGGGAAGGGGTAGGGATCTCTTAACAGAGAATTTTCAGCAACCTTACTGCACTAAATTCACTGGATTTTTGAAAAGAAACCGTAACAGTTAAACTGGTATAAAACTGTTATATGTTATAGTGTAGATCTGCCAAATTATCATTAGCGTGTTTATATGCCACTTTTTCAAATTATGAGTTGTAGCCAATGTTAGTTCTACTTCAAATAGACCAATTTAACTGAATGGAGTTTGTGTTTGTTTCTCAATTACTAACTTAAATTCCATTCATTTGTTTTTAATTTATTTATTATTGCATTTATATCTCGCCTTTTTTCCTCTTGCAAGGAACTCAAGGTGGCGTACATAATCCTCCTCCTCTCCATTTTATCCTCACAACAACAATCCTGTGAGGTAGGTTGGGCTGAGAGTCTGTGACTGGCCCAAAGTCACCCAGTGGGTTTCCATGGCCGAATGGGGACTAGTACCCGGATCTTTCGACTCCCAGTCCAACACTTTAGCCACTACACCACACTTAGAGCAGTCCATTCGTTTCAATGGTCTGCTCTAAGAAGAACTAACATTGGACACAAACCTAAGCTCTTGTTTTATGAAGAGGACAATACGTTCCTTAATTTCTAAACTTTAAACTGGCTCCTTGAAAAGTTCTCACAAATTCACCACCTGGTTTTGCATTCTTAAACATTGGTATAATGACAATCTATTATTATTGTATATGTTGGGAGACAACTCTTAACAGTTCATATTTTTATTATTAAATGAGAGTTTCATTTTGGTTTCTTTGGAAGTTTTAATGTATTTGCTCTTTTGGGTACCCAGCAATTTTGCATATGGACAGAAGCAATAACTGATATATAGGCTTTTTAACACTAAAATGAAAAAGAGCAATAAAAATAAGTCTAATGAACAGCACCAAATTCATGTTGTGATGCTCCAAACTTCAGAGTAGCGTCTTCTGCGGGATTATTAAATACAAAAATGAAGAACCAGTCAACAGAGAAGTCCATGAGCCCATGGGACCTCTTCTTAAGGCTGTATGGGCAGTGGGTTGGTGAGACTTCCTACCCAGAGCTTCCCACCATCAAATGACTTCTGGGTAATTTCATCTCACAAATGAATTCATGTCCCTCAACTTGAAGTGGACCAATCATTGCCAATAGCAATCAACAGCTTCTTCATGTGTGTGTGCCTGTGGAGGATAGGACCTTCAGTCCACCTATGTTTACTTCCAGATCAAATGGGAGCTCACTGGTTGTAGAAATGTTGCTAATTATATTGTACTTTGAAATCTACTTGTCTTGACCTAAAGTTGAATTTCTAAGATTTTTTGTGAGAGGATAAGGGACGTGTAAACTCCGTTAGCATTCTTTCCCTTCACTTCAGAGACTGCGGGTATCTGAACCCAAGCCAAAGAATCCCCCCACCAATGGTATGACCCATTTTGGATTTTCATGTGCCATATATATTATGATTACACTGGTGTTTCTCACTGCCACAATGTAAGGTTTGAATGACAAAACACACATCCTTATACACCAGTATGCATGCATTTTGCAACCATGGCTATATCCTGACTCCCAGCTGGAAAAATAATAGTACTTACCTATCATTCACACATATGTTTACCATGGGAAATGAGATGTGCTTGCATCAAACATAATTGCTTCAATTATAAAGACAATTGCTTCAAGTATGAATACAATAACTTTAGGTTTCAGGACAAGGCTCTCTCTGTGTTTGTGCTGTGGGTAGTATTCTCTCTACAGACATTTCTATATTTGCAGATTCCCATCTGAATAAAGAATTGTACAGCAGCTGTATTTTGACTTTCCCTTGCTTGCATATAATTGTGTAGGCGGGGTTAGGAAGGTCTGCTGCATGTGTAAAACTCCCTCCCTTGGCACCCTGAAATTTAAGGATACAAGTTAGATGAATTGGGCAGAGAGAGGTTCTGATCATAAACCCAATCCCACAAAAATTCAGGCCTTCCTGGGGAAGAGGCATCTACTCAGTGATACAGTACATGCATTTAAATTGTATACTTTATCCCCTTTGCAGCTTGAAGGGAAATCTGTGTTCTTGCACTGACTCTTGTTTTGCCAAATGAAGACCAAGCAACTTTAAGATCTGGACACTGGCCAACCCTTGTGTTTTAAGGAAGGCAGTTGATGTTTCCCAACTTTGCTCCCTTAGGGCAAAATTGAAAAAGTGAGAATAGGTAGGAGAAGTTTGAAACAGCCCAACCTGTAATGATTATAAGAAGATGCTTGGGGTAGTTCCTCTCCAGGAAAGTGATGCAGAATTAGTGAGAGAACTTGGAAGCAGTGAAAGTAAGTCATATGCACAGCTCTGGACACCAGGGTGAAGGGCCTTTTCCCTTCAAGAGGCTTTCGTGAACGTAAGAATGGAAGGCAGGTGAAAATTGGCAGTCAAATTGCCACCCCAGGCACTGTCTCTGCGTGGAATGTTCAATGCTCACCATATCTTTGTTTCATATAACTTAGCCTAGGAAGAAACAGCCAACATGTAGGGCTGCCAGGAAACACGCCTAACACATTCGAAGTAGCAGGAATCCAGTACCTCAAGGTGGGCCTTTTCAGGCTACAACCCCAAAGCTAGCCAAGAAATATTTCATAACCATGATGCTCCTACAAGCTCCTGTTTATGCCACTGGGATTTAAAAGGGTTTATTGTGCTGATAAACTGAGACAACTGGTTATTATGTTGACAAGAAACCAAGGCTGAATTTGGACAGTAATTATATATATACTGCACTGAGATTTAGCAAAGAACCAAGCTATGCAAATTTGTGAAAAGCTGGCATTTCTTGTACGTCCAAAGGGGGGGGGGGGGAAATTGAATGGATGACATAAGGTCCTTCAACATATCTGGAAATCACAAACATTCTCTTACAGCCAATCTACACATTCAGAAGGCTTATATTGTATGAGCCTTCTGGGACTGTACATCTTTAGAACATAAATGGGAGAATCACCTGATTGTGTTCCCCATATAAAGCTCCTCTAAATGTAGAAAACTAGCACATCAAGAAAAGCACTAGGCTACCTTTCCACAGCCAGGGTTTTATTTTATTTTTCCCTGGCACATTTAATCATGCAGTTCCCTGTCAGCATTCTGAATTGGTGCAGCCCCAAAGAAGTATATCATTCTTCTGAATATATACACCAGCCCAAACTCAGAACTATTTTGCTTGTATAACTAGGCAGGGGAAAGGAAGCCTCATCATTCCCAGTAGGTTTTTATGCTTACCAAGTGTTGACTGAAAGTGTACTCTCCAACCTGTTCCAACTTGTCCCCAAAGTGATACATTTCATTTACCATCCTGTTGGTGGAGTTGACTGGTTGTTCCACCCAGAAGTGGACAAATCTACACTAGTTTTCTTCAGCTGCTGCTTCAGTAAGGTGGGAATGTTCAATTGGACAGCTCTTGAGATCTAAAGGAAATTTAGATGTTTCTTTGAAAAGGACAATCTGAGGACAGAATGGGCTTGGAAGAGCTGCTGCTGCTGCGCTAGTCCTGCTGCTTTGGGAATAGTCCTGTGGCACAGGAGGTCCTGTTTGGATGAATGAGTTGATTGAATACAGCAGCAGTCTGAAACCTCAGGAGAAGAGACATTTAACACTGGGATGCTTTGTGAGAGCAATTTCCAACCAAGCCAATATGGTTACTGTAACATCAATCCTTGAAATCGGGATATGTAGCCAAATGTATTGAAGGTGAACGGGACTGGTAACAGTGTTTTCTTCTTCTAAAAGGTTTTAATTATCAGATGTTTGCTCTTGTGCTGAAAAAAGGGGGAACACACTGTCCACTGAGGGGAAAAAATTAATTGCCTTTAAATAGTTAAATTTAAATTGTGGGGTGATGCTGTAGGTTTGAGAAGGTAGCACTGCAGTATTATAATTTTTAAGCAACAAATGTCTACCTGTGTATATGTTAAACTTTCACCTTACACAACATCTAAAAAATTTTTAAACCATTGCAGAATTGCTCCACAGAAGTGTTGATGATGTAAGAGATGTTCAACTCACTGGAACAGAATCAGCGTCCGTCCTTTCGTCTTTTTAAAGAAGGATTGGATTTCTCCTCCTTCAATTTGAATTGTGCCACAAAAACCTTCAGAACTGGTTTTCCTAGGGTCTCAGCCGTGACAGGCAAAAAAAAAAATCATTTGTGTTTCCGAGGGTGGCAGTGGCACTATCAAACCATCTCAGCCCCATTTAAAATACTACAACTGTCTTCAAATGTAGATGACCAGATACAAATTCTCTCATGACTTGAACTGCAGTAACCTGCAGCGTTAAAAAAAAAGAAAAGTGGAATGAAATTTGGGCATGTTGCCTCTGAAAATACATCTCATCAGGCCAGATCGCTGTGTTCAGGCAGCCAGCCCTTTATGGCACCATTCCTTGTTTCTGTCTCTGGCTCATATATATATATATATATATATATATATATATATATATATATACACACACACACAATTGATCACAGTTTCCTAGGCCAACTAGTTATCTAGTACCTTGAGCCAGGACATCTATTATGGGAATACAAGCTTTTTGCTGCAGTACTGACTCACCCTCCCTCCCCCAAAGTTTTGTCCAGTACACTTGCAGCTAGAAAAATCCTCCTTAGTTTCCAGACACAGCATGACTTGTCCTGTACCCCAGTTTTATTTACATAAGCTATTGTAAGATGAATGAATGTCTCCTATTACTCCCACCTGGAGACTGTTTCTCATACATTTCTAGCACAGAACTTTCTGTTTTAGCATATTATCCCTGGAGGGTTTTTATCTCTGAAACACAGGAAGCTTTCTAGTTGCAACAGTCGCCCAGGCCTCTTCACAGGTGCGTTATGTTTGACTCCTCTAAAGAGACGACTACTCTCTGGTTAAGATGAGGGGAAATGTAATAATTTATACTATGTAGGGTAGGTTTTGACTGCAGGGGAATTTCATGTGTTTCGGTAAACTCATGGTACTTTATTTCAGGGTAGGAATTGGGGAGAAATTAGTTCAGTACACATTTTGCACTTCTCTGAATTTTGTGGGGTTCTCCAATGATAAAATGCATACAGGACTCTGTATATTAAGGGGAAATGCATGCAACCCATGTATATTACAGAAAATGCATTGTATTAAGAAGACTGCAAGAATGAGTATATTTTGCAAAGGGGCGTACAAAAAGCACGCATAAGAATGCACAAATAAATGGGTATAAATTTCCATGCAAAGATCTCAAAATTTGGAATGAACTGCATTCAAGATTGGAAGAGTTCTCGAAGTTTGGAATGAATTGAATTTAAGATTGGAAAAATGAGAAGTTAAGAGAAACTGGTTTGTCCATCCCTATTTCAGGACAGGAGATGCCAGAATTCGTTGTTTGTTTGCATCTTCAGACTTAAATGGCAGCAGTGGGCAACTTTTTAAAATTTCCATCAGTAGCAACACCGTGAGGGTGGTATTGTGGGAAATTTAAACGGCTGCCTGCTGCTATCACTACCAGGCGTGATGCTGGCATCAGCTGGGGTCCCAGCAGCTGCCCAAGGGTGCCAGGTGCTGATTCTAGGCTTGGGAAACAGCACAATGAATCAGAACACAGGATGAAGAGACTCAGATGTTGCAAAGTGGTAGGAAGAAGCAGCCCAGAGTGCCAATGTCTTGTTCTGCTGTGAGAGCAAGTTCTCACAGCTCCTGTTTTCTCATACAGTAGCATTCATAATGCTTGAGGTACTGATCACAACTGGCTTATGCAGAGAGAAGCTTTTTTTGGATTCTATAACTCCTCCCAAGACCAGCTGTGGTGGAGTGTACCAGCATTGAGAAAATTGGGCTGGGAACGTTTTGTGGGTTACAGGCATGGCTCAACAGAGAACCACTCTCTTTTCTTGGAAGCTAAGGAAATTAGCTTCCCCCTGTCTTATCCCGCCCCCTCCCAATGTCATAACCTTACCAAAGTGGAAAGACATTTACTGTCAGACCCCACTTCAAAAAGAAATAGGAAGTTTGTAAGTTCAAGGAAATCTTACAAGCAAAGTGTATGATCGAAGGAGGAAATGAGAGTATAAGTAACAAAGGGCAGCTAGTTTCAGTTAACATAGAATGTAGAGCCACTTGCAAAATTAGCTGACGGGGCAGAGAGAGAGAGAGAGAGAATGTCTGTCCCCCACACCACGATGTCCAGAAATTCCACTTTAGATTTCAATAGCATTGGGTGGAAGGTGGACCAAAGATGTATCAGTGCCAGGGACAAGATTCTCAGCAACATTTAAAGGTCTGCTGTGGGATATCTCGAGATTTGGGGTGGGGGTTGAGACATTTAAGAGCATTTCCCTGAGCATCCCTAATATTTACAAAGGCCTGTTTCCCCTGGCATGACATACACACAAAAGTGGGTGCCAGGACACCCCCACCCCATGGAGGGCTTTCCAAAGATGGGTTGCCACAACTGAAAAGGCTCTCCTCTCGCTAGAAGGCCTCTGAAGATGACCCCAGGGTACAGGTGATTTTGTGTGGAACTATGGGCATTTATACATGAGGTTTTTATCCCACATCTTTATACCAGGGCTTCTGCTTCTGGATTCTTTGTGGGATTAATGTCAGCTCCTTTACACGTACCTTTTTCCAGGATTTTTCACTGCCCTTCAATATGTTTCATTATACAACCACTAGATGGCACTGTGGTATAGCAGAATTGCGCTTTTACACTGTGAGGAGAAAAGGCAAAATACCAGGCTTTCCTCATCATTAAAAAAACTGTGATAATGGTTACAAAGAGCGGGAGATGTCCTGGAGAAGATGTCTCTCAAACCTGTGGGAGCTACTCTTCTGTGACCTGATCAAATGTGACTGGAGGCTGCATGTGAATGAGGCAGGCACAGGAATCTTTACCTATTCTCTGTGCCTGAACTAAGCCTGAGCCGAGGCATTTCAACCTTCTGGAGTGGAGGGGAGAACTACATGAAATCTGGGAAACGACCAAACAATTACTGGTCAGGAGAAGGGCATGGCCAATCTGGGGAACCCTGGAAGGGCAGATTAGGATCCCGAGGGGACAATTTGACCTCCAGGCCTAAGGTTGGCACTTCTGTTTTATGCAACAGAATCCGGAGTTGAATGTTGTTTCTCTAGTGATGTCTTCCTAGTGATATCAGTATCTGTAGAAATAAGAGTTTGTACCAGCGGAGACTAGTGGCTCCAGTCAGAACTAGCTCCTTTAGAATTCTGACTGAAACCCAGAGTGGATTCACTGCCCTACTGACATTGGAACCACCAGCCTCCACCGGTTTGTACAGAATCTCCTTAAACATATCCTCCTGCCCCGCCCCTAATCTACAACTCCATCATATATGCTATAAACTGCTAGATCCTTGAACAGGTTAATCCCCATTCTTTCACCCTCATGTATTTTTCCCTCCTCAAATGACACCCCAACATTCCATGGCTCAACTGCTCTCAACTTTTTGTAGTTCACAGTTCCTCATTGAAACAGTTTTTTAAAAAAAATCCCCTTCAATTAATAACATAATATGCAGAAGTCTATGTAGGGATTTTCCCCAAGCATTTAGAAATCGCTACGTATTTTTGGGTGGCCCCATTTTACTTCCAAGCTCGACCACCCAAGCTTGGTATTAGAGGGAATGATGTTCATTAATCCTTTGGTAAATTAGTCCCCGTGACTGGATAACATGTGGTGATTTTCCAGCAGATGAACAGCTGTAATTTTAAAGTCCAAGTCACAAAATTCTTACAGGAGCAACTACTGAAAAGCTCACACTGAAAACAACTGCAGAACATCTTCTTTCCTTCATTCCACCAGGAAAAAAAATCAAAAACAAAAATAAAGGCTGTTACAATGATCTGGCAAAATCTGTATAATCTCCCCACATGAGAGACAATTTTCTACTCATTACTTAAATGTAGAGACTTAGATGTGTTCCCAGTGGGAGGTTAGACGTTAACTTTAATGCGAAACAAGATCTAAACGTGTAGCTTTTTCAGCTCAGATAAGTGAAAATGCAGATCATTAATGCTTCGACTGAAAAATGTCATTTCCCCCCCAAATGATGATGCAAATGTTTCTTTTATGTGAAAGGGGTGGGATGATGGTTAAGTCGACTTGAATACTTAAGAACAAAGAATGGTTTGTCTTTAAGTACTGCACGAAGAATACAAAGAATACTGTGGCTTAAGTACTGCACCTTGTGCCATATGTTTTGTGGACTGGATCCAACGAACATAATAAACTTACCTTCCCATGAGGAGCACTGTAATAGCAAACTTGTCTTCCCAGTAGGTGGTAGTGTTGCTTCAAACAATTGTTCCTTTGCAAGATGCCAACTTTGAAAGGCAATGGGGTAGTGTGAGGAAAAAAATATTCAGCTCACACCAGGCAAGTTGGAAAAGTTAGAAGAAAAGCACTGTAAAGGGAAGGAGGAAGGAGCCCTCTCAAACAAAACTACCCAATCCTGGGCTGCAGCTACACATCTGTGATGTGTGCATTAGGTTGGCTGACTGCATTTGCTTAGGTCAGGTGGTAAAATGATGCAGTGTCACAGATCATCCCTTACCAAAAGCGCCTACATTCATCAGATTTACAGCTTGAGTTGCTCTAAATGACTTATGCGGCGGGCATTGAACCCCTTTCACACAACTCAAAATTGATTCAAAGCAGTGAATGAACTAAATTGTGAAGTTCTGTTCCCTGATTTCTGAGAAGCGGGTAGGTGCTTTATTTATTTTGACTTTGTGATGTCCCAAGTTGTCTTAGTCTTAGGACCAAGCTGTCCTTCCTGGTAGGAAATGCGCTGAAGCAGGGCTTCTCCTTTGCAGTTTTTGCATTGCATCCCGATGATGATCAGAGTGTGTCTGTGCATCCTCCTCTATAGAGGGCAGTCTGATGTAAGGATAGAGAGCCATAGTTGCCCATCAGCAATTAGCACCTGGACAGCAGACAGAGCAGACACGCAAGTCACATGGTCATAGGACCGATCTACACTAAGCAGGATACAACACTTTGAAACCGTTTTGAAAACTGTATACGGAGTGTTCCTAGGCCCAACAGTTGTCACTACTATTATATACCGTTTTAAGCCGTTTTAAAGCAGTAGTGTAGATCCTGCCATAGTCTTCTCCACTATGGTAGATGCATTTCTATTTAAATTATAGTGATTATTTCTACATTTGCATCTATACATATAAATCAGCATGTGTTGTTGTTGTTTTTTCAGATCATTGTCCCCCACCCCCTTGCTTTTGGTGATGCGTTTCCCTTTTCTTTGTTGACTATGTGGAAATGGTCACCCTAGATGAGCCTCTATTCTGCTTCCTCATTCAACTCTGCTAATTCTGATAATTGCAGATATACTTATTGTAGGCATGGTTAGGAGCAAGGCTGATGCACCAGTTCCATGGCACAGAGGACTTTGCATCAGAAGAAAGTCTCAAAATACGACACAGTGGCGATTGAATCACATTGAATAGAATATGGCCACTCTCTACTTCATCAGTTTCACTTCCCCTTATAATAATAATAATAATTTTATTTAT
This sequence comes from Anniella stebbinsi, assembly GCA_029215795.1. Taxonomy (NCBI): domain Eukaryota; kingdom Metazoa; phylum Chordata; class Lepidosauria; order Squamata; family Anniellidae; genus Anniella; species Anniella stebbinsi. The sequence goes on from JARDYH010000004.1 coordinate 149,175,927, forward strand.
TTATTACCCACCTCTCCCTCTGGATCAAGGCGGGGAACAATATCAGTAAAAAAACGATGTAAAATACATATAAAATACATAAAACTGATTAAAAGCATATAAAGTTAATACATTATTAAACTCAACAAAGTCTTAAAATTTGACTGGGTAGGCTTGCCGGAAGAGATCGGTCTTTACATGTCCTCCATTCTCTGGGAAGAAAGAACTAACTAGCTTGGGTTGCATGCCCCACGGGGCAGAAGGACAACAGAGCAGCTCTTAAACATCCTTTCATATTTGGATACCTTCAGGCCCATTCTGTTATGAAGGGTTCGTAAGTGTTCACCTGTTTTATGGATCCATTGCTGTTGCCCCCTGGACCCCATAGGCCACATTCCTCTCCCCATCTGTGGGTGCCAAAATTGGGAGAATAAGCAAAAGAAACAAAAAAAATAAAAAAATGGAATCCGTAGTTGATACAGAGTCCCCAAAGGGTCAAAATTAGCTTGTATATTTCTGTGCTTTGCAGTATATCCAGATGCCATTTTGTTGGGGGGGGGGGTCCCCTGAATTTTGGGGTGGCGGGCCACAGGGGAAGCTGCAGGGTCACTTGTTCTGGTCTACTGGTTTATGTATTTTCAAATATGAGGCATAACACTCCTGTTTTCAATCAGTTTGTAATTTAATCTGAACGCAAAACCGATGGTGGAGTGGCCTGAATGCTCTTTTCTGCTCTGCGCCACCTCTGCTTTTGCCACTGATCAGATGTTCACTCACAGGCAATTGAAAGCCTCATACTCTGCAACCCAGAGAGTAAGTCCCGTTGAAATCGATGGAATGAATTAGTTGCAACTAACTTGTGTGTCTCAGGAATTTCAACAAGACTTAACAATGATCCATTTTATCTGGATCAGGGTTCTGCAGCACAATACTATTTCTATTTACTTGGAAGTAAATCCCATTGTTTTCAAAGCATCTTGCTCCCACGTGAGTGTGCATAGGGTTGCATCCTTAGTCTTTAACTATAAAAGCTCAGTCCTCAAAAAGTGAAAACCTCCACCATTGAAACCCTCTACCTATTTCTTCCACCAGAATTCTTTGATGACTGGGCTGTCAAACACCTATCATGTGTTCCCTTCATCTAGACTAACTCACGTGAGCCAAACCCTGCTGTATCAACAGCTTCAGGGAAAACAAACCAGACCAAGCCCTTTAAAAGAGAAAAGCAGGTGTTGTATTACCCACACCCAACTGTACACTCCCTTAATATTAATAAGCCACATAAATTGGGAAGCTAAAGAATAAAACACTGTGTGTAGGTATAGCAACTAGTCCTTTCTCTCCTGACCACATAGCCAATACAGTATGCTGGTTTGAAAAATAAGGATCAAGATGCCAATGGGAAATAGGGTGAAGCAAGCATCTCCCTCATCTTCTTGTTGTTTTAGGCATTTGCTTTTTAAAATCTCCTTACTCCAGCTTACATTAACATATATTAAGAAGCCAGTTGACCTATTCAGAGTTTCAGGCCTGCCTCCCTCACAAATTCTATAACTTGGTTCTGCCGCAAAGCCATTTGGAGCTGTATATTTTCACACTTCTTCAGGACAGCTTTGGTTAGGTCCTGAAAAGATTAAATGTAGGTGAATGCAAATGACCACATAGTAGTATACCACAGTGTGAATGAACCACTAGGCAAGCTGGTCATATGTATTGGCCTGCCAAATGGTAAGGAAAATCTTACCACCCTTCTACACTATCTCAGTGAGTGGTTCCATTGCATTTGGAATAACAATTAAATGACTCAATCCTGTGTGCAGGGGCCAATCCTGTGGGACTCAGCTTCCCCCATCCAGCAGTACTCAAGACACACGATCAGCCTCTGCCCATGTTGTTAGGTCACTTCAATGCCATTCCAACTTCTTACAGAAAAGCACAGTTAGGATAACAAAATCCAGGGGGTGCGGGAGAAGGGAAATGGTAAAATTCTACCTTCCATTTAGCAGAATAATAGAGAGAATTGATTTATCGAGTGTTATAAGTAGCAATTCTTGAAGAATTCAATCTCCATGAAATGTTGGTACCTCTTGAATTAATGGGATCAGAACCTAGTTATCTTCTAGATATTGTCCTTCACCAAATTTTTCAATGGAGCTCTTCCATAGTTCAAAAAAAGTATCAAAATGTATTTTAAAATGCAGATTTGGGGCAAAAATATGTATTTTAATACAAAAGATAGTATTGATTTGGGGGGGGAGATTAATGTGTAAATGAGCCGGAACAGACTTACGAATGAACACATGTAAAAGTGGCACTAACTGGAAATAATCTGATCCACAGTTCTAAGTCTGATATGCAGTTATAAATGACTTACCACTGGGTTCCATCAGCATTTGTATCCACTCATTGGCTGCGTTCAGACAACAAAATAGTCAATGGTAGGTTAATAGTCAACTCCACGGTGGATTATTGAGGGGGTATTCCCCACCCGACAGGATTATAATCAACTGTGGTGTGGATTAAAGCTAGTGTCGTGTTGACTATTAGTCAATGGTGCGTTTGATTGACACAACCCCTGCTCTCTCCCCCCCCCCCAGTTCTCCAGCTGGTATCCCATTGCGAGTTCTGCCAACTGGAGTAGAATAGTAGCCACCACTTTGGTCACTCTTGCTACAGGACTCAGTAGTTGCAAAAATAATCAACTGTGTGCTACAAAATAGTCAACGGTGCCCTATGCATGACATGCTAACCAATGATTGTTCAAATAATCAACTCTGCATGCCATTGGTTATTTGCATCAGTTATTTCAGCCGAATAACCGACCGTATTGTGAAAAAGTCCCAACAGATGACATAATAATCCACCGTTGAACTCTTTAACCCACCGTTGGTTATCATGTCATCCGAACCCAGTCATTATCTGCACAGGGGAAGGTAGGTTGTTGCTGGGAGGACTACGTGGCCTTCACGTAGTCCTCAATTTGGACTACGTGGCCTTTAAGCTTAACCCATGCCATTGAGATGGCAACCTCTTGCACAAAATGTTCAGAAGCTGGGGGGGAAATTAAAATATTGGTCGGATAATTGGATCTTTGGTCTTTTGTTTTTATATCCTTATTTGAGGGCCTTAAAGGCAGTGACTGTGCTTAAATATCTTGCTGTGTCTTTTCTTGAGGGCTATTTCCCACCCAGCTAGATGTCTGTGCTTATTTGATCATGTATCCTGCCCATCTCAAAATAATGCTGCAGAACAACTGATGATGGTTTGCCTTTGGCTTGCATCAGGGTGGTGAAAAGCTGCAAATAGACTTCTCAGAGAGATTGTGCAATGTTTCCTGGGACTCTCATGCCTGATAGGTAAATAAGCATTTAGCATTCTGCTTCCATGGTCCTTTTGGAAATGATCAAACTCTGTAGGATGAACGGTGTAGTACCTCCTAGTGTTAGTGTAGTGCCTTTCCCCCCCCCTTGTTAGTTCTATCTACAATAAAACTCAATTTTTATAATCATATATGATCTTAGAAATAATTTGGCTGCAGCTGTAGAAATTAATTTCCATCAGAAAATTGTACTTACCTAAAACACATAATAGAGCAATATACATATTACATAGAAAGAGGTGGTCATATTCTAGACTGTACCAACTGTACCCTTTGGGGCGGTTGCCTGCTGCAGGGGTGGGGTAGGAAATTCCTTGTCAGATTGCTGCCTTACGTCATGATGTGTATAAATTAGTCTAATGGTTCACGTAGCATATCATTGCAATGGTACAACGTTGCAAATATGCAGCTTATTGTTGGTTTTAGACTACATGCAACATGCTGTTGTTTCATTTTACAATGTTGTGTATTATAAAAATCAAAAAGCTCTTTTTTGAAGTGTGCATTGTTTGAAAGGAATCAACAAGAGTGTCATCAAAAATAAGAGGTGAACATAAACGAACTTCTGTAAATGTCTCTACAGAACAGCTGGCTCTGGATGCCAGGTCCGTTGCAGACTCGCATATACAGAATATCATTCAATGTTCCGAGCTAAAAGTGGCAGAGAGAGATATCCAAATTTATACGGCAATTTAAAAAACCAAGGGTGAAATTTAAAATACTGCAGGATGCGAAAGAAAGAGGACCATACCTTGAGGTGTATTTCTCTGCCTGCTGCTTGGTGTGGATGAAGGAATGGATGTTGTTAATGTTGGAAGGTCATGATTTAAGATTTGGTTGCCATGGTTATTTATGGTATGATAAAGCTAAAGTGAATGTAGAATTTAACAATCATTATGTGAGACGAGCGATCTTGAGAACATGGAACAAATATAAAACCAGGTTATGTCAGAAAACACCACTATGGATTTCGTCACAGGAGGCATTTTATAGAAGAGAATTGGCAAGTACGAATGAATGGTTGACATATAATGATATCTTAGAAATAGTAGAAGGTGACCTTCAATTAAAATCAAGAGAAGAGGTTAATGAATGAAAGTTATGTATATCAGTGGTTCCCGTATTTACAAATGAGGGAAATGTATAAGATTGTTGTAAAAAAATAGGGGTTTTGAATGTACAAAATCAGTTTTTGAGAGAGCATTCTGTATAAATGATCATCAAAGTATTTCAAAGATATATAATCTTCTCTTAAAGTATGTGACAGAGGATGAACAGGTAAAAGTGGGCCCAAAACTGTGGATATAATATTACAATGGATCAATGGGAGAATATGTGGTCGAGAGGCTTGAAATTTACATTATGTACCAGTTTGAAAGAGAATTTCTATAAAATGATGTATAGATGGTATATGTCTCCGTCAGAATTGGCTAAAATGTATAAAGGGGTCTTGGGAAGCTGTTGGAAGTGTGAGGAACAAGAGGGAACTTTTTATTATCTATGGTACACCTGTAGAAAAGCTAAATCTTTTTGGACACAAATTCATATTAAAGACTAAAATACAATTGTGACCGGAATATTTTTTTGTTGGGATTAATAGACAAACAGATGAGGCAAAGTTATGGAAATTTATTTTTATACATGATAACGGTGGCAAGATTAATATATGCCCAGAAGTGGAAGAGTATATGAACATACCAACAATGGATGAATGGGCTATTGAAGATGTTAGAATTTGCGGAAATGGCAAAACTCATGGCAATAATAAAAGAAAAAAAACTGGGTTTACAGCTGAATGGAAACCTCTGATAGACTTTGTACAAAATAGAGAATTGAACAATATATTTGCTTGTGGATTCAGCAATTAAATTGGGAGATAAACAAGGATTTAAGCTGGGGAAGGCTGGGGAACTCACTATTTCTTAAATTTTTCTTTTTTTTCTTTTTTATCTGATTAAGCATAAAAGAAAATTTATATAGTCTTGTATGGCAGAGAAATTCGGAAGTCCATTTTAATGTTGTAGTGTTTGTGTTTTATCTCTGTAAACAATACATTTTTTAAATGTCAATGTTCTGAGCTGAAGAAGAATTTCTGAAGAAAATGGCCTCAGTTCGCAAAGCAGCATTACAATCTGCTCGAATTCATCAATGCCTTCACTAGAAATCCATTCTCTGAGTTACAAAACAGATTATCTGAGGGCAGTGGATGTTGGTGGCATCAATGTCATTGGGGCACTGAATCCGCTCCAGGTTTCAATCAGAACCAGTCAGAACTCACACCTTGTAAAGCTTCGCACTTTGGTTAGCACCTTTTGAATTCTGACTGGTTCTCAATGACACCCAGAGCGGATTCACTGCCCCACTGACGTTGGAGCCTTCCTTGAGGCCTCTAGCAAGGAACGTGCCTTCTAAGACGATCTAGCATCTGACTAACCATGACTCTCCAGGGTTTCCAGCAGAAAAGATCATTCCCCTCACCTGCTTTTAAATGGAGATGCCATGGATTGAGCCTGGAAACTTCTGCATGGAAAGCATGTGCTCTACCACTGAGCTAAGGGCCCACCCCATGTGAGGAAGTGAATTGGACTACATTAAGGCACCATAATTAGCAGGCATCCCCACATGGACTTGGGAGAAATGTAGGCTGTAACAGTTGATGTTTCCAGCCACCTTCTCTTCCTATTTCAGGAAGCCTTTAGGTAACAGGTGAGGGTGTGCTAGCAAAGAAGGTAGGAATTAGATGGCTGTGTTGAGATGTACCTGGAATCAAAATGGGTGTGGTAGAAAGGAAGAAAAAAGCTCTGTGTGTGTGAGAGAGAGAGGGGGGGTGGCAATGGTCCTCCAGTACAGTGAGTTGCTGACCAAAAGACTGAAGTATTTGGTACTATGCTAAAAATCTCACTCAACCATGAATCCAGCTGGCTGATCTTGAGCAACTTGCTATAATCCTTCAGCCTGGCATAACCTTACAAGCTTCCTGTGAGGATACGTAAATATTCTGAGGTCTGGATTAGGGTACGTACTTACTTTTGAGTATGCTAGGAATACATAAGGAGCTGCATGATACATATTTAACATAACATGAAATTGTCTTAAAATAGATTAGAGATGACAATATTTGTAACACAGTTTCGATAACAACATCCTTAGGTTCTTAATTGCCAAGGAACCGAGGTAATCAAATTCCATGCCTAGCAAACTGCTCAACCATTACAAAATATTAGTAATTCTTTTGGTATCATTGGGTGAAGAATTTTCCACATTCCTTGAAGAAAAAGTCAATGTTATATGGTATTAGATGATTATTGCTTAATGGACCACTCAATTGATGGTGTGTCTGGTGGCAACCAGGTCAGAAGTCAAGTTCTAGGATCCAGCCCAGAGGATATGAAGGAAAACATTTTCTGTCCGTATGGTCTTCAGTTATGCAAAATGGTCATAAATCATTTGTACGTTTAATGTAAAATGAATCTAAAATAAACATTTGTTTTAAAAATTAAACATGCATTTTCATGTAAAACAAATGTAAAACCAAAATTAAATGTGGAAAAATTAATGTGGGTATATCCTTTTTCTTATTTCATATTCCTTTTGTACAGTTCCCCTGATATTTGGCATATATTAGGCTGACCATATGAAAAGGAGGACAGGACTTCTGTAACTTTAACAGTTGTAGAGAAAAGGGAATTTCAGCCAGTGTCATTTGAATGCAACTAGTTCCTGGTGAAATTCTCTCTTTATCACAACAGTTAAAGTTGCAGCGGACCTGCCTTCTTTTGTATATGGTCACTCTAGTATAGTGCATGCAACTTTAACTGTTGTGATGAAGAGGGAATTTCACCAGGAACTAATTGCATACAAATGACTCTGGCTGAAATTCCCCTTTCTCTACAACTGTTAAAGTTACAGGAGCCCTGTCCTCCCTTTCATATGGTCAGCCTAGCATATATAATGCTCTAAGGGAGTAGCACAAGTCCTGAAAATGTCAGTACATGTTGATGGTGAATACAAAAAGTTCTAAGCAGCAGAAGACAGGATGGATCTCAACTGAATGTAATAAGACATTTATATGATGCAACTCCTTTTTCAGTTGATCCTAAAATAGGGTCATTTGTCCTTTCTGACTTAGAACATAGGTGCCGGAAAAATGTCTGTTCCGTTTCAACCTAGCCTGTGTATTGAGATCATCAATGGAAAAACGTCCAGGTGCTCCGATCATCTGAAGTGAGTTGGGAGACAATTCAGAACAGAGCCTTTTCAGTAGTGGTACCACATTTATGGATTTGAATCCCTGAAACTGGCCTGGCATCCACTTTCTTATCTTTTCAGCGCTAGGAGAAGAGCTTTATATGCTCTGAAACTTAAAAACAATGTTAACCTGGAACCTGCCGTCTTCTTTACTGATGTTTGATTTTATATTGATTCTACCATTCTTTTATTTTGATGGGAAACGCCTTGGGAACATCTCAGCTGAAGGGCAGTATATTAACATGTATAATGGATAAGAGCTGGCAATTCTATTTGATGGCAACCCGATGGTGTACATAAGAGTTCAGTTAATGGTAAACTTAGCACATCAGGGAGAAAAATGAAGTTAATGCTATCTCTCCCTGGTGCACTAATCTACTAGATGCAGGGAGCTGATTGGTAGGGAGCATTCAAAATTATGGAACATTCTGTACTCACCTGTAGTGGAGTGGTGCCATCCAGAATTCTACCCTATCATTCTGCTGTATGTGAAGCGTAATTATAGCTCTATTGGTACCATTTCAAGGTTATGACAATCATCTTAGGTCCCCTCTACAAGGATTCACTTTTGCGCCCGGTTAGGCGATTATGTGCATAATCGCTGAAGCGCATTTACACCTAATCCCTCTGCACGAGAGGCGGCGAGAGGCGGCGAAGCGCATTAACGGATGACCAAAATGCGCTTTACAAGTAGTTAATGCGCATAAGCGCTTGTTCACATAGTCAAAATGCGCTTTAACGGCCGGAGCAAAATAAAACTCGCTATTTAACGCGCATTCGATAATGCGCATAATCGGAGAGATAACGTGCCTCTACGCCCGATTTGCGCTCCGTTCTTGTAGAGGTAAAAAAATTTAAGCGCCTTGAAAGAGCTTTAAACCTCTCTTGTAGAGGCAGCCTTAGAGCCAAAGGTACAGGTTATTTTGTTGGTGTGGGAACAATAATTAATAATAATAATAATAATAATATTTATTTGTAACCCGCCTCTCCCTCCGGATCGAGGCGGGGAACAACAACAATATAAACACAAAAATTCACAACAGTTAAAATTTTTAAAAACAAGAGAACAACACAACATTAAAAATATCCTAAAATTCATCTGGATAGGCCTGTCGGAAGAGGACAGTCTTCATGACTCTCTTAAATTCATGAAGACTGTCAATTTGTCTAACCTCCTCCGACAGACCATTCCACAGTCTGGGAGCGATGGAAGAAAAGGTCCTCTGGGTAACACTCGCCAGCCTAGTTCTGGCTGGCTTGAGTAAGTTCTTCCCAGAGGACCTAAGTGTGTGGGGCGGATTGTACGGGAGAAGGCGATCCCGCAGGTACCCTGGACCCAAACCATGTAGGGCTTTAAAGGTAATAACAAACACTTTATACTTCGCCCGGAAACTAATTGGCAGCCAATGAAGCGATTTTAAAACTGGTGTAATGTGATCACCCCTAGGTGTACCGGTGACCAACCTGGCTGCCATATTTTGAACAAGTTGAAGTTTCTGGACTAGGCACAAAGGTAGCCCTATGTACAGCGCATTGCAGAAGTCGAGCCTTGAAGTTACCAGCGCGTGCACTACCGTCTTTAGGTCTTCCAACTCTAGGAAGGGGCGCAGCTGGCGTATCAGCCGAAGCTGATAGTAGGCACTCCTGGCCGTCGCATCAATCTGAGCTGTCATCTGGAGCAACGGATCCAAGAGTACCCCCAAGCTGCGAACACAATCTTTCAGGGGGGGTGTAACCCCATCCAGAACTGGTTGACACACCTCCAGACCCAGGTTGGGGCCTTTAACAGCAAGCACCTCCGTCTTGTCTGGATTCAGTTTCAGTTTGTTTTTCCTCATCCAGCCCATTACCGCCTCCAAGCATTCATTCAGAGGAGACACACTATCCTTAGCTGACGATGTTGTCGAAGGCATAGAGAAATATATTTGGGTGTCATCAGCGTATTGATAGCACCCCGCCCCATGCCTCCGGATGATCTCTCCCAGCGGTTTCATGTAAATGTTAAACAGCATTGGAGAAAGGATGGCACCTTGTGGTACACCACATAGCAGCTCCTTTTTTGAAGAGCAGCTATCCCCAAGCATCACCATCTGGAACCTGCCCGAGAGATAGGATCGGAACCACTGAAGCACAGTGCCCCCGATCCCCAATTCCCCCAGGCGCTCCAGAAGGATACCATGGTCGATGGTATCGAAAGCCGCTGAGAGGTCCAGAAGTACCAGCAGGGACACACTCCCCCTGTCGATACTAAGGCGTAGATCATCCACTAAGGCGACCAAAGCGGTCTCAACTCCGTATCCCGCCCTGAAGCCGGTTTGAAATGGGTCTAGAAAATCGGTGTCATCCAAGACTACCTGGAGTTGAAGAGCAACTGCCCTCTCGATCACCTTGCCCAAAAACGGAAGATTTGATACAGGCCTGTAGTTATTAAGGTCCAGGGGATCCAGGGAGGGCTTTTTTAGAAGCGGCCTTACCACCGCCTCTTTTAAACATGATGGAAAACTCCCCTCCCTGAGAGATGCATTAATGATATGCTGTAGATGTGATCTAACTGCATCTCCTCCCTGGACGACCAGCCAGGAAGGACAGGGATCGAGAGGGCAAGTCGTCTTCCTCACACATCCAAGTACCTTGTCCACATCCTCGGTACAACAATTATACCCTGGTTGGCCACGCTGGAGAGTTTTGCCTGTAACTCCGTTTGAAGTGCTGAATATTACAGTTGAAAGTTGTAACTAGGTGTGGTTGCATGTGCCCTGTAGGACGGGCCCTTGGTTCCAGTGCTCGAATGACTGGAAATACGGCTGCCGCTGCTATCGTGCCAGAATTGTGTAAAGGAAGGAAGAGGGCGTTGGTGGCTTGGGGTGTGGGTCAGAATCAAGTGGGAAAGGAAGCAGAAAGGGTGGATGAGCTGTGAGTGTGAATCCAGGTCAGCTGTGGGAGCAAAATGAGCTTTGTGGCAGCCTCCGCAGTGCTTTGGAAATGGAAGGTAACATGTAAGAGTGAGCTGCCCTAGAAAAGGTGAGGCTGTATCTTAAAGGCAGAGACGAAGGTAGCAAAGAACTGGATCAACCTTGGCCAGCTCCTTTAGAGTTCTAACTGGTTCTGACTGAAACCTGGATCTGATTCACCACCCCACTGACATCGGAGCCCCCAACACCCACTGCAGTACTGACTGGCAGTGGCACTTTAGTGTCTCAGGCCTCAGTCTTTCCTAGCGTTCCCTGGAGATCCCACCCCAGAATCAAACCTGGGACCTTCTGCATGCAGAGCATCCGGTCTCCCACTGAGCTATGACCCCATCCCACTTAAGTGTTAAACCCTTTGACTTAAAATGCAGGATCAAGACAGAAAGATAACCCTGCTGCTACTTTGTTGGAGATTCCGTGAGACATCATGGTTCACGTGGTGTTCCGTAGGCCAAAATTTTAAAATGTATTATTGAAGGGTGGACCATTAACACCCTGCTCTGTGGGAAACGTGCACCAAGCATAATCCCTGAATTTATTAAAGAACTAATTGATGGATTACGGCTGTAGGTGGAGACTAATTGAGTTTTCAAGCCACCCAAAGCACATGATATAAACCAGCTCATATTTTTGGTTGCACTGCTCTGAAAATATGAAGTAAGAATAATGATTACCAAGTTTATTTGCTATTAAAATTTGATTTCATGATTGCAGAGTATAGTATTAAACAGTATTAAATAATACTCTCTATATGAACGACAAAGTTTTTAAATTACTATTATTGGTATGATGTTGATGATGGTGTGTATCTTGTTCAATTCACAGTCCTTCTGTCCCTACTACAAGCAATGGTTTTTAACCCAGTGAAGGTTGACCAGTGTATCGAATTTCAATCAGATGGTATAGTTCCATCATATCAATTAAGGAACGAATCAAAGATGAGAGGTTAAACCGTTGGTACTATCCATAGATTACTGACTGACCACTGCTTCTGTGAACCCTGCTAATTTGAGTTTGCACCCTGAGCTGTTTTCGCTTAACCAGAAACAATAATAGACCATAGTTCCCTGTAGGTTTTTCTACCATGCATTCAGACAACTCGGCCTTTCATTTTATCTCCACACATTCAGTGCAGCATCTGTAAAGGGAATACCATGTGTGCACAGACTGGCTATGGGGTGGTAAATAAATGTAATTATTAATAATATTAATACTACTACTACTAATAATAATAATAATAATAATAATTGCTGTTTTGGATTATAGGTTTCAAGAAAATATTGCATCGTTGGTTTGAGCAGATCAGATGGGATTTATCAAATATAAACAGGGCTGATAATCTTAGATAAATTGTTGTTTTTAACAATAAAATGGTGCAGGCCACCATTGTTCAACTGGATGCTGAAAAGGCCTTTGATAAAATTTATTGACAGTTTATTTTTTGCTACTCTGACTACATGTGGCTTTCCTTGAGATTATTCAAAGTGGGTCAGAATTTTATATTCATTAGTTATGACTAATGGTTTTGTTTTGTTTTTACTTCAACTTGAGAGAGGAACCAGACAGAGCTGTCCACTTTCGCCTTTGATATTTGTCTTACGGTTGGAATCTCTAGCTTGTGTCTTTAGACACATGGCTTTGTACTTGATTGTTTAGACTTTAAAAGCATTCTTTACACTGATGTTTATTGTGTATTTGTGTATATAAAATTATTTATTTTATTGTTTATTATTATGTGTGCCAGCTTTGATGCAGCTGACTAATATGTTTGGTAATTTCTCCGGTTATACTATTAATGTTCACTGCCTATAATAAAATGGATTGAGGACCTTAAAATGCTTTCATTATTTGAAGGGGTGGCGTATAAATGGCACCTTCAAATGGATACTTATTTGGAGAAGTATTTTGTTGACGCTTATGTATAACTTGCTAAAAAGTTGTATATTTATATATATAGATTTCATCTATATTCAATGATATGGATATATACAAATCTATTTGTTATTCTTTTCTTTTTTTCTTTTTGTTGTAATTTCACAATTAAACACAAACACACTCACACACTCGGAACCCGATAAAAAGTGAACATTAAAAATGTTATTTTCTCTGAACCAAAATGCATCGGCTCCAATTTACATGATAATGCTCACATAATTATTCATGCTAGAGCTGATTCACAGTTTATGAATTGTAAATGCATCTGTGATTGAATGGTGTTTGTTGCAGTAAGCACAGGAAGAAACTACTACAGGTCCACTTTCACACAAATACTGGCCCTTGATTTTGGGGTATATATCTCTATCTGCATCAAAATCCACATCAATTCCAGAGTTCAGTGGTGCCAGATAAACACATTGATGTTAAAGGGTGCCCTAACTCCCAGCAGTGTAAGCAGGGACAAGAAGTTGCTTAGGCTGAACACCAACCCAGCAAGGTAGGCTGCTACCACCTCTTACATCCAACTCAGCTCTTACAGGACCACCCCTAAGGCTTATGAAATAGGTACAAAATGATCACCCTCTGTTTCTAAGTCTTAGGCGTGAAACTTGGCAGCATTAACCAAGAGGAAGACTCTGGATTTAGTACTAGGCAATTTAGAATGAAGCACACAAAAAATCAGCTAGGAAAGGGGAAGGAAATAAAAGACACACAAGAACCAGAGAACATTTGAAAACAATACTTCTAGGAAAAAGTAAAAAAGCAACCTAAACCTGTCTATACCTACCTAGGCACGGGTCTTAAAACAGGACAGGGTCCAGGCAGGAATACTTGGAGCTAAAAGCAAAGGCAAAAAGGAGACTAAGGCAGTGGAGAGATGTAACCCCTTGCAACTTTAAGGGGGTCTCTGTTAGCCAAAAACGAGCTGGCTGTAATAGTTTTCTCAGGGCCCTAAAGGGGGGTAAGAGTTCCCCAAAGAAGGCAGCTGAGACCACTCAGTTCAGTTAACCAGGCCTTGTTCTCACCTTGGGGCAGGAGAGACATGAGACAATGACTTACACACTGGTGGTTAACCCACTACAAGCAGCTATGGATGGTGTGGGCATTTGGCTGGGGCTCGAGGGCCTGGGAGAAATTGCCAGCTTGGACCCCCAGACGCCAATCTGTGAATCCACATGCTTGCCCAACTCACCAAACAGACATTTTGTATAAAATTAATGGCTCGGCCTTTTTCGTAAAGGCCCGTTTGTGCAAATGGCGCCTGTAAAGAGGCCGTTTACCAAGATTACAGGCGTTAATGGTCCTCTACAATAAAGGCCGAGCCTCCACTTTTATGCAAAATGGCAGTTCAGTAAGGGATTGGGCAGCTGCATGACCCTCACCAGGCACCTGCAGACTGCCCGGTGGCTTGCACTTGGTGAGGATCCGGCGAGTGGTGTGCAACACAGACTAGGGTTGAATTTGCCAATCCTATCGTGCAGCCCCAGCTAGGGAATAAAGAACTCGCGGTGTGCTTGCCCCATGAGTTCGCTAAGCGCTGCTCTCCTGGCCTGGCACAAAGGAGCTGAGCATGGCGAGTGCTCAGGACGCTGCACGAGCCTCCTGAGCCCTCAGCAAACACCAATTCCTGGGGCCTCCAGAAAGCACATTTTGCCTCCCCCCACCGTGCCAATCGGGGCCTTAAAGGCCCTCTTAATGCAAGGTTTAAAGCCACGGTTGGCACGGGAGGGAACGCAGTTTCCCCAAGGTTGGGGAAATCGCATATTTCCCCCCTCTACTCTAATGGCGGCTGCTGAGATTAGAGTGGAGGGGAAAAGACGTGATTTCCCTAGCCTTCTTCCCCCCTCTGATGGGCACCTTAAAGGCCCTTTTAATAGGGCCTTTAAGGCACCCATAGGCATGGAAGAGGGCTGGGGAAATTGTGCATTCCCACTCCACTCTGTCATTAGAGTAGGGTGACCAGATGGCTCGGGGTTTCCCGGTCCTAACCGGGAAACCTGGGGTGAACCGGCCCAACCGGGGGGCGGTGGGGGCAAACCGGGGTGGCGGGGGGTCACGCGGCGGTGGCAGCAAGCGAGGAGCGGCGGTAGACCCGGCGGCGGTGGCGGCGGAGGAGCCCGGGAAGAGGCCGCCCCAGCAGGTAAGTGCCCTCCCTCGCGCCTCATGCTCCTTACCCGCAGGGGCCTCCGCTTCCCTCCGGTGCACGAATCTACTGAGAAACAGGCTTCACGTCCTGTCCCTCAGTAGCGCGCCGGGTCGCGGGGCACTTACCTCCTGGGGCGGCTGGGTCTGCTGCCACCGGGTCCTCCACCGCCACTGCCGGGCTCATGAGGCCAGAGGCCGCGCGGAAGGGCCGGGAGAGGGCCGATTACGTCACTTCCGGATCCGGCCCTCCCCTGCCTCTTCCATGCGGCCACTGGCCTTACGAGCCCAGCGGCGGGGGACCTGCCAGTGGCGGAGGAAGACCCGGCGGCGGGAGACCCGGCGGGGACGGCAGCGGAAGAGAACCCGGTAGGTCCGGGCTGATGTTTTTTGGGGGTGGGTGGCTTGGTGGGGGGGTTGTTTTGGGTGGGTGGCTTGGTGGGGGGTTTGTTTTGGGTGGTGGTGGGGGACCGGGATTTTGGGTTCCAAAATCTGGTCACCTTACATTAGAGTGGAGGGAGAAAATATGCAATTTCCCCAGCCTTGGTGAAATTGCATATTTCCCCTTGCTGCATTAATGGCGGCCACTATAAATGCAATAGGGGAAAAGGACAAAGGGGGCTCAGGTCAGGGCAAAACCATAACTGATCGCCCTTGAAAGCTCGAGCACAGTTGGGTGCAGGCCTATCCTGGCACTAGGTGCATCCTCTTGGGCCCATGAGGCCAGATGCAGAGGCGTCCGCTGACCTCGTGGGCTCAGGCATATCTGCACCCTAATGATAGCCTCAGACTTTGCAAAATGGAAGCTTACAAACTGCTAGAACCCAAAAAGAAAGGCTTTGTAATATCAGGACTGGATATGAGATGTTGAAATTCTATAGGAGATCTTCAAGACCTGGGCTTCATTCTCAAGCTCCTTCCAACATTGAGAGGTATGTCACCTGTCACTTGTGGTGCGTTTCCCATATATCTTCCTAAAATAGGGCTGGTTCTCTTGAAGTTCTCGAGATGTTACTGGACTACAAATTCTATCAACTCGGGCCATTGGCCGTGATGATGGGAGTTGAAGTCCAACAGCATCTGTAGGGCCACAGATTCCTCAGCTCTGTTCTTAAGGGTTAATGTACATATTACGTTGTGGATTATAGCAAAGATGATTTAAGCATACACTTGAAAATATAAAATGTGAAGTAGTAGGGAGAAATCAGTGTGATACAAATTTATGGATCATGCATCCATATCTTAGGGAACCAAGGGGGGTTCTACACGGCATCACTTTGGCGCCTGTTTATGATAATATGCACTTTTTCCTATATTCATATTTACGTCGAATAGCAGTAGAAGAGAGCCGTTAAGGCGAATTATGGGCATCATAAAATGTACTTTACAATTGTTTATATGCTGAGTTTCACTGCAGAGTCGGTTCAGGGGTGTATGGCTGAACATGGAAAAATTGAAGAAAGCACTGCCCTGTCTCCTGATAGTACCTCCCCTGGACTTTCTTGACATTCGTTAACCCTGCCCACTTGACTTTCTCGCTGTTGCTTGTCCAATCATGATCTTGCGTGACTTCGCATGTGGGTATGATTGCTAAACATTGGATGTGCCTACAATTACAGTTGTTAGCAGGGCAGCATTGGCCTTGGGACCTATTGTAAAACCATAGAAGCATAATTTTTCCCAGGTACTGGACGGCCCTGGTGAGAACCCGCCCACGGAGCATCCGCCCCCCCATTCCCCCTGCCAAGAATCCGATGCTGTACACTCCCACCTCACCATACTTGCGGCAGCTTTATCAGCTGTCTTGGAAATGTGCTGCTTCAAGGACAAATTTTTGTGTTGCCTTTCCGTTACAATGTTGCATTTCACACTGATGTCCCAGTTCCATACAAACTTCCCATTATTTTGCCTGTCTCCGGACCCCGAGATGCCAGCTAGCAATGGTTCTGGGATGCCCATCGCTGAGCGGGCTACAGGGCAACCTCGCCATCCCAGCAGGTCTCTGTGTCGCAGAGGGTTACTGGGCAGGCGGGAGTGTGGGAAGGCTGGGTGCTGCCCCCCCAAAAAAACCTGGCTGGCACTGATGTCTCTTTGTCCCCTCTTCCACAAATTGTGCGGCTGCTGTTATTCCGCCTAGCTGTAAAGAGACAGAATGGTCGGTTGCAGCTGCTCCTCCGCAGTATGGTGTGCTCATTGCATGTCCTTCAGCATCGAATGAGGAGACTCAAGCATATAATCTGGTGTGCCAACCGGCAGTGACATTAGAATGACCGGACAGGGACCCCCCCCCCAACATGTGAGCAGCAGCTGCAACATGACATCTGTGGACCAACATTCCTTCCCATGCAACTGTTGCAGTTTGCCTTTTGTTTGCCACGTTCCACCCATTCCCGTGTTTTCCCAACCTGCGCTGTGTCTTTCTGATTATTCTGCCCATGCTTTGCAATGGGCTTGTGCCCACCTGTAACCATTTCTAGAATAAAGATATTGCAGTGGGTTCCCAGTACTAAATGGTCATTTTGGTGCGATGCACACACACACACAACAACAACACACACACACACACACAACTTCCCAGTGAAGCAATGACAGAAGGGAGAGGGGGGAGGTAACAGATACAGAGTAGATAGGAAGCATGATCCCCGATCCTGTGCCATGCTTCCCGTGGAGGTAGTCCCCCCCACCTGCTCAATGCCCCTTACTCCTGAGTAACAGCATGCATGACAACAGCTCAATGGCAGGAACTCGCTTTCACTGCACGGAGACAAGTTTCCCTGCCTTTTTCCAGCCAAGATTCCAGCAAGGGAGCAGGGGGGAGGGAAGCCATAGCGGGCCTCAAATTATACTCAAAATGAGCAACGCACATCTGTATTCCAACCCCCTTGCTTCCTGTAGAACCAGCTCCATGTGACATCTTGCCAAAAGAAAGATTCCAGTGAGGTTTTAAAAGAAACTTTACTTTAAGTACCGATAACTTAAGGTCAGCCATTACTGAATAGTCCAGTCAAGGGAAGAAGAAGGAAGTAGGAGGGAAGAGACACGAAATGACAAAGCAAGCATTGGGTCAATCCCCTCCCACCTTGTCCACAACTTGGGAGGGGTAGCCAGAGAAGGGGCAGGCATTCACTCATGACATCACAAGCCCTGCCCACCAAACTAAGCCCACAATTAGCATTAATCCAAAAGGGCAGTGGAGGGTTACATGACCAAAATGCGATGGAACATCGGAGAAATATTAAAAGTCGCGTTTAATCGACACCTTGGAAACGCGTGTTAACGGAGGCTATATAAGTCGCATACACGTCTGATCTGCGCCCCGCTCGTGTGTACAAAATGCCATCAGAACAAAGTAAAGGCAACCCAAATAAGCTGTGAAGAGGCACTCAAAATGGGCTGTGTATCCCTGTTGAGTGTATTTCATTGACAAGCCAGATTTGAATATTAAGACGGAATAAAGTATAGGGTTAATGGCAGTGACATTGCTCCAGGATCAAAACGCCAAAGCGTAACAATGTTAGCTTGTTGCAGCAAAGAGATCCGAATTCGTCTCCAAGGACTGTGAGCACTTTTGTAGTTTTATGCCATAGTTTTGCAAAATACATGCTATCTTCAAAAAGAGAGACGGAATGAGATTGATGTGCACTTTGCTAAAATAAACTAAAACAATTCAAAATGGGAATACGCAGTGAATGCAGGTTTAGCCCTGAACAATGTATGACTCAGCAAGCTGAATGCAGTCAACCAGTTATGTACCGTGGCCTCTCAGGAGCTTGGTAAACCCCTTCTCTCTCTCTCTCTCTCTCTCTCTCTCTCTCTCTCTCTCTCTCTGTGCTTGGTACCTGCAGAAACAGGAGTTGACAAGCACCTGATAGACAGCAGTACTTGACTGCAGTGGGCTATATTTGGTGGGTCACAATTTGTGAAGAGCTCTCTTAGGAACTAATCGGCATAGAAATGCAATAAATAATAATCAGCTGTTTTATGGAGGAGAATATCGATCCGATGTTGTTTCTGCAACATCCTTTATCCATTAATAGAGCTGCCTGATTTGGTGCTTGAAAGCAAGGCCCCTGACCTCAGGTCAGGAACTGAATGTTAAAGTGCATGACTTGAGGCACTTACCTTGGGATTCTTCAGCAGCCTGCGTGAGGCTACGCCCTGTTGAAACAGATCCAGCTAATCTGGTTCATCAGGTCAAAAGAAATGGTGTATCCAGTAACCCCACCCCATGGTCCCTCCTTTTTAAAAAAGAAAGAAAAAAGCATGTAGCACTTTTGAACAGGCTGCGACAGCAACCGAATGTCAGTTTCAACTGTCACATTTTAATAAGTTGCTTATAAAATTCAGCTTACAGTGCAAGAAAGAAAGCAGGCATGGGAAATTTTGTATCTGCATTCTTTCTTTGCCAAACATTTGCATCCATTTTTTTTCTTTGTGTCCTCCCTCTACCCCTCGCCTCCAGCTTTGGAGCCCTGAGTTAACCCAATTGAAATCCATGGGACGTAGGTTAGTCATAACAAACTTGACCCATCAATTTCATGACCAACGTAGTTGGGATTTAACCTATTTTTAGGCTGACCAGATAAAATCCAGGTCAGGGCTCATGTAACTTTAACAGTTGTAGAGAAAAGGGAATTTCAGCCAGTGTCATTTGTATGCAATTAGTTCCTGGTGAAATTCCCTCTTCATCACAATAGTTAAAGGTGCAGGCACTATACTAGAGTGACCATATACAAAAGAAGGCAGGGCCCCTGCAACTTTAACTGTTGTGATGAAGAGGGAATTTCATCAGGAACTAACTGCATACAAATGACACTTGCTGAAATTCCCTTTTCTCTACAACTGTTAAAGTTACATGAGCCCTGACCTGGATTTTATCTGGTCACCCTACTATTTCCTTTGACGTATCAGTATCAAAAGTATGATGGCCAGTTATTTCTCTTCCTGCACTCAAAAACTAAGCTCAGATTGTGAAAGAAAGCACCATCTCTCCCCTGACATACTCTTAGTGTGAAGACTGATGTCACATATCTATAGTGCTCACTGTAGGCATTTCATTTGTAGTGTGATACCAACTTCACAACTTTCTTTAAAACGTGTACATGCCTGCAGGTTAAACACTGGTTCTGTATTGCCTTTCCTCACATGCTTCAGACACAATTTTCAGTGGCATATAAACATACATCAGTTGCTTCTACACTATCAATCTAGCATGGAATTGCCATCCTTTGTTCACTCCCCCTTCAGACAATCCAGATGGATCATCATTAGGTTGTATTTATGTTTAAGAGGTGGCGTATATAAGAAAGGGTAATTTTATTGTTGTATTGGCTTATGGCGTTGTCAAGGTAATATTAAGAACTGATACCACTGACATCAGTAGGTGAGTTCAGCACATGCTGAATTCCTAAAGCATTTTGATGTATTCTTTCTTTACATAATTTATATCCCATAAATGTATTATCCTGGAGCAGTTAACAGAGTATTGGATATAACTCCCACTGAATTCAGTGGAAGTTACTTCCAAGTAAACATTCATAGGAGCAGCATACATGCTGCTCCACCTGAAATCAGTGGGATTTAAAAGTAGATGAGTCATGCCCTAAAAATGTTTTAAATAAAGTGTTAAATACCGGGGCTCACCAGGCAACCAGAAGAAGTGTAATTATGCCATTCATAATGGACAGTAAATTGTACTCACAATGGGTAGGAGGACTGCCCTCATGCAGGTTGGCAAGTCTGACCCATGGAAGTGTAATGAGCTGCTGGCCAAGAGAGGAAGAAAGAAGTATGAAATATGTGGGCAAGTCATAAACACAAGCAGTCCAGTGTGGTATTAGTCATGACACCTGTGACACATGTCACCTTTCTGATGATAATAGGACTGATACAGTGAGTCTTAAAAACAAAATGAATACTGTGCATTTACACTATGCTCTAATAGTTCATTGTTGTTAATTCCTTGCTTTCTATCAAACAGAATCTACAGCAGAATAAAGCAAAGGAAACTAAAGCATTAGAATTGGACTCTGTCTCACCTTTCTTAATTTCCCCCCTTCTCTGCTAAGTACCTTTAAAAAAGAAAGAGAAAAAAAGATACCTTGAATCTCCAATTTCTATAAATATGTGTTTGTTGTATCTTTCAATTATATCATGCTTCTCCTGAACAAGGGTGCACACATGCACATAGTCATACACATACAAACACATACAAACACAGAAACGCATGCGTATGTTTTATGCATGTATGCATGTACATCACACACATTCCAGCTATCTGAATGAGGATCTCTGGGGGGTGGGGAGTTTGGCAGGGGACGAGTCAGGGCACCCTGGTGGGGGCTACAAGTGATTGCCACGCTGCAAGTTTGCACCTTTGTCCTAAATATTGGAAGTAGATGTATGAATCAGCTAGATGCACATGAATTAATTCAATAACGAGAGATCTCCACTGAGATTTCAGACGGGATGAAAGAGGACTCTAATGTCCGTTGGTGAGTGTTTGCAGCCTATTCCGGTGTTTCTGGCTTTTGCCTTTCCTTTATAGTTTAATATAACTTCAATACTACCCACCCCAAGTGGTAACTGCTTCTTTTCAATAGAAAATAATGTGTGGATCCTCCCATGCCAACTGCATAAACTCTTCCTTCCCTCTCCCTCCCATGTCACCCTTTTGTTTGGCTCTGGTTCTGCTTGCCCACCTACAAATTCCCCTTCAGGAGGGACTGGGTGGTGGTGGTGGTGGATAAACCTGACTGGAGTTGGCATGCCAGGCGAGAGTCACATCACCCATTCTTGTCTGGAGGACGTGGCATGTGGTCCTTCCTCTGACGCATTAGGAGGAAGCTACGGAGGCCTGCCTGGCTGCTCTAGGCAGTGAACCAAAGTGGGGAGAGTGACTGACTGTTATATGTGTATCAGTCACCCAAGGATGATTCTGAAACAAGGCCTTACACCATCATTTTTATTTGAGATCCAGGATAAAATGCATCAGCAGACTCCATTTCCTGGCTAGGATGGGCTTGTTCTTCAGCCGGGAAGTACTCCCTCAGGAGAAAAGAGAAGTGTACACATGCTGTGCTTTTTTTCCAGCCCCTGCTTACCAAGTTCCTGCTCATGGCATCCTGCTAGGTTGAACTCCTGAGCTCAACCCCCACCCCACCCCTCCTCACATCTAAAGTTTCAGAATCTGGGGCTTCTGCGGGTCCTCCAACTTTTCACACGATAGATTAATTGCAAAAACAAACAAACAAAAAAACAAAAAAAAACATGGATGATGATGATCCATAGTCACTTTATATACCACATTTCCACAAATATTGTGCTCAATGTGGTTAACAAAATAAATAATTTAAACACAGAAACCATAATTATAATACATTAAAGTATTGCATTAAGACAATTACAGTTCATTTAAAACATTAAGGAGGGTAAATGAGTATAAAACATATAGATCGGTCAGTTAACAATATCCAATACCAACAACAAATGTATACTGATATTAAGCAAATAATTAAAAGATCATATTAAGAGACCTAACGAGATACCTTTGCTCATATCAAACTCAACACAAAAAGAAATTATTATGAATACGATTATATTAAAATAATAAGTATTAATATAACCTCTGCGGCAAATTGGGTGACTGTGGCTGAGAGAGAATGGCTCATCTCAGGCCAAAGAATAAGGTCATGTAAACAACCAGGCAAAGTGTACCCTTATGCAAAAGAGAGACAGAACAGGCCCTGATGTCAGGCTTTACAGAGGTTTCTCATTGAGCTGTGCAACGTAGTATACATACCTCATAGAATTTGAAAGGTTGGTAGATGGCTTCAGAAAAAAAGTATCACTTCATCCTGTTCATCCTCTAAAACCAGTTCAGTGACTGATATTTTCTTTTACCTGATAGTAATAGGGATTGATGGAAATATGCTTTAATAATTCAAATATTTTAATGTTTTAAAATATTTAATAGTTTTCATATCTTTTAATACATTATCTCCTTTAAATATTTTTTCTTGGTCTGCCTTATTAAGGAGAAACAGGAGCATTCCTTATTCAGTATTCCAGCCATACTTTATTGGTGGAAAACAATTTACAAAACTGTTTTTTTTTTCCTGGAATGCAATGTTAGTGGATTTTGAGCCCAGCCTTCTAAAATTAATAAGTAATATTCAGGTATTTGTTAACTTCGACTATTCCAATTTGCAGCTTCAGAGAACTTTGTAAGCCAAATTTGATTATTTGTATTCAAATAACATCCACATTATTTAGTATTCAATTAATCTGAAATTAATTGTTTTATACATTTCATTAATGTTGTGCATTTTGTACCAGTCACAAATTTAATTAAAGTTAGCCACTATTGAAACTGATGTGCTTTTAAAAAGCACCATGCCTCAACAACCAACCATCTGTGAAATAATCCAGAAAGCATAACAGCGCTGGGTAAACAACAATATTTTCCTTAATGAAGAAATGGCCCATACACTGGAATCAGTTTTGAGAATTTCAATTTTGTGTGTGTGTTTTAAAAAGGATAAAAAGTGTGTTGCACGGTGGTGGTCATGAATTCTTACAGTACTTCAAAAGGAAGCACATAGTGGCTCAATTCAGATGACACAATAAACAACTGGTGTGGGGGAAACAATCTTCATTTGTATTGACTATTGTGTCATCTGAATGCTGCCATAGTCAACTCACCGCTGATCTTAATCCACACCACAGTTGATTATTTATTACCATGTTGTGTGGGGAGTACCCCCTAGTTGAACAACTGTAAAATTGATTATTACCCCACCATTGACTATCGTGTCGTCCGAATTGAGCCAATATCTAAGGATGTGGTTTCTTATTTTGTCCAGGTAGCTGTCCCTCCAACCTGAGAAAATGTAGATTGTTTTGAAGGGCACTAGACATATTTAAAACAAAACAAAACAGGAAATGGACTGTCTGTAGGATGAATCAAATCATTACCCAATAATATCCTAGCTCTTGGACTGCAGATTATGACTGGAGATCAGACTTCAAAGGCCATGACAATGCTACTATATTAAGACTATATGATCCTAAATTTTCTATAGGAATAAAAGATTAGATGCACCTTCAACTGAAATGAAATTCCATTTAATTGGCAAGATATCACAATCATAAAATAGTACAAAATCAGATGCTGAGAATTCTAGGTTGTTTACGAGGTGTTTATGAGCTAGTTAGGAAGGGCAAGTTTTCTGTTTCTAAAGACTCCACTCTTTCATCACTGCAAGTCATAAAACTTCAAATCAAATTTGAACAAGCCCTATTAACATTCATGGGAATACTTGTGGTTTCTATAAAGCCTTGCCTCTTCATTTGGGTTGGCTTCATGATTGCTATAGTAATTTTTGAACACATGAGCAAAATATATTCAATTTTTTAAATGGACATAGTTCTGACATATATTTTATGGACTCCTATGGTCTCATTTCTTGCTATGCTAAGATGCCATAGGTAGACCATACACCTTTCCCAATTAAGTCACATGAAGCTGCAGAGGTTATTCCGTGGCGGGCTTGCTCTGTCTCATCGAATAGGTTACTCATGATATTTAGATCGACGTAACCTTGTTCACTATAAATAATTCATTGCAATTGTTTTGTACTTAATTTCATTGTCTCAACTATATTTCACCAAGTGGAGTGTTTTGTAATTAGCTGAAGTCTTTCTTCTTGATGCAGTTCTAATAAATTAATGTTGTAAATGGGGGCTACAAACTTTAACTGGCTTAAAGCAGTAGATTGATCAACAAACAACACAGTAGTTTTCAAACTGCATACCAAGAAACCATAGGCTTCTTCCAAGAGAACGTCAGTAAAAGGCAGGCAAACAGTTGTGAATATCGCCTTGTTTACAGCTCCCAATCTTGCCCTGCAATGCATAGCGGCACGGCAGGGACAGCACAGTGTACTTTCCACAACACAGTATTAGTTGATGTTGGGTGATGATGAGGCCCAATAGGTCCAGCCAATACTTCCCAGAATCCTCTGCAATTTACAGGGAAAACTTGACAGATGTGCCAGGGTTCTCCACCAGGCAGGTTAAAAAAATTTTTTGAAAATCACTAAATTGAATTTGCTTCTGGAGTTACTTTTAAAAGGAAATATTTTTTTAAATGTCCTTTACATCTAACATTGAACAGTAGCTTGTAATGGAACCCTGTTGCTGTGGCTGATGTGCCAGTTGGCCCAATGTTCCACTGTGTTGAGGCCACAGCTCTAGAGGAATGGAAGGTTCTTCATGGATCACTTTTTCCTCCTCCTTGGGCTTGGACATTTCATCTCCTAGTTTGTGCCATGGGGGAACTTCCCTTTGGCCTGGTCTTTACAGCCCTAAATGCTTCAATGTGCTTTCTCCATGGACTTCCCTGCCTCTTGCTAGACATCCAGCTCTCACTTGTTTAGAAGACATTGCAGTCACCGTAATGTTGGTCAGCCATGGCTCCCTCTATTTAACCCAGCAATGAGCTATGTCTGTTGCCCCACTGCCCAGGCCCAGTTGGGACTCTTTTATTGCCATGTTCTCAGGCTTTGTCAGGGCATGTCCCAGAGTCCATGGAGATCCCCTACATATAGCTTGTACATGTTAAATCAAATTGCATACACATCTTTCAGTACCTTAAAAGGCATCTCTACAAGAATTTTAGTAATATGGAAATGTATTTAAATTTAATGTATTAAATAGATGCACGTGGCATTCTGATAATCACACAACTAAATTCATTAACCTATAGAGAGGGGGCATATTCATCCCAATAATGTAACATTTCATTTTGACTAAAAAGTGTAATTTTGGAAGCAGCAGTAATTCTATGGCCAATACTGTTTGTCTTCTACAATTTCATGATGGAAACACAGCAACTGGTACTGGCCACAGATGTCACATCTTGAAATGTTCCATTTTCTTCTCTTTCTCTCTCTCTCTCTCTCTCTCTCTTTCTCTCTCTCTCTTTCTAGCCTGTTTCAAGCATATGCTCTATTTAGCAAAGCTATTTCCTATTTTCTGGAACCTCCCCTCTGGTAACCTCCTCACTCCCAACAACAACCTATCATTACTTTGCTTTTGGAAAAATATTGGGGATAATGTACGGTGATTGCAATTTTGGATGAAGTTCCTTGGGCCCTGTCTTTTTGTTGTTACTCTTGTGAAGTACCATGCACATTGGTGACGCTATATAAATGAACAAGTAATCTTTCAATCTAGCAAATGATGGCGCTGGGAAATAAGCAGTAGTTTTTGTCTCTTAATAGCCTACACTACACAGAATTTCAATTTTCAGAATCAGTAGGCAAACAAAATAACAAAACTGCATTATATTTTGAGGGGGGAAAATACTCTTATTCGTTTGTTTTAGGGGGGAAAGTTCTGTTCCTCACTGTTGACTTCAGAAGGTCCTCTTATTCACACATATTTTTGAAACAAAAACCAGGACTGATTAAAGTTGGAGCCAACATTCTAAATACAGGCAAGATTTGTCTATTATACATATAAATATAGCTCCAGAAAGATGAGCAGTCCATAAAAAAAAAAGAATGTTGTAACATTTTCATTGTTTTTTAAAAATATGTATAGCTAAAACTATACATCTAACTAAAATAAAGGAAATGGAGGCTCTCTGGTGTGTTAAAACAGAGTCAAGAGCAGACACAATCACCCAGGGTAATGAAAGATTTAAACTGCATTTCTGGAACTGAAGGGAATTTAGTTACTGACCTAAATGGAGTCAAGGCTTCACCCTGGGGAGAAATCATCCTACTTTCACTTATCAGCAACGCTCCTAATGAATTAGATGGCGTCAGGATTTGACCTTGAGACCAATTTGCTAGCTACAGTCAAAATTATAAATAATGCAAGATTTCAACACGAACTAATTAGATTTAATTGAAATTAATTAAGAATCAAAGCAAACTGTTATTTAAATGCAGGAGGGAAACCTCCCTTAAAGCTTAAGGGCAAAAAACATATTTCATAGCTTTGCTGCTCTTTATTTGTTTGTTTGTTTGTTTTCATAAACATGAACATAGGACTTCACATAGTTCAGAGTTTCTAAGGAATGCCCAGGTCTGTGCCTAAAAGTCTAGATGCGGAACTAAAATTCAACTGACCTGCAAATGCAATTAAGTTAGCTCACCTTATCAATTTTCATTGCAATGATGAGTGTAGCAATAGAAATTTTGAACTGTAATATAATCCCATACACACTTACCTGTCAGTAAATCCTATTGAATTCAATTGGATTTACTTCTGAGTAGACAGACATAGGATTGCATTGTAAATTATATTCATTTTTAGCCTATAGATTCAATTTATTGTACCTAAAAATGATGACGTAATCTAGGCATTTATGTAGCAATTTCACTAGGGTGGCCACATGGAAAGGAGGACAGGGATCCTGTATCTTTAACAGTTGTTTAGAAAAGGGAATTTCAACAGATGTCATTTGTATGCGTGCAGCACCTGGTAAAAATCCTTCTTCATCACAACAGTTAAAGCTGCAGGAGCGCTGCCCTCCACTTTACAGACTGAGCAGGCAGGCACACAGGACACCTGGTCATAGTCTTCCCCACTGCAGTGAAATTCATTGTATTTCTGTTTGAATTCTAGAAATAATTCCCAAATTTGTGTGTATACAAATGAATTAGACTATAGAAATTTTATAAATAGTTTAGCAAAATGCTGTTTTAATTCCATTGTGTTCTATTAAGGAAGTCTGCTGCCAGCCTGGATTTATCTGTCTGTGTATTGATCTGATTTGGGGCTGATTTGAACTGTCATTTAAGTAATTTGTTAAGCTGTTTCAGGGCTCCTTTGATGCCCCAAAGTAGGAACAACAACAACAACAACAACAGCAACAGACATAAAAAACAAAAGACTCAAGTGGGAAATGTCATCAGTCCCAAGAAACAATTGACCATGTAACAGTAGGATGTAAAATTCTGGCAGGAATGCACTATATGGACAGTCACAATACAGCTGCAAAAATAATTCACCAACACCTGGCCATCAAATTCAACCTCATCAAACAACCAACACCATTCTATACATACTCACCCAAAGCAATCTTGGAAAATGCAGATAATAAAATATACTGGAATAGAACAATTCATACCAACAAGTCAGTACCTTGCAACTGACCGGACATAACAGTTATAGACAAAAAAAGTGGTGTGGGGAAACACCTACCTCATCGATATAGCAATACCTAATGAAAAAAATGTTGTAGAAAAGGAAGAGGAAAAGAGAGGCTATGGAAGTTAAAGAACTATGGCAACAGGAAAAGGTTACAATTATTATGTTAGTCACACCAGTCACTGGCATCACATCAAAAGTTTTTACAGAAAACCTTCAGAAACTGGGCCTACCAAAATACATCCACACCAACATCCAGAAAGCAGTCATACTTAAAACAGGTTCAGTAGCCAGGAAATTCCTGAATCAGTAAAAGACCACATGACTTGGCAAAGCCCATTATGTCAACCTAGAAAAAAAACCACAAGCGAGGAAAGAGGGAAAATAATAATAATAATAATAATAATAATAATAATGGTCAATTATGAAGCGTTTGCACCAATGTATTCTAGTAGGAAATCTTCAAGTGTAAAGTTTGCAATATTATTATGCATAAGAACATAAGAAGAACCATGCTGGATCAGACTAATGGTCCATCTAGTCCAGTACACTGGTCGACAGCGGCTGTTGACCAGAAACGTACAAGCAAGACACGAGTGCAACAATACTCATGTTCCCCAGCAATGGGTGTACATAGGCTTACTACCTCTGCTACTGGAGATAGCACATAGCTATCATGACTAGTAGACATTGATATCCTTCCCGTCCAGGAATTTATCTAATCCCCAAATTGGTGGCCATCACTACATCTTGTGGTAGCAAATTCCATAGCTTAACTACATGCTATGTGGAGAACTACTTCCTTTTATCTGTCCTGAATCTCCCACTAATCAGTTTCATGGGATGATCCCAAGTTCTAGTATTTTGAGAAAGGGAGATCCACATTCTCCACACCATGCATAATTTTGTGTACCTCTATCATGTCTCTCCTTACCTTCCTTTTGTCCAATCTAAACAATCCCAGCTGTTGTAGCCTTCCCTCATAAGGCAGATGCTCCAGCCCCTTGATCATTTCAGTTACTTTTTTCTGCACTTTTTCCAGCTCTACAATATAAATTTTAAGTATGATAACCAGTATTAAATATGTGTACAGTATTCCAAGTGTGGTCACACCATAGCTTAGTATAAATTGCTATTGGCACTTTTAGTCTCAATTCCTTTTCTAATTATGCATAACATGGAGTTTTGCTTTTTTACAGCAGCCGCACACTGGGTTGACATTTTCATTGAGCTGTCCACCACAACCCCAAGATCTCTGCATTTTAAAGTGAAGTGTAACCTGCTTTCTGAGGGGGTTTCCCCTGAAAAGTGGAGTATTAATCTATTAAATCAAATTAATCATTTTAAGTATTATGGTTTGGATCCAGATTTATGCTAGATTTAGTATAGTATTGGATTTCCTTTCTCCTGCATTTATATGGCAGCCCTTCTAGCTCCCTGAAAATACTAGGTAGAGAATCAGGAGACCACACTGAATGGGGTACAAGGAGGGGAGCAGTGGAACTTTCCATGAGTATAGCCCTTTCTCTCATGGAAGGCAGACCTTGGCTCCAACCCCAGATCTATAAGAATAAAAGAGGATGTATGTATGTACGTTTGTTTGTCTGTCTGTCTGTCCATTGCCACCATAGTGCCATGACCGTCAGACCTAGACAGGTGGCCCTAGAGGTGTAAACTTGGGGGTTATTTTGTTTGAAAAATGCATTAATTAATTTTAATTAATGTAAATGTGCCCGTGTGGTTGAAGCCTACAATAACATCCTCAGTTCCTAGGGGAAGACTTCCCTAACCAACACACAGCTTATCCTTTCCATCTGAAGTGCTATAAAGCAGTAGGGTGGAAGAGATTTAAGGTGCTGGCAGGGGAAGCCTTGCCACCTATAGCTATCTTTTTAGTCATTGTGCAGTTCGAATGACACCACCATGTGTCAGGGATTTAGTAGTTAACCCAATTCTGCAGGAGCTCAGCATTGAGCAGGGGGTTGGACTCGATGGCCTTATAGGCCCTTTCCAACACTACTATTTTATGGCAGCTCCCATAGTCAGACAAGGACAATCCAAAAATTCAGGCACTGTGCTGATCCATCCCAAGTAATAGCAATATATAGCAACATACCCAATTTATTAGGTATTTATTAAGCTGAAAATAGTTCCAGAGCACAACTCCTGTGAATTCCTGCGCCACTAAATTAATAAAGCACAATTAGAAATTGTGTGAATTGTTAATTGCCATAATTTTAAACTGTACTTAAAGGCATCCAAGAAGTATGAAATGTGCTGTCTATCTGTGTGAGTGTACACTAATCCGCTAATCATTCGGAAGACACTCTTTCGTTTGGACAAATTTCAGTTATTAAGTCTGACACAAATATTTCATATTGCAAAACTGGTTATTATTGTATGTTGTCAAATTATCCTTAACTCTTTAATCATTTTTTTAATTCTAACATTCAAACAGAATAAAAAACTGGAATAACAGAAAATGTTTTTAAAAATCACGAGTATAACTACA
This sequence comes from Anniella stebbinsi, assembly GCA_029215795.1. NCBI lineage: Eukaryota > Metazoa > Chordata > Lepidosauria > Squamata > Anniellidae > Anniella > Anniella stebbinsi. The sequence goes on from JARDYH010000004.1 coordinate 149,206,258, forward strand.
TGCGTCGAAAGCCTTAGTTTCAAATATTACAACTTTCTAAAAAGGAAAAAGAATAGATTATACATAAAGTTCAGTAAAAGCAGACCAAATATCTAGATATGTCCATTCGTGAATGGCATCCATATACCATTCTTGAATGTTCCTAGTGTTGTTAAGTCTTCAATCTATTGCATTATAGGAGGTGAGCATTTATCCTTCCAATATTGTAGTATCAGTCTTTTAGCAGTAAAGAGGGTGCAAAAAATCCATTTATGCTGACCATGTGTTAAATTCCAAGAAGCAGGTAAATAATTTAAAACAACATGTACATCAGTAAATATTAAAGAGTGTTCTAATACAAAGTTTGCTCATATGATAACTTCCTCCGAAAAGGAGGCAACTATTGGCCATTTCAGAAACATATGACTAAAAGGAGCATTAACTGTATTACACCTCCAACAATTAGTGGAGTTAGCCAAACTTTTATTAAAGTGACATTGTGGCATCCGATAGACCCAAAACAAGAGTTTTTGCTGACTAAGATGTAACCAAAGATCCATAGATGTATCGGATACAGACACCAAAGCGGCACCGGCAATATATTGATTGGACAAAATAGGGCATTCCAATTCTCTGTTCCGTTCCTACTGAAGACCCTGTTTATTATATATAATCATTGATAATAAGAATTTATAAACATGAATTGTGGGTTGATATACCTGGTCAGCTTAAATAAGTGTTCCAATAGCAAATTGGACTCCGAGGCTGTGAAAGCAGCAAGATCAAATCCAGATTCTGACAAATGTTGCAGTTGAAAGTACTGCCATTCAGCTATAGCAGGCAAATCAAATTTTTCTTTATTTTGCAAATGGCAAAACTGAAAATGGCAAAAAGTATTATCAACATCCAATAACTGATCCAAGGTAAAAATAATCTTATCCATCCATATATAGATATAGATATAGATATATATTCCAATTTTAAAATCTGGATTTCCCCATGGAGTCAATTTGGTATGGGAAAATTGATTAAACTGCAATTGGCATGACAATTCTGCCACATGTCTCTGACTGGCGAGATTGTGGGACGAGCCTTGTCCATCTTAATATGCCAAGAACCTAATGCCATCCATCTGGAGAGAGGCTCCAGACAAGAAGATTCCCAAACTGACCCAGGTGGAAAATCAAATCTACGTGGAAAAGGCAAAAATGTAGTACTGGACAGCAGATGAGCCCAGTTATATGTAGCAAGATTCAGAAAGCCAAACCCACCTTCTTTAATTGGGAGTTGTGACCTTTTCAAATATATTCTTGGTGGAAAGGAACTCCCTCCACCCCGGAATTTGCAAAACAAAGCATTAAGCTTTTGGAAATATTTGTCAGGTATAAATAAAGGAATCCCCACATATAACATAAACAATCCAAGGTATAATATTCATCTTAAGTGTATTAACCTTAACCCATAAACTGAACTTTAAAGATGCCAATCTATATCTCACGAAATCAATCAACTTGTTTAAATGTTATTGTAAACTGCCTAGAGAGCTTTGGCTATTGGGCAGTATGAAAAAGATGATAATTTATAATTTGGGATATATACCTTAACTCAAAGAAGACTTTCTACTTAAAAGAATGTCCTTTTTTTACATCATTCCTCAGGATTACCTTGCATTGTTTCATAATGGAAGGTTAAGTTCTATTCAGCACGAAATAGTCAAGTTCTGTTTGGTTTTGTCCTTAATTTCCTTTCTATGTATGTATTAATCAACATATGTGTCCTTTTTTTACATCATTCCTCAGGATTACCTTGCATTGTTTCATAATGGAAGGTTAAGTTCTATTCAGCACGAAATAGTCAAGTTCTGTTTGTTTTTGTCCTTAATTTCCTTTCTATGTATGTATTAATCAACATATGTGTTAAAGTTAAAAGGATAGATTTGCCACAGTGGTACAGGTGCTAGTGCCTTCCAGACTGAATTACTGCAACATGCTCTATGTGGGATTGCCCTTACAGTTGCTCTATAAACTGCAGCTAGTACAGAATGCATCAGCTCGGCTGTTATCGAGAGCTGCCCCCTTTCAGCATGCAACTCCTTTGCTGAGGGAACTGCACTGGCTGCACTGCCCAGGTTTAAGGTGTCTAGTTCTAGTGTACAAAGCCCTAAACAACTTGGGACCAGGATACTTTAGCAAGCACATTCTGCCCAGTCACTGAGGTTATCAGAGGGCATGTTCCTAGTGGTTCCAAGTGGACCTGCAGTCCATTTTGAGTCTGCTCAAAGTAGAGCTTCGTGTCTTCGCTCCCTCTCTATGGACCTCCCTGACTGTTGATGTCAAGCAGGCACTGACATTGTTTTGTTTTTGGCACCTGCTGAAGACATTTTTATTTAAACAAGCTGTCCGTGATTGGCTAGCCACCACTTTGTTGACATAATCAGATTTCAAATGTTTTAATTACGTATTTTGATTCTTTATTTCTTTTATTTTTTATGACTCAGGAATCTTGTGAGTTATATAAATCTTGTAAAATAGTAAGTACGTAAGCAAATAAGTAAGTAAAAAACAAACCAAGATGACATTTAAAACCATAAAAGAAAAAGGAGGTAGTGTTGGAAGTGGTGAAGGTGTAGCGCGGCCTTCCCTCACCTGGTGCTGGCTGGGGATTATAAAAGTTGTAGTTCAACACATCTGGTGAGCACTACGTTGGAAGAACCGGGGGTAAAATAGGGCTGCAGAACCTCAGGCTTTGGGGACAAATCTGGCCCTCTGGGGGTCCCTTTCCAGTCTGCCAGAGTTCTCCAGAAGACCCCAACCCACTGCCATAGCCATGCCTCCTTCTGCCCAACCACCAATCATTTTTGTGGTTTTCCTTCTTCCCTTCTTTTGGGCAGTCCCACCCCATTCTAAATTGTTTGAAATGTCTCTCCTAAGGCTTAGTGACTGGTACTTTTTGTATTTTTAGACCCACCCATTTTGCATTCGACCCCATCCGCCCAGTGGTATCATAGTAAATTTTGAAGTGCATGCCCTCATCATGACAGTCTCTATGGCCACAACCCTCAAAAAGAGTCCAAACATGTGGACAAGCTGCTTGGATGAGTGAGGAAGACAACTTGCCCTCTCAATCCCTGTCCTTCTTGGCTGGTCGTCCAGGGAGGAGATGCAGTTAGATCACATCTACAACATATTATTAATGCATCTCTCAGGGAGGGGAGTTCTCCAACATGTTTAAAAGAAGCGCTCCCTGGAACCCCTGGACCTTAATAACTACAGGCCGGTATCAAACCTTCTGTTTTTGGTGATCGAGAGGGTGGTTGCCTCCCAACTCCAAGCAGTTTTGGATGATACAGATTTTCTAGACCCATTTCAAACCGGCTTCAGGGCAGGATACGGAGTTGAGACTGCTATGGTTGCCTTGGTGGATGATCTACGCCTGAGTATTGACAGGGGGAGTGTGTCCCTGCTGGTACTTCTGGACCACTCAGCGGCTTTCGATACCATCAACCATGGTATCCTTCTGGAGCACCTGGGGGAATTGGGAATCGGGGGCACTGTGCTTCAGTAGTTCTGGTCCTATCTCTCAGGCAGGTTCCAAATGGTGATGCTTGGGGATAGCTGCTCTTCAAAGAAGGAGCTGCTATGTGGAGTACCACAAGGTGCCATCCTTTCCCCAATGCTGTTTAACATTTCTATGAAACCGCTGAGAGAGATCATCCAGAGGCATGGGGCGGAATACTATCAATACGTTGATGACACCCAAATATAATTCTCTATGCCTTTGACAACAGCGTCAGCGATAGTGTGTCTCCTCTGAATGAATTCTGGGAGGCAGTAATGGGCTGGATGAGGAAAAACAAACTGAAGCTGAATCCAGACAAAACGGAGGTGCTTGCTGTCAAAGGCCACAACCTGGGTTTGGAGGTGTGTCAACCAGTTCTGGATGGGGTTACACCCCCCGAAAGACTGTGTTTGTAGCTTGGGGGTACTCCTGGGTCCGGGTCCGTTGCTCCAAATGACAGCCCAGATAGATGTGACGGCCAGGAATGCCAACTATCAGCTTCGGCTGATACGCCAGCTGCGCCCCTTCCTACAGTTGGAAGACCTAAAGACAGTTGTACACGCACTTGTAACTTTGAGGCTCGACTTCTGCAATGCGCTGTACATAGGGCTGATTTTGTACCTAGTCCGGAAACTTCAACTAGCTCAAAATATGGCAGCCAGGTTGGTCACCGGTACACCTAGTGGTAACCACATTACACCAGTCTTAAAATCACTCCACTGGCTGCCAATTAGCTTCCGGGCGAAGTATAAAGTGTTGGTTATTACCTTTAAAGCCTTTTTGTAAACCACCCAGAGAGCTTCGGCTATGGGGCGGTATATAAATGTAATAATACTAATACTAATACTAATACTAATACTAATACTAATACTAATAATAATACATGGTTTGGGTCCAGGTTACCTGCGGGATCGCCTTCTCCCGTATAATCCGCCCTGCACACTCAGGTCCTCTGGGAAGAATTTACTCCAATCAGCCAGAAGTAGGCTGACGAGTATTACCCAGAGGACTTTCTCTTCTGCCGCTCCCAGACTGTGGAATGGCCTGCCTGAGGAGATTCGACAAATTAGCAGTCTTCTTGAATTTAAGAGATCCGTGAAGATTGATCTCTTTCAGCAGGCCTACCCAGTTGAATTTAAGATGTTTTTAAAAATGTATTAGTTTTATTTGTTTTTGATGTTTTATCTATTTTATGGTCCTTGTGTTTATATTTATTGTTGTTCCCCACCTTGATCCAGAGAGAGGCGGGTTAGAAATAAATATATTAGATGATGATGATGATGATGATGATGATGATGATGCAGCTGTGTTGATCCAGTTCTAGCAGTTTTCATTTCCACCAGGAGCAGGTCTTTTGTAAAGCCAATGGCTCTAAATTGCCCATTCAAGACCACAACAGCCCAAAATACTTTGCATTGCAACAGGGGCCAATATACTGTTGCTCGGAAAATTCACTCCCACTCCACCCCAGCGACTGTGAAGATTGGCAGCTAAGGTCAAAGGGAACAGCATTCTGAGGAGGGTGGCAGATGACATCAACATCGCTGCTAATAAATAAGCGGGAGTGCTGCATCTCTTTGAGCCCCGTCTCTACTACCCTCCTGGAATGCAGCCCTGACAGTTTTCTTTGGCCCACAGACTGAAAGAGGTTCTGCACCCCTGGTGTAAAAGATAAGGTCTGAGAGGGAGGGAGGGAGGGATCCAAATCCAACACTGTGGTCCCTAAACAGCATCTGTGAAGGGGGAGATTGGGTTATTTTGGATTCCTGGATCTGAGACAGGGCTCCAACTTCGGATCAAAGAATCTGCGCTCCCTCCCCCCTCCCAGCCATATCGGAGAGAATTTCACCAGTGTTTCTGTGGGTGGGGAGAGGAGGGGACCAGAGGGGCCAGTGTATGAAGTACCCCCAGGCCTTTTCAGCCTCCTTCTCGCCCCCTCCACAGAATCCAGCTAGATGGGCAAATCTGCATTTTTGCCCATCTAGCAAAAATGCAGAGCAGGAGGAGCGTGGAGGCAAAGATTGCTTCCGCCGCTCCTCCCATTGTACATTGGATGCCCATAAGCCTCTGAGTTTGAAGGCTTATGGCCACCTTGATAGGATTGTGCCCTAACTTGCTCAGGATAGTGTACATTTTTATCCACACAGCAGCACATGTGAGAGAGTTCAGCTGAAAGGTTTGATTGGCCCAAGTTCCCTCACTGAGCTTCATGACTTTTTTCTCCTTTTTACTTCTTCTCACTAGTCCACATCCTTTGTCTCTCCTTTATCCAGAACACCACACTGGTTCTCTTCCTGGTTGTAGTCGGTGAAATTCCTCATTCAGCGTACAGGTTCAGGAACTGAGACTATGTTTGTTCAGTAACCTGTCATGCTTCGCTTCAGCAGCTACATAAAATAGCCTTTCGTTTGCTCTCTTGGCCATTTCTCAGACTGCAGGGCACTGTTCCATCATCAGAGGTAAAGATCGTGTGACAATTGAAAGTCAAACGGCCCATGATGCTTTGTCACCAGAAAATATATGGGGAACTGGCAATTTATCTTTTTGGCTTCAAGGAACAATGGTTTAATGAGCTTAATGAAAGAAAAAGCAAAAATCGTTAGGCAAAACCACGATACAAGTTCCGGTTGCTCTACAGAACAACTAAGCATTTGTTAACATCTCATCCTAGTCCAACAGGAGGATTGAAAGAGATGTTTAAATGTTAGCTAAGGGTAACTAACAGTGGTAGGGAAGAAGCGATCCCAATTGAGGTTGCGGGGGGGGCAGGCTTTAGCCTCCTGCTCACCAGCAATCCCACCCCCCTTTGTGTGTGTGCGCATGTGTGTGTGTTCGCATGTGCATACATGTGCATGCACACATGCACCACTAACCCACCAATCCATACTGCATGCAGCTCTCGGGATTGAAAAGGTTGCCCACACCTGTTCTAGTGGATCAAGCAGCATCTCCCCAGGATCCCAGGCAGAGGCATTTCCTCTCACCTGTTATCGGGGATGAGGGGCAACCTGTTTTGGATCGGGGAATCCCAGCCCGGCAGAACAGATCACATCAAGGCGGTGGGACTCGAAGGCCCTCCCATCCGGTGGCATCATCAGAGATATCGCACCCACTCCTCCCTCCTTCGTGCAGAGCTATGTGCCTCTCTGTATGGAGAAAATGATTCAGCTAGCAGAGTCAGTTGCCTCTTTTCCATGTCATTCGCAGCCCAATTGGGGCATGAGTGATGCACTCAGCCAGGACTTTCAGGACCCGTCCTGCAAGATCCGGCTGAGTTTGGGGAAATTCCTTGGTTATCTCCATTCTCTGATTGGAGATAACAAAAAGAGTTCCCTTTGTGCCACTCAACCCCTCCCCCCGCCCTTGGGAAGGCAAGTGGCATGCAGGGGAATCTCTCTGATTGGTGATAACGTGGGGATTCCTCTCCGCAGGCTGGGGATGGGAGGTGACAGGGCCCACGGAGGGTGCCCAGCCCTCCACAGGCCAGATTAGGCAACCCCGTGGGCTGAAGGTTGCCCTCCCCCATGTTATCTGATCCCTTTAACTGGGGATGCCAGATACTGAAGCTGGGGTGTTCTGCATGCCAAGCATGTGCCCTTCCCACTGAGCTACAGTCCCTCTCTGACCAAGTTTACCATGCAGCCTTGAAAGGTAGCATCTAATGCAGAATTTGACACCTTGGCTTCTGTTGTTCAAACAGGTTTCTAGCCCTTATGACTGCTGTAGAGAATGGTTTGGGCAAGCCCAAACAAGTCAAGGCTTCCACTGGCATCAGCACTCGGCAGAAGGCAGTCCAAGCACTTGGAGTTGCTTTCAGTACAAGTCCCAGCAGGATTGTGGCTGGCACCCGAACACCGTCTGAGACAGCACGGGGGTGCCTCAGTGTGATCTAAGAATCAGGTCCACGGATCTGCAGTGCAGCAAGGGCAATCCAAAGAAAAGGTCAGTCACCGGCCAGGTTGAGAGCCAAAGAGCCTTTCCACAGGAGGGCTGGTACAGGCCAGTGGGCGGTTGCAGACGAGAAGGCGCACACACACACACACGAAGGAAGTCATGGAAACCAGACAGACAAAACAAGTTGTTGCCCAGGCAAACATCTGTAGCTGACCCAAAGGAATTTGTAATCAATCTAAACTGTTGCAGGGCTGACCCAAGTTGCTGGTGGTGTTATTTTATGTTATTTTTATTATTATTATTTTTGCTACGTTAGGGAAGTAAAAATCTCCCCTTTCCAGGCTGCATTGTGTACTCAGCACTTGGGAGGGGGTGAGGTTTAAGCCTTCCCTCCTCCATCATAAACACCCTCTCCCCAGTCATTAGCATTAAGAAAAAAACCCTTTTCAGTGTGTGTGTGTGTGTGTGTGTGTGTGTGTGTGTGTGTGTTGTGATTGGGGCTGGGGAGGGAATGCTTCCTACCTTACCTCCCCAAGTGCTGCAGTACCGATGACTAGCCCATGGCTGGTATTTAACCACGATGGGTTTGCTAATCACGTTGATAGTGTCACGTGTAGTTAGGCCCTCCAGGTAATTAATTATAGGGTTTGTACCTTCAGTGCTCTGCGCGGATCCCTTGGCTACCATTCCCTGTTTATTTGCCCCTACTCTCCATGACGTGTCCTATTTCGGTCACCCAACCCCACCCCTTTGCTCTCACAGCTTCTGCCCTCCAATCACAAGCAAGCCACTTGAAAGTCTGTCACATGGAAGCAGAATACATTTGGTGACATCAGGCAATATGTAAAACCATATAATTTGCATAATAGAGTCTGATCCCATTGTTGGATAGAGAGGGCGGCGTGTGAAAAACATTTATACACAGCTTCAATTATGGTCATTAAGCCACATCGATGCAACTTCATACCACCCGGTATCTTTGAAGATACCACCTAAGGAATGGCGTGAAATGCCGGAAGACTTGGCAGAACTCTGTACTTTATTTTGAAATGACTGGCTTTGATTTCCCCTCACCCCAAATCTATTTTGTTGCTGTCCATTAGCGCAGTGTTTGTATGGCACCCTCTAGGCACAATTATTGTCCTAATCAGGGCCATGAAACATTCATACTTCAAAGATATTGGGCAAGGATCTGGCTCTGTGCCTTTCTCTTTTCAGCGACTGCTTCACCATAATTCCTCTGCAGTAATCTTCTGTCCTGCACTGACTTACTCATTAAGAAAGCTCTGGGCTAGGTGTATCCCACACTGCTGCTTGGGTTGACCTAAATTGTGCTTGGCAAGCTCTGTCAGAAAAGTAAGCAAAACCCAAGAAACAGTATGTTGCTATAAACACCTCAGCCGAACAAACAGAAGGGGATACAAACATATTATTTTATTTTGGCCAGGGGTGTAAACATGATGACTTGCAGGCACAACTCTCAGAAAGACTCAGAGAAATTGCTGGAAAACAACTGGGTCAAAACCGCATTTGACAACATGTTCATTTGGGCCATTCCTTGATTAAACGTTGGGGCAGGGAGTATCCACCTCGGATGCTAAAATGTCTTAAGTAAGTTCTGTCTGTGGATTTGTTTTAGATTTCAACCCAGAGAGTTTCTTTGTATGTTCTTAGTCTTAGTCCTGGATTTCCTCCGTCCCTAACAATCACAATCACAGCAAACTGACAAAATTGGTTTTGTAATTAAGCTTTTAAAAAAGATTTTAGTTTCTTTTATTTGACATTTGCATATCTACATAGTTTAAGAAAGTAATTAACCAGTTACCAGCTAATTACCAGTATTAAGTTGACTGGATGACCCTGGTTCAGTCACCATCTCTCATTACAGCCCATCTCACCAGATTGCTGTGAAGGTAAAGTGGGTTGCCTCTAGACAGACAGTTTCCATCGATATGGCTTCGCCCTGGTGGCAGTTGCATTACATGACACAGCTGCCAGTGCGAAGCCATCTAGGGGCAAATTCCCTTTGCTGTGCACTAAAAAAGTCAGGCGTTTAGCGCAACTTTTTAAATTTGTGGTGAAGCGACGACGGCTTCTGCCATCTGTTGCTTTTTCTCCGGCTCTTCTAGGGAGGCCTGCCCAGTCTATGTCAAACACTGATTGGTTGCCATGGGCTGGGCAGGGAAGGGGGTGGTCCAGTGAGCCATAAGCTCACTGGGCCACCTCCGCCCCTCCACAGACCTCCCTCCCTTCTCCCCATAAAATCAATAAAAAATAAAACAAAACCCCCTTCTTCCCCACCCCATGTTTAAAGGAAAATAAATACATAAATAAACCTTTAAAAAACACTTCCCGCCACCGACCACCCGCCCTACTTCCCCACCCCAGAAAAAATTAAATAAAAACTTACCTTAAATGCCACTTGGTGGGTGCGGCGGTGGCAGCGGCGGCTGGAAAGCCCGCCGTCACGCTCCTTGCGTGTAGAAGGACGCAAGGAGCACAATTTCACATCGTGTCGCCTGCCAACACCGGCGCAATGCAGAACAGAAGCCGTCAAGACGCGGCCATAGAAGAGGGAAAGCTATGGAGCTTCAACACACCTAATGCCCCCCACCTGGTTTGCATCAGTTTTTTAAAACTCTGAGGCAAACGCTTGTCAAGCTTATGATCCCTTTCACCTGAATAGTTGTTCTTTCACTCCACCCCTCCCCTTCTCATTCTCCTTCCAGTCAGGTCCTGGCAGATGAGTACTTCAGCCAGACTGCCTTTCTCCTGGGCAAAAATGAAATGACCCTTTAGTCTGGCTCTTTGGGGGCATCGAGGGAGTACAATCCTGTCTCTGCAGAGGTTCAGGCACTGTATGATTTAAAAAACAACAACGCTTTGGAGCCTAGGATGCAAGGTTTGGGTTTTATATTGAGGATTGGAGCCAGCTGCTGGGAGAGATTGTTTTTCCCTGCCAGGGCCTGATGCAATCCATTCAAGTCTCCGTTCTTTTAAAACTTCACGGAGGTTAATGCGGATTTAATGCATTTAGGGAAATAATCTGGACTTTTAGCATTCCAGGAAAGGCTGGGGAAGAGGTGGGGTATCCACAAGACAGGCACAGCGTCATGTGAGTACTGTGCTGCAAATCCACACACCAGGTATGGCAAGAGTGCAGTAAATTGCTGGTGTGATGGAGGCCATGAACTCTTCAGAGGAAGGATGGGATTGGCATGAATACTAAAGCTCCATGCAATATATACCATGCCATTTTACACACTATTACTGCTGAGGAGTTTTTTTTAACTATTAGAACTTCAAATACAGAACTGTCCTCTATAGAGCCATCCTGCTGTCATAGTTCACACAATGGTCCTTGATAGGAGAATTGGGGTGTTGCAAGTATTTACCTTTCCTGTTTCTTCTGTGAATTGTTGGAGGCTATAGGATTTCCAAGGAATCTGTCAAACTATAATCTGTCATAATGTGAAGACGTCATATGACCTCTGTCCAGTTTGTTCATATTTTTGAGCAACCCCACCAAACAACTCACTATTAGTGTGATCCTCTGTCTGCATGTACATGATTACTAAGTCCCATTAAGATCAGTTGGCTTATTTCCAGGTAAATGGGTTTAGGATTGCAGCCTCAATTTACTTGCTGTTGATGTCACGATAGTAAATAAGTGATGTCTGAAGAAATTTCAAATCCAGAATCATGTTCACTATCTCTGGTTAGATCATCATATCATCAGATTCCTTTTTGATTTTCATCAAGCATACATTTGAATATATTTAATATTCAAACATCGAAGTTTCGTTTCCTCAGATTTCTCACTTTGCATAAGTATACATCTGGAGGACTGAAGGATTTTAAGGAAAACATCGTCTGAATGTTCAACTTAATTTGAGTAGTAGTTTTGTGCAGTGAAAAATCTGAGGTGTTGCCCAGGTGTAATTGGGGATAATCGCGTCATTATTTCACTGTATATTCTTAAAATATCCTGCTTTTACTGCTGTATTAACCATTTTCCAAAATAATATAGCCCCAATATTTTTTTCTCATTGTATTTATTGCCTTTTTAAAAGTATGAGGAACTGTAATCACCGGAGACATGTAAGTAATGCATAGTGCAGAATACGTCTGGACATGTCAAAGGGTGCTTCTAGGCGAAGAGGTCTAGCACTACCAATCAAAAGGCATTGGGCACCTATTCCTTCTTTTCCTCCGTAACAGACTTTTTTTCCTGGTACGAAAAAGAATTGGAATAAGTGGTTGGAACACAGGAAGGCTACAAACTATAGATGATATCTTCTGGGCTCCCTGTAAATTTCTATGTTTGAGACAGGGCAACAGCAGAATGAAAGCCTCATCTGGAAGCACACTAAGAAAAGCACCTTTTGCTGTGCCACTGTGGTGGTGAAAAGTTAGAAGATGTCCTCAGTTCTGGTGGAGGCCACAGGGAGATAGTTTAGCTTGTGCTTCTGCTGCGATAAATTGTAAAAAGAAAAACCCAGCAGCAAATGCAAAATGGGGCCAGGGCAGGCTTCAGGTTGGGACCACCTCAAGGAGGTAAGTCCCATGGCCACCCAAGAAGCACTGAAGGCACTCTGTTGAGAGCCTCCTCTAATCTAGAGCCAGCCTTGGTTCCAGGTATATTACAAATCTCAGATGTTTTCTCTATATGTCTATCACTGTACTATAAACAACCATCATTCATACTGTCCAATAGCCAAATCTCACAGAGCTTTGACTATTTGGCAATATGGGGTAAAAGTCCCATTGAAATAAATGAAAGCTTGTTAGTCATGATTAACAAGTCCTGTTCATTTCAGTGGATCTACTCTAAGTAGGACTTAGGTCAGATTTTACCCAATGAAATAAATAATAATAACTATTTCATATTCTTTAAAGTTAGATTTGAGTTATCTCATTTTTTTAAAAAACTATGACTAAGTGAAGGTCTCTTTGATCCCAATAGCTAATTAGTAAAGTGCTTCTGGCAAGCACAGGAAGTTTCTGAATGCTCAATATGACCATTATTATCCTATGCTTTTTGTAGACATTTCTTCTCTGCTTCTTTCTGCTCTCTAATGAATTAGAATCGCAGTTCCTCCAGGATGATTGTTATGAACATTGTGCAAGAGCTAATTTGGAATTTGCATTGCCAGACTGCACAGCCTGATTGCGCATAGATGCACCACCCTTCATTAAAGCCAGGGATATTCCTTCACACCCTGTCCTGCCTGGCAGAGGCAATGTTGCATGTATGCCTCTAGACAATGAGGCTACTCCACCTTTTGCCTCTAATTAAAATAATTAAGAAGAGATGAGGTTGAAGTGAGTTTTCGTCTGTGCTTGTAACGAGATAAAACTGCAAGCATTCTGGTGTGCAACGCTTGTCGCTTCTGGGTAAGAGATTCTTAGCCCTTATTACAGCCATGTCAAAACTGTGTCAAAACTGTGAATTAAAACACACACACACACACAAACGAACCTGGTCTAGAAGATTGCACAACTATAAATGTACATTGTTCTTCCCTCAAACTGCTCCTGAAGGCTGTGGCTGGAGGCTAAAATCCATCCCTACTCCACAGGAAATGAAATGGGAATGACCTTTATTCCTGACCAAGCTGTTGTCCCTAAAACCATACTCACAGTAACACCGCAATGCACCGATTACAGGGGACAGGTAAATACCATCCTCTGTCTTGAGGAAAATGTGGAAAAAATGGTTTTTTTAAAAAAATATAGACTGGAAGAGTTAAGGAGTACTTTTCTCTCCTGTAGTGGCCTAGGGCTTTGGGGATTGCTTTAAGAGTTGAGGGTCTGTGGTAGGAAGGAGTAACTGGAGGGGCTAAGGGCTAATCTAATCTGTGAGCTGCCAATAGAAACAAGAGGTAGGGGGCAGGATTGGTGACCATGGCAATAGGACCTGCTCAATGTCCTCTTCAGAAAATGGAAGCGTTGGTCTATGGCCTTCTATACACACCTCAGTGGTTCATTAGGGCTCTGGGGACAGTGTGGAAAGAGCATCACCCACCAAAAGGGCCCCAAGGGAGGGTCCTAGATATTATCAAGTGTTCTGTTAGGAAAGGACATCTCTAGGTGCCAACATGGGTGGATGGAAGAGAGGTCAGGGATTGGTCCCTCCAGGTGGGGGTAGGGCGGGACTCCAAATGATGCAGGAAATTATTGTGTGTGTTCTTAATACGCCTTGCTGCTCTCTGCCCCCATCTTCCAGCCCTCCCAACTGGGGGGAAACTGGGGGGAAATTGAGCTGTCAAAGGTGAACAAGATCAATGCTGAACCAGACACATGTTTTATAGTATTATGCATTATTTGGATCTGTAAATAAATTAATGGAAGAATGATGTGGACTGGCAAATATTATGAAACCTCATGTTGGAGCGTCTGAAGGATGAAAAGAAGGGTTGAATTCATGCAAAATAATGACCAGAAAAAGTTTGGAATTCCTGATGTTCAAAGGGTTTACATTGTTGAGAATAAATGAGAAAGAGAACTGTAGAAAGACAAGTGCCATTCAAATATTTAATACAAAACAAACATACTTTAAAAGCTGATGAACAATTATTTACAATTAGAGATTTCATTAAAAGGACACTCTATTGTTAAAACATGTGAAGGAAAATAAAAAAATGTTGGTCGGATTCAGATTTAGTCATGTTAAGAATAGACCTATTGAAATTAATGGGGCAGATAAGTGACAACTGACAAGTCCCATTCATTTCAACGTGTCTACTCTAAGTATGACTAAATCTGGATCCAACCCTGTTACTAAATGTTAGAAAGCAATATAAACAACAATTTGGTTTTCATCCATAATCAAGCTGCCAAAAAGGTGTCACCAATAAATGTACCGCAAAATGTTTTCATGGGACCCTACTTTGTTTAACAAAGAATAGACATTAAAAGTAAAATCCTATACATGTCTATTCAGACATAACTTCCTTTGACATAGGGCTTTATCACACCATCCGTTTTGCTTATGCGGGTTCCCCCTCCGTTTCCTATGCGAGTGCAGCCTTTTGATCACACATGGTCGCTTTTGCTCCGATTCCTCAGCTAAGCCTGCGGAGGAGGGGAGCAAACGGACAATCCCCGTTCAGGGCTTCTTCGAAAGTGAAACGGGAAACGGCGCACTCGGGGCGTGAGAGCAGTGTGAGGGAGACAATGTCATGTGAAAGAATTGGATCAAAGTCGTGGCGGGTGTGGATCAAACCACCCGTGTGATAAAGGCCGTAAAATGGGTATAGGATTGCAGCCTAAGTAGTCTTCAGTTGTGAGTTGAGCCACCGCCCCCTCCCCAAATCTGAACCTGGCTCATGATGAGCTCATCTAACACAAACCTCCCTGTCACCCTCCCCATGGCTGGTTCCCTCCCCTGACCTTAAACTTATCCTTAAGAAGGAGAGACCGGTTGCTACAGCCTGGATGCTTGCATGGAGCATTCATTAATGATAGGAGTCATGGGAATTGTAGCTTCCAGTGTCTCCCAACACAGAGCTGGCAGGGATGAAGACTTGTTTTCCCATGCTTCCCTGAGGCAATGGGCACACCTTAAAAATAAGGATTTGACCTCTGCCATCTGTTCTCTTCAGTGGCCTCCACCAAGCCCTCCTTACCACTCTTTCCCTTCAAAAGGGTACATTTTCAGAAAGGGGGGCCAGAAGGGAGGAATGATGGGTGTTTCCCCTGCCTTGGAACGGCCCAACGTTACAAGTGGGAAGAGAACTCCCAAGGAAAACCTGAGATTTTAAGAGTTCTGTGATAAAGCTCAGAATGACTACACTGATTACAAAGCAAATAGTGGGGGGGAGGGGGGAGAGATGGGTGGGTTCATCTATCAGTAAATATGACTACATCTGCCTCCCCCAAAACTGGCCTATCCATAAGTTATTACTGGAGTGCCAGTGCAGTGCTGCTGTTGGGTGATAAGAGAGGACCATGCAGCAGACAAAGGATCCCAGCACCAATGTGAGGGGTAGAAAAGGAGTCCAATGGGACTTCTGGCGTAAATCCATCTGGCCTAAATGAGAGGTGTGAAGGGACAGGCTCCAAGGACTGAAGCAGGGTTGGGGAACCTGTAGCCTTCCAGATATTGTTGAACTCCAATCTCCATCAGACCCAATCAGCAGGGCTAATCATCAGAGATTATGAGATATTAAGGATTTATAAATAATCCAAGGTGCACCATGACAGCAGACGGAATGCATAAGGAGCGCAGGTTGAGAGCAGTATGCCATGGCCAGTGTATCCTCAGCTCCCCAAACGAATGCGGACCCCAATGGCTTTCAACCAAGATAATGTGGACCTCAACAGGAAAAGGTTCCCCACCCTGCTCTCAAATATATTTTCCCCTGTTACCCAGACTACAAAAGTTATGGATGGCTGCTATCAGATTTAAAACCTGTTGCAACAAATGCTTTGCCAGCACTATAAGAGGTTGTGAGTTCGCATTTCCCTTAGCCTCCTTCCAGATGCAATTCGGGGGTGGGGGTGGGGGGAATACCCACCCAATAAGACAAACACTGTCCAGTTTATCAGCAGGGCTTTAAAAGAACTAAAAAGGCCATTTAGTAAATTCCTGGGTTGCAAAGCGAACCCACCCTTCAACCAACCATTTTCTGTGGGACAGCCCACATAGTTCATATAATCTTAAGTATCCCTTAAGCACTGGCAGAGGATGCATTGGTTTAGATGGCTCAAGTAAGGCAGCCAAGTCACACACGAGAACTGACAGTTTAAAAAAAAAATGAGGAAAATTTAGGCATGCATTTCTGTTGTCCTAGATAAGGGATACAGGCATGCGCTTGACAGTAATGTGATGCATGCTGCCTTCTCTTTCAACTTTCCTTTTTAACTTGGCTTGAGCTGGGAGGGGTGGGGGAGTAGTTCACCTTTTTCCTCTGCACCATTTTCCCAGTCTAAATTGCCCCTATGGATGCTGCCATTTGGCCTGTGTGGGATCTGAGACATGAGAGAGGAAAGACGGGTCAGATGGACACCATGTTGCAGAACCAATTTGCTTGGCAGACCCCCTAGCTTGGACCACATACCTGAAGATGCTCTGTTTTCTGTCAATTGTCAAAGCACTTTTCCAGCATCATGTCCTAAGAGTGTTGTTTGTTGAGAAATCCAAACAGATGCAGTAGCAATGCTATCAACACTTAACATTGTTTCAATCTTAGATTTAGAAGTTTTGCAGCGGTGTAATTGGCTGTAACATCCATTTAAAAAGAATTGCACTCACCATTCTAAATATTGCATAAGGAGACATTTCAATTTTGGAGGGAAATTGCTCAGGATTCCACCCCCACCCCCAGAGTGCCCCCTCCCATAACTCTATTCTTAATCCATCAAGGTTTAAGAATCACTGTACAACTCTTACAGTTCAAGTGATATACTAAGTCACTGCTGTTTCGTACGACAATGTTGCAAACCATATAAAAACCACGCACAGCCACCATTGTAAGGTCATGCTGGCTGGGAATACTGGGAGTTGTAGGACTTTTTCCTGTCTAAACATGCATAGGATTGCACCCTGAGGAAGCAATCCTATGTGGATAATTGACAGCCTCCAAACTTGGAGGCTGACGAGTACCCAGTTCAGGGCAGGAGGAGAGTGGTGGCTCAACGCTCTGGCAACTCTGCCTTCCAGCCACCCTGCATTTCTGCTAGATGGGCAATTTCACCCATCTAGCAGTGACACGAAGGGGGGGGGGCAAAAGAGGCTGCAGTGGCCATAGGAAATGGCATAATGCAGCTTCCCCAGTCTCCTCCCCTCCATGCCTCCAGTTTCATTTTCTGAGCATGGAGAGATTGTTGGAGGGCTTCTCCCTGCACTGGCTATGAGGGGAGGGGGAGGGGGGCACAGTTTCTTGGCTCCAAGCTTGGAGCCCTGTCTCTGAGCTCGGACACAGGAAACCATTTAATCCTATGTCTGCCCTCCCAGACGCTGTCTGGTTGACACTCTTATTGTCTTAATGCTTAGATGCACTGCTTTGATGGCTTTTTAGCAAATAAGGTGGTATATCTTAATTCTGTTGGTATTGCTAAAGTACTGCTAAACGTTTTAGACTCTGATTTATTGGTGTTGTATTTAGACTCTGTTTTACGTGATTGCCCACATCTTGTTCTATTGTATTGTACTGTTTTTGTTTTGAGTTTGTGCTTCTTTTTACTTGTTGGTTTTAGTGTTTAAATTGATATATAATTGTTTATGTGCCATTCGTCACTCTGAGAACATTTTTGTTACAAAGTGATTCATAAATATAGTAACAAATATATTACCAACACTGTCCCATTTTAACATTATCTGGGGTTATCCCTTATAAATGTATTGTTTCTGCCTAAATGCCAGTCAGAGAGATTCTCCCTTTGGCACTAAGTTGAGCAGCTTTAAAAGGGGATTAGACATATTTACGGAGCGTTCGTCTCTCAATAGCCATTAGCTATGATAACTAAATGGAATCTCCATGTTCAGAGTCAGTGTTACCTCTGAACGCCAGACGCTGAGGCAAGGCTATAGGAAAGGGCTGTTTTGCTTATGCAACGTTCTGGCAGACGACTGTTGGAAACAGATTAACATTGGCCTATATGGTCCTTTGCTTAATCCATCTGGGGCTTCTTAAAGTCTTACCTATACAGTCACCACCCATGTTTTTCATCCAGATCATAATATGGAAGTTTGGGGAGATGAATTCTGCACAAAGAACCACAGGGTACCTGGCACCTGGGAAAACACCATTTTCATTCTGTGATATGGGCAAACTCACCCCAAGTGAATTTATGTTTAACACAAAAAGTAATAAATTTGTCCATGCAAGCTCAGGTGAGAATTTCCCTTTAAATCTTGTTCCGTGTAATACGGGTTTTGCACATGAGCAATATCAACGTGCATTTTAGGAGCTATAGTTTAAAAATGTGTAATGGGGCATGTTGTCATGCATCGTCACCATGTTATGTGGCCTCTTTCTGATTGGTTGTTTTCACATGGCCTGCCTGCATGGCGAAGCCATATGATGTTTACTCTCTGTCACTGATCTCTAGTATAAAGACGGACCCACAGAGTCCTCCTCCTCCTTGAAGTGAGAGCTGCATCAGCGGCAATAATGAAGGAAGTGGCTAAGGAGACTGATTCAAGTATGGGTGTCCATTTGGGGTGAGGGAAATCTGGGTACTGCTTTACTCCACATGCTCCAAAGCTCGCAATAAATTCTGAATTTCATGGTGCATTATTAATACATCAGTCCAGGCGCACTGCGAAGGTGAACATTATGAATGGATGAGTTTCGACCAATGAGCCAACTAATTACAAAATTTGGTGGCATCACCAATGATTACACAAATAAATAAGATGACTTAAGATAACAACACAGTGACCTAGCTGGGGAGGCAATCTCTAATCATTTCTTTTGGCCAAATTCCTATTTGCTTCAGCGGGGTTATTTCAGAGTATGTGCTCTGAAGTTTCAAAATCCTAGCAACGGTCACTAATATATGCCTTATGAATGTGTTGCAAGCAATGCATGATGCTCTATATTTGGAGATAATTAAGGAGCCTTAATAGTGCGTAATAATAGTGTGGCCCAATCTGCTTTGGAAGAGATACCTCCTTTCTAAACAAGAAAATGTCTTCCATATTTTCTCATTTAAATGCAAACCTAGGAAAGATCACGGGAACCTAGAAGTACAGAGAGATGTTATGCCTATATAAATAAACAAAGGCCTAGAACCAAGCCAGTGAGCCTGAACTGAATTATGCTCCATCCAGTTTCATCTCACACCTCCTCCTTTGATTAATCCAAATTGATAATTTCTGATGTAGGAGAAAGTGGAATATTTATTTATTTAATTTATTTATTATATTTGTATACCGCCCCATAGCCGAAGCCCTCTGGGCGGTTTACATAGGATTAAAACAATTAAAAACAATATACAAAAATTAAAACAGCAAAAACATACAACATACACACAATACACACATACATTTAAAACCGCTACAACAGCCCAAAAAAGCTACAAAAACAAAAACAAACCCAGGCACCTCAGATATTGCCAAATGCCTGAGAGAAGAGGAAAGTCTTGACCTGGCGCCGAAAAGATAACAATGTTGGCGCCAGGCAGGCCTCGTCAGGGAAATCGTTCCACAATTGGGGGGCCACCACAGAGAAGGCCCTCTCCCTTGTTGCCGACCTCCGAGTTTCCCTAGGAGTAGGCACTCGGAGGAGGGCCTTAGAAGTTGAACGTAGTGTTCGGGTAGGTTCATGTCAGGAAAGGCGTTCCATCAGGTATTGTGGTCCCAAGCCGTGTAAGGCTTTATAAAAGATGACATGTGAATCAGTAATTCCCCTAACCAGATGCTGTAAAATTTGGCCATGAAAATGAAAGATATGAAATAATGAAATCTCCTGTGAGGTCAGAACATCCAACAATAGAGATGGCTGCCTTCTCTCTGCTCTGCCTTTGCCTCCTTCCAATCAGAGGCTGAGTAATTCTGCATTGTGTGCGATTGGATACGAGATCTGACATCTTCAAAAGGCTCTAGTTTTCTTCTCATGGCTGGCTAGCTGTTTTATTCTGGTATTTCCCTGGACCAAAATAAATTAAAAACAAAAAAAACACAAAATACTCTTGTAGAGATGCAGCAAAATTAGCATCTAACCTCAGAGGGCCCTTCCTACCACATCTCTGAGTCCTCTTGCGTTGGCCTTAACTCCTTCCCAGTCAGCAGTTATGCTAAGAATAGTGACGTGGAAAAACAACGGGGAATGTCACCTGTTAGTATGGTACCCTTTTTTGTTGCAAGATTTATCATTATCATTTACTTACTTACTTTAAAAACATGAATCTTCTCTCAGGCATTTGGAAAACACTGAGGTGGAACCTTGTTCTAAAACGGCTTGATTTGTTTGGTGGTTTGCTGGGGAAACAATGGAAGAGCAGCAAGCCATCCAAAGAAAAACAGGGCACCTGGACCCTTTTGAAGGGGGAAAGACAATCTCAAAGCCTAAAATCCTCAAGTATCCCTTCTCCATGCAAATTCCTCACCTACAGAACTCGAACCAGCCTGCAGAGACTTTCTTCTGACTTTCCCTTGGCATGTTCTGAATGAACCGCTGTGGGAAAGGGTTACAAGACCTTATTATACTGAAATGCTCTATGGTAGATCAATTTGATGTGATTTAACAGTTTTGCAGCAACACCCAGGTGAGGTTTTTATAGATTTTCCTGCATTCAAGTAGCCTTCTGCTAGCAGGTTCGGGCAGAGTGGGAAGCAGCCGGCATGACTTTTGTAGTCCTGACTCTGTGTTTTGAAATGCAGCCAGCATGCCACTCCTCCCATGCTTACAAGGTTTCTGCTGTTCTCTTAATAGCTCATAGCTGATAGATGGATAGACGTAAGACAGCTTTGTTTGATAGCCCAAGGCAAGATAGTGAGAGGAGGGAAAGAAACAAGTATCAGCAAAATAAATTGTGCAACAACTTGCTCATGAATTGAATAATATTGAGTGTACACAAAGAGACCATAACTTGTTTCTCTTTATCCCATTCATAACCCAGTCTTATTACCACTTTAATTTTATTAGTGTGGAGGTAGCAGCATCCAAGTTGTGGTGGTATCAAGGGCACTTTTCCAAATGTTAAAAATGTGCCCACAGGAGAGAACCATATCACTGTCTGGATAGGTAATAATATCCTGATTCACACTGATATGTTATTTCTAGATGTCCCCCAGAGATGGAAGCAAAAGCCTTGTTGCCATTTGGAGGGCTGCTGGCAAAGTAGGTTGCAGGCCAGAGGTGGAACTGAAGCTGGTTTGGATTCCCAGTCAAAAATCTCCCATACCTCTCAGCTTGCAGCAAATTGACCCCTCTCAGGGAAAATCAAGCACTCAATGGCATGCAGAAGCCTTAGGCTCCACTGACTTGCATGCAGACTAGTTGTATAGTTTTTAAGGCTGAAATCCTATTCATACTTACCTGAGAATAAATTCCATTCCATTGAATGGGACTTACTGTTATGTAGACAAGTATAGGACTACTCTCTAAATGCTAAAAGAAAAGAAAGAAAACAACAACAACAACCCCACAACACATGAAGTAAAACACAAGTTAGAAAAGGGCTGCCTGTCTTTGACGCTAACTTTTTTTCAGCCCCCTTAGCAACAGTCTCAAGTAACACAGGCACAAAAGGGATATTGTGAAACGTTTTGTTGCAGAGTCCCACATGGATAGCTCCAAATGCCAGTTGCCAGGGAGCAGGAGTGTGAGAGTGCTGCTGCCTTCAAGCCCCACTTCTGCTGAACATCTCAAAACATCTGGATTAGACTGAGCTTTGGTTCGATCCCGCAGTGCTCTTCCGTTCTTATGCTTAACTTCACAAGCCTGAATCTTCATAACACAAAATCGCCGTCCCTCACTTTTTAACACTTGTTCCTAGAAATGAAGAGACGAAAGGAGCCACGGCAACCCTGTTGAGTAATTTTATGGGTTTTAGTTGCTGTGAACCACCTAGAGAGCATTAGCTCTCGGGCAATATAGAAATTTAATTGATTGATTGATTGATTGATTGAGAAATGGTGGGGGAATTTATCTCTTCCCTCCACCATGCTATAAACCCTCCCTCTCATTCTCTGCCCATGTTTATTGCTTTTAATATATCTTTCCCACCTTGTAGGTTGAATCATAGTGTCTCCCAAGCACATTTGCTGGGTGCTGTTAACTTGCAGCAAAGCATTCTCCCACATTCCTCCAAGAGGAAAATCTTGCACCCCAATTCTGATGCTAATTTAGTTAGAAGCCCCAATGGGACGCACTCTGAAATGAAGCATACACACGGCGGAACTTGACACACACTTTTCCTCTGGGATACTATACTACCTATACTAGAGTGACCAGATACAAAAGAGGGCAGGGCAGGGCTCCTTCAGCTTTAGCTGTTGTGATGAAGAGGGAATTTCACCAGGTGCTGCACGCATACAAATGGCACCTGGTGATGTGCCCTTTTCTATACAACTGTTAAAAATAAAGGAGCTCTGTGTTCCTTTTCATATGGTCACCCTAGCTGTTCTAGCTGGCTTTGGCTGCTGGTGCCAGAGTATAGTTTGGAAAACTGCCAAGAATACGTTTAGACAGCAGGGTTTTAAGGTGATGCAGTTATGAGAGCTCCCACCCCAAACCTCAGTTACCTAACCTTAACTGGCAGGAAGTTGGGTCACTGAAGGCAGACTCAAGGGGGACACAAGGACACCTATTTTGCTATACACAAGCCTTTTGTTTCACAGTTCAACCTGCCAATTTCCCCACTCCCAGCGATTTCTCCAGAATAGTACAAAGAAAGCAGTTTGTGGCAGAGCCTACTTATTGAAATCAAAGGGAGGTGGGAAAGAAAAACCCATTTCACACCGTGACAAACTGAGGCAGCAGGGAATTAAAGGCAATGACTGAAAGAGACAGTAGCAGCATTCGAACAACACATTAGTCAATGGTGGGTTGAGTAGCCAACTCACAGTTGGTTATTTTGTGGGTACTCCCCACACAACATATTCCTACACAACTGTGGGTGGTTGGGGCTTGCGCTGAGTGGACTAATAGTCAACCCAGCATTTGACTGACACAGCCCCCGCCCCTCTCCCCACCCTCCCTCCCTCAGTCATCCCAGTTCTATCCCAGCAGCCTCTGCAAGTTGCACCAGTTGTAGAAGAGTGGCAGCCGCCTCTTTGGTCGCTCTTGCCATCTGCCTCTATGGGCTTGTGTTTTAACCCACTCACCACACTCCATTAACACACTCACCCCTCCACACAACACTTTAAACAACTGGCTTCAAGCTAAACAACTTGCAAGCCAGTTGTTTTTCTCAGTTGCTTATTTGGGCAGAATAGCATACCGTCAGTAGTTTGTGAGCGGCGTGTTACCCTCCACACAACACAATAAGCAACACAACTAACGATTGTTTCTCCCCCCCTCCACTCAGTTGCTTAATGTGTTGCCCAAATGCAGCCAGTGAGTTGGGGTTACATAATTGCAACATTAAAAGTTCACAGAATCAACAGAGAGCAGGGTTTGTTTGTTTTTAAAGTGGCCTAAAAACTAGGGATGTGCACTGGATCGGACCCGATTTCCGATCCGACAGCTGGATCGGCCGATCCAATCCGAACCGGTCCGCAAAGGCTCCGAACTGGTTCGGCGCCCGCCGATGAAAGTGGACAGCGGGGGGGGAGGAGGGGGCGGGAGGAGGGGGGGAGGGGGGCCCTTACCTTTCCGGCCCGTACGCTCCCGTCTGGCGCCGGCGGCTACTACCAGCGGGCTCCGCGGCCTGCTCCAGGGTGGCGCGCCGGGTGATCACCCGGCGCGCTACTCGAGAGCAAGCTGCAAAGCCGGCTGGCGGTAGCCGCCAGCGCCGGACGGGAGTGAACGGCCCTAAAAGGTAAGCAGTGGTGGGGAAGGGGGCTTACCCCCCCCGGAGCCGTCCGCTTCTATCCGCTGGCGCCCGCGGGCGCCAGCGGATGGAAGTGGACGGCCCCAGTGGGGGTAGGGAGCGCGGGGGAGGGGGCTTACCTGCCGGGGCCGTCCACAGCGGACGGCCCCGGGGGGGGGGAAGGAGTTAGGCCCCCTCTCACCCACCCGCCGCCATTTTTTCCTCATAGACTTGCATTGCAATGCAAGTCTATGGGGGAAAAAATGGTGGCCGATCCAAAAATTTCTGATTTTTGGATCGGGATCATACTCGATCCGGTTCGGGGGGCCTCCGATTTTGTCTGAACCGATCCGTGACAAAATTGGAGGTCCCGATCCGGGTCCCGATCCGATCCGGGGGGTCCGTGCACACCCCTAGAATAATCCACTGCTGCCTATAAGCAGAAAGTTTGTTGTCCCCTAACCCTAACACACACACACACACACACACACCGACCGAAAACATAAAATAAAAAAATAAAAAAAGGCCTGCCGCCTGCCATGTGCAGCTTTTCCTGGCTGGGGAAAGGCTGGCTGGCTGGTCTTTCTCCAGCCGCACGAAGCGTCCCACCAAAGCAGACCCCCCCCAAACCATAAAATTAAAAAATTAAAAAAGGCTGCCCGTAGGGTTGCCATATTCTGGATCCACAAAAACGGGACCATGGGGGGGGGAGGGGGGCTAGGATTTTTTAAAAAACTGAGCATTATGTAAAGGTCGAGGGAAAGGAAGAAAGCTATCTAAGCTTTAGTTATCTAACAGCGCAATCCTATGCGTGTCTACTCAGAAATAAATTCTAATGAATTAAATAGGACTTATTTCCAGGTAAGCATGTATAGGACTGCAGCCTAAAGTACTTAAGCATCTGCAAATAAATAATAGGCAAAGAACAATTTAAGCAATCAAACAGAAAAATGACACTAAATTACATTTCTCCACTAGTTCTCAAAAGCTAGAGGAGAATTCAATAGGGAGACTTACCCCCACCCCAATTGCCCAAGTAGCTACCATAGAATATTAATATTAAAAGATATTGTTTAACCCCAAAGTAACCATCTACTTCGTGTTCAAGTGGTGGCTTTAGCAGAATATGGACTGTTTGTGTTCGGTGCCACTAGCTGACAAGATCAAAATGAATTGTAAATAACAACAATGATAATAATGTTGATTTTCTTAGACATATTTAAAAGGCAACACCCCCCCACACACACACACACAGCCCAAATTAAAGGCATGATCCAATGAAAGTTAAGTACTTTTAAGGTTGCAATTCCATGCATACCTACTTGGGAGTAAGACTCATTGAACACAGTGGGACTTATGTCTGAGCAAACATGCATAGGGTTCTACAATCTCATTGGTTTCAATGGAGAACGTTAAATGCCTGCTTTTCCCTGCACATTTACCTAGGAGCAAGCCTCACTGCAGACAATGAGACTTACTGCATGTCTACTTAGAAGTAAGTTACAGTGAGTTCTATGGAAATTATTTCTAATTAAACATGCATAAGTTTAGTTAGCTAAAAGTGTTTATAGTAACTGGATCGTGCCCGTACATGTATATTTTTTGTTTTTAAAATCCAAATGAAAATCTCCTTTACTGTATTTTATTCAGTTAAAATAAAAGTTTGCTTTTGTGCTTTGTTGCAAAGTAATGTTTCTGTAGTTTTCTTTCTTTTTAATTGAGAAATATTTTTCTACACACATAACACAACTGTATTAGGGGTGTGCACGGACCCCCCGGATCGGATCGGGACCCGGATCGGGACCTCCAATTTTGTCCCGGACCGGTTCGGACAAAATCGGAGGCCCCCCGGACCGGATCGAGTCCGATCCCGACCCAAAAATCGTACATTTTTGGATCGGCCGCCATTTTTTTCCCCATAGACTTGCATTGCAATGCAAGTCTATGAGGAAAAAATGGCGGCGGGTGGGTAAGGGGGGGCCTAACTCCCTCCCCCCCCCGGGGCCGTCCGCTGTGGACGGCCCCGGCAGGTAAACCCCCTCCCCCGCGCTCCCTACCCCCCCTGGGGCCGCCTGCTTCCATCCGCTGGCGCCCGCGGGCGCCAGCGGATAGAAGCGGACGGCTCCGGGGGGGGTAAGCCCCCTTCCCCGCCACTTACCTTCTCGGCACGTCCGGCGCCGGCGGCTACTACCAGCGGGCTCCGCGGCCTACTCTCAAGTAGCACGCCGGGTGATGACATCACCCGGCGCGCCATCCTAGAGCAGGCCGCGGAGCCTGCTGGTAGTAGTAGGCGCCGGCGCCGGACGGGAGCCGCCGGGCCGGAAAGGTAAGGGCCCCCCTCCCCCCTCCACGCGCCCCCTCCTCCCCTCCACGCACCCCCTCCTTACCTTTCCGGCCCGGCGGCTCCCGTCCGGCGCCGGCGCCTACTACTTCCAGCAGGCTCCGCGGCCTGCTCTAGAGTAGCGCGCCGGGTGATGACATCACCCGGCGCGCCATCCTAGAGCAGGCCGCGGAGCCTGCTGGGAGTAGTAGGCGCCGGCGCCGGACGGGAGCCGCCGGGCCGGAAAGGTAAGGGCCCCCCTCCCCCCTCCGCGCGCCCCCTCCTCCCCTCCACGCACCCCCTCCTTACCTTTCCGGCCCGGCGGCTCCCGTCCGGCGCCGGCGCCTACTACTTCCAGCAGGCTCCGCGGCCTGCTCTAGAGTAGCGCGCCGGGTGATGACATCACCCGGCGCGCCATCCTAGAGCAGGCCGCGGAGCCTGCTGGGAATAGTAGGCGCCGGCGCCGGACGGGAGCCGCCGGGCCGGAAAGGTAAGGGCCCCCCTCCCCCCTCCGCGCGCCCCCTCCTCCCCTCCACGCACCCCCTCCTTACCTTCCCGGCCCGGTGGCTCCCGTCCGGCGCCGGCGCCTACTACTACCAGCAGGCTCCGCGGCCTGCTCTAGAGTAGCGCGCCGGGTGATGACATCACCCGGCGCGCCACCCTAGAGCAGGCCGCGGAGCTTTCTAGTAGTAGTAGGCTCCGGCGCCGGACGGGAGCCACCGGGCCGAGAAGGTAAGTGCCCCCCTCCTCCCCCCCCCCGCTGTCCACTTTCATCGGCGGGCGCCCGCTGGCGCCCGCCAATGGAAGCGGCGGTGGGCGCCAGTGGGCGCCCGCCGATCCGCCGATCCGCCGAACCGGTTCGGAGCTTTTTCGGACCGGTTCGGATTGGATCGGCCGATCCAGCTGCGGGATCGGAAATCGGATAATTTATCCGATTTCCCACTGGACCGGACTCGGATCGTGGATCGGGTCCGATCCAGTGCACATCCCTAAACTGTATACAAGGAAAGCTACTTCACATTTTTGCAAAGCGGAATTTTAAATTAAAACATCCACAACTGTAAATCGAGACATCTTAAATTCACTGCAATTTACTTCCAAGTAACAGATTTGAGGCTTGCAACCCAAATCCAAGGAAATGGATATTAGAAGGATGATTTTTTCAGGAAGGACTTTTCTTTCACCCCTCCCTCCTTTCCTTTCCTTTCCTTTCCCCTCCCCCTCCCACCAACTTATCCACCTACCCACCCACACCTTACAAAACTCTCTTTCTTCCCCCACAAACAACCTAGGGGCTCCAACGCTTACCCCAAAGCTCTGGCCACAAAGTCCTTCGCAGTGCATGGGACTCTCATGCAGCCTGAGAAGAGCATGTGTGCTTTTCCCTGCTGCTGTTGTTCGTTATCTACGCAGCCTCAGCAGGCACAAGAAGAGTGAGTCATGGTGAGTGACTCATCTGAGCCGGTGGAGCAGCAGTGGCGCTCTGGAAAAGGCAGCAGATGGATCCGTGTTTTACTCTGCTGCTGCTGCTCCTCTGAGCAGGTTCAAGGCATCATTTGGAGGGGGTGTCTGAATTTCTCAGACTCCGAATCCGGGATTTATGACCAACCATCCAGGACATTTTAGAATTGATTGGAATCCAGGACAATCCCCCTGAGGGCCCGGTCGGCCTGGATCGCCCCAGTTTTCCCGGTTAGGACCGGGAAACCCCGGGCAATCTGGTCACCATACCATGTGGTCCACAGAAGGTTAGCAATAAGTAAATGTGGCCCTTTGGATGAAAAGAGTTTCCTGTCATGATCTATTCTATATTCTCCTCTACAGTTTAGCTCAATCTTGAATTACCTGCTTTGCCTGTATGCCATTTTATGCATTCTGGAAGCGTTGTGTGGATTATGTTGATCAGGAAGAGCTGATACCCATATGAGAATAGTATGTTGTGACGGCAGAGGACTTTTAAAATATACAACCTTACTTGTATGTATACCTTAGAATTGGTGTAGTTCAACAGTGTTTTTGTGGACTCCCATTCCTGACCTACCAGGCTTCGTTCCCATTCCCAAACCAGGGACACACCCAGTACCTGATCTTTTTATTTCAAGAGTTGGCAACATATAGGCTTAGTTGGGACAACATGATAATCAATTGGGGGGGGGAGCAATCAACCATCAGTTATGTTGCTTATTGTGTCGTGTGGCAGGCAACACACAATGCACACACAATGCTATTCCGGGCACTTAAACAATGGAGAAAAACAACCGGCTGCTCAGTTGTTTATCCCAAGATCCGTTGTTTAAAGTGTCATGTGTCAGGAACCCCCCGCTCTCCGTGTACTGTTCCAGTCAGTCATAGAGTTCTCCGGCCAGAGAGGCGGAAAAAACCCTGGCTGCTCCTATACAGCCGGCAGAACTTGCAGTGCATCATGGGATACGGCTGGAGGACTGGGGGAGGGGGGGAGGGAGGAGGGAGGAGGGAGGAGCAGCCCAGAAGGACACCGGGACTTTCAGCCATGCGATGGGGAAGGAGCAACATGTCATGTGGCAAGTACCGGAAACATAACGCACAGTGAGTGTGTTATTAACCCCTCTGTTGCCTAAAGTGTCGTCCGAATTAAGCCATAGAAATGCGTAACTCCACTAATTAGGTTCAAGCCAACAGTTGTTGCCTGTGAGTGAGAGCATGTGGCACATGAAATTGATCTTGCTTTTCGTTCTAGATTAATAAGAATTACATTGGTAGGCCTTTATTTATTTATTAAAAAATGTTTGGGGAGCAGCTATAATTTCCACCAACTAAGTTACTTTTAAAAATGGATACTTTTTAACCAACATCTGACTGAAAGATAAATCATGGCAGCTGATCAGAACCACCTGTTCCCATATGAACCTGTTTGCTCTTCATCAGAGACTCTTTCTGAGGGCCCCTGCTTTCTAAGGCTGTCAGCGGAGACAGGGCATTTTAAGTAGTGGCACCTCAGTTGTGGAACACTCTTCCCAGGACACGAGTTTGATATATCTGGTACCTAAAACTTAACAATCTTACTTTTCCTAGTTTTTAATTGATTATGCTTTTACTGATATTCTGCTTTCATTGTTTTGTTGTAGTTTTATTGTAGTGTTTTACTTATTTGAATTATTATATTTCTTTGGAAGTTTTTATGCTTTTATGTTCAAATACTTTTAAATAAATAGAATGAGTGTCACTTGCTGGTTTAGTT
The DNA here is from genome assembly GCA_029215795.1 of Anniella stebbinsi. Lineage (NCBI taxonomy): Eukaryota > Metazoa > Chordata > Lepidosauria > Squamata > Anniellidae > Anniella > Anniella stebbinsi. The sequence continues at coordinate 149,235,654 of JARDYH010000004.1, forward strand.
TTTGGGATGAATTCAACAAGACCATCCCACTTTAAATATGAAAGGGGCAGTCGCATAATTTAAAGACACCTGGCTGCCCTGTGGTGTCTAGTTTGGCACTGAGATAAATACCTGGATCGTGCAGGTATACCCTTTGGAGAATTAGGATTGACTGCAGCTGCTGTTCCCTGTCAACTGGAGGTGTCGCATGATGGAATTCTCAAACAATGGAACACAGGCTCTGCTAAGCCTTGACCTGTATTCTAGTGACTTTTACCCTTTACTCCATATGTCTGTGTCACAGTGGCAGGGACAGGGGGGAACAGTGATCAGCTTAACAGAACAGAAACAACAACGATTTATTTATTTATTAGGGAGGAGGAAAAGAAGTACAACTCAGATGGCTACAATTTAAGGCAAACAATGAAATAGGATGGGATGGAGTCCAATACATGAGTTATCCACAGGTCAGTGATCCGGACCCTCAGTCGTGTCTCTTGCAACACAGTCCTTGGCTAGGATTCAGCTCTAGGCCTCAGTCCTGTCACTCCCTGGCTGTGAAGCAGCTGCTGGATAAACGCTGTGTAAGGGTAGGAGGCTGCTGCAGTTTTCCCTGCTCCACTGTGTTGGTTAGGATGATTCCTTTTATTCCTTCTCTTTGTCGTCTTCTCAAACTCTTCTCTCTCCCTCTCTTCTCAAACATCTCTCTCTCCCTGAACTTTCACATCTTGCAGAGAGCTACACTTCCTTACATAATTCTATTAACACTGCCAGGAAAAAATGGTCCTTTTTGTGCCATACAGAAATGTTCTAGAATGTTCTTGCGGCACTGTAAAGGCAAACCATTTCATCATGGCATCAGCTTTTGTGGACTACAATCCACTTCATCAGATGTATGAAGCGTCATTCTCAGTTGGCAAGAAAATATATACATGGGGAAGGAGAGGAAAATGTAAATGTTGGAGTTAAAAGACAAGCTCTTCTAGCCCAGCTGCCATAGCTGTTGTAGTTTCAAGTTTATGATGTCCAGGAAGATCATTCTTGTACATGCTGGAATTTAGTCCAGCTGCAAAATTGTTATCACCAAGAACGTATTGTCAAGGAACTTTGACCGCCCATATAGACATCCCCTTGTGTTTGGCATCAACTACTACCAACACAAGGTGGCAGGCACCAGGGCAAACAAGACTGCCAAACAGTTCACGATTAAGTCTTTGTGAAAGTTTACAACTACAGCCACTTGATGTCAACAGTGGATTCTGTTGATATTTCCCCTGGACAAAAGCTTTGTCCGCAAGGAACGATTTAGGGAAGACAATGCATTGCGAGAGATGAACATGAAATTTGTGGAAAATATAAAAGGAGAGAATTGTTGTTTTTCAGAAGCTTGGATTTTGATTCCATCCAGCTGTACCGGTAATGCTCCAGTGCTTCCTCCAGAACCCCATGACATAATTCATTAATACAAAGAGCAATAGCCCAACCTCTTCTGCTAATGCAATGCTGCGCCCGGGTGCTACAGCAGGTGTAATGAAGGGCTTAGCATGAACTGTAGCTGCAGTCTTGCCACCATTCACATTGGAATGCACCCATTTATCAACACCCTCTCAAAGACCATCACTAACCTAATCGGCAATATATGCATATAAATCAAAAGAAGGCTAGTGTGTCTAGGACTTGAAGTAGGAACTTAATGGTCTGAGGCTGGGATTTAGTCTGGTAAGTGTCTGAATTGGCTAGACCTGATGTAAACACCAGAAGCCTATCTGGTCAGTAGACCTGTATGATCTGCCTGATGATCAATTATGCCTTGACAGGATAATTGACAATGATCTAATAACCAAGTCATGTTAAAAACACGTTAAAAATTACAGATTTGCATACATAAAATGGTTTGTCTATTTTAACATCAAGCAGGGTACTACATCACTATTATACAACAAATTCCTGCTTTAGAAAATCATTATGGATTATAACATAAATTATTTTTAGGCTCCTGATACATCAGAGCAACTGTATAGCTTCTATATAGCCTCTCTTCATTCCTTTGGGTATCACTCCTATAATCCATGAAACATATATAGTTCAAGAAAAAAAGTACTATGTTACACACACACACACACACACAGAGAGAGAGAGAGAGAGAGAGAGAGAGAGAAGAAGTAGAATTTGGAATGGGTCACATCCCACAGACACATGGGGTATTATTTACTTTCAAGTTGCATCTTTTTCTTACATAATTAATAATAATAATAATACCCTATTTCTTCAATTCTAAGACACACTTTTTTCTCCATATAAACATCTCTAAAAACAGGGTGCATCTTAGAATCGATGGAGATTTTCCCACACTTAGAATCAAAGCTTTTTTTCTGTTGGTGGTACTGAAATTAAGGTGCATCTTATAATCGATGGCGTCTTAGAATCGAAGAAATACAGAAATTTATTTCTTACCCGCCTCTCCGTCTGGATCGAGGCAGGGAACAACAATATGATAAAATACATAAAACTGACCAAAACATGACACACATTATTAAAACTGCATTAAAACATCCTAAAACATCCTAAAAACTTGTGGAGAGGCACTATAGTTACCCACAGGATTGGGTAAGGTAAGTCGGGTCTTAAGGAACCTGTACGGTTTGGCCACAGTGGAGATGTATTCAAGCAAGCAATTGATGTGTAGAAGAAAATCTGAATGGGATCTAACTGTGAAACATCTACCCGGAAACTACAGTACTTATTATTTTATAAGGAAATCCTCATTATGTCATTTAGCACGCATTCACTTCCTTTAGCTGATACTGGCGGTCAAAGTCTGAATAATGCAACCTTTTTATGTTCTTTATCTCACCTTCAAAGATCAACTCTATATTCAATTCACCTGCTACTGTGTGTTTGTTTTATTTTGATCGCATGAATCAGATGAACTGTTTACAAGTTTTATCGATTATCTCACCAGCCACAGGGCCAGCCCAAGACATTTTGCTGCCCGAGGCAGAGTATCAAATGGCGCTGCCCCCTCCTCCCACTCAAGCCTTAGCACTGTTTTGCCAAAGGCACGTTGCTGCAGGATTTGCACTCTGTGCATGCACTAAGGCAGCCTCTTTCTTCTTATTAAAACTTGATGTCTTTTCTAAGCTTAGCTCAGCTCCTGGCTCTAAAAACTGGCTGAGATGTGCAAAGGAAGGGTTACCTGAGGCACCTAAGAATTTCTCTGCTGGATCAGATAATAGGGTCCATCTAGGCCAACGCCTGCCTGTTTCCACAGTAGTCAACTAGGCAATATCCCTCTACTGTTGGATGTCCCCACCATTTAGTACTCAGCCTCTGGAGGTGCCATTTATCGATCATGGCCAATATCCGCTAAACCTCCCCGGTCCTTGAATTTGCTTAATTCCCTTTTAAAGCCATCTGAGCCAGTGGCCACACATCTTATGACAAAGCCAGTGCCTGCAGGAGGGACCACCACCACCACCCAGGGAAGAGGGATAGCTGCCTGCTGCTGCCTGCTTGCTTGCTTGCTTGCTTGCTTGCTTGCTTGCTTGCTGCTGCTACCACCACCTCTGCACTCTCCCTGTGGACTTCTGCCTGGCAGGCTACAGGATCCTGCAGGACCAGGCCCCCAGGTACTGAGTCAGCTGCTACTGACAATCTCTACCTGTCCCCCTCCCTCCGCGGGCTGGCTGAGGTGTCAGTGCCTGCAGGAGGCACTGCAGGAGGAGGGATCACCCCCTGCAGGAGGAGGGATCACCCCCTAACCCGGGAAGAGGGAATGATGCATGTTTGCTTACTGCTGCCGCCACAACCTAACTGTGAACTCTGCAGGATCAGCTTGGCTTTTTGTAGGTCCTGAACCATGTGCCTGGGATGGAGGATACAGACCCAAGTGTGGGGACTTGAGGGGCCCTCAATCAGTGTAGTGATGGCTAGAGGGAGATATGGCATTGTGAAGAGTTACGTTAGGGTTAGGGTTAGGATTAGGATTAGGGTTAGGATTAGGGTTGAAGAGGCATGGCTTCCCGAGCATGAACCGGGGATGCGGAAGACCCTAGCAGGATCAGAAAGAATGAATGTGTCTCCAGAAGACTTGTATACTCATGTTTATTAGTTGGAGGAACTCCTGAGTGGCAATTTAGGGTTAGGGTTAAGGGTTAGGGTTAGGGTTGCGGTTGAGGAGGCATGTATTCCTGAACATAAACAGGGGATGCGGAAGTGCCTAGCAGGGCCAGAAAGAATGAATAGGCCAGGAGTAAAGTTTGCATACTAAGTTTGAAGTGTTGGAGGCACTTCTTTGAGGTCAATTAGATTTAGGGTTCATGAACAGGTTCATGAACACGGTTAGGGTTAGGGTTATGGTAAGGGCTATGGTTAGGGTTAGTGTTGAGGAGGCATGACTTCCCGAGCATGAACTGGGGATGCAGAAGAGCATAGCAGGGCCAGAAAGAATGAATTCGTCGCCAGAAGACCTTTCGTTATTATGTTCCATAGTTGGAGGAACTTTTGAGTGGCAATTTATTGTTAAGGTTATTTCTTGGGTTAGGGTTAAGATTAGGGTTGAGGAGGCATGGCTTCCTGAGCTTAAACAGGAGTGGGCCTCAAGAATATCCTGTGTTCTTACGTTTAACAGTTGGAGGCATTCCTTTGCGGCAATTTAGGGTTAAGGTTAATTCTCGGGTTAGGGTTAGAGTTAGGATTGAGGAGGCATGGCTTCCCAAGCATGAACCGGGGATTCGGAACAGTGTCGCAGGGCCATAAAGAATGAGTGGCCCAATAGGAGAGTTTGCTTACTGACTTTTAATACCTGGAAGCACTCCTAAGTGGATATTTTGGGTTAGGGCTATTTTTTTGGTTCGGGTTAGGGTTCAGGTGGTATGGCTTCCCGGGCATGGACCAGAGATTCGGAAGAATGTTGTAGGGACAGAATCAATGAGTGGACCACCAGGAGATCTTGCATATTGACTTTAAAGTGTTGAAGTCACTCCCGTGCAGTAAATTAGGGTTAAACTGAATGCTCAGGGTATTGTTAGGGTTAGGGTTGAGGTGGTATGGCTTCCCAAGCATAAACCGGGGATGTGGAACAGCCTAGCAGGGCCAGAAAGAATGAGTGGGCCTCCAAAGAACTTGCATACTTACATTTAATACTTGGAGGTACTGCTGAGTGGCAATTTAGGGTTAGGGTTAATTCTCGGGTTAGGGTTAGGGTTAAGGAGGCATTGCTTCCCGAAGATGAACCCATATCAAGTCATGAGCCAGAAAGAATGTGTGGGTCATGAGGAGAGTTTGCATACTTATGTTGAATAGTTGGAGGTACTCTTAAGTGGCAATTTCAGTTGAGGGCTAATTCTATTGTTGGGCTTAGGGTTAGGCTTGAGAAAGCATGATTTCCCAAGCATGAACCAGGGATGAGGAAGATCCTAGCAGAGCCAGAACGAATAAGTAGGCCACCAGAAGAACTTGTGTACTCACGTTTAATAGTTGAAGGCACTCCTGAGTGGCAATTTAATGTTAGGGTTAAGTCTCAGGTTAGGGTTAGGGTTGAGGAGGCATGGCTTCCCGAGAATGAACCAGGGATGCAGAAGAGCCTAGTTGGACCAGAAAGAATGAGTGGCCCACCTGAAGATCTTGCGTACTTATTTTTCATAGTTGGAGTAACTCCTGAGTGGCAATTTAGGGTTAGGGTTAATTCTTGGAGTAGGGTTAGTGTTAGGGTTGATGAGATATGGCTTACCGAGCATGAAACGGAGATGCGGAACAGCATAGCAGGGCGTGAAAGAATGAATAGGCCAGCAGGAGGGTTTGCATACTAAGTTTGAAGTGTTGGAGTCACTTCTGTGAGGTAAATTATTGTTAGGGTTCATGCACAGGTTAGGGTTAGGGTTATGGTAAGGGTTAGGGTTAGGGTTGAGGAGGCATGGCTTCCCAAGCATGAACCGGAGATGCAGAAGAGCCTAGCAGGATCAGAAAGAAGGAATTTGTCCCCAGAAGATCTTGCGTACTTACGTTTAATAGTTGGAGGAACTCCTGAGTAGCAATTTAGGGTAAAGGTTAATTCTACTGTTAGGGTTAGGGTTAAGGAGGCATGGCTTCCTAAGCATAAACCGGGGATGCGGAAGAGCCTAGCAGGGCCAGAAAGAATGAATAGGCCAGAAGGAGAGTTTGAATACTAAGTTTGAAGTGTTGGAGTCACTTCTGTGAGGTAAATTAGGGTTAGAGTTAATGCACAGGTTAGGGTTAGGGTTATGGCGAGGGTTACGGTTAGGGTTAGGGTTGAGGAGACATGGCTTCCCAAGCATGAACGGGGGATGTGGAAGAGCCTAGCAGAGTCAGAAAGAATGAATGGGTCGCCAGAAGATCTTGCGTACTTGCATTTAATAGTTGGAGGAAGTCCTCAATGGCAACTTAGGGTTAAGGTTAATTCTAGGGGTAGGGGTAGGGTTTGGGTAGGGTTGAGGAGGCATGGCTTCCTGAACAGAAACTGGGGGTGTGGAAGTGCCTAGCAGGGCCAGAAAGAATGAGTGGGCTGCAAGAAGATCCTGCGTACTTACGTTTAATATTTGAAGGCATTCCTGAGTGGCAATTTAGGGTTAGGGTTAATTCTTGAGTTAGGGCTAGGGTAGGGTTAGGGTTAGGTTTGAGGAGGCATGGCCACCTAAATTGTTTGCCTCACTTTGCCTAACGAGAAGTCTAGCCCTCTCCCAATCCACTTGAAACTAATCATGGTTCTCATAACGCTGTGCCATTGTCAGATCCAAAAAAGGGAGATGGTGGAATTTAGGAGAGAGGAATTAGGCCTGAATTACTCTCCGGGGCATTTCCAATTCCAATCACCTAATCAGAGTTGATAGATCAGGAACATTATGGCTCTATAAGGCCACTGAAATGAATTGCCATCTATACATTCTGAAACTACTGTCTACCACTCAAGGCCAGATTAAAGGATACAAAGGTCCGATGCTGAGCTGTATTTTTTTCTCTCTATTATCACCTAGCAGAGACTGGGTCTTCCCCACCTATATCATACTGAAAACACAGTTTTAAAAAAGCTGTGTTGTGCCTTAATCTAAATCAGCCTTTCCCAACCTGGTGCCCTGCATATGTTTTGGACTTCAGTACCCATCAGCCTCAGGCCACATGCCAATGGTCTGGAATGCTGGGAGTCATAGCCAAATCCAGCTTGGGGAAGTTTGTTCTAAATAGTTCTAAGCTGGATGGGTAATCATACCTTCCATTGTTTGCACAACTGATCCTCTGGATTCAGTGTGGGTGTTAGGAAATTGTACCGAATGCTTTAAGAAATGTATGTTTCAGATTTTTCTCCTTGATTAATACAGCAGTATAGAAAACAGGCTCTATTTGTTTTATGCACCAGCAGATATTTGGCCCAAGCTTTCAATACTCAGTCCACAAGAACACTTAACTATATGAATCCATCAGAACTGACGTTTGGCTGTCCAAGTGATTCCCACCCCCACAAAAGAGTCGCAAACTGCTTCCAGATTATAACAACTTGTATTATTTTTAGCCCACAGCTATGATGAATTGGCTTGGAATAACTTTTGCTACAAAGTCCAAAGGAGAGGTGAGGTCGGGGATTGTGGAGACATAAATTTCCACTGGTGATAAGCTCACATCTGTTTTGAACTGCAAAAATGGCAAACCTATTGTGAAATCCTCCAAAAACCTCCCTCTTGGATGCCAAGTAAGCACAGCACCGAAAAGCACATAAAGAAATAATTGAAAGACGTTGGAGGAAAGCCAAGGGAACGTGGCTAATGTTTCACCTAATCTTTCCCTTTCTCTTTCCTGTAGCAGTTCTGCCCACATGATGTGAACTTCAGAGCTGGAGCAGGCAGCTGCTCCGTGATTGTTTGCACTGTCTGCCTTGCCTGTTGGCAGAAGAACAAAACGAAACACACACAAAGATGGAGAAGCCAAACGCATAAAGCTATCAGAGATTAACAACCCTGTGGTGTGGCTGAGAGGCTAGCAATATTCACCTTTCACCGTGGGGACAAAGGCTAAAGTCTCTCTTGGGCAGGATCTACACTGCTGTTTTAAAGCGCTTTAAAGCGCTTTATAACAGTAGTGACAACTGTTTTGGAGTGTGTCCTGGGCCCCAACAGTTGTCACTACTGTTATAAACTGCTTTAAAGAGCTTTAAAGCAGCAGTGTACTACGCAGAAACATGTCACCAAAGTACCACACACAACCGAGACCCATTTCCTCAGCTCCCTGCTGAGGAAAAGTCAGGAACTATCAGCTGGTGACTGAAATACATGAAATGTTCCTGGCTAAAATAATGAGAGTCCTGATGGAGGAACTCGAGAAAATTATTTTATGAGGCACCTAATTAATTTAATAAATAAATAAAATAAAGAATGCCTCCAACATGAGGCAGAGATATCTGGTGGAACTGGCCTAACCAAAACTACCTTGAGGGGGTCATCTTCATGGAAACTCACTGAGAATCACTTTCAGCTTTTCTCCGCTTTTTCCTGAAAAATCAGCTCTATTCCATCAACGGCACATTAAGCTGAAAAAAGCGGACTATACCCCTCCCAAACCTACCACTTTCACAGGTCACACTGCACTCTAGTCCACCTTATTTTGAGGTGGAGTGGATGGAGTCCCGTGGCCCCCTCCACAAGGATGCGCTTTTGCGCCCGGTTCGGCGATTATGCGCATTATCGCGGAGGCGCATTTACTCCTAATCCCTCTGCACGGGAGGCGGCGAGAGGCGGCGAAGTGCATTAATTGATGTCCAAAAAGCGCTTTACAAGAAGTTAACGCGCATAATCGCTTGTTCACACCGCGAAAATGTGCTTTAACGGCCGGAGCAAAATAAAAGTCGCTATTTAACGCGCATTCGAAAATGCGCATTATCGGGGAGATAACGCGCCTGTACGCCCGTTTTGCGCTCCGCTGGTGTGGAGGTAAAATTTATAATGAGCCTTCAAGGCTCATTAAACGTCTCGTGTGGAGGAGGCCACAGTTGAAATGAAGATTGTCAACCACATGTGAGAGGTTTGTTCTCTGCTCTCCCCTTTCCCCTGCTCAGGCAAAGGAAATGTATTATACGGGATATCAGCCATCCAGAGAAAAGGAGCAGAACCTTTTGGCCGGAAGTTTCCTCACATCCCACCATCAGGTGTGTGCTTGCCAGTCTTTCTCCACAGAAAGGAGATGCCCATGACCCTACTGTGAGATGGAACCATACAGCAATATCGTGCATACAGAGCCATGGTATATCACCATATCACTTTAGCGCAGTTTAACGCCTTAGCAATATGGCGATTTAACTATTTTGGAGATTTTGGAGCTTTAGCTATTTAGAGACTTAGAGATTTAGTATTTTTAGAAAACTAGGCAGCTAAATTCTTTACATGGAAGAGGTGGAGAAGGAAAGAAGAATAAATTACAGTGAGTGGCAAAGTACAGAAACCTGAACTGTATCTGTGCAGGCTACTGCGAAATGGTTGAAAAGCACAACAATGGGGGGAAACAGAGAGGGCTCCGCCCCTTGACTAAGGTCACAGCCAGGTGAAAGACGCAGCCCTGGGCATGCCCAGCATACCAGATTTAATCTGGAGGAATAGAGGAATGAGGCACATAGTAGCTGAGCCACATGGGAGCCGCATTAAGGGAAAAATCAGTGTACTAAACATACACTGAGAAAATGCGCATTTTTCCAAGGGAATCTGGGGGTTTGCTACAGATTGGTCATGCGTCACAAACAACCCCAACTGCTCCCCCTCTGCATTAAATCGGCCATGTAGATTGGCCCTTGATCTTCTTGTCTGCCATGCATATCATTTCTTTAGGAAATCAACTTCTAATGTGAAGTGTTGTTTCTTTTTTTCTCACATAGATGAATTTATTTATTTTTTAAAAATAGGATGGCTTAATCAAGCCAACAGAACCGATGTTCACATCTGCCATTGGTTGAATCAGTATCTTACAATTTCCCTTATTGCTTTTGCATGACCAAGCCAACCCTGCTTATAATAATAGTCTTTAATGCCTTGTGAAACTTAATTAGTAAGTCTCAGAGCAAAATCTTAACAACCTCTGACCTCACAAAGGAACAGACAATCAATCAAACTTATTTGGAGTGAGCAGCATACCCAGAAAAACCCAGTTTGACCTGGTCCCGGGCTTCAGAACTGGGGCTCCAGGTAGAGATTTACTCAAGAGAGTAAATCTCTGGAGAAAACCGTTGCTGTGTTCACCAGCCACCGCACCTGCCCAGCTGCCAGGCCAGGCCAGGCCGCAGCTCCAAGCCCAGGCCTGGCTGGGCTGCAGCTCTAAAGCTTCCGCCCTCTGCCTGCCACCACTTGCCTGCAGCACCTGCTGCTTGCCTGGCCGGTCAGAAGTCTCGCAAGTTCCTGGAAGTCTTGCGAGACTTGAGACTTATGGGACAAGTGGTGCGCTAGCCGGCTGGCCACAAAGGCAGCAGGCAGGTGACAGAGCAGCTAGGCACAGTGGGCAGCCTGGTCTGACTCTGGAGCTGCAGCCTGGCGCATTGGCCAGTCGGGTAAGCAGTGAGTGCAGTGGGCAGGCGGCAGGCAGGTGGCAGCATGAAGGCGCACAGGGCAAGGAACCGGGCCATGGGACGAGGCAGCGGCAGTGGTGGTAAGTTTCTTAGATAGTGCCATAGAGGGGGAGACATTCTACAATGCAGCAGAAAATGTTCAGCACATTTTTCAAGCTCTGCTTCATTCAGAAAGACATTAATTGAGCTGGAAACTTGCAGTTTTACCATAGGGTGCCTCTAGAAGAGCAATTTAAAGCTCTTTCAAGGCGCATTACCAAATTTACCTCTACAAGAGCGGAGCGCAAATCGGGGTCCAGGCGCGTTTTATCTCTGATTATTCGCATTTTCGAATGCGCGTTAAATAGTGACTTTTAATTTACCGCAGGAGTTAAAGCTCCTTATGGCCATGTAAACATGCGATTCTCCTCATGTAAACAACTTTAAAGCACATTTCATACAGCCCGTAATGCGCTTCTCTGTATATGCGCATAATCAGGCAACCGGGCATCAAAATGAAATCTTGTAGAGGGGACCATAGACAAATACATGCACTACCTTCAGTGTTTTCATTTCCCCACCCCCTCTTTCTGCCAGCCCCTTCTCTCTCTTCTCTTCTCTTCTCTCTCTCCACCCCATTTTCTCTCTCTTTCTGACACCGCATTTCTCCCTTCTCTCTCTCTTTCCTTCCCTCTTCCTCCCTGCTCAGCAAGGTGCCGAGGCAGGAACAGATCTCTCTCTCTCTCTCTCTCTCTCTGACACTCCATTTCCCCCTTCTCTCTCTCTTTTTCGCCATCCATCTAGCCTCCACCAAACCTGGTACTGTTCAGATGTGTATTTTTCCTCCTCCTCCTCCTCCTCCCTCCCTCCCTTCCCCCAAAGGCTGCTTACTCCTTTTCTGCAGTGCAAATTAAAAACAGAATCCTTTTAACTACATTCAGGCGTGATTTGCTGCTTGGCAAGATCCTTTGGAGCATTTCACAGTGCACTTGGGTTTTCACTGTTCTAAATAATGTCACGTCATCTGCAAACCTGGCCACATCATTGCTTACCCTGACTCCCGATCATTTTGAATAAATTAAATAACACTTATTCCAATCCTCGATTAATTGCAGTGCCTACTGTGAAAACTGTCAATTTACTACTACCCTCTGTTTCCTGTTGTTTTAACCAGTTATCAACCAAGGAGCTTTTGGTGAGGGACTTTGTCAAAACCTTTTGGAAGTACAAATGTACAATGATGGGACTCCAAAAGAACTCCATAAGACTGGTGATGCAAGTCATCTCTTTGCAGAAGCTGTGTTGATTCTTTCTCAACAAGGCTTTTATTTAGAACTAAATCTATGAGAGCTCTGAAATTCTACTTCTCATCAGAATTACATATTATGCTATCCTCGTCTTTTCAACAGAAGTTGCTTTTTGCTAGTCAGTCATGACGTGTCTAAGGCTACCTCCACAAGAGAGGTTTAATGCTCTTTGAAGGCTCATTATAAATTTTACCTCCACACCAGCGGAGCGCAAAACGGGCGTAGAGGCGCGTTATCTCCCGGATTATGCGCATTATCGAATGCGCGTTAAATAGTGACTTTTATTTTGCTCCGGCCATTAAAGCGCATTTTCGCCATGTGAACAAGTGATTATGCGCGTTAACTTCTTGTAAAGCGCTTTTTGGACATCAATTAATGCGCTTCGCCGCCTCTCGCCGCCTCCCGTGCAGAGGGATTAGGAGTAAATGCGCCTCCACGATAATGTGCATAATCCCCGAACCGGGCGCAAAAGCGCATCCTTGTGGAGGGGGCCTAAAGCTTCTTGGGCAGCACAACACCTCAGCGTTCCCTTTCTCATGTTAGTCTCCCTTTACAGCAGGGATGGGGAAACTGTGGCTCTCCAGATATTGGTGAACTATAACTCTCCTCATCTCCAATCACTGGCCATACTGGCTGGGGCTGATGGGAGTTGGAGTCCAACAAAATCCAGGGGGTGATGGGTTCCCCAACCTGGTTTTGCAACATTGCCAGCTCAAACAAACACCAGCCAGCCTCATGACTTGATGTGGGCAAAATGGGTGGGGTGGGGAGAACAGAACCTGAACCAGGATTCCTCTCTCCCTGTTGAGGAGATAAATGCTACTGAAATGAGATGTGGAATGGGGGATAATCCAGCATATGTGCTAAAACACTCCCTCATAGGAAGGCATTTGCCCTCTTCTCTAGATGCTCCCTACCTTCCTTCAAGACTGCTGGTTTATTTGCCAATCTGGTATAGTGGCTAGAGAGTTGGATTTCGAAGATGGGAGTCTGAGGAACAGGTTCAAATCCTCACTGGGTGACCCTGGGTCAGTCTCTCTCTCTCTCTCTCTCTCTCTCTCTCTCTCTCTCTCTCTCTGACTGGGTTTGGACCACATAATAGTCAATGGCTCAGTTCGGACGACACGATAGTCAATGGTGGGTTGACTAACCCTAACCCTAACCCTAGGGGATACTCCCCACACAACATGGTAATAAATAATCAACTGTGGTGTGGATGAGGATCAGCGCTGAGTTGACTGTGGCAGCATTCGGATGACACAATAGTCAAAACAACTGACGATTGTTTCCCCCACACCAGTTGTTTATTGTGTCGTCCGAATTGAGCCAATGGTTGATTAAACAGTCAACCGTTGCTTAAATAGTCAACAGTTGAATGTTCTGTCATCTGGCAAGCCTTTTCCACACCACGGCGGTGAACCACTTTGGGGAGAATGGAGATGGGGGTCACAAGGATCTCTCCTGCAGCATTCCTGCCAGAGGGTGTAGTGCAAGCATCTTGACAGCCGTAGGAGAGATGTTTGCTTCCCACCCTCCCCATTCTCAGCGCCCAACCCAGGGATAGGACGCAGAGAATAACCAATACAAATAATCAATGGTGTGTGGAGTTGACTATCTGCACAACCATTGATTATTGTGTCATGTGGAGGGCTCCATTGACTATTTCACATGCCTACAGAGTTGCGAGGCAAGAGTGGCAGAAACCCCTGCTGCTCTTGCCCAGCGGGGCTCTATAGGCATGTGTCAGCCATCCCAGGAAGCGCATGGGGAACCGCCGATCATGACACTGTGACTGGCACCTCCCCACACATTTCCCAGGATGTGCATGTCCCATCCCTGGGTGGGATGCCGAGAATGGGGAGGGTGGGGTGCAAACATCTGTCCTGCGGCTATCAAGGAGAGATCCTTGTGTCTCCTGACTCCATTCTCCCCAAAGTGGTTCATCGCCAATCACAGTGCCCCACCCAGGGATGGCATGTCCCATGAAAATCCCCCTTCGTGATGAGTCCTGACAGTGGGGGGGGGGACCTAGCACAAAGGGAGATTCTCATGCGAACTGTCACAGCTATTCATTGGGGAGGACAGAGAAGGAGTTACTCTCAATACGACATAATAGTCATCCGTGGAGTTGACTATTAACACATGGTTGACTACTGTGTCATCCAATTGCGCACCCTCCCCCCCTCTCAGCTTAACCTATTTTAGAGGTCATTATGGGGATAAACAATGTATGCTAGCTTGAGTTCCCTGGAGGAATAGCAGGATATAAATGTAGTGAAAAATAATTTGCCCTTGAATCTCTCTTTTGCTGTGGCAAGGAGGACCTACATAGAACAGCAAGGGTTTTGTGGGTGGGTGTAAGGAGAAATTAGGAAAGGCTTTGTGGTGGTAATGAACAATAATAATGTCATTGCTGGTCTCTATCTGGGCTAGATCGTGTCTTCTAAAAAGAAAGTGATAGAATTCTGGATTATTAAATCCAAATATTATAAGGGTATTGCGATGTAGAGTTTGGAGTGCTAGTCTTAGATCAGGGCAGACAAGGTTTATATTCATATTCTTGTTCACCCACAAAACATACTGGGCTTAGTCACTAACTCTGTCTAATTTATATTCATTAAACAAAAAAACCTACGGTTTACAAAAACAATGTTAAGGCTCTACAGATTCCAACCAAGTACCAAAAAGCAGGGAAATTGGGAGTTAAGGCTCACAAGCCTTAACGCCACATCCTCCCTAAGGCGGCAGAAAGTGCAAGTGAAATTCTCATTCTCCCAAAGCAGATAAACCATGAGGACAGGGTGGAGAATATGATATGCAGAGGTGACTGTGGGGTTGTGGAAAACTGATCACGAACAACTTAGGGCCACCTACTTCTCTTTTTTTGTTTAGAGCAGCCCTTCCCCAACCTGGTGCCCTCCAAAGGTGTTGGACTACAACTCCCATCATTGCAAGTCAGTATGTCCCATGGTCAGGAATGCTGGGACTTGTCATCTCAAAAATCTAGATATGCAATTTGATCTGCAGAGGTGACTGTGGGGTTGTGGGAAATGATGATGAACAACTTAGGACCAGCTACTTCTCATTTCTTAGAGCATCTCCTTATGTTGAGAGTTGCAACCAAACACATCTGACAGGCACCAGGTTGGGGAATGTTGTTCAAGAACAAGGGAAGGCAGAATGTAGATCTCCAGATGTTTTGGAATTCAACTTGTAAAAGCCCCTATCAGCATGGGCAGTTATCAGGAATGCCGCGAGTTGATGTCCAAATCATCAGGATAGATCTATTTTCTGCCCACATCTGTACTAAAGTATGATGTTTTCCAGCATTAAGATATGTGATCAATCAAGGAACTACAAAAGAGCTGCATCACTTTAAATAAACTGTCAAAACCAAATGAAACAACAATGAATGAACATCAGACATCAACATTAGTTTTCAACACAGCATAGGATGTCTTTTTCTTGAATATCAGATAAAGGATTTCTCTTACTTGTTCAGCAGTGTGAGATCAAAGACAGAGCTACCACCTAATACTTTCATGCATAAGTATTATTTTAAAATTAAGTATGAATTGATTTTTGTCTTCCCCATAACACGGGAGTTACAGTGTAACACATCTGGAGAGCACCAGGCTGGAGAAGGTTGACTCCTATACATGTCTTCTCAGAAGCCAGTGCCACTGAATTCACTAGGGATTTCTCCCAAGAGGTATAGGATTGCAAACTAATCTCATCTGAAAGGTGTTCAAGACAGCCAAACTAAACCTCTTCTGCTCCGCTGTTGCTTTGATGAGATGATGTATTGTGCAGGGATTGTGGGGAGTGAACAGTATATTTTTTATAAATACATTTAAAGAAAAAAAATATTGGTTCTTTGAAAGGCAGGATATTGACCAAAAGTTGGAAGTGCCTGGCACATGCTCTGGTTCTAGATCTGTAATGAATAGTGCCCCTTTTGTTATCAAGAGTGCTGCTATATGCGAGATGTGTGTGAGAGAAAAGTATT
This sequence comes from Anniella stebbinsi, assembly GCA_029215795.1. Classification (NCBI taxonomy): domain Eukaryota; kingdom Metazoa; phylum Chordata; class Lepidosauria; order Squamata; family Anniellidae; genus Anniella; species Anniella stebbinsi. Next base: position 149,251,483 of record JARDYH010000004.1, read on the forward strand.
GGGCAGATCCTGTATTTGGTAAGGGTATGGAACAGCATTCCCCATCCTGCTGCCCTCCAGGTGTTTGAGATGACAAGTCCTAGCATTCCTGACCATGGGACATACTGACTTGCAATGATGGGAGTTGTAGTCCAACACCTTTGGAGGGCACCAGGTTGGGGAAGGGCTGCTCTAAACAAAAAAAGAGAAGTAGGTGGCCCTAAGTTGTTCGTGATCAGTTTTCCACAAACCCACAGTCACCTCTGCATATCATATTCTCCACTCTGTCCTCAAGGTTTATCTGCTTTGGGAGAATGAGAATTTCACTGGCACTTTCTGCCTCCTTAGGGAGGATGTGGCGTTAAGGCATGTGAGCCTTAACTCCCAATTTCCTTGCTTTTGGGTGCTTGGTTGGAATCTGTAGAGCCTTAACATTGTTTTTGTAAACCGTAGGTTTTTTGTTTAATGAATTTCATGGCTTTGTGTAATGGATGACTGGATATTATACAGTTGACAACCAAGCCAGCGTCAGCCAGAATGTTATACCATCTTGACATCCAATATAAAATCAAAGCTAGTGTTATGTGTTGAACTCACTTTTAACATTAATAAATCAACCAAAATACTTGCATCTCCCTCATTTTTAAAGCTAAAGAGATGAAACCTGGCATCATGGTAGCTCTTAAGTAGGGATATAGCTATGCCAAGTATGAAGCAGATCCGTTCATGCCTTGATTTTTAGGAATTTTTTAAAGTTCAAACAGAAATCTCTTTGGGGTCCAGGACCTTGAGCAGTACAAGTTTAAAAAATGAAATTAAAGATAAAGAGATGAAACTTGGCACCATGGTAGCTCTGAAGTAGGGATTTAGCCATGCCAAGTTGGAAGCAGATCCTTCATCCCTTGATTTTTAGAAATTTTTAAAACTTCAATTTAATTTTTTTAATTAACTAAAATGCTTACAATTCCATCATTTTTAAAGATAAAGGGATGAAACTTGACAGCATGGTAGCTCTTAAGTAGGGATTGAGTCATGCCAAGTTGGAAGCAGATCTGTTTATGCCTTGAGTTTTAGGAATTTTTAAAACTTCAAACCCAATACTCCTCTTTGGGGTCTAGGGCCTTGAGCAGTACATTAAAAAAAAAAAGAAAGAAAGAAATGATGAAGAGATGAAACTTGGCACCATGGTACCTCTTAAGAAAGGCTTTAGCCATGCCAAGTTGAAAGCAGATTGGTTCATGCCTTGAATTTTAGAAAAACATTTCAAGTCAAACTTTTTAAAAAATATCCTAAAAATCAAGGCATGAACTTCCAACTTGGCATGGCTCAATTCTAGGGTGACCACTAGGGTGTGGCCTAGTGGCTAAAGTGTTGGACTGGGAGCTGGGAGATCTGGGTTCTACTCCCCACTTAGCCATGAAAACCCATTGGGTGACTTTGGGCCAGTTGCAGACTCTCAGCCCAACCCATCTCACAGGGCTGCTATTGTGAGGATAAAATGGAGAGAAAGAGGATTATGTATGCCGCCTTGGGTTTCTTGGCAGAAAAAAGGTGGGATATAAATGCAATAATAAATAATAAAAAACTGTCAGGATTTCCCCAGATTTCTCCTGGTTTTTGTTCTATCCTCAGTGTCAGGGGGGATTTTATGCAATAGTCTATAATGACCTGGAATTACACACTTTCCCTTTTAAGGCCACCATTAGCATGGCAGGGGGGAATGACATGCTTTCTGGAGGTGTGTCATTCTCTCCCACTGCTCCAATCAAGGCCTTAAAAGGGAAAAACGTGTCATTCCCAGGCATTATAGACAAGGGCCTGATTGGAGCGGTGGGGTGGGGTGAGAATGACATGCTTTCCCCTCCTCCGCTCCAATTGGGGACTTTAAGGTGGCCCCATAAAGCCATTTTCCTGCCCCCCTACTAGGTGTCCTCTTTTTTGGTTTCCCAAATATGGTCACCCTACTCAGTTCTTGCACAGGCTGCATATCCATCCCTCGATATTTACTCAAAAGTAAGACCCATTGAATTTCCTTGGTCCTTGAAAAGCAACACACTTGCTTTTAGATTTGCCAGTCTCAGCATTCTATGTGTGCTATGAATGCCTGCTCTGTCTGTCCCTATAGTTTCCTGCAAGGTCCAGCCAGGGGAAGCCAGTAAATTAAACCCGGGGTGGAGGGTGGGATTCCCTCAGGTTCATCTGACAGCAGGTACTATAGAACATGGACCTTCCAGGAGTGTTGAGGCTGGATTTCTGGCAGACCCAGCCAGGCAACTTTATGGCCTGTTAGTCCCTCCATTTGGTAGCCCGCAGAGCACCTGCCTCATAAGGCAAATGGCCACATGAGAACTGTTATTATGGCCTGCTACTTTATTTGTCTTTAGTAGTCTGTGGTCCAGATCTCTTCAGAAGGGGGAATAGTGTTTTGTGGTTGGGGTCAGTCTAAATTATCTCCAGGGCTCCCTTACTCAGTGCCTCTGATAGCAAAGAGATTGAGGATTTTCCCCAACTCTGTTACTCTTGAAGTTACTAGGCCTGTTGAAAATAGATTTTATAACATAAGCATGAAAACAGTGAATATCCCTTTTAACTTGTTAAACCAATGAAAACATGCCACACAAGAAGTCTTAAGATATGAATGATTTATAAAGAAAAGTAAATGCAAAAGAACATCAGATGCAGAAGTGAAATCTGAAACATTACTATTAGTAGTAGTAGTAGTAGTAGTATCCTGCCTTTTGCCCAATGCTGGGCCTCAGGGCAACCTTACAAAACTAAAACATATACAGCTAAAACCTATAAATAGGAATATACTAGGCTGATCATATGAAAAGGAGGACAGGTCTCATGTATCTTTAACAGTTGTAGAGAAAAGGGGATTTCAGCCAGTGTCATTTGTATGCAATTAGTTCCTGGTGAAATTCCCTCTTCATCACACCAGTTAAAGTTGCAGGGGCCCTGCCTTCTTTTGTATATGGCCACTCTAGTATAGTGCCTGCAACTTTAACTGGTGTGATGAAGAGGGAATTTCACCAGGGACTAATTGCATACAAATGCCACTGGCTGAAATTCCCTTTTCTCTACAACTGTTAAAGTTACATGAGCCCTGTCCTCCTTTTCATATGGTCAGCCTAAATATACAAAAGTTAAAAATATAATTAAATACTTTTCAATATTAAAGCATTTTAAACATTTTAAATACATAACAATTTAAAAGTCAGAGGTATAGACAGAGGTCCAGATGATTTGCCAAAGGCCTTCTGGAACAAAAAAGGGTTTGTCTGCTTCCAAAAACACATCAAGGAGGGAACCAGTGTAGACTGCAAGGATTAGAAAGAAAATCCATGTGTACACTATGCAAAATAAACGACACCTCAACTGTTTCTAAACCTTATTAAAAAAACAGGGTGACTAGGCCGAAACCAACGTTGTAGGCCCAGAAGCACTTTGAAAGGTTTCAACATTGTACTTAAAATAGGCTGACCATCTGAAAAGGAGGACAGGGCTCCTGTAACTTTAACAGTTGTAGAGAAAAGGGAATTTCAACCAGTGTTATTTGTATGCAATTAGTTCCTGATGAAATTCCCTCTTCATCACAACTGTTAAAGTTGCAGGGGCCCTGCCTTCTTTTGTAAATGGTCACTCTAGTATAGTGCCTGCAACTTTAACTGTTGTGATGAAGAGGGAATTTCACCAGGGACTAATTGCATACAAATGACCCTGGCTGAAATTCCCTTTTCTCTACAACTGTTAAAGTTACAGGAGCCCTGTCCTCCTTTTCAGATGGTCAGCCTAACTTAAAATTTACACCGGCCCAAATTAATTAAATTAAGTGTTTGAAGCTTTCAACTTTATAGCAGTATGTACCAAACTCTTAGAAAAGAGGGAAATTAAAAGAAAGGTATAGCTACCTATTCCCAGGAGAGATCTGAAGATCAGGTTACCATGGATCCAGAGGAGCCACACCCTGCTTCACCAGGGAGCAAAAGAGCAAACTGGCCTTATGAAGATAGCCCAAAATACTCTCAGAGCCAAAGGAATGCATGTTCCAGAAGAGAAAAGAGAAACTCTTCTTCTTCTTCACTCAAAAGGTCTGTGCTAGAAGCAGCGGCCATTTCACTCACCCACCCCACATTCTAAGGCAGGAGGGAGGGGGGAGAGCTACTGAGCATGTGTCAGTGTCATGTTATGAGGGAAGATGGCCGCCTCATTGACTTGAATGAGAGGTTAAAATAGTCCTTAAAAGTCAACCAAAGGGAATGTTTAAAAAACGAAAAGCTTTCCATCAACTACAGTCAAGGAGGAAGAAGACCCCGCCACTGGATTAATTAATAAGGCTCTAGAAATTATGCAAATTGTGAACACAAAAAGTCTCAACCTGGAAGTAAATTTACAAAAGCAGGGAGACAGGTTTGTATTCCTTTTCTACCTTAAACTGCTCTCCTTCCCTCAATCTTTCACCAATCTTCTTGAAATTTTCAGGTAATGTAAAACAAACATTTCTTTCTGGCACCTGTAAATTTCAGAAAGGTTGGTGAAACATTTTCGATTTTATGGCTGTTAGAATGACCCCCCCACACACAATTATCACTTTAACATGGCGGAATGTGTTTTTACTGACGGCCCTTAACAATGGAGGCACGACTGTGCCTCCATTAATCTATGGATTGTTGTAATAAAGTTGGAGGGGAGCTATGTAGGTCACCCTGAGCTTCTTGGAAGAAGAATGAAATGGGGTTAATGCCCCAATCATTGTAGAATCTAGCAATGCCTCTGGCAGCTAATCTCAGGTGTTCTAAAAGGGCAACAGACTGTTACAAACCTGTTGTTATTGTATTTTTACTGGCGGAGAGGGGAAGTAAACGATTATTGGTCTCAAGTGCCAAATATAATTTGATTGGCCTCGGATACTATGCCCCTTGATAGGGGAGTAGGGGAGAGAGTACCATTTACTGCTCTGCCTCAGGCACCAATGTCTTAGCAAGTTCCCATATTGATTGTTGCATTAAGAAGCTTGAGTGAAGCTGAATCAGTTCTCAGACAGGAACTTGTGATGTGGCCTCTCTTAGAAGAAGTCTGTCTTTCTCACCCTCCAGTCTTCATCTGTAAAGTGGAAACATTATTGACCCGTGCCACAAGGGCATTATTAAGGTAACTGTGATAAAGGTTGCAAATCACTAAGCAAATTAAAAAGATGTTTTGTAAATTAATCTATTTAAAAATGAATGAATAAATAATATACTTTTGAAACTCTTTCTGAACATTCAGAAAAGGATGGGCTATAGACCCAAATAAGAACATTGTTGCAAGCATCCTCGTTAAATATGTGAAATGTCCTTGTATCAAGGTGTTTGCACTGTCTGCTAGCAGAAGGTGCTTGTTGAAGGGGTTTTAATGGCTGGTGGCTACCAGCTGACTATTTGGATAGAGCCCTGAAAACATATATTGACAGTTTGAATTAGGGGTGTGCACAGACCCCCCCAGATCGGATCGGGACCCGGATCAGGACCTCCAATTTTGTCCCAGATCGGATCGGACAAAATCGGAGCCCCCCGGACTGGATCGAGTCTGATCCTGATCCAAAAATCGGACATCTGATTTTTGGATTGGCCGCCATTTCCCCCCCACCCCATAGACTTGCATTGGGGGAAAGAAAGCTTTCCCCCAATGCAAGTCTATGAGGAAAAAAATGGCGGCGGGTGGGTGAGGGGGGCCTAACTCCCTCCTTCCCCCCGGGGCTGTCCGGTAAGGACGGCCCCGGTAGGTAAGCCCCCTCCCCCGTGCTCCTTACCACCCTGGGGCCGTCCGCTTCCATCTGCTGGCGCCAGCGGGCACCAGCGGATGGAAGCGGACGGCTCCGGGGGGGTAAGCCCCCTCCCCCTGCTTACCTTCCGGGGCCATCCGCTCCCATCCGCCGCTGGCTGCTGCTGCAAGCAGGCTTCGCGGCTTGCTCCTAGGTAGCGTGCCAGGTGATCATCACCTGAACATCATCAGGTGATGATCACCTGGTGTGCTACCTAGGGGCAGGCCGCGAAGCCTGCTCGCAGTAGCGGCCAGCAGCGGATGGGAGCGGACAGCCACCAAAGGTAAGCGCGCCACGGGCCACCCTCCCCCCCTGCCCCCTGCCCCCTGCTTACCTTTCATGGCCGTCCGCTCCCGTCCACTGCTGGCCGCTACTGTGAGCAGGCTTCACAGCCTGCTCCTGAGTAGCGCGCCAGGTGATGTCATCACCTGGTGCGCTACCTAGGAGCAGGCCACAAAGCCTGCTCGCAGTAGTGGCCAGCGGCAGACGGGAGCGGACGGCCACAGAAGGTAAGCGCGCCGCGCACCCTCCGCACCCCCTTCCCCCTGCTTACCTTTCGTGGCCATCTGCTCCCATCCACCCCCGCCCGCTGTCCGCTTCCATCGGCGGGCGCCTGCTGGCGCCCACCAATGAAAGCAGCGGCGGGCGCCAGTGGGCGCCCGCCGATCCATCCAATCTGGATCGGAACCTTTCTGGATCGGATCAGATTGGATCGGCCTATCCAGCAGTGAGATAGGAAATCGGATAACTGTATCCGATTTCCCCTGGATCAGATTTGGATCGTGGATCGGACCCGATCCAGTACACATCCCTAGTGTGAATATCAGCGGTACAGGAAAAGAAGTCTGAATTTTAAAGCTGGCTGCCAAGAAGGAGCCTTGTGGGAGGTTCCAAGTGTATTGTTTTTAAATGTCATTTTTATATCACCCAATAGCTGGGTGCATCACAACAGTTAAAACAATAAAATACAGCCATATGATAAAATATAATATAAAACTTTTAAACGTTTAAAACTATAGTGTAAAACCAGAGTAAAAAAAATGTGATGTTTGTGGGGGCAACTTTATAAATTAACATTTCCTGACTGTCTCTCTGATCCTGGTCCTCCCCCCCAACCCCTCAACATGTATACTTGATATGCTAAAAACACCATACATCTTCGGTACTGACTCTTCTCACATCCAAGGTGCCTGGAAAAGGGTGCCTGTGCAATGGTTTTTTATGGCTTGTTCCAACATGTTGCAGATCAAAAGAAGATGGCGTCTACTGAAACCCAAAGCTGAGAATAATTATTGTGCTGTGAGCCTAGTACTTACTGCTATCCTAGGCACAAACATGACATCTTGGGTTCAGCATGCTGGAACTTTCCGTGTTAGAGACAATCCAGGGGGAAACAGGATTGTGCACTGTGCACCATCCAGTTGTTGGGAAGGTTGCTGGGAAGGTGATAGGATGGCCACTTACGAATCAGGAAAAAAGAGGAAATGCATCACCTAAAGAGGACAGTAATTTGCATGTGCAAATGTATATTTTTAGGTGCAAATTTAAAAATAATTATAATCTTAATAGAAATACAATAAATCTTAGCATAGTGGAAAAGACTGACAAGGTGACCTTTGCGCGTGCTTTGTCTGCTGTCCAGGCACTCAGTGTTGATGGGCAACTTCAAGGCCCCTGTTCCCCTCTAAACTTTAAACCAGACTTGGACTGGGCAGCCTTTCAAATAGTGGACACCTTCAAATAGAGGGCTGTCTTGTGCTAGCTCTCCAAAATAGAGGACTGTAAAGTAGAGTGTCTGGCCACCCTACAGTGAGAGGGGAGGTGCCTTGCTCCAGATGTAGGTAACGGGCCATTAACAGCCTTTCGGGGGAAACCACAGCAGAGGCAGAAGTGAGCAGTGAGGGACAAGAGGAATGAGTTGCCAGAAGAAGTGGAAGGGATCAAACCAGGCCAGCTGGCTTACAGTCTGTCTCTTCCAGGTGAGGTGACCCTCCTTCCCCTCAGGATTTCATAATCCTAAAACCACTGAATGAGGAAACAAAGGGGAGCAGAAGAATGATCTCTACGCAGTTAGAACTCCAGTAAACTTACCTGGAGCAGCCCCTGATGACTCAGAGAGTTGTTTGTCAGAGCCCTCCTATGAACTCTGTGTTATGAAGGTTAATTTGCGGTTCCCACCTGTGGGTTTCCATCAGGATGCTAATGCAGGAGCAGAGGGCATTTGCCAGGGGAAATGGGAAGGGGGGGCTTAACTCTTTCTTGACTCACCAATTCTCCCCTGCAAAACCACCCCCATCCCCATCCTCAGGTCATTCTTCTCCACACACTGGGCCAGGTCAGTGAAGAAATATCACCTGACTGGGCCCAAAGGAACATTTCAATCAATCTTTTCCAGTCTGGTGCCTCCAAATGTGTTGGACTACAGATCCCATCATCCCCAGCCAGCATGGCTATTAGTTGCCTTAGACCAAGTTAGCTAACTACTGAACTAACAAGCTAGAAATTTTAGCTTTAGAAACAAACAGGAGGCTGCCTTCTATCAGGTCACACCGTTTCTCCATCTGGACCAGTAATGTCTACTCCTGTGGTCTCCAGTGTGGTACTCACAGACACTTCTCTTGGCACCTGCTAGGCTCCCTGCCCCTCCTAATTTTTATCTTATTTCTTACGATTTTTAAATAACTTTTTAACGGGAAGGCCAGCATGGTGCAAAGTTCCAGCATTATCTTTTGGGGGGTTCCAAACAGTGATTTTGTGTTTCGGAAGACAGTCCCCACCTCATCCCTTGGTTGTTGGGAAAGTTACTTTTCAGCATATGCATTTTGGGAAATGAGTATTTTGTGACCAGCCATAACCACTCTGCCAGCCATTTTATGAATGGGTAAGCCCCCCTGGCAGGTATTTTGTGAGAATACCCATGATACTCTCTCGATATTCTAAATGTGGCCACTGACCCAATAAGGCCTACTTCGACTGGCAGTGACTCTCCATTTCAGGCAGAGGTCTTTTATATCATTTACTAATTGGACGTCCCGGGGATTGAACCTGGAAAGTCTTGCAGGCAGCACATGTGCTCCACCTCTGTGCTATGGGCCCTTCCCAAGAGTAAAGGGCAAAATGTGAAAACAATGAACAATAAGACAGCAGAAAAGTGAAAGACAAGACAGATGAGCCCTTCTTGACAGAAAGGGCAAGTTAGTTTAAGTAGAGAACCTGTCCACCTGCCCCCACATCTGTACCTTTCTGCACATGACTTAAAAAAAAGAAAAGGAAAAGAAGAAAGGAAACATACCTTTTCAATTGTTTTAAGATCCAAGGAGAAAAAAAATTGTTTGGATAGCTTTCTATTCTCCCGTGGTTGTTGAAAGCACAGTAAAAATAATGAAACACTGAAGAACAGGAAATTCTTGTGGTCTTGAGGGTCTTGTGGTCTTACTGGAGGGGGTTAAGTGGAAGCCAAGTGCTAGAAATCCCTTCTGAAATGTTAAGTATTCAGAGTTACATGAGAGAGTTTGTACAAGATGGCCAGCCAGGTTTTGCAGATTAAGGCTAGAAATGTATAGGATGGTGACAGATCGATTCATGTGAACCTAGGTCTTCTCCAATCATGTATAAAAGGGGGGGGGGGTATCTGATTTTTAGAGTAAATGGGGGAACTGATTCATTTCCCAGGTCTGCTATTTATCTCCTTGTAGCCTCTCTCGCCCCCACTCACAAATGCTTTTCTCCCAGATGAACTCATTTCTGGTACTGGAGATGGATGGAGAGAAAAGCACAAGGAGTGAGGGGAAGCAGAGGGTCCAGGGAGAAACGCTGTGGAGGAAGAAAGTTCAGCACCCCCCCTCCAACTGCTGCATATCTTTTGCCATATGTTGGACTCCCTTTCCCTCCCTCCTGCTCTATTCAAGATTAGGATGATCCTAGCTTTAAACAAATATGTCTGTTTTCTCCTTTCACTCAGTGTAAGAGTTCATAAATATGGCAGCTGCACAATATGGTAGCTTACATCCAGCAGCAGCACTGCACATATGCCAGAATGAGCATGTATCTTTCCATTCAGGGCATCCTTTGCAGATTGCTGGTTCCATAATCATCATCATTTGCCATGTGGGGCCAGGAGGTGTTCAGGTTTCCTGGTCCCTCAGACAAGCACACATTCTGGCAAACTGACACGGGACACCCAAACCAGTGAGGCTTCTTTATTGCAGGAAATCTCACGGCAAAAGCTTAATGGCTACACACTTCGGAAATGATATAGCTGATGGTCAATAGCTACAGGCTCCAAGAAATTCTGGGACAGTCAAAAGCTAATCACTACTACCATGATGAGATCCCCATCAATGTGGTTTCTCCATTGCCACCGCCAAGGTTCTGAACACAAGAGAAGTTCAATCCATACATGGGTTCCAAACCTGGACAAGGGAGGGGGATGATTCCTGACATGGTCCCTCAGGCAATCAAAGCAGCAAATTCTTGAAAGGCCTAACAAACTACCCAAAGAGAGCTCAGATCATTTATTTATTTATTTATTTATTTATTTATTTATTTATTACATTTATTACATTTTTATACTGCCTGATAGCTGAGGCTCTCCGGGCAGTGCACAATTAAAATCATAAAAATACAATAAGTATACAATAAATGTAAAACATTAAAAGCTAAGAGTGCAATATAAAATCAGATAACTCCAGGCAACATGGTCAAGGCCTAAACAAAATCCAGGGAAGGGTGAACCCACAGACGCAAAGAGTTCCGTGCCACTGCTTTTGCATGGGGAACTTCTCGCCACAAGAGTCCAGCCAGAGTAAAGTCCAAACAATCATAGATCAAACTCAGTTTGCTGGTACACTGAGCTCCTCCATTGTGTCCCACCACAATGAAGCTCTACACAGCTGAGGGAAGGCTCAATAACATCCTTGCTCGGTACATCAAAACACAAACTGTTTGTAAAGGGGTGTTCTCAGTACAAGTTGTGGCCGTTTCCTTGGTTAGGCCATCTATGTATCAAACCAGGAACACATATACCCTTCCCTTTAGCTATACTGGGTAGGGCTGGTGGAACCAGTAGACCAAAACACCTGTAGGGCTACAAGTTTCCCACCCCTGTTTTCTGCTGTGCCATTCTAAGATGAAAAAGTCTCCTGAGCAAATAAACAAGATGAATAACTGTTCAAAATAAATGCCCCATAGTTCTCTCTGTAGAATATCCATTCTGAAATCAAATAAACAAAAAGTTTCCCAACATCTGGTCTTGAGAAAAATCACACATATTGATTCTGTACATAAATTCTTGCATTATCATATGAATCCCCATAACAGATAAATAAGAATTAGGGAGAAAGAATTGCTGCCCGTAAGACTCCAATGCCTTGAACTTTAGAGTTAAAATTCAATCTTACACACCTGAAATGTTCCAAGACCAATCAATAGGACAGGAAGTTCCAGGACTAATCAATAGGCCAATAAATATGAATGTAAAGTTGACCTACAGTTGCAATAAACACAAGAAACTGCTAGTAATAATGTGAACACAATATTCCAAATGTAGACTTTCACATGCTGAATGTTAAAGATGGGTGAAAGTTTTGTTTGGTTTATTTTTTTGGTACGACCTTTCCAAAATTTGAAACATTCTTAATAAGTAGGATGAAAGGAACATGAGAATTAAAAAAAAAAAAAAGCAAATATGGGAGAAAGCAAAACTGACAGATTCATCTATCTCTGTTGAATGCAGTGATGCTATTATTTCCCCAAATCTGGAAGCAATACTTCTTAAAATGCTTTCTGTAAAGGTAATGGTGTTATGCGCTGCAGCGTTACAGTGCTCCCTCGTGTTCCATTTGGTATCTACTACTAGCACTCAGACTGGGTTCTCACATTATGCCAGCAATATAGGGCCTGCCATGGCACTGCTTCTTCTGTGAGAAGCCCCACCAGGTTTTATTTATTTATTTGTAATACATATGCACTGCTTAATATAATAAAACCCCTAAGCAATTCATATAGAAATATCAAAAATCACATTTAAAATACACAATTAAAAACAATGCCAACTGCACTAACAACACAAGGAACAGTAACATGGAGCATCAAATAATTAATTGCAATTGATTCCCAGCAAGAGAATGCCGAGGTGAACAAGTGTGTTTTCAGGGGACATTTGAAACATACCACATTTTCTGCCTCCCAAACTGCAGGGGGCAGGGTTTTGCGAAGGCCTGCTTCCAAAATAGTACATGGTGGCATTCTGCTGGTCACGGAACCACCAGCCAGGCCTCCTCTGAGAATGTTGAAGAAGCTCCTGCTGTGGCTTCTCCCGGTACCACTGTGGGGGAGCAATGCAGGCTGAGCTCCTCTCACATGGCTGAGGCTATGTTCACTCTGGCCATATGGGAAGCAGCAGCACCATGTCAGCTCTCACACAACTGGTGTCCTGTGAAAACTCAGGTGTATCTTACAGGTGTGCTGTCTAACCAATTATCATTCCTCTACTACTTGTTCATTAGAGTTTTCACTCCTACATGCAACACTCTAAATTAGCATTTTGTATGTGTAGCACTAAACTGGTATTTAAGAACATAAGAAGTGCCATGCTGGATTAGGGTCCATCTAGTCCAGCACTCTGTTCACACAGTGGCCAACCAGCTGTCGGCCAGGGACCAACAAAGCAGGACATGGTGCAACAGCACCCTCCCACCCATGTTCCCAGCAACTGGTGCATATAGGCTTCTGCCTCGAATACTGGAGATAGCACATAACCATCAGGGCTAGTAGCCACTGAGAGCCTTCACCTCCACGAATTTATCCAACCCCCTTTTAAATCCAATCAAATTGGTGGCCATCACTACATCTTGTGGTAGTGAATTCCATAGTTTAACTATGTACTGTGTGAAGAAGTACTTCCTTTTATTTGTCCTGAATCTCCCACCAATCAGCTTCATGGGATGACCTGGGTTCTAGTATTATGTGAGAAGGAGAAAAATGTCTCCCTATCCACATTCTCCACACCATGCATAATTTTGTACACCTCTATCACGTCTCCCCTTAGCCTCCTTTTTTCCAAGCTAAACAATCCTGCAACCTTCCCTCATATGGGAGATGATCCAGCCCCTTGATCATTTTAGTTGCCCTTTTCTGAAACTAAGTCAAATTCAGTCAAATTCTCTGTTTACTCAGAAATAAGCCTCAATGATAAATCGTGTTGCACAGAATCTGGGACCAAATCATTTCACACTGCATGTGGAGGACTGCATATATGGATGGTTCCTAATGTAAACATACATATACAATTTCCATGCATGAAGAAAGCAAGCACATCATAGAGAAGGCTCGGCTGGATCCCTGTCCCTGATGTGCTCCCTTTCTTTGGGCAGGGAACTATAGAGATGCGGGAATATTCAAACACACTGGTCCCACACTTGGAGCTGAAAATGATGCATCCCAAGATCTGTGTGCTACGTAGTTTAACCAAATGTGTAAGCAGAAATTTCACTCACCTATACTCTTATATTATAGGACAGAAAAGAAACAATCTGCAATCCGCCATCTTATCGTTACTAGCATGTGCAAAAAAATGGCAAATAAGATTTCCATAAAATAATGATAGAGAGATTAGATTAAACATAGAAAAACCCATGACTCATTAAAAAGAAGAAGACATAGCTGTATGTTTTGCAAGATTGAAACTGCTGTTCTCAGATAAGTTGACATCTCTATTAAGACAGCTCTGGACAACCTTTCCTCCACTCTGAGTGGAGAAAACCTGGATGAAAGGATTACAAATGGAGATGTTCAGTAATGTCAAACTGCAGGTGCATGCTCTCAGAAAAAGCATGCAGAAATGCTCTCCTTGTTGGGCTTTGGGCCAAAGGATATACATCCGGCAGATACCATTCTCCAATTTTGTGTTTTGCTTAGTTCTTTAAAAAGCAATCTGTTACATTACAGATTTGGATGGGGTGTGTGGGGTGTGGCTTGCAACTCAAATGCATAATGAATGCACTAACTGGAAGAGATGCTTGCTGACAGAAGAGACTGAACGATAAAAACTAACAAAATGGTGATCATTCTGATGAGCATGGAGAGAGAGCCTGTAAATTAGGGAAACCCCTACTGGAAGAGTCATATTGCACCCTCCATGAGCTCTTGTTCAGTAGAAAGCAGCTACAAGTTTTTGGGGCCCTTGGTCAAGATATAGGGTGGCCACTTATGAACCAGCAAAAAAGAGGAAATGCCTCACCAAAGAAAGAAGCTAGCAGTTTCCATAACACTTGCATATTTGCAAGGGCTCTCCTGTCCAATTCCAGGTTAAAGATGATGAATCATAACTGTTGCCCATCAACAGTTGTCACCTGTTCAGCAGGCTGAACAGGTAGCCGCTCAGGTCACCTCATCACCTTCCATACTATGAGAGCTTCGGCTATGGGGCGGTATATAAATGGAATAAAATAAATAAATAAATAAATAAATAAATAAATATGAGATGTACCGTGTTTCTATTTAAGTTATAATAATAATTTCTAAATTTGCATCTCTACATATAAACTAGGGGTGTGCACGGACCCCCCGGATCGGATCGGGACCCGGATTGGGACCTCCAATTTTGTCCCGGACCGGTTCGGACAAAATTGGAGGCCCCCCGGACCGGATCGAGTCCGATCCCGACCCAAAAATCGTAAATTTTTGGATCGGCCGCCATTTTTTTCCCCATAGACTTGCATTGCAATGCAAGTCTATGAGGAAAAAATGGCGGCGGGTGGGTGAGGGGGGGCCTAACTCCCTCCCCCCCGCGGGGCCGTCCGCTGTGGACGGCCCCGGCAGGTAAGCCCCCTCCCCCGCGCTCCCTACCCCCCCTGGGGCCGCCCGCTTCCATCCGCTGGCGCCCGCGGGCGACAGCGGATAGAAGCGGACGGCTCCGGGGGGGGTAAGCCCCCTTCCCCGCCACTGCTTACCTTCTCGGCCCGTCCGCTCCCGTCCGGCGCCGGCGGCTACTACCAGCGGGCTCCGCGGCCTACTCTCGAGTAGCGCGCGGGGTGATGACATCACCCGGTGCGCCACCCTGGAGTAGGCCGCGGAGCCTGCTGGTAGTAGTAGGCGCCGGCACCGGACGGGAGCCGCCGGGCCGGGAAGGTAAGGGCCCCCCTCCCCCCTCCGCGTGCCCCCTCCTCCCCTCCACGCACCCCCTGCTTACCTTCCCGGCCCGGCGGCTCCCGTCCGGCGCCGGCGCCTACTACTACCAGCAGGCTCCGCGGCCTGCTCTCGAGTAGCGCGCCGGGTGATGACATCACCCGGCGCGCCACCCTAGAGCAGGCCGCGGAGCCTGCTGGTAGTAGTAGGCGCCGGCGCCGGGACGGGAGCCGCCGGGCCGGGAAGATAAGGGCCCCCCTCCCCCCTCCGCGCGCCCCCTCCTCCCCTCCATGCACCCCCTGCTTACCTTCCCGGCCCGGCGGCTCCCGTCCGGCGCCGGCGCCTACTACTACCAGCAGGCTCCGCGGCCTGCTCTAGAGTAGCGCGCCGGGTGATGACATCACCCGGCGCGCCACCCTAGAGCAGGCCGCGGAGCCTGCTGGTAGTAGCTGCTAGTGCCGGACGGGAGCGGACGGGCCGAGAAGGTAAGCGCCCCCCTCCTCCCCCCCCCCGCTGTCCACTTTCATCGGCGGGCGCCCGCTGGCGCCCGCCAATGAAAGCGGCGGTGGGCGCCAGTGGGCGCCCGCCGATCCGCCGATCCGCCGAACCGGTTCGGAGCCTTTTCGGACCGGTTCGGATTGGATCGGCCGATCCAGCTGCGGGATCGGAAATCGGATAATTTATCCGATTTCCCACTGGACCGGACTCGGATCGTGGATCGGGTCCGATCCAGTGCACATCCCTAATATAAACTACTATATGCAAAAGTCATGCAAATTACTGCCCCCCTCTTTGGTGGTGCATTTCCTCTTTTTTGGTGATTCATAAGTGGCCACCATATTCCCAGCGAAGTGTGTATGGGATTGCAGCCTTAGGACTCGATCCTCTGTATGTTTAGACAGAAAAAAAGCCTACAATTCCCAGCATCCCCAACCAGCTGGTTGTTGGGACTTTTTTTTCTGTCTAAAACATGCATAGGATTGCACCTTTATTTTGCTTTCCCCCTGGGTTTTGCTACTTTCTTTCTTTCCGAACTAATGTTTTCTCATAGGAAGAGCGGGTGGAGATAGAAGACTTTCCAAGCTTTCCTCATAGGGAGGATTGTGTGACTGCCCCCTTTAAAAGAAACAACATGTACTCATCTACCACTGGCAGCTGACTCCAGCAGATAAGATATACAGACAGTGGGTCTCTGGCACAACCCCAACCTTGAAGGCCACACCCAGCTGTAGCCACATATGATGAATATCCCTGCTTAATCCATCTGCACTGAGTATTTTGCAACTGTAACATGCTGATGTCTCCAGGGATGCTGAGATCATTGAGAGCCAAAGGAATCTGAATTTTGTTCTGGTTTTGTAAATTAGACTTTGCTTGACCCAACACAGCACCCGATCAAGTCGTACATTCCATGACGAAGATTCCAATTCCCAAGTTTGCATCCTTGTTTAAAAAATCCTTGTTTAATTGTTGCCTTGTATTATATAAAGGCAGGAAAAGGATGTGATCCTGCTACTGTCATTAAACCTGGTAGGAAAAATTTCATGGATTATAATGGAACATGCTTGTACCCTAAATTTACATTAAGCCCACTGCACCTGAAATCATGCTCTTAATATCCATGACACAATAGTTAAGGCATTTGGGGGGTTGTGCATACTGATAACATTTTCAGGAAAATTGCAGATAAAAAAGTATAGATATATAAAAGAACAGCGCACTCTTCAGGCATATCTCTGCCCACTCTCAACTCCAGTTCTTCTTCACCCACATCCCAAATAATAATAATATTAATAATAATAATAATAATAATATAATAATAATAATAATAATAATAAATAGAGATGTTTTTAAAGTTTACCAAAAGAAGAAGAAGAAGAAGAAGAAGAAGAAGAAGAAGAAGAAGAAGAAGCAACCCTATGTGGATGATGGAAAGTAGAGAGTGATTAGATTGTCTGATTAGTAAACTATCTTTAGGAATGGTGCATAAACATCATCTAACTTTTCTGAGACACTCCTTCTATCAGTGGTGCGGTTAGGTAATTCTAGACTCTGGACTTCATAGTCTAATGAGCCCCCCTCCCTTTAGATGACTATTACTTCTGCCGTGAAGCACACAACTAACACTTGTCTCCCTACCACCAGCACCTGCACTCCATGCTTTCCACCTACTTCGACATTCCTGATTTGCTACAACAAGAACAACAACAACAACATTTGCCAACCCTGATAAAAACAAATACTCTGAGGATGTGCAGAGTAAACTCACTTACACCATAGTATCATCATGACTACAGGGATAAAATAGCTTTTGCTTCTCCTGCCCTGATGCCTTCATCAGTCATGTGGTCATTTGGGGGCCCTGGACCTTGGCCCCAAGGTAGTCCTGCAACCCACCGTTCCACAAAAGGGCACAATCCCAATATCTTATTTATTTACATCTGAGAATTGCATCTCTTAATGTAAAACAGAGGCAGGAGAACCTTTTTCCTTTGAAGGACCATTGAGTCATGGGAAAATGTCTATTGGGGTGGAGCCAAGGCTGATGGTGGAGCCAGAGGCAAAAGGGTACAAGATTTGCGGCACTGCATCCCTCTCTCTCCCTCTCCCTCTCCCTCTCCCTCTCTCTCTTCCCCACCCCTTTGCCAACCCATCTCTTTCTATCCCTGCAGTCTGCATTCAGTTAAGACCACAGGTTCCCCCATCCCAGATATAAGATATGAGCAAGTCCTCAAATTCAATTATTTGTTGTTTGTTTATTTATTACTTGGTTTCCAGGTGCCTTTGGCTGTTTACAGAGTTCCTTAAATGACGGCACACACACACACACACACACACTGGATTAAGCTGCAAACCTATACCCAGTTAAACTGAACTCAGTGGGACTTATTTTATTTAGTTAGTTAGTTAATTTCTAATCCACCCAAAAACTAATGTTTTCTGGACAGATTACAAACCGTTAAAAAACTAAATGCCATATAACAGTTAAAAACTTACTTCTGGAAAAAAACATGTATAGGATTGCACGGTTAGGGAGCAATCCTATGCCCCCTGGGAGGTCATAGGATTTTTTAGGTCCTTGGAACTGAAGTTGGGAGAGTTCGAGGTCCCCCCCCTTGCAGAAGTGAAAGGGGTGGTTCTGTGGGTGGAAAGGGGAGGGAACTGGGAAGACCGGCTTATGAAGAATCCTCCAACCTCCCCAAGCTCGTTCCCTCCCACTCTACAGAGCCTCAGCTAGACAGGGTAGAAATGCCCATCTAGCAAACTGCAGAGCGGGAGGAGCATTACGGTGAAGATTGCCTCCACACTTCTTCCACTCTGCATAGGATGCCCCTCACCTCCTGAGTTCAGAGGCTGAAGGGCACCCCAATAAGATTGTGCCCTGAGTCACCCATTTTCTTTGCACACCCACACCTATTAGACCACTTCCATGGGGATTCCTGTCAGGGGCAGGCAGGCCATTCACTGTCAGGAGAAGTGGGTGGAGATCAACTCTGATGCCCAGTTGTGCTCATGCGCACCATGTTAATTCCCCCACCTGGGTGGGGTTCCTTGATATGATGATCAGTAATGGTGGCCAAGCTTTCCTGAAAGATGCCATTTTCTACCATTACTCAGCCCAGTGAGAGATCTCCCTTGAGGACTGAGGCACTGGTATAAAAGAAGATATTTAGGATGCCACTCTCAATTGTACTTCAGTCACATAATTTTAGACTCTGTCTTATTGGGGAAGGAGTGTCTTTAGATAGTAATGTGTATCAGTTCAATTACTTCAACATCTGGTAAGCCAGTTCTATCTTTAAATGTCCTCCTGTTTATTTTCCCAAAGTCCTGCTATTGTAGCCCCCTGCCTACATTTGAAGAATGACACCCACCCACCCACCCACACAGAATCCGTTTTCAGGGTAGACAGGAAAGGTGTAAAAGATTGCACAATGTGATACCTGCCCTTAAAGCTTGAGACACTGCAGTGAACATTAATGAGCACATTCTGACAGCTATCTGCATTTCATGTTTGAAGATCGTCTCAATTAAGGTGGGGATGCAAAGTAGTTTATAATGCAACATCCGAAAGAAAGCTTCTGCATCGCTGTGCCTTGCAAGTATGAATTAAATTCAGATTGAAAATACAAGATAAGATTTAATAGGCAAAAGAAATCCAACTGCTATGAGAAAAATGAAACCTGTTTCAGGTTGATTCGCATCTCTGGTATGATAGAGGAGACCCTGATTTCTAGAGGCTTACACAAGGGGAGGTTCCACTTGAAGATTCATGAGGTTTCTGTTGCGCCGGGGGTTTGACTGAGGCTTTTTCTCCCAGCTGTAAACTCTACTGCAGCTAGCTTTGAAGTTCTGTGCACACCTGTGTAGATCACAAAGAAAGCAAGGCTAGACCTCCCACACCCTTACTTGAAATTCACAATGCAACATGTCAGGTAAGATATGCCCTCCAGTGCCTTGTTTCAAAGCCAAACCCACACCTGCTAAGTTTCTGCAAAGTTTTAACCCTTGGTCTGGAGGAAATGCCAGTATAGCCAAAGATGAAAACAACACGGAGGAATTATGTAGGTTAAAGAGAGAGAGAGAGAGAGAGAGAGAGAGACTCATATTCTATTTGAAGTTAACTATGTAACTACAGCATGATTCAAAAGAGACGTAGGGTGCTTCCAGATGAGGCTATTATCCTGTTATCATCCTACTTCATAGAATGTTATGCTGATGGGTAACGGACAGAAGGTCTAGAGCTTGCACCTTCCACTCATAACCCTCTCGCCTTTTCCTACCACTTCTTCCACCTTTTCTCCACAGAAAACACCGACAGGATCTACACTACTGCTTTAAAATGGTTTATAACAGTTTCGACAATGGTTGGGGCCCATGACACACTCCATATAGTTTTCAAAACGTTTTCAAAGTGTTTTTTCCTGCTTGGTGTAGATCTGGCCCCATTCAGGAGACTGAGAGCCTATCTACACTACTGCTTTAAAACAGCTTATAACAGTTTTAACCCCATTATTAACCGGTTTAAAACTGTTATAAACCGTTTTAAAGCAGTAGTGTAGATAGGCTCAAAGACAGAATAACTACTGAATGCTGTCTTCTTATTAGTAGCACCAGGAGGCCTCCATCTGAAAGCACCTGTAGTCCATCTGGCCCAGTATACTATTTCTAATGGCATGATTTTGTATCCCTAGAATGATCCATGGGGCAATCTACATGAGTGACTTGGTGCAAATGGAGAGCAGTTTGTGGCACATGACATCATCACCAATTCACAGCCACTAGCTGCTTCCCTCTTGAAAAGCCACATTTTCTGAAAGTTGCTTTACTCCTTTTTTTACTTAAAGTAGCACCCAAGTAGTTCCCCTATAGTCTGTCCCGCCCCTTCACATTAAATCTTGGACATGCCTCTGTGATGCGGCTGTGACCTGGCAATGATATGGTCAAGACAGAGGCGCCCTCCCATTCTGCAGTCTCCTCTGTTCCACCCTCAAAACCCTGTGGCATTACTCACGAAGGAGCAAAAATCCCGGGTGCACCAAAAAGGGTTTGGCGGCTATAAAACCATGGAGGTTTGCAGGATTGGGACCAACTTCATACAGAGCCTCCCCTAGTCAGGATGCACCGGATGCACCATCAAAACCATGCCTGATTACTCACAATGAAGTGAACATCCCGGGTGAGTTATAAAACCTTGGATGTTTACAGGATTGGGGCCAAGCTTCGTACAAAGCTGTAGCACTCATTAGCTAAAGCACAACTGTGCATTGTTTCCCAGAGACATTGCTAGCATAGAAGCTGTAACTTCTTCCCAAATTAGCAATTGTGAATTCACCAGCATATTTTAGCTTAAAGCTTTTCCTGCCAGTTACTAAGGCCTAGGAGATGCATTTCAACCTTTTAGAAAGGTGGGGGTGCACAAAAGCCAAGAAACCACGAAACAATCATTGGTTGGGGGAAATTGGGTGGGGCCAGGGGAAGAGAGTGGGATTAAGACTCCAGGAAGGCCGGATTTGGATCCCAGACCTGAGCTGATCACTCTTGATGTGCTGAGGCATTAGGCTCTGCTTCATGGGCTGGCATCACAAGAACTGCAGGCATCTCTATAGCAAGACGCAGAGCCTTTGCTCGCTGCAAGTGTTCCAAGGTTACAGAACAACCTCCCCAAAGAGTTTCATATTGCTGTTAAGGCTTTCAGAGAGGGCACAGGACCTGTTTCTTGCAAAAGTCCTTTATTTTTGTCAGAAGCCACCTTGAGCCTTGGAGTGGTGGAGTACAAATGTTTTAAATAATACAAGTTAAGATATAGTATTTTCTGTTATTAATGAGTCTCCATATTTTTGCAGTCACTTTCATTTATTATTTTGTTGAAGTCACCCAGTATGCATTATGTGCTGAAATGCGGGTTAAATGGATTTATGGAGAGAATGACACATGGCCCGCCACTTATCACATAACCACAAAGCTGCTGAAATTCGGTAAAGGGGTGGCATTATAAATCTGGGTTGAATTTTGTATATATTGAAGCAATCACCTGACTACTTAAGTGTGAAGCGAACTCTGCATAGCTATACTCAGCCCAGATTCACCACACAGTTTGGGATTTGATCTCCGTGAATTTTGTTATGAAGTGACCTGATCTGCACCTCTGGGACTGATACACAGAACACAACTCATAGCACAGTCCTACACATGTCTACTTGAAAGCAAGTCCAACTGAGTTCAATGGGACTTAGCACCAACGTTTCCTGAATGTTTCAGGAATTTCCTGAATATTCTGCCGACATTCTTGGCTCAAAAACCATATATAATATGTTTTTAAATGATATGAACATAGGAGGAGGAGGAGGAGGAGGAGGAGGAGGAGGAGGAGGAGGAGGAGGAGCTCCCCTGAAGAACTTAACAATCCAGAACTAGACAACAAAAGTAGTGGAAGAAACAGGGCTGGCCTAAGACATTTTACTGCCTGAGACAGAGCGACAAATGGCCTTCTCCAAGGCAAAGGGAGTCAAATGATTTTGCCTCCTGAGGCAAAGGTTCACACAGGTGCCAGTCTGCCCTCTGCCCTTCCTGCTACTAAAAATGCAAGAATAATACATTAAATAACCATGGGAGGAATTATAAGACGATATGGACAAATGAGGGTACCTACGGGGCCATTCCAAGACATTTTGCTGCCTTAGGTAGAGTAGCAAATGCTGCACCCTGCCCAAGTCAAAATGTATAGTACCCAAAGGCAGCTAGGTTATTTTGCCACATGAGGCAGAAAATCCCACAATTACCTCCCTCCATTCCCGGCAGTAAAACATAAGCGCTATAATAACAGATTAAATAGCTAACAATTTGCTGCCCTTTCGTGACACTCAGAATCTACAGTCTGAGGTAGCTGCCTCACTCTGCTGGGTCCCATTATTTAGCTGTATCGATATTCTGTTTTCTCTCTCATTTTCTCTTATTTTCTCATGGTTTTTGTTTTTTGCTGTGCTTTACTGAAAGGTAGCATATCAGAGTTCGGGAACTCTGATATGCTACTTTGCATAATGTAAAACACACACACAAGAAAAAACACAAGAAAAGGCATGGGAGGGTGTTTAAAAATGTAAGATTTTGGCATGGAAGATGAGAAATTGGGTGTTAGCTAAACTGCTGTTCATGCGAATAAAACATAACACATGTTCAATGAAGTAAAGAAGGACCATGAGAAGACCACGGGCGAGTTCTGCTACCTGATTCTTTGGGATGGCCACTGTACACCAGTATGGTCACCACTGAACTATCTCCAGTGCAAAATGATACATTTACATTGTGTGCGTTGGTGATGGGTTAAATTTTTTATTGTGTTGTAGTTTTATTGTTTTAAATTGGTGTATGCTGCCTTAATGGCTTATGAATAATAAACAAATAAATATGTCATTACCACACACAAATAGTTTTTGATTTGCATATCATTTCTGTCCATCATAGTCGATTCTTTCACAAATTAGGGTATGCTAGTTTATTTCTTTTGACATCCAGATTCTAGACTGATGTTAATTTTTGTGCTTACAAATGTCCATTGTCCAGGCTGCCCAAATTCACTGCACCACTGGCGGTTCTGGTCAGGGGAAGAAAATATCGGCAGCCCTAAAACCCAGCACCCTCCTGGTCTTGGGCAGGGCCATGCGGAGGAAGGGCCAGTGGGGCTAGTTGGCCCGGGGCCCACAATTTTGAGGGGGCACTCCGATGAGGAGGTTCCCCCCCCCAGCTTATGCTACTGCTTCTGTAGCGTAAGCGGACCATTGAGAAGTGAGGAGCCCGCCTTGTGGAAACAGCATAGAAGCTGTCCATCATGAATACCACAGTCAGACTACAAGCTCCAGAGGGCCATGCCGCATGCAGGGCGGAGATATATGTGCCTTAAGATGTTGCAGAATAGGTTTAATATGAAGGTGTTATGTAGAACAGACATGTTGGTGGGCACGCCCCCTTGGGGCAGCCATGTTGTCCTTTTTTGAAATGGGGGGGGGCACACACTTCCCATGTGGCCTGGGCATATTACCAGCTCTGCACAGCCCTGGTCTTGGGAAACAGCTAATCCCAGAGAGTCAATACAATGTCTATATAGCTTCCAGATCTGTTGCAGTTTCTCAGTCTGAGCAACTCATCACTTCAGGAGCCAGCTTTGGATATTTGTCAGCATTTGGACTTAATATCTGAGCAGGGCTGTTCTAACCCTACAGGTAGCTGGTTGGGGCAGTAGAATTCCAGGGGTTCCAGGTTAATGGGGAACTGCTTCTGCGAAATCACCATTCTTGTACCAGGCCCTAGGCATAACATAGCCTGATGGAGAAGGGCCGATGTCCGGCCTCCTCCTCTTGTTCCGTGCAAGTAGCTGGAGTGGAAGTTCTCTTTGCTCCATTCGCCGGTATGGAATAAGGCAAAGAGGCTACAACTGAGAAAATTCTTAAAGAAAACGATTCTGAAATGGTTCGCCCGTCTTCATCAAAAAGAAAGACATTTCAGATAGTAGCAGAAGAATTTGTCTACTTCGGCAAATATAAAATGGTTGTTTTTTCAATGCGTTGTGACGACACCTCTGCCTGCATGACACGATAAAAAACTATGTCAGCATAGGAATAGGTTTACTGTATTCTCACAAGGAATCCTGGAAGAGAAATGCACCTGCTTTCACCCACCATGAAATTAGCACACATGCAAAAAGGAAGGAAGGAAGGAAGGAAGGAAGGAAGGAAGGAAGGAAGGAAGCTATCCATCCATGGCCATGTTGCCAGAACTGTACAAATTCCCAGAGAGAATTCAGAAGAATAACTAAATTGCAGACAAATGAACAACATTGCCCAGGCATCTAAGATGAAGCTTCCACGGCCTGCTCAATGACAGCTTTGACTAGGGGCATAATGCGATTACACACACACATACACACGGATTTAGCTCAGTATATAACATTCTACAAACATCAAAGGATGTAATCCTATAATCTAATGTAGCAGACAAATGGGAAGATTCCACTGGAGGGCACAGTCAAATTTACCTCTTGACATGTTATGTTCTTGTCTCATCCTTTGGTGCCTAGGGGCCAGGTTACATTGGACAGCTGCAACTAATGTGTGTGTGCGTGCAGAGCTCACTTCGGACACTTGGCAGAGTATATAACATTAACCTCTGAGCTTGGCCAGGCCTGGTGTAAGCTTAGCCTGCACACCTGATTCACAACAGGGCTGGGGAATCTCTGGCCATTCTGAGGGCCAAATCCACACACACCCCCAGAGTTCCCCACGTGGCCCTGGCTCTCCCCAACCACCAAGGGTTTGGTGGTTTCCCAGCTTTTGTGTAATTTTTTCCCCCAGTCTAAAAGGTTGAAATGCCTCTCCTTAGTAACCAGTGGTAAGAAATTTAAGCCACAATATGCTGGTTTTTCTTTTGTAATTTTGGACCCACCCATCACTGGAATGTGGCCCCCGAGTGCTTCTGTGAAGTTGAATTCGGCCCTTGGGCTAAAGAGGTTCCCCACCCTGCTTTACATGGAGAAAATCCCAAGTTGAGTCCCAGATATCTCCAGCAAAAGAAAGTTCACGTAGCAGGTGATAGGGAGGACATCTGCCATGGAGACTGTGAATTGTTTGCCACAATCTGGAGCAGACAATATAGGGCTATCTGACCTGGCAGCTTCCTATCTTGTGTCATCTACAGAGCAAGATCTTCTCACTGCTTCAACCCAGGCTTTTCTGATGAAGCCACTGAGATAAAGAAGACATTCTCCAGATGTAGATTCAGCATCCCACAGCCCCAGTCTGGCCAAACCAGGAAATACATGGAAGTGTTTACTTTGATACCTGTTCCTGTGGTAGCTGGAAAAAGTGCAGCCACCATTGCAAAAACAACCACCAGCGGTCTCCATGCACTATCCACATCACACAACCTTTTCTCCACATAGTTGTATCCCCACATACATGGCTGCATGGAGAAAATAAGAAGGCTCTTCTGTGTGCATTAGATGCAGGTTACTGGCTGCTTGCCTTTTGGGGGACACATAAAGGCACGGGGGATTGGAATAGCATTGAATTTTGCCTAAAATGAAATTTTCAAAGCGTATTTGAATGTTTTTTCCTTCACAAATAAAGCAGACAACCAATTTCATGGATAGCCAAAAAAAAAATACCAGTAGGGTTCCATACATCCCAGTGGCCGCCTCTTCATGGCGCCTGTATTGTGTTGCGCCAGTGGTGGCAGGCGGCATGATGCACATTTGTGCTTCTTCCGCCCATCTACAGCGGAAGGAGCATCGCACCAGTTTTTCTTACCGCCGCTGCCGCGCCCGCACCTCTTCAAAAGGTTAGGGTTTTTTTTATTATTTCTTTTGTAAAATGGGGGGAGTGCGGGGGGGGGTGACTGTGAGGCGCGGAGGTTAGTTCATTTTTTTATTTTAGTTTTTAAAATGGGGGAGAGGACTGCGGAGGCACGGAGGTGGTGCAGCAAGCTTACGGCTCGCTGGTCCATCCCCTTCCCTGCCCAGCCCATGGCGACCAATCAGTGGTCGCCACAGACTGGGCAGGCCTCCCAGAAGCTCTAGAGCAACAGCGACAGACAGCAAAAGCCATCGTTGCGTCGCTCAAACCTAAAAAAGTCGGGCTAAATGCCCAAATTATTTAGTGCGGAGCAAAGCCCCTTTGCCCCTAAATGGCTTCGCACTGGCGGCAGCGTCATATAACCCAACTGCCACCACTGCGAAGCCATCTTGACGGAAAGTGTCCGTCTAGAGGTGCCCACTGTTAGCACTGAGTTTTGCATACAGAAAAATGGTGAAGCCTATTTGGATATTCGTGCTCAAGTGAATAGTTCAATGAATTTTGAGGAAAGTAAAAAGAATTCAATCAGAAGAGTAAAATTTCTCAAGACGGTCCTGAATGTCCCTCTGCACATTCTTAATTTTGTGTGATTTTTATTTGCAGTGTGTGTGAGCAGTATTATAGAAAGTATGGTCCTCATGTTAAATTTGCATACACCTTGTCATTATACAATGCACAGTAAAGGCATTTTGGATTTCTATGGGCTAAAAGAAGTTTACTTGACTACATAACTTTGATGAAAAGGAAATCAACACCATAACATAGCACACTGTACACTTCCTCGCAAATCTACGGGGAGCATCAACCAGCGCACCAAGCATAGGCAAATATTGCTAAAAATGAAATACTTCCCCTCATTTGATTGGTTCACCACAAACAAAAGCAATCCATTAGTCCACATCATGCTTCCCCAACCTGGTGCCCCCCCCCCAATGTTTTGGATTACAGCTCCCAGAATTCTTGACCAACTGGCCATGCTGGTTGGGGCTGATCAGAGTAGAAGACCAAAATGTCCTGAGGGCACCAGGTTGGGGAAGGCTGGTCTACATAATAATAGCAATTGGGGTTCCTGGAACTTTAAACAAGTATGGCCATTTTTTAAAAAAGAAAAATCAATGTGTGGGAATGGTGGTTTGCAGGGTGGAGTGGCTCCCCCATGACGAGCTTAGAGTCGGAATAAGGAGAGATGTAACCCAGATCAGTGGGGAAGAACCTTTAGCCTGGGGGGTGGGGGAGTGATTAAGAGAGATGGGAACAACTATGACCCCTCCAGTGAGCGTGCTTTCAGCTATCAGCTTGTGAGAAGGCTGGTTTTGGGAGAGGGTGTCTAGGAACATAGGAGCAGCTCTATACTGAATCAGACCCTTGGTCCATCTAGCCCAGTATTGTTGACACTGACTGCCAGCGGCAGACAGAAAAAGGTCATACATGCTGGCTGGGGAATGCTGGGAGTTGTAGGACTGTTCCCTCTCTAAACACTCATAGGATTGCACCCTTAGTCTCACTTGCTGACTTGCACGACAGCATTTCAGGATGTGGTGCACTATGAATCAATGGAGATGATAGGCCACAGGGACATATGCAGTCCCTCTAGTTTTTAACAAAACATTCAGTGAGTTTCTGCCATTCTTCCTCTGATCTTACACAGATTTTTAGTTAGTTAGTTAGCTTGGTAGTGCTGATTTGTTTCCATTACTGACAAGCACCATCACGTTAAGGCTTAGCTGTTG
The DNA here is from genome assembly GCA_029215795.1 of Anniella stebbinsi. Lineage (NCBI taxonomy): Eukaryota > Metazoa > Chordata > Lepidosauria > Squamata > Anniellidae > Anniella > Anniella stebbinsi. The sequence goes on from JARDYH010000004.1 coordinate 149,278,968, forward strand.
GGTCAACAACAGGTTAAAAACAAATTACAAATAGCTCATAAATAAAGCAGAATTTAAATGACTGGAAACATAACAGCTAAAACCCCACCCTTACAATTGGTTCATCTCCAGACACCAAAAGCCAGCTCAAAAAAAAAGAAAAGAAAAGAAAAACTTTGCCTTCTGAAAGATATTCAGGACCTGGCAAGCCTCCAGTAACGGGAGTTGCACCAATGGAGGCTCCTCCACAGGGCCAAATGGGTGTTGCCACTACCCCAAAGAACAGAAAAATGCATTTAAACATTTAATTGCATTAAATTAATCTAGGCTGACCATCTGAAAAGGAGGACAGGGCTCCTGTAACTTTAACAGTTGTAGAGAAAAGGGAATTTCAGCCAGTGTCATTTGTATGCAATTAGTTCCTGGTGATATTCCCTCTTCATCACGACAGTTAATGGCACAAATGGCCTCTGGAATGCCTCCGCACTTCTCCAGTGTGACAGAAGGATGCCCATGCTAAAAAAGCACTTAAACATAAAAAAGGGTAAAAATAAGATATATATTTTTAAAAAGTGGGGGACACGCAGACGCGCCATGGCGGCCATAGAATGACGCCTTTGCGCCTCTCCAGCATGGCAGGAGGATGCCCACGCCGAAGCGCATAAACGCAAACAATTTAAGAAATTTAAAAGTGGGGGATGGACAGACATGCCATGGCACTGGCATGGCAGTGGAGGCTCCTTCGGCTCCAAACCCAGCTCTTGCGCTCCTTTCCCTGGAGACAACCGGTAGGAGCACAAGTGCGGGACAGTGGGGATTCAAAGCACAAATGCAACCTCTTATAGACATCCCTTTTGTATTGTTGCCTCACACATTACCCAATATGGAGATATTGTGCTGATATTGAAAGGCTTTGAGCACAAGTAGAGAGCATAGTAGAAATGTGTCATTGTATTATATTTGTTTTGTAGGAGAGGCTTCATCTTCAAGAAATATGGTTTCGAGAATAAAAATAGTAGTTATATAGTTATAAATTAGCATTATATAATAATATAAGTTAGGGTGACCAGATTTTAAAAATCAAAATCCCAGTCCCCCCCCGCCCCCCCCCACCCAAAACAACCCCCCCCCCCAAAAAAAACCAGCCTGGACCTACTGCTGGGTTCCTCTGCTGCCCGCGCGGGGTCCTCCGTCGCTGCCCGTGCGGCCGCGCCGGGTCCTCCGCCGCCCGCGCGGAAGAGGCGGGAGATAGCCGGATCCAGAAGTGACGTAACCGGCCCTCTCCCGTCTCTTCCGCGCAGCCTCTGGCCTTACGAGCCCGGCAGCGGCGGCGAAGGCGGCGGAGGAGCCCGGGAAGCGGCCGCCCCAGCAAGTAAGTGCCCCCCTTCGTGCTTACCTGCTGGGGCGGCCACTTCCCGGGCTCCTCTGCCGCCGGGTCTACCGCCGCTCCTTGCTTGCTGCCACCCCCACGTGACCCCCCGCCACCCCGGTTTGCCCCCCCCGCCCCCCGGTTGGGCCGGTTTGCCCCTGGATTCCCGGTTAGGACCAGGAAATCCCAAGCCACCTGGTCAGCCTAATATAAGTATTATAAATTAGTATGTATAATCTATATAATAAGTATTTTATAAATACTTCGCTCATATAATTTCATTCACCATGATAAACGTAGTTTAATGTAGGTTACTTGGGGAAATGGAATAAAATGATATCCGCTTGAATACATATTGGCTGAATTCGGACGACACAATAAACAACTGGTGGGGGGGAAACAATCGTTAGTTGTATTGACTATCGTGTCGTCTGAATGCTGCCATAGTCAACTCAGGGCTGATCCTAATCCACACCACGGTTGATTATTTATTACCATGTTGTGTGGGGAGTACCTCCTAGATGAACAACTGTAAAGTTGATTATTACCCAACCATTGACTACCGTGTTGTCCAAATTCAGCCATTATGTTCATGCAGACACTGTAGCTTTGAATCTTTTATGCAAGGGGACATCTTCCTTCATCTTTCGGGGGATTTAACAATCCCAACGGTATTTTATAGCCTGGCCTCGGAGTGCCTAAGTTTATTTACGAAAACATAAATAAACAAGGGCTAAGCATTGGATGTAGTGTGTTAATGAGGCAAGAAGTCTGGAATCTGCTAGTGGAGTGGCAGATTAATGCTTTTGAAAAAAAATCTTTATGGAAGGGAGTGCCAATGAAGACCTTTTGTCTGGCATGCAATGTTTATCCCAGTGCTTCTCAAACTGTGGGTTAGGACCCACTGTGGGTCTCAGCTGGCATGCAGGTGAGTGTCAGTGATGCAGGCTGCTCAGTCCCTTTTCGCTTGAATGCTCTGGGGCCATGGCTGTACCACAGGCGGATGTGGCAGCTGGAGTTGGGTATACAGAGCAAGGCTAAAAATGTAATTATATATGTACATAAAAATGGGAATGAGGCACGGGATAAGAGAGGGAAGCTGTTATAGGAGGAAGTGAATGTAAAAGCAGCAGGAGAAAGGGAGGAAAGAAACTGGTGGTTGGGACAGGGTACAAATTAACTGTGGAAGGAGAAGAGGAGACGAAATGGGTAAAAAGAATTTGAGAGGCATGTGGGGGGGGGAGGAGGAGGAAGAGGAGATCTACTTAGATCAGTGGTCTCTAATCATTTTGGGTTGGTGGGCACATCCGGGACTTTGACAACGTTACAGGCATACTCGTAAAATTGCTGTCGTGGAGAAAACACTCATTTCCCAGAAGGCAAACTAGTGAGACTAACAGAAAAATAACTTAAAACCTTACAAAGCAGAGATAGTGGGCCTGAGCCCAAAATAAATGAAAAAAACAACCCACTCTTTTGAACCCAAATAAAGTTTTTGAACCCAGTAAAAGATAGGACTTTGCCATGCTGCAAAGCAAGTTCCCAGTTTTGTTGTTTTGTTTTTGTTTTTAAACCACTTGAAAATAATTGTAAGGAAGAAAAGTAAAACCAGGAGAGATTGGTGCCTGCTGGGCACCATGAGCATAGATTTACAGCATCTGGATCAGAAAATTCTCCCTGAAATGAAAAATGCCTGTATTTAACTTGAAGAAAGGTGAATTATGGAACTCCCTGCTCCAAGGAAATAGCTGTGGCAAAGAATTTGGCAATTTTCAAGAAGGGATTAGATATCAATATAAAATCAAGCAGGCCCTGGGATAGAAAGTTAGAGAACCCTTGGCTTACCCAAAGGTGTGCGCACACACACAAAATCAGCACATGTGTATTCTGCACATGTGCTGCTACAACTGTTATTGCCATGCAAGCTATGCGCAAACAAAAGAGAGAAATTGGGCCCCACCAACTCCAAACCCCACCCACTGCCACTGAATTCCACTGACAACAATTCCGCATGTGGCTAGAGCCGGCTGGGCAGGATAACGGATTTGCTACAAAGTGGAGTTGGTCCCCTTCTCAGCATTCCTGCAAGGAAAAGCTACACTGTGGAATTAAATCACTCCTACTTGTCAGGCTTTGAAGCTAATTTGGAAGCCAGAAGATGGATGTGTGATATTAATCAGATTCATGTTTCCAAGCATTGCTTGTGTGAATGGTTTACAGCGCAGTTACACATTTACATAAAATACAAATATTGAGGAAAAGTACCCAAAATGCACCCCACACTAGAAAATGAAGCTTTTCCAACAGGACTCCAATGAAACATAGCCAGAATTATAGCATTAGCAAGCTGATATTTCTGTATTGAAGTAAAATAAATCCTCATGATAAATTAGTCATGATAAATTATACAGGTCTACTCAAAAGTAAGCCCCACAGAGTTCAAAGGGGCTTGGGTATACGATTGCAGCTCCAGCCTCAATGGAAGTTTATTTATTTATTTATTTATTTAATTAATTAATTATTACATTTATATCCCACTTCTCTCAGTGCAGAACAATAAAAACAGTGCAATCAAGTACAAAAATCAATAAAACAGATACAATAACATAATAAATAAATGAGACACAGCAGATAATAAACATTTACAGTGGCTTTAAAAGCCTGTAAAGAACAGCGAACCATTTATTTTAATGGGTTTAAATATACCTAACACTTCTAGACTGGATATGTTTATTAATTGAGGGCAGACATTCCTAATCTGGTACCCTCCAGATGTCTTGGACTTCAACTTCTATCAGCCCCAGCCACCATAACCAATGGTCAGGAATCTTGGGTCCCCTCTACAAGGATTCGCTTTTGCGCCCGGTTAGGCGATTATGCGCATAATCGCTGAAGCGCATTTACACCTAATACCTCTGCATAAGAGGTGGCGAGAGGCAGCGAAGCGCATTAATGGATGACCAAAGTGCGCTTTACAAGTAGTTAATGCGCATAAGCCCTTGTTCACACAGTCAAAATGCGCTTTAATGGCCAGAGCAAAATAAAACTCGCGATTTAACGAGCATTCGATAATGCGCATAATCGGAGAGATAACGCGCCTCTACGCCCGATTTGCGCTCCGTTCTTGTAGAGGTAAAAATTTTAAAGCGCCTTGAAAGAGCTTTAAACCTCTCTTGTAGAGGCAGCCTTGGAAGTTGTAGTCCAAAACATCTGGAGGCAACCAGGTTGTGGAAGGCTGATTTAAGGGGTACTTCCAGAAGGAGAGTTGTAATGCTACTGTTGCTAACACTACCAATCAAAAAACATTGTTCAGCTATTCCATCTTTTCTTCCTTAACAGATTTTCTGTGGAAAGAAAAATAAAGATGTAAGATATGGTGGGAAAACACAGGAGGGCTACAAGCGGAAGACAAAAATGTTGCCCCACCGCATAAAATTCAGTGAATGAAAGAGGGCAATTAAACAATAAAAGTCTCATTTGGAAGCATCCTGGGACTTTCCTAGAAACCGCATACTGCATCAGCTCTCTGACCAACTTAATTGCAGGGTCTTACTCCTGAAACACATGTATAGAATAGGTCTGCATGCCTTTCAGCGGTAAGGGTCTGGAATTAAGATGCATCTACTTCCAGGTAAGCATGGGGATTGGAGCCTTCATATAGAAATTTAAGGAACTCCAAGCTAAAGGGAAAGAGCTTCCCTAACCAGCCAGCTTCTTCCCTTATCCCTTTTCTCACTCATTCCACAGATCTGCAAGCCATCTGTTGAATGATGGCTTCCTTTGCAACCTCCATTCTGTTTGTTTTGTACACACACACACGCATACGAACATTTAAATGGTGAGATTCCCCCTATCCCTCTCTAGCTGTCTCTCCCAGCTTCCTCCAACCCCTAGCTGCTTGCTTTACTTTCTCTCATCCATATACTTCACCAGTCCTCAATCACAGATGATCTGGCAGATCTGCTGGTTGCAACCCTCCAGAGGAGATTTGTGTATATGTGTGCATGCATCTTCTCTCTGGCCTGGACAATGTCCTTTGTTAGTAAAATGCAGCTCAAAATAGAGCAGTTACATGTATGAGATTTGTTTCCTTCCTGTCCCAAAATCCAAAGGGGGATAGCTTCAGAGTCTTCATGTTTATTTTTACAACCCACACTCCCTTCAGCTTTGGCAGGATAGTATAAAGCACAAAAAAACACAATGTGATCTTATCTCCCTCTGTTTCCCTTAACAACCTCCAAACATAAAGTTCATTCCACATCATCCAGAAAGGGGTGGGGGTGATCTCACCTTGTAGATATCAATGATCCGAAATATAGTCTCAGAACTGTGAGCAAGCAGATTTATGCAATAAAATGTCATGTCAGGTAACTATTCACGTTAACACATTGGTTTTAGGTTTGAATATCACTCAAAATATAAATTGTTCATACTCCCTAGAGTATTTCACGTGGCTAAAAATAGCACTAAAATGTACTGGTAAGTGAATAATGTAACAGATCTTTATAGGATTTTTCCATTTAGTTATTTAAGTATTACTGTAATCCAACCAATTGGTTTAATGAAGATAAGGGAATTATTAAATCCAATATGATTTTACGTTTTACACAGTTAAAAAAAATGGGGGGCTGCTTTTAATAATAATAACAATAATAATATTTATTTATTTATTCCCCCCCCCCCTCTCTCTCTCTCTCTGGATCGAGGTGGGGAACAACATCAAATACAAAACAGCATAAAAGACATAAAATTGATTAAAAACGTATAAAACTAATGAATTATTAAAAACATATAAAACTAATACATTATTAAAATAACAATGGAACACCTTAAAATTCAATTAGGTAGGCCTGCCAGAAGAGATTTTAACAATTTCATGGAGAAATAACGCATAAGCTTTAATAAGCTGCACAAATATGTGTGGAAGATTTCAGGATGCATAACATAGAACACTTGGATGCATGCTATGGAGCACTTACACATATATCTAGCATAAGATACATAACCACGCCAGACAAACCCTGTTCAATCAGACCATAGGCCATTCTTATTTGGCATTCTGTTCACACATTGGCCAACCAGATGTCTATGGGAAGCCCACAACCATGGCATGAGGGCAATAGTCCTCTTCCAGTGTTCATCCCCAATAATTGGATTTTTAAAGGCATGCAGCCTCTGAACCTAGAAATAGCATATTGGCATGAGGACTAGTAGCCATTCATAGCCTTTCCTTTAAATAGCAAGGCATGAGAAATCTGTTTCAGTTTGGTTTTGAGCACGATTTACCCAGTTCGCATCTTCTGGACTGAACAAAGTCCGTGCATTCTGAGATTGCAATGTGATTTACGGACCAAAAAGATATATTCGACAGCATGCGTAACGATTGAAAAATACACATTAAAATGCACACTTATGAAAACTGCACACAAATAGGCTTTCGTTAATATAATACGATGCACACAATTGATGTGTACATTTGGAAAAATACGGATTTTCATGCGATAAGAAAAGGAAACATGCTTGCAATCTGATATGAACTCGAGTTGGAATGAGCTTCGAAATGGAATTCAGAGAACTTTGGCAAGCTTGAGTTTTGCTGATTCGCACATCCCCAGCTTTTAAAGCAATCTAAATTTGTGGCTGACAATACATCTTGTGGTGGTGAATTCCATAGTTTAACAATGTGCTGTGTGTAAAGGTGCATCCTTTTATCTCTCCTGAAGCTCCCACTATTCAGCTTCATTGGATGATCCTCGTGTGGAGAAGCCTTTATAATACCAGGGCCTTTAAAAAACAAACCAACCAACCACCTGACCCAATATCCTAGTTTCTCTATTTCATAGCAGCCTTCCAATCATATAATCTGTCTACATAAAGGAAGTAAATAGGAAATCTGTACCAGTTCACCCCACTTACATCTACCTTTCTGGGTTGTTGTAAACTGTTAATGGCAATTCCATTATTACAGGGTCAGCAATAAATAATGTAATAAATAATGTTACAAAGGAATTGTTTAAGTGTGGATTTTGGATTCCCCCCTCCCCTCCAAGTTTGGATAAATTTGGGAATAGCTCTGTGATGCTTTCTAGTATATATTAATTTGGGAATAAACTGTTCTATTGATTTTTCAATGCTATCCATATGTTTTCTCCCTCATCTCTTATCCTTGATCTTAATAAAGTTTATTAATTGAAATCTTGAGCTTTGACTGTACACTTTGGATAGCCCAAAGATCTGTCCCCTGCATATCAGATTAGTCTTTCCTATTACATATTTCACTCAAGGGGGAGGGGATTGGGAAAAGGGCATGTTCACACACAATGCTAAACCAGTGTGGTTAGCATTGGGAAGCAAACCATGGTGGCTTAGCATTTCGGGGGGGGGGGGGAACCTGACAACAATAGCAGATAAACCCTGGGTAACCACCCCCATGCAATGGGATTAAGAGCATCCCGTCTGGCGGACTCCCCATGGTTTAAAATGACCATTCCGCAAAAAAACCCACAACCCTGTAGCGACCATAGAGTCAGCTGCCTAGAGCGGCCCCAACTTCCAGCGGCGCTCTAGCTAGCGTGGACTTCTTGATGGTTGAGATCACTGTGTGCCAACTACAATATCCAGTGTGACCCAATTCCAGCCAGGGTGGCTGCTGGCCACAGCAGCAGGAGGACAACAGAGCAACCACGGATCAAGGAGAGGTAAGGGAACCATGTGGCACTGTACGGTTCTGTGGTCGTATGACAGCCACACGTGCCATGATTTTGCTAACTCTCCCCATTCCGTAGTTACCCTAACTACCCTCTCCCCTTCTGCATGTGAACAGGGCCACTCACTCATGACTGGGGAGTTTTAGATGGTTGTTGCCCCATGCCAAGTAAAAGCTGCAGATCTTGGGATCATGCTTGTCCCAGTTGTAAGGGTGAATTGCGGGGAGGTGGCAGCCATACAAAAGGGAATGAGCTGCAGTCTGGCCTGCCCAGATGCAAAGGAAAGCAGGGTGTTTATGTACATTTTTGTTGGTTGTTTTCCCACTAAAATAAATGTTCAGACCTATAACACAAGGTTAAAAATATTCCTATTCAAAACAGTATATAATATAGAATCTTGACGCAGCCAGGAGAAACAGCAGTCATGTAATGGCCAAAAAAAGCTCTTGGATATAGGAATGTTTTCATTGGTAAAAAGAAAAAAAAAGAGCTTCATGGTTTTTCCTAAGTGAGGAATTTCAGAGGGTGGGCATGGAGAAGGCCCTACTGCAGCTATCCCCAACCTTGTTCCCTTCCAATGTTTTGGACTACAACTCCCAGTATTCCTGACCATCGGCCACACTAGATGGGGCTGATGGGAATTGAAGTCAAAAACATCTGGAGAGTACTAGGCAGGGGGAAGGCTGCCCTACTGCAGCCCCAACCACTCTCATTACCCAAGGAGGAGGGAACACAAAACTACGTTGCTTCTTCTGATGAACCAATATGCGAACCAAAACTTGGTTATCCTTTGAAATTCACACTTTTCCAAATTTTGCAAGGGAGCTATCCAATTAAAAATATGTATATTTGGGGAATTAACATTCAGAAATGCAAATTACATTAGGAAAATTGCTTGCAAAAATATGTATACTAGGCCTCCCCAAAATGCATATGATTTTCTTTTTTTAAAAAAATGCTTAAGTTCAGGATGAACTGAATTTAAGACTAAAGAAATTCTGAAAATTGAAGAAGAACCGAATTTAAGGCTGGAAAAACAAAAAAACTGAAATGGGCTGCTACGTACCACTAATACTACATAACAGCAGTGCAGTTAGACAATTTTAGACTTGGCTTACTTCAAAATGTAGTAACCTGCCATAGAGGCCAAAATTCTTATAAGCAAGGCCCTGGAATTCTGTCCCAAACCCGGCCTTGATGACACTACTCGGAAAGCGTACATAGCAAGAGGCAAAGTTATGATTCCATACAACTTTTAAATGGTTTAAGGTCCCTCCTGAGTGAGGTCACAAACTATGTGGACTTAAGTGACTGCAGGACTGTGATCCACCATAAAAGCATCTACGTTTTACAAGAAAAAGAAAAGGAAAGAAAATGGAAAATATTCGGTGATAGACTACATGCCCTTTGCCGATAGACATGTATTTTGTATTGACAGATTATCCACCTGGCATCTATGTTATTACCTAATACAAAACATAACAAACCTGCATAACTATGCCAGCTTAGATTGAGCCTTTCTTGTTGAAAGGCTTATCAAATTCCTTGAAGGGTCACGTTACATTATTGTTTAAAAGGAGGTATTGATGGAGTTAAAGCTGTTTGAACACCACACCTAGCAACACGTTTGGGGGATTAAAAACTGAACCGCAGCTGCTCTTGCAGTAGGAAAGCTCCCTCTCCTCCCGCAATTGTAATTGGAAATTTCTCCATTGACAAGCAGGCTGTGGTTATTCTTTTAAAAAGGAGGGTTCGTTTAGATTTATATTCCTCCCAGGTCTCTTATTTCAAAGGGTCAAGACTGGAATGGGAGTGCAGAAACAGCTAAGGAAATAGACCTGAAACAGGCAAATATTTGATGAATAATGGACAATATTATCAGATGATAATATTACGGAGGGCCTCTCTTTATGTTACCGCAGCAATGTTGACCTACTTCCCCATCTCTTTTTCCCATGACTCTGCAGCAATGTTTAGAAGCCTTGAATCATGGGCATGGACCCAGCTTCATAAGCCCTTCCCACCAAGTTTTTGCCCTCTCTCAACAGTCCCCGCCTTGTGTGTGTGTGTGTAAGTTTCTAAAACTTGCCATGGCAGTGTGGAAAGAAGCATAGACTCCCACACTTCTGCTGTAATATATGAAGGATTCCTGTGTTACAGTATGGTAGCAGTATTTTGTTTAGGGAAGGGGTACAGCACCTCAGGCCTGAAGCCAAATCCTGCCTGCTTGGAGTTCCATTCTAGCCCTTCAGGGGTTCACCAGATGGCCAACTGCCTGTTCATCCCTTTGGCTGAACGCGCCTGGTTTAGGGTTATTCTATTTTACGTAGGTTGTAATTGTGAGATCGGATTTCCCCAAGCTTTAAGATTTGCTGACATTATCTCTGCTGTTAAAATTGTGCATAACACACAGCATTATTCTATCTTTCAGACACTCCAGTAGTGCTGATTCCCCAAGAACAGGTTGAAGATGTATCCCCTGAAGCCCTATATGTCATATTAACTGGCATAAAACATTGCACCACTCAGGTGCCAAAATGTCACTCACATCATGCAAATGTTCATAGTACAATTAATTAATTGGAGTTGTTATTCATTGGTTGCTAAAATTACATATTATGATTCAAATGAATATAATTTTTTTATATATATACATGACTTGACACATCCCTGATTCCCATTTCTCATTCCGTTTCATTATTCCTTGATAATTCTATCTTTCAGTTATTTCTCATTGTCTGGCTACCTATTTTGAGCAAAGCAGACAGGCTTACAATTGCTATTATTATTTATTAATATAATGCTAACAAATGTACATGGTGATTGACATTGTTTCATAAGCAATAAAGCCAAGGCCCTGCCCTCAAGGAAATTGCAATCTAAATTTTGACAGTACAGAAAGGGAAGGGAGGGAGAGAGAGACAAGAAAGCAACAAGGGATGTAATAGTTATACCACGTTTATTAAAGTCAGTTGACCAGTAATACAAATACAGAATAAGAACCTTAGTTTTAAAAAAGTTATATAAAAAAAGGAATAATAAACTAAGAACTAGCAACCATTAGGTGTTGGAGAGATATGAGAACATTTACATTTATTTATTTTTTTACACCAGTTCAGTAATAAAAATGTGGTTCCTCTCAAGAAAAATACTCAAGGGGTACTAAGGGTTAGGCCTGGCTGAGAGTTCACAGTTGTTTTAAATGTATACTGTTTTTATATGTTATCTGTTTTTATGCTTTTAAATTTTGTATATCGATTTTTAATATCCAAAGTTTTAATTTTTGTAAACCACCCAGTGAGCTTCGGCTATGGGGTGGTATATAAATGTAATAAATAATAATAAATAATAATAACAATGAAGACCAAGCTGGAAACAATTTCATAAAATGATGTATTATACATTAACCCCTGATAAAAGCTGCAGTAAAAGAATACCTCAATGTCCACTTCAATCTCCGTGTGATTACGAGCAGCACATGGTGAATGTGACCAAATGAAGTTGCATTTAACTGAGCTTGGTCACAGTTGGGATGAGGATTAAAGGGTTATGTCAAAGACTGCACAGAAAAGATGATGTGTGAAGAAAGGATTGAGAAGAGAGGGGCAGTACGTGTATGTTCAGGGAGGAAGTTACAGGCATAAAGGATAGCAAGAGAGCATGGGTGGAGTCATTTAATGGAGGATATGCCTGAGGATGGTAAAGCTGCAGAAGTGAAACCTATGCACAGCGACACATCAGGAGATAAGGGCAGGAAGACAAGGCCAGGCAAACTGATGGAAAGGTTTGAAGGTTTGAAGGTAAAAGATAAAGCTGTCTCAGCTAGATGTGGGAGGCAGGGTTGCCATTCACGTATCGCCAAAAAAGAGGAAAGCATCAACATAAAAAGAGAACAAAAGAGGCTGCAGATTTGCATAACATGTGCATATACTGATTTATATGTATAGATGCACACTTCAAAATCAATACTAGAATTTAAAATAGAAACACAACATATCTCCCTATAGTGGGGAAGATTGCGACCAGGTGATATGTGTGCATGCTAACTGTGGAAGGTCAACTTCAAGGCTGCTGCGCTCCCTTCTTCTGGTCTTTCTCTGTAAACTGGACTTTGACCGGAGGTCTGTTCCATGATGGGTCAATCTCTGAAAAGTAGGGCATATGGCCACCCTCGGAGGGGAGGGGAAACCAGAGAAGAAATTTGAAGGGCAGTGTCGTGTGATCTGAGTGCCAAGGGAATTCAATTTCTGTGGTGGGGTTCTAGACGGAAATGAAACAGCTGAGGCTTGACAAGAAAAGGTGCAACCAGGCAGGAGATGACAGTATTTTGGCTGAAGGGAATAAGAGGACGCTTGCTTCTTCATCATGTTTTATTGCATGTTCATATTTCAGGACTTCTGTCTGTAATAAATCAAAATCTTATTATGGACCATATGTTTTGGGGAGGCAGAATGATTTCTCTGATCAAACTTCATTCAGGCTTGCCTTGAAAACGAGTGTACAAGGGTGTTTTCAGGCAGGGCTGTGCAGGGGGGGCAGGGGGGGCAGGGGGGCCAGTTGACCTGGGGCCCACAATTTTGAGGGGGCACTCTGACGAGGAGGTCCCCCCCCCATAGCTTACGCTACTGCTTCCGTAGTGTAAGCGGACCATCGAGAAGCGAGGAGCCTGCCTTGCGGAAACAGCGCAGAAGCCGTCTGTCGTGATGGCGGGATAACAGCCTCATTTGGAAGCACCCCTTGAGTCTGAGGAAAGGGAGCATTATAGAAGCAGCCAAGAGGCAATATCCTTTTAAAAAAAAAAAGTGAAAAGCGTAAATATTGGTATGTCTGTTTGTAGAAATATAATTTGGTTTATTGTATTTACTCTCTGACAATTACAATTGCTGTGACAGATGATTAATTTATTTTAGCATGCAGTTCTAAGATGAGCCACATTCAAGACAGCTTTCAAAATCTATAACCAGGAATGGTCAAGGGCGGGAATGCTTGGTCAACTGCCAAGAGCTCACACCCGAGCAGGAGCCCATTGGCAAGAGCCTCCTGGAGTAGCTCCTCCACCATTGCCACATGCTGTGGCCCAGACAACAGTGCTAGTAAGGAGGAGGAGCAGTAGATAGCCAGGACCCCCCTCAGCTCAGTGCCCACAGCAACTGCCCAGCTCACCTACCCCTTAGGCCAACTCTGGCTATCTACTGGTCACATGGGAGGAGGTGATTCCTGGGAAACACTGTTCTTAGGCTGTTTAGGGCCAGCGATTTGAACTGAGCTCAGAAACTGAGAGCCAATGCAGCTGGAAATTGAAGTTTCTGGCCCATCTTCAAGGGCAGTCCTGTGTGGATTACATTACAACCCCAATTTGCCATGACTAGATTATGAATGATTGAGGCAAGATTCTAATTTCTTCAGAAAAGGGTGTACCTGGTGAACCAGATGGAGTTGGTAAAAGACACTCCTGGCCACCACTGTTATCTGTCCTTAAGCAGGGGCAGATCCAGGAGTACCCAAAGCTGCAAACCTGTTAGCTTCGTGGGGATGCAACCCCAAATAAAATACATTGAACATTAGTACCATCAACCACTAGTATCTCTGTCTTGTCAGGGTTAAGCATCAGTTTGTTTACCTTGTATAATATAGGATGCTATAATAATATGGCCACCTTCACTTGTTAATTGTGTAAAAGGGGTCAAGAGATTAAAGGGCTAGTACAGTCACACTGCTTCTCCTATGCCTGAGGTTGCATGGCTTCTTTGCCTAGCCCTCTGACGCCCAGAGTTGAGCAATCAGGGCTTCAGCTCCTGTGAAAACCTCCACCCCTAGAGGAATGCAGACAGGTGTTTTTGTCTGCAGATGTCCACACTAAATGCATGAACGTGATGGGGTGGGGCAAGGAACCTATGTGACCTTGGGATCAATCCGGCAGCATGGTCTCACTGTCCCTTTAATCACAGAGATCTTATTATTATTATTATTATTTATTACATTTTTATACTGCCCATCAGCTGAAGATCTCTAGGCAGTGCACAATTAAAACCATAACATATAACAAGTATAAATTTAAAATATTAAAAGTTAAAAAGGCAATATAAAACCAGCTATATTAAAAACCAGGGAAAGCCAGTGTAAAAAGGTATGTTTCAGGAGGAGTTTAAAAGATGTCACATTTTCCGCCTCCCGAACCGCACAAGGGAGGGTTTTCCAGCAACTGATTCATGAAGGAGGGGGAAAGTGTCCAGTTTTCTAAGTCCATACTTAATAATTAAAGACTGTGACTAGAGAACTGTGTTCATGCTGTGATTGCAAAAGGGCAATCAATTAGAGTGGCCTCTTGTGAATTGCCAAAAAAAGAGGACATGCATTACCAAAAAAGCGACAAAGAGGATGGCCATTTGCATAAAATTTGCATATGTTACATGTACATATGCAACTATAGGCATCATTACTATAATTTAAACAGAAATACATCTGCCATAGTGGGAAAGACTGTGACCAAGTGACCTGTGTGCTCAGCTTGTGTTTCAGATGTTAATGAAGGGCAACTTCAATGTCCAGCTCTTCCCTCTGATGGTTCTTTATCTTTAGATCAGACTTGGACTGGACTCCAGATTGAGGACACCTTCAAAACAGAGGACAGTCCTCTGGCAGCCCTTCAAATAGGGGCCACCCTATAACCAACACAACAAATATGTCCATTTTTACCACTTTAATTGAATATGTGTCAGTTTTACCACTTTTAGTTTTCTGTAATTTGTTGAAATATCCTTAGCCCCTCTGAACTACAGTACCAATGAAATCAGGTTGAAGCAGAAGATGAAAATAATTTTGAAAAGTCAGCAGAGTGGCACCAGACAAGTTTCTCTGGAGAGAATGTTCCAAAGCTAAGGTGCCAGCACTGAAAAGGCCCTGTCCCCATTTCACCCTTGCTGCACCTCAGATAGCAGGAGAACCATTGTTTCTTTAATACACCAATGGATTATCCATAATTTGTGGCAACCCTACACATTTGTGATACATATATATGTATATATCTTTAAGAAACCGGCAAGTGTTGGTTTTTCCTTCATTTCTGGAGGCCTGGGTGAACCTCTTAGTGCAGGCTTTATAGCAAAGGGACTCTGGTGTGTGGCTTCTTCGGAGTTAGTCTTCTCTTATGTATATAATAATAAAGAGAATGCAGGTGTGAGAGTTCCTGGATCTGAAGTGAGCTTCTGGGAGAGCAGGGCCTGGGGCAAACTGCAAGTTGGCAGGTAAGGTCATCCCCCACATTAAGCCCCCCCCCGAGCCATTACAAAGTTGGTAAGCATTTAACTGCCATTTATGTGTTTCCAAAGGAATTTTACATTCTATCCTACATATTGGGCAGGTGGATCCAGCTTCATTCAGCTCAGAACGAAGTATCAAAATGTTCCTATATGGGAACAAATACATTGCAAAATATCCCTAACTGCCGAGTTTGGTCCCACCCCCCAACAATCTGGACAAGCCATAAGCAGGGGTGATCAACATGTGGCTTTCCAAACATTGTGGCAGAAAACTCCCATAATCCCTCGCCATTGGATATGCTGGAAATTATAGGCCAAAATATTTGAAGGGCCAAGTTACCCACCCCTGCCACACAGGGACGTGCTGCATGGTAGGAGAGTATGGCCCATGATAAACAAGATTTGAGTGCTGATATTAGCATAGCCCATTCAGTATGGTCACCACCTGCAGACTGCAGCTCCCTCAACTTCACCCTTCGTTTTCAGTCACCTCTGCGTTCTTTGCTGTCTTTTTTTTCATTAGGCCAGTGAAATTTGCATGGGACTCCTTGCAGCAAGCTCTTCCTTGGAGAAAGGATTGCCTCTGTCTTCCCAGAGGTATGAATTGCACAAAGGTAGGCCTCAGTGATACTAGTTTGCTTTGCCCTGTCTGTCTTCAGCAAACTCCCTTCTGTATTTATAAATGCATGATAAACACACTGCTGCTTATGAATACTCCCAATCTGCATACCCTGCAGCTATGGCTCACTTAATAAACAGTTGCTTTTGGCATTAGAGACGTTAATCCAGGCCTCCCTATAGACAGTGAGACGCTTGCAGGAGGCCCAACCCTTTGCTCCATTTCTCTCATCTCGTGTTGGGCTTTTGAAATGCGGCATTTAGAATAAAAGCCAGAAAATGCATCATGTTTTCCTTGCAAGATTGATGTTTTTGTTGGCAGAGGTAGAGCGATAACTATAAGAAAACTCAGTTTTCAACTTCAAAAATATACCAAAAAGAGATTCACACAGTTTGCTTTCTCTTTGCTCTACAAAGCAGTTATAGCTTGGATTTGGGAACGGACATGTTTCTATTTAAAGTGATAGGGTGCTGCAATCCTGCAATCGCTGTAGAAACTTATTGTGGAAGATCTGAATTCTGACAGTCTTAGGGACCTAACTACATGTTAAATTAAATATGCTGCTTGTAGCAATGCCAGATGATGTTATTGTTTTCTACAATCCTAGGGTGGGGCAATTTGTATCAGGACCACAGTGTACAGGGAGGGGAGGTTTAGCCCTTCCCCCAGCAGAGATAATAATAATAATAAAAAAATCAGAAACATGCAAAATCACTGGAATAACAAGTGAGACATCCAATGTGTCTGAAATTAACTTCACTCACTCCTACTTTTGTAGCGTTTGCTGTACTTTGTTGCTATACTCTGTGTGATACATTCTCCCCTTCCCTCAAATATATTTTCTGATTGTATCCTCACTCTGCTGCAAGCTGCTGCTGTTAATGGGGCTTGGCTGGCTGGCTTTTTTATTTTTAAAGTTCAATTTTAAAACCTCAAACTTTAAAAAAATCCCTAAAAATCAACAGATGAACAGATCTCCTTGAAACTTGGCACGGCTAAAGCCCTACTTAAAAGCTATCATTGTGCCAAGTTTCATCCCCTTAGCTTTAAAAATGATGGGGTTTTTTCATTGTTAATTTTAAAACTTAAGAGCTACCATGATGCCAAGTTTAATCTCTTTATCATTAAAAAGGATAGAGCTGTAAGAATTTTTGTTAATTCCCATTGACTATAAAGTGGAGTTGCCCTTTGGGTGGGGGGAGGATGAGAAAAATCTGGATTTTTCTTCAAATTTCATAATTCCCCCCCCTTCCTGGATTTGTCACCAAAAATCCTGACATGTCCTGTTTTTTTCCTGACATATGATCACCCTACGCACACCCCCACACTGCAGTAAGTGTTAGTGAGGGGAGCTTCCATTGGAGCTTTTTCCCTAATGCTAACTGCAGAGCAGTGGGGGGGCAAATTTGGGTTTGGATTACAGCTGGGGAGGGAAGAGTTAAATCTCCCTTCCCTGGACGCTGGGATTCAAATACAAAATTGCCCCACTAAGATTAAAGGAAAAACTTCCCCTGATGTTGGTGCAAGATAGACCCTTCTGTGTATTGTTCTGTAAGTGTTAATCACTGGTTAATATTTGAAAGGAGAAGCACCAGTGATCAAACCCACAAACATTTACATACTCTAACTGGAAGCCCTCTTTTCTAATCCCCAGATAATAGGAAAATATGAAATTACTTATTTGTAGTTCATATATTAGTCCCTAAATGCAACGACACATGGACAAAAGCCCCAATGTGCCTTAAGCGACTCTTGTTTCTGGCAGCTGCTGCAGGCATCATGACTGTAGAGCCCCCTTTCAGCCCTCTCATTGACCTGATTCGCACAATCACCACAGGCCAGCATAATTTATTTAAGCCACGATGAGCCATGGCACCCACAGGCACAACCCTCAACAATTACTGCTGCCTAGGTTCAGACAACACAACAAACCATGGAGATAAAATATTCAAAATGATGTGCACACGCGCTGCAACCCCTTGTATTTAAGCCACGGTGGGCTGCGGTGATTGTGCAAACCGGTCCATTGTCTAGCACTTCCAGTCAGGGACAGAAATTCAACAGTGTGAATTAGCACAAGAACTTCATTACACTGTTCAGACGAATATGAAGACATACAAAATCTTCTCTCTGAGGAACTAAACTCAAGGGCAGTTATAGAATTCAGGTGAGGGACACCAAGAAGCAATGTCTTTGGGTGTACTCAGGGTGAGGATAAATGAATGATTCAACAGCGATAAATAGGAACCTTCCTTAAACTCCTGGCTTCTTGGACTGTAGCCATTCAGTGGTGAGGCAAAGACACTTTGCATATGGTCACAGGTACTTTTCTTCCCATATTCCAAAACCCAGTCTTCTAGGCAGAATTCTGATTAGATCTTGGCACATAATAAGTTTAGAGGGGTGCAAAATGAGCTTGCTTATAACAAGATGGAGTGAATTGTTTAAAATGTGATTTTTGCAAAGAATTGATTGAGAAGGGGCAATTGTGTGGGCAGCGTTTAATTGGGTCCAGTTGGCAAAGGGAAGAGAATAAATTAGACACACAGACATAGCTAGGATAATAAATTGACCATCACGTTATTGACTCACTTGAATAAGCTTGGCAGTGGCATAGGCTGTAGATCCTGTCATCCGCCAGCCTTCCTGCTTACTGATTCCCCTTCCTGGCCCGCATGCCAGGAGCGCTGGTGGTGGATGGCAAGGCAAAGCCAGAAACACACCATGGCATGGACCACTGTGAACCTTTTCCCCCCACCCAGGATGTGGCCGGTTCGCAGCCCCCATGCTGGTCTGGTCTTGGTGCCACGTCCCCAGGATCCCTTACGAGAATCCTCACTGTGGGGAAGCAGGAATCCAACCTCCTTCCCTTCACCAATGGATCCATCCCAATGCCTAACACACTTATAGTTGTAACAAATGTTATAAAAACGAAGCATCCACAAAGAATTTACTGATAATCCAGATCAAATTATTTACAACTGAATTAATGGAGAAGGCAAAAACAACAACCCTGCACTGTCTTTGCCAATTGGTATGCAGGTAAAATCCCTTCCCACACACCCATTTACTGGCAACTACGTCTGCCACTGCAAGACTATATGGAGTGAATAGGTGGGGAAGTCAGCCACGGCAAGCCTGGAGCTTCACGGGAACCCTGCTTTTAGGTGGCTTCAGGTTGAACTGGAGTGAGAACAAAGGAGAGATCTCTCTTCCAATGAGTCTGCCTCTTTGGCCCCACCCCCATCAAAGCACTGATTGGCTCAGCAGCTCCCTCCTAGGAAAGCCATGATGCCATGATTGTGCAACCGATCCTCGCCATCCTTTTCTCCCTTCGCACCTCCACAAATCACGGCTCCCTATTAAGAGGGGAACTCAGCTTAGGAGTGGATTGTTTTATAGAAGTGAACAGTGCTTTCTAGCTATAATTGGCTTGAAACAGAGGTGAGGCTTTAATTTGAAAAGGGGCTTTTTCTGAAATTTGTTGGTGACTGCTGTACCTAGTGTTCCTCAGGGATAAAATCGAACCAATATCTTCTTTAAAAAATTTTATGCAGATGCTGCATAGTACATATATGTGTATCATATGTAACATGTGGCTTGACACCCCTTGCATTCACTTTTCATTCCTGCTTTCAACCTGTGCCACGTCTTTATCAGGATTATATTGGTCCACCGTTGTCTACAAGGGCATAGTATTGGGCTACTAGTCTCCATTCTTGTGTGTGTGTGTGTGTGTGTGTGTGTATGTGTGTATGTGCTTACACAAAAGACAGCTTCATAGCTCATCAAAACCACACCACACCAAGGAAAGATCTACTCTGCATAAGCAAAGATCATGTTCTCAACACGAATTTAATGAATGCCACTACAACTCCACCATAGCCTTCTTTTTTGAAGTTGCTGCACTGGTTGGCATACCTATTGATACACCAGCAAGATTGAACTCTTGGGCAATTTCATTCCCAGGCATTCTCCCATGCTATAGAGCAGGCATGAAAAAATATTTTCCACAGTGTCCATGAGACTTCTGTTCTGCCCTACTTGGCATAACCTCACCTGCCTCTGATTTCCAGGGCTGGCCTTACCTAGACTAGGCTGACCATATGAAAAGGAGGACAGGGCTCCTGTGTATCTTTAACACTTTCATAGAAAATGGAATTTCAGCAGGTGTAATTTGTATATATGCAGAACCTGATGAAATGTCCTCATCATCACAAAATGAAAGCTGCAGAAGCCTTGCCCTCTTTTGTATCTGCTCACTCTAGTACAGCTCCTGCAGCTTTAACATTGAGATGAAAAAGGAATTTCACCAGGTTCTGTATGCATACAAATGATACCTGCTGAAATTCCCTGTCTTTTGCAACTGTTAAAGATACAGGAGCCCTGACCTCCTTTTCATATGGTCAGCCTAAAGGGCCTTACCTTTAGGCCAAATGAGACAGTTGCTTCTGGTAGGGTGACCAACTGTCAGGATTTCCCCGGATTTGTCCTGGTTTTTGTTCTATTCTGGGTGTCAGGGGGGATTTTCTGTAATTTTCTATAATGTCCTGGAAAGACACGCTTTCCCTTTAAAGGCTGCATTAGCATGGTGGGAGGGAATGACACACCTTCTGGAGGTGGGTCATTTCCCTCACACTGCTCCAATCAGGGCCTGAAAGGGGAAAGCGTGTCATTCCCAGACATTATAGAAAAGGCCCTGATTGGAGCAGTGGAGGGTGGGAATGACACACTTTCCCCTCCTCCACCCCATTTCGGGCCTTTAAGGTGGTGGGGGTGAATGACATGCATCCCAGAGGCCCCTGAAAGCTGCTTTCCCACCCCCACCCCACTGGGTGTCCTCTTTTTTAGTTTCCCAAATGTGGTCACCCTAGCTTCTGGTGGCAGATCCTGGGAGGTGACAGCAAGGTGCTGGAGAATAAAGCCGTGTGTCATGTAGCTTACCCTGAGCTCTGCTTTCAGGTGTAGTAGAAGATACTGTCCCATCTGTGGTATTTATTAAAGTAAGATTCAGCTGCCAGCCCAGCCTTGGGCCGGCACTGCTGATTTCCCATGCAGGCAAGGAATTTTGCCAGCCCTAAGTGGCTGCTATACTTGGCTAGTGAACTGCATTTGGCTATACTTGGTGGGTTACACATTTTGAAGACCTGGTGGAGTCATGCCTTCCTAGTAGTCCCTACTACTCTTCTTCACCACATACTTTTCTCTGTGACAGCCTAATAGGCCTTCAAACATTTGACCCACCAACTGGAATGCAACACATGAGCCCCATATTGTTTCCTGCCAGGTGCCTGATAACCTGCCTGTTTTGCAGTATCAGAGATACAGCAACAGTAGAGCATAAATGAAGTTCCTCTTAGTTCGTAATGGGTTCGTTCAGCTTTATAGGCAACAACTTGTGCAGACCTCTTCCTAAATATTGTATTTGGCTCTCCCACATCTTCAAGCTCTTATCAGCTTGCATTCCTCTGTAATCATTCTGTAGCTATTGTGTTTGCCAATACTGGCTTTGATTTGTACTTCATTAACCCTAAAGGATATTTAAGGAAGGAAAATGCAGGCCGGGGCGGGGTGAGAAATATGGACAAGACTATAAGATACTAGATTAGGCTGTCCAGATGGCTCGGGATTTCCCGGTCCTAACCGGGAATCCAGGGGCGAACCGATATTTAAGGAAGGAAAATGCAGGCCGGGGCAGGGTGAGAAATATGGACAAGACTATAAGATACTAGATTAGGCTGTCCAGATGGCTCGGGATTTCCCGGTCCTAACCGGGAATCCAGGGGCGAACCGATATTTAAGGAAGGAAAATGCAGGCCGGGGCGGGGTGAGAAATATGGACAAGACTATAAGGTACTAGATTAGGTGGGGGGGTGGCTTGGGGGGTTTGTTTTGGGGGGTGGCTTGGGGGGGGTTGTTGGCGGGGGGGGGGGAACGGGATTTTGGGTTCCAAAATCTGGTCACCCTATACTAGATTTGGAGCAGAGTTTGTATGTGTGCATTTGGCATAATATTACTTTAAATACCATTTAAATTCAATATATTGCAGAGACTGAAATATTTAAAAGGTCAGAAATACAAGAGAATGGTTAAGGAAAGAACTGTATGGAGCAAAATTGAGATGGTTGAATTTTCAAGGAACTCTTGAGTCAGGAAAGCCATGAATAATAGCGTTCTTGACCAGCCAAATCTAGCCCTAACCATCGGCATGAAATTGGCTCCTTTTCAGCTAGCTGGAGTTACGCAGTACCCGACTTGACTTGCATTTGCAAGCCAAGCAAACTCCAGGGACTTTTTGTGTATCTTTTTTGTGTCAGCCATAATTTGCATAGGTAAAGATTTATGCAAAGTAGGGCCACAATTTGCACAAATTACAGCCACAGTTTGTGTAATTTGTGCAGATGGTGGCCAAAATTCACATAATTTGTGCAAATTGCAGCCGTAAATTGCACCAATTAAAATATACCAAACATCTGTTAGCTGACTTGACTCACTGCAGACTGAGTTGGGCTAGCTAACAGAAGACAAACCAAAGTACGTCTGATGAAAGCTCATGGAGCTCCGCACCCAGCCAGATTCCTCAAATATCCCTAACCTGGCTCCCTCCAGATGTGTTTATTATTATTATTATTATTATTATTATTATTATTATTATTTACATTTATATACCGCTCCATAGCTGAAGCTCTCTGGGCTGTTAGGCTACAACTCTCATCATTCCTGGTCAGCATAGATGCTGCATTTCTTTGAAAAGCCATGGGCCTTATTTGGCCTATGGTGAAATCCTATGCATGTTTACACAGAAGAAAACCCTACATCTCTCGGCATTCCCAAGCCAGGGGAATACTAGGAATTGTAGGACATTTTCTGTCTAAACATGCATAGGATTGTGCCCTTTTAGTTTATTTGGATAAATTTATTTGACCCCTATCCGTTTAACTGTATGCTGTCTAGGGGATCACAGCTGGTAGGGTGACCCTATGGAAAGGAGGACAGGGCTCCTGTATCTTCAACAGTTGTATTGAAAAAGGAATTTCAGCAGATGTCATTTGTATGCATGCAGCACCTGGTGAAATTCCCTCGTCATTGCAACAGTTAAAGCTGCAGGAGCTATGCTGGAGTGACCAGATACAAAAGAGGGCAGGGCTCCTGCAGCTTTAACTGTTGTGGTGAAGAGGGAATTTCACCAGGTGCTGCATGCATACAAATGACACCTGCTGAAATTCCCTTTTCTACACAACTGTTAAAGATACAGGAGCCCTGTCCTCCTTTCCATAGGGACACCCTAACAGCTGAGTATTCTCCCCCTCAACCATTTTTAGGTGAGTGGACCCTTTTGCACTGGGCGTCTGGACAAAATAAAAGATGCAAGGCTCCATCCTGGCAAAAACTACTGGCCTCAGAAAAACCTATAGTGCTCTGTTCCCACACTTGCTTAAAACCTCTGTGCTGTGTCCACCACCACAGGATGCCAGCTGGATTGGTTGCCCCCTGTCCCCAACCATACCCATGTAGCAGAGTCCCACCTGTCAAATGAGCAAGCCTAATTCGAATTGGGATGCTAAAGCACAGAGGAGCAAAAGGCCAGGGGTCCGAAAGTACAATACGGAAGGTGACATTTCCTTTGGGTTGAGGTCCAAGGAAACATAGCAGAATCGTAACGAATGGTAAGAATTCTTTCCATTTTCTGCATCGCCTACCTGTATATCGCTCAGGAGCCAGTGAAACAACAGGAAGCTCTAGCAATCTAAGTCCTCGTTGGCTTTGTTTGTTTCTTGTGACATAGAGGGCAGAATCATTGACAGAAGCTTGATGCTTTCTTTGTTTGACATGATAACACCTCCTACCTTATGTTCTCACACCATGGAGTACACATGTTGCTGAAGCTAAGAGTCATTTAGCAGTAATAGAAGATCTTGAATATTCATGTCCAGTAAAAGTAGGACACTTGTTTACCAAGATAGTCTATAGAAAAAAATAAGTGGAATTAGTCATTGGCGTCTTTATTAAAATATGATGTAATCACAGATAAGAGCAGTGATTGCAACGTTGCATTGGGAAAGGAAGTTATTGAACATATTATATCCTGCCAGAAAACAATACTATAATAAGCCTTGCTTATCTTTGTCATGTCTCCCTATCTCTTACTTTTCAAATGCAATTTCCATCTTATAAGCCCTGCCCTGCAAAAAAAAAAAAAAGCTTGCGGAAGTTTTCACATTTTGAAATTAAAATCATATTAATGAGTTTCAAGGCAGAATGGTGTTTACAGATAGTAAATTGATTTAATATTAGTTCAGCTCTGATAATGACATTCTCTCCAAATATAATAAATCTCAAAGTCTAAATATTAACTTGGATTTTTTTTTCTAATTGTTCACCATTATATTGAATAAAGCCCAACTTACCTCACAAGGTTGTTGTGAGGATAAAATGGAGAGCAGGAGGATTATATATGCTGCTGGGTTCCTTGGAGAAAAAAGGCAGGATATAAATGCAATAAATAAATAAATGAGATTTTAAAAAGAATTAAATTATTAGTTGTGGAGAAGCAGGCTCTTTTCCAGTAGAAAAGTACAGATTCCTTAATTGTCTTTATTTATTGTCTTTCTAACATTCAAGCTTTATAGCTGGTATCTAATAGTCAGTACTTTGGTCTCCCTGTAAGTGTTTGTAGGGGTTCACCCTGGTGAATCCTTGATAACGGAAATATGCTCTGTACATCTTCAGAGGCTCTCTAAGATCATCATCATTTATTTATTTATTTATTTATTTCTTACCCACCTCTCCCTCTGGATCGACAACATTAATACAAATATAAAATACATAAAACTCATTAAAAACATATAAAACATGGATTGGTCCCAGCTAGCTTCCTTATTTATTCTATAATAAAGAAAAAGGAGCTTCGGTGACCTGAACTGGATGGCAACTCCAAGAGATATTTGTTTCTTTAAATGTGAAGAGAAAGCAATGAGCTGATTAAGCAGTCCCCAAACTTTTTGGCTTCGGCGGGCACATTGGGAATTTTGAGACTGCCATTTGATAATTTTACACGTTCCATGGCATTGGTCCCTGGCATTAGCAACAGATTCCCATGTTATTATTAGGTATTAACAACAAACAATGTTCAATGACTAAGCCCTCATTAGCCTTGGCTCATATTAAGCTTGTTAATTTTATATTAAATTATATGTATGCATTTATTTATTTAGAAAAAAAAGATCCTCCCCTTTCCCCAAAAGCTTAGAAAAATAAAAAAATGACGATACAATGCAATAAATAATCTAATATACTAAGAACAGCAGCCTAAGGACCAATAAAACAGATGCAGGGGTATTAATATCAGGTGGTATTAAAAGCACAGGTAAACTGGGTTTTATCCAACCCCTGAAAGATAATTTACCAATCTGCGATGCAACTTTAACAGCTGGAGGAGCACTACTGTAGTAAAAAAAAAACCAAAAAAGGCTCCCGGGTAACCAGCCACCTGCTTATCTTCTGAAGAGAGGGTCATATGGAGCAGGGCCATATTTGATCATTTCATTGAGTTAACCCTAAGCCCAAACCATTTAGAGCTCTATAGGTGAAAACAACCATGTTCCGCTCTTTCTCCCACAGATAGGAAAGCAGCTTGGGTGGACAGCAATCTTTATTTTTAAAAAAATTGGCCCATGAGGAAAGGGTTCAACACCCCTTCTTAGGTAAAATTCACATTCACCCACACTGTGTCTGTATTTATTTTTGTTAAATGCTAATGTGGGTTGGGCACACATAGGGCTGGTTCACACGGTACAGCTGGCACATCGAGGATTATTTCACCCATAGTGAGCCATGGTGCGTGCCAGGCATATGCGGCCACCGTCTTGAATACTCAATCATGGGTTGTGCCATATTGTGCAATCCTGGACATTGTGGTGTATTTAAGGGTTAAACAACCCTTGCATAACCCTACTACTAATCAAGGTTTATGCAAGGTTTGTTTAGCCCTCAAATATCCCACTATGTGCACATGATATACCACAAGCCCTGATCACCTGAATTGGAGGTTGCATATTGAAAATGACAGCTGCACACACCCAGGACAGTGGTTATAATAAATGGCTGTGGTTACTAATAAATTATTGGATTAAATAAATAATAAATAAATAAGATTTCTTAGTCCTCTACCATTTTCCCTCATAAACAATAAAATCAATTCAACATTGTTCCCATATTAGCCATAACAGGGTAATAGCCCATAGGCATTATTATACTAAATCAGCCTGGTGCCCTCCAGATGTGTTGGACTACAACTCCCATCAATCATAGCTAGCATGGCCAATACATCTAGAGGACTCAACGCTACAAAAGGCTATACTAGGTTATTATACTAGTGCTAGCCTCCGACAAAGTATCTAGGCTTTTCTCTGTGTGGACCACACAGAGAAATGGAGCTGCATTTAATTCATTTATGGATGGTTTTCATATTCAAATGCTGGGCTGTTGCCAGTTTCAGCTGTTTTTAATATTAAGCTCTGACAGGGCTTAAGCCTATCACGACAGCACACTGACAGTGTAAATGGTGCATTGAGTAAGACATGTCAATCTTAGCAAAGTAAAAAACAACAACAAAAAAAGCTCAAGACAACACCAAGGCCTAGTTCACACTGAGATGCTAAACCTGTTCCCGGACACTTCCATTTCAAACTGGAGGTGGGAGATCACATGATGAATGTTGTCCAGTACAAAGCAAGACAACCCATCCTAGGAAGCTAGCACGTTAAAGACAATGGTATGCCAGTACTGTTCCTTGATATGCTAGTTTTCTATGTGGAGGGAATGTTTTTGTATGGATAAGTATTCAGTCGTGTGAGCTCCCACCTGCAGAATGAATGTCGGTTAGCCCAGATACAAGTTGGCAACCTTAGTGATAAATAGGCCTAACTAGATGTAAGATGAACAGGGTGTGCCCAGCTCAGCCCAAATGCCATACCTGCCAAGGTGTCAATCCAAGCTAATTTCTGGTGCGTTTTTTTCTTACTGCCTTTTCCTCAGGGTGGGGCAGCACGTGCCACTTTAATAACACTTTAATACTCAATTCACGGGGGATGTCTTCCTGTTACGCTGCACGCAACTGGTACATTATATTGGCATCTTCAAAGATGCTACGATACTTAAACCATAGAACTGACCTCCAATGGCCAATTGCTGTCCCACTGCAGGCAGTTCCCCTGGAAACAAGAATGCATGAAAAATTGTATTGTACAAACTGTTCAGTACTCAGATAAAGATACCATTTTCATGGTCCCAATCTACATGGAAATGCTTTCAGAAGCGTACTCTAGTTATATCTGGATTTTCATGAAATCTCTTTAGTCCTTCAGCAGTATATAAAGCAAGAAAAGTGTATACACTACCTGAAAACCCGCTTTCATGGGTCAAACAGCACTTGAAACTGCATGCTTTGGGGTTGGGTGGGCGGAGTCCAGCGAGTGGAATTGAATGTTATCAACCCTGTAGGTGCAGCTCAGTGAATGAGAGACACTTGCTCCCCGCCCCTTTCAATGCTCCCCTGCTCAGGGAGGTTTAATGGAAGAGATTAATTGCATGCAGTAGTTTACTTCCACACCTCTCCCCTCACATCCACCAGGAGAGTGAATTAGCAATACTGAAGCTAGGGATGTGTATCGTATTGTCAAAATGTACGATAACGATACGATAAGGTTGTTATCGTGCATGTGTTTAATGATGACAATACGATAGAAAAACCTACGATAATCATCGGAGATGAAAATTTTCGGGCAATTTTATCATTTTATCGGACTGACATATAAATATACCTATAACTTCTGTATTTTAAAAGTTAGAGGCTTGAAACTTGGTCACAGTGTTTATGGGTTATGCCTAAGTATGTGTATGAAATTTGAGATCGATCCCTCCAACCTTCGGTTTTATATGATTTTTTTAAAAGATCGTTTCAGTTCTGACAGATCAGAATGACAGCTCGCCACGTGCGTTCATTCAGACCTGTCAGAACGGAAACGATCTTTTAAAAATTCATATAAAATCAAGGGTTGGAGGGATCGATCTCAAATTTCATACACATTCTTAGGCATACCCTATAAGCACTGTGACCAAGTTTCGAGCATCTGACTTTTAAAATACAGAGGTTATAGGCATTTTTTCTTTAAAAATAGGGCTGCAAAAAATATCATTTTTTTCACGATAATTATTGTGAAGACGATACAGTTCACCTACGATACGAATGAAGACGATAATTTTTTTGGTCCGAAACGATGATAACAATAAACAACGATATTTTTTGATGTGCACACTCTTAACTGAAGGCCCTATTTCCTGCATTAGTTACTACCCCAGTGCAACTCAATTCTGACTACCACGCTAATACAATATTGCACAATTGTGCAATTACAGGACTGTTGAAGCCTCCTTTCTACACAGAAATGAAACAGTGCAACTGAGAAATAGCACAAATTAAAAATAAACAGGAAGGACAAACAGCAAAATAGTGCTACTGCATAATACTGCTAACTGGAAAAGAAGCCCGTGTCCACAGTGGCTGCTGCAGATGTGGGGGAGGAGGAGGGAATGGGGGAAAGAAGGGGACATTATAATAAATAATTGTTGAGTTTGAAGACATCTGGTGTGTGTTCTTAACTCCCAATAAAATTAATGGAATTATGCACATTGCCCCCCCCCACACACACACGCTTTTTAGATACATGAAGCACTTTACATGCTACTGACCACGAACTGAATCACCTTCGCTGTGTGACAATCTGTGCAAAAGCTGGGGCACATATATTTCACATGAATTTATAAACTTCATGCATTGTTTTATAGTCATGATTTCAAAATATAATCCTAAAATGATATGCTTGAAAGGTGCTGCAATTTCTTTTCGACAATTCACCATTTCCCTGCAAGGTATTTTGAAAGCAGTGCATTACACACAGAGAAAAACTCATAGACTCCAGTCAGACATAACTGGAAACAGTTATCTGTACCTTTTATCATCTACTTAACATCAAACATAGATTTGGCACCAAAATGTTTATAGAGCCAAAGCTGCTGAGGCTTTAAAGAGTTTATAGAGCCAAAGCTGAGAGGCTCCACTTAAAAATACAAGCAAGCACAATGCAGAAAAAAAAGATAACAAAATAGGACCTTGGGCAGCTCTACCATTAGGCAGAGTGAGGCAGCTACTTCAGAACAGGGAACAGCAGCAAGGTGTGCCATTCAGTATGCCCCATGTTCCTTAAGCGAGCCTGCTGACTCAGATGCATTGTCCCAGTGTTGAAATGGCTTGGCTTCTGTATGTGGAAGGGTGTGCACCATCTTGTTTTTCACCTCAGGCAGCAAAATGTCTTGGGCAGTCCTAATATTAGTCCTAAACAAATTTAGTAAGGATTAAAAAACAAAAAATATGTTTCCATTAATATATTTTAGCAGCCCAACTACATTGGTGGGGTAAGTGACACATAACTCTTATTGAACAGGAATTATTATTATTATTATTATTATTATTATTACTATTATTAATTTCCCGCCTTTTTCCCAATCCTGGGACTCAAGCTGGTTTAGAAATTAAAACATGTACAGTTAAAATAAGGAATAAGAAAAGGAATAAGGAAACGTGAAGTCAGCACAAGTTCGAAGCGTCTTGTCTGCATCTGTTAGTGAAGCTGAACTGGGACGAACTGTAAGAAATGATATTCACATTTTTCTTGAGGGCCTTCTGTAGAATTATTCCACATATTTGGAATTATACGTTATGGTAAGGGTGGTAGAACTTGACTCTTCAGGGAATAATGTTGCTTTTTTTGGGGGGGGGGGCTGCAACCTGGGATATTATTTAGGGTGACCAGATAAAATCCAGGTCAGGGCTCATGTCACTTTAACAGTTTTAGAGAAAAGGGAATTTCAGCCAGGGTCATTTGTATGCAATTAGTTCCTGGTGAAATTCCCTCTTCATCACAACAGTTAAAGTTGCAGGGGCCCTGCCTTCTTTTGTATATGGTGAGTCTGGTATAGTGCATGCACCTTTAACTGTTGTGATGAAGAGGGAATGTCACCAGGAACTAATTGCATACAAATGACACTTGCTGAAATTCCCTTTTCTCTACAACTGTTAAAGTTACACGAGCCCTGACCTGGATTTTATCTGGTCAGCCTAATATTATTTGCATTCATTGATGTGGGGCAGTACAGGAGTAGCAGTAAAAGATTGCAGTTGTTTGTACAACAGTAACATCAGCATCAAAGAAGCACATCCTCTCCACAGCGTCTACTTGTGCTCTCAATGAAGTCCATGGAAAAAAATCCCAGAGACTTCAGTGCAATGACTGTTAGCCTCATGGAAAGAGAAGCTGACTCAGGACAAAAATAGTGAACACAGCACCTTGTATGGCCTCTGCTATTGTTCTGAGGGAATAACCAGGAAGCAGGAAATAGAGTTCAGTCTGTGGTAAAAGCAGAGAAGTCAACATTTTAAACAAATATCACAACCTAAGGAGTTGGGGGGAGGCAGGGATTTTTGGCTGGTGCAAGCCCTGACGGATAGAAATTGTACATTGGCTTCATCGCGCTCAACAAACATCTGTCAAGCTCTAATTAGAGTAATTAGACAGAAGCTATTCACAGCCCCTTTGTGGTTGGGGTTCCTACTTCCTCTGGTCTCAAATTTCTTCAGGCTTTTCTCTCCACTTTCTTCCCCTCATGCCCGAAGAGGTAAGTGGTGTAAAAGCAATTCAGCGGTGTTCTCTGGATTCCATCAAGGGCAGGCAGATTTTATGAAAGACGCTCAAGCAGTTTAATTTAGGACAAGACGCAATTGAAGCCCTGAGCTACAGTCATTCCAATAACCATCAGCGACAGCAAGAATGTTTCTTCTCGCACTGTCCTGCCAACACAAAATCCTCTACTGTTCATATTAATTCTCCACTCACCACATATACATTTCCACAGTATGAGAGGCCAGCTATACCAATCACTATAAAAGGTTTTGCCACCACCAAATTCTTTAGCTAGCATTACAATTGTAGTCCTGTTGTTGTTGTTGTTGTTGTTTACTCTCCTTTGGATAGTTATAAAACAAAATATTCTGTGTTCATTGCATAATAATTTGCTTATGCTGAGATAGCACACATCCCTTGCGTCTTTGTCAAATGACAGTTGAAGGATTCGCTTTGGCGCCTGCCTGCCCGATTATGCGCATATTTGCAGAAGCGCATTTACTCCTAATACCTCTGTACGAGAGGCGGCGAAGCACATTACGGGATGACCGAAACACGCTTTAAACTTGTTGACATGCGGAGAATCACATGTTTACACAGCGGTAAGGCGCTTTAACTGCTGCCGCAAATTAAAACTCGTGGTTTAACGCGCATTTGATAATGCGCATAATCGGATGTTTAAAGTACCTCAGCCCCCAATTTGCAGGGGCCCTGCCTTCTTTTGCATATGGTTACTCTAGTATAGTACCTGCAACTTTAACTGTTGTGATGAAGAGAGAATTTCACCAGGAACTAACTGCATACAAATGACACTGGCTGAAATTCCCTTTTCTCTACAACTGTTAAAGTTACATGAGCCCTGTCTTCCTTTTCATATGGTCAGCCTAGGTAACATAGACCCGGTCTGTGCATCACAGCCAGTTCCTGGATTGTAGGTGTGGCACTTGCCACTTCCATTTGCAATCATTTCATGACATCCGAACCTGGAACTCTGGGTTGTTTAGGAGTTAAAGAACCTAGAGTTAACCCATTGTTGTTGGGTTAACTCTTGGTTGTTTAATCCTACAACAACCCAGAGTTCCAAGTTTGGATGTCACATCAAACAACTCAGGAAAATTTCTGAGTTCTTGATGAAAGCTGATTAATAGTGGAAGCAAGAAGCAGGGAGAAGCATGTTTACTCCCTTGCTCGGAGTTCCACTAATTCATGGGTTAAACAACCAATGAATTGGCACAGAGATGGGCAAAGAGACCAATGGAGGGATTGATGGAAGATAAATGAAGAAGTGAAATAGCAGCAGCAAAGATAGCATTTCCTGCCACCAATACTTTTTTCTATCTCCAGAATGCTGATTCTGCATGTTACTAGGCCTGTGGTGCAACGGGAATAACACTCTCAAGGTGTTTGCTGTCTCTTTTCAGTCAGTATGAACGATGCCTATGTCAGCAACATCTCAAGGCCAACAGGGTTTTGTAAATGCAGTTCTAAGGTCAGAGGGGACCCTCGGCTTCATGGGGAAAATCGGTTCATCGTAACACAAATTTGATCTTTTTGGGTTGCTCCAGGAGAATGGGGTGTCTTTCAGAGGGGGAAAAAACCTTAAAAGTTATTTTTAACATTTATTATACATATTTATCACTCTATAGCCAAAGATTTTTTGAGTAGTTTGGTTTTTGTTTCCTGCAGAGACTGAAGATGTTGGGGAATGTTTTACTAGTTAGTAGAGTCTGGTAGTATCACTACTGGACAGAGAGCATTCTTGACCTCAGTCTAATGACAGCAGGAGGAGATGGGGGGGGGGGGTATTCATCCCAAAATGCAACTCTGCAAAAGTAATCAAAGATGAAATATAAAACATACAGCATAAAGACAAATAGGATATATACACACACACATACAACATAAAAATAGTGATACAAAAGAAATATATGAATAGGAAGTCACAATAACTAGTTGCATATGAACAAGGTATAGGCATCCTCATTAAAATCAAGGCAGCATCACTAGAGTACATCTTTACTCAGATACATATCCAATTTATGCCAGCGGTTTCCAGTTAGGCAAGGGTTACACACAGGGACCTTATTAGCTGGATTGAGGATAATGATTTCTAAGGGTAAAGAACCCTTCCTCTAATCCCCAGAACAGTGTTGCACTTTAAAAAGTGTTTGTCCATTGCTGGTGGTCCTGTGTTTATGTCAAAGAATTTGGGAAAGAAATTTATTATATCATAGGCATTGTGTGTCTATGGTGTTTTTGGCATGTAACTAAATGTGTCCCCTCATTTTTTTTTTCTTTTCTTTTTAAAGTATTCTGTTGGGCATATGTAATTATATGGGAACTTGGGGTCCTTTTTAAGTACTTCTTTTTCATTAGTAAGACATTGAAAAAATACATGGCTGAATGCACATATGGCATTTAAACAAGAAAGACAGGTAGACCTGAAGCAAAGGGCGAACAACAACAACTCAGACTAAACCACTGCTCAATTACCTGAAATTACTAGAGGTTGTGAAGAAGCCGGGTTCACACAGTGACCGTGAGATCTGTGGTGCATACTCTGCCTTCACCTTAAAAACCCACATGATCCAGACATTCATCACAAAGATAGAACATCAAAAGATGTTATAGCCACTGCATAGCAATCTAGGTGACATTGTTTAAAATGGTTTTAATCTTAACTAAGTACATTTCCTCTCTGGCAAGATTGCAACCAAATGACATGAATTTAATGTCAATGTAGGCCCCATCTTTATCAAAAGAAGGCATATTGTTTAATCCAGTTGATTAAACTGACAAAATAAAATGGGTTTTCTTTTCATGCATGATTTTCTGTTATCCATTGGGATTTTGCTTTTTATGTGAGATTGCTCATGGTGACAAAACATATTCTAATAGGAAAAGGAGCTTTTAAAATAGGAACAAATCATCAGAAACTGACCAGATGGCAAACTTTGTGTAACATCATTTCTTATAACAGCACATAAGTATTACAAATAAGGATGATGTTAAACAGCCAATTTCTGCAGGTACTAGATATGGCCATGTGATAAGGAAGGCCTTAGTAGCAACAGAGAACATAATAGTCATGGGAAATTACATTTGCTGACAAACTGAGTACATTTACTGACATTTCAGCAAATGGTTCCATTTACTCCTCACCACTTTGGACAACCAGGCTTTTACCTCTCCAGTGCATCTGCCCTTTTTCATCTGCCATTCTGTGGCCTGATGGACTTGGACATTTTTCAGGAATATTAAGCGTGAAATAATTCAATGTTAGCTGGTAATATTAAACACAAAAAGGTTGTTATAAGTCTCCTTTGCTCCTTTTCTTCTTGTCAGGTAAGAATAAATGAGTCATGTCTTACACTCAACACAAGTCTAATCATTCTACTATAGCAGGGATGCAGAACCATAGGTCTGGAGGCGGAATTGGACTCTCTATGGTTCCACAGAAGGCCACACCATTTCCCCCAATTTCCAATTTTTTATTTTGTGGTTTCCTGGAGTACCTCTAGACGGTCACTTTCCATCGCGGTGTCTTCAGATTGGCGGCAAGTGGATTACATAACGCAACTGCCAATCCGAAGCCATCTAGGGGCAAAACCCCAAAGCTCCGCACTAAAAAAGTCGGGCATTTAGGCCGACATTTTTAGGTTTGAGCAACACGACAACGGCTTTTGATGTCTGTCGCTGTTGCTCTGGAGCTTCTGGGAGGTGTGCCCAGTGTATGGCGACCACTGATTGGTTGCCATGGACTGGGCCAGGGAAGGGGCTGGACCAGTGAGCCATAAGCTCACTGCACCACCTCCGCGCCTCCACAGTCCTTCCCCATTAAAAAAAGTTAAGTTAAAAAAACACCGCAGTCCTCCCCCCCATTTTAAAAAATAATATTTTTTAAAAAACACTTACCTTAGAGTAGGGGAGCCGATGCTCCCTGCTGCCCCTCCAGCTGCCGCCAAGCTGCCGTGTGCGCGGCGGCGGCACCAGAAAAAGCTGCCTTGGCATTCCTTCCAGTGTAGATCACCGGAAGGAGCGTCAATGTGTGCCGCGCCCGGCGCCATGAAGAGGCAGCCCTGGTTTCTGTGTCGGTCTTTATCCTCATTCTAAAAGGGTGAAATGCCTCTCTGAGGCTTTCATTATTGGCAATAAGAGCTTTAAGCTGCAATATATCAATTTTGGAGGTAATTTTGGCCCCAACCCTTCTGCCTTTGGACCTTTCCACTACTGGAATGCTGCCCCTGAGTGCTTATCTAAAATTGAATTCAGCCCTTAAGAACATAAGAAGAGCCCTGCTGGATCAAACCAAGGGTTCATCTAGTCCAGTGTTCACACAGTGGCCAAGCAGCTGTTGACCAACAGCACCCTCCACCCATGTTCCCCAACATCTAGTGCATACAGGCTTACTGCCTTTGATACTGGGGGTAACACATAGCCTTCAGGACTAATAACCATTGATAGCCTTCCTCTCCAGGAATTTATCCAGCCCACTTTTAAAGCCATCCAACTTGGTGGCCATCTCTACATCCTGTGTTAGCAAATTCCCTTGGGCTGAAAGAAGTTCCGCACCCCTGCTTTATTACCTTATTATGCTCTTTGGTCTGGCTTCTGCAGCGTTGATGTTTCAAAGGGTGATGGAGACCATGTTAGGAGAAACCAGAGGTGTCACATACTTTCAGTGTTATATTTTGGTGTATGGTGAAGATGGGCATGAACATGATATGACAAACTGTGGGAACATGGATTAACCATCAGCATAGAAAAATGTCGGGGGAGTGGCCTAGCGGACATGGAGTAGAGTCGGAACTCTCTCGCTCTCATCAGGAAATGATGAAATAATCATAAAATCCCTAATTTGGATTGTTAATTAAAGATTGTTAATTAAAGATTTGATACTGGGTCCGGAAGTATTGCTGTATCTGTGGAAGAAGGAAGCTGCTGCATTGCTGCTGTATTAGCAGAGAGAAAAGTGAAACTAAAACAGACCGGGAATCCTGGCAGGAGACCAGAGACAGTAATTAATGGATTTTAATTTGAAGGAGTGAGGCTGGCTGATAAGGCTGGAGGGAGAGACTGAAGCGAATATATGTGGGAAAAGAGACATTTAACCCCCAGCTGAATGTGTTAGAAGCCGAAACGTATTTGTCTGATAAGAACGGAGAGGATATCTGAGGGTGGCAGCTAAGATTTAGGTGAGGGGTGTGGATTTATAAGTTTAATTTCATGAAAAGAAAGCAAAAAGGTGATAAGTCCAGTGCCCCCATCTGGAGCAAGCTGCCGAAAGAACATCCTTCAGATAAGAACTGGCATCGGCTCACTAGAAAAATGGAGGACAAAACGCAGCCTTTAGACAAAGCCGGAAAAGTTTCCCCACTTCACTCTGGAAGTGGCAGTTCTAAATCTGGAAGCAAGCCAGGTGCAGTTCCTAAAGTGGCTAAAGAGAGCAAATCATGGTCACCAGATGATTTAATGGACAATTTTCAGAAGGTGTTAGAGATGGCCTTGCAGAAGCAGGAGGAAAGATTAATTCAAAGAATTGTGGACTCACAGATTGAATTTATGACAGGCCTTCAAACAGTGGTGGAAAATATGGAGAATTTTGAGAAGGAGACTGGAAAGCTGAAGGAAGATAGCAAGCAGCAGGGGGAGCATTTGAAGGAGATGGACTTGCGTTTAATTGCCCTGGAAGATAGAGACAGGAGAGTGAACATTCGGATTAGATCTTTTGAAGAGCAAGAGGGGGAAAACCCTAAGGCTTTAAGAGATATAGTTTTGGCATGGATTAGGGAATTGGAACCCCAGGAAACTTGGGAGATGGCTGACATTGAGAGGATCCACAGAGTGGGCTACAAGAAGAAGGAGATGCTCCCAAGGGATATAATTGTTAAATTTGCCAACTGTTACAGGAAAGAAAAGTTAATGCAAGCAATTAGACGTCTTGGCCAACGGATGCTACAAGCAATACCGATTGAGGTTTATCAGGATTTATGTTCTCAAACTGTGCAGTGGCGGAAGAGTGTCAGATTGTGTACAGTGGCTTTGCGGAAGAGGTTGATAACATATAGTTGGGGGTATCCAGTCTTTTTGAGGTTTATGTGGAAAGGGAAACAATATAGAATAACATCATGTGAGCAAGGGATGGATCTTCTGGAGAAGTTGGGTTTAATCGACGCCACAGCTGATGGAGAAACAAAGCAGGATGAAGGCGCTGTAGGAGGAAGCAGTCAATAAAGAAATATTTTTGTAATAGGGATAAGAGATTATAAGGGAGGGGAGGGTCAGATTTTGCTCCAGGATTGTTGGGTTGCTTCTCCCCCCCCCCCCGAAGAGTTCTAAAAATATTTGGGGCCATTGCCCAGAAAGGTCTGGTGAGGAGGGGGGTGAAGATGGGGGGTAAGTGTGGGGGGGAGGGTAAGGGAGGGGGGGTATGTGTGTCACAGAGGGAGACCAATCTAGAGATGTGTGTGAAAGAGAGAGATGGAAAATAAATTAAGGGTTGCAACTTTAAACGTTAAAGGGCTAGGAACTGTTATCAAAAGGAAGAGAATAGAAATGTTATTAAAAAAAGAGAAAGCAGATGTAATTTTTTTGCAGGAAACTCATCAAACAAAGGAGGGTGTAAATGAGCTTCGGATGAGGGATGTGGGCGTTTATGAAAAGTCTTTTGGTACTTCTAAAGCGAGGGGTGTAGCGATAATAATCTCAAAAAAATGTGGTATTACTATACAAAGGGTGAAGAAGGATGAAGCGGGAAGATTTCTGATAATTTCTTGCATGGTGGGGGAGGAGGAATATATATTGATTAATGTATATGCTCCAAACGGGAAACAAATGGAATTCTTCGATGAAGTTTTTAATGCGGTGGGAGAAGTGGGTAAAAAGAACATTGTGATGGCTGGTGATTTTAATATGGTATTAGATAAAGGGAAAGACAGGGATAATATATTAAGAGATCTTAAGAGTGGTGGGAAGATGGGGTTAAGCAAATTAATGGAGGGAAAAGAACTAATGGATGTTTGGAGGGTATTAAAAGGGGAAGAAAGGAAATATACCTTCTATTCACCAAGGTTTAAGAGTTATTCTAGGATTGATTTTTTTGTGTGTGTCAAAGAATATGATATCTAAACTTATAGATTGTGCTATTGGGGTAATTAAAGTCACCGATCACGCATTAATGACGATGGATATTAAAACAAAGAAGGATTATAGACAAGCTAAGAGATGGAGAATGGATACAAGGTTATTAAATAATAAAAATATAGTGAGGAAAATAAAAAAAGAAATGCAGGAAATATGGAAAATTAATTAAATGGAGTCAAACTCGCAAGGGTTAATATGGGACACTATGAAGGCAGTGGTAAGAGGGATTTGTATTAGGGAAATGTGTACCCTAAGAAAACAACAGGAAGCACAAAATAAAAAGATTGAAAAGGAGGTAAGGGATTTAGAGGAAAAGCTAAGAGAGACAAAAGATAAACGCCTATTTGCCCAAATTCAAGCTAAGAAAAAAGAATTAGAGAGTGAAGAGTTAGAACAAGTCCAAAGGGATTTCCTATATTTAAGGAGGGATTTTTTTGAATCTAGTAATAAAAATTCGAAGATGCTGGCCAGGTCCACTCAGTCAAAAAAGGCTAAGAATATGATAGGGACAATTAGAGATAAGACAGGGAAAAGTAGTAATTTAATGAAGGATAAATTAAATATATTTCAGGAATTTTATAGAGAATTATATACATCAGATATGGGTCCACAGGTTAAGGTATTGGAATATGTAGAGAGGAATTGGAAAATAAGATTACAGGGGTCAGATAGGGATTATATGGAAGGATTAGTTACTGAGAAAGAAATAGAAGGAATTATTGATAAACTAAAAGGATGGAAATCTCCGGGAATGGATGGTTTGGGGCCGGAATATTATAAGACTTTCAGAGGAATCTTAATACCAAGATTGAAAAAATTATTTAACAGTATAATAGAAGGAGGAAAGACCCCGCCATCATGGGATCACTCCTTGATTATATTAATCCCAAAGCCAGGAAAGGATTTGACGGATCAAACATCTTACAGACCAATATCTTTAATAAATCAAGACTCAAAATTTTTTACTGCAATAATGGCAAAAAGAATGGGTACGTTTATATATAAATATATTAGAAAAGACCAATGTGGATTTATTTCAGGAAGGCAAATGCCTAATTTAATTGGAAGAGTTTTAAATATAATTAATATTATTAAAAAAAGGAAGTTAAAAGCAGGTTTGTTAGCATTGGATATATTCAAAGCCTTTGATTGCGTGGAATAGCCAGCACTTAAAACAATTTTAAAAACATTTGGGCTTGGAGATAAATTTATGGGAGTGATTGATCAGCTGTATAAAAATAATAAAGCAGAAGTAATGGTTAATGATGGGTTAACGCAACAGATTACACTAGCTCGAGGAACTAGACAAGGATGTCCACTTTCACCGATCTTATTTGCGATAGTGATAGAAATTTTGGCAAATGTTATAAGGGAGGATGTAAGATTGAAGGGGATAGGAGGGAAGGAGAAGATTAAAATGAATATGTTTGCGGATGATACATTACTGACATTAGAAGATCCCCTGGAGAGCGGGGAGTTGGTTAAGAAGCATTTGAGAGAATTTGGGGAGATTACTGGCTTACAAGTTAATTGGGGGAAGTCAGAAATGATGTTATTTAATTATAACAAGGAGGAGATGGAGGAGGGTAAAGTTAAGTTAGGTCTTAGGCTTAAAAATATAGAACATTATTTAGGAGTTAATATTGCAAAAGATTTAGATAGGTTAGAGGAAATTAATTTTGCGAGTTTGAAAAAACAGGTAGGGGAAAAGTTAGAGGCATATAGAAAATTAAAACATTCTTGGTTTGGTAGAATAGCGGTTATTAAAATGAAGATATTACCTAAGATTAATTTTTTGTTTAGAATGCTGCCGATTAAAATATCGGAAGTAGAGTTAAAGAGCTGGCAAAATATGATTAACGCTTATTGCAATGGAGATAAGAGAGCTAGGATTAATAAAGGGTTATGGTATAAGACACAAAAGAAAGGAGGTTTGGGATTTCCAAATATAAAGAATTATTATATTGCTAATCAGTTAAGATATGTTACAAATAGTATATTAGGGGAGAGGAAGATTTAGGATGGTTAGAAACGCAAACAGGAGAACTAGATTTCAAATTGCAAAATATTTTTTTATTAAAATTCAAAAGAAAGATTTGAGGGGACTGGACAACCCATTGCTGAAAAATATTCTAGAGATCTGGGAGAAAGTTAAAGGAAAGTTAATACCAGGAGACTCTCCACTCGCCCCAGTGGTAGTAGTGGGAAACTTCCCAAGGAATTTAAAAGTAGAGTTGGAAGGGAGTCTGAAGGATCAGGAAATTATTAAGTTAAGGAATTGGATGGAAAGAATGATAGATAAAGAGCAAATTAGAGAGTTATTAAAAGGACAAAAGATAGCTTGGTTCAAATGTTTACAATTGGAAAAATGGACACAGGAATGGAAAATGAAAAATAAGAAATGTAGAAATAATACAAGATTTGAAGATTTAATTGAATCAAGAGGAAGGAAGGAAGAAATTAAAATTAAAAAAGGTTTGACCAGTGAGATATACAAAATATTGATAGAGGAAGATGATTATCAGGACTCTCTTAAAATTATTAAAAAGATTTGGGAAGATGATGTAAAGGAACAAATTAATGAACATAACTGGGGGAGGATATGGGATGCAAGAATGTTAAAGCTGTTGTCGATTAGAATTAAGGAGAATTATTATAAGACAGTATGGAGATGGTATTTAACACCGGTAAGATTTTATCAGATAGATAAAAAAGTGCCCAAGAATTGTTGGAGGGGATGTCAGGAGTTTGGAACTTATTTTCATATGTGGTGGAGCTGTGAATATGTACAAAAAATTTGGGAAAGGGTGTTCAAAGAAATAAGTGAAATAATTGGAAGTAAACTGGAATTAAGCCCAAAGCTGGCTCTACTAGCAATATGGGATAAAGGAAATGAGAATATAAGCAAGAGAGAATTGATAAACAACCTCCTGGCTCCCGTCAGAATAATGATTGCTAAAAATTGGAAAGGGCAAGGGATATCTACTATAGTAGAATGGTATAAAGAAATATGGGATATGGCACTTAATGATAAGCTGA
This sequence comes from Anniella stebbinsi, assembly GCA_029215795.1. Taxonomy (NCBI): domain Eukaryota; kingdom Metazoa; phylum Chordata; class Lepidosauria; order Squamata; family Anniellidae; genus Anniella; species Anniella stebbinsi. Next base: position 149,319,821 of record JARDYH010000004.1, read on the forward strand.
CGTGTAAAATGAAAATAAAGAGGGGAATGTCCAGTAAGAATGATTTTGGAGATATATGGAGCCCATTTTTGGAATATGTATTAAGAACGGGGAAGGGGCAAATACCTTCAAAAGAGTCTTTACAATTTTGGAAAGATGAATAGTGAATAATTGAAGGTCTCCTGGGGGGAGGGGTGCACGGGAGGTATGTTGGTTATGTATTGTATTTTATGTTGTTTTATGTTGTATTATGTTGAAAAATTAAATTTTTTTTAAAAAAGCATAGAAAAATGTCGATTTAAAATGGATTCAGTGCCTTATGTTGCCAAAATCAGATTTAGTAAAACCAATTTGTGAACCTCGAGAGCCGGACAACAAAGAAAAACTCAGATCCTTTCTAGGACTTTGTGAGTACTATTCAAAGTTTGTAAAGCAATTTGCTGGTAAGATAGTTTGACTTCCCCAGAAGATCTCACCCCTTTAACCCCACCACTGATTATTTGTTGGTTAGCTAGCTTTTGTGCAGTTTTTTCTCCTATTCTCGAAGGTTGAAATGTCTCTCTTCAGACAGTAAAAGCTTCAAACAAAATATGCTGGTATTTTGGTACTTTGGCCCTGACCCTTTTACCATTGGCCCCACAAACCATTGGAATGTGGTCCCCAAAATGGAATTTGGCCCTCAGGCTAACAGAGGTTCTGCACCCTGTGTTATAGTATCTGAATTAGCAAATGTATCATATTCAAATAGTCAAAATACCCTTAGAGATATTTATGGTTTTGTTTTATACATGTTGGCTGGGCTGCAGAGGACCATGTTCCATGTACACATGTGGTGGGGGGGGTTTCTGCAGAAGCACCCCACTCCTGCATTGCCAAATTGAAGATCAGGAACCTCTGGATTAAATAAATAAAGCTGAAGAAACTGCTACCAGAAGCAAAAGGTCAGCCATTCTCTAATGTACATACGGAAGAATTTTGTCCCCACACATTGGCCTTTCTGAATCCCAGCTCTTGGGAAAGATATTCTTGGATGTCCCCTCCCTGAGAGCACCCATCTTCCCTTCCTCACCACTATTACCACTGCCTAATCGCTCACCTCTCTCCCAGAGGACAAGATGTGCTAAGTCTTCCCAAATGGAGAGCACAACAACAGCAGGAGCATCAGCTCTAGTAGGCTCCAGGGATTGGCACAGGGCCCCCCTCCTTGGGCATGGTCCTAATGGGCCTGATGATGCTAATTCCTAAGTTGAGTCCTGGGAGTCTCTGATACAGTGGAGGCTGATGACTCCAGGTTTGGTGCGCTGTGAATCCATTCCAGACCCTAAAGGAGCTATCTGAGGTGCTGAACACGTTTCGTGGATAGGATTCAGCATCTTGGATAGATCTTTTAGAGCTCTGTCTGGTTCTGACTGAAACCCAGAATGAATTCACAGCCCCACCAAAGTCGGAACTGCCAGCCTCCACTGTTTCGACGTACAAAGAAAGAATATCATAAAAGTACTGAATGCTTGTAGAGTGCATTTTTGTTACAGCTGAGTAAATAAAGAGAATGAATATTTAGACACTCTTTGTATAAACACAGAGAGAGAGAGAGAGAGAGAGAGAGAGAGAGAGAGAGAGAGAGAGAGAGAAAGGGGGAATTACTGCATTGTGCATGGGGACTCCTTCTTTTTATTCCACGAATGTAGTGAGATCAGGGTCTCTAGAATCCACCAAAGACAGAGGCAGGGCTAGCAGGCACTGTCCCCCTCCCCCCTTCCTTCACAAACTCAGTGTATGCATTGGGGAAACTGTCCAAATATTCCATAGAATCCCCACAAATCTGGGCTTCCAGATAGTGTGCTAGATTTGAGCCCCGACACCTTTTTCTATAGAAATTAAGTTCTGTTGAAATGAAAGAGTAATATGTTTTAAAAGGGATATGCATTTTGCTACACAGAGCAGTGGGGGGGGAATCCTCATAAGGATAATGCAGTTTTAAAATTCTATAGGAGGAACTGACCTCACAAGAAAAGCCGATTGCCACTTTGCCTGGCATAGATGGCACAAATGGGAAACTCTTTTAATTTTTTTTATATTTCCAAAAGTTGGCGTCTCCGATGAATTTATGAACCTTAAAAATCCATTGGCTGAAATGCCTGCATGTTTGCTCTCACAGAGCACATATTTGATCACTGACATTGCTCACATGGTGTGGCGATTGGTAGTGCAATGGAGTTTTTAAAAGAACTAAAAAGATTCGTGATCAATAGAAATGTTGATGGCTGTTAGCAAAATTGGCTAAAGCATGCACCATGGATGATGACGTTCAAGGGTCATCGAAGATGCTTCTTTGGAGTACTGCAAACAATTCTTCAATAAAATTAATTTACCTTAGGGCTTTAATCATTTTGATTTTCTTGTTCCTTTCTATATATATCTATATATCTATAGATATAGATATAGATATATATCTATCTATATAGATATCTATAGATATCTATCTATATAGATATCTATATCTATATCTATATCTATATATAGATATAGATATGCTATCAATGGGATGCTGTTTGTACCGTATATGCAAAGTTACTTTCACATAGAGCTTTTTCGAAGGACAGACACATTGATGTTAGACGCTTTGTGGCTCAGACCAGGAGGAACTCTGCTGCTCAGGATCAATTATCGTTGCTTCTGTGATCCGGACTCCTTAATCCACTAACATACACAGATTAATGTACTCTCTCATTATTAATTATGAGATCATTTATTTATAATTGTGCGTGGAGTTTCACGGGTGCAGTAGGCCCATTATTTTGAGGCCAATTCTGCTCTGAGCCCAGGGTCCTGTGTCCACGGGTATCAGCAGCGATCCTGGCCCAGGGAAGGGAAAACATGCTTCCTGCAGTAACAGAACAATCCTGTACATGTCCCATGGGGAGCCCCCTAAAATTCAATGCTAAAAATGCTTTTCTAAAGGTCACTGGTATACAGTTCATATATACTCTTTGTAAGTATACATAAAATACAATCACCCAGTTTTTGTTTCCTGAGTCTTTTGACCTCTGCTTCCCTGTATTCTGATCTCTGAGTACTGCTGCTGCCGCTGCATGATAAATGGGATTCTTTCCTCCTTTATACCGCATGAAGTTCTTTTTGTGAAATTTGTTTCAGTGTGATTCAGACTTTACAGCAGCATTCATAAGTGATGACCAGGAACTTACTAGATGAGATATGGAAACTGATATCTCGTTGTCTTGCTAATAATCTCTGATTGCGCAGGCATGCCCCATTATCTGTTAGCTGATCTATTCTCCTCCCCGCTGCCCTGACTGTTTTCACATAATGGAGTATCACCTCTAGACAATGCTGCTTGTTTTAAATACAACACAGCGTAGTGCTGGTTCAACATCTGGAGAGTGTGCACACATATGTGTGAATGCAACCCATGCTTGTATAAGTAATAAAAATATTCTGTTTGGGCTGAACTCAAAAGTAGCCCATTTACATGGCAAGAAATAAGATCTAAGCTGCAATGTTGACTTCGCTGGGAGTAATACCCTTTGAAGTCAGTAGAGATTAGTTTTGAGTAGACATGTACAGGATTGTTCTGTTACTGTAGGAAGCATGTTTTCCCTTCCCTGGATCAGGATTGCTGCTGATACCCATGGACATAGGACCCTGGGCTCAGGGCAGAGTTGGCCTCAGAAACAATGAGCCTACTGCCCCATGAAACGCCATGTACAATTCTTACCATAATGAAATTCAGGGAGGGGGTTGGCTCATTCTTGGCTATGCTCAAAGCAAACTACTAGTGCTACCCTAGCTGCCTTTATATTCACTCATGCCTTAGCTTCCTTCCACCTCCCATGGCCTTCATCTAGCAATTATTATTATTATTATTATTATTATTATTATTATTATTTATTGCATTTATATACCACCCCATAGCCGAAGCTCTCTGGGCGGTTTACAAAAATTAAAAACATTGAACATTAAAAAAAGATATACACAATTTAAAACCATAAATAGCATAAAAACAGGTTATAAATTAGGGATGTGCACTGACCCCCCGGATCGGATCGGATAGCGGATCGGAATCGGACCTGGGGGGTCGGATCGGATCGGATCGGATCGGAGGCTGGTCGGATCGGATCGGACCAGATGTCCGATCCGGATCGGACGCCATTTTGAATGCTTTTTCCCATAGCCAAGTATTGTTTTACAAAAACGCCTATAACTTTTTCATTTTTAAAGATAGAAGGATGAAACTTGGGCACATTGTAGACTGGTTAGGGGTAGTTATCTGTGAGAAATTTCAGAAAGATTGGTGCATGCATTTTGTGGCAATTAATTTTTTAATAAATACCCAGGAATGCCTATAACTTTGTCATTTTTAAAGTTACACACATGAAACTTTGCCACATTGTAGGGGGTACCTTGGGACCTATGTGTGTGAAATTTCAGAAACGTAGGTCCTTGTCTTGTGTGGCAATTAATTTTTAGAAAAATGGGTAGTAGTGGGGTAAATACAGTTACGCCTCCCATTTTTTTATTTTTGAAGATACAAACAGGAAACTTGGGCACATTACAGGTACCACTTGCCTTGATATGTGTGTGAAATTTCAGAAACATTGGAGCTTTCCTTGTGTGGCAATTAATTTTTGAAACAATGAGGAAAGAAACACCTATAACTTTGTCATTTTTAAAGTTACACACATGAAACTTTGCCACATTGTAGGTGGTACCTTGGGACCTATGTGTGTGAAATTTCAGAAACATAGGTGCTTGCCTTGTGTGGCAATTAATTTTTTAATAAATATCCAGGAATGCCTATAACTTTGTCATTTTTAAAGTTACACACATGAAACTTTGCCACATTGTAGGCAGTACCTTGGGACCTATGTGTGTGAAATTTCGGAAACGTAGGTGCTTGCCTTGTGTGGCAATTAATTTTAGAAAAATGGGTAGTGGTGGGGTAAATACAGTTACGCCTCCCACTTTTTTATTTTTGAAGATACAAACAGGAAACATGGGCACATTACAGGTACCACTTGGCTTGATATGTGTGTAAAATTTCAGACAGCTGGGTCCAGGCATGTGGTGGCAAGGTATTTTTGAAACAATGAGGAAAGAAACGCCTATAACTTTTTTATTTTAAAAGTTAGAAGTCTGAACATTGCTCACTTTGTAGATGGGTTAGGGGTAGATATGTGTCAGAAATTTCAGAATTATAGGTCCAGGCATTTGATGGCTATGGAATTTTTAAATTACATGTTTCAAAAAAATTTCTACAGAGGCCAGGTCTTCCCCTCCCGCTTCCCGCAAAGAAAAGGAAACACTCTCTCGTCTCGATCCCTTTGATCCTTGCTAGTAGTATCCATTACAGGGCTCGTGTTTCCTTTCCTACTTTCACTTTTCAAGCAGAACGGCTGAGCCTAGCTGAATTTTGCAGCCATGCGTGCAAGGAAGGATCACTCTGGTCTCGATCCCTTTGATCCTTGGTAGTATCCATTACAGGGCTCGTGTCTGCTTGAGTACAAAGTGAAAGCAGACACGAGCCCTGTAATGGATACTACCAAGGATCAAAGGGATCGAGACCAGAGTGATCCTTCCTTGCACGCATGGCTGCAAAACTCAGCTAGGCTCAGCCGTTCTGCTTGAAAAGTGAAAGTAGGAAAGGAAACACGAGCCCTGTAATGGATACTACTAGCAAGGATCAAAGGGATCGAGACGAGAGAGTGTTTCCTTTTCTTCGCGGGAAGCGGGAGGGGAAGACCTGGCCTCTGTAGAAATTTTTTTGAAACATGTAATTTAAAAATTCCATAGCCATCAAATGCCTGGACCTATAATTCTGAAATTTCTGACACATATCTACCCCTAACCCATCTACAAAGTGAGCAATGTTCAGACTTCTAACTTTTAAAATAAAAAAGTTATAGGCGTTTCTTTCCTCATTGTTTCAAAAATACCTTGCCACCACATGCCTGGACCCAGCTGTCTGAAATTTTACACACATATCAAGCCAAGTGGTACCTGTAATGTGCCCATGTTTCCTGTTTGTATCTTCAAAAATAAAAAAGTGGGAGGCGTAACTGTATTTACCCCACCACTACCCATTTTTCTAAAATTAATTGCCACACAAGGCAAGCACCTACGTTTCCGAAATTTCACACACATAGGTCCCAAGGTACCGCCTACAATGTGGCAAAGTTTCATGTGTGTAACTTTAAAAATGACAAAGTTATAGGCATTCCTGGGTATTTATTAAAAAATTAATTGCCACACAAGGCAAGCACCTATGTTTCTGAAATTTCACACACATGGGTCCCAAGGTACCACCTACAATGTGGCAAAGTTTCATGTGTGTAACTTTAAAAATGACAAAGTTATAGGTGTTTCTTTCCTCATTGTTTCAAAAATTAATTGCCACACAAGGAAAGCTCCAATGTTTCTGAAATTTCACACACATATCAAGGCAAGTGGTACCTGTAATGTGCCCAAGTTTCCTGTTTGTATCTTCAAAAATAAAAAAATGGGAGGCGTAACTGTATTTACCCCACTACTACCCATTTTTCTAAAAATTAATTGCCACACAAGACAAGGACCTACGTTTCTGAAATTTCACACACATAGGTCCCAAGGTACCCCCTACAATGTGGCAAAGTTTCATGTGTGTAACTTTAAAAATGACAAAGTTATAGGCATTCCTGGGTATTTATTAAAAAATTAATTGCCACAAAATGCATGCACCAATCTTTCTGAAATTTCTCACAGATAACTACCCCTAACCAGTCTACAATGTGCCCAAGTTTCATCCTTCTATCTTTAAAAATGAAAAAGTTATAGGCGTTTTTGTAAAACAATACTTGGCTATGGGAAAAAGCATTCAAAATGGCGTCCGATCCGGATCGGACCTCATCGGATCGGATCGGATCGGATCGGAGGTTGGCCGGATCGGATCGGATCGGATCGGATTTTCCCGATTTTGGGTCAGATCGGATTCGGATCGTGGATCGGATCCGATCCGATGCACACCCCTATTATAAATACAATATCCATTTAAAACAACTTTTCTGGGTCAAACAATAACAACAAAACCCTCAACATACGCTGTTCAATGCCTGGGAGAAGAGGAAAATCTTTTGACATCACCATTTTCTTTTGGCCTTCTGCTTCCCTCCCCTGGACCCTTTGCTTCAATCCCATCCTCAAGCCTGGCTATGCCCAGAGAGTGAAGTCATTCCATGGGTTTCTGGGGCTGCTGTGTTGCCACATTTAGATAACTCCCCCCATGAAGAGTTGGCTGGGACCTAACTAGCTGCCTTTTAGATAAGGCAAAGAACTGGTTAATAACCCAGGATTTTAATAGTTGGGGTTGGCATCGCCAGCTACCTCTCTGGTGCTTCACCTTTGATGCTTCAACATCATCTCAAGTTCAACGTATCCAAGACCAATGTTTTTATGTTTCCTCCCAAGCCCTTCTCTCTTTTCACTCTCCTTATCCATTGACTATCCACTGATCAGGCACAGAGCCTTGGTTTTCTAAGTGACTCTTCTCTCTCCTTTGCCCCCCACAAATTAAACCCACCATCAAATCATGCTACTTTTCCATTTGCAACAGGGGTGGGTAACTAGTGGCCCTTCAGATGTTTTGGCCTAAAACTCCCATCAGTCCTAGCCAGCACAGACAATGATGAGGAATCATGGGAGCTGTAGGCCAAGATATGGAGGACCACAAGTTGCCCAGCTCTGCATAACACTACAAAAATATGGCCCTTCTTCTCGGTACCTTCAGTGAAAACTCTTGTCCGCACCTTGGTCAACTCTTGCCATGACTACTGCAAACTTCACATTGGTCTTCCATTGTCTCACCTTTTTCTCCTCGCATCCATCCAGTACTCTGCTACCAAATTATCCACCTCTCTCATCATTCAGATCATGTGACTCCATTCCATAAACCCCTTCACTTCCTGTCCACTCCCAGACCCTGCAAAAGCTTGCTTATTTATTTATTTATACTTGATCTTGCTTTCAAAGCTCTTCATGGCCTTGCCTCTCTTTATCTCTCTGCACTTATATCCCAACACTTTCCTTCCTGTGACCTTTACTTGTCCAGCTCCGCCACCCTCAATGATCCAAAGGTCTCCTGCTCCCTGAAATAACTCCACTATTTTTTCTCTTGCTGTTCCTTTTGCTTGGAACTGTGTCTCACAACACCTCTGTGTGACCACGTCCCTTATTTTCTTCAAGACCTTCCTCAAAACTCACCTTTTCTGGGAAACCTTTGAATCACCTCCTGGTCCCTATACCTTACTATAACGAAGCCAACGTATTTGTAACTAATATAATAACATATTCTTCCTCTGCTAACCCATGCCTCCATTTCTCTCCTTCCTCTGTTGTTTCCCTGTATCTATTTTAGATTGCAAACCTTTAGCATGGCTGGCCCTACCATTAGTCAGAGTGAGGTGATTGCCTCAGGCAGCAGATACTGGGAGGTGGCAGCAAGGGAGAGAAAGAAAAAAACAGGGAGAGTGCTCCTCCCTCACTTCTGTTCTGCTGACTGGAGTCCAGCAGGGATTAGGAAACGTTGGAGCCTAGTGTGCTCTGACACAACAATAGGATTGCCTTGCCAATTGTTCCAAGATTATTTGTAAGCCACCTCGGTGGCAGAAACATTGAAGGGCGGTGTATAACTTTTTGAAACAAACTAATAAACAAATAAATCAGTCATTACACACCCAAAAGCACTCTAGTGGATTAACACTGTCAACTGTGAAGTCCCGACTTCAAATCTCACCTCAGCTGTGAATTTGTTGGTGGCTTAGGCAAGCCACTGTTCTCTTAGATTCAGCCCCGGATCTGAAATGTGGGAGTGATAACACTGGCCTATCTTCCCGGGTGGTTGCAAGGATAATTACGAAATATAAATGTTGTTTTTTGTTGCAGTTGCTGGAAGGAAGCGGTGTGTTTCCGAGCAACACCTGGGAATATATTTATCAATGTGAGGGCACAATCCTATGCATGCTGGATGGGGAATGCTGGGGGTTATGGTACATTTTTCTGACTAAACATGCATAGGATGGTGCCCTAAGTGAATTTATTAAACTTAAAATAGAGATTCCACCATCGTTTGTGTATTTGTTCAGGTTTTGGCATGTAATGCCTCCTGGAACTGGATGTACTTTACAGTAAACCAAGTATTGCATAGATGAGGGTGAAAAAGTGTGTGGATTTTAAAAAAAGAGAGCTCATTGCTATGTAGTAGAAGTTTTAAAAGAGAAATGACAGACATGCACACTAGCAAATCAAATGCTGGTTCTTTTCCTAGGCATCTGTCACACTTACACCTTTACTTAAACATGGACACAGATAGCAGTATGAACGTTCATGCATTTAGCTGTTCATTTATTTCTTATTGACTGCAAAACTGTTACAGGGAGCTTCCGCATGATATCATGAGGCCAGCCAATCAGCACCATCCATAGCCAGTTTTTGTTTCAAACGTATAGGTGCATTTTTTCCAGAATTCAGCCTTAGAGAGGAATAGGGACATTTGGGTTAATCACGCTTCCAGAGGGGTCCCCAGGGCATTAACAATGTGCATTTTTTCACCCTAAAACAGTTTATCCAGATATGCTGATAGGTGTCGCTAACATTTGAATGAGATCTGGTGGAAAAGAAGCTCTGCTAACAAGAACATGATGGTATGGACTTGAAGAGAATTCAGTGGAAACCCATTTCAAATTGGCTTCAGAGCAGAATACGGAGTTGAGACTGCTATGGTCGCCTTAGTGGATTATCTAAGCCTGAGTATGGACAGGGGGAGTGTGTCCCTGTTGGTACTTCTGGACCTCTCAGTGGCTTTCAATACCATCGACCATGGTATCCTTCTGGAATTGGGGGCACTGTGCTTCAGTGGTTCCAGTCCTACCTCTCGGGTGGGTTCCAGATGGTGATGCTTGGGGATAGCTGCTCCGCAAATAAGGAGCTGCTGTGTGGCATACCACAAGGTGCCATCCTTTCCCCAATGCTGTTTAACATTTATATGAAACCGCTGGGAGAGATCATCTGGAGATATGGGGCAGGGTGCTATCAGTATGCTGATGACACCCAGATATATTTCTCTGTGCCTTCGTTAGCAGCGTCAGCTCAGGATAGCATGTCTCCTCTGAATGAATGCTTGGAGGCGGTAATGGGCTGGATGAGGGAAAACAAACTGAAGCTGAATCCAGACAAGACGGAGGTGCTTGCTGTCAAAGGCCACAACCTGGGTTTGGAGGAGTGTCAACCAGTTCTGGATGGGGTTACACTCCCCCTGAAAGACTGTGTTTGCAGCTTGGGGGTACTCCTGGATCCGTCGCTCCAAATGACAGCCCAGATAGATGCGATGGCCAGGAGTGCCTACTTTCAGCTTTGGCTGATACGCCAGCTGCGCCCCTTCCTAAAGTTGGAAGCCCTAAAGACGGTAGTGCACGCGCTGGTAACTTCGAGGCTCGACTTCTGCAATGCGCTGTACATAGGGCTACCTCTGTGCCTTGTCCAGAAACTTCAACTAGTTCAAAATATGGCAGCCAGGTTGATCACTGGTACACCTAGGGGTGACCATATTACACCAGCTTTAAAATCACTCCACTGGCTGCCAATTAGTTTCCGGGCGAGGTACAAAGTGTTAGTCGTTATCTTTAAAGCCCTACATGAGTTGGGTCCAGGTTACCTGCGGGATCGCCTTCTCCCATACAATCTGCCCTGCATGTTCAGGTCCTCTGGGAAGAACTTACTACAGTCGGCCAAGGCTAGGCTGACAACCATTACCCAGAGGACCTTTTCTTCTGCCACTCCCAGACTGTGGAATGGCCTGCCGGAGGAGACTTGTCAACTTAACGTTTTTTTAGAATTTAAGAAAGCTATAAAGACTGGTCTTTTCTGGCAGGCATATCCAATGGAATTTTAGAATGTTTTTAGGATGTTTTTTCTGATGTTTTATAGCTATTTTAATAATGTGTGCCATGTTTTTAATCAGTTTTATGTATTTTGTCATATTTTATATTTGCTGTTGTTCCCCGCCTTGATCCAGATGGAGAGGTAGATAAGAAATATTTTTATTATTATTATTATTATTATTATTATTATTATTATTATTCAGAGCAGCTTTCCCCAACTTGGCACCCTCCATGGCTAGCTGGAGCTGATGATAGTTTCATCTGACACAGCTGGAGAAGGCCAAGTTGGGGAAGGCTGGTACAGATTATTGGACAGGGGTGGCCTAGTTTCAAGAACTGTAGAACTCTGTTGGATTATCTTAGGTCAGTGACCATCTCGCAGCAGCATCCATCTTGTCAATGTGTGGAAATAAACTGGGATAACCCCATGTACATCACTCTGAGTTCCTTGGGGGGGAGAGTGGGTTACAAATGTGGTCCCCTCTACAAGGATTCGCTTTTGTGCCTGTTTAGGCGATTATGCGCATAATCACAGAAGCGCATTTACGCCTAATCCCTCTGCACGAGAGGCGGCGAGAGGCGGCGAAGCACATTAACAGATGTCCAAAATGCGCTTTGCAAGTAGTTAATGCACATAAGCGCTTATTCACACAGTCAAAATGCGCTTTAACGGACGGAGCAAAATAAAACTCGCGATTTAACGCGCATTCGATAATTCGCATAATCGGGGAGATAACGCGCCTCTACACCCGATTTGCGCTCCGTTCTTGTAGAGGTAATTTTTTTAATGCGCCTTGAAAGAGCTTTAAATGCCTCTTGTAGAGGCACCCTGTGATAAATACATTTCTCAGATTTATTAATAAATACATTCAGAGTCTTTGGATTAACTGAAGTTTGGGAAACTTCAAGGATTTATTGAAATCTTTTTAAGGGGGGATGTTTTAGGAGTAAAAGCTTTTCTTAGAGTAGATATAGAAATCCTGAGACAGCTTAGTGGCAAGGTATCCCATGGCATAATAAGAATCAAGAACACACCCTTACTCAATAACAAATCTGCAAGACGACTGTTTTTAATCTCTAAAGATGTAAGAATAAACCACTCCTGGCTATGCAGTAGTTCAATGTGTGAAAGTCTTCTTTTTCCTTAATATGGGTGTTTCACAACTCAACAATGAGCACATAGGCTAGTTATGAGCTGGGAACATGACAAACAGGATGACTTATTTTGCATGGTAATGTGCCTCATAACAACATTCATTTTAAGAGCGCACTTTTAAGAACTTAAGCCCAACACCTTTTCCAGTCACTAGCATCAGGACACAGAAATAATCTCTTGTACTAAATGACAAGAAGCTGGTGAGCATTTCTGAGATCAAAAATTCTTAAAGCCTAAAGCCAAACTTTAAGCAAACCCAAAACAGAGCTGGGGTAAAATTTCAGATCTGCTCCTCTTGTCTTCATGGGCACATTCAGCACATTTACGTATCTTGGGCTGCCTCTTCACGGCACCTGTATTGCGTTGCACCAACGGAAGCAGGCGGCGCAACGTGCATTTGCGCTCCTTCTGGCCATCTACAGCAGAAGGAGTGTCGCGCCAGTTTTTCTTGCTGCTACTGCGCCCGCACCTCTTCAAAAAGTTAGGGTTTTTTATTATTTCTTTTGTAAAATGGGGGGAGTGGGCGGTGACTGCGAGGCGTGGAGGTTAGTTTATTTTTTTATTATTATTTTTTTTAAAATGGGGGGTGACTGGGAGGCATGGAGGTTAGTTTATTATTTTTATTTTAGTTTTTAAAATGGGGGGAGGACTGCGGAGGTGTGGAGGTGGTGCAGCGAGCTTATGCCTCGCTGGTCCATCCCCTTCCTGCCCAGCCCATGGCAACCAATCAGTGGTCGCCATAGACTGGCCAGGACTCCCAGAAGCTCCGGAGCAACAGCGACAGATGGCAGAAACCGTCGTCACGTCGCTCAAACCTAAAAAAATTGGGCTAAATGCCCGACTTTTTTAGTGCAGAGCTTTGGGGCTTTGCCCCTAGATGGTTTCACACTGGCGGCAGCATCATGTAACCCAACTGCCACCACTCTGAAGCCATCTTGACAGAAAGTGTCCATCTAGAGGTAGCCTTGGTGAGGTCCAAGATATTCAGCTGGGGCAGTTTGCTTTGTGGCATGTAATTGTAACGTGTGTACATAGTACATGCTACAATGCACCTGTGCATTTTCCTGGTGTGTGCAATCCATGGCAATGCCTTGTTGCTTAGAGTTACATTCTGTGACATTTAGAAGCCTACACAGAGTGGCAGAAAAACTTCAGAACTGGGAATTTGACAGCACTGATCCTGAAGAGTGTTATATTCTAGCTTCACACAAGAGGCATCATGAATTCCCACGAAACATTATTTGGCATGAGAGTAACCAGTACATTCCCCCTTCTTACACAGTTCTTGCATAAGGCTTTTAGTCAGTGTAGACATGTATAAAACAGCTCCCAACACATTCCCCTTGTTATGCAGCACTTGTCCTCTGCTTCTATTCTTCCCATGCACATATCACAGAAAGTGATATGGCAAACTCTTATTTTTCTGTCCAGTTATTAAAACCACTGACAGAAAATGGAGGTTTCATCTACCTATTTCTAGGCCACCTTAAGAGCAGTGGCATACAAGATAAAACCCACACAACGTGGATACAATTTAAAACAAAACAAAACATATCGACATTCTATCATAAAACCCAAAAAAACCAAGATTGCCAATTAAAAGCAAAAATAAAACTTTACAGCAAAAATCTACACACCGTACTTAAGAGAAGGCCAATGAAAACAGGTGGGGTTTAGAACATTCCTGTAGACCTGTAAAGAAGGCACCTGACAAAAACCTGATGAAAATTGATTCCAGACATGTGGGCCACCACTGAGAAGGCCCTCTCCCTTGTACTGACTAGCCTAAACACCCTTGGCAGTGGGCAGGTGAGAAGGGCCTGTGTTGATGTCCTCAGGATGAAGGCATGCTGATTTAGGAGAAGAAGGTCCTTCAAGTATCTTGGACCCAAACCATTTAAGACTTTAAGTGTTTCTTCTCTTTCTCCCATGTATTAGAAGGATGGTAGAAAGTTCTGTCACTGGAAATCAAGTATACCAAACAGTAGTGTACCTTGTATCAATTACTATTAAATGCTTTCTCTCGGTGTCTTTGAATTTTGGATAGCTCAGGAGATGCAGTTGTGCAGGCTTTGTGCTATCTAGGTCCTCTACAAAGTACATTTCCCCTACAAACTTGGTCTGTGGAATGACCATCCCCATTCTCCACTATTGGCCTCCAACTCTGTGACAGAGCAGGAAGGTATTTGTTGAGAACCAAATTTTATTGAAAATCTGTCCATGGTCCCCACTACAAGATTTCGGTTTGACACCCGATTGTCCGATTATGCGCATCTACTGACAATCGCTTTTATGCCTAATCCCTATACACGAGAGGCGTTGAAGCGCATTACAGGCTGTATGAAAGGCACTTTAAAGTTGTTGACATGTTGCTGAAAGTAATGCGCTTTGTTTCACCCTTTATTCTCCCCGCCCACCAGAATCTCCCGCCTTTGGTTTCCTAGATTACCTGCTGGGAATGATGTGGTTAACCTGTTTGGCTACCTTTCTACCCTCCAATTTCGCCACCAGCTAAAGTTATCCCCCCTCCCAGAACTGCTCAGGAGTAAATGGGAATGTGCCTCAAGTTCCCCCCTCCAGCAGCCTTTTAAAAAGTATTTTCGGCTGCCTCTCTCTGCCCTCCACCATTTGCCAGAGAGAGAGGAAGAGAGCGAGAGACCAAAGAGAAGGAGCGAGCGAGCAAGAGAGTAGAGATCCGCGCAAACGCACACCCAAACAGACAGAGGAAGCTACTTCGTTCCTTCCTCCTCCTTATTTTCCCAGTGAGATCAATTGTTTTCCGTTCTCTCCTTCTCAATCATCTGTTGTCATTTTGGTGATGTAAAACATTCAGACGCACACACACACAGACATCCAGCTAGCAAGTGAGGGGACGATTTTTCTAAGCGAGAGACGAGAGAAGAAGCGAGCGAGTGTGTGTGTGTGTGTATGTGTGTGTGTCTATGGACGGGGGCAGGCATGCAGGCAAGCATGAAAACACCCTCCCCTGTCTGCCCCCCCCTTTCCCTGCTTCTCATCTCACTAATAAGTTCTCTTTTTACACACACACACACAGAGCTCATCTCAGGAATCCAGCAAAAAGCGAGGGGAGGAGTTGTCTAAGCGGATCACTAATTATCCACACATACACATGACAATAAGACCATCTGATTGTTTATGCACCTCCTCACAAAATTGTTTACATGGACATAAGGCGCTCTTACTCCCGCGGTAAATTAAAACTCGCTATTTAACACGCATTTGAAAATGTGAATAATCGGAGATTTAAAGTGCCTGTACCCCTGATTTTCGCTCTGCTCTTGTAGAGGTAAATTTGGTAATGTGCCTTGAAAGAGCTTTAAATTGCTCTTGTAGAGGCACCCTATAGAAAACAAAACAAATGACCAATGATAGTGCATCCAGTTTGTAAATTTATACTTTTTTTTCCAAAATTATAAATAGGTTTTTAAAATGTGAAATGTTTCGACATAAAGCACCAGCCACAGCTCACTTATAAACTGAGCCAGAACCAATCAGGAACGGGCCAAGCATAATGAAACACAGAATAAACCGTGATCCCTTCATATGAGGGAGAAACATGCTGTCAGAGCAACTTTAGTGAAGATCTCTGTGCTATTAATTGAAAGGAGCCTTCAAAGGAGAAAGATTAAAGAGGCAATGTTTATTGATCACCTGAAATCTGATATCAGTGTGAAGAATGAGATGGAACAAGCCATGGTGTTTTTTAATATGGTTTGTTTGGCTGTTGAATTCAGGTGCTTGATTGTGAATCTTTGTTCCCCCCCATTGAGGCTTAGTGGCCTGTTCCTGAATGACCACGTGGCCCATTTAGTGGGTGTTTTCACCGCACTGCTTTTCCTGCACACAGCAGGAAATGACGGCATGTTTCGACTAAAAAACAACAACAACCCAGATTTATCGGATCTTATTTTGTTGAAGAAAGTAGAGCAGAAGGAGTAGGAGATGCATGGGAGATGGACGTCATCATCAAAAGAACCCACAGAAAAACCATGAGTGCCCAGTAACGAGCGTAAGATAAAACACTCGTCTGATGATGCTCTGGTTCTGGCTCAGTTTATAAGTGGTATTGTAAGCATCCTCTGAATTGTGACTGGTGCTGGTATTTTATGCTGAAAGGTTTCGCCTTTTTAAAATCTGTTAATAATAATGTTTTATTTTTTAAAAAAGGCAAATGTATAAACTGGACGTGCTACCACTGGTCACTTGTTTTGTTTTTAGGAGAACTGTGTCATGCATATCACATCACCTACATATTGGTTTATTCATACAAAACCCAAAGGGGAAACAGGGATGTTATGACTGTTTCAGTGATGAAAAACTGCCTTGACAGAGGGCCCAAGAAACGTGTGACTATAATGTACCACAAAACATTGTGAGAGGCAGCACTGTCCAAAAACTGTGTGACACCCAAACTGGGAGAGAAGGGGGAAAAAAGGGGTGTGTATATCTCTATCTCTATATCTGTCACTCTATCTATCTATGAAGAGAGCAGCATTAGGAAAAAAGAACTTATTACTGCAAGCCTTGAAATATGTTTGTTTGTTTGTTTGTTTGTTTGTTTTCAGACCAGATCTTTTAAAGCAGATAATGCCATGAATGGAGTTGCCTATGGAGTTCCATGATTTCTGGCTTGTTCTTTCTCAAGCAGGAAGTCTAACCATTCCTGACTTTCCAAATTCCGAGAATGAGTAAAAGTAAACCAACTGACAATGGCAAACGTCATCCTGTTGTACCAGTTCACACTTAGTGGAATGTAAGGACTGGAGAGGTAGAAACCTGAGAACCTGTCCAGATTTCTTTCTTGCCCAAGCCAATTTCCTACACTTCCTGACACAGAGTGCCAGGTAATGTTTGTTTTCTTCTCATCAGGGTGTAACTAGTAGAGGTGGAGGCTATCGATGCCCCACCCACTCTGCCCAAATAACAAGCTTGCAGGTTGCACAAGAGAAATCCTCTCGAAGGAAACAACTATGCATCTCACACATGTAGCAAGATCCTATGCATGCATACTTAGAATCAACACTCTTAAGTTTCAAAGCATATCATACACATTATGACACTTTGGTAGGTGTGAAGGAAATCAACTGGATCTTTGATGTTTGATCTACTAACTTGACCGGCTCCCTAAAACATCATTGGAACCTGCTTAAGTAGTGTATGTGTGCCCAAGCATCCTTTTGTGAACTGAAGTCTATTTCACAGCCAGACACCTCCAAAATCTTTCCCCCTTTCATTCCTGAATAAATGTGAATGGTTAAAGAAACAACCGACATCCCGGCAGATTAAACTATGGGGATGTGTGAACCAGCAGTAATCACCTTTCTTTTGAATAATCATTTCTGACTGGTTGCTACATGCTTTGCTCCTGCTAGCTGTG
Source organism: Anniella stebbinsi (assembly GCA_029215795.1). Taxonomy (NCBI): domain Eukaryota; kingdom Metazoa; phylum Chordata; class Lepidosauria; order Squamata; family Anniellidae; genus Anniella; species Anniella stebbinsi. The sequence goes on from JARDYH010000004.1 coordinate 149,337,282, forward strand.
GCTGACAGGATTGGTTTTCATCCAAAACTGGATTGGCTCACACCACTTCAGGTGAGATTTCTCTCTATTTAAAAGGCAGCGCTGTGATAGTCAAAAGGGAGCTCTTGAGAAGCCAGAGAAACAATTTCCTTTTTGTCTTGGCTCCTTTGTTCTGAGAGGTGTGTGAGGTTCATCCATTTTTTAAAAAAATAGGGCAAATGTATAGTTTCTGTGAACATGTATATAAGCAGTTACTAGCTCAGCCAATATTGTAGGCCACACATATAAGTTAGACCCCCTCTACAAGAATTCGGTTTGACGCCTGGTTCTCCAATTATGCGCATCTTCTCGGAAGCGCTTTATGGTTAAATGACTGTACCCAGGAGGTAATTGAGCGCACAACTGGTGGCCTTACCGGTTGTTTGAAATGCGCTTTAGAAGTAGTTAATGCGGAGAATCACTTGTTCACATAGTTAAAATGCACTTTAATGGCCCGCAGCAAAATAAAACTCGCTATTTAACGCACATTCGATAATGCGCATAATCGTATAGATAACGCGCCTCAACTCCCAATTTGCACTCCGCTCATGTAGAGGTAAAAATTTTAATGAAACTTGAAAGAGCTTTAAACCTCTGGTGTAGAGGCAGCCTTACTTAGAATGGGTTGTATCCAGACTTAGTCATATGTAGAGTAGATCCTTTAAAATCAATGGAGTAGATCCATTAAAATCAAGTATGACTAAGTCTGGATACATCCCATTGTTTTTATGCTTTCAGTGTTACTTTGTTTTGAACTTTTTCTTCCTTTTTTGCTTTTAGAATGCCACAAAAACTACGATTTTCTTAAATAAATATGTCACATTTTGATTATTAAAATAATAATAATTTATTTCTTCCCCGCCTCTCCATTTGGATCGAGGCGGGGAACAACAATATGATAAAATACATAAAACTGATCAAAACATGACACACATTATTAAAACTGCATTAAAACATCCTAAAAAACATCCTAAAAACATCCTAAAAACATTCTAAAATTCCACTGGATATGCCTGCCAGAAGAGAACAGTCTTTATAGCTTTCTTAATTTCTAAAAGACTGTTAAGTTGACGTCTATGCCAAGCGATTGTTCACATTTCTGTTACCACACCTACTGCGATGAATACACTGCTAATTTCAAATTTATTATTGGGTTCAGTTTAGTTCTTTTGGGAGATCTGTTCTTGGGCATAGACAGGCTATCTCAGAGGTCATGGTCGGCTAAATCAGTTTGGTGGTTGAGGCAAACGACAAGATAGTGCTCTCCCTCTATGCCACCCACAGAAGTGAACTGGACTGGCAATTGAATTTTACTTTAACGTCTGGTATCTTCCATTTACCTGGAGACCACAGACTAATGTAGGGCGTAGTGGTGAGGTGGGTGGCACATATTTGTGTGTTCTCCAGTTCAGGGGAATGGATGACGGATTCAGGAGGAATGTCTAGGGGGCTGCCCCAGCATCAGCCACCTGTGGCAGTTGCTTTCCTCTGCCTAATGACAGGACCAGCCCAATCAGAGGTCTTGTTAAACTACTAAGATGGTAGGAACTGTTTAAAGTTTTTTAAAATAGGTTTGGTTGACACTGTACCCTCACTTTGGCCATGAACCATCATAGAAAAATGTCAATACTATTAATCCCATATTGCAGATTGGAGACTAAGGCTGAAAAATAAGTGACTTGCCTAAGTTTACCTAGTGAGTTAATGAGAACTTCCTGGTTCACAGCTCAATCTCTTAGCAACTATACTAACTTTATTTTTTTTAATGTATTGCTTCTATTTTTAAAAGTGTTGTTCTTCAAATATTAAACTTAACTCCAAACATCATGTGATTCAGGAGATGTGTGACTGGATCTCCAGACATCTTTTTCTCTATTTCAAAGCAGCTGCAGGGGTGTGTATGTGTATGTGTTTGTTTGTGATGATTTCATTGGGACAGCAACACTGGAGGTGGGGGTGATTAACCCTCCTCCCTCACACCATTTCTCTGAACTAAGCCACTCCCTTGATTTTACTTATCTTCTCTCCGCAATCCCCAGTAAATTGTGTGCTTGCCTTTTCCCAGAGCAAAGCTAATACCAGGTGCCTGCTTTCAAGTAAGGGTGTTTCCATGTGAGACTTTGATGAGCCATTGCCCTGTCTCATTTTATGGGTGGTCCTGATGACATTAGCTTCTTCAATTCTTCCGTGTTTGCCCAGCCCTCCATCTATATTTCCTCTTACCACAGGTAGGGTGAAATCCTATGGCCCCTATACATCATCAGAAGGGCCATATGATACTGGTGATCCCCCCTTCTGAGGTCAGAGACAGCAAGTGGACTTCAGAAGGGGGAGTTGGAGATCTGATCCCCACACTCTTGTGCCAGCTGCCTTCTGAGGTTGGAAAATCAACCTCAGAGACTGCGAAAAATGGCATTCCGGTAGGGGAGGGCGGAGAAGAGGCCAGGATATGAGTTATCCTGAACCTCTGCCAGCCTCCTTCTTCCCCTTCTGAAGTGACATTGCTAGACAGGCTAAAAAAACCATGTAGCAAAATATTCAGGACAGGAGAACACGGAGGTGAAGATTGCCTCCATCGCTCATCTCACCCTGCTTTGGATGATCAGAAGCCTCCTAGTTCAGGGACTTACAGTCATCCAAGGTACAATTGATAGGACTGAAAGAAAGATTTTTTTAAAAAAAATAGCTGCACCAAGCTTTCTTATTGGTAGCATGAGGAGCCCTCCATCTGAAAGCATCCTCATTTTAAAAAAATGTCCAGAGATCCAATCACTACTTTGGCTTTCAGTTGAAATGGATCATTATGGAGAACCAGTGACATTTGAGGAGTTGGACTAGAACTCAAAGCCAGTGTGTCATAAGCTTTTGTGGACTACAGCTTACTTCATCAGATGCATGGAGTGTTATCCTGAGTTACAAGTACATATAAACACAGGGTTGGAGGGGTGGGGTGGAGGAATTGTAAACAGTGAAGTCAGAGAGAATTGAAATGTAGAAAGTCAGACAGTGACAATTATCATATGGAGAGTGGCTATTCATAAGAAAATGGCTGTCCAACCCTCCCAGATCCACCCAAACTTCAAGTCTCTTATACTTTTAGTAGTGCAAGATGGAAAGATAAACGTTTAAAAAAGCAAATAAGAAAACATGAATATAAGTTTGTGAGGAAGAAGAAATAAGAGGAATGACAGAGAAAGAAGATGTGCCTGTTCCCTTTCTGCAACATACAAGGAGTTGCAGACAAGAGATGTCCATTTCCCCTGCTTCCTGGAACTTGTAAAGAGACCCTGAAAAGACCCTGACCCCTCCCATTCATATTTGGATGCAAGAAGATTTGTGCTGCCTTTGTAGGCTGTTTGTGGCTTTCTCAGAAACACCCGGGTAGCGACTGTTGGAAACAAGATGTGGTTGAAAATTAGATGGACCCTGGGTCTTGTCCACCAAGGCTCCACTTAGGTTCTTACTCAGCACCTCCTGGAATTCTGAGTATAGGCAGTTTATAAAATACTTTTGTTCTGCTTTCAGAAGGTTATCTGTAGAATGCCTTGAGCAGCCATAAAGCAAGTAATAAATGATTATCAAAAGCAGAGCTCCACACCTAACTGTGCAATTAAAGAAGTACCCAAGACCAAGGACTGGCTGAGCTGTAAAGTATAAAAGGGTGTGGAGTTCATGCAAGACAAAGTCATCATTTCTTCTTGGAGGAGCTACTAATAGAAAGAGGAAAGGGTTTCTCCAGGAGTAAGCAAGTTTGTAGAAATTTACACTCTCCATGTAAATCAAAAACCAAAGGGGGAAGTTATGGCACTTTTAGAACTGCTTGAGGAAAGGACATGCATTTGTCTTGAACAGAAATGTTTACCTTCATGCTAAAATTTGGGCTCAATTCAGGCGCTCCACCTGATCACAGATGAAGGCTTTTCCTTGATACTTACCTAAACATCTGAGAAGTTAGTAGAATTGGTTAGAAAATTAGTATTGTTTGTGCAATACAAAGGTACATCTGGTCTGTGCTAGTTTTATGGATCAGAAATGCTATTCTGATCCCACCTCAAACTAGTTCCCTGCTAGTCCACTTTGTTCAGGGGCAGAAGGAAGGTAGATCTGTATCTACTGGTAGATCTCTTGGTGATTTACAGTAGATCAGCAAGGGTTTCTAATTCCCAATGGTCTAACAATAGAAACAACTAATAAGCTTCCTCTATGTCCCCCAAATTAGGTAGCTGAAAAAAAATGCTTAGGGGAAAACCAGGAAAGAGCTTGTGAACTTGGTTCTGATATTGATCACAAATTCCTGGAGTGAACATGTGCTCATATGTAGGCTGACCAGATAAAATCCAGGTCAGGGCTCATGTAACTTTAACAGTCGAGAAAAGGGAATTTCAGCCAGTGTCATTTGTATGCAATTAGTTCCTGGTGAAATTCCTTCTTCATCACAACTGTTAAAGTTGCAGGGGCCCTGCCTTCTTTTGTATATGGTCACTCTAGTATAGTGCATGCACCTTTAACTGTTGTGATGAAGAGGGAATTTCATCAGGAACTAATTGCATACAAATGACACTGGCTGAAATTCCCTTTTCTCTACAACTGTTAAAGTTACATGAGCCTTGACCTGGATTTTATCTGGTCAGCCTACTCATATGCTGTCTTGCTCCTTCATTTATGGTGTACATCCACCCACCTGAGCAACTATTTTGCACCACAGCATTCTAGAAAAAACAAAGTAGATCCCACGAGCCCACCCTTGAAGTCTGCCTACCCTTGATTTAATTGACAAAAAGCAATAAAAGATCAATGTTGGCTGTAAGCTCTGTACTATTGGCCTCTGAAAATGAATGTAGGGGTGTCCTTTGTTAAAAGCATAGGCCTGGCCTTGCTGGATCAGACCAAGATCCATTTAATCCTGCATTGTTTCCAAAAATGGTCAGATAGGTGCCTCTGGGTGATTACAAGAGAGCCATGAAGAAGATGTGACCTTCCTGTTGATAGTTTCTAGCATCTGGAATTCAGAGGTATACTGTCTCTGTACATGGAAGCTCTGTTAGCTATCATAGTTAATAGCTGTTCATAATGTACAATTGGAAACAGTGACCCCAGTGCTATCAAATTTAATATATATTTAAATGGAAAAGTGCCAAGGAAGTCCAACACAGTGACATCTGACTTCAAAAGAGGAAACTTCTCTGAAATGAGGGAACTGATAAAAAGGAAGTTGAAATGGGAGTTAAGAGGGTTAAATCCCTTAAAATGCTTGGACATTGCTCAAAACTACAATAATAAAAGTTCAGATAGAATGTATACCACAGATTAGGAAAGGTAGTACCAAGTCCAGAGGTCATCAGTATGGTTAACAAGCAGTGTCAAGCTATTAGACAAAAGATGGCTTCCTTCAGAAAATGGAAGTCTTATCCAAATGAGAACAAAGGGGAGCACAAACTTGCACAAAGGAGATGCAAGCAGACAATGGCTGGGTTTGCACAATCGTTTGGCAGCACGTGCTGGATGCTTGCTGGTGCCCATTCCATAACTCAAACCCCACCCATAGGTTGTCATGTCATCCAAACCAGGTGAGGGTGAGTTCTTGGCATGATTAATAAACCACCCACAATCCTAAAACAGCCTATGAGTTCTGGCTGGTTTATTAACCACAGTAACAATCCACCCTCACCAGGTTCAGATGACACAACAACCTATGAGCAGGGATAGGGTTTATGGAATGGTGGCTTATTTAAATGATCATGTGAACCTGGTCAATAAAGATGCAAAAAAAAAAGCATTTTGAGGAGCATACCACTAAAAACATCAAGGCCAACAATAAAAAAAAATCTTTAAAAATAACAGAAGCAGGAAATCAACTGGCCCATTGGATGACAACAGAGTTAAAGAAATACTAAAGGAGGATAATGAGATTGCAGAGAAGCTGAATGAATTCTTTTCATCTGACTTCACTGAAGAAGATGTAGGACAGATACCTGTGCCTGAACTGATATTTTCAGGAAGGGAATTTGCGGAACTGAGGCAAATAGCAGTGACAAAAGATCAGTTTTTCAACCTTATTGACAAATTGAAAGTTAATAAATCACCGGGCCCAGATGGTATCCACCCTAGAGAGCTTAAAGAACTCAAATGTGAAAATGCTGCTCTTCTAACAAAAAGTTGTAACATGTCCCTAAGATCAGACTCTGAACCAGAGGACTGGAGAATTATCAATGTAACACCAGATTCTGGGAAATTACAGGCCAGTTAGCTTAACATCTGTTCCAGACAAAATGGTTGAAACATTATTAAAGATAAAATTAGTAAGCATATAGAAGGACAAGCCCTCCTGAAAAAGAATCAACATGACTTCTGGAGGGTAAGTCATGTCGCACTAAGGTTTTTGAGTTTTCTGAAAGTGTCAGTAAACATGTGGGCATCATTGGACATCCAAAACACTTTGAAAAAGTCCCCCATGAAAGACTCATGAGCAAATTTAGCAGTTATTAAATAAGAGGCAAGGTCCTCTTATGGGTCAGTAGCTGGTTAAAGAATAACTGGTAAATTCTCCCAATGAAGGGATGTAAACAGTGAGATCCCACAGGCATATTTGGGGCCAATGCTTTTCAACTTATTAATAAATGGTCTGGAATTAAGAGTGAGTAATGAGGTGACCAAATTTGCTGGCCACAGCAAATTGTTTAGGGTGTTTAAAACAAAAAGGGATTGCAAAGAGTTCTCCGAACTGAGAGAATGGGCATCAAAATGACAAATGCGATTCAAAGTAAGGAAGTGCAATGTTGAGATTCAAAGTAAGGAAGTGCATGTTGGACAATGTATATGCTGACAGGAGCTGGGCCAGCAGTGACTGGCCAAGAAAGTGATCTTGAGGTGGTGGTGAACAGTTTGATGAAATGCCAACCCAGTGTGTGGCTGCTGTGTAAAGGGAAAATTCCGTGTTAGGCATAACTAGGAACGGAATCGAAACTAAAACTGCCAAATTCATACTCCCCTTATACAAATTTATGGTGCAACCATGCTTGGAGTTTTGTATACAGATCTCATCACTACACGTAAAAAAAAGTTATTGTAAAGTTGGGAAAAGTGCTGAAAAGGGCAACGAATGATCAAAGGGCTGGAGAAACTCCCTGATGAGGAAAGGTTGCAACATCTGGAATTATTTAGCTTAGAAAAAGAGTAAGTGAGGGGAGATATGATAGAGGTGTACAAAATCATGCATGGTGTGGAGAAAGTGGATAGGAAGACATTTTTCCTCCCTCTCTCATAACCCTAGAACCTGGGGTCATCCCATGAAGCTGATTGGTGAGAGATTCAAGACAGATAAAAGAAATACACACAGTGTATAAACTATGAAATTCAGTTCCACAGGATGTGGTGATTTCTACCAATTTGGCCAGCTGTAAAATGGGATTGGATAAATTCATGGAGGCTAAGACTATCTATAACTACTAGTCCTACATACATCAGTCGCTGGGGAAGTTGGGCAGGAGGATACTGTTACACTCATGTCCTGTTTGCGGGTTTCTGGCAGGCAGCTCATTGGCCAATGTGTGCACAGAATGATGGACTTTCATCTCATCCAGCATGGCTCTTCTTATGTTCTTAATGTATCCTTTTTTGAAGTCTAAGCAGTCATACCATTGAGGCAGGACTTTGGGGCAGATGTCCCACTCAGCCGGATGAGCCACAGGGCTGACTTAGCACATTTTGAAGTCAGGGAAGTAATATATATTACCTTCTAAAGAGCGGCGGAGGCTGAATGTGTAAGACCAATAATTCCACCACTGAGTCTAAACTATAGCTTGTGGCATTGAATTACACATGTGATTAATGATGTAAAATATTTAATGCATTGTAATAAATAAATAGGTCAAACATCAAGTTCGTGTCACAAGTAAGGTTGTTCTGCTTGCTTTCATAGCTAGTCCAGCATAATCCGTAAAATAAACCTGTAGTTCCAATGACTACACATTAACACACACCTGCACATACCAAAATCCTGATATTGGGAGGAGCACTTGAAGTGGAGGCACATTGAGAAGGAGCTGCCTAAACTTTTCCCTGCCTGCTACGTTTCTACTCCATAGTGCCCCCATGTTGGGCTCACCGGAGTTCCCCAGCGCACCTGACTGGGCTTGCATTTGTGAGCCGAGACACGGGCTTTTTCCGCAATCCGGGACCTTTTCCTGTTTTTGGTCCCCTCTACAAGAATTCGGTTTGACGCCCGGTTGTCCGATTATGTGCATATTCTTGCAATCGCTTTTACACCGAATCCCCATACACAGGAGGGGGTGAAGCACATTACCGCTTGTATGAAACGCACTTTAAAGGTGGTTAATGCAGAGAATCGCTTGTTTACATGGCCAAAATGCGCTTCAACTCCCACGGCAAATTAAAACTCGCTATTTAACATGCATTTGATAATGCGCATAATCGAACAGAAAAAGTGCCTCGACCCCTGATTTGCACTCCGCTCTTGTAGAGGTCAAATTTTGAATGCGCCTTGAAAGAGCTTTAAATCACTCTTGTAGAGGCACCCTTTATTATTATTATTATTATTATTATTATTATTATTATTATTATTATTTGTGGAAATAGATGTTGCCCAGATTATCCCCAAAATTTGCACAACATGCACTTGCAGTTTGCGCAAATGTCTATTTCTGCAAATTAAAAATAAATGGAAAATCTGCTAGTTGGCTTGACTCGCTGTTGGGCCAGTTGGCAGAAGACGAAACTAAGTCTGGGGGGAGCCAATGAAAGTTTGTTGAGCTCCACCCCACAACCGGATTCTTCTGACATCCTTACCCCTATGCTGTCTTATCCTCCCAACCAGTTTCAAACAGAGATTTGGAGACAGGCAAGGACGTCTTTGGAATCCCCTGGTGTGAACAGGCACTTGGAGAGGAATTTGGACTAAAGAACTAGTTGGTGGGGGAAAGGGTTAAATGCTTCCTCATAGTGCATGTCCTCTTTTACAGAGGAGAATCCTCTGTTTGAAGGGCTGTCCTGTCCAATTCCAGTTTAAAGTTAATGAACTGCAAGTCCATCATCAATTGGCACCTGCCTGGACTGCAGGCTGAACAGGTAGGCACACAGGTCGCCTGGTCATAGTTTTCCATGCATTGGTGAGATGTACTATATTCTATCTCAATTATAATAAATTCTAAATGTGCACATCTACATTTAAATTTGCATATGGTTATGACCTACAAAGCCCTATACGGCTCAGGTCCAGGATATCTGAAAGACTGTATTCTCCCGTATGAGCCTGCCCGTCCCCTGAGGTCTTCAGGGGAGGCCCTACTATCCGTCCCACCACCATCACAGACACACCTGGTGGGAATGCAGGAGAGGGCCTTCTCGGTGGCTGCCCTGGGGCTCTGCAACTCCCTTCCCAGGGAAGCTAGACTGGCTCCCTCCTTGGTGTGCTCTCGGAGGCAGGCTAAAACTTTTCTATTTCAGCAGGCCTTTGGGGAGTAGTTCAGACCTTTGTGGATGTACTGCTTATAGTTTGGATTTCTAATTATGTGTATTTAAAATGTTTTTAAATGTTTTAAATATTTTGAAATTGTACTATGTTTAATTATATTTTTAATTTTTTTATATCTCTATTTGTTTTAACTGTACATGTTTTAATTTGTAAGCCGCCTTGGGTCCCAGTATTGGGAAAAAGGCGAGATGTAATAATAATAATAATAATAATAATAATAATAATATGTTATGCAAATTGCTGCCCTCTTTTGTCCTCTTCTTTGCTGATTCATGCAGCCAACCTGCATGGGTCCTTCTTCCAAATTCCGCTGTAACTCTATAGCCCCTTTTGGGCGTTTGAAATCACAGTTCCTTGGGGTAGGCGAATAGAGTCAGGTTTACCTCTCCGCATGTCCAGAGCAATGTGAAGTGGCACAAATGTAATAACCGAACCCTACAGTAAAGTTTGAAACCATTCTGGGAATTACTAGTTCTCTTGACACAAGGGTGGAATTTTCTTTTTCCAAATGATGTACAGACTTCGACTACCGGGCACGAAGGTTGTTAAAGAGCTTAAAGCCCACAGTTGTTGTTGGACTTCTTTTTTCCTTGTTCTGTAACAGAAATCAGATGTTGCAGAAAAATATGCCAGATATTTACCTTTGTGTAGGCTGATCATATGAAAAGGAGGACAGGGCTCATGTAACTTTAACAGTTGTAGAGAAAAGGGGATTTCAGCCAGTGTCATTTGTATGCAATTAGTTCCTGGAGAAATTCCCTCTTCATCACAACAGTTAAAGTTGCAGAAGCCCTGCCTTCTTTTGTATATGGTCACTCTAGTATAGTGCCTGCAACTTTAACTGTTGTGATGAAGAGGGAATTTCACCAGGAACTAATTGCATATAAATGACCCTGGCTGAAATTCCCTTTTCTCTACAACTGTTAAAGTTACATGAGCCCTGTCCTCCTTTTCATATGGTCAGCCTACCTTTGTGTTTTTACTGATGAGGAGGTAGCAGGAAAGCACCAACCTATTAAACTGCTTGGATTTCTCTGAGCACTTGCCAAATTGTGGCACAGTTATCTCGGTAGGTGTCTTTTCTTTTTCTTTTGTTTTAAGAAAAGGAAAAGGGAGTCTACGCAGAACAGTCTGCAAAATAAAAGGAATACTAGAATTTTAAAGCCTTATAATTGCCCTCCCCCAGCACAACACTCCCCCATTATTTTTTACATTTCAAGTGATCCCCGCTAGGAGTGACATTATAACATCATTGCTATGTTAATGTATTAATTAATTGCACCAGGATAACCTTGCCTAGAATTAAACTCCGTCAAGGGTTTGAGTGTTGCACTTTTTCCAGAAAGGAAGATCTTATTAACATAAGCTCCATTTCCTTGTTGGCTTTCTAGCATTCCAAAGTGCGTAGGTTTATTATTTGTGTGCATTTTTTTTAAAAAAAACACACCTCTGCAGGAGGTTTTAAAAGGAGACCAGGCTATGCTTTTTGATAGATGGCTCATTCCCTCCCTATCCACATCCAGGATCTGTAACCTTTTGGCCCCATCTGCTACTCTTTTGAACATCAGGAGGTATAGGAAACAGTGGCTGCCACTTGCTTGACTGAAGAAAAGTGGTCCGCTGTTATGGAAACCAATTTTCCTCCTCCGTTTGGCATCCTTTCTTATTAAGCTTGCACTGACTGAGCTTAAACACCATTGCTGCCAAAGAGATCAGCTGGCAAAGAAGTCTGCATTAGTAATACAGCTGGCTCTTTGCCTCCGGCAGCTGAGATCATTGATTTTTCCACTGGCCTGCTTGATGGGGGAGCCTTCCATTTTCAGACTCTCCGCCCTTGCATTTTGAATTCTTACCTAGTGGATTTATGACCATTCTGTTGAGTTGGATAATAAATATCTATGTTTCTGATGGGTGATTCCCTCACCATCACCCACACAATTTACCTTTTATCTATTAATACCATAAAAGGATTGAAATTCACAGCGCATCTGTCCTCATTCCACTTCTAAATTCCCCCATTGGCTGGCTCTGCCACCCATTTGCAAGCGTTAACAAAGCTTCCTATACTGTGGTGTGTACTTATTGTAATTAATTGTTTCTGGATTAATACTGTTATGGATGCTGGGTGATCCTCCTTTGTAAGGAGGATTGATGTTCCTTGGAACACGGCCTGGAATCTCTCTCCCTTGCCTTTAGTATATGACACCCCTCAAAGCTAAGGAAAGAGGCAGAGAAGCAGCGTGGAGACAGTTTTGCCATTTGAATTTGGGAGAGAGAAAGAGGGAGGAAGGGGCAGGGAGCCGTGAGTTGGCTGAAGGTGAAATACTTCAGTGTTAAAGGGGGTCTCTCTGGGAATTTGATTCTGGATTAGCATTTTTGCTGCCTGCTGTAAGCCTGTTGATTTGCTTCCAGTATGCTCTGCTTGTATTATTTGTAAACAAAGCAAATATGATAAAAGCGCCATAAATCTCCAGTGCTCTTTTATCCAACCCTGTAGCATGGCCACTGGAACTTCTTGACACTCAAGAAAGGGAGAGCACATAACAATACACTATAGATATAATAAATGGCATAGAACGTCTGTAGTGATATGTTTTTTTGCTAACGGTTTGTTTCAGTTCAGCCTCCATCGCCTTCTGTAATATATGGCTGCAACAGGAGGAGTTTGAGCCCTTTACAATGACTCAGACCTTTGGAGGCCTGTGGCAGAATGAGTCAACAAGGGGGAGGGGGGTATGAGGAAGCCACTAAGAAACATCAGCCTAAAGGAGGATGTTAGGGAGGGGGGAAGCAGTTGTCAGAGTGAGTTGTTGTAATGTCAAACCTTAGTCTGATGAGAAGGCTTTGAGCATTCTTGACCTGACGCTCTGGTGTTTCTTATTTTGCTTACTTTGGGCCTTTCATAGTCTGCAGTTAGTCACCAGATGTAGCTGCATAACCCCACTCCCCAGATAAAAATCTTCAGTTTAATGTTGGCTGCATGTAGATCGGCTCTCACATGCGCCAGGATGTCAGTGGATCACACCCACACCAGTCCATGAGCTGTAGGATCCACTGTAGACCAAACTTTACAGCAGTGACTGCTCTGGGTCATCCTGTAGCATGCTAATCCTGGTTTTAGAAGTGCAGTGTACCTCAAAAACCATCCATACACTTCCAGCTGAGGGTGCCTCTACAAGAGCGATTTAAAGCACTTTCAAAGGCGCATTACAAATTTTACCTCTACAAGAGCGGAGCGCAAATCGGGGGTCGAGGCACTTTTTATCTCCGATTATTCACATTTTCGAATGCGCGTTAAATAGCAAGTTTTAATTTGCCCCGGAAGTTAAAGCCCCTTATGGTCATGTAAACAAGTGATTCTCCACATGTAAACAACTTTAAAGCACGTTTCATACAGCCCATAATGCGCTTCACCGCCTCTCGTGAATTGGTATTAGGAGTAAATGCGCTTCTCCATATATGCACATAATCAGGCAACTGGGCGTCAAAACAAAATCTTGTAGAGGGGGCCCGAGTCAGGAATGCAATGATGTAACCAGGCAGGGCAGCAGGAGCTCCTGCCTGGGTGCAACTTGACCAAGGCAGCAAAGTGGGCATAACATGTTATGTAATGTACTGGCAGTTATTGAAATAATATGAAATGATGTAATGTTTACTTAATAGTCCCCACAGGGGTCAGTTCAGAAATAACCTGTTTTACACTTTCATAGCGCAAACCTGTAGATGCAGGGCCAGGCCTACCATTATGTAGAGTGAAGCAGCCACCTCCAGCAACAAATTTGGAGTATCCTGACATGGCATCAAATTATTAGTTATTTACTTTGTCATTAATGTATTTTGACTGTCAAGGATAGGAGAAATGTTTGTGGGATCTTCTTCTTCGTGTGCCAAAATTACTTGGCTGGCTTTGGGTACTATGCACCTTGGGTAGAGAGCACCATTTGATGCTAAGTCTCAGGGAGTAAAATGTCTTGGGTTGGCCCTGTATGCATATCTACTCAGAAGTAAGGCTTACTCCCATTTAAGTGCATAGGAGGCCAATTTGGGTTTCATGATGGAGAAAAGACTGGATAACTAACTAAGGCCGCAGACCTATGCATGTTTAGACAAAAAAAAAAATTCTATAACTCCCAGCATTCCTCAGCCAGGCCATGCATAGGATTGCACCCTAAATGAGCCGAGTCACATGCTCAGTAAAACTGTTCCTAGTCAGCAGCCTTGTACCCAGAAAGCTTCAGCTAATCGATGGTATAGAAATGAAATGAAATAAATAAAACATCAATTAAAATTTCTGAATGTTCTTCAAGGGCAGCCTCACATTACTAAACCTGAGAAAAGCAAGTAAAGGACATTCTTTGTTGTCGTGGTTCTCTCTGGCATTCTCATGTGCTGGCAAATTGACATGGGACACTCGCATCAGTGGGACTTCTTTTATTGGAGGAAATCTTACGGCGAAAAGTTTAATGGTTACACACACTTCAAAAATACTTAAAGCTAATTGATGATCAGAAGGCTTCAGGCTCTGTAATAACATACAGTCAAAATGCTATTCAAAGCTGATTCAGGGAGGGGAAAGATTTTTGATACTCTCTTTTAGGCAATTTCAAAGGGGAATTTTTGAAAGGCTTAACAAACTATCTCAAGGGAGTGAGTCTAAACGTGGCTATAAATTGGTCACTCAGGGAACATGGCTAAAGCTTAAACAAGATCACGGGGTGTGTTTAAGATCACGGGGTGTGTGCGCAAAATGTCAGGTACAAGAAGTCTTGTGCACAAACTTTAGCACTGGGAACTCCCTGCTACCCAAGCTTGGCAGAGGAAAAGCCTGCCAAATGCTGAGCTGACTACAAACACACAACCTGGAGAAGTGAAAATCTCAAGCACAAAGAGTCTCATGCTTGTACTTCAGCTTAGGGAACTCCCTGCCACCTGAGCCTGGCAGGGAAAAGTCCAACTGCCAAACCCAGCTTGCCAAATGCTGAGCTTACGTCAAACACACCATCCACAAGAAACGCGGGTTTAAGTCTGTGAAAAGCTTCACAGCACTTTTCATAGGCACAGTCCTTAGAAATCCAAAGTTTAAAAAGAAGATAATCCATGTGCATAGTGCTTTTAAAGTCTCAAACAATGAAAGGTCCGAACAGAGAGGGATTTCAGTCCATGAGTCGAAAGATGTTCTTAGCAAAGGCTCTTCGCGCTTTTGCTCCTGCTTATATTGGCATGTTTAAAGCTACTTGACAGACAGGTGCTCTGGCCCGTAAATCATGCCTGTGTCCAAACAGGGCGGCATTGCTCAGCCCATCAAGATGATGTCACAATCTGAGCGACTCAACAAGGGCCCCCACTCAGTTCTCAGAGAAGTCCAACAGCTTCAAGGCTGAGCTAGTCCCATGGGAACTGACAGAGACGAGCCCGCACAGACATTCTAAACTAGTTCAAATTAAATCTACACCCAGCAAGGCCTCGAACAGAATAAAGGTATGGTCTCTCTGGTATCTGCAGCAGTTTCATATCAGAAAAAGGCTAATGTCTTTCTATAAGGTGTGGTGAGGGCTAATAGTTTATGGCAAAGGATTAGAAAAATCCATAGGTCTGTTAACGACTCAGTGACCACTGGGAATGGATAGGTCAATGGAACTCACATGTTCAGGGGCAGAACCAGATGATGGGGGAGGACAACAAGGAGTAACCATTCTCTTCTGCTGTGGGAGATCTGGAGATGGAGCACCAGAGTAATTAAACTTGGTATGATCCAGCAAGGCAATGTTGACCTGCTATTTGTTTTTGTTCCACACATGAGGATGCATAGGGAGATGAATTTGGAGAAAGACTCCGGGGTTGGCGAAGGCCTATAACCATGGTGGAGACCTTTCTACTCTTGTCCAAAGAAAACAGGGGGTCATTCTAACCTCACATGGCTCCACAAGACCCCTAGAATTGCTATGGGACAAGAGTTGCATCTGTACATCAGCTACTGCTGTGAGGGAGAATCACAAAGGCGCAATGTCTTGGATGCCAGGATTCAATGTTCAGGTGAAACAGTCTTCTCAGAATTCTAGGACCTCCCCAGGGTCTCCTTACCCAATGGGTTCTTTGGAGGTTTTGAGCAAGAAGACTCTAAGGACGCCCAGTGCCATGTGCCTAAAACTCTCAGGATGCAATGTTGGACTCCCTTCACCCATTCGATGAGGGGAGGGCAGAGAAGAAATGGGGAAAATGACCATTATTTCTCTGCCCAACCTTTCAGCCATACACACGTGATTTGTGGACGCGCAGCTTGTGTTCTTATGTTCCAACACACTGCTATAATAGACATTGTAGCAGGCAAATCACTTAGGAAATATGATGGAGACACATGCTGCAGTACTTTAGTCCACATTCCTGGGGATAACCTATGTTTCTAGCCAACTCTCTGGTTCTATACCGAATGATTTTTGTTATTATTATTTATTTGTTACCTTTATATCCTGCCTTTTCCTCCAAGGAGCCCAGGTCACCTTACATGATCCTTCTCCTCTCCATTTTCTCCTCATGACAATGCTAGGCTGAGAGTCAGTGACTGATCCAAAAGCATCCAGTGACTTTCATGTCTGGATGGGGAATTTGAACCTGGGTCTCCACAGTCCCAGTCCAAAACTGTAAACACTACACTACACTGTGCTACATGTGTCTATGCATTAGGCATGCATGTCAAAGGCCCAACACCTGCGTTTCAAGAAAAGATGACTGTTCTGTGTTCCTATAGTTATTATAAGGGTGCCTCTACAAGAGCGATTTAAAGCTCTTTCAAGGCGCATTAATTTTTTTACCTCGACAAGAACAGAGCACAAATCAGGGATCGAGGCGCTTTTTCTGTCCGATTATGCGCATTATCGAATGCGCGTTAAATAGCGAGTTTTAATTTACCGCGGGAGTTGAAGTGCCTTACAACCATGTAAACAAGCGATTCTCCACATTTAAACACTTTAAAGTGCATTTCATACAACCGGTAATGTGCTTCACCGCCTCCCGTGTATAGGGATTAGGCGTAAAAGCGATTGTGAGAAGATGCGCATAATCGGACAACTGGGCGTCAAACCGAATTCTTGTAGAGGGGACCTAAGTTTTAAAAAAAAACTAACCTCAAAAATGCTGATAAAATACACTGCTTTCATTTCTTTTCTTCTCTTTGTAGCAATTTAATCTTTGAGTGGTATAGACATGTACTAAATAAATATTTAAATTGTTTTCCCACAGCGGAACATTCTTTGCCCCATCCTCTCCTACTCTTGAGATAGTGACCCTGCACTGGAGCCATGCATTAGTTGTGATCCAAAGACCCAGCCTATGGCTGCCTCTACAAGAGAGGTTTGAAGCTCTTTCAAGGCTGATTAAAAATTTTACCTCTACAAGAGAGGAGCGCAAATTGGGGGCTGAGGCGCTTTAAACTTCTGATTATGCGCATTATCGAATGCGCGTTAAACCGCGAGTTTTAATTTGCGGCGGCAGTTAAAGCGCCTTACCGCCGTGTAAACATGCAATTCTCCGCATGTCAACAAGTTTAAAGCACGTTTCGGTCATCCCGTAATGCGCTTCGCCGCCTCTCGTACAGAGGTATTAGGAGTAAATGCACTTCTGCAAATATGCGCATAATCGGGCAGCCAGGCGCCAAAGCAAATCCTTCTAGAGGGGGTCTCAGTCTCACAAGAGGAGTGCATGTTCATTTAACATGCCTTTCGATCAGAAAAACCACACCAAAGCCACAAGTATGCCAGCATGAAAGGGCTATGGGGTTAGGCTCCACTATTTACCGAGTATACTGCTACATCCCCTCTTTCACATCCCAGACATCGGCCTTGGGAAAGCAGTTGCTTTGTGAGAAAGGAGCTCATTTCTAAAGAACAAAAACAAAACTGTGGAAACTAGAAGCTGATGCTATTTTCTGCACATAACACCCCTCCTCCAACCTTATGAGAGCAAGTGGGCTTGTCTTCAAGCTGTCTGCCTACAGGAACCAGGGTAGTCCAGGAAGTTCAGAGCTATTTGACTAAAAAAAAAAAAAAAAAATGTACAGAGCAGGTGCAGGCTGCAGATGGGAGGTTTGGGTGTGAAATCCTGCCAAGTCCACAACAAAACTCAATTGAAGGAAGCCAATATTAAGACTGCAGTCTAAACTGGTTGATTTGAATATGGGTGGCTAGGATTCCTGAGGTAACTTGAAGAGCATTCCACTGGCTCTTTCGTCTGACACAGCTTTTTAAAAACAAACATTTATGCAGGTCCCTTTTCAGTTGTACATGATGACCACAATACAGCATGCAGTGATTGGGCACGTAAGTCCCATTGAAATCAGCGGGTCTTAAGCCCCAGCCCCAGCATGAGATCCTGGTCGATGACTTATTCTAACATGACCAGATCAAACAAGCTAGGAAAAAAACAACAAGTGGAATCCATGAATGCAAATTCACAGTTGAAGTGGGACAGGAAGTTGCCTCTGATGAGCTATCATCTGAGCCCAAATTCCCATCCCTGCTGCAGTCATTTAAACTCTGAATAAGAATCCCCCCCTTGCAAATTAAAGCTTTGTGTATGGGAACTGGACTCCACGGATGCAAGTCTGAAGGCATGCTCCAGCTCTGTCAGTCCCAGGCTGAAGAAGGGCAGTAAGGGGGGGGGGGGGTGCCAGTTGCTTTCCTTCAGTCTAGCTCCCAGGGCCCAATCTACACTACCATTTTATCCCAGTATGGTAACACCTTGCTCATTTGTGCATTTCGTGACACAGGCCTCCTCCACACGAGACGTTTAATGAGCCTTGAAGGCTCATTATAAATTTTACCTCCACACCAGCGGAGCGCAAAACGGGCGTACAGGCGCGTTATCTCCCCGATAATGCGCATTTTCGAATGCGCGTTAAATAGCGACTTTTATTTTGCTCCGGCCGTTAAAGCGCATTTTCGCCGTGTGAACAAGCGATTATGCGCATTAACGTCTTCTAAAGCGCTTTTTGGACATCAATTACTGCGCTTCGCCGCCTCTCGCCGCCTCCCATGCAGAGGGATTAGGCGTAAATGCGCCTCCGCGATAATGCGCATAATCCCCGAACCGGGCGCAAAAGCGCATCCTTGTGGAGGGGGCCACATTCCCCAACATGTTCTCCTGTTGCCATGTCTACCTCAATATTCCCTTTCCCCCCCACCCTCCACCCCAAATTGCTTTTATTGCCTTTGGGAGATGATTGAGGTTTCAGTGAGCTATCAAAGCATGTGCCTAAAATATACCAATATTATAATGCTTGCTGGCTTTGAAGTTGTAGAACTCGCTTTGCACCATTCTCCCTTACCTTCTCCCACCTCATGTCTTTCTCCTCCTCTTCCTCTCCTTCCCTGCTATTTCCTTGCATGGGTTTTCATTCTGGGGCTCTCTCTCCTGCTGCTTGGATGGATGGATGGATGGATGGATGGATGGGGGGTGGATGGATGGATGGATGGGGGGTGGATGGATGAGTGGATGGGTGGATGGATGAACAGACGGAGCCTGCTTGCTTACCTGCTTGAGAGCAGAGCTGGGGCTCCTGCACCTCGTTCGAACACCATGGAGGAGTGCAGTGAAAAAGGAAGGAAAGGAGGGGTGAAAGAAATAAAGAGAAAGCAAAGAAGTACAGTCCCTTCAACCATAGGGATCTGTGATGGCAAACAGTTAATTTCTAACAGAAGAGTTTCCAGGGTTCAAGGTTACAAAAGCAAAGCCCTCTGGTCTGAGCTGACTTCAGGTGGGGATGGGGCAGGATTTTCAAGCAGGAAATTCATGATTGTTCTTTTAGGCTATTTTTCACTGTGCACCTACACAGCTGCGCATCTGTAAATAAACACAAAAATTATTTTTTAAACCTGCATTCCTGCATAGCCGCAAATACGTGCATGCAGTTGACATACTTTTTTTTTTTTTAAAGGCAACTTCAAATGGCAGGCATTCTTGTGACATATGTGCACACTATAAACACAAGTGATAAAACATGCATGACCTCTCAAACACATTGAGGTTCTCCTGTGGAATGCAGAAATGACCCGGGCAGTTGACACGATTGCTCCTGAGCGCCCTCTCCTGTGTAGAGCTCGAATGGCTCCATGGTATACCCCGGAGCTGAGAGTGATGAAACAAAACAGGAGACGGCTTGAGGGCAGATGGAGACGAACTTCTGATGGATGCAATCAAACACTGGTAAGTGCTTATGGTAAGCTGTATTCAGGGGCAGTGAGGGCAGCAAAAAACCAATACTTTGCTGCCACTATTCAATCATCAACCTGCCGCCCAGTGGAGCTTTTCAGAGTTGTCCGGGGGCTTTTACATGCTGGCCCCAAGGACATGGTAGAACCATCTGAGGCCCACTGTAATACATTTGCTGGGCACTTCCAGAATAAAATCTCTGGCATCCATCAGGACTTAGACTCCAGTGTTATAGCAGGTGAATCTAGTGAGGTATCCAGAGCACAGGCTTGTCCTGTTTTCTTGGATGAGTTTCAGTTGGTGCAGCTCGAGGATGTTGACAAGGTGCTTAGACAGGTTCATGCAACCACTTCCATATTGGATCCTTGCCCCTCTTGGCTAATAAAAGCTAGCAGGGATGGAACAACTGGCTGGGCCAGGGAAGTGATTAATGCCTCTTTGCAAGAGGGAGTGGTCCCAGGCCTCCTGAAAGAGGCGGCAGTGAGACCACTCCTAAAGAAATCTTCCCTGGACCCTGAAAATCTTAATAACTACAGGCCAGTAGCAAATGTTCCATTCCTGGGCAAGGTCCTGGAGTGGGTGGTTGCGAGCCAACTCCAGGCACTCTTGGATGAGACTGATTATCTGGATCCATTTCAGTCGGGTTTCAGGCCTGGTTTTGGTACGGAAACAGCCTTGGTCGCCCTGTATGATGACCTATGTCGGGAGAAAGACAGGGGGAGTGTGACTCTGTTGATTCTCCTTGATCTCTCAGCGGCTTTCGATACCATCAACCATGGTATCCTTCTGGGACGACTGGCTGAGTTTGGAGTGGGAGGCACTGCATTGCAGTGGTTCCGCTCCTACTTGGGGGGTCGGCTCCAGAAGGTGGTGCTTGGGGAACATTGCTTGGCCCCGTGGATTCTCCAGTATGGGGTTCCGCAGGGGTCAGTTTTGTCCCCCATGCTGTTCAACATCTACATGAAACCGTTGAGTGCAGTCATCCGGAGTTTTGGAGTGCATTGTCATCAGTACGCTGATGACACGCAGCTCTATTTTTCCTTTTCATCTTCATCAGGTGAGGCTGTGGATGTGCTGAACCAGTGCCTGGATGCGACAATGGACTGGATGAGGGCTAATAAACTGAAACTCAATACAGACAAGACTGAGATGCTGTTAGTGGGTAGTTCCACTGACCGGATGGAGGGTGTTCAACCTGTTCTGGATGGGTTTGCACTCCCCTTGAAGGAGCGGGTTCGTAGCTTGGGGGTTCTCCTAGAACCATCTCTGTTACTTGACGCGCAGGTGGCCTCAGTGGCATAGAGTGCCTTCTACCAACTTTGGTTGGTGGCCCAGCTACGTCCCTATCTGGACAGGGATAACCTGGCTTCAGTTGTCCATGCTCTGGTAACCTCCAAGTTAGATTACTGCAATACACTCTACGTGGGCTGCCTTTGAAGGTGGTTCGGAAGCTGCAGCTTGTGCAAAATGCAGCGGCCAGTTTGATAACTGGAACCAGTAGGTTCGAACATATAAGACCTACTCTGGCCCGCTTGCATTGGCTGCCTGTATGTTTCCGAGCCCGGTTCAAGGTGCTGGTTTTAACCTATAAAGCCTTACACGGCTTGGGACCACAATACCTGATGGAACGCCTTTCCCGACATGAACCTACCTGAACACTACGTTCAACATCTAAGGCCCTCCTCCGAGGGCCTCCTCCGACGGAAGCTCGGAGGTCAGCAACAAGAGAGAGGGCCTTCTCTGTGGTGGCTCCCCAATTGTGGAACGATCTCCCCGACGAGGCTCGCCTGGCGCCAACATTGTTATCTTTTCGGCGCCAGGTCAAGACTTTCCTCTTCTCTCAGGCATTTGGCAATATCTGAGGAGCCTGGGTTTGTTTTGTTTTTGTAGCTTTTTGAAGAGTTGGTTTTTAAATGTACAGATTGTGTGTATGTTGTATGTTTTTGCTGTTTTAATTTTTGTATATTGTTTTTAATTGTTTTTAATCCTATGTAAACCGCCCAGAGAGCTTCGGCTATGGGGCGGTATACAAATGTAATAAATAAAATAAATTAAATAAATAAATAAATAAAGGTCTCCCATAATAATGACAACACTATGCATTGGCATGAGGCACTTGATTGTGTCGGGAACCAATGGATACTGCTATGTATTCAACGAAGTGTGCTCACAGAGCGACAATCATGTTTGGAAAAAATATAGGCACAGCAGTGCCTCACAGACAAAAGGGGCTCAAGTGTAGATCCTACCCCAGTCTCAACCAGCTGAGAGTTTGCACTTGCATGCTGCTCCCTGTTGTCAATATTCAAGGGCAGTGCATTTAAGGCAGCCCTTAAACCTCCTCCCCTGCCAGATTAAGAAGGGGTTGATGGGGAAATCCCCTCAAAAACTCAAGATTTCCCTGCATAACTCAGCATCTTCCCCTGCCTGTAGGGAGAGATCCAGTCCTAGTTCCCCCCCCCATTCACCTATTTTCCTGCTTAGTGCAGCCATGCATCATGCCCACTTTATTAATATAAGGAGGGATTGTAGCACATCATGAAAATGAATGATCTATGAGCTCGGCTAAAATACAGTGTTCAAGAAATGCCTATCTCAAAGAGCATTTAATAAGTGCCTCCTGTCCCAAAGACATCCACCCTGATTAATGTGTTCCTGTGTGAACATCCTTTTGGTTAACCTGTTTGCTCAGTATTTCCTTAAACAGGATCTTTAAATTACAAAAGAAAGAAAAAAATCTGAAAGTCCTTTTTCCTCCTTGAGAACCTTCCGAAGCTACACTGTTACTCTTATCATATATGACTTTGAAAAAAGAAATCCACAAATTTGAATTGGTTCATGAGATAACACTTTATCATTTTATCAGTCTCATGGATTGTTGATGTCATGTTTGTATTCATTCGTGGCACCCAAATATCCAGTGGTGTCATTCCGCTAAATCAAACAGGGCTTCCACAACTCTGCCAAAAGTAGCGGTTGGGCAGTGCGCTAGCGGAACTTGCACAAGTAGTTACCGAGACATGCTGGTAGAGCTTCATTCTAGCAAATAAAACTTGCACAAGCGGTACAAAGGTGTGTTATTGGAGTGGTTGACCAAATGGTTGTACAAGTGCAACTTTACTTGGATTTGCCCCTTGAACATAGTTATAAATTTAATTTCTGCTAGTGCAACATCACCTGCACTAGTGGAAGGACATTGTTGGATACTGCCCCATATGATGAGGCTGGCATGGGTAGCTCCCATATATTTTGTCTGGTTGGAAAGAATGTTTGGGGGTTGTTATTGATAGCTGTTGTCTCCTCTTCCTCCTCATTTTCTATCCCATCTTGCTATTGATTGATTTGTGCCTCCTATTTCTACCAAGAAAAGAGGAAGAGTATTAAAACTGAGTTTCATCTGTTCCTCTGTAAGGATCCTTTGTTCTTATGCATTAGACAAAGATGTCCAGCATCTGTAACATGAATTACACTATCATTTTCTCCTGTTATTTCTCCCATCCAAAACAGGACCAAGGACATTTTCTTTGTATATTTAGCCAAGGACGGGACAGAATGTCTGAAGAGCAGTGCAAGTTCTTCCCCTCCATCACACAGACATCCTTTCAAAATCTACAGCAGCCGGTCTCTGGCCACCACCTCTGCCATCGTCCTTTCCTTTCCAGAAGCATGCTTGCATCTTTCCCAAAGGCCCGGAAACACGGAAGTTCAGCTGCCACCATATTGCCCAACTTGGTGTAGACACTTCCATTTTTTTTCTTTCATTTTTTTTTCTTTTTTGAGGGAAACAAACAAGGAAGATGAAAAAGGTAAAAAGTTTCCCTACCATTGTTTCAAATCCCCTCCCCCAAACTACTCAAATCATACTGTCTCCTTCTCCCTGTTTTGGGATTTGTCTAACATGTCTTCCAAATGTGGACAAACCCCAAATGTAAAGAAATGAGACAAGTCCTAACACCAAACTACATTCTTCTTCCCTCTGTGTTTTTTTGAAGGACAGCACCCTTCAAAAAAAAGACACCCCGTCTCTACAAGAGCGATTTAAGCTCTTTCAAAGCACATTACCAATTTTGCCACCACATGAACGGAGCGCAAATCGGGGGTTGAGGTGCTTTTTCTGTCCGATTATGCGCATTATCGAATGCACGTTAAATAGCGAGTTTTAATTTACCACGGGAATTAAAGCGCCTTATGACCATATAAACAAGCAATTCTCCACATTAAACACCTTTAAAGCACGTTTCATGCAACCGGTAATGCGCTTCACCGCCTCCCATGTATAGGGATTAGGCGTAAAAGCGATTGCGAGAAGTTGCGCATAATCAGACAACCGGGCGTCAAACCGAATTCTTGTAGAGGGGACCCAGGGCTCCCATTTGCATAGGAGGGGAAAGTGAATGGCAAAATGCATATCCAGCCACCACAGAAATAGGCAGCAGTCCGGTTCTTCTGTTCCTTAGAGATATGGAGCAGCCATTGTGTTTCCAGGTTTCCTAACCCTGCTTACCTTCTCTGCTATTGCATGGCTTTACCTTTGTCGCAATTGCCATAGCCCCAGTTCGCTGCCAATTTTGTGAGATGGGTAGGAATTTTACTCAAGACCATAACTGGCCTGAGTTTTTTGCCTTCCTCACAGCAATCCTATTTGGTGCTTATACTTGTTCTGTGGCCCTAGTGGGGATTTTTCCCCCTCTTTACCTCATTCCCACAATGTTTTAGTATCCTATAACTTATGCTAGGGGGTTGGACAGAATCTATACTCTAGAAGACATGGTGTTGGGCTCCTCATTCCTTCACAGAGGGAGAGGTCCCCTTAAGGGGCCTTGGGAGGTAGTGGTGAGGGTCACCCCACTTCAGGGGATAACACCAGTACTATGGCCCCGGGTGAATTGGTGACAGCTGGAACAGCTATAGCCTTTGCCCACTTTCTCAAAATGACCCAGTGGGCAAGCTGAGCCGAGCAAGACTAAGTGATGGTGCTTGGGATGTCAGAAACAAGTTCCTGGAGTGCTGTGCCTTACCTCTGTGAAGCTGTATCCAATAAAAAGTTGTGGCCTGTGTCTATCCATGTCCCGTGTCCTGTGTGTACTTTCTCCCATTCTGCCCTACTTCCATCTGCTGGCACGAAATATTTGCATACTGGAGGCTATCCAGATGGTGGAAGGGAAGGGATTGCGCCGCTCCTCCACTATGCTATTTCAGCACCATTCGCAGCTGAATGTAGGGACCTGGGCACTTGGATGTTCTGAAAATGTCATTTTCCTTAGCAGTATGTGTGTGTGTACATAAGTAACAACAGAGTATTAATAATATATTTGAAACTACACATTTCAGTTTCTCTGGTGATAAGCCATATCATATAAATAAAATCCAAGTACAACAATTTCTAAAAGCATTAACAAAGAGCATATATTACAACCAACACTTAAAAACAATATAATTTTTTTAAAAAAACCTAACAGCAAGAATAGTGAAAGCTGTTATACTAGGCTGACCATATGAAAAGGAGGACAGGGCTCATGCAACTTTAACAGTTGTAGAGAACAGGGAATTTCAGCCGGTGTCATTTGTATGCAATTAGTTCCTGGTGAAATTCCCTCTTCATCACAACAGTTAAAGTAGCAGGGGCCCTGCCTTCTTTTGTAGATGGTCACTCTAGTATAGTGCCTGCAACTTTAACTGTTGTGATAAAGAGGGAATTTCACCAGGGACTAATTGCATACAAATGACACTGGCTGAAATTCCCTTTTCTCTACAACTGTTAAAGTTACATGAGCCCTGTCCTCCTTTTCATATGGTCAGCCTATGTTATACAATTGTACTAGCGGCAATAAAACCAGGTGTTACCATTGGAATAGACATGCTTTCCATTTCTGGTGAACGATGCACAAAGAGGGAACCTGAGAATTTTAATTTGGGAGAGCTTTCCAGACTTGTGGCATCATCACAGGCTCTGGCCTGGTTTGCACGAACACCATGACTTGTTGAAGCCACGGTATGTGCTGGCACATACTGGGCATAATTTCCTTAATTACCCACCCACGTGCAGCTTGTCATGTTGTCTGAACCCAGTCAGCATGGCTTGTTTGAGGGGAAACGACCTTCAAAAAAGCCATGCTGCCCGGGTTCGGATGACACGACCCTCAAACAAGTAAAACAGCTTCAATAGGAGCTTAA
The DNA here is from genome assembly GCA_029215795.1 of Anniella stebbinsi. Lineage (NCBI taxonomy): Eukaryota > Metazoa > Chordata > Lepidosauria > Squamata > Anniellidae > Anniella > Anniella stebbinsi. The sequence goes on from JARDYH010000004.1 coordinate 149,363,167, forward strand.
TATCCCACAAAAGACTGATGATATAGAAAAAATATCCCTCCCCCCCGATTGGATTTACTGGGGTCTTATTTTTTGATGAAAAGAAGACCAGAAGGAGCGGGAGACGTGTGGGAGGTGGGCGGCATCATTAAAAGAACCAGCGAAAAACTGTGAGCTGCCAGTAACGAGCGAGCAATAAAATGCTCATCTGATGATGCCGGTTGTTTCTCTTTCTTTTGGTCATGCTTAGATGATGATGATGATGATGATGATGATGATTTATTACATTGATATACCACCCCATAGCCGAAGCTCTCTGGGCGGTTTGCAAAAATTAAAGATTGAACACTAAAAAGACAATATAATAATAATAATAACGATTTATTTCTTACCCGCCTCTCTGTCTAGATCGAGGCGGGGAACAACAACATGATAAAATACATAAAACTAATTAAAACATGACACATATTATTAAAACTGCATTAAAACATCCTAAAACATCCTAAAAACATTCTAAAAATTACACTGGATATGCCTGCCGAAAGAGAACAGTCTTTATAGCTTTCTTAAATTCTAAAAGACTGTTAAGTTGACGAGTCTCCTCCGGCAGGTCATTCCACAGTCTGGGAGTGGCAGAAGAGAAGGTCCTCTGGGTAACAGTTGTCAGCCTAGTCTTGGCCGACCGCAGTAAGTTCTTCCCAGAGGACCTGAGCGTGCTGGGCGGATTGTATGGGAGAAGGCGATCCCGCAGGTAACCTGGACCCAAACCATGTAGGGCTTTAAAGGTAATGACCAACACTTTATACTTCGCCCGGAAACTAATTGGCAGCCAGTGGAGCGATTTTAAAGCTGGCGTAATATGGTCACTCCTAGATGTACCGGTGACCAACCTGGCTGCCATATTTTGAACTAGTTGAAGTTTCCGGACTAGGCACAAAGGTAGCCCTATGTACAGCGCATTGCAGAAGTCAAGCCTCGAAGTTACCAGCGCATGCACTACCATCTTTAGGTCTTCCAACTCTAGGAAGGGGCGCAGCTGGCGTATCAGCCGAAGCTGATAGTAGGCACTCCTGGCCGTCGCATCTATCTGGGCTGTCATTTGGAGCGACGGATCCAGGAGCACCCCCAAGCTGCGAACACAGTCTTTCAGGGGGAGTGTAACCCCATCCAGAACCGGTTGACACACCTCCAAACCCAGGTTGCGGCCTTTGACAGCAAGCACCTCCGTCTTGTCTGGATTCAGCTTCAGTTTGTTTTTCCTCATCCAGCCCATTACCGCCTCCAAGCATTCATTCAGAGGAGACACACTATCCTTAGCTGACGATGTTGTCGAAGGCATAGAGAAATATATTTGGGTGTCATCAGCATACTGATAGCACCCCCGCCCCATGCCTCCGGATGATCTCTCCCAACGGTTTCATATAAATGTTAAACAGCATCGGGGAAAGGATGGCACCTTGTGGTACGCCACACAGCAGCTCCTTCTTTGCAGAGCAGCTATCCCCAAGCATCACCATCTGGAACCTGCCCGAGAGGTAGGACCGGAACCACTGAAGCACAGTGCCCCCGATTCCCAATCCCCTCAGGCATTCCAGAAGGATACCATGGTCGATGGTATCGAATGCCGCTGAGAGGTCCAAAAGTACCAACAGGGACACACTCCCCCTGTCAATACCCAGGTATAGATCATCCGCTAAGGCGACCATAGCAGTCTCAACTCCGTATCCCGCCCTGAAGCCAGTTTGAAATGGGTCTAGAAAATCAGTGTCATCCAGGACTACCTGGAGTTGAAAGGCAACCGCCCTCTCGATCACCTTGCCCAAGAATGGAAGGTTTGATACCGGTCTGTAGTTATTAAAGTCCAGGGGATCCAGGGAGGGCTTCTTTAGAAGCGGCCGTACAACCGCTTCTTTTAAACATGATGGAAAACTCCCCTCCCTGAGAGATGCATTAATAATATATTGTAATTGCGATCTAACCACATCTCCTCCCTGGATGACCAGCCATGAAGGACAGGGATTGAGAGGGCAAGTCGTCCCCCTTACTCGTCCAAGCAGCTTGTCCACGTCCTCGGTACTCACCAACTGAAACCGATCCAGTATAATTCTACTCGCGGAGTCACTGGACACTCCATCGTCAGCCTCTGCTATAACGACGGCATCTAAGTCGGCTCTTATCCGAGAGATTTTATCTGCGAAATGATTATTAAAGGCATCGCAGCGAACCGCCGAAGGCTCTAAAATCAGATTCAGGGGTGAAGGTGCCCGGGTTAGACCCCTCACCACCCTGAACAGTTCCGCTGGACGCGAATTCGCAGACGCAATGCGCGCAGAGAAGAAAGCTTTCTTCGCTGCACGTATTGCTACCCCATAGGAACGAAGATGTTCTCTATGCCGTGTCTTGTCGGATAGAAGTCGAGTTTTCCGCCATCGGCGCTCCAGTCATCGTCCTTTCCGCTTCAACTCCCTGAGGTCTTCCGTATACCAGGGTGCCCTATTAGAAGCGGGTCGGAGAGGACGTTTGGGGGCGATCGTGTCGATAGCCCTAGTTAGGTCTCGATTCCATCTATCAACCAGGGCTTCTACAGGATCATCGACGATACCAGCCATAAAACCCTCCAAGGCTTTCTGGAATCCAGCAGGATCCATCAGCCTTCGAGGGCGGACCATCTTAATAGGTCCACCACCCCTGCAGGGGCGGGTGGTAGCCGTGATACTAACCCTAACCAGAAAATGGTCTGTCCATGACAACACGGAGGTATTCGTTACCTCCGCCCACAGATCCGTCTGTTCGGAACTGAAAACAGCATCGAGGGTATGACCCGCTGAATGTGTGGGTCCAGAGACCAATTGGGATAGGCCCATGGTTGTCATGGATGCCACGAACTCCCGAGCTTCACCTGACAAACCAGTCTCGAATGGGATGTTGAAATCGCCCAGGACCAAAAGCCTGGGCGAATCCAACACCAGCTCCGAGACCAGTTCCGTGAGCTCAGCCAGGGAGTCTGATAGGCAGCGGGGTGGCCGGTACACCAACAGAATCCCTAGTCTATCCCTGGTCTTCAGACTCAGGTACACACACTCGATGTAATTCAGTTCACGAACAGGAAGTCTGGTCAGGTTAAGATTATCCCTGTAGACTCCTGTAAAACCTCCTGTAGACTCCTGTAAAACCATAAACCCAAAACAGCTGACATTTAAAACATTTTAAACTGTTAAGCCTGGCCACAAAGTCAGTTAAAACCTCAACTTAAGCTGTTAAAATGCCTGGGAGAAAAGAAAAGTTTTGACCTGGCGCCGAAAAGATAACAGTGTTGGCGCCAGGCGGGCCTCATCGGGGAGATCATTCCATAATTATGATGGTATGCTGGGAACCGGCTTTTTAGATATAGTTAGTATCACTGTGTTCTTTATATGGTTTGGGTCTGAATGCATTTTTAAAAATATTTTATGTTTAAAATATTTTATGTTCACCACTCTGGGCACCTGGATGTGGTGCACCTAATGACGACGATAACAATATAAAGATTCAGAACAATCCAACTATACAATAGAATAATGTGACCAAAGAACCCACTAACCAATGGAACAGTTTCAAAAGCCCAGAAAAAAACTGTATTATTATTATATAGCATTGAAGTAGCACTTTTCGGCATGCAAAGTGCTTTGCAATTCTCATTTATTTTTTTCCATACCCCTCTGAGCCTCGTTAGGGTGAAAGGTTCTAACTGGTCCAAGGCTGCTAAAATGAGCTATATGTACAAGCCGTGATTTGAAGCTGATCTTTCAACTCTAGATCCAGCACTTTAACCTCCACTCGCTTACACTAATATATTTCAAAAGTCAGTGTGATTTCCCTGTTCACTGAATCTGTAAATAAGTAATTATTTAGTTTACTTATTAAAGTGATACTACCACACCCTGACTAGGATGAAAAACCAGCCTTACAGGATAATTCCCTTCTCACATTTCAGATTCCTAAAGTGTCACTACTACATACTTTTACATATCCTTATGCATGAAAAAAAAAATAACAATATGTCGTTCTTTGTGTGGAAATATTTAAGGTCAGCTAGCTCATTTTTGGAACTCTTAGTACAGCCATTCAGATGATGAAAAACTTTATTGTTGAATATTTCTTCTCCTTTCAGTCTGGGCCAAACTACATGGGATTCTCTTATTGCATGCGGCTTTTCGTGGCCTTTCTTTCTTTTAATTCAAAATGCGGCCATGGTGGCTGCAATCTGCTGGAGAAGACTAATGTCACGGGAGTGTCTTCTTAACCCCCTTCCCCAAGGCTCCTTTGGAAAAAGAGATAGGTATATCCATATCAAGTTTACAATTAGGCAATTTGTTTAGCAGAAAAGCTGCCAGAGGTGGAAATGATTAAGAAGGCCTTCCCCAGCATGGAGCATCTGTTGCCGATTATTCACAACTCTGTGTCACACTTCATTTGGCCCTCTGTTTTCATTCATTCAATGTCAAAATGATATATGGTAAAGGCAGGGTTGTTGTTTTTTATAACAGGGGTGTTGAATCTCAGGGCCATAGATTAAATCCAGCCTGCCTGGTGTCTCAACCTGGCCCTCTGGGGTTCCCCAGATGGCCACACACCCTTCCTTTGGCCCCCACCTCCTTCTCCTCACTGCCAATCATTTAGTAGTTTCCTGGCTTTGGCCTGCTTTCCTCCCCACCACCCCATTCTAAAAGCTTGAAATGAGGATTAGTTACTAGCAGTAAGACCTTTAAGCTAAGATACATTGGTATTTTGACCCTATCCCTTTGCCTTTGGTCCCGTTTGCTTTCAGGCCTGCTCATCACTGGAATGTGGCCCCCTGAGAGCTTCTCCAAAACAGAATTAGGCCCTTGGGGTTCAACACCCCTGGTTTATGTCCTGCATGTTTTAGCTTAAAGCTCAAATCAAATCAACATATGTTTGTGCAATTCCACTTCTGCTAGTCATGAAGGGAGACAGTGAGCAATTTAGCTCGCCAAACACTGGGAATCCAAACAAGCTCACTCGCCTTTTATGAAATCACACAGTATTGCCCACACACTACTCTTGAGTAGAGATGTATACCTGGGGTGCCTCTAGACGGCTAATTTGCGCCTCATTGAATGCGCGCTGGCGGCATCTCAGACAGACGGGAGAGACGCAAATCAGACGTACAGCTGATTTAAAGTCTCCAATAATGTGCATTCTCGAGGTGTCGATTTACCAGGATTTTAAATTTTTCTCCACAGTTAGAACGCAGTTTCTTAATGTGACCAATGTAGTGACCATCCAGATTAATGCTAATAGTGGGCGTAGCTTGGAGGGCAGGGCTGGTGATGTCATGAGTGAATGACTGCCCCTTCTCTTCCTCTACCTGGCCACCCCTCCCACTTCTCTTTCCACGTGTTGAGCTTCTGCGAAGATTCATTCTTTAGATTCTTTTTTTGACTTGGTACATCGTTGACCATCGTGATGGCTGCGAAAGGAAGAGGAATTTCTATGTTCTTGCCATTTACACAGGAGTAACTGGTGTGGTTTTTTTGGTTTCTGATTGGATCTATGTCATGCACTGTATGTTCTTTCCATCTTTCTTTTAAAAGCACTTCCTGTTGTTTAACAATTAATTTGTTTTCAGTTAAAAATAAAGTAATCTGGATTTACATTAAAGACTGTGTTATTTTGTCTCTGATTGGATCTATGTAATGCATAGTGTCCCAATCATGTTAGCTTCCCCCTGTTCCATCTGCAGCGATTCCTCCTCAATACACCCTTCCATGCTTGCTCAAGGCTCCGTTAACGGTTTTTGTTGCTGTAGCAACCGCCTCCTTAGCACATCTGCCTGCTGAAGGCCAAGTTGTTCCGTTGCCCTTCGGTTACAATGTTGCTCTTCACAGAGATGTCCCGTTTTCAGCAAAAGTGCCCCTCAGTCAATGTCCGGCCCGTCGAGATGCCACCACCCTCCAGTTATGCTGGGCACTTTGTTGGCCAGCGGAGTCTTCTCAGGGAGGTGATCGCCCAACAGCACCACCACAGGGCTCTGTGGCAAATAGGTGGGTGAATGGCCAGGTGGGAGTGGGGTTAGGGCTACCCCTAAGAACTCCTTAACACTGATGGCTGCTTTTTCTCCTCTATCCCCTCCTCCTCTTCCCCACCCCAGTGAAACCGCTGTTTCTCTGTGTAGCTATTCTCAGCAGGCAGCAGGCAAAGGTGGCGCGCCGCCTCAGCACTATGGAACAAACCATGTGTGAGGCTCTGCGTCGCATTGCATGCCTGCAGCGGACCGTCTGCCATTGCCACCTTGCAGTCCCCATGCATTCACAGGCCGTACCATCAGAGTGAACGAGCAGCGACCCTTCCCCCCCCAGCAGTGCTTTCTCATTCCTTCTCTGGAAGGTGTGCAGTAGACTTCTGCTTTCACTCTGCTCCGGAACGCCATGCCCGCTGATTGTGTGTTCAGATGACGTGTGGTCACAGATGCAGATGATGAGAGTCCTGACAGAGAGGAACACCCCAGCTTTCAACCCTCCCTTTGCAACACTTGCCGCTTCGAAGTGCCATATCTTTGATACTTCCAGAATAAAGATAGTTGACATTGCCCCCTCGCTTGCCATCGTTCCTGTGCATCTGGGATGGGCCACTTGGGGTAGGGTGGGGAGCGTCTGGGACGTGGGGAGGGCTTGCTGATGCTGCACAGCCCATATGGAGAGGGATAGGGAGCGATTGGGGATGGAGCTAACAGAATGTGTCTTTATTATTAAATAATAGTTTGAAAAGCAATCCAAACCAACGGCAGGAAATTCTGGTAGGCAGGGGTAACCAAGGGCAGGAAATTCAGGTGGGAGGTGCCAACAGCCACTAGGGCGGTCCTTTCAAGAACTTTTCCTTCATCAAACCTACACCACTTATCCGACTCTACTGTGAAACTCCGCATATAAACAAATGTAAAGCGCAGTATATAAAGCCAGTAAATCGACTTCACGGCCGTCGGCTGTCGCTAAAGACACAGATTTGAATAAAGGAAGATGCACATATTCGGAGAAACAGGCGCCAAAGCCTAGAAGGCTGCAATGTTTAATCAGTTCAGGTAACAATCCTAAGCTTCCCGAGAGGATGGCTGAGGGGCACTTGGTTGTTGTGGGTCTCTCTCTCTCTCTCTCTCTCTCTCTGCCATCAGAAAGTGAGGTCTGCAGTGAAGAAGAAGATCTGCCACTGAAAGCCTCCTCGTTGTGGCCTGGAAAGCTCCACCACCATCGCTCCTCCACCATCACTGCTCTGAAGGCAGTAGGTGGTAAAAGGGGGACATCTCTGCGTAGATCAGGTGAGAATCTGAATATCCCATTCCCCCACCCCTCCCCCCACCCCAGCAAGAGCACTGAAAGAGCTGGAACCAATGGGAGGGGAAAATAAAAATGGTGATCAAGAACAAAAAGGGGGGAAGGAGGAAAGCCACCCTCCCTTCTGCCCTGATGGTGCAGCTTAGAAAGGGCAGTTCCTCTGCCAGGGACTGTCCCATCTTGACCCCCACATGTTTGCGGTGCTGAACAACTTTTTATTGACTCAAAGTGCCCCCAGTTAATAGGGCAGCATTTAAAAATAGATTGTCTTTAATTAAAAAATACTCATACATCTACAAATGGCAAACACCATCTTAACATTCCTTTTGTCTCATATGGGAGAGGATCCACCACTTCTTCTAAGATTCTGCCTGCTATGACACAGGCATATATTGCTTTGGACTGTAAGGTAACTTAATGTAAGGAAGATCATGGAAGAAGAGTTTCCTCTCCCCTCCTCTCCCCTGCAGACATCTGTGCCCCTAGGTTTGGGCAATTCTCCCCGCCCCACATTGTTCAAGAGACCACCTTGCCCTCTAGAGAGACTATTCAGGAGGTGCAGGAAGCAGAAGGGTACAGTTCTTTCCATTAATTTCTTTAAGGGTGCAATGCTATGCTCCTAAAACTCTCAACATGCATGCCCCTGCCTACTGTGTTTACTGGGGCATGCTGGGAGTTGTAGGCCTTTTTTCTGCATGCATACGATTGCACCTTAAGTTAACTTATCGCAACGTCCAAGTCATTATCTAAAGATAAAGTGTTCTTCTTGCTTCAGAACTTCTGTTTAATCTATATCCAAATTTATGCAAATGAAATCACTACATTAATTAATCAATTCAAATTCATATGATTAAGTTATTAAAATGTCTTTAATAAGGCAACTGTACTATCTACAAACTTAAATGTATCATTTATTAGAGAAATAAGCAGGAAAACTGTTGTTTAATAAATAAAAACCACACATTTACACTTGTAGTGTGCAGTATGAAGGTTATGCAGCTTATAGTGGATATTCATGTTCATATGTTGATGTAAATGTCCAAAAACTCAAAAGAAATTCTACCTAATCCATAATACACTGGTCAGAAATTCTCTCAACTCTGAAATAACATACTATCACCGACAGCTCTGTCCCAACAAACACATTTGGTCTCTATGTTTAGAATTATATGTGTGGTGGAAACAGAGCAAAGCACAGGTTAACTTATGATTGTTTGGGGTTTTGTCGTTTTGTTTTTCTTTGTTTTTAAATTACGATTTATGTTTTTCTATCTTATAGTGTTATGGAACCTATGCTGATTTTGTTTTGTTTTTAAATCGATCTTTTTAAATAAAAAAGGGGGGGCTTACACCACAAATCTGACAATCACTTAAATGTGATTGCTAGCATTATTAGTGTATGTCTGAAAAGAAGGGAGATACACACACAGTTACAGGAACTCTGGGGGAAAGTCATACTTGAGTTCTTGACTTTAATGGAAGCAAAAGCTGAGTGTAGCCATACACATACTCTGGATTTCAAGAAAACTAATTTTAATAAACTCAGAACTATGATAAATAAGGTCCCATCGCAAGTGACCCTAATGAGAAAAGGAGTCCAAGATGGGTGTGAGTTTTTACAAAAGGAAATTTTAAAGGCACAATTACAAACAATCCCAAAAAGGAAAAAAGATAGAAGACAACAGAAGAAACCAATGTGGCTCCACAAAAAGCTTAGAGATGACCTGAAAACAAAAAGGATACGTATAGGAAGTGGAAGGAAGGAAGGCCAGGCTACAAAAGAAGAGTACAGACAGGCAGCACAGACGTGCCGAAATGGTGTTAGGAAGGCTAAAGCTGAGAATGAGCTGAGACTAGCAAGGGATGCTAAAAGCAATAAAAAAGCTTTCTTCAGATACGTGAATAGTAAAAGACAGAGGAAACGGTGGTTCAACTGCTTAATGAGGATGGCAAATTGATAACAGATGACAAAGAAAAGGCCAAAGAGCTCAATTCTACTTTGGCTCAGTCTTCTCCCAAAAGCCGGTCTATGACCCACCCACCCACCCTCCCCGGAACAAGTGAACCCTTATTGAAAAGAATGGGACCTAAGTTAGACTAACATTGGATTTGCAAACTTTATGAACAGCCACTAAATTCAGAACAAATGTAAACTAGTCAAAAACACAACTCTCATATGTACAAACTCTTGAGCACTCACACATCAAGTATTTTCTAAAATTAAAAGGTTACCCATAAAATGAATTTTGAAAGCAATCTTATGGTCCCTAGAAAGCATCCCAGGGACCATAGGATTATTCAGATACTGTTTATAATTTTGGATGGGGACTCCAAAATCTGATCCATCCCCATCCCGTTTATAGCCACCGTGGAAAGAACTGCACTGCCTGCTTTCCGAGGTTGCAAAAGCAGCCTTGGAGGACCTCATACAGGTTAGAAAGGGAGTGTTCTGGCAGGTGGGGAGGGGAGAGGAGAAGACAGAATACGAAAACTCCTGTGACCTCTTCAGTCCTGGCCCCACTCCCAGCAGTGTGCCTCAGAAAACTAAGAGCCTATCTACACAGTCCCTTGGAACATTTTAAATAGTATTTTACAACGTTCCAAATAGGTGCGTTATAAAACGTCTTAGGCCACATTACTGAGTACTCACGTTACAGGAGAAAAACTCTTCAGTCATGCATGCACTCACTCTTCTGCCCCGTCTCTTTCTGTTTCGTTTTTACAATGAGTTTAGGGCAAGGCATTGTGGATGTTGTAGTTCAGTCACCCACTTCCTCCTTAGTTCCTCTGTCATTCCCTAGCTTTCAATAAGTAAAGCGCTAAGAATTGTGGGTGTTGTAGTTCACTCGCCCACTTCCTCCTTAGCCCTTCTTTCTTCCCCACCAATCAACTGCTAAGCATTTGGGCACCAGTAAACGAAGCACTGCCCCCATGAATCACAAACGGTAAGGAAGGACATATTATTTTATTTAAAACGATTTATTAAAAGTGAAACCGTTGTATATAGCTGAAGTGAGTTTTGAAAAACCTCGGGTATACAAAGTTAAAGGGAGTGCATCATGTGGCCCAAAGAGTTTTCGTAACCCTTATAAAACATTAAAAACCTAGCGTGTAGATCGGCTCAACATAAAAGGAGAATAGAGAGGCGAAAATCACCTCATTTGCTCTTCCTGCCCTTCTGGCAGCAGCCAAGTACAGTACTGGATACTCAGAAGCCTCCAAAATTGGAGGCTTCTTTCTAATGGAGGGTGCAATCCATGAGATTGCATCCTTCATATATTTCAGACTTTAAATGGTGTTGAGCATAATGTCTTCTGACAGAGTTAAAACTTCTGAATGGGAATTTAAAGGTTCCTATGCAACATTTCATGCATGCATTCAATATTTTAAAATAGTGTGATTGGATTTTGAAAGAGAACACCTTAAAAAAAATGTGTGTTTCATATATCCCCACCACCAAATAACATGCTTAATTTCTGATTTTATTTGCTGATTTGGTCATGGGGGGGGGGGGGGGGGGGGGTCAATTCATTTAATAAAAATACTGTCCTTTATTTCATATGAGCCTAGAGAGCTATGGTATTTTGACCTCACCCCTTTGCTTTGGCCCCACCCACTACTGGAATGTAGCCCCTGAAAGCTTCTCCAAAATTGAATTTGGCTCTTGGGGTTCTGCACCTCTGGTTTATAACCTGCCATTTCACAGAGAACCTTGGCACAGAACATTCAGAACATTCTAAGCTACGCTCTTAGTAAGGGAAGTGAAGAACCTCACAATTGTTTGGATTTCCAGTATTTGGAGAGCTGTGTTGCTCATTATCTCCCTTCATGAGTAGCAGAAGTGGAATTGTGCCAATCTATGCTGGATTTTGATTTGATGTATTTATTTTACTCAGAGTACTTGCTGTCCTGATTGTCACATTATATGTATCCAGGATCATTCACGACTGCTGATACGACACAGTGCTTTGAAAAGGACAGCTCCTAACACCAGCAATCAAAAGGCATTGTGCATCTGTTCTGTCTTTTCTTGATTAATTTTTTGTTTGTTTGGGGTGGGGGTGGGGAGACAGAAGAAGTAGGCTATGCAGGTCTCAAAATGGAAAGCAGGTATTATTCTTTACATTTGGTACTAATCTACTGTTGTCTTGTTGATTGTCCACACCCATTTTGCAAACATTAGGACAACATAATCAAACCATTTTTTTAAAGACAAGGAAAATGTATGCATTAGGGGTGTGCACGGACCCCCCCGGATCGGATTGGGACCCGGATTGGGACCTCCAATTTTGTCACGGATCGGACAAAATCGGAGGCCCCCCGGACCGGATTGAGTCCGATCCCGATCCAAAAATTGGAATTCTTTGGATTGGCCGCCATTTTTTCCCCCATAGACTTGCATTGCAATGCAAGTCTATGAGGAAAAAATGGTGGCGGGTGGGTGAGGGGGGGCCTAACTCCCTCCCCCCCAGGGCCATCCGCTGTGGACGGCCCCAGCAGGTAAGCCCCTCCCCCGCGCTCCCTACCCCCCCCCCCACTGCTTACCTTCCAGGGACGTCCGCTCCCGTCCGGCGCCGGCTGCTACTGCAAGCGGGCTTCGCGGCCTGCTCCAGGGTGGCGCGCCGGGTGATGTCACCCGGCGCGTCACCCTGGAGCAGGCCGTGAAGCCCGCTTGCAGTAGCAGCCGGCGCCGGACGGGAGCGGACGTCCCTGGAAGGTAAGCGTGCCACGGACAGCCCTGCTAGGGAAGCCCCCCCCCCCCCCCCCGCTGTCCACTTCCATCGGCGGGCGCCCACTGGTGCCCGCCAATGAAAGCAGTGGTGGGCGCCAGTGGGCGCCCGCCGATCCGCCAATCCATCCGAACCGGATCGGAACCTTTTCGGATCGGTTCGGATTGGATCGGCTGATCCAGCGGTGAGATCGGAAATCGGATAATTTATCCGATTTCCCCCTGGATCGGATTCGGATTGTGGATCCGATCCGATCCAGTGCACATCCCTAGTATGCATATAAAAATAGTATAAGGATGTATCCTTGTTAAAATAGCAGTGATGGTATTTATCTGAACGTAACATCACTGTGACTAATGCTGGAATCTGGCCCCTGTGGTCCTAGCACTTTTATAGCTTTATTGCTATTATTTACTACTTGGGGTTGCTGCTGGAATACAAACTCCTGGTCCGTTTGGAACAAACCTGTAATATAAAATACTATATAATAATAACAATCCTTATGGGCTACACATTTTTAACGTAGTCAGCAGTACAAATTCATGGACTCTCTGTTTCATTAAAGGATACGTGAGCCAAAGTCGTTTCTGTTCAACAGCTAAATTTGGTAACCAGGTAGGTCTGGACAAAACTAAAAAGCACTGGTTTCAGTTAAATAAGCCAGAGTTAATGCACGCCAATATTTAGGGATGTTCTACTCTGTTGTCCCTTTTATAGGGAGATGAGATAGAAATCATTGCTTGATACTGGATTAGAAATCAATGCACTCCTACGCTGCTTCAGGGCCACAGAGGATGGGGACACAGTTGAAGCTTTTGCAAAATTCTTCTTGAATGCTATGAGAATAAGGTCTCTCTGGAACTGATTTTGCTGTATATTTCTTAAATTTGTATGTGCTTTCGCCCTAATCTTTGTATGTGTAAAGTCTTTTCAGTGACCGTAATAAAGTTGATGATGAGTTAAATAAGCACTTTCACTAGAAGCAACCAGCATAGGAAATGCAACATATGCATTTCTTTAGTTTCACAGAACCTTATAAGCATGATGTTCTCAATTCCAAATATATATATATATATATATATATGTGTGTGTGTGTGTGTGTGTGTGTGTGTGTGTGTGTGTGTATATTTGGAATTGAGAGATACAGCTCTAAGGCGTAGTTCCTATGATTGCGCCTCATGTATGTGTGTTTTACGGAGGTATGGGGATAATAATATATGCAGGTGAGTCCACATTTGACACATTGCTCGTGTAATTTACTTCAGTATTCACACCCAAGAACAGAAAGTCTTACAGGAACACACCCTGAAACATGCTGTCAGATACACCATAGCCCTGTGCAGATTTCCTATGTGTACAAAGATGTACGTATGGAGAGGGAACTCGGTATCATGTCCCACCTCCTCATTGCAGCTGATCTTCACACTTCAAGGTGACATGGGTCCCCTCCACAAGGATTCGCTTTTGCGCCCGGTTAGGCGATTATGCGCACAATCGCTGAAGCGCATTTACACCTAATACCTCTGCACGAGAGTCGGCGGGAAGAAGAAGCCGCGGTCGTGTGTCTGTGGTCCCCCCTCCCCCACCGGCGCAATAGCGGGAAGGATCGGGCAGGTGCTTGGTGACATTTTCAGGGCTGTAACCCGGGGACGTCGTCTTCCGGAGCGAGGCAAGGAAGGCGGCTCTCTCTCCCTTTGCGCAGACGGCGGCGGCCCTTGGGGGACGAGGCGGCGGCGGCGCTGCTGCTGCGGCTTCAAAGCGAGCGACGGAACGGTCCCTGCGCCGCCCGCCTGCGGGATTTACCTGAAAGCCGATCTCTAGTCCAGCTCCTGGGGCAATGGGGTCGAAAGCCAAGCGGCTCTCTTTGGAGAGAAGCGGGTCCTTCTGTCCGATCCAGCCTCCGCCTGGACAGGCTGGGCGACGCATTTTAAAGGCTCCCCTCCTCCCGCTTTCCTCCCTTCCGCGCAATCCTGTTTTTTCCGCGCTCAGGGAGGGTGATATAATTTCCTCCTCCTCCTCCTCCTCTCATTCAGCCTCCTGACCGCCCGGCTGTCAGCTGTCAAAATGCGCTTTAACGGCCGGAGCAAAATAAAACTCGCTATTTAACGCGCATTCGATAATGCGAATAATCGGATATTTAAAGCGCCTCAGCTCCCAATTTGCGCTCCTCTCTTGTAGAGGTAAAAAATTTAAAGCGCCTTGAAAGAGCTTTAAACCTCTCTTGTAGAGGCACCCATGGACATCTAAACATGTGTGGATTTAAGCCTACATGTACTGGGGTATGCAGATATGTGTTGGGGTAGATCCCAATGCAAACTTCAGTTCAGTTTCATGGGAGTTAGATATGCCAAGGGGCAGGGAGCAGTCACAATCCTAAGCCCCTCTCCACATATACATCTACACACACCAAACGTCTTCCCAAGCTAATGAGTCACTTAGAACAAAAACTATAAATGCCGTAATGATACCCATTTATGGTGCCCACCTACTCGTGAGTAAGCGGGCACTGGGCGAAATGGCTGCCAACACCTCCCGCTGTCTCGGACGTTCCCTGGACCACATGAAGAATTGGGGTTTCCCAGGGATTTTTTATCTCTGGGAAAACCTGTGCCCATCCCCCCCCCGCCCCCAGGAGTCCCTGTGCATCATTTGGACACCCAGGGAACACCCAGGGGCAATCCCACAAAAAATAAAAGCTGCTGTAGAAATGGCCTTAGTGTTTCAAAATAATGGGTACTGGGAAGCACAGGAGATATGTGTTTTTAAAATTCAGGTGGTATTCTAGAGCCATTTCTACACCAGGCTTTTGACCTGGTATCGTCCCCGGCTGGTCCCTGTGTGTACACATGATACACAAGGACTCCTGGGGGTGGGGGGGATGGGCATGGGTATTCCCCGGGATAATAGATTCCTGGGGAATCCCGAATTTTCCCGTGGTCCATGGGAGATGTGGCCGCCTGTCCCGGCTGCTGCCATGCTTACTCGCACGACAACAGAAATGGGAACGGAGCTGCAAAGCACAGCTCCATGCCCATCAGGGGAGGGGGGGAGCAAATCCGCCATCCCCAGGATGGCGGGGGGAGGGGGTGATTTTGTGCACTATTTTTTTTAAAACTTACCTTGAGCGATGGAGCACAAGAGCGCTCTTCCCAAAGTTTGAAAAAAAAATATGGCGGCCGCGACAGAGCGATGGTTTGAGAGGAAGCCCATGATGTGGATTCAAGCGACGATCCCGGAAGCAGGTACTTCCGGGATCGCTGCCCCTCCCTCCCTCCCTCCCTCTACACCCATGTGGTGTAGAAACAGCTTAGGTAATTGGGGCCAAACTAGCCTGATTCTAAGGACCAGTTCTATTTTGATATTGAGTTGTCAATGGCTTGTGTAGAACTCTGTGACCATTGACTTTCAGTATACCACCATGAGTGCTTGAAAAATTGCTCTGCTGAGAGTGCCGAGCTAAAAGTCAATGCTTGTGGTGTTGGCTTTTACAATATCACCTGAACACATCACATGCAGCAACGACTAGATAGGAGGTGTCCATCTTAGTAACATTTGCAACAATAGATAGGTCTTTCAAACAAGGCAGCTTTTTAAATGATTTCTTTAAATGAAAGGTTCAAAGCCATAGTTCTTCTGTTGTTTAGACTGGTGTAAATCTTATGTAGCTCCAGTTACATCCATCGAACTATAATGAACGTATGAAATCGTAACCTATTGAAGCTTCCATTACCTTCAATAGGAGCATCTGATACATTTCTTGGTAGTTTTGCATGACTTGATAATCCTGTCCTCAGTTTCACTGGTTTAACTATCAGTGCAACCAATGGGAGGTTACCTGTGTAAAGGAAGGCAGAATCAGAGCTATAATTAGTGGTATTACATTTATTACACCTAATATCTGTGCACACATTTATAGCAACAGCGTAGTATTGCCAATGCAACACCCTAACAAGATGTATTCTGAGCATTTGGAAGGCACTGAATTATTATTATTATTATTATTATTAATAATAATAATAATAATTTGATTTATAATTTTGTTGATATCAAATGTGAAGGTTACTTCTTTATTTTTTCAAATATATCAATAGCCTTGTAGCATAAAATAATGCTTAGTTAAGAGTTGCCAATGAAGCCACATTACGCCAGTCCTTTTCCAGCTTCACTGGCTGCCGGTAGAGGTCCGGGCCGGATTCAAAGTGCTGGTATTAACTTGGGGGCAGGTTAACTGAAGGAACGTCTCATCCCATATGTACCTGTACAGACCCTACAATCATTTCAAGGGTCCTTCTGTGTGAGCCCCTGCCAAAGGAAGTGAGGCAGGTGGCTACCAGGAGGAGGGCCTTCTCTGCTGTGGCCCCCAGCTGTGAAATGAGCTCTCTAGAGAGGTTCGCCTGGCACCTACGTTATACTCTTTTCAACAACAGGTGAAGGCCTTTTTATTTTCCCAGTATTTTAACAGTTTATCATTTAAGTCTTTTAACTTTGCTGTTTTAAATCTGTATTTTAAATCTGCATAAAAATCTCGGCATTGCTGCTCGGTTTTATCCTGGTTGTGCTTTTATATTGTACATTTATATTGCATTTTTTAATATTGTCATTTGTTTTATACTTTGAATTGTATTTGATGGTTTAAATTTTTGTGAATCGCCCAGAGAGCTTTGGCTATTGGACGGTACAGAAATGCAATCAATCAATCAATCAATCAATCAATTTCAAGAATACCACTTAATGGATTTGATGTAAAAAGACTGGGGATCTCCAACATGGTGTCCATGAGCACCAATATGCCTACAGGCACCTCTGTTGGTGCCCGCCAGGCTTCTTGCTTTTTACTTTTAAAATTTAAAATTGAAATTAATGTAAAATTAATTTTAATTCACATTAATTAAAATGCATTTTTTAAATTGGGAAGCTTGCATGCTGCAAAGCAAAGTGCCACCCTCCTGCGCTATCTTTATTTCCAAGCATGCTGAGCCCCACGTGGGCCCCCGGAACCCCTCTTAGAAAATAAAAATGGTGGTTGACTGTAGCCTAGCGCTTCATTCTGAAATGTGCCCAGCACCCCGGTGGGGGTGGGTGGGTAGGGAATGAAAAAGGTCAGTTGAGTTATAGTAGAAAATGTCCGGGGGGGGAGGGCTAATGTGTGTGTGTGTGTGTGTGTGTGTGTGTGTGTGTGTGTGTTAGCAGGTTTGTGGGTTTGTTTTGGCAGTGTGTGTGTGTGTGTGTGTGTGTGGCCTGGGATTTGTGTAGGTGTGGTCTGTGTTTCTCGTCTATTCAGTTTGCCTTCTGTGAAATAGATATTTTGGTGTGCTTTGTGGTGGGGGGAGGGATATGTGATCTGGCATTTGGAGCTCAGATCCCACATCTGTCTTGTATGCAGTTCCTTGGCCAGATTACTTGTCTCTGAAGTTCATCAGTTTGCCTTCTGTGAAATGGCTGGTGGAGCAGAAAACTGAATTCAAAACTGTGGCTTTTGAATTCCAAATATGGCCACCGATCCAAAAATGTTGGGGACTTGTGCTCAACTTCTGTTATAATTATTTACAGCTTCCAGGATGTGTGTGCAATATTTTTCAAGGTTGTGGATCAGAGTTTGCAGCGTCGTGAACCAAGATAACATATGCATTAAAAATGTCTGAGGCAAATGCATACAAATTGGTTGACAAATAAAGCAAATGAACAACTGGCCTCTTATGCCAATGTGCGATTTTTCTTCCGTTCATAGTACTAGAGCCACGGATGATCCAATGAGATTGGTAGGTAGTAGATTCCAAAACAATTTCACACAGCCCTTAGTTAACATAGGAATTAACAGGCACAGGGTGTGGTGACAGCCATTAACTCAAATGGATTTGAAGGGGGGAGTTAAACAAATTCATGGAGGACAGGTCTATCAATGGCCAGGATCAGCCGTCTCATGGGACAGGGTGAATCCTCAGCTCAGGCGGTGGAGTGGTGAATTATGCAATCCCACTACGACCAGGAAAACCTCTCGTCCTTTCCACCATGGCATATCAACCACCTTTCCACCCACCCACCAACTCCTCCCTTTGCTGCTGTGTCTTCACCCCCTCCCTCTCTACCCCACTGCCACTGCCTCCTGCTTTGTGGATCCTCTCAGAGCGAGCAGCAGGCACCCAAGCTCCCTGAAGAGTTGTGATGCCTAGAAAAGGAGCCTGCACAGCTCTTCAGAGAGCTGGCCAGGCCCAAATGACTGGCTCTGAGGGATGCTCCATTAAAGCCAGGCATGTCGGGAGGGGGGGTGTCTTTGGGGATCGCCTGTACTAGCAGTAGTGACAGAGAGAAGAAGGAGACAGACTTGGCCAGTGAGGGGAGAAGAGGGAGACATGACAACAACCCAGGAAGTGCAGTGGCAATGAAGGGCAGCAGTAGTGCTGTCAATGGGTGTTAACCATGATAGCTAAATTGAACTTCCATTATATCTATCAATAGCAGATGCTGGAGGCCTATAATGAGGGAGGCCTGGTGCCTTCATGCTTTATTTATTGGTTTCCTACTGGAAAATATGGACTGGTCCAGAGCTCTTCTTAAGTTCCAAAACTTGCAGTGGCAGGAACCCCACTAAATGATTTCAGATTTCCATTGATAAAGCATTTTTTATGGGGAAGGGGATGTCAACACTTTTTCTTCTGACAGCCTCTTCTCTTCAGGGAGGATGGAAATTGGCCCAGGAGGGGTCTTATAAGGGGCTATAAGGCTGGGAATGACTGAAGAAGCTGGAGTAGAAAGGAGGCAGAAAAGGAATCAACAAGCTGTTTTGCTGGCACTCCCTTTAAGCAAAGGTTAGCACAGTCCTCCTGCAAAACAACATGCTCTTCAATGATCTGTGTGCAGGGACACAGCCCTGTTTGTATATTTGAAACATTTATACACCGCACTTTATTCTATCAGGATTTCAAGGTAATAGACAATGAATTATATCACAAAAATTAAAACAGCAAGTAAAACCTTTAACAATTACAAAATTTACAAGAGACCTATTGTGCCGTCACAGCCTCAAACACTAGGCTTAGACGAGAACACCCCTCTCAGACTAAGCCCCAATGCTTAAATACCTGAGGGAAGGGCAAAAGACACACCACTTTTCCCTTATAGCAAAGGGGAAAAGGGTGTTAAGGGTTTTTTAATAAGGTTCTCCTGTGAGTATGACCCCCTCTAGTTGGATTCCGTTTGACGCCTGTTCCTCCGATTATGCGCATCTTCTCGGAAGCGCTTTATCGTAAATGCTTGTATACAGGAGGTAATTGAGCACTCAACAGGTGACCTTACCAGTTGTTTCAAATACGCTTTACAAGTAGTTAATGCGGAGAATCGCTTGTTCACATAGTCAAAATGCGCTTTAACGGCCGGAGTAAAATAAAACTCGCTATTTAACGCGCATTCGATAATGCGCATAATCGGAGAGAAAACGCGCCTCTACGCCCGATTTGCGCTCTGTTCTTGTAGAGGTAAATTTTGTAATGTGCCTTGAAAGAGCTTTAAATGCCTCTTGTAGAGGCAGCCTCTGTTGGCTGAAGGTGTAATGATACGTGTTTCTTTATTAAACTGATAGAGCAGGTTACAAAGCCAAGCTGACATGTGGTTTGTGGTAGCATAAATAAAAGAAAATGTTTATTGTTGTTAACAGTTCTTTCAAATCAATTTGAAACCTGCCTATTCTTAATACTTCAAACAGTCTTGTTAATAATAATCCTAGGTATAATCTCTTCACACACTCCTGACTAGAACACACACAGCTATCATCCACTTAACTACCCTCCACCCAACCAAGACAATAAGACGATAAGATAATCCAAAACCCACCCTCCCTCAATATATACTCCTCCCCCTCCCTTTCCCAGCATCATCTGCCACACCCACTCAATCCAACATTCCGCACTCTCCAAACACACCAACTCAGACATACTTAAGGAGACAGAAATGTGGGGTATCATCACACCTATCCACATGGAGACGCTTTCTGAAGCATTTCCATTTAAATCCAGATTTTCATCAATTCGGGTTTGCTTCTCTGGCAGTAGACAGTAGACAGTAAACCAATATACGTGAAACTGCGTTAATCCGAGGTTCGGTGGGCTTGAGTAGAACAGATGACATGAACTGCATAGGTGCAGGGCAGGAAATGGGTGGAGGTTTGCTCGCGCATTGCTCCCTTCGCTCCTGGGGGCTGTCTTCATGGTGCCGAGTTGGTGTCGCTTTCCCCCTAAAACCTGTGGTTTCACTTACCCAAGGTGGCATTGGGTAATCCCCATGCCAAGAAGGGAGTGCGGGGTTTCCAGCAGTCATCTGGGTACTGGAGCCACCCCTGCCCTCTTCCTGGCTTCCGGAAACAATTGCTGGCCGCTTTCCGACAGGACTTCCCCCCCGGATTGGCCACAGAGCAAGGTCAGATGACAGAAGAGCTGGGGTGACCTCACTCCCACCAAATATGTCAGGGTAAGTCCCTGACTTTTGTACCACACAGCTTCGTGGGAATGCCCTGCAGTGGCTGCGAATCTGCTGTTGCATCATATAACTGACGCAGCACAGATTGGCAGTCACCATGGGCTTTGAGTGTGTATAGACAGCCGTCTGGGCTCAGTGAAGTACAATGGACGAAAATAAGGTACATATGAGTAGGCATGTTTAGCAAATACTTCTCTTCACATCCACCTTCTCTCAGTAGGAGTAAGGGTTCACTGGGGATATCAGCTTAAAAATCATCAAAAATTCTGCAGACCTTCACTCTTCCACATGTCCTCCTTTCCATGCTCAGTGTAGTGCAATGGAAAGAGAGAGGCTGAGGTGGCAATTCCCTCCTCCCCGTTCTGTCATGGCACCTGACTGCCTTGTGTTCTTCATTTCAGGGATTGTGATTGGGCTTCCCATGCTCAAGCAGTTACTTCCAAGTAGACATATTTTTTTCAGTGCCCGTTTGCAACAGCACAGTTTTCCCTCTAGACAGGCTGCCTCTCCCAACCTCAAGCAACTAGCCTTCCTTGTGTATCTCCATACCTTCCCCCATCCCCATATCCCTCAACAAGTCTTTGCTCCTGAGCTTCAGCAGGTGTGAGTAACCCTGGGGATACGACACGGCCAAGAGCAGACATAACCGCCAGCTTGGGCAGCAGCAGCAGCAACAAGTTCCAGCACAGCCAGAACCACTGTAAGCAGCGCCCACCTCTTTGTGCGCATCTCTCATTTGCGTGGTCGAAGAAGTGGCGGGGAGAGAAAGAGGAGTTTGGTTCTGGCTGGGTGTGCCACAGCAAAAGCCAACCAGCCAGAAAACCTCTCTTTTCCCAGCTCTTTGTCCCGGCTCTCTTCCCAGCTCAACTGCGCTGGCCTCTGGCTGGCAATCAACGGCCAAGCTGTATAGCGAAGATCACCTCCAACTTTCTTCATTTTCGAAATATACCATCAGGGCAATTTCTCTCTTGATTTATAGCAAGGAGCTCCCTCACTCAGGCTCCCTGTGCTGCAATGCAAAGTGCAGACATGTTTAGGCCTCTGCTCTCCCCACATGCCCTCATGTAACGTTCCCTTCCACCAAATCAGCACTGCTTTCAGCAGCTCGCACTGAGGGCAGTTCAGGCCTCACAGACTCCAAAACACGTACTCAAGCCGCCGCAACAGGAAAATGCATCACAAAACAAGTTTGCAATAACATGGCTTTTAAAAACTTGGGGGGGAAATCACCAGCTACTGAGAGGGCCTTGCATCTTCTGACACTATCAACTTAAAAATAGGCTGACCAGATAAAATCCAGGTCAGGGCTCATGTAACTTTAACAGTTGTAGAGAAAAGGGAATTTCAGCCAGTGTCATTTGTATGCAATTAGTTCCTGGTGATATTCCCACTTCATCACAACAGTTAAAGTTGCAGGGGCCCTGCCTTCTTTTGTATATGGTCACTCTAGTATAGTGCCTGCAACTTTAACTGTTGTGATGAAGAGAGAATATCACCAGGAACTAATTGCATACAAATAACACTGGTTGAAATTCCCTTTTCTCTACAACTGTTAAAGTTACATGAGCCCTGACCTGGATTTTATCTGGTCACCCTATTAAAAAAGCACTGTGGAACTGGAATAAAAGCCCCATGTAGATTGGCCCAAGATGTTAAAATGCCTGGATGAATATAACACACCACATATAATCCTATTCTATAGTGTGACCATACTTACCTGAATACTGTGTAGGGTTCTGATCACTGCACATAAAAAAGGATATTGTAGAGTTGGAAAAAGTTTAGAAAAGGGCAATTAAAACAATCAAGGAACTGGAGCATCTCCCTTTTGAGGAAAGGTAACAGCAGCGGGGATTGTTTACCGTAGAAAAAGGTGGAGCGAGGGGGGACGTGATAAAAGTGTACAAAATTATGCATGGTGTGGATGGAGAAAGTGGATAGGGAGACATTTTTCTCCCTCTCTCACAATATTAGAACCCAGGATCATCTCATGAAGCTGATTGGTGGGAGATTCAGAATGGATAAAAGTAAGTACTTCTTTACACAGTGCATAGTAAAATGATGGAATTCACTTCCATAAGATATAGCGATGGCCACCATTTTGGATGGCTTTAAAAGGTGTTTGGACAAATTCATGGAGGATCAGGCTATTGGTGACTGCTAGTCCTGATGGTTATACGCTACCACCAGTATCAGAGGCAGTGTGCCTATGTATACCAGTTGTTGGGGAACATAAGTGGGAGGATGTTGTTGCACTCATATCCTGCTCGTGGGTTTCCTGTGGGCAGCTGGTTGGCTACTGTGTGAACAAAATGCTGAACTAGATGGACCCTTGGTCTGATCCAGCATGGCTTTTCTTCCGTACTTGTTTCATGATTTTTTTTATTAAAGTACTAAGCATAATGACTGAAGACTGATTTGCCCATATAATTACCATGTACAATCAATAAAAAACTTAGAACCCTGATGTGATCTAGTTACCCAGGAATTAACCAAAGCACACCACGAGGTACATCTGACATTTACATTCGCTGTGGTTCCTGTGTTTGATTTGTCATGTGCAGTGAAACCAGATTATCAGATTGCCTGCCACACCTCCTGTGCTGTGTAATAGGAAGCATCACACGAACCAAACCACTGCAATGCTGGGTTGACTGTCATAACAAAATATGTCGCATTATTTGGCCTACAAATTCCAAGAGCCTTGCTCTTCATGGAATGCTCTTTATTCACAAGTGATCCTATATAAGGCACGGTAGTTCAGGGTATGATTATAACATATGAAATGGAACATCAAATGGCATCAGATATTAACCCTGTTTCCTGGTTGAAGGGGGTTCTAAGGTCTAGGCTGGAGGGTGTTGAATCTCAGGCCCACGGACCAAATCTGGACCACCTGGGGTCTCAATTCAGCTCTCTAAAGTTCACACCCCTGGTATGCTGTTATTTTGGCCTGCTTCTTTTGCCTTTGGCCCTGCCAACCACCAAAATATGTGCCCTGAGGGCTTCTCTGAAATTGAATTCAGCCATTATCCAGTGTGCTTCATTGCTGAGTGGGGGGTTTCAATCCAGGTCTTCCCTGGCCAAGACCATCACTTTAATCACTACACCATGCTGGCTCTCCAACTATTAAATCTTTTACATCAGAGTAAAGGTGGCCAGGGTGTGGACTGGCTGAGAGGGTAAAGGGAGTGGTGAACGTCTCTGTACAACAGGATCACATCTAAAAGAGGTGGTGGTTAGAACTTTGTTTTGGTTTTAAAGCTTCCCTAAATCTCACAGTATTGGATAACTTCTCACATATCTCCAATATTCTATTATTGAACAGGTGCTGAAGTAAGTGGTGGCATCTCAGCTCCAGGTGTTTTGTCGATGAGGTTGATTACCTAGATCCAGTTCAATCTGGCTTCAGGCCTGGTTACAGGACAGAGCCTGTTTTGGTTGCCTTGGATGATCTATGTGAAGAACTACACAGGGGGATGTATCTTTGTGGGTTCTATGGGACCTTTCAGTAGCTTGTAATACCATTGACAGAATGGGATAGGATTTTATAGTGACTCTGGCCCTTCCTGGAGGGTTGATTTCAGAAAGTGGTGCTTAGGGAATCCTGTTTGATGTCATGGCCATTGGCTTATGGTGTCCCTTAGGGTTCTATCTTGTTCTCCCATTCGGGAGATAGATGTTCTAGTCCCTACTCTGACATGAAGCTCACTGGGTGATTCTGGACTAGTAATTGACTCTCAGCCTAACCTACTGCAGAGGGTTATTATTATGAGTATAAAGTGGAGAAGGATCATGAAAACTGCCTTGGGGAAAGGATTGTGAAAGCCACCTTGGAGGAAAACAGGCAAGATGATGATGATGATGATGATGATGATGATGATGAGGCTATTATACCTGTAAATTTCATCCAGGCCTGATAAATGGGGAGGGGGAAAGGTATAGCTGTTTGTTTTTTTAATTTCCAATGATAGTCAGTGGGAGGCACGAAGCTTTGGGTTTCTGAATCAAGATTCAGATTTGGACCTGACTCAAAGTGGGCAGCTTCCAAATCAGTGCAAGCTGAATCGGCATATTTTTCAAATCACCGAATAAGAGTCCAAACCGAACCTGTGGCATAAGTATCTGTCATAGAGCTTGCAAGCATACAGGAGCCTGCATGGAACAAGTAGGTTAAAAACTCTATGGAGGAACAACCAGGACCTCATACAGTGGTTTCATATAGATAGTAAATAGCGCAGGGGACAAGATGGAACCATGCAGCACTCTACAAATCAATGGCACAATGGCACAAGATAAAGCAACAGAAAGACCAGAACCACCACAATGCTGTGTCCCCTAGTCACATCTGAGCCAGGTAGCCAGAAAGGTACCATGCCTAATGGTATCAAATGTTACTGAGAGAACCGGGAGGATGAATAGGAGCCCTATAATGTTCTTTGTGTTCATTGATGAATATAAGTGAAATGTTTTGTCAGAGTCAGAACTCTGAAAGTGAAGACAGACGGACATTCTAAGCCTGCTGGAGTAATTTAAACACACACACTTTGCCCTAAGAATAAATGCTGAAGAGTGTTTACAGGTCACTTCTGCCACGCTTTGTGTCTTCACCCTGTGTGAGACTCTTCAGAAGTCCTGATCTGGAAACTGCCATCTACCATGTGGAGCAGAAGGCTCCAGCTCACTTGCTGTATGACTTACAGGCCCTTTCTACACCATAGGGATGTAGAGGGCTGGAGGTGCAGTAATCCCAGAAGTACCTGCTTCCGGGATCGTCGCATTAATCCACATCATAGGCACAACAACCCGGGTTCCTCCCAGGCCATTGTGGGAAGAGTTCTCTTGCGCTCCAACGAAAAGGTAAGTGAAGATTTTTTAAAAAACATGTAGGAAATAGGGGCCCCTCCCTCCAGCCTGGGGATTGTGATGGTCCCAGAGCCATGCGGTGCAGCTCAGTGACTCTTTGGGGTGCTGTGCTTACTCACGAGTAAGCACAGCAGCACCCGCAACAGGCCGCCACATCTCCTGCAGTCCCAGGAAGTTCCCGGGACCACAGAAGATTTGGGATCCCTTATCCCTGGTAAATCCCGTGCCTGCCCCCCCCCCCCGGGAGTCCCTGTGCATCATTTGGACTCACAGTGACCAGCCGGGGACCATCCCAGGCCACAAGACTGGTGTAGAAATGGCCTTAGAAGGATCTGGTTACTCTGAAACATTTGAGGTCTTGTTCATATGGGAGGGTTGGGTCTAGCCTATACTGACACAGTTGAGACCACTTTGTGGGCTATGCTACATATTTTATTTATTATATTTATATCCCACCTTTTTTCCTTCTTAAGGAACTCAAGGATGCATACATAATTTTATCCTCACAACAGCAACCCTGTGAGGTAGGTTGGGCTGAGAGTCTGTGACTGGCCCAAAGTCACCCAGTGAGCTTCATGGCCAATTGGGATCCAGAACCTGGATTTCCAAACTCCCAGTCCAACAAGCTAACCACTGCTCTTTTCAAGCAGCCCATCCTTTGCCCAAAATTAAGAACATGAAGAGGCTGGACCTGCCATGGCGGCAAGTGCCTCAGATAGCAGATTTTCAGGTACCATTAAAAAAATGTCCATTAACTTTATGTTCAGACATGGCTTTTCAGTCTCCCTTCCCAAAACCACTTGCAGGGGGGAGGGGGGTCCAGCTGAGCCCTGGCACAGCCATACTCATAATGGATCTATCGAGTACGAGTAAGTGAAGTATTACAGCGACTTTAATTCAAATAGTGTAAATTATGAACCCTTGAAATAACCTTTGAATGGCTGTCATGTGTCTTTTTTAAAAGTAACGTTGCTATGTAAGAAGTTAAGTATAAAAAGAAAGATCTCTATAGGTGAAGAGGATGCCATCCACTCTGCTATGGGCTACGTGTCGCCTTTTTTGTGCCTTTGCCGTGACCAAGCTAATTGAGCGGCAGCGGCAGGAGCCTCCTCCCGCCTCTGTCAGCGAGCACCTCCCTTCCTTCCCTTTGGGGCTTTTTGGGGGGTGGGGGGTGTTGTTGTTTTTCGCTGCAGCAGCTTCGCTCCCAGCGAGGGCGTGTTGTCATTCCGAGCCGGCTGCCAGGTGCACACGCCTCTCTTTGCCTGACAAGCAAGGAGGAGGAGAAGGGAGGCTGAGGCGCGCAGCAGCTGGAAGGGCAAGTTTGTCAGCGAGGCGGCTCCACCCTTCTCCTGGCTCCGGGGTGGGTAGGGTGGGGTGGGGTGCGGAGGGGGGTAATTAGTTGCTAACTTGCGCGAGGAGGAGCCGTCTTCTGTCTGCCTCCCGGGGGGGGAGGGAAGAGTCAGTGCGTGCCCGACTTGTTTGTGTGAGTGCGAGAGGGAGGGAGCCAGAGGCATGACTCGCCTCGCCCCGACCCCTGGCTTGGATTGTGGTGTGTGGAGGCCTCCGCCCCAGCGAGGCTGATCGGAGACGTCCTGCCCGCCCGCCCGCCTGCCTGCCTGCTCGCCCGACTGGCTGAGTGATTCACGCGCCCCTCCCTGACCCGACCCTTCCTCCCTCCCTCCTTCCCTCCCCGCCCTCCTAGTTACCCCGCCGGGCCAAAGGAGCCTGGCAGAGCGAGAGGCGCCGGCGTCATGTGACAGCGCTGCCTAGTGCCAGGAGCCTGCCTGAGTTGGGGGAAGCGCAGCAGGCAAGGAAGAAAGAAGAGGCGAACGGGTGGAGGTGCTGCTCCGGCTTCTGGGGTGGGGGAAGAAAAAACAACAACAGAGCCACAGACAGGCTCCGGCGGCGGCTTCCACTCGAGAGAAAGGAGCCCGACCAAAACCTCACGCTTCTGCCTACGCAAGGACCTAAAGGGGGGAGAGAGAGAGAAAAGCGCCTTGGTTTTCCACGAGAGAAGACAAGCAACGCGCGCGCCCCCGTCTTCTCAAGACCAGATAAACTCCAGCAGCAACTTCTGCGTCCCGTTGGGGGGCTATAGTGGCGTCGCGTCGATTGCCCGGCTTGACACGCACAAAAAAAAAAAAAAGTAAGTCGCGCGGAGAAAGGGGAGGAGAAAAAGGTGGCGGTGGAGACTCCAGGGAAAGCGACGTGTCTGGTGTGGGGAGGAGTGGGGAGTGTGTGAGGGGGAGGAAGGAGAAGGAGAGGGTAGCTGGGACAGTTTAGGAAGCGCGGCGGTGGGCAGGGGGCCGACGCGCATGGGAGGGAAGGTGCCCCTTCGGGTCCGGCGAGGGAGGGAGGGAGAGGGAAGAGCTTGCCGAGTATGCGTGTAACTCCCGCTGCTTTGAGGACACAAGCGCGCACGCCAACCCCGGATAAAGTGACTTTTGCCGCTTCAGCGAGGACGTTGTCGCGGCTGCAGAAGTTGCGTGTGAGGCGGGCGGGAGGTGAAATCCCCTCTCCAGCACCCCTGGGTGGGTGGGAAGGGACAAGACTCGTGCTTGGATTACCAGATGCCGATTTCGTGGCTGAACGGGACGCTGTAGCTTTGCGTTCACACGTATCTACTGGTCTGCAGTTGACTTGAGGGTCCTTTTGGTTGTATGGGGGGCGGCATCCTTTGTGTTGCGATTTTTTTCTTCTTCTACTGAAATATGAGCCGTTCATCCTGTCATTTGGAGCTGTGGTGATATGGAATGAGAGGCATCTAACAAAAGCCTAGGGTGCCACTTCTCTTTTGAGGAGCCTTTTTTAAAAAAAAAAATGTAACACCTGGAATCACTGGAATACTGGATTTGACCGAATTTGCAGCTAACGTCTTGGGATACTTTCAAATGGGAAAGAATATGGCTCCATGTGTGTTTGTGCTCCATGTATATTGATTTCAGTCCACTGCATAGGATGCTTTTTTGACAACAGTGATCCTCCAGCAGCCTACATCATAGCATCCTTTGGAGAAGCCCTATTTAAATAATGAAGTTGATAGTAGAGCTGCTCTGGGGTCCAGCTTTTCTGGGGGGAGAGGGGGAAGGAAAAACACAGAGTACCTCAAGCTGTGTAGTTTCTACCCGTGCAAAGGCACGAAGAAAATGATTTGTGTAGCACAGCAATTTTATACCTAGAGTATCCCTAGTATCTGTTGATGATATTCTATTTAAATGGTTTTCTGTTTTTTAAAACACATTAATTCTATTATCCACCAGTTTAGTTGCTGTTTGGGGAAAGAATATAATATTAAAGAATAAAACTAAATATGAACATAAAGTCAGTTGCTTTGTTTCTGTTAGATTACACATTTGTCTTGAGAAGGAGATGTCATGTGTAGCATTTGTCTGCCCATGTTTTATCCTCATTGGCTAAAGGGACTCTTCAACAAGGATCAGTGTATTTCCATTTTTAGAAAACATGCACTAAATATATATGCCAAAGCCATATGTATTAAATTGTGTTAGGGAAAAATAATAGACTATCTCTCACACATGACTATAAATGTAAATAATTGGAAAGACCATTAGCACTTGGCAGCCTTCCTTTCTCAAAGTTGCTTTCCTTGTGCTTAAAAACACAATAATACACAAACATTCAAGTATTTAATAATACTTGAATGTTTGTCAGATAGAGGTTTCATACTTAAATGCCATAGATGTGGAATATAACTATAATAAGATTCCCAATTCTACCTGAGGAAATTGTACTAGAATCCTGAAGACAATACACTTCCATTTAGATTAAAGTTTAGCTTTCTCCTTAATGCAGAAATTTGTAGATTATTATTGATTACATTTCTATATTGCCCTATAGCTGAAGCTCTCTGGACAGTTTACAAACAATTAAACCAAAGAAATAATAGATATACAAACTTAAAACAATAAAAACCTACAACATTAAAACAATAAAAACCTACAACAGACAATATTAACAAAGACAACATATACTTAAAACAACTTTGAACAATCAGCCAAACCTAAAAACAGATCTGGGATTGATTAAAGTCACATCACATACTGCTAAATGCCTCTGGGAAAAGAGATGAAATTGGTTACCTTGTCCCCTTTTCATTCTTCTGCTGAGTTACTTGTACACATGCTGCCGGTTGAATAGTACCTCTTGCTCAGTTGTGTATGCTGGAAGTGCCACTGTTAACAGGGTTCAATTTTTTCAGGTACTGGGAAAATCTAAACCTTGCACTGATGCTTAGGCCTGGTTTAAATAGTAGTTTTAAATCTATAAACATTTGTATTATCTGCACTAACCCCCCTCCCCCAAATGCACTGTAACTTGTTTCCATAGAGTAGTTTTGCAAACTTTTCTTATAGCTTGCCTCATTAGTTGCTATATGATGGGACTCAAATCTGGATTAGATCGATGTTTTGACTGAGGGATAACGTACATCAACCTAACTTAGCTTTAAAACTTTTGTTTTGTAGCGCCAACATTTTTTTATTACCTTTTGTCTCTTACCCCACTCTTCATCCCATCAAAGCACAAGAATAGTTTCTTTTTATCCAAGAAAACTTCCAGGTTTTACTTTGACTGAATTTCATACGGGTAAACAGAGATTTAAAAAATAAAATAATATTGAGAATAACAGGGTCTAATAACAATGAAATCTGATTGTAAGAGCAGTTTGCTGTAATGCCTTGTTCTTTACAATCACCAAAGTAATCTGCCAAATTAAAGTTATCTACAAGTAAATAAGGAAGATGAGTTAGCCATCTCCAACCTGGTGTCCCAGATCTGTTGGGCTACAACTCCCACCATCCATTGGCCATGCTATCTTGGGGATTACGGGAGTTGTAGTCAAACATCTAGAGGGCACCAGATTAGGAAAAGCTAGATGAACCTTCACAGATGTTCTGAATAGGTGACCTATAGCAGTCTAAGGGTGCAATCCTTTGCACACATTTACTTTGGTGTAAGCTCCCATTGGTACTGAATTCTGAATAAACATGTATAGAATTGCATACTAAATGGATTTTGTAAATAAGAGAACTGACCCTCGAGTTAGAAAATACATATCAATTTCAGGGGTTGGTCCAGCCTAACCTAAAGACTTGAAGCTGTGAAAGAGGTAACTCACTGAGGCTAGATTAATATAAGTAGGGCTCTAGCTTGTTGACGATTATTGATTTAGAACTATATCAAAATTCCTGTAATAAAATTTACGCTGGTTGCTATGATGCTAGTCAATGCAGTGTAGCACTTCCCTATACTCCTTTTATCCGCTAAAGTAGAACAGCTTTTACAGCAGACCCATGTTACTGATTTAGTTCATAATATGTTTTAGTTAAAAATGTATACCATGAAAGCAGTGCAATAGATAGAAATAAAACCAGATATAAAATGGTCTTCCGTCTTTCTGGACAATACTGTCATCTCTCTGTGGGTCAGTTCAGATGTCACGATCAACCATGACTCATCAGGATGGGAATGAGCATCAGCAAACTTTGGGCTTTCTTGCTTCTGGTCTGCTGAGGACTTAAAGAGGAGATAGAAACGTTTGCTTCTCTTTTCAATTAACTATGGTTTAGGGTGGCATCCAAACCCTAAACGGTGGTTAATTTTAACTATGGTTTGTTTGAAACAAGCCAGATTCACAACACAAGGTTCAAAGTTGGCTTATTTCAAGCAAACAATAGTTAAGCTTAACCACTGTTTGTTGGGTTTGGACAAAACAACAAGCTGTGATTAAAAATAAACCCAGAAGCAAATGTTTCTGAATTCGTCCTCTTTATGGCCAACGTAGAGAAGGAGAGGGGAGGTGGTATCATGTAAGCCCAAGGCTTATGGCGGCTTGTTTGCATCCACAATAAATCATGGTTAATTATGACATCCAAACAGGCTCGGTGTCTATCATGGTATTTTCTTCCTATAATGTGTCTTACTGTTATATAAACTTTTGTTTTCAATAAACTATTTCTGTATGTAATGTATTATATTAATTAGACACTAAGCTGTTTGTAGTGACTTCTTATACTAAGGAGTTCTTGTATGGATGGAGGATACAGGCTAGAAAATGCTATAAAATAAGGCTCTGATAATTAGCTGTTATTTTTTTTTCTTTTTGAAAGTATGTACTTATTGGGACCAAAAATCTACTTTGTGACTTGATAACAAAAGTTTGAGTTTGTTGTTCATCATTACAGAAGAAAAAAGAGAATTTTATAGGGAGTCCAGGATTATTTTGAAATGTAATGGAAGAAAAAGAAATTACATGTTGTGGTTACGTTGTCCAGTATAGATATTAGCCCAGTGTTTTTAAGGGCAGATCTCCTATAAAGAGACACCCCTTGACCAAACACTTACACTCGCTTTGTTTGTTTGTTTGTTGTTTTTAAAAACTCCAGCTGCGCATGAATATAGAGGTCAGGGAGGGCCACCTAAATGTTTCTCTGTGCTTTCTTTCCAGCCTAGCCAGCAGAGCTGTTTCCTGTTCTTTGTTTCAAGGCTGGGGTTTGCGTCATACATTCCAAGTAGCATATGTGTGCTCTTTCCTGTTTCAGGCTGTTTCTGGTAGATCAGTAGCCCAAACCCGGCCCCTTGTCACTGCCCTACAACTCCCAATCCCCACCCAGTGAATTATCATGTCTCATGATTGCCTAAGCTGCCTGTGTTATGTCACCATAAAAAGCCTATGTTAACCTTTTAACTTGCACACTCTGTGCTCTGGTATACTTGGGTGATTAAGGATTCTTATTCTGAATTTGTTTTTGTGTGTGTATGAGTTTGTTTGTTTTTAAGAAAAGACATAGCTTTGACTGTTCTTTAAATAAAAACATATAGCTTGCAATGGTATGAATTAGAAATAATTCCACTAAAGTCTACACATCTAAAAGTGAGGAAAAAATTACACACTCACTAGTTTATGTTAAAGTATATTCAACATTGGTTCTGAAAGGTTTTACAGGAATCACTTCCCACTGTAGTTTTTCTTAGATTTACCTGCCTGTGGAAGTGATGATAGTAACAATAGTTAGAGTATATAAAGCACATTTCACTTTATAAAGCACTCCACATTAATTCTTCATCTCAATGGAAGAAAACCTTTTTAACACTTACCCAAGCTGAAATGTTTATTCAACACTGAAAATCAAATGTATTGGAATTGGAAGGTATTCCTCATTTCATTGAGTGATTAAGGACTTCTGCCTTAAGGCAGTGAGCCAATTCACACATAACAGTCCATGGGTCAGGGACAAGAGAGAGAAAGTAGACATGCTGCCTGCAACACACCCACCACTTCCACTTTTAATCAACAATCTGTGATCTGCCCATTTGTAGATTGTTGAGCATGGTATGAGAACCTAGAATACTGGGTTGTTAGGGGCTAAACCCAGCCCCCTGAACAACTCTTGAGTTCACATGTCATGCTGAACAACCTACAGCCCGCCTGGTTGTAGTTTGTTGATTAAAAGCAGAAGTTGCAGGCCCACAGGAAGCAGCACTCCTGCTCATGCACTCCCGTTCATGCACAACAGCCCATGATTTATTTAAACCTTTGGCTGTTGTTACATGCGAACCAGGTCAGTGTGTTATATTCCTATGCCATGTCCATTCTTCTCATTTAAAACCTCTAATAAAGTACCATCTCTGTGCACTTTATCCATTGTAGAAGTGTTTTCTAATGTTCATTTGGAATAGACAAATGCAATTTTTAAAATTTGTGAGAAACATTAAGTATTCCTTGTTGAAATAAAATAGCATATCAAATTAGGAAGCAAGGACACATTCACAATGAGAGTAGGTAAGCAGACAGTGTTCAAGAGGAAGTTCAGAAAGAGAACTTGGAATATCTGCATTATTTGTGGTTTTACTAGAAATTGAACTAAAGATGCATTTTGAAGATTCCTGTTGAATTGTGTGACTATGAATAAGTGAGATTGAGGACTACATTATGGATTTGAGGCAAAGTCCACTGAAGTCAGTTAAAAGAATGCTATTAATTTCAACATTTGTTTTTAGATAAGATCCAGGATGAAACCAAATTATATGAAAATGGGATAGACACCCTCTTACATTTTATGCTTAATTATTGTTTGTGTGCCGAAAGTTTATATCTCTCACCCATTTCCCCATAACTTCTGCACTGATCAACATTGTTAGATTTTTATGTGACCGTTTAAAGATTATTACAAAGAAATATCAAAAGTATTTAACAATAACTTCATTATGTTGTCTACATTGATAATTGTTATAGTGTACTCTTCCAATCCAGACAAGGAGATTTGGGATTGGAAGCAGGTTTCTGCATGACTAACACTTGCTGGAGCTGGAACCACAGCTGTAAATTGGATGCACATCTGGATGAAGATGTCATCTGTCTGCACAATGTTACTTTGAGTTGGTTCTTCATTTACATGTATGTCACTATCTACAATGCAGTGCAACTAGACACATGAAATTACATATGATAAGAACTGGATTGGAGCTTATAGGGGTACAATCTAGCCAAAGTTAAACATTTATAAGACTTACTGATTTCAAGCAAGAGCTTAATGCTCTCTTCCATCAAAATTGTGACTTAAGAATGTTTAACTTTGGGGGGATTGTTGTGTCTATTCTGCTTAGAGAAACTCTTACGGTGTTTTGCTTTTTTCCCTCAGAACAGACTTCAAGAAAATATTTGTGTGCAAAACAAAAGCTACTCTTTTTGGTAAGTTTTATTTTGTGAACATTTTTACTTCTGTCTTGTGAAGAGTTTTGATTATCTAGTAAAATTGTGCACAATGTACATAAACAAGGACAAAATTATCAACTAAAATACATTACATAAAGTTCATATTCACATGTCACACTAAACCATAGTATAGCCTGACATACAGCTCAGGACTGACCCACATCAAACCCTGGCTCGCGTGTTTTCTCTTCTCCTCCCATGTGGACCAAAGGAGGAGTTTAGATGCTTTTGCTTATAATTTTAGTTAATAGTGGTTTGTTGTGTCATATGGAATGGCAAGCTCTGGTTAATATTAATCATGATTAGCCTAAAACAAGCCAACTTCAGACTAAGGTTTCTGAAGCTAGTATATTTGATTTATTGACCCTGTTCGGACAATATACTAAGCCATGGTTAGGCCGCTAACACTTTTGCAGTAAATGGTTAGTGAGCATGTTTAAACAGTGGTTATGAAGCCACCATAGTTAGGAATGGTTCACACAACACGCTAAGCCATAATGTTTAGCTCAAAGTACACCCAGAAATTCAGAAAATGCATGTCCTAGAACTGTACCAATTCATGAAGATGTGGATTGCATATTTAAATAAGGCTTCATACTATTTTTGGTTTTATTGAAGAATAATTTTTAATACTCTGCTGGTTCTCTATGTGCATATTAGAGAGAAGGATATGCTACAATCCTTTCTGATTAGCTTTCCATACACAAAATATTTTGATGTAGATGAGCACTGAACCATGTTACTTTCTCACCTATATTCTAACATGATACAATCCTAAGACGATCCATTGATACTAAAGTCAGTTGAAGTAGTTTGGATCAAAAAACCTGAGAACTGTTTCATTGGTTCAGTATTTGAAGCCACTTGCTCAAGCTTTATGTTGGATTAGATTCTGTTTAATTCAGTATCAAATTGTGTTTCGTAAATGGTGGCAATGGGGATTTAAACTGCTAAAGTATCAGACATCAAAGAATAATTGATCACTTTATTGTTGGCATGTCATTATAGTCCTATATTGCATTGCCATTGTTTTTCCTTTTTTAAAACAAAAACAAAAAAGCCCTGTAATTTTTGTATATTTTAGCTATTATGGCAAGTCTTGACAATAAACTGAAATCAAATATTTGAAGCCAGTATTTGGAAATGTAGTAGCTTTTGCTTTCCGCAACTTTCCACAGGTAAACGATTTACAATTTCTGAGAATCAAATTTCTGAGAATCAAGTCTGTATAATAGTTAAACCATGCATTTTGGAAAGACAGGTAGCATTAACTAACACTGCTAGGCCATAGGAGATTAATTTATAAAAACAACAACCCTCTTTTGTGCAGTTTTGTGTTTTCATTCCAAGGTGGGTTACTTCCAATCTGTAATTTGACATTTTGCAGGGTTAGTCTAAGGAACAAATTTAACTCTTACCTATATGAAGGCTTTATCTAGTGCCAAGCCTTTCTTATAGGGTTTCTAATAACGTTTGTTGATATGTTCCAAGGGGAACTAACCTTACAAGTTATATGAACTTTTCCATAATGGAGGAAATGGTGTGTGTCTGTCTGAGACATGCAGTCAGCATGCAGCTTGAAAGACTTGACATGTTGGGGAATGACCAAATTGCTTCTCTGGAGAAAAAAAAATCCAAGTTTGTTTAATCATTTTTACATACTTGTCATCTTTCTTCTCTTCTCTTGTTTGATTTTTCTCATAATTCATGTAATGCTTCCTTTTGATATTCACATCTTACTCAGATCCGTGAGTACAGGATTCTTACCTTAACTCACATGGATTCTTTTCACCCATTGTCAGTGCTGACAACCTCTTAACCTCTATTAAGAGAATGCGAGTAGATCATGGATTTGTGTGCTCCCTAAGTCCTGACTTATTGACAGTCGCAGGCACCTACGGTAACCACAGTTAAGTTAAATTGGAACTCTGTTTAAATAAGATTTGAAGCTAACTTTAAATTCTGGTTTCAAATCCTGGTTTATCTATAATAACAAAAAAGAATGTGTCTGTCAATGCCATAGTGCCAATACCATGGGACCTAGATGCTTGAAATTTGGCATGTATACTAAGAGGACCCTGGGTATGTGCACCTTGGGATTATTTGGTTTGTAAAATGCATTAATTAATTTTAAAGGTGCTTGTGGGTTTGAAGCTTGCAGTACCAACTTTAGTCACTAGGTGGCAGACTTCCCTACCAGCATATAACTTTACAGTTAATACAGTTTGAAGCCAGGGCAGGGGAGGAGTCTGAGCCCAGAGTTATACGGTCGTCCCCGCTGTAGAGCAGCTCCTTCCACCCAGGAAATGGAGTGGACAGAAGTTATGACTTGGGGCAACAGGGGTGTCTAGACTGTCAGTGGTGGAAAGATGTCGTTCTTTCTTTTCATGTTCCTAAAATTTCCTTCTGCCTTTCAAGCCTAAGTTGCAGTACAAGGCTCCTGTTCCAGGCTGATTGGAGCCTTGAGCAGATACACTCCTGTTAGGAGCTGGGACTTGTCCTATTGAATTTACTGCAACTGGATTGTGCACAGCTCATACATTTTTACCGGTTACATTCTTCAAAACCCAGAATTGTTGTTTTAAAGGATATTGTAATTATAACTTGTTTTTATGCTTTATGGTTTTAAATTTCGTATATCGGTATTTTTAATGTTCAATGTTTTAAATTTTTGTAAACTGCCCAGAGAGCTTCGGCTATGGGGCGGTATATAAATGGAATAAAATAAATAAATAAATAAACTTGTTCTAATATATCTATCTATCTATCAAACCAGCTCTTTCCCTTCTTCTTAGATGTCATACCATTCTGCATACTTCACTTGTTTTTCAGAAGTCTGCTCTTTCTTCTTGCTCAAATTTGTGTCTGTGTTTCTCTGTGAAAGCAGTAGCTTGAGACAGGAAGCCAGATAACATTCTGTTCCGATAAGGGAGCACATTGTCTCATGGAGGTGGCTTGAGGTTCTCTGTAAGGTCTAATAGATATAAAATTGGAAGGTGATATGAGTTGCACACAGCATCATGTGGCAGCAAAGGCCTTTTTAGTAGAAACTGCAAAATCAGATTAATGCAAGTATCCAGTATATGTACGTGGATAAACACTCCATGTACACCAAGGGTCTACCTAGACAGTCTGAAAACCTTGTGGTGGGTGCGTGGTGGCACTACATCAGTTATACGATGCAGCAGCCACCTCGCAGCCATCGCAGGGCTTTCCCCCGAAGTCGTGACTTTAAAAAGTTGGGGACTTACCCCAATGTTTTCCCCAGAGCAAGGCGAGTACAGCGTATCTGTTGTCTATCCTCGCTCTGGAGTCATGCCCATTTGCCCGGGCAGGGGACGGGCCTGGTGTGCCAATGGCTGCTGGAAACCCCGAGTTCTCCCTCTGCATTGAGATTAGCTGCCTACACCCCGCTGCAGAGAAAGTGTGGGGGTTTGCTTAAGGCAGCGGCAACTCGGCACCGTATAAGCAGCCCCGAAGTATATGGGAAGTAGCATTATATTCATAAGGTTGCTATCCTAGCTCAGGTTAAAGATGTACATTAAGCAGAAGTTTGTGATGTGTACGTCAAGCATTTTCTGTTGCCTAATAGAATCGGAGCAAACCTGAGTAATTATTCCGAAGCCCTCTGTCCTTAAGCATAATAATAAAATGTTTCCTGTTTTTCTTCAGTTTCTCAAATCTCTCCTCTAGGCCTGAAATTTATAATCAGTAGATTAATAAATTAAAGCTTACTGATTAATCAGTGAAAGCAAAATGTAATCAGTGGGGACAAGATATTAGGACATACTTGTATATTTTGTGATGCTACTCTGGTTCTAATGGGATGTCGGGTGAACCATTAATAACTTTTTCTGTTTTTGTTACTTTTGTTTGCTTATTGTCAGTTATCTTATGATCTCTTCAGTAGATTACAAAGTTTTATACTTTTAGATTTCAGTAATATGCAAATGTTTCTAAACTTCTTCCATCTATTTCCCAAAATTATTTAACTAAGAATACATCTTTTGCTGATTGGCAAGACTTCTTTTCTTAAAACCACTCTTTCGAGATCCCATTGTTTTTCTCTCCACCATCGCCAATGTCTCTGCTAGATCTTTGTCCTTTACTTGTTCTAACTGGGTTTTGTAACTATCTGGTACAAAAGCGGAGTCTCATTTGGTAAAGTTCTTAAGGGGGATAATTAGATCCTAGTGAAGACATTAGAATCATAGATGTGCTGAAGACATTTGTGAAAACAGAGCAGGCAAATGTTTTCTGTGTTTGGCTGTTAACGATTTTCTTCAAGATCCGCTGAAATTTTTTGACCCAAATCCTAAATGTATATAATTCTTGAGTTACCATATTTAGGCCATAGAGTCTAACAATTTGAACAGAATAAAATAGTCTGCTGAAGGAACTTACAGATAGTTTTGTCTCCTGTGGTTGCCTGACTCCTCTTTAATGTTAGGAGACACATATATTGGTCTTGCAGAGATAGTAGACATTCCAGATTTAGGGTTGCGATTTCTCAATTGATTTCATGGTCCTAATATTATTGAATGTATTTATTTGATTTATACCCTGCCTTTCCACCAAATAAAGAAGGCATTCAAAGAGGCTAATAGTCTTAAATCTTCTAGGACTAGGTGGAATTCATTAAAATCCCCCTCCTTGCTTGGCCTGTCTTTTCCCTTCCACTGATATTCTGTGAAGGCAGTCGCTGACTCCCAACCTTTCAGCACAGGAGGACAAATGTAATTGTTTCTGGACACAAAAGACTTTCAGCCTAATCTTAAAAATGCTTACTCAGCAAATGAGTTCCACTGTGATCAATGGGACTTAGGGTGTTTGCCAAAGTTTACTGCAGAACTGTTACTCTTAGTTTACTCTTTGAAAAACATTGTGTTTTCCTGCACTGTTTATGTCCCTTTTGAAACTTCAGAATATCCGCAGGTCATCTTGGCACTACTCACATATCTGTCTTTTTTTTTTCTGAAGAGGTGTGGTTTCGGTATATGTGGTGACACGTTAGGCAGTTGAGTCTTTTACCATGCGTCTTACACTTCAGTACACCAGTCAGTATAATTTTAGTAGAGTGTTTATTTTTTCTTCATCTTCTAATTTGTGTTAAACCATGCAAGCCTGTATTATTATTATTATTATTATTATTATTTTAAAATTAAAATATTTATGTAATAGAACTTAAATGAAAAAGTGTTTTAGTACAAATAAAAAATAATAGTTTTAAAGAACACTCTGCTTATACCTCCTGGATAGTGGAAAGATGGTTTCTGTTGCCCTATAAGATACACATAAAGTTGCAATGACTGGGTAGCGCTAGAAAACACCAGTCTTGAAGCACCCTTAGTTCTTGACACATTTGCTTCAGAATGTAGCCTTAAAGACAATAGGAACCTGGTTTATAAATGCCAACTGTATTCAAATAACAAAAACATGTTCCCGATGCGGAAAACTAGACAAAAAACTTAATTTGGGCATTTCTAAGTGCATAGGTCCTCGAAGAATATACTCAGTAGAAAGTATTTTTAAGGTGCGTAGAGGTGGGATTGAGGGAGATTTTTATATTATTTTATTGTTTTACTGTAACCATATTGTTTTATATTAGGAGATTTAGAACAATAAGTAAATATCATAGCACCAAAGGAAGACATATCCTTCCTTCCTTCCTGCTCACAGACAGAAATGCTGGTTTAAGAAGGTTTGTGTGTGGTAGGGCCTGTGTGTATTATTTAAGCCACAGTGGGTTGTGGTCCATACTGGTGGCCATTTTGAATATTCAGACTGCAGTGGGCAGTCACTGACTGGGTTCAGACAACACGATAACCCCTGGCCAGTTTTTAAAAAATCTATGATGGGTTATATTGCTGAAATAAGTCTCACAAATAACCAACTCATTATTTATTTTTCATATTGTGTAGCGGGCACCATGGGTCATTTTGGTTGTCTCCAGAGTTGCTAGGCAAGAGCAAGGGGGGAGGGTGGGCAGGGGATGAGTTAATCAATGCACAGTTGCTTAATAATCCACTCACAGTTACTTATTTAACTGATTGGCCTGTTTCGGACGACACGCTAATCAACGGAGGTGGGGAAATAATTGTCCATTGTGTTGACTTTCTTGTCTTCCGAATGCTGCCTCCTTTGCCTAAAATGTCGTCCGAATGCTGCCAATGAGCAACAAAACGGACGATTGTTCCCCCCTCCGTTGATTAGCATGTCGTCCGAAACAGGCCATTATGTGGGAAGTAACCACAAAATAACCAACTGTGCATTGCTTATTAACCCATCATTGACTATCATGGCATCCATATGCAGCTGCTGTAGCTTAGCGTAGCATCCAAACCCAGCGAGGGTGGGTTGTTGGTGTGATTAACAAGCTAGAACAACCCTAAAACAGCCCACCAGTTGTGGACGGTTTGTTAACTATGCCAACAACCCATCTTCACTAGGTTCAGAAGACATAGTAAGCAACAGTGACCACCTGCCATGGCCTGAATATTCAAATAGCCACTGGCACACAGCACATCTCACCATGACTTAAATAAGCCAGGTTGGGCTGCAGCAATTGTGTGAACCAGATGAGGCAGAGCAAGAGGCTTCAGGATCCTTCTTTAACTTAGTAGTATGGGTCAAATCCTAGACATATTCAAGAATGTCTAAAATATGCTTTACAGACCCTGAAATGTGTAAATGCTGAATCTTTTTTCTCTAGTCTCCAACTTGCCCTTCTAGAGGCAGTATCAGTTCTTATCCTGTGCCTCCTTGTGGACATCCTGAATGTTTTATCTGTAGTGAAACATACCATGCTCCTAAATAAGTTTAATCAGAGGTTGTTTGTACACTTCAGGCTATCAGCATACTCTTCAGGCCATCTTTCTTTGACTGATGTTTATATGCTTTAACTAATGTTTATATGCTTTAACTAATGTTTATGTGCTGCAACATCATCTCTAAATAGAGGTGTTTAAAGCAGCAAACAAAAACAACCCAAAATATTAATCTATTAAAATACAATAACTGGCAGTAGACTCAGGGCTTTTAAACAAGGCTTTTGTACTACAATCACCCTGATTCAAACATGGAATTTCAGATGGGGTCTTCCATTTGTGGCCCTCCCATGTGTCTTCTGCATCCTTTTCATACCAGGAAAAAAAATCTGTTAAGGAAGCAAACACAGAATAGATGCAGAGTGCCTTTTGATTAGTAGTGCTCAGAATCCTCCATCTAGAAGCACCCTAAAAAGGTGTTGTAAAAGAGATGTCTTCAGACAACAATGAAACACAGGCAACAAGATGGCCAAACCTTTCGGGCAGGGAGTTTTATACATGGGATGCTGCCTAGAAAAAGCCCTCTCACATATTGCAATAGACTGTGCCCCAGAGGGCAGTAAAATATGCAAGAGGACTTCATCATTAGATTTTAAAGTGCATGCAGATTGGCATGGGAGGAAGTGTAGCCTGGTCTCAAGCTATTCTCTGACGTTAGAAACAAAAACATGAAGTTTTGCTGGATCAAATCCCCAAATTTAAGCACTTTAAATTCTCCATTGAATTTAAATGTGTTAAATTTCACCCACTGAAAATCTGTGTGCTGAAAGTCAGAACATAATCCAACCAAAGTTCTTACTTTGGCTGGGTTGTGTTCTGACTCTTTAGGTACAGAAATCTTTCTTTTCATCAAGAGCAGAAATTATATTTTCCTTTCTCCGGTGCCCCTAGTGCGCATTCATTCATTCATTCTCTCCCTCCCTCCCTCCCTCTCTCTCTCTCTCCTCTCTTTCTCTTTTTCCATCAGACTACTGTTGCAGAAATGCCTTGGGACTTTGCTTGGACTTTACCTTTACACCTGTCCTTATTTGCATACAAAAATCAATTGCTTCACTTGCCTTGCTGAAGTATAGGGTGTGAGCAGAATCTTATCAGAGCTGTGTCCTGTTTGGACAAGTTGCATTGCCTTGGCAAAAATCCACAGGGTGGAGTGGCTGGGAGGAGGCAGGAAAATAAAACTGTGTGGCACACACATACACACACACACACACACACACACAGAGAGAGAGAGAGAGAGAGAGAGAGAGAGAGAGGGTGGAATGTTTGCTTACTCGATCATAGTTAATTATTTAGTTTCGTATTACATATAGCCTACATTCTTTTACCTATATAAAACATCATGCAAAATAGCTTATCTTATTTGTTAAAAACAAACACACAAAGGTTTATCTCTCCTCTTGCTAATGGCCCTGAGGTATAGGAGTTCACATGGAGCAATGTATGGGCTGATGTTCCATGCGTATACTGTCTCACTGCTGTTTCCAGATACGCTTTTTTGAGCTGCCACAATTGTGGAAATGTCAAAGAGTGAGTATTCATGGAGCACCAGTTCAACCAACATGCTTTCTCAAATAGAGGCTGTACACAGGTAAAGCAAAGAGTAGTGTAAAGGCCCTTTGCTTTTGTGAACCAACCCCAAGTCAATATGCTGTGCTGAATTACTAACACAGAAAGCTGAAACTGAAGTAAAAGTCACAGTCCTGCTCCCTGTATAGATCAGGTGGTTAAAGTTTTAAACAGAATGGAAGTTCAAAAGTTCAAGCCTCTCTTAGGGATGAAAGGCTATTCATTAAAGAATCTCGTTTACCAATCCAAAACCTAAACTACTGGCAGACTCCCTTTTTTGTTCAGTACTGGATATTTGTAGAGCACTATCACAGCATGTGAACGGATAAGCCTTGACTATGTATGATATTTTTCTATGTTACATTAATATAGAGGGGTGGCTTAGTGGCATAGTACAAGGTTTGCATGAAAAGGTTCCAGGTTCAATCCCTAGCATCTCTAGCTAAAGCATGTGGGGTAATGGGTCTCCAAAAACCTCTACATGAGACCCTGGATCACCACTGTTAGGACACCCAGCACTAGGCTAGATGGATCATTATGGCTTGACTTGAATGTGTCACCAACAGTTGCATGTTGTCTAGGACAGGATTGGCTCTGCAAAGTGTGTACACATGAGGCTTCAGCAAAAATGCCATGAACAAGAATACCAAAACAAGGAGAGGGGGCCCTTACACATAAACGAAAGCACACAGAAGTGGGACATGCGTTGATATATATGTA
Organism: Anniella stebbinsi; assembly: GCA_029215795.1. Taxonomy (NCBI): domain Eukaryota; kingdom Metazoa; phylum Chordata; class Lepidosauria; order Squamata; family Anniellidae; genus Anniella; species Anniella stebbinsi. The sequence continues at coordinate 149,406,386 of JARDYH010000004.1, forward strand.
TATTCATTCGTATATTCGTTGCAGTTTTGGTATACAGTACACTACATCAGTGAATACTGGCTGACTCACAACGCAGGTCCCACTTCTGTGTGTTTTCATGAACAAGAATACTGCAGATAGTTTACAAATAATAATAATAATAATAATTATTATTATTATTATTTATTTCTTACCCGCTTCTCCGTTTGGATCAAGGCGGGGAACAACAATATGATAAAATACATAAAACTGATTAAAACATGGCACACATTATTAAAACTGCATTAAACATCATAAAAACATCCTAAAACTTTCTAAAATTCCACTGGATATGCCTGCTGGAAGAGAACAGTCTTTATAGCTTTCTTAAATTCTAAAAGACTGTTAAGTTGACGAGTCTCCTCCGGCAGGCCATTCCACAGTCTGGGAGCGGCAGAAGAAAAGGTCCTCTGGGTAACGGTTGTCAGCCTAGTCTTGGCCGACTGTAGTAAGTTCTTCCCAGAGGACCTGAGCGTGCAGGGCGGATTGTATGGGAGAAGGCCATCCCACAGGTAACCTGGACCCAAACCATGTAGGGCTCTAAAGGTAATGACCAACACTTTGTACTTCGCCTGGAAACTAATTGGCAACCAGTGGAGCGATTTTAAAGCTGGCATAATAGGGTCACCCCTAGGTGTACCTGTGACCAACCTGGCTGTCATATTTTGAACTAGTTGAAGCTTCCGGACTAGACACAAAGGTAGCCCTATGTACAGCGCATTGCAGAAGTCGAGCCTCAAAGTTACCAGCGAGTGCACTGCTGTCTTTAGGTCTTCCAACTTTAGGAAGGGGCGCAGCTGGCGTATCAGCCGAAGCTGATAGTAGGCACTCCTGGCCGTTGCATCTATCTGGGCTGTCATTTGGCGCGACGGATCCAGGCGCGCCCCCAAGCTGCAAACACAGTCTTTCAGGGGGAGTGTAACCCCATCCAGAACTGGTTGGCACACCTCCAAACCCAGGTTGTGGCCTTTGACAGCAAGCACCTCCGTTGTGTCTGGATTCAGCTTCAGTTTGTTTTTCCTCATTCAGCCCATTACCGCCTCCAAGCATTCATTCAGAGGAGACACGCTATCCTTAGCTGACGCTGTTATCGAAGGCATAGAGAAATATATTTGGGTGTCATCAGCATACTGATAGCACCCTGCCCCATGCCTCCGGATGGAATTGCATCTGATGACATTACTTGCATACAGTGTTCATGAGATATCATGTACCCCATAGTTGCAACTTTAAGTATCTTGATTAAGCGAAGAATAAAGTGGCCACTTCTAACTTCCCGTTTCTCCATCCTGACATCTATCTCTGTTGAGTGCTCTTCCTCTCATTTCAAATGAACATGGAAGGCATTCATTTTTCCATTTTTTCTCCAACAAATATGGCAGTCGTGCCCTAGTTTACACCAGGTAGTTTCAGTGCTGCCCTTTCTTTATCAAATCTTGACAAAGGGTCTTTTGAAGAAGAACTTGGAATAATCCAATTAAAATTATTGTGACTGGAATTTAAATTCATTCATGTTGTTCTTTTTAATCTTGAGGTATTTTCTGTTTTGATAACTCTTCCATCTTGCTTAGTTTTCAAAAAAGTCAAAACCAAACTATTACACATTTCACTTACTATTTTACAAGTGTTACATAATGTAGTGTGATTCGTCTTTAGCACCTGTTTACCTGGAAAAGAATCAGTTTCAAAATATTCCCTTCGATTTGTTAGGTGAAATCCAGGAAGGAGTTTTGAAAGTAATTTTGCATTAGTATTGAGTTTTAGGCTTCCTTACCAGTGAAATCTACCTACGGAATGGGATATTCTTCGATATATTTCTAGCGCCACCTATGGATGCAAATTGTATTTCTATCAAGAGTTTCACATTGGCTGAATTCGGACAACATGATAGTCAATGGTGGGGTAATAATCAACTTTACAGTTGTTCAACTAGGGGTACTCCCCACACAACATGGTAATAAATAATCAACTGTGGTGTGGATTAGGATCAGCACTGAATTGCCTATGGCAGCATTCGTACGACATGATAGTCAATACAACTGACAATTGTTTCCCCTTCCCCAGTTGCTTAATGTGTCGTCCGAATTCAGCCATTGTCTGGGTCAGGATTGGGTTGGTACAGGTATGGGTATACTCAGCATTTGTGGCATCAGTAAGAAATACATCATGAAGCCAGAATGGTGCAGATCATTTGCTCATGGGGACACATGTAATTTTCATTAACAGAGGTTGTAGACAACTGCAGCAGTGTACGTTGCACCTAGTCTGGGTTATATTAGTTCTGGAAGAACCTACTTTCAGTGTACAAAATAAACAAACCCAAGCCCCTTGTTTTTGCCTTTCATAATTCAGGGTGTGGGTTTCAAGATTATAAACTGTGGATATCTTTTAAATTGTTTCTTTACTTCTAAGCTTCTAGTGCTTATTGCAATTATGTACTGCAGATGGCTACATATTCTCAGATGTACGAGAGTTTTGGTAATAAATATTTGCATAACCAAAATACTGTTTAAAAGAATGTTCTACTACTATTAATTTTTGAACAGTGCTCACTAGGCCTCCTGAGGAACACTTTGAGTCTAGTGAGTAATCCATGCCATAGACCTGAACACTTGAGTCTCTGAGGGATAATGCCTTACCTTTTCACCAACCCATTGCTCCCAGAGGGCCTGCTCTTACTCGTTTTGCAGAGTCTTTATATTAATGAAGTACTGTATGGCAAGGCCTTCTTTTCTCCCTGTCCCTAGTCATCCTTAGCCAGGCATGTTTCGATAATGTCATGAGCAATAAAAATGTAGACCCTTGCAGAGCCTAGGCGCCATGAACTCTCCCCACCTTCTACTCTCTGTCTGTTGGTTGATCGGTTAACAATCTATTGAAAGGTTTTTCATTTTATACAAATAAGATATTGTCTGCCCCTCAACCCTTTTCCCTCCCATCATCTTACCCTCAAGTATTGTCACTTTAAAGTCTGTTATTAAAAGTTAATGGTAAACAATGCAATTTAGATATAATAATAATTGAGTTTCATCATAAAAGACGTTTTGGGCAAAATCGTGGTGCCCTTCAAACAATCCAACCTCTCGTGCTCCCCAGCGTTCAGCCCGTGCCAGATTGCTAGTTGCTATTGTTACTGCCGGCGAAAACAGAAAAATAACCATTGTGTCCAGTGGTTACTTTATGGATGGGTGGGGAAAACACTTGTATGCCAGCAATGGTATTTGTCTTTGTGTATCTGAGCACTTTGTGTATTCAAAGACCCCCTCTAGATGGATTCCGTTTGACACCTGGTTAGCCGATTATGCGCATCTTCTCGGAAGCGCTTTATCGCAAATGCTTGTATGCAGGTGGTAATTGAGCACTCAACTGGTGACCTTACCGGTTGTTTCAAATGCGCTTTACAAGTAGTTAATGCGGAGAATCGCTTGTTCACATAGTCAAAATGCGCTTTAACTGCCGGAGCAAAATAAAACTCGCTATTTAACGCGCATTCGATAATGCGCATAATCGGAGAGAAAACGCGCCTGTATGCCTGATTTGCGCTCCGTTCTTGTAGAGGTAAAATTTTTAATGCGCCTTGAAAGAGCTTTAAATGCCTCTTGTAGAGGCAGCCTAAGTTAGAACAAGCACACATTTCTGTGTTTGATTCTCATAATGCAGTGCGAGGATAATACCCTTTTACTTCCAAACATCTTCATCAAATGTTGAGAGGATCAAGCTGCCAAACACCTGCAGCGAAGCTGCCAATTTTCATGCTTTATGAGATTTTCTTAATAGCCCTATCTGTTTAACATGACACATGCATTGTGTATTAAAGTGCTTATTAAACCCACTGGCTGGTACTTCTAATATCTTTGTAACATAATGTGAATCTTGCAAAATAAATGGGCATACTCTCTATGCTGTTAGACTATTTCCCTGGTCCTATCTATAAAGATCACTTCATTCTCCCGTACAATCCGCCCCGCACGCTCAGGTCCTCTGGGAAGAACTTACTGCGGTCGGCCAAGACTAGGCTGACAACTGTTACCCAGAGGACCTTCTCTTCTGCCGCTCCCAGACTGTGGAATGACCTGCCGGAGGAGACTCGTCAACTTAACAGTCTTTTAGAATTTAAGAAAGCTATAAAGACTGTTCTCTTCCGGCAGGCATATCCAGTGTAATTTTTAGAATGTTTTTAGGATGTTTTAATGCAGTTTTAATAATATTTGTCATGTTTTAATTAGTTTTATGTATTTTATCATGTTGTTGTTCCCCGCCTCGATCTAGACGGAGAGGCGGGTAAGAAATAAATCGTTATTATTATTATATTATTATATCAGTCTGTTGCCTCTTATTATTTTTTCCAGTTGATGTTTTCCAATTGGCTTTTCTACATGAGGCTTTTAATCTGTCAGTTTACTGAGACTTCTGCTTCCAGATTCTTTGTGATATTAAGAGCGGCTCCTTTACACATATTTTTTCCCCTGGGATTTTCCTTTAGCTTCCTTTCTATGATAACTCTTTCATAGGTTAGCGTGTGGTCTGGTGGAGCTTTTAAACCCACAATGACTTGTTTGGCCAAAATAATCCACTTTTATAACCCATGGTCTACTGAGTGGGTTATTTAACCCCTTGTAGGTTATTGTGTTATGTGGTGGTCACAGTGGTTATTTTGGCTGGCCACAGCACTGTCTGGCAAGAGTGATTAAAACAGCTGTCTCTCTGCTCTTCACTAGCTTACAGTTTAGGAATACATTAAAGAGACTATGGCCTCCTCTACACCAAGCAGGATATTGCACTTTGAAAGCGGTATGAAAGGGGTATATAAAAGGCAGGAGCTACATCAAGCAGGATATAGCAGTATGAAAGTGGTAAATGGTATGTGTCAATGGGCCGCAAAGGTTGTCAGTGCACTTCAATACCACTATAAAGCAGTAGTATGGCTCCTGCCTTTTATATACCACTTTCATACTACCTTCATATTGCAATATCCTGCATGGTGTAGATGAGGCCCATGTCAGCAATGTAGAGGAAGCAGGGTATGAGGTTTGATCCCTATCCTGCAAACCCCCAAGGTGTTATAGGCATCTCCCACTTTTTGGTGCACCTCGGATTTTTGCTGCTTTCAGAGTTAGGGCACTGGGTTTTTTAGTGCATCTCATGCCTCCTTAGTAGAGGAGGCTGGCTATGAGATTTGTTCCCAATCCTGCAAACTCCTAAGGTTTTCTAGCCACTTCTTCCTTTTTGGTGCACTTGGGATTTTCACCCCTTGAGTAAATGTCCACAGGTTTGATGGTAGATCAGGTGCCTCCTGACTTGGAGAGGATGTGTGTGGAGTTTGGTCCTGATCCTGCAAACCTCCAGTGCTTCAGAGGTGAAACAGCACCACTGCTCAGGTGGTGGACTGCAGAAGGACAGGGGGCAGGAGTAAGTCAAATTACACACAGCATCTTTTTAAGCTACTCAGAGTAGTTTATTGGTCCACTCGTGTGGTGGGGGATCTTGGGCTATTTAAAAAAACAAACTACTATGCGTAGCTTATTCACCCATCGTGAGCTATCGTGATGTTCAAACCCAGTCAGTTTCCATTTCACAATTGTCAGGTGGTGTGGTAACATAGCAGAATTGTGCAAATACACCTGGGTTACTTGTTAGACATTTTTTGTTAGAAAAATGCAAGCACGGGAAAGGCCCTGGAGGATACCGACATCATGTAAAGCACCCACAAACTCCATGAGTGAGGAATTATGAGCACACAAAAAATGCCTTGAGTAGAAAGGCTCTTGGCAAGTGTGGCCACCACTCTGGCATATTTAAGACAGAGAAATTTATATTGCAAATAACTTGAGCTGGGCAACATATAGGAGTGGGTTCTTTTCCTTTGAACTAAATTGGACTGCTGAAAGCACAATCTTACATTTCTTGCTGTGAACATAATTGTTGACTATTCCTAATTAACAAAACCTTTCTTTTGGGAAATAATTGCAACTTTACTTCTGAAGCCTGATTAGCTCTCTGTTTGCTGATCTTTCCTAATTTGTTTTCTGCCTTTTGAAATAAGATAATTTCTTCCTTTCTAAGACTAGAAACAATTGTTGCTGTCAATAACTTTGCTTCTATCCTCTCCTGAATATGACTATTTTGCTGCCTGTGATTTACTGAAATGTGAACTGTAATTGACACAATACTTATAAAATGTATTTACCCAGAATATAAACAATAGGGACTTCTCTTATACTGGAATTTTTTTTTAAGGACTCAAACTAGTTCTTGGGGGTATTAATGGGGGTGGGGGCAGGAACAATACACACTTATTCTTACTTTGTACATTGCAATCATAAAGTTAGACTGCATTCCTCAGACCTCTTCTGAAGTAGTGAGGTGTGGCCCCAAGGGAATCAAGTGAAACTGTCAAACATAGTATTTACTGTTGTTTGTTTAGATTTTGTAGCCTACTTCTCAGGCCAAACATATTAATGATTCAAGCTTGAGCTCCTTTGAGTAATCTCAATCTAAAATGCAGGGCAGTATTAATTTCATTCACCTCACAAGCCTGCCTACGGTCATATTATCTTCAATAAGCCTCTCCCAGTGAGTTCATAGGTTGTCAGCCTTCCCCAACCTAGTGATCTCCAGATTTTTGGACTACAGCTTCCAGCATTCCTGACCATTGGCCACGTTGACTGCAGCTGATGGCATTTGAAATCTAAAACAGCTGGAGAGCTGGCTTAAGCAGACCTTAGAATTCAAGACCCAGTTCCCAAAAGAAGAGTTACCTAATGTGTTGTTTTATCTGGCTCTTATATTGCATCCTATGTGAATTCATTTCAGACGTTGTTGGCTCAGTGGCAGAGGCAAAAGTTTTCCAGCCAATAATGTAGCATACAAACCACTGACAGAAGGTTTTCCCATAACCGGGAAGCATTGCTGCAAAACCATCTGTAGGCAGTGAACACATTGGTGGCATCTATATTACATTAATTGTAGAGAAGAGAAGCTTGATCCTTGCTTTTCATGCTAATTTATAACATCTAAATCAGCTCCAGATAAAAGCATTGGATGAGTTTAAGGTCTTTCGGAGGGCAGATTCATATAGGCAAATAGGATCTTAATTGTTTCTAACAGCTGATATTTCATAACAATTTCTGTATTTTAAGATTAGTAACACATTTCCTTCTGCTATGTTTTTAAAAGTATATATTTACCACTTTTTAATTAAAAAATAATTATGTCAACATCAAAAGCATAAAGGGATTTTCTGAAACGATAAGATGATATAAAAAAGAATGTACAGTGTTATAGGCCTAGAGTGTTTGCAGCCGTAGTTTAAGCGTGATACTTGCAAGGTAGAATCATCAAGTGAATGCAATATTATGACGCATTTCTGAGAGCAGATTTAGTATGGTGTGAGCTGGGAAGTTTCTGATTCAAATTGAACAAACCCCTTGGGTGGTCTTAGGCACGTCATTATCATCTCATCCTGGAGCCATCCCTCTTTACTGCCCCCTCCCCTAGGAGATGGAGTTCGTGAAGATAATGTCAGAAAAATGTATAGGTTTGTTCTAAGGATTATTGAGACAATATATGTGGACTACCTTGAACACTTGATATGTGCTTTATTAATCCTAAGTATTATGATAATGCTCTTTCATACTGTTATTTTTTTTAAAAAAAAAATCCTCTCCTGCTTTTATTTTCTCTTGATTTTAGAGTCCTGGGTAACATCACCACAAGTAGAGTTGACTAAGAAGATGCTAATGTTTGACCCTGTCCCTATCAAACAAGAAGCAATGGAACCAGTTCCAGTGGTCAGTATTTATCAACATTAAAGTGTCTATTTTCATGGATTATATTCTAGTCTGGTTAATGGCTTAGTATCTATCAACACAACTCTCTAGATTTCAGAAGAAATTCCAGTTCCTCTAAAAAGCACTGCTACTCATCATACCTAGAAATGTTAGTTAGAGTCACTAACTAGTTAGGAGATAGCCACCTTTTTCCTGACAGAGGCTGTCTGCCTTTAACTGCTGTTTAATAGGCGGAAATTCAGCCAGTCCAATTTCCAAGCATGGAAAGGCAGTGATAGGAACCTCTCTTTTGGATTTCTTCATAGGCTGTTAGCCACATAGAAATTTAATAAATAAACTCATAAATAAATCAAATCCTTCCTGCCGTGCAGCTGTTAAGGGCAGAGAATCTCTGTAAAGCAAAAAAAAAAAAAAAGGCAGCCCTGTAACTTTGCTCATAACATCTAAAATTTACTATTAGAACTTTCATTTTCTATATATGGTGCCATTAGCGTTACTGATTATTCATACTGATGTTTGAGAATTTCCTCCAGACCTACATTGAGGGTATAGGAACAAGCACCTTGGCACAGTTCAAAGAAATAAGCTTACACTAGGATATTCTAGGGAGAGTCTGGTGCAGTGAGCCTATTTGCTTTGTTTGCCTCTGTGTACTTGGAAAATAGTCGCAAACAGGAAAAATTGAATAGAGGATTGTATTTGGAGCTTTCTGGTAATGAGAAGCTTATACAATTATATCATCTCTGTGTTTTCGACTGTTGATATTCTGCCAGCAGTAGTTATACAAGATGTAAGTTGAAACAAAGTTGTCATGGATATTTGTAATATTTGTTAGAAAGAATTCAAATAGTGTTCAGAGCTTTTTTTAAAAAAATATTGCCAAGAAATCAATAAGCTTCTTTATCTGGATAGACTTCATAAAAATTAATTGAATTCCTTTTTAAAATCAGCTTAAACCAAACAAGCACCTCCTTTGCTTCACATTTATTTTGATCAAGAAAACGAAGAACTATCCTAAATCAATACAAATGTCTCCTTAAGTGATCAGCATGGTTCATTTTAGATCAAAGTACTACTTGGTTGTTATGCCAGAAGATAACTGTGTTGTTTACCTTGAAATTGCTGCAGGATTACTTGTACAGAAAGACTAGAGATAATTTGCTAGAAATAAGTGAGAATCTATCAACTAGGGATGTGTATCGTATCGTTATGATGCCTGATAATGATCCGATAATGGATTTATCAGACATATCGGGCCTGATAACGATACAGTATTTAAACACATACACCCCGATATTATCGGATCCGATAATTATCGGATTTTATTGAAAATATCGGACCGCCATTTTTTGAAAGTGTGTTCCCATGCAAATTGTCTATTGCTTTTCAGAGCAATTGCTCAAACTCTCAATTTTATATGAATTTTTAAAAGATTGTTCTAGCTTTGACAGCTGGTTGACTGAGCCGCACTGTTTCAATTGCTTTCAAAGTACCACGATCTTTAAAATATTCATATAAAATCAAGGGTTTGAGCAATTGCTCTGAATTTTTTTCACACATGACTAGCCAGATCCCATCTTCAATGTACCACAAGATTCAAGTTTTTATCTTTAAAAATGAAGTAGTTACAGCGGGGGGGGGGGGGGCTTTTGGGGAACCCCCTATAACTTTTTAATTTGAAAAGAAAGAGACTTGAAACTTTTTGGACATTGCAGATTGGATCTTGCTAGTCCTGGCACCCCAGGTTTCATGTCATTATCATTTAAAATACAAAAGTTACAGACATGTTTCCCCCAATGCAAGCCTATGGGGAAAAAAACAGACAATAAGTCTTTTGACACCAGGGTGGACAGGTCAACCAGCTGTCAAAAGTAGAACGCTCTTTAAAAAAATCGTATAAAAAACAGGGTTAGAGGGATTGATCTGAAATTTAGCACACATGTCTAGCACATGTTGCTGCACATATGTGCCAAATTTCAGAACATTGAAGATGGGATCTGGCTAGTCAGGTGTTTTTGGACCTTCTTAGATGCAAAATTAAATCTTAGTTGTTTAATATATTTTTAAATAACAAGTGATTGGTTACAGTTGCATAAAAATAAAACAATACTTCAGAAAAAAGATGCATCCTTTTTTGTTTTTAGAGGATATAGATGATTCACAGTAGGCACCATCTCAGAAGAGGTGTTCTCTCCTGTGTGAGGACAGCAAACTGCCATCAATGCATTTTCAAGTATTTACATTAAGGGCGTCATCAGATGAGCGTTTTATCGCACGTTCGCTACTGCTGCTTACATATGTTCACGTGTCCTTTAGATGCTGCGTCTGCCTCCTGTTCCTTGCCTGTTTTCCGTCACAAAATGGACCCCTTTTAATCTGACTTTTCTTAAACAGAATGTGCCACAATTTCCTGCTGAATGCAGGAAAAGCGGCGCAATGAAAACGTCCCCTGAATGGGCCACGTGGTCTTTGTTTACTTCCTCTTTCTTCTCCAGGTAGGAGGAGGAAGTATTGTGGGACAGGAGCGGGGGCGGAGAAGCGATGGTAGGGAACCGCAATTTCCCCCCAACTATTGGCGCTCTAAGTGCCCCTGATTTAGTCAGGCGTCAGTGGGTTTTTTTTGTTTTGTTTTTTAAAAACCTGTTAATTGTTTTTGATTGATCCAAAGATTTGTAATTAATTTGATATTAAATGATCTATTGACTAAACGTTGCAAACCTAATTCAAATACATTAAAGCCCCAGTTAATTTTTTTAAAAAAATATCATATGCATTTCAGTTTTTAGGAATGGACTTATCTCCAGTCTTATAACCCTAGAAACTGCCATATAGGCAAATTTAATATGATACACAGTACAAATTCTACCTTTGGGTGGGTGCGGTGGTAGTTGGATGGAAAAAATACAATTTCCTCTTCTAGTGCATATAATTCTAATCTAGTACATTGCTGTAATGTTTGATAAATTGTCAAACATTACAGCAAACAGTTGGGTGTTACTGCGTTGTTTATGTCATGTGTATATAAACATCTGAGGGTGAGAGGGATAGTGCCATTAGTGCATAATGAGGTTTGGGGGTTACTTTAGCTATACCAACCTCCCCCAACTTGGTGCCCTCAATCAGCCATGCTGGCTGGTGGTTATGGGAATTGTAGTCAAGCACATTTCGAGATCACCAGCTTGGGGAAGGCTGAGCTTCATCGTAGGGATGTGGCTTTAAAGGATGTACCACACTCGCATAATAGGAGAACACACCCAGGGCATTTTCTCAACCCTCTGTCAGACTTGGCAGTTATGGGTACTGTGTTACTCCACACATGAGTGATTACTATATAGCAGATCTAATTACAGCGTCGCCTGAACTCCACCCTGTTGACTGTACAATGGCAAATAGTTAATGTTGGAGTAAACAATTTTTCGATACCACTAAAGTTGCCAGAAAATCAGTTTGCTACACAAATAGTAATGGTGTAGAGTGCCCACCTTAGAGACCTACCTGTGGTTGAAAGACATGTTTTAAAATATATACATATTTCATATAAAATAAAAACACAAATCTGTCACAGGTAATTAGGGGTTACTTTGATTGTAGAGGGCCTGCATGAATTGTCCTTATGAATGCAGGTTTGATACATAGCTACTACAAAATCCATTAGTACTTAGTGATTATAAAACTCTTTCATCATCACTGCTGTGTTAATCCAGCATAACTTGCTCTACATGGTTTTACAATATAGAGCAAGTTAGATTAGATTAACACAGGTTCCATTGCTGGATGGAGCTAGGTTTTGCCCTAGATGTGTCCTAGTTTGATTTGGCTATATTGCTTTCCAATTTACACATCTTGAAAAGTAGTTTTGATCAAAATAGCCTGGAAAAAGCAAAAACAAAATCATATATTTAACAGCCTCCATCAAAAACACACCATCCGTGTTTCTGTACTGTGTTGCTTTCACACAGAGGTAGACCGAGAGAGCACGAGAAACTGACTCACGAAGAATGTTTGCTGTTCCTGGGTTCAGAAAGTAATAATTTGGCAGTGCAGTGCCAATAATGTCACGAGAAGGGTGAATGGAGGAGCCCCACCTCCTTACCATCATCTAGCCTGCTGGGCTTGATCTGGGGGGGCAAGCTGGCTCCTGGACCAAACAAAGTTGCCTGCACCTCCACCCTAGTATATCTGCATGTTGTCTTTGTATATCAGTTAATATTTTTGGCATTGCCTTCATGCGCTACAGTCACGTTGAAAACAAGAAAATTTGTTACTGAAAATTTAAGAGAGTGTTAGAGGGTTGCTGTCTTAGTTGTATCAAAAGACAACAGCAAATGTTTTGTGGTATCTCGAAAGATTATCATGCAAGTTGTTAATACAAGGCTGAGTTAGGTACAGAGAAAACAAATGTGGAAACACTGGGGCCAGAAAGTTATTGATGATGCCCATCATTGGATACTTTTACATTATTTTAAGTTGTAAGATGTGCAGATGTCTCTTTCCTTTATTTTCATTTTTCTCAGGCATATGACTTTTTTTTCTTTTTTGCACTTTTTTCTTATGGTGTTTATTATTTTCTTCTAAAAATGTGCAGTGCAGTAGAAATATGAGAAAGAAACCTTGTCAAAATATGCAGCCTCTTCAAACTGGCACCAAAAAAAAAGCTGACTTAGGCCAATTCTGTGCCAGCATAGCTACACACAATGAAAATCTTTTCTTTCAAGCTGTCTGAGGAACTGAACAAGTTGAATCCCTGGCATATTTAATAATTCTGTGTGGGTTTTTTGCCCTTGATAGTTAGATATTTCCAGATCAGTACTGAGGTTCAGTTAAGTGTTCCATGGTTATCTTAGCATCTGAAGTAAATAAGGTTACTTCTTTAGCCTGCAAATTTCATTTGACCTGCAACCTTTACAAAAATGTTTATAGTGTGCCAAGTTATAGCTCAGAAATGCATCTGGTAGTCCTATACATTGTTTTGGAACATATAAGACAGTGGTTCTAAACATAACTGCATGTAAGATACATTTTACTGAAATCTGTAGAACTTCGAAGCCAAATAAATCCAGTGGGAGTTATGATTGCACAGCCATATATTCAGTCTGACCCTAAGCGTATTTAATTAGAAGTAACCTACACTGATTTCAAGGAAATATGCTTAGGATCATAGCCCCAATTAGTATTTCTGCTTGCTTATAATCTGTTTGCGTATAAATCTGCAATGATCTTTGTAGAAGGCATTCTTCAAGTATAATTTTAAACTTCAAAATTGGTGGAAATTATCATGGGTGAGATACAGCATCATCACTCTGTTTATGGAAGGAGAGATGTGCTTACTGAAGGACACCTTCCATGAATGCAATTGTTTTTCTGTCAATGGAAATTTCTTCTGTGAACGAAGAAACAACATTGGCTCTCACCCTATTGTTTTTCTAAGATAGCTAGGTACACGAATGTCCTGTGTTGTACTCATTGCTGAAATTGATTGTCTGATGTTTCTGTCCTATAGTTGTGTGTCCAAGTTACAATGGCTTCAGTAGATTGCATTGATGTAACTAAAACTGGATGTTTTACTAGGAGGGCAAATTTATTTTGCTATATTGCCTTCCAAGTTGAGTTCCATTTTAAAAAAATACAACTCAGTAATAGCCATGTAGGATTGCATTGATATGTTTCATGGTATGATTCCCACCACACCTTTTCTGCCACCACTTTTTATTTGCTGTTATCATTGTGCTGCAGAAACATTTTTAAAAATGTAGGGTTGCATTCACATTGCAGCCTCTTGTGACAGTCAAATGCCATTTGGATTATGTTTGTGTTTTCTTGTCCACAATGGCCTCACCTCATCTCTACTCAGTACTGAGCCATGTAACAATCTATGTCTCATATAGTGAGTGACAGTTTGTTTCTGCCACACTGACATTCCGTTGTGCAGTGCTGGTATGACATCCCGGATTAATTTGCCACACTTGACCCATCACTTTAAGTGTTTACTTGCTTTTGCAGTAGTTCATAGTATCAAGCCATAAGAAATTATATTGTGTTTTACCTGGGTGAAACAGTATTCTAAGAATCCTACTAATCTTGAACTGCCCTTGGTTAAAGTGATCATAAGATCAGACCTATCACGATGTATATGCCTAACTGTGAATACTTCATACTATATCATTGCAAAGCCCTATATATAACAATGTTCTGTGAGGTAGCAATACAAGATTTAATTTGGTCCTTATTGCAGCATTTTAATATTGTGTTTGGTGCGCACAGCTATACTTTAATTACCAGAGCCAGCTTGACTGCACAAGCAACCGAAGCACTTGCTTGGGATTGCAGAGAACCAGCGCAATCCAAGAGATGTGTCCCAGGATCACTGACAATGTCGTAGAGAATTCCAGGGTGCACCTCTTGGATTGCACAGCCTCTCGGCGTGGCTTGGGCCAACCCTGGGAGTTCTTAGAGGCTTGATTCTTGTTAATTATTAATCTCGACTTAATCGGTAGCTTGATCACTCAGAACCTTTAATAATTATCATAATTTCCTTGCCTCACAGTTCTTTAGGCTTTGGCAGGCATAGGATTATAAATGAAATATGTTGGAAGAGGAAAAACGTACTGAAGTGTTGAGTTCTGGAAATTATTGAACAAAGAGTTGATAGAGTTTACATAAACAACTTACTTTAGATGTCAAAGGGTATTAATGTCCTAGTGTTACATTCAATTAAAAGTTACTTTCACAGAGATGTTATGGGTTTAGTGTAACAATCAAAACCATTTATGTTAAGCAATCAAAACCATTTATGATGATGATGATGGAATTTTGCTTACTACATAGAATAGGCCAGAGATAGGCAGCATGAGGGCTGCATCCAGTTAGTTTTTCTCCAGGCTGTTGGAGTTTTTCATTATGGTTGTACAGCAACTTGCCTGGTGGGTCGGTTGTTCCAGGAGAAGATGGGGAAGTTTTCTGAGGGCAAAACTGTTATCAGACTGGGCACAGTGCCTTGGGTCTAAATGTTGCCTACCCCCAAACTAAACTGCTTCACGTTAGAATTGGAACTGGAGTTTGTTTAATTCAAATCATTGCAGTCATTTCTGAGTTGCGATATTCCTCAAAAGGTACTGGTCAAATCCTACCATTTCAACTTTCATAATAGAAGATTCTGGCTTGTAATACAATCAAGTCTGTATTGGAGCACAGACATTGAACATGAGAGAAAGGGCCAACCATGATCCCACATAACCAGATTTTTTTGTATGTTCGATTCAGCTCATATTAAAGAATATACATGCAGGTTTCAATTTCAGTCCAATATAATTCAAGTTCAAGATGATCCATAAGTAATCCATATTTTGTAAAACATATTTTTTTTGCCTGTTTTGTATTACTGGTTTTCATTTCATCTCTTTCTGTTTTCCCTTTCTTGTTTTTATACAGCCATTCAACTCTAGTTATATGGACCACATGAAGCCCAACAAATACAGTGTCATTTATTCACCAAATATGCCCAATAAATTCTACCAGATTCCAGAAGGATTGTGTAATGAAGTCCAACTTGAGCCTGTCGATCTCACAGTGAACAAGCAACCTTCAGCTAGAAGTTCACCTTCTCCTCTGAAATTCCAGACAGTACATAGGAGACACTCACCTGGATTAAATCTGCCTTCCACCAGCCCTCCAATGAAAAGACTGACTCCACCAGGAATACAGCCTTTCACTATGCCATTAACTATTCCTCCAGTAATGGCAGCTCTTTCACGCCATGGACTTCGAAGCCCAGGGATACTTCCAGTTATTCAGCCAGTTGTAGTACAACCTGTCCCTTTTATGTATGCCCATCACCTTCAACAGTCTATTATGGTGTCAACAGTTCTTTCAGAAGAGTTGGAAAATCCAAGTAGCATGCCAGGTAAAAGCTTGTTTTTGTTTTCCCCTCCCATTTCTTATGATTTAAAGACAAATAGAGAGGGACCTAATATTTTTCCACGTAAACTTAAATTTATCAGAACAAATTTGTTTATCCTTTTACGAGGGAATATAGTGAGTAGAGTGTTCAATTTACACTGGAACAAAGCAGATTGTTGCTCACTGAAGGACTTTAGGCTAATCCCTTTCTTTCTGCCTCACGTTGTTGTTGTGATAAAGGAGGCGAGGAAAGGCGAAACATGTATGCTGCCCTGTCTTTCGGGGAATAGCAGTTTTTTTAAAAAAAGTCTATAGAATGTACTTGCCTATAAAATATATGAATACTAGTTCTGCATGGCATATCAATAACCTGGGGGCAGGCAGGAGCAGAGAACCACCTCTTTTCAAACTTATAAAAATTCTATTTGGTTGCCAGGTGAAGGTTTTTAGTTTCCAGAAGTAAGCAGTGTGAATGGCTGTTTACATAGCTCTCAGTAGCATAGCATATTAGTAAGTGGTATAGATTTACACAAATGGAGAAATACAGTTCTATTTGCAGATTTTGAATTTTGAAAATGTTTGAAATGTGTTTGAAAATGTTTTCTTTTCATTTACTATGGACTTTCTATGTTTGTTTTTCGCTTACAGTACCTGTTATCGAATCTTATGAGAAGCAAGCACTAAAGAAGCATATTAAGGTAGAACCGGGCATGGAATCACCTAGAAATGACTACTATCCTGAGCAAATGTCCCCGCCATTGATGACTTCATTGTCACCCCCTCAAGCAATGCTTCAAGAGTAAGTGGCTAAATGGAGTCCTAAGATATCTCACTTCAACACCAGAATTAATTGTGCTTCCTCATTGGAAACTAGATACAAAACGTTCCAAGTAGCGTTATTTAGTTGAATTTATGAAGAAATGCAGCCAGGCCATTGGTCAATGTAGATAGGATACATTCGCCAGGAAAGACCTTTAGGGCACAATCCTATGCATGTTTAGACAGAAAAAAGGCCTACAATTCATGACATACCCCAGGCAGCTATGATGCTGCAGCATGCTGGGAGTTATAGGACTTTTTTGTGTTTAAACATGCATACACTTGTGCCCTTAGAGACTTTTAAAGTATTACTCGGAACATGAAAAGAAGATTACACATGTTACTGATATCAAGAGAATGTGCTCAACCAACTGAACCTAGGACAATTTTCTTCCCTCCTGTCTGGCCTTCCACCCTCCTTTGACTGGGAGGGATGGGAGATGCAGACAGGATCAGGTGCAAGATGGGTTGCATTAGTGCAATTGTGGTATTGCACTAACGCAATAAAACACCCCCAAAGCATACAGGTGCAGCAACTTCCTTTGGGAGATCTGGGTTGAGTTGTGTTCAATAATTTTTATTTCATTGGGGTCTTTTTTAACTAATCGTGAACGTTTTGTTCATGACTGATTGCTATTTTTGGAGTCAAGAAGGGTTTTTTGTTTGTTTGTTTGTTTGTTTTGCTATATCAAATTGTCTAGAGATCCTGGAACCCTTTTCCCTTTCTGTAATATGTGGCTTGGTTTTCCTATTTAATCTGAAGCTACTTGTTTTGATAAATGGTCCTCCCTTTTGGTTGAGATTTGGCCTAGGTTGCATTTGATTCTCTTTTAAGGTTAAACCTATACTTCTCACATGCTGAGATTAACCTATATTGCTCACATGCTTTGTCCAATTTTTCATATCACTTTTCATGTTATTATTCCTGTTATTAATTACCAAAAACACTTATTGCTGACTGGGCTCAATGTATAGTAGTCACCAGTGGAAGCTTGGGTGTGTGGATAGATCATCTATACAGTTCCTTACCTCACTGTGCTTGCAGCTATTCACTGTCCTATGCTTTACACTTTTGTCATTTTGCAGAATTTGCACAGACAGTTCCTTCAGTCCTTTATTTTGTTTCCTCTTTTTAAAAAGTACAGAAGTTCTAGATACAGAGAACAGAGGTTGGACTTTCTGCTTACTAATTAGAAGGGGGGGGGGGGTAAATGTCTGCCTTTTCCCTAAACAGTTATGGATAAAAAGCTACACCATTGTTAATGTCAGGATTTAAGGTTACCCTAGAACTGAAAGCTGTCATCCTGTGGTTTAGTAGGCTCTGCACTTGAATTTGCTTCCATTCATCCCTACAGAAAGTTCTAAACAAACATAAATGGGCTATTGAAATCCAATCATATGCAGCACAGGTTGAAATATTTCAGGTTCTTGTTTTACAGGAAACGTGGTTTTATGCAGGCAACCATCACAGCATAAGCTTTGAGTGTGGGAGCATGAGAGTGGTTAAATAAACCACAACAAAATGATTTTATGGAAGATAATGTTACATATTTCAGAAATCCTTCCATGTGTTAAAATAATACCTGTATTCATAAATAGCTCTGTAAACTAGACCAAACTACAGTGGATTGCATTTAATAGAATTATGGGCAGTACATCCTTAATCACCTGACAAGTAATGTGTGGCTTTACCCTGATCAAATAAATACAGATTGCCAATGTTTCTTGTATACCAAGAGGCTTTTTTGCAAGTAAATAAATACAACTTTTTTTTTACTATAGGTTCCATTAAGTTTAAGTTCTGTCAATATAAGTAAATATCATTAATTATTATTACTATTATTATTTATTACATTTGTATACCGCCCCATAGCCGAAGTTTTCTGGGTGGTTTACATAAGATTAAAACATTTAAAAATAATATGCAAAAATTAAAACTGCAAAAACATACAATATGCGCATACATTTTAAATCACTATAATAACTTAAAAGCTAATAAGCCCAGGCTCATCAGATATTGCTAAATGCCTGAGAGAAGAGGAAAGTCTTGACCTGGCACTGAAAAGATAACAACGTTGGCGCCATGTGCCATAATGGTAACTGTAGTCTTAGTATTGTTAGGAGAAATAATTGCCATCATTTATTCTTCTGGAAACATAACCAATGGAGAAAAGTGGTATTGACCTTAAGTGATACTTGGTCATGTATATGGAACCTAAGAAATGTGATTGCAAGAGATATGGGGAGAGAGGGCTGGAACTTCCACAGCGGTTGCCATTTACAGCTGACTCTGCCTTCTCCAGTTTTCCAAGGATCTGAGAGTTTCCAGATTTCAGCTGCCACACATTTGGTTGAGAGCTTTCTGCTCTAAGCACTTGTGAAAGTCAGACTCCACATCTACTGATTTCTAAATTGAAAACAGATAAATCTGCACACATGTATTTTAAATATACCCAGTATATTTATTACCCAGTAATAGCTAAGGATCTACACATTGAACATTGAAGTTCACATAACCTACAAAACGTTGTAAAAGTCAATTACGTTTGGTGTCAGTTACCACGAGTGGGCTTGGCCTTCTAAAGTCTGCGTCCTGTTCTAACTTTGTTTTTGAAAGTGGATTTCCATCTGTTCTCGGTGTTCTATTTTAATATTAAAAACCAATCCAAAGTTTGTGTTTAAGACTGTGGCCTGTGTGAACTTTATGTTTACTAATTTGTTCGGCTCACCTGCATAATACCTTTCAGGATGCAGGCAAGAAAACTTTTATTTGTGGAAGCCAGAGAGATAATTCCAGACATCCTGCAAGTGTGACGCATACGCATGCATTCAAAACTCCAGTTTTAGGAATTGACATCAGTGGTGAAGGGAGGCCATAACCTTTTGGCAGCCCCAAACAGGAAATTCTTAATTGGTCTCTAAAGGAGCGGATGAGCAATAAAGCCTCTTGAGCTCAGCTTTGTAAGGCAAAAGAAGTGATGGATTTAATCATTTGAAAAGGCTGCTGGCGTGTTCATTTTTTAAATTTAAAGAAAAGTGTTTAAACAAAAACAACAGAAGTTCATTGGAACCACAAGTGACAATTTAGAAAAATCTAATCATGTTTCTCTGGGAAACAAGCGTTCAGTTTTGAAACATAAGTGAAAAATCCTATCATGCTATGAAGAATATTTTTTGGGTTTCGTTCATTCCACAGAATGAATAAAACCCCAACAGGGAAGAGATCCAAAATATTACCACTAAAGTCCATGAAATTTGCTAAGCTTGCTTGAATTTTTCCACATGTATGTAATGTTGCTCATGCTGCCAAAAGACGGGAGGGTGGTGGCTAAAGGAGCTCTATGGTATGCCATAAAGGAAGATTTAGCTCAAAAGAATTTATTTTTGACCTGTGACTTAACTTTATGCAGGAATCACCCTTCAGTTATCGTTCAGCCTGGAAAGAGGCCTTTACCTGTGGAATCCCCTGACACACAAAGGAAGCGAAGAATACACCGATGTGATTACGAAGGTTGCAACAAGGTTTACACTAAAAGCTCACATCTAAAAGCACATAGAAGAACACATACAGGTATGAAACATAACAGAATTAGGTTGGAACCTAGAGCTATTATGTTACCACTTTCCCTGAAGACATAGTAATGTATGACAGAGTAATACTGTACAAGGGTCATTGTACTAGGGAAGAGGAAGGAATGGACAGAGCGGCCCAGCTCTATTTATAGTATTCTGGCAAAAGACAGAATACATGTGTGTGGGCCACTTCTAGAGTTCTAGGGTTATGGATGTTCTGGGTAGCAGTAGGACAGTTGAATCACTCCAAGTTGCTACTAGAGCTGCTAAATCTTAAATTGATCCATAGAAATATAGCAGACTTGAGGGGCATATATAATTTCATTTGGCTGAAATGGGTTTGTTCAAGTAATTCACTATTCAAGCATATGAATGTGAATCCATGAAGGAAATCACAAAGCAATCAGTGATCCAGTCTACCTTTTAACTAAACAATGTTGTTGCTGCAAAAAGCAAAACACCTGTTGCACCATTGTAACACTTATTGGCAATGTATCATGTGGCTCACCAGCTTATGTGGCTATATGCCATGGTGATGGAGAACTGGTGTGGGAAATAACCACTGACGTGTGCTCAGTGGTTGTATTTCCTTTGGCCACAAGAGTAGCTCAAATTAAATCCAGTCTACCACTCTTAGCATTTGTGCCAAATCACAATACCAAGAATGGTTTCTTGGACTAAGTAAAGTAGAATACCTGTCTATATTTTTGTTTGTTTACAGTGCAATCCTATCCATGTTTATTTGGAAGTAAGTGTCACTATGTTCAATGCATACTCCCTAGTAGGTATGTGTAGGACTGTAGCCAATTTATTTTCTTCTATGCACACTTTTGCTTCTGTTAATGGTGGTTGGCTTATTTTGGTAAGCCAATGGAATTTGCACTATATCATCATTAAATTTGTCCAGATATACTGCATTGAATCTAAAGATCTCAAACTCTCTTATTAAGGCAGTGCGCCCTGAAAGGCAAGTTAAAAATGTTTTAAATAAATAAATAAAAGGATACTTTGAAAAATAGGGCATTACTAAAGGTTCTGCCACACTGTAAAGGCTTCATCTCAATTAAAAATTAACTATGCCCACCCTTGCATTCACATGTGCATACACTCATGCACATAAACCTTCATGGAAGTTGAATAAGTTCAGCTATGTTGAAAGGGCAGGGGTCTTTCTTAGCAAATTGCCACCTACTACCTGGAAGCATGCCAGTTGGGTTGAAAAGATGCATACAACCAGCACCAACCAAGTGGTCGTGATTTTCATTGCGTGGGTTTGCACCATAGGGGACGTGGCTCCCACAGGGTTACAGGTGAATGTAAAAGTGTGCTATGTTTGGAAATAGATAGATATAAGTAATATTTCAAAGAGATCCAGGTCTAATAGCCTACACCAACTCATAAGATTACCTTTACACAAGGAACAGGCCCGAGGTTTGTATTATTTTCTGGATTAAAGATAAAAGAAAAGTGGTGGACAAATTAGCAGCGAGCAAATGTCAAAAGCATGTTTTAAATCTAGTGGAACATGTTTTACTGAACTCTCAATGTAGTAATATATATATATATATATATATATATATATATATATAATCTTGTGTAAAAAATATCCTATAGGTTGTAAGTGAAGATACTGTTGACAAGAGAGGACTGCTTTTTGTATATGTCCATTATATATAATAAAAAGCAGTGTTGTATACACTCTTAAAAATGTATTTTTTGTCCTCAGGTGAAAAGCCTTACAAATGCACTTGGGAAGGTTGCACATGGAAATTTGCTCGATCTGATGAACTAACGCGGCATTTCCGAAAACATACCGGAGTCAAACCATTCCAGTGCCCAGACTGTGATCGTAGCTTCTCTCGATCTGACCATCTTGCCCTTCATAGGAAACGCCACATGCTCGTCTGAATCTCTCTTCATTCAATGCTCTTCATATTTCCTTTCTTTTTATTTTTAACCTGTGCATTTTAATTTAGATTCAGCTGGCCTGAATCTCTGGATTTATAGCCTCAAAACCTTTGCTATGGTCAGTAAAAGATGTTTGCTTGACCCTTCTTTGCCCTTGCCACGGGTCAGACCTAAAGAATGTGAACATTTTTTTTTCTAGGGGATGCTAAGCAAACCCTATCCGCCAACAAGTAGATTAAATTTCTATGAGACTAAAATCAAGCTGGTTAGTTTTGCCATTTAATCAGCCAGTATATGTTGATCATATAGTTACTGTTGTTGGAAATCCAGCCTGCTAGTCTTGCCAGAGACTCTGCGTATCCTGTAAAGGATGCATGTCTCCTTTTTATGCTCAGCAATGCAATGAATGGATTCTTTCCAATGTGGTTGGTTATAAAAGCATGTTCCACAAGACACTTTTTGGATGTTAAAAAAATTCATCAACCTGGGAGTGAATGAAAAATTTTCGACTGATGAGCGGCTGTTATCAGAAATTTTGTCAATTCATAATGTTGTACATACTGATCGACATTGCCTCTCTTGTGTGTTGTTGTGTAGAATGCTAGCTTGTGTTTGCCTGGAGGTAATACCTCAGTAGATTCATAAAGCAAACACATTCATGTGATGTCATTATCTGTGTTTTATGTGCAACTGTATGAATGGAACACACATGGTACTCCTATGATGTGGCATTCAATGATACATGCAATAATCTACCTCACTGAGGAGGTGTGGTAGGTATATTCTTTTCTCATCACTCCTCTGTATTTCCAGTTGTGTAGAAGGCCTCTATCCTTTGCCTGGCGTAATTTAGAAACGACAATCATTTTAGTAAAATGAATCCCATCAGCTCACTCTTAAAAGTTAATTCCATCAAACACACTACTATGTTCATAATACAAGATATTCGAAGAAGAAAATACAGCTCAAAATTTGACACATGGAGAAGATACACTTCGATCTTTCTTTCATTATGGATTTTGTTGGCCTTACTAGCCAAGTTCTGCAGGACAGCTTCATGAAGGTCCTTAACTATTTTGTGACACACAGCCTACATTCCTAGTATCAGTGATTAAATATGCATACAAAGTTGTGCTTTTTTTAAAAAAACTTCAGCATGATTGATACAGCTTAGTATCCTGTAGAGATGCCATTTTTGTAGAATGGAAGGATTTTAAGAAAAGAATTCCGATCTTATATTGTCCACCAGCATGCTATCCTTTGTAGTGTGCAGGCTTTTCTTAGAATTAGGGGACATCCAACTTTCATATTAAGAACAGAAGAGCTGACCTGAATCAGGCCAAAGGCCTCTCCAGTTCAGCATTCTGTTCCCATCTATAGTGGAAAACCAGATATGAGAAGTGTACAAGCAGGTCATGAGTGCAACAGCAACCTCCCATTCAAATTACCAAGGAATTGGTATTGAGAGGCATAAAGCCTCTGATGCTTGAGGTAATATGTAGCCAGCATGATTAGAAATCATTGATGGCCTTATCCTTCATGAATTTGTCTAATTCCCTTCCAAATAGCAAATTCCAGTTTATGTTATGCGAAGAAGTGCTTTATTCTGTCCTGAATCTCCCACCATTCACCTTCAGTGGATGATCCTGGTTCTACTATTGAGAGAGAAACTTCTCCCTATCCACTTTCTCTATAGGATACATAATTTTATACATCTCTATCATGTATGTCTTCCACTTTTTTTTGAAGCTAAAAAGCCCCAAACCTGTACTCACAGGGAAGTCGCTCCAGCCCTTTGATCATTTTGGTTGCCCTTTTCTGCACCTTTTCCAGCTCTACACAAAAGAAGGGGGAAAGAATCGAGGCCAGCAGCAGTAACAGGATTGAACAGGAGAGGAAAAGACTTCAGAATGTGCTAGGAAATATTTTATTGAAATCAACTACTATAACCAAATACATTTCAGGTAAATAACCCTTTAGGGGCAACTTAGCTTACTCAAGACTGCAAAGTAGAGCTTGTTATACTGTTCCATAGACTGTATTGGTCTTCAATAGTTCATGCCTATAAACTATTTTCTAGCACTTTTTGTAGTCCTGTCTCTTTCTTTTCCATATTTTTAAGAAAGTCATTTTATAGCCCAGGCTCTGCTCAGCTCCCACTGAAATCAAGGTAACACAGAACTCCTTCTCTTTGACTGGATCATACCCATTGTTTTTGCGGCCAAACACTGCTCATGCCTGGTCTAGGCCTTAAGACATGTTTTAAAAATTCTAATTTGTTGCATAAATCCCAGCAACTTGAAATTGACTGAAATTACCTTCCCTCCAGAAAGCTCTAACGTTAATATTACTGAAAGGAAAATATTCACAAAAGGTGTCCAAAGACTCATATGGAAGACTTGCCCCTTAAGTGACATGAACGTGAGGCACTGTGGAGCAGACTATTGTTCACATTACAAAGATATGCAGAATTCAGCTGATTATGGGTTGCTAGTGCAAAAAAACAAAATAGGGAGGAAATGAGTAGAAAAAAAAATCAGTTCTCTTTAAAGCTCTAGAAATGAAACTGGTATGGTTTAAAGGGACATGTTGCCTAGTTCAATGTAATCAGTAACCTGTATGTTTACAATTCAAAATCCAGGGCAGAGTAGGGGGGATCCAAAATCCACAGTTGGGCAATACCTTTATTAGGACTAACCAAAATGCCTCAAAAGATTGTGCAATCTTTGTTGCACAATCTTTTGTAACGTTTTGGTTGGGCCTAATATATTGCCCCACTGTGGATTTTGGAACTCTTACTCATGGATCAGCATGGTCTATTTTTGTTTTTTCTGTATATGTCTGTGACAGTTTCACAATCAAACTTTAAGGGGGGGGGGATTCAAAACCAAGCCTGGACATCCTAAGAACAACTCCATCCAGGAATAATTGTACTGAAGCATCTGCAACCCATTTCATAGTAATGTAAATGGAGCAAAAATCTGTTTCACTTTCTGTAGTATTGCCAAGTGAATCTGGAAAATACGTTATATTGTGTTGATACATTTAAACTTCTCTGTTCCTAACCTAGAAAATAACTAAATGAGAAAGCATGATGAGCTTTCTAAATGTCAGGAACTCAGGACTGGGAAGTGGAGAGTGAAAAGAATCATACCATAACTTAACCCACAACCATACTTTAAATTGTTTGCTTTGAATCCCTCTAAAAATAAGCAAGGTTTTTTTTTCTTGTAACATTAAAATCTAGTGACTGAAATACAAATTGCCAGCATGCATGAGATAGGATGAGGCCACAATGAACATAATATACCAATCCTAAGTATCAGCTCTGTCTTAAATAGTGCTGAATGGGTTTTTTACATTCCAGATGTTTAGCTGCACTTGGCTCACAGTGCCTTTGATTGCAAATCCGTAACACTGAGAGCTATCACTCTGTGAGCTCTCTGGATATGTGAGTAAAGATAAATTCATTTGTGGTGGTGCTACATTTTATCTTATATACAAATATTTTCTGAAGGGTGTTTAATTTCTTTCTCAGCATACATCTGTGGTTAAAAAATGGCTTAACAGTATAATATTTGTGTTTATGCCATAAAATACCAGGAAAAAAATTGGCCCCTAAATTCTAAATTGATAGCAATGCTCCACAATGTGTCTATCTACTTCTGTTTGTTATTGTTCATTAATCTGAGCAGAGTAAGAGGTAAAAGGTAAAACTATCACATGATATTTAAACACCCCCTTTCGTATGACTTATTAATGCCGCACCAATATTAATTCTATTTAACCAGGGTAACTAATTAAGGCAGATGCTGTTACTATTTTCTATATTTATATAGTTCATGCATCCTCATAAATGTGTTGTGTTTTAAGAGAGCAACATTGTTTTAAGTAATTACATTAGAAGAACTGAGGCTGGAATTTAGAGAGCTACTTTAGCTACAGGTATGGTGAGTTTTTTTTAAAAAAAATTCTCCCCTTGGATTATCACTTTGCTAGCACTAATTTAAATCAGGAATAACTGCTCTATGGCAGCCCAGGCTGCTTTTGTAACCCCCCTCAGTTTCAAAACATTTTTCTATATAATTGGGGATGGGAAAGAGCTGCTGTTTAGAAAACCCAAGCCCAAAGCCACTTTGGACAAATGAAACTAGTTGTGTAATTTGGATCTTGGCCACAAGACTACGGGTTGAATCCAAAGGTTCCCTTCTGATGGAAGGGATCTTTCTCCAAAGCAGGAAGGCATCCTTTGGATCCAATGCTATATTTGCATGAAACTAAGAATGTTAACTGCAGTCCTAAAACCCCTTACACTGGTAGAGATCTGTCTAAATGTAGATAACAATCCATACCCTGCGACCACAATAAAAAGTTCAGTCTCCCACTGGGTTCCATAGAAGGAGTTCTTGGTGATGGCTCCTGACAGTAGGTATCAGCAGCTCCCAACAAGGAAGCGAGATTCTGCTGCCCCTTCAATACTGAGTTCTCAAGAACAAAGACAGACCTGCTTATGAAGTGTAGTAGACAGCTTAGCAGGTGAAAGTTATTCCTGAAATTGAGCCTGGGTTCTAGCATATGTCTTGAATATACCATTGCACTGCTTGTGCAGTTTCAGTGCCTCCATCCCCACCTTAGTGTGGCTTTCAGGATGATATATCTGCCCACATAGAAGTTTCTGCTACTACTAGAGCTTCACGATTGGAAGTGGAGGGAGTGTTTTGCCATTGAGGGGAGGATATGTCATTACAAGGCCAGGAGGCTTGAGCTAATTGGAAGGTGAGGGAGGAGTTAGCCAGTGAAGAAAGCTCCCTTACATTTGGAAAAACAGTATGCAGTCCAATGATTACAAAACAAACAGGTTTCTAAACTAACCATGTCCACTGCATGGGATAAAGCTTTTAGGTTATTGCTTTGTAGAAAATCGCATTAAACAGCATTATGATGGACTGTACCTTTCCAAGTTGGATTGTTTGGAGTGAAGATGATATTTCTGTAATGTGGGTGCAGGTATGCCCTATAGTTCTGTTAACACACACACACACACACACACACACACACACGAGAGAGAGAGAGAGAGAGAGAGAGAGAGAGAGAAAACCAACCCTTACAATGGCAAAAAAAAATGTTTGTATTTTGCCCTCAAGCTTAGCAAGGTGTAGAGATGAATGCAACTCCTTTCCTTTTAAACACAACTGCAAAACTTATTTTACACATATCTGAAAAGGGCTATAATAATTCCCATTATGTTTTACAGATATTGGCACTTTTTGCTATTTATGTATTTTAAATGTTATACTGTCAAAATAATCTTCGAGCTTAGCATCTCTTAAAATTTTACCTGCAAATGTAGCAGGGCTATTACATTTACTTTAATACTTGTATAAAACTATGCAGATTTTTTAATAAAATGTAATATATTTTATAAGCTAATAATAATTGGGTAATTAAAGGTTTCTAGCATGCATTCCTATCATTTGCAGATACTGAAACATTTTGATAATCTTTCTCACTAAAGATGTGAATGTTTTAATATACCTTCACTGTTTCTACTTTTGGTAGTCCAATGGGAATTCAGTAATGACATTTTGTCATGTCAAACTGTGAATATAAATTTGTACTGTACAGTCCTCATATGTTATATATAGTATGCTATATGTATTATACTTGTTAATAAAACAAGACAAATATTAAATGTCAATATGTAGTTAAAACTATCCCTTAAAATTTGTGATTTTGTTTTTTTAAAAAATGAAGATAATAAAAGTTATTTGCTAAAAATCAGTTCTGTTCCAGATAAGAAAACCCCAAAAATCAGTTGCCTTTAGCTGGAAATCCAATAATTTTTAGGATCACTGAAAATAGTACATGAGCGACTTGGCTGTTTCTTATTTATCTAATTACTCACCCTAGGAATATAAATAATTGCAAATATCAGGGCAGATAATCTTATTCAGTACCTTCCTTTTGTCCTGCTCTGGTACACACATCACTGGATGGATCATGGTCAGATTTTCTGTGGGGACCCACATGCCCATTATTTCTTCATTTAAAGAAGGAAACCAATCCCTTTGAAAAGGCTCATTGGGGGTTGGTTGAGAAGTACCAAGTTCTTCAGTATCTGAGAAGTCGACCAGATGCGTAACCTGGATGGGGAGTACAGAGCTGAAATAAGGTTGAGTCAGTTCCAAGAATTTGCACTTGTGCATAGTTTTTCTCTTTTTGTTGCCTTTTAATATCTGTTAGCATTTCAGAATGCAAGTGGGGAATTGTCGCAAAAGTCAAAGTGATTCACTTCCTGTAGGAATCCCTGAAGCCAATTTTGTACTTTCATAACTGAATGGCATACACTCAAAAGAGCTGGCTCAGAGCAAGATCCATCCAAATCCAAGGTTGCATTAATGTAAAATCTTATGATTAAACCATTAGTTCTTAACCGGCCATTTCCTTTAAGATAATTAGCTGGGAGTTCCTGAGCAGCCATGCTGATCGGGTTTGCCGTTCCATGCAGCAAGGTGAAGCAACTCACTTTAGGAGATGAGTTTTAATTTTAAATGTTCATGTGGTACATTTTTAAGGGCAAAAACCCTTGCAATCCAGCTTCTAAAATAAAATACAAATAACAATCAAGTTAAAATATTAGTAAGAACCAGAAATAAAATCCAAAAACATCCAGTCCAGAAAGATACTATAAACCACAAAATAAGCACAGCTTAAACCAACAGCAGCCTAATAAAAACCCATCTTCTAAAACAGCCATAGAAAACAATTGAGTCTCTAAAGCTTTTCTCAAATCCTATAAAAATGGGGCCTGACAGATTCCAGTTGGCAGTGTATTACACAGGTGTAGGGCCACTATCAAAAAGGCCCTCTCCCTCATGCCCACCAATCTAGTTCTCATTGGCAGACACATGAATAGGGCTTCAGTTGCTGATCTTAAGGTGCCGGTAGGCTTATACAGGGGAATGCAGTCCTTCAAGTAACTTGATCCCAAACCATTTAAGGCTTTAAACATTTAAACCAAAACTTCAAATTGGATTGGATAACCAGTGCCAGTTGTCACGTACCAACCACCTGGCCCCTACCAGTACTCCGACGGCTGCATTACTGAACTGTCTGTAAAGGCAGCCCCACATAAAACACCTGGCAATCACTAGCACATGGATAATAGAAGCAAGATCTATCCTCACAAAATATGGGCTGCAGTTAGCAAACAAGCCTGAGCTGGTAAAAAGCACTCCAGCCCACGGTTACCACCTGAGCTTCCTCAGTTACTGCAGAGTCCAGGATTACCTGTAGATGACATGCTTGGTCCTTTAGGAGAAGTAGTACACCTCCATCCAAATTAACTGGCTTTCCTGACCACAGTACCTTTGAAAATGAGAGTCTATCCACATTGCCCTTAAAAGAACTTATATTCTGTTTAAAAATGTGGTTTTTTAAGTCGTTTCATTACGTGGTAGAACACACTGAGCAGTACTTATGTTTCATAGTGACTGCTTCCTCCGTACTCAAAGTGTTCACCGGTGTATTACAGGGTTAATTCCTTGACCCTTCTTGAGTTCCGGAGACAGAAGTGGGCGGGTCAAGCAGTCTGCAAAACAAAAACTAAAGAAGAAGAGTCAAGGAATTAACCCTGTAATACACCGTTGAACACTTTGAGGACAGAGGAAGCAGTCACTATGAAACGTAAGTACTGCTCAGTGTGTCCTACCACGTAATTAAACAAAATGTAAGTCGTTTTAAGGGCAATGTGGATAGGCTCTCAGTCAAGCAATAAGACAATGGTCCTAAACATACAAACAGAACTACAAAAGAATAACTCCAGAAGATACCGTATTTCATTGATTCTCAGACGCACTTTTCCCCCCATGATTACATCTGTAAAAACAGGGTGTGTCTTAGAATCAGTGGCAGAATCCCCGGATTTCTCCTGCGTTTTGCAGAAGGCACTAGGGCTCTGCATACACACACACACCGCAACTCGATCTAGCGGGTCCCGAGGGACCCCACAAGGCTGGTCAGGAGTCCCCCCTCCCCCCTTACCTTGATCGCTGCTGCTTCGGCTTGGGAAGGCTTCAGTACTGGGAAGTAGGCTGCGATCTCGCAAGATCTCGACCTCCTTCCCAGTACTGAAGCCTTCCCAGGCCGAGGCAGCAGCGATCAAGGTAAGGGGGAGGGGGGACTTGTGGGGCCCTAACACTTCCCCCTCCCCATTCACCTCCATCAGCATCGCCCATCCTTGCTGCCGCCGCTGCTGCTGCTCCGCGCCGCTGACAACGCTCGCTTCGGCCTGGCAAAGCATCGTTACTGGGACTAGGCCGGATCGTGGCCTAGTTCCCAGTAACAACGCCTTACCAGGCCGAGGTGAGTGCTGGCAGCGGCACGGAGCTGCGGTGGCGGCAGCGAGGACAGACGATGGACATAAGGGGCAGGGGGGAAGGACGGAAGGGGTGCTGAAATTAAGGTGCATCTTAGAATCGACGCAAAGCTTTTTCCCTGTTGGTGGCCCTGGAATTATGGTGTGTCTTACAATCAATGGCATCTTAGATTCGGTGAAATATGGTAAATTATGTGTTTTAGAATGGCCTAGTTGAAGTATGGACCTAAACCCCATTTAAATGTTATGGCAGGACCTGAAGTGAGCTGTTCATGCAAGGAAGCCCTCAAATGTCACTGAGGTGAAGCATTTCTGTAAGGAGAAATGGGCCAAAACTCCTCATGTGCTGTGAGAATTGATCAACAGTTACAGAAAATGCTTGCTTGATGTCATTGCTGCTCAAGGGGATGCCACCAGGTACTAGATCTAAAGGTTCGCATGTTGTGGATAAATGTTGAAAAAGCATCATGTTTGTGTGTCACTTGTTTAATCAGGTTATAGTTTGTTCTTTATCTAGCATTATAGGATTAGATTAAGACCAAATAACATTTTAGGTTTGAAATATATGACACTCCTAAGGGATTCACAACTGTTTTCTCACCACCGTATGGGGCAATGGTCATAGGGTGGGGCAGAGGTCCTCCAGTACCATGTTCTGAGACTACTACTACAGGAAGGATTGCAAACACCATAAACCATACCCTGAAACCCACCCACCCCAGAGAAATGATCCTGAAAGATACCATGGTCAATGGTATAAAAAGCTACTGACAGCTCTAGGAGAACCAATAGGGTTCTCCAATAGGGTTGCACCCCTACTGTCCATTCCTCAGCATAAGTCAACTATCAAGGTGACCAAGGCTGTTCACCCAAAAGTCAAGCCTAAAAGCAGGTTAGAGTAGATCTGAATCAGCATCATACAACACTGCCTGGAGTTCAAAAGCCACCTGTGTTCCAGCACTTTGTCCAAACATGGCAAATTGGACACTAGGCAGAAATTGGGAGGGGGGTAACAAACAAACATACCATCCCTCAAGGAAGAACTGACAACCTCCAAGGACCAAATATCCAGCTCAGCCCTGGATGATTTCACCCAGCCAGGACGAGCAAGGGAATGAGTGGTAGGTCTCAATCCTACAAGCAATTTCACCACATCTTCAGGCTACATGAAGGTATCCATAATAACATGACTAGACAGTGCGCTAGCACAGGGAAGGACAACCTTTTTGGTCTGTAGGCACATTTGGCAATTTGAGAAACTATCCTGGAAACCACCACAAAATGGCTGCCATAAGAGGTGTGGCAAAGGAAAAGTAATTTCCCCCCCAAAAATCCGGAGTTCGAGACAAAGGTGGGGGCTGATCCCCATCACATTAAAAGGGCTCCTTTGAACCCACTTTTTTCAGCATCATCAGAAATCTATTACACAGCAATCCCAGCAGTTTCTGGTGAGAAATGTGTTAATTTTTTTTAAAGTGGGAAAGTAGGACACCTTGGCAGGCACCCAGAAAGGTGCACTGGCCTCATCCATCTCTGAGCACAATTTCATTTAAGCATGGACGCAAGCAACTTTATCCTTAAAACATCCACCAGGTTGGTCTCTGCAGCCTTGGAAAGCTGAAGCTATAGCATCTTGCATAAGGTGACTATATGGAAAGGAGGACAGGGCTCCTGTATCTTTAACAGTTGCATGGAAGAGGGAATTTCACCAGGTGTCATTTGTATGCATGCAGCACCTGGTGAAATTCCCTCTGCATCACAACAGTTAAAGCTGCAGGAGCTATTCTAGAGTGACCAGATATAAAAGAGGGCAGGGCTGGGCAACTTCAGACAGTCCAGGGGCTTAGTTTCCTGCCCCCCCAGTCCTCCCCCGTCCCAGGAGGGCTACATTTCTGCCATTTCAC
This sequence comes from Anniella stebbinsi, assembly GCA_029215795.1. NCBI lineage: Eukaryota > Metazoa > Chordata > Lepidosauria > Squamata > Anniellidae > Anniella > Anniella stebbinsi. Next base: position 149,438,671 of record JARDYH010000004.1, read on the forward strand.
AGTGGGAAAAATATCAGCAGTTTGCCACCGACATTCTGCAGCAAACCACTTTGAAGATTCAAAGGGGCCACTGCACCACCAGATTTCATCAATGCAGGGGGAGCAGCAGGGATTTTGGGGGCCACACTCAAGGCCATGGGGGACCACATGTTGCCCACCCTTGTTATAAGTACTAATTAATCATTTAAATCCATGTTAAATAAATGATTTGCTGCATAGCCAACTTATATTCCAGGAGAGCGCCTGCCATAGAACTATGCACAGAATTTTAAAACCTTATGAAGAAAACTGTTATGCAACAGCACCCAATAATAAACTATTAATTGTGGAGTTTACTGAAATCTCCTTAATTCTAGCACCAAAGAATGCTGTCGTACTGTGTGCCCAGCAAGGTTATATAAGGCTACAAGGGAGAATGACTAGTTAAATTTTTAATCCAACTTTTTCCTCAAAAATACCAAAACATGGGTGCGGACATTATCCCTGCTTAAGAGCAGAGAGGCATTAGACATCCTGTGTATGTTTACTTAGCTACATTTTGGAACTGAAGAATACACTGTTTGTAATATGGTGAACAGGCAGTAGTGGCAGAATAAAAAAATAATTTTGCTAGCTCCTGGTTCAGGTCAAAATACAAGTTCATCCCATTTGTAATGCTTGGCTGTATTTCAAATTGAGGACTATTTTCCCCAAGAGGTTTGTTCTTTCTTTCTTTCTTTCATTCATTTTTTCTTGCTCTCTCTCTCTCTCTCTCTCTCTCTCTCTCTCTCTCTCTCTCTCTCTCTCTAGGCTTGGAATGTAAAATGACATTCTGCAGCAGCATGAGAAGCCAACAGCCATTTAGGTATAGTGCTGGATTCATTAAGAGGGCCCTTGGGCAAGACACCCTTAATGGCCCACTCCCTCAGTGAATGTACCATCCCAGCTCCATGGTCACTAGTTACTAGGGTTCCTCATCCATATACATATATATATATATATATATATATATATATATATATATATATATATATAATTTGCTATCACATAATTGCTTGACAGGCAGAGAGCCAGGAGCAAGTAAGCCATGGCATCTACCACTCCTTCTTACCCAGCATGACAATGGACTGGATGAGGGCTAATAAACTTAAACTCAATCCAGACAAGACTGAGACGCTGTTAGTGGGTGGTTCTGCTGACCGGATGGAGGGTCTTCAACCTGCACTCCCCTTGAAGGAGCAGGTTCGTAGCTTGGGGGTTCTCCTAGAACCATCTCTGTCACTTGAGGCTCAGGTGGCTTCAGTGGCACAGAGTGCCTTCTACCAACTTCGGTTGGTGTCCCAGCTACGTCCCTATCTGGACAGGGATAACCTGGCTTCAGTTGTCCATGTTCTGGTAACCTCCAAGTTAGATTACTGCAATGCACTCTACGTGGGCTGCCTTTGAAGGCGGTTTGGAAGCTGCAGCTTGTGCAAAATGCAGCGGCCAGATTGATAACTGGAACCAGAAGGTTCAAGCATATAAGACCTACTCTGGCCCACTTGCATTGGCTGCCTGTATGTTTCCGAGCCCGATTCAAAGTGCTGGTTTTAACCTATAAAGCCTTACACGGCTTGGGACCACAATATCTGACAGAATGCCTTTCCCGACATGAACCTACCCGAACACTACGTTCAACATCTAAGGCCCTCCTCCGAATGCCTACTCTGAGAGAAGCTCGGAGGTCGGCAACAAGGGAGAGGGCTTTCACTGTGATGGCCCCCCAATTGTGGAACGATCTCCCTGACGAAGCCCGCCTGGCGCCAACATTGTTATCTTTTCAGTGCTAGGTCAAGACTTTCCTCTTCTCTCAGGCATTTGGCAATATCTGAGGAGCCTGGGTTTGTTTTTTGTTTTTGTAGTGTTTTGGGGCTGTTGTAGCGGTTTTAAATGTATGTGTGTATTGTGTGTATATTGTATGTTTTTGCTGTTTTAATTTTTGTATATTGTTTTTAATTTTTTTAATCCTATGTAAACCGCCTAGAGAGCTTCGGCTATGGGGCGGTATACAAATGTAATAAATACAATAAATAAATATAAATAAATATAAATAAATAAATCTAAGCCAGAGCAAGAGGTTGCAATGGCAGAGAGGAGGACCCATTCCATTCAGTGGGGCCCTGCTGATGTGTGGGTTCTGAGCAGGTGCCTAACTATGCCTACCCTTGATGCTGGCCTTGTTTAGGTACATGTGCAAACTACAAGCACCCCCTAAAGCTCTGTGTGTGCGTTCGTGTAAGTAAGCAAAAGCATGAAAAATGGTTACTTGCTTCCATTAGGTTACTTGCTATTATCATTGTTGGATAATAGGAATGCTTCTAGATACTAAGGGTGGGTGGGGGAGCAATACAGAACGTGCTTTATCAGCAGCGACTTATCTTGTTCATTCCCCCTTGTCATCTTGTAATTGGATCGGCTCCTTTTTCCTATTCCCTCTCTTCCTCTTCACCTCTGCAACAGGCAACATGTGCCTTCTCCATAACGGAAGCAAGTCACCGTATCTCATGCCTTCACTTACTTACACTCACACACCCAGCTATAAGGGGTGCTTGTAGTTGAATAGCGTTCGCCTTCTTCAGCGATATGTATAAAAAAACACAATTAAAGTAAGTTGACTGGAACTTCTCCTAGAATGGCTCTAGCCTCCGTTTGTTCCTTCTACATGCTGTTTTGCCACACTTTCTTTGTTTAAGGCAACCCTGCAGTAAGTCTCGCTAGACTATCCATGCTAATGCACTACAATGCCAGATGCCTGAGACCTGGGCAAGCTTTCATGAGATACGGGTGAGTTTTCATGTGACTCCTTCAGCCATTTCTTCCAGCTGTGCGGCTCTCAACAAGGGGAGCAGGAGGTGGGCTGTTCTCTCACTGCAACAAATGCTACAGCAGGAGAGCAGCTGGCAAGGCTCTCTAGAGCAGCCGCTGGAGGAGGCACAGCAGCAGGGGTGGCAGGGGACCCTGCAGGTGGTGGAACAGTCAATGTTCCTCCTGCTCCACCACCTGATACAGGCACCTCACCCTGCTTCATGGAGAGGCAGGCCCTGGGGGCAGTCCTACAAATAATCCCTAGACTACCACTTCAAGATAGTGAATATAATCCCTCGATTCTGTTACCAGAAATGGTGACAAGGTTTTGATTGCTCCTTAAATAGCAATTGTGAACAGTTACTGTTTGTATATCCAGCTCTTTAAAAGGCTTCCATTCCAGCTAGTCAGCTCTTCTCAAATTCTGCCATTGCCACCTACTGCTTTTCCAACTAGAGCGCAGGCACCTGACAGCAATCAGAGTAGTGAAAAAATGTTCTGTCCAGTAAACGTGGTGGAAATATAGTAGCAGGTTTTGAGTTCAGGTACTGTTGTCCCTACACAGCCAGTTTCAGTCCTTTCACCATTCCTCTTACCCACCCAATATGTTTAGCATAAGATCCGTAATGGAACTCAGGTGCAAAGGAGGGCTACCGTTCCACACTGGTGAAATGTCCTGTGCAATTTCCAGCTACTTATGCCAAAGGATCTGGTGTTATGCCTTCAGTAGAGTGGGCCTAGCTTTACTTGTCTCTTTATCTAATTTTGCATAAACAGGTGTTCATAGTGTCCCATATTATATTTAAGTTACTTTGGCTTTTCTCATGTCTTTCCCAGGGGGAAAAAAAGTTAATTTTTGTGCTAGCATTAAGACCTGCACCGCTAGATGGCACCAAAGTTCCATTAAAAGGGCCGATGTATTACAACGATGCTGGGAAGGTGTACTCTACCCCATGGAGTTGTGTGATGTATATATTTCTATTGGTGTGGATAATTTAAGTTGTATGTGCACCAAGACAGGTTAGTGTGCATATTCCCGTCAAGCCATGAAAAATGTGAATGGCCTAAGCAAGGAATTTCCATACATTGCTCATGCAATATACAGTCTCCAAGTGAACTTTTTGTTAGTCAGTTGATATGCTTACTCTTCTCCTGGTGACTTCATTTGGAATCCCTGGGTCAAAGGTTCGGGATCAGCTGTAGGCCTGAGTCCTGACTGGGCAACCCCATTTGCGTCAACTTCAAGTAACATGAAGCCAGACCACTGACTATCTTTCAGAAGCTAAATTGAACCTTCCACTTATCTGGGAATAAATCCTATTAAAGTCAATGGGACATTTCTGAGTATATATATAGATATAGATATAGCATTGTGCAGTAAGACATTTATTTCAACTGAATATATAGAGAGCAACTGTGAAGGCTTTATTTTTAAAAGTTTTGTACTGCCTTTTTAGAAATTGTATTCAATGAGCTAAAACATTAAATATAAAATAAACAACTAACTATAAAGCATACAGAATAAAAGAAAAAAAACCAATAAACACAATAAACTATACTCAAAGCAGCTTAAGCAAAACACCAACATTTTCATCACCAGAAAGATAAAAATTAATAAATAATATCGGATATGAGCTCTATCACACCAGCATTTTAATGCACTTTCAACATGTCTGGTGTCCAGTTTTGCAGCGCGGCACTCATATGACGTCGTACCCATCCTACTTTGAACATGTAAATGCAGCAGATCTCTATTTTATGAATTGAAAATGCACAGTTTCGCATGATCAAAGTCAAGGAAAATCGATCCTTCACAAATGCACTGGAAGATCGCATTGGTGAACTATCAGAAAAAGGGTTTATAAGGGGGATTAAACATTTCTTTAAAAATCAAGGGATGAACCAAATCTGATTCAAACTTGGCATGCCAAAGCTCTCCTAAAGACCTATCACCATGCCAAGTTTCATCTCTTTATCTATAAAAATTATACAGATGTAAGCATTTTCGTTAATTTGCATTTCAAAAAATCCTAAAAATCAAGGCATGGACCTATCTGATTCAAACTTGGCATGCCTAAAGCTCTAATTAAGAGCTCTCAAGACCCCATGTTTCATCTTTTTATCTTTAAAAATGAGGGAGCAGCAAGCAAGGAGAGTGGGGTTGGAGCAGTAAAAAGTCCATTCATTTGAACGACGGAGGAGTACTGGAAGAGAACCACCCCGCCCTCCCCTTTCCCCTTTCATCAGCAAGACTCCATTCAAAGCACATGCCCCTAACAAAGAAAAAAATGAGGGAACAGCACTAGACGGAGGCTTAAGGGCACATTGAAGTTGCTTCGGGAAAATGATCCAGACTTTCCCCGCACCAAGATAATATGCAAAACAGAGGAAAAGAGGCAAAATGGGTGCAGGACAGGGACGACATCAATGTGAGTCACATGCTGCAAAACTAGATACCAGGCATGGCGAGAGTGCATTAAACTGCCGATGTGATGGAGTTCTCTGGTATGGGGAAAGTCTGATTCTTTTCTCCATGTGTAATTTCCTTTTCGATGCTATTTCGGATCACCCCAATTTTTCTGCTGGGGGTGTGTCTGTGGAAGGGCATTTGTGTAGGGTGGCATTGCTGACAAAAACAGAGGGCGGGGTGGTTCTCCTCCAGCGCAGGGTTTCAATTTCTTTTCCTCATCATTCTTTTTGGGAACGCCTGCTGGACTGTTGGTATGGAGTTTATTTATTTATTATTTTATTTTATTCCATTTATATACCGGAGTTCACAGGTCAAGTGGGCTAAACCGGCTGTTCTCATGAATGCCCAATTCACTGATGTGGTTTATAAGGATCCCAGGGAAAGCCTTGTGTGTTCTTTTTCTCCCCCTCCCTTCTCCTAAGTTTTACAGTGCAACAATACTACGTTGAAACGAGGATAGGTAGACCAGGCCGTGGACATGCAAGGGGTTGGCTTTCCCTAATCCCGTAATCCCTTAAATACACCATTGTACCATTGCATCACCACACCATTTCAGCCTACCAGAATTGCATTCAATTGCATTTGTGCAGAAATAATAATAATAAAAACATAGAAAAATAAGAATTAGTGCAGGGGAAGGAACTCATGTCCCACGTTGAAACGAAGATAGGTAGATCAGTCCATGAACATGCAAGGGGTTGGCTTTCCCTAATCCCGTAATCCCTTAAATACACCATTGTACCATTGCATCACTACACCATTTCAGCCTACCAGAATTGTATTCAATTGCATTTGTGTAGAAATAATAATTTTAAAAAACATGGAAAAATAAGAATTAGTGCGGGGGAAGGAACCCACGTTGAAATGAGGATAGGTAGATCAGTCCATGGACATGCAAGGGGTTGGCTTTCCCTAATCCCGTAATCCCTTAAGTACATGATTGCACCATTGTATCATTATACCATTTCAGCCTACCAGCCTACCCACGTCCCACATCCATTTCAAAGTCCCTTCCAGCCACAACAACCAATGAACTGCAAGGGGAAGGAGAAGGAAGGAGACAGGGCGGTATGTTAGCAATGTGAGCCTGCACAGGTGAAAGGATGCACGACCTGAAATAATGCTGAGATCGCACAACACACACATGTGAAAGTGATCATCATTTGTCGAAACGGAGGCGGATAGTGCAGGGATAACCCGAGGGGAAAAACATGGTGTGATGGCGCTCTATATCTCCCTGATGAGGAAGAATTGATGTGATATGTTTACAGTGGCAAGGCCTATCAATGGCCTAGCTGTCTCATTTATTTATTTATTTACTTATTCATTTATTTATTTATTTCATTTCTATTCCGCCCAATAGCCAAATCTCTCTGGGCAGTTCACAAAAAGTAAAATCACAAAGTACAGCATAAAATATAAAATTCTCTGGAGATATGAAGGTCTCGATGAGAAAACTCGAAGGTGTTTTTTTTGCTCCCTAAGAGTTGAAAATAGTTCAACTCTATTGAACTATTTTCTCTTTTAGAATGAGTGGGTGTTTTTTAAGGCAGGATTTTCAAGGGGTGGTTGCTTGCAGTGTTTACAGAATGGTGTTACCCATTGCTTTGTATTGTTTCATCTGTTTTTGCATAGTGGCAACTGTGGAGACTTCTTTTGTCACTTCGATAATCATGGGTGTCCACTGGAACTTTTCTGGAAGGGGAGAACAGGCAAAGCTGCAAAGGAGCTGGCATACGAACTCTCAGAACCACTGTCTATGGGTGAAGTGCAGGATGACTGGAGGAGAGCAAATGTCCCTATCTTCAAAACGGCAAAAGAGAGGGACTTACAGTCTGAAATCAATCCCTGGGAAATTTTTGGAGCAGATTATAAAGAAGTCAATCTGTAAGCACCTTGAAAACAATGCAGTGATTACTAGAAGTCAGCATGGATTTGTCAAGATAAAATCCTGTCTGACTAATCTGATCTCATTTTTTGATCAGGTAACCTCCCTGTGGGAATGTTGTGGACATAATATGTCTTGATTTCAGCAAAGCTTTTGGCAAAGTACCCCATGACATTCTGATTAGCAAACTAGCTAAAAATGGGCTAGATGGAACAGCTATTAGGTGGATCCATAGTTGGTTACAGAATCGGACTCTCTTTAAGTGCTTATCTATGGCACCTTCTCAAACTGGGGGGAAGTAACAAGTGGAGTACCGCAAGGTTCAGTCCTGGGTCCAGTGCTCTTCAACATTTTTACTAATGACTTGGATGAGGAGGTGCAGGGAATGCTGATCAAATTTGCAGATGACACAAAATTGGGTGGTATAGCTAATACGCTGGAAGACAGAAACAAACGTCAAAGTGCTCTTGATAGGCTGGAGTGCTGGGCTGAAAACAACAGAATGAAATTTAATAGGGATAAATGCCAAGTTCTACACCTAGAAAAAAGAAACCAAATGCACAGTTACAAGACGGGGGATACTTGGCTCAGCAATACTACAAGCGAGAAGGATCTTGGAATTGTTGTAGAGCACAAGCTGAATATCAAACACTGTGATGCGGCTGCAAAAAACGTGAATGCTACTTTGGGCTGCATTAATAGAAGTACAGCTTCCAAATCACATGATGTATTGGGCCCCCTCCACAAGGATGCGCTTTTGCGCCCGGTTCCGGGATTATGCGCATTATCGCGGAGGCGCATTTACGCCTAATCCCTCTGCACGGGAAGCGGCGAGAGGCGGCGAAGCGCATTAATTCATGTCCAAAAAGCACTTTAGAAGACGTTAACGCGCATAATCGCTTGTTCACACCGCGATAATGCGCTTTAACGGCCGGAGAAAAATAAAAGTCGCTATTTAACGCGCATTCGAAAATGCGCATTATCGGGGAGATAACGCGCCTGTACGCCCGTTTTGCGCTCCGCTGGTGTGGAGGTAAAATTTATAATGAGCCTCTAAGGCTCATTAAACGTCTCGTGTGGAGGAGGCCCTGGTTCCCCTCTATTCGGAACTGGTTAGGCCTCATCTTGAGTACTGGGTCCAATTCTGGGCGCCACACTTCAAGAAGGATGCAAAGCTGGAGGGGGTTCAGAGGAGGGCAACAAGGATGATCAGAAGTCTGGGGGAAAAAGCCCTATGAGGAGAGACTGAAAGAACTGGGCATGTTGGAGAAGAGAAGAATGAGGTGAGACATGATAGCACTCTTCAAATACTTGAAAGGTTGTCACACAGAGGAGGGCCAGATCCTCCTCGATCATCCCAGAATGCAGGACATAGAATAATGGGCTCAAGTTACAGGAAGCCAGATTCCATCTGGACATCAGGAAAAACGTGCTGACTGTTAGAGCAGTATGTCGATGGAAAGGAATCAATGACCTAGGGAGGTGGTGGGTTCTCCCACATTAGAGGCCTTCAAGATGCAGCTGGACAGCCATCTGTCAGGTATGCGTTAAGGTGGATTCCTGCATTGAGCAGGGGATTGGACTTGATGGCTTTATAGGCCCCTTCCAACTCTACTATTCTATGATCCTATGAAAACAGTTTGTGGTTGTAACCCTAGAACAGCCATCCTCAACCTGATGCCCTCCAGATGTTTGGGACTGCAACCCCAGCATTCTGGACCACTGGCCATGCTTGCTGGGGCTGATTAGAGTTGAAGTCCAAAACATGTGAAGGGCACCAAGTTGGGGAAGGCAACTCTAAAGAGTAGAAGTGGTGTCTGTGGGGAATGTCTTTAGAGTGGAAGAGGAAATGGGTATGCTTCATCCAACCCCAGAGCTGAAAGCAATGAAACAAAATAGGAGATGGCATGAGTGCAGATGGAGAAGAACTCCTAGTGGATGCAATCAAACACTGATAAGTGCAGGGTGACCATATGAAAAGGAGGACAAGGCTCCTGTCTCTTTAACTTGTATTGAAAAGGGGAATTTCAGCAGGTGTCATTGGAATACATGCAGCACCAGGTGAAATTCCCTCTTCATCACAACAGTTAAAGCTGCAGGAGCCCTGTCCTCTTTTGTATCTTGCCACACTAGGCAGGGCTCCTGCAGCTTTAACTGTTGTGATGAAGAGGGGATTTCACCAGGTGCTGCAGGCATACAAATGACACCTGCTGAAATTCCCCTTTCTATGCAACTGTTAGGTATTTTCAGGGGCAGTGAGGGTAGCAAAACAACAATACCATGCTGCCCAGCGGAGCTTTTCAGAGTTGTCTGTGGGCTATTACATGCCGGTCCCAAGGACATTGTAGAACTATGCTAGGCACTTCCAGAATAAAAACTCCTGCATCTGCCAGGAATTAGACTTCAGTGTTATATCAGGTGAATCAAGCGAGGTATCCAGAGCACAGCCTTGCCCTGTTTTCTTGGATGAGTTTCAGTTGGCACAGCTCAAGGACATTGACAAGGTGCTTGGACAGGTTCGTGCAACCACCTCTATATTGGATCCTTGCCCCTCTTGGCTAATACAAGCTAGCAGGGATGGAACAGCTGGCTGGGCCAGGGAAGTGATTAATGCCGCTCTGCGAGAGGGAATTGTCCCAGGCTGCCTGAAAGAAGCAGTAGTGAGACCACTCCTGAAGAAATCTTCCCTGGACCTGGAAAATCTTAATAACTATAGGCTGGTGGCAAATGTTCCATTCCTGGGCAAGGTCCTTGAGCAGGTAGTTGTGGGCCAGCTCCAGACACTCTTGGATGAGACTGCACAGTTGCCATACACTACTCTCACACACACACACACCCTCTGCAAAATGGGAATAACATCACTGTACTACTTTGCAGGACCTGGGTAACCTACACTTTCTCAGCCACAGCCTTCCTGCCATATGGGTATAATAACAATGAACTTTATCTGCATACATCGTCAAGGTAATTTTTAAAATATTTATAAATTCAGGGGTGGGGGAATTAACAAGACCTGAGTTAGAAAGATAATGTACTCTTGTTTTTGCTGCTGCTTTTTGTTTTTTTGGTAGAAACACTATTGCGCAATTCAAGCCACAGGAAACTCCTGGTTTTCGAAATTGTTTTCTATGAGGCTGCAATTACTTCCTAACAGGGAAAACCCCCCCAAAAGGCTTTACACACCGAGAAAGGTTAACACACCCAGACAGTGGGTGAGTTAACCATTGCTGTGACTGCATTCATTGTCTAAAAAACCCTAAAAAGTAGCAGCAAGCGAGTTTCTCACAAAATGAATAGTATAATAGTGGCTGCACATTTTGCCTCTTATCTTGCATTCTACAAGAACTAGAGACTTGCTTTATTTTAATTGAAGCCAGGTAATTTGGAGGTTATGGCTCATCCTCAGGGAGTCAATTGCTCCACCCTGTCCCTTCCTGCAGATGTCCATGAGCATGGTTGAAATTTGGAATGGCTATCCTGATGATGTGAGTTCCCTTTCCCTTATGTTCTCTTTCAGCACTTTCAGCCTTTCTATATAAGGTTTTTATTCAGTGCTCATGACTGCTCATTCATGGTAGTTTGTGGGTCCTTTATACAACATTGTCATCCTCCAGGGCCTCTCCTGTGCTTTGCAACCATTATTGCATTTTTTTCTCTTAAGAGGGAAAGTCTGGTGTATCCTGAATGGTGTCATTAAATTCTCCATTTCATTGTGCAATTCTGCTATGGCACAGCACCATCTAGTGGCTATAGAATGAAACTTATAGAAAGGCAGAGAAAGAACAAAGGCGGGGAAAGCACATGTAAAAGAGCCAATAGGAATCCCACAAACAATCCAGAAGTAGAAGCCCTAGTAAAGGTTCAGAATAGAAACCTCATGTAAAAATGCCTTTCCAAGCTTTTGCGGGCAAAAGCATAGGGTTTTCAGGTGCTTTCACATACCAACATTAACAGCCCAATCCTATGCATATTTAAGGGGGTGGTTAAGTCACAAAAATCCAGTGTACATCAGAAGTACATTTACTCTGTGATTCTGGAGTTGCCAGGGGTTGTCCTTACAAGCAACACTCACCACCCCCCACTTCCTAGATGAGTGACATTCCTGTGTTCTTCCCAACCTCAACTCACCCATGGGCTGGAAAACAATTCATTTATTCACTTTATTTATTTATTTTTATTACATTTGTATACCGCCCCATAGCCGGAGCTCTCTGGGCAGTTTACATAAGATTAAAACAATTAAAAACAATATACAAAAGTAAAAACAGCAAAAACATACAATATACACATAATATACACATACATTTAAAACCACTGTGATAACTTTAAAAAGCTACAAACCTAAAAACAAAACAAACCCAGGCTCATCAGGTATTGCTAAATGCCAGAGAGAGGAAAGTCTTGACCTGGCGCTGAAAAGATAACAATGTTGGCGCCAGGAGGGCCTCATCAGGGAGATCGTTCCACAATTGGGGGGCCAACACAGAGAAGGCCCTCTCCCTTGTTGCTGACCTCCGAGCTTCCCTCGGAGTAGGCATTCGGAGGAGGGCCTTAGATGTTGAACATAGTGTTCGGATAGGTTCATGTCAGGAAAGGCATTCCGTCAGGTATTGTGGTCCCAAGCCGTGTAAGTGAACTCAGCCAGGGGCCCATGCCAGGTGGAAGAGGACAGGAAGTCAGTGATTTGCATCCTCACAAGTCAGTGAGAAAAGCCATCATACTACTCCTGTTTGCTTTATGAGGCAGGTGCTCCCACAGGCTACCAAACTGAGGACTTAACAGGCTGTGGTGCTACCTGTGTGGGCCTGCCAGGAAGCCAGAGTCACTGCCCCTTCCAGGTCCACATTCTACCATTTGCAATACAGCTGCACTTAACTAACTTGATGAAATCCCTGCCAATTTAATTTACTGACTTCCCCTGGCTGGGCTTCACAATTGCCTGCATTATGACATCATGAATAAAATCCTGCAGGGGCAGTTTCATTCCCTTGCCCCTATGAGCAGATGCCCATGGCACTGCTGAGGGAAAAAACCAAAGTATGATTGATGTCTCATGGAAGCTGTTGATTTTAGAGCCAGCCTGAAATTCCTAGAATTGCTTAACTGTTATGGATCAACACAGCTGCCTGCAATTTTTGTCTGTCCTTTGCCCGGGGGGGGGGGGGGGGGGGCATTTTGAAGCCTGCTCATATGCTGGACTGTAAAAAAAAATCTCTTGGGAAACTTCAGCTGATTATAAAGTTGTAATGTTTCTTGAAATTTTGAATCTCCACCCTCTCAGGTCAGCCAAACATATGAGCAGGCTTCAACAATTCTGCTCACTATGATGATTGTGCCACCACTCCCTGGCAAGTGTGTAGAGCAACCACCCTGCATCCCCACTTTGAACCTGCAGAGGATGGCATTGGCAGGGATTGTCCTGACAGTTGCATGGTGATCACAGTCTCCTCCCCAGCTCCAAACTTGGGAAGAAGGAAAGACATTGTGTGGCGGCTGCATGGCCACATATCAAGTCACATCTTGGCACCGGTTCCCAATGAAAATAGCTAAGGCTGTGAATGAGATCATTTAGTTTTGTAAATAAAATCAGTTATGTGGATATGCCTGAGAAAGAAGGAACCACTAAAATCATGGCAAACAGCAGTCCTATGCAGGCGTTCTGCCTGAACAGAATAGAGCATTGCTTGTAAAGGGCCCCTGTCCATAACATCCCTGGTCCTGCTTGCTCAGTGCTCATTCTTGGCACCTTGTGCAGGGAGATCTGAAGGGAAATTCTACTTGCATTGATTTTAACAGGAGTTGAAGGCTCCACACAATACCACATGCCCTTTACATGCATTATTGTATCCTGTTTAGGTGTAACTATTTCAAGGAGAAAAGTTTCCACATGCCGATTTAAGGATGGCAGAGCCTACTACACAAAGATTATCGCTAGCTAGTTTGACTATATAGTAACCATGATGCCATCCATCTTTGTTTTGTTTCTAATGTAATGTTAAAAACATTCTTATGCAGAATAGGTAGTTTTGAATTACCTTGATTAATTATGTCATGAATACAATGGTTTCCATTTAATTTACAAGTCTTTCAGCTTCTTTTAATCTTCCTGCATTAAGAAAAAACCTGAATATTAGTGAGTATTTTGCACTTAAAAATCTTTGCTATAGTTGCTACATCATTCAGCCATACTACTTGTACTTCACTGATATAATGAAATCCCTTATCTGCTTATTTGAATATAAATTCATCTCAATCAAAATTGCCTTTTGAACTACAACGCCTTCATTTCAAATTCATTGTTTGGAAGCTTAATCTGAATGGCTGCCCTAAGATTAGCCCAGAAAAGTCCATGCTTACTTTTCTCTTTTGGCCACTCCAAGTACGTTCTCTTTGCCATGAGAGCTTTTAGTTTGTGGTACCTGGAAGGAATTATATATGTAGGGATTGGTTCTAATAAAATAAGGATTAAACTGTCAGCATTTTCACTGAATAACTTGTGGTGGGCAAAATAGAGCTCATAATGACACCAGTCACTCTGCACAAAATTAGGAGACAACACAAAGATCGACTTGTAACTTTTCTCAATACAGTCGATGATATTCTCAACAATGCTCTTGCCTGCAACAAAGTTCCTCTCATGCTGGCAGATACGTATGGATGTGTCCTCTTTCTCCAAATTTGGAATCAGCACATTTTTCACCCAGTCAGAATCACACTCACTGTAGGAGACAAAAGCATGGAATTGTATTCTGTCGAGCATGTCTTCAGGCTTACTCTTCCAAATCCTGTGCTTTGCTTGACTCCAGTGCCACATTGTCTTCAAATACCACGGAATGTCGAAATAGATGCAGAGGAAGGACACAGCAACCAATAAGACCACTGTCACAATTAGAACTACAGTAATCAAAAGCTTCACGTTGCAAACAAGTTCAGATACATGAAAATCTCTTAAAAGGGTTCCCTTTAAGTGGTGTGGATATTCACACACATAAAAGTCAGGCCAACCAATCAACTCTATAGATCCTTGTTTTTCAAGATTAATGAACGGTCTTAATTCACAGGAACACATGAATGGATTATGTCCTCCTTTTATGGTGTTGATATTCTGACAGCTTTGGAAAAACTCAGAAGACTGAGAGAGAATTGAATTATTTTCTATGTTCAGTAATTTGAGACCTCTAAAATGACCACATCCAGGCAATGCAGTTAGCTTATTAGAAGCCAAATTTAGCTCTTCTAAATTGTTCAGCTCAATAATCTCCATAGGAACACTTGAAATTTGATTGTCTTGTAAATCCAACATTTGAATATTGACTGGCAAACATCTAAAGACCGAGTCAGACAACGCATTAGATGCCAAGTTCAATTTAACTAAAATTACTCCCCAGTCACACTTATTCCCATTGTACCATAATACATTTTTGCTCATATCCAAATATTTCAGAGAGTTCATGAGAGTTGTCATTAAACTCAGTTTAGTAAGATCTTTCAGACTATTCCTTTGTAAAATAAGTGTTTCTAGGAGGTTCAAGTTATCACAGTCTTTGAAAATTGTGTCAGTCAGTGAATTTCCTGAAAAATCTAAGTATGTAAAAGCACTAGGTCTTGAAGGGCAAAGCATGTTCATTATCCCTATATCAATTAGTGTCAATGCTGGAATATTCATATCTGAAAAGGTGTTGTATATGAGGCTCTGGTTAAAAGTCACATCTCTAACCTTAAGATTTTTAATTGTCACAGCTTTTAGTGATGTATGAATGTCAACTAGAATATAATTTGTTACTTCCAACAAGATGACATCGGAGACATTGAAATATTCAATAGTGGAGGTCCACACATACATAAACATATAAAGTAAGTTTTCCCATGTGAGTTGTACATTACTCAATGTTAGGTTTAGCAATCTTCCATTTTTGTCGAGTCTTGACAAAAATGTTATCAGGTCGTTGACTTGCTGTTGTCCAATATTTGAAAGTTCTAAACTTTCTGTAATACTGAGTTTTAGATCCAAGAAAATGTGGAATCTTGTCTTTTCGGGGAGTGCAATTTGAAGGTACCTTGCTTTGAACACTAGAGGATTTCCAAAGTTATATTCAGAGAGGTCTTCTAAGCCCAAGTACAGAGTATCCAGTTGTAAATGAGCAAGAACACTAAAATCGGATTTCTGCATTCTTCTAATGCTGAGACCAAGATATTCCAGCTTCAACGCTTTGTTGAACTTGGGACATAACGGTATAGCTGTGTAATTATTATAAGAGAGATCTAAATGCCTAAGACTCGGAATAGGATGACAAGAAAGAGTATGCAAGTTGTTGTGGGATACATCCAGGTGTTCTAAGACTTTATTGTACTGGAAAACACTGAAGTCAAACTCTCTGATGAGGTTATAAGACAGAATTAGTGTCTGCAGTTTGGAAAGTGAACTAAAATCAGAAATCTGTAGTTCAGAGATATTGTTATATGACAAGTCCAACACTGTTGTTTCTGCTTGTACATTCTTAGGAACACTATCTAGAATTTTCTTTGAGTAGTTTGCCTTAAAACCATTTTCCGCTGAGGCATGGATGGCATTCCACAATGTTGTAAAGAGGCAAACATAGAGAAAATCACTGGTGCTTGAACTTTTTGTTTCTGCCATAGTATATTAGGATCCTTTTAATGTGCTTATTGGAATTCTTGTATTTCTGAATTGACCACAATCCTGTAAAAAGAATTAACATTAATACAGTAAGTACACTAATAGAAATGTTAGCTGTTAGTCTTCCAAGATTCAGCTCTACCTATAAAGCTGAAAGTATGTGTGGGGGATGTATGCCTGGAAATATCTACCCACTTCCAGATGAATTAGAAACTTGAAATTTGGCACACTGATAGGTCTGGCTGTACAATGTACCAGAAAAATTCTAAAACAATTTTTTTTGTGGGCCTGAAGGGAGAGTGCCTGGGGCCAGCTGCTTCAGTCACTAGGCACCATTGGGAGCAGTAGGGGAAGAGGGTACAGCTCTGGGACTGTCGCCGACGGCAACGACCGAGCTAACCATCAGGCACCGACTGCACAGTGCAGTGTGAACTGGCGCAGCCAGACTTCACTTCCCATG
Source organism: Anniella stebbinsi (assembly GCA_029215795.1). NCBI lineage: Eukaryota > Metazoa > Chordata > Lepidosauria > Squamata > Anniellidae > Anniella > Anniella stebbinsi. The sequence continues at coordinate 149,454,950 of JARDYH010000004.1, forward strand.
AAGCTCAGTGTTTGCCCACTTCCAAATGAGTTAGAAACTTGAAATTTGGCATGCTGATAAGTCAGGCTATACAATGTACCAGAAAATCTAAAATCACAAATTTTGGGGTTTTAAGTATTTTTAAAGAATTAAATTTAAAAAACCTAAGCTTGTACCTACAACTCCCAGCATGCCCTGGGTGGAACTCCCAGCATGCTTGGATAGGAGGCCGGACTTACCAGCCTTTGGCAGCCATTGTGAGTGGATGGGTGCTATGTGCCTTTCACAACCCAGACTCCTAAGGTCCATCTCGAACAGTCAACCCAATTCCACATAAAAGGAAACAATGCACATAAATGGACTGCGTTCATTTGCAGTGCGTCCTCCTTCCCAGTGTGCGTAGTTTTAAAATCATACCTAGTTACAACAGCATGACTTTGAGAGGCTGAACTCTGAACATGTTCAAAGGTACATCAAAGGCATGCTGGGAGATGTAGTACTGGCATGTAGAGTGGCTGGTTTTAATAAAACATGTTTTAGTAAACCAGGTCACTATGAGCAAACTAAGTCAGTACTTCTCAATCCTAATTCAGCTCCCACTTCCCTGACCTCTCACTAACTGTCTTTGTCCTCCTTCTACCTGACTTTCTCCAACTGCCACTAACCCCGCCCAACATTCCATTCTAGCCTTCAGTTTACGCCTACAATTCCCAGCATGCCTTGGGCAATTTAATTTGTTTAAAAGTTAACTCACAGGCCTAGCACGTTAAGATGATTACCTTGCAGACATATACCTCAGAGGGCCAGAGCAATGCTAGGTGTATCAACTAGTTATTCTATATTATAGTAATCACAACAGAAGACACTTAGCAGAATTAAATATCTATTTAGTATATACTTATGAAGATATTTCATGCTGGCCACATGTGTCTTGCCGTTTAAGATACTAAAAACTTTTTTTTAATGTTCAATGTTTTTAATTTTTGTAAACCGCCCAGAGAGCTTCAGCTAAGGGGTGGTATATACATGTAAATAATAATAATAATAATAATAATAATAATTCAAATAGGTCCTAAACTGATAAGAAATCTTCCTCAGCGGTTGTAAAATGATGTACCACTATGAATCTGGAAGGAATTTAGAACCAGTTTTTGTATATTTTGGTTTTGTGATTCTTTGAGATCTCCTTATTATCACCTTTCTCATGCAGTACACCCTGTAGTATAAAGTACAAATATGTGTTCCCCGCAGCCAAATATGCCTCAGGGTCAATTTAATTTGGGGACAGAAGTGCTCAAGAAACTGATGCTGCTGTGGAGAGAGGGAGGGATGGCTAGAGAGAAACCTTTTCAGATGGAACATAGCTAGCAACATAGAGCCCTGACATGTGTATGTATGTGTGTGTGGTATGTGCTTTTATTTGTTTTTTGCAGTTGTTTGATTGGGGCATGTTTGCTTTGGGAGAAACTGATCCTGCATAAAAGATTGGCACAATTTCTGTGAGTATGTGCCTGTTCCATAGATTCAAATGGTGTATTTGTAAATAAGCAGCTCTTAGAGAATCTCCATTAGTTACCAGTATCCTCTCTTCAAATATGGTGCCCACACAATTAAGTCCAGCAATAGTGGGGATGGTGAAAAAAAATTCAAATAGGAATGAACCACAGGTTATGTAGATTTGGCTTGTACTCAGGGCCAGCCTTTTATACATAACTAGCTGATATGCCTGGGGTTGCTCGGGTCTGTGAATAATGTTTATAACATTTATTTGATAAATAATAAATTTCTCTGCACTTTATTCATCTTAAGTTTGGTTGGGGGGGTTGGTTTGGTTGAGTTCGTAAATCGTTTTGTTAGAATAAATAGAAAATTGTGTTAATAAGAACTGAATTTTAAATCAGAGCTTCGTGATAAACCACATTTTTTGTTTTACCTCAAATACCTATACCTCCTATCATGCTTGAGCGGAGCAGCCGTCTAAACTTCAAATACAATCAGGACACACAACACCCTTTCTACCAGCTAAAAAAGATGCAAACCTAAGAATATGTTTTCAAAATATACCCAGCATTGCCCAGATATCTGAATAACATATAGTAAGGAAGCGGAACTCAGTGGACATGGGGAACTGTTGTATGCATGTGCTCTGAAATTATTATGAAAAAGGAAGGCAGCAAGAACACAGAATACTTTATTGGCATAATTTACTATATAATATCTACATTATATAGTAAATATATTTAAATGTAGATATATAATATCTACATTTAACAGGTTTTGGCAGAGAGCCAGGATGATCAAGGCCACTGGTGACTTGGGCCTTTTATATGACATACCTGTGCTCTGAAGACACACCATGGCACTTTTTTATTTAAATTTTTTAATTAAATGGTCAATCCACCACCTTATGGTGCAGGTGACATTATGCCACTGCTATGGAGCCACATAGAGGATAAAGCAATTTTCAATATCTCCTGCTGAATACATTTTATTTATGGAATGTCCTGAAGGAATAATAGCAATTTGTACTAGAATAATGTCCTGAAGGAATAACAGCAGTCATAGTTTGGTGGCCAAGAGAAGACTCTTGGGTGTTCCACCCAAGGCAGGCTGGGAGTTGTAGGCATGAGCCTCGGATTTTTATTAAATACTTTAAAAATATTTAAAACCCAAATTTTAATGTTTTTAGATTTTTCTGGTACACTGTACAGCCAGACCTATCAGTGTGCCAAATTTCAAGTTTCTACCAAGCATTGCTCAGTCCCCCTAAGATATATGTCTGCAGGGTAATCATCTTAAAGTAGCAGGGTGGTGGAAGGCTTGTGAGTTAACCTTTAAACAAATTAAATTCATTTCTTTTTTCCCCTCTCTTGCCCTCATGACAACCCTGCAAGATAGGCCGGTCCTAGGCATGTGAGGTAACTTTTAAACAAATTAAATTAGTTTCTTTTCTCTCTCAGTTGCCCTCCCTTCAGGCCCAGGATGGTGAGCCACTACCAGATGATGTCTGCCAAAGCCTGATTAACTCCCACCCAAGGCATGCTGGGAGTTGTAGGCATAAGCATAGGTCCCTGAATAATGTGTTAATCTTTAAACACTGTCTGAGGTGTGGTGGAAGAAAACTGGAGAGCAGGCCTTCTTAGTTGTGGCACCCTGCTTATAGATTTCTTTTTTCCAGGCAGGTTTGCCTAGTGACTGCATTAACGGCTTTTAATTGCCAAGTGATTTTTTAAAATTTATTTTCCAAGGCCTTTTAACTAGATGAGATTTTTTATAATGCATTTTTTTCCTGTTATAACTAAACCACTACATTCCAAGACAGATGCAAGAATTACTGAATAAAGTTTATGATTTGTATGTAAAAGCCTGATTTTACAATTGAATCAGAAGAGTGAATGGAGGAATGACTAATAGCTGAGGCTAGAATGGAATGGGGGAAGGGTGAATGAGAATTGGGGAAAGTCAGTTAGAAGGAGAACAAAGACAGTTCATGAGAGGTCAGGAAAGTGGGGGCTGAGTTAGGACTGAGAGACAGTGACGTGGTTTGCACATACTGACCTGGTTTGCTAACCCATGCTTTATTTTAAACCAGCCACTCTACGTACCAGTACTACATCTCCCAGCATGCATTTGGGGCCCCGCAGGTGCCCACATCCTCTGAAGGGCACTTCCCTCCTCTCATTGCTGATGCTGCTCTTCGATAGAGGATTGAGGAGTATTGCGAAGGAAGGGAAGTAAGCGGCTACCAGTGGACACGCCCAGCTGCAGCCAAGTCCTGCCAGGACTGTCCCGGCCTGCACTTCTTGCTCCAAGTGCTCCATCAGGAGCCTGTATTGAAGGGTCAGGGCCGGCCCACCTACTTCCCCCCTCCATTGAGCTGATTTCTGGGCATGTGCAAAGTGCTTCCCTTTCCTCCCTCCCTCTTAAGAGGGAAAGCCGTGTGTGCACTTCCCGCACTTTCTGAGAAAACTGATATCAGGACGCGAAACCTTTGAGCATGCTCAGAGTCCAGCCTCTCAAAGACACGCTGTTGTATCTAGTTATGATTTTAAAACTACACATAGCAGGTGGGAGGAGGCACCGCAAATGGATGCAGCCCATTTATGTGGGTTGTTTCCTTTTATGTGGAATTGGGCTGACTGCTTGATACCGACTTTAGGAATCACAATGGCCACCAAAGGCCAGTAAGTCTGGCCTCCCACCCAAGGCATGCTGGGAGTTGTAGGTGTAAACCTAGGTTTTTATTAAATTCTTTAAAAATACTTAAAACCCCAAAAATAATGTTTTCAGATTTTTTCTGATCCATGTACACGAAGACCTGCCTGGGTGAACAGTATTAAGGCAGTATCATATGTGAAAGTGGGTAAACATTTCCGGACATACGTGACACACACATACTTTCCGCTTTATAGATAGAGATTAACTGATATACCATTGACAACACTTCTTTGTTTTGAACTTTTAAAAAAACTTTTGTTGCAAACCATAATGTCAATGAAACACAAGGTTTTCCTGTAAAAAGATGATCCTGTTACTGTGCATACTAGCTATTTGAAATATATTTATATTGCATACATCTGTTGAAATGTGACAATGCCACCCCTATTATTGATAAGAAATATGAACAAAAGAGCTCTGGTTGTTACTGAGATAATGTGGACAGAACCAGAGGGATGGTGGTTTTAGTGGCACCATGCAACCTTAGTAACATTTATATAGTTCCTCACCAACTATGCTCTTATTAGGTTAATAGTCACATTTTTCCAGGAACAGGTGTGGCTGGCAAGTAAGCCAAGGCTGATAAAAAGTGTGATGGGACAAAGAGGATACTTGAGCATCTATCTGTAAGGCCAGATTCTAATAGTGTTCCCACACAGGTCCTTAGGAGAAGTGTTGAATCGTTAGGAGAACAAGTTGAATCCCAATTCCTTGGCCAACCACAACAGTATCTCAGTTTTATCAGTTTTAACCCTCATTCATCTCATGACAACTTCTGGCCATCTGTTCTTTTGTTAGTTTCCTACAGCCTTTCCCAACCAGATGCCCTCCAGAAGGGTTGGACTGGGGCATGCTAGGAGTTCTAGTCCAACGCATCTGGAGGGCATCAGGTTGGGGAAGGCTGATTATATAGTTCATAACTATACTGGAAGGAAATTGTTAGAGCTTGAAGAAGATGACACTTCACCTTCTCACACACTGAAGGCTGGGGTTCAGTGTTTGTGAAGAAACAATACAGTTTAGAACGGGAGGGGAAGCGGAGCTGAAGGCACCTTGAAGGAGGGTGCAGGGCCTCTCTCGTGATTTGGTGCAGCATAACAGATCTGCTCCCTGTACAAATATCTGCTGTCTGCCTCCACTGATGCTCTATTTGTGGTAAACAAAGACGGTATTACAAAATCCTTCCTAAGGAAACCAAATCCCAATAGCAGCACCTGTGGAACTTCTCACTGCTCCAGAAACTGGGGAGTGCACAACAATACAAAACTGGGTCTAAGATTTTTTTTCTATATGTGACAGTCCATCTAGAGTAGATCTTAACTTCAAGAAATCATTAGTGTAATGCACTATCAAGGGACTTGGGGAAATATTCAGCGCTTTCAATTACTGAAGAAAGTGTGTGCTACTTACCACCCAACTATGGGTAATGGAAGTGCATTACACCCATTTCTGTTCTGCTTTTCCTATAACATGGGCTATGAATATTATGTGCTGAAAAGAAAAGAAAAAACACCCTGCATCATGACAATTCAAATTCTGCACCAATTAAAGTTATATGGCCTGTTCAAATTGAGAAAATTGGCTTCTTTTCTCTTATACTGCATACTTTGTTCTACAAGTGTTAGAATCCTGTGTAATACATTCTAGGTTTCCTAGTCGTGTCGAGAGGCAAGAAGCTATGCAGAGAACTAAGCCGCCGCCTCTCCCCTTAAAATACTATTACCTTTCTGGCTTCTGAGATTTCAACAGGCATTATCTTCATACTTTCAATCATATATCTGCATACATAGGTCTACAAAGTTTATTTAAGGTGCAATCCTATGTATGTTTAGACAAAAAAAATCCTACAACTTTCAGCAGTTTGGGATTTTTTTCTGTCTAAACATACATAGGATTGAACCCTTATTCATTCATTTATTTTAAATGAAAGCTAAGATACTCAGGGATTTGAATTCTGCTATTATTATTATTATTATTATTATTATTATTATTATTTATATCCCACCTTTTTCCCAATACTGGGACTCAAGGCAGCTTACAAATTAAAACATATATAGTTAAAAAAAGATAGAGATGTACAAAAATTAAAAATATAATTAAACATAGTACAATTTAAAAATATTTAAAACATTTAAAAACATTCTAAATATAAATAATTTTAAAAATCCTTATATCTACATTGTTCTGTGTTTGTATGATCCTATAAAACTGCAACAATCACACAGTCCTGCCTGCAACATTTCAGGTATAATTCGAGGTGCTAGTTTTTTATCTTTCAACATTAAAAAAAAAAATCCTGAATACCTATAACGGGATTATCTTCGGCTGCATTTCCTGCTCATTTCTCAACAATCAAGAATATGTAGCATCTTCAATGGCAACTTTTTGATTCCTGCAAATCACTGAATAACTGTAGGAATCTACTGGCTATTTACTTGGCAGTATGTTAAGAATCTCAGGTTGTGCGCAGAAAGCGCTGGCCAGGAAGGAAGGTTCAATACTTTTGTTAGAAGTAGCAACCTACTCCGTGCTTCTCTCTAAAGCAGGGGTGTAGAGAAGGTTTTTCTCTCAGGGTGCCTCTACAAGAGGCATTTAAAGCTCTTTCAAGGCGCATTGAAAAAATTATCTCTACAAGAACGGAGTGCAAATCAGGCATAGAGGCGCGTTATCTCCCCGATTATGCGCATTATCGAATGTGCGTTAAATCGCGAGTTTTATTTTGCTCCGTCCGTTAAAGCGCATTTTGACTGTGTGAATAAGCGCTTATGCGCATTAACTACTTGTAAAGCGCATTTTGGACATCCGTTAATGCGCTTCGCCGCCTCTCGTGCAGAGGGATTAGGCGTAAATGCACTTCTGTGATTATGCGCATAATCGCCTAACCAGGCGCAAAAGCGAATCCTTGTAGAGGGGACCTCAGTTGTTTTGGATTTTAACTCCCAGCATTCGTAACCATTGGCATGCCGACAGGGGATTCTGGGAATTGGGGTCCAAAACAATTGGAGAAATACCTCTACACAACCATGCCCTAAAGCACTGATCCCTGGACTAAATCAGCACTGCATGGCACCCTCTTATAGATGTGGTTTTTATAAGTCTCCCACCACCTACTTCCTAAGATTATATTCTGGTAGCTCTTTTCTGTCACAATTTGTACCATGTCTGTCAATTATAAACTCAGTATAATAGACTAAAAACCTGCATTAACAAAAAGTGGACTGAAACAAAAAGGTTTTAAGGATTTATAAAAAAAACCTGACAATTGGCATTGTCTGAACAGGATTACTCCAAATGCTATTACTGTAAGGACCAAGAAAGCAGGAGACTATGTAGTCATGGCTTCTCTTGCCTTGATTCTGATTTAACTTCATTTTATTTGCACTGCTGATTTAACTTCTTTATGTGGCTATCATGTCTGTCTGTCTGTCTGTCTCTCTCTCCATATATCTATCTGTGTGTGTGTGTGTGTGTGTGTGTGTCTGTATGTGTGTTTTACATTTTTTAAAAAGCTACTTTGAGTTTCACAATACCAGGAGGGAAAGCAGTAGGAAAAAATGGATAAATTGTATGTGTAAGAAGCCTGGCCACTTTCAAAAGCATTTTTTTGGTAACCACTCAATAACAAATGCCTTGTGCTTGTTGGCACTACATCATCTGTGGGGAAATTCCCAGAGATGGTGTAGTGCCATCAAGCTGCTTCCTTACAAGTGCTACCTCCACCTTTGTTTTCCTAGCAGGGTTTCTATTTAGGGATTAATGCAGTGGTAGGCGCCTATGGCCCTTCAGGTATTGTTGGACTCAAATACCAACCAGCCCCAGGCACCCTGGCCAATGGATGTTAGGCGTTTTAGTTCTGGAGAACCAAAGCTGCCCTGTTACTAGATAAATGCCTGCAGGCTGAGGCGAAACTAGTTTTAACAGTGCTGCTGCTGCCCATTTTAAAGACCTGGGACTGTTTTGACAAGCGCGCAACTCTTGAGGAGCAGTTGGAAGACTGAGGAGAATCTCACAGCATTCCCCAGCCAACATGGGATTTGTAGGACTTTTATCTATTTAAACATGGATAGGATTGCGCCCTAACTGCCAAATTGCGTAGAAAGTTATTCAAACGCCATAGTTAATTAGAAGGGGGCGGGGCGGGAGAAAGAAGAAAAGCCACAGGGAACCTGCAGGTGTAAAGTTAACAGTTCTCCGCTTTTTTCTTTATCTCGTTTTTCTTTTCTTTTTTTTACCTGTTTCACCGCGAAGGAAGCGCCCGCCTCTGTCTTTGGCCGCAGGAGGAAACACGCGGGTATAAAGAGGCCACAAGACTCACCGGCAGAGTTATGTGAAAAAATAATCTCGACTGGCTCTTCTGAGATGAAGGAAGAAATAAACCGAAACAGCACTTCCTCAGCCAGTCCCCTTTTTCCCCACTTAGGGCCTCATAATAGACGCCCTCTCAGCCCCGCAATGCTTGAGTGTAGTTCCTGTTTCTTTCGCTTCACAACACCTCCAGTATTTCCCTTTTCTGCAAACGCTCCTCACCACTTCTACTATTTCTGCTCAAGAGGCATTTTAGTCCAGCAAGGCAACGAAAAGAATTTTGAAAAGCTTAGCGCTAATAGAGCGCTGCTGTTTCTCATCTGCCTAACTCAGCAATATCAGGCTTGCAAATTTTTTATATATATACTTCAATGCAAATTAGGGCTGTACACAAATTGCCTCTCCAAATTCTCCACCCTATTTGTGGGCAGAAAAATTGCAGGGACAATTTCACAAAATTTCTCCTAATAGAAGAGATATTTGCCAACAATTTTTCACAAGTAGGGCTCATCATTGGCAGGGGAAAGCAGGTGCCATTGGCCCTACCGCACCCTACCCTTCCCCACCCCACCCAGTAAATGGAGAAAATTCTGCAGTGGCTTTTTATTTGTAGGGGATAAGAAAAAGAAGGAGGGGGGACTCTGAACTTTTCTGTGAAAAATGTCTTCTGAGAAATTTTGGCTCTATATTTTAGGGTTCAGAACTTTCCCCAGAGCATTCCAAATGTTTCTGAGGAGCATTTGTGGATACATCTTGTCTCTAATGCAGATGTTTATAATGGCCTTTATCACACCTACCCAGTTTGCTTCTGTAGGTTCCCCCTCCGTTTCTTATGGGAATGTAGCCTTTTGATCACATGTGGTTGTGTTACCTGGAGTTACTTAAAATAAATCTCAGATAGTAAGGAGGAGGGTCCAACTCTATTTTATTAAAGAAAGAATCAGCGCGCTGAGACGGAACCCTGCAGCCTCATGGCTAAAAAACAGAGGAACCGCCCCTAACCAACATAGACAAAGGTTTTTATTCTCTTGGCATGAAAAAGAAACACCCTTCTTGTGACGTACGTGTCTAGAAACTTCTTTCAACTAAGAAATAGGGGAGGGGGAGGAGAAATAATGTTCTTTTTGCAAGCAGTTTACAGAGATGCAAGCAGCAAGGTCATTTCAACATACCAAAGGAGAGATAGCTCAGGGGCCTTTGGCTGGCAACAAGAAGAACAAAGGATTCTTTGACTTGCCAGCTCCTCTCATAAAAATTCTTTGACACCTTAATGTTTCTGCTATCACCGGTGAGATCATCTGCTCTGCGAAGACTCTTCAGGATTTACATAAGATTTGTTTTACAACTTACTTGATCTCAATTTAGGGGTTTCAGGGCACAGAGGCAGACATTAATTAATTCTTTCTTTTCTTTTTAATTTCATGTTACATTCCACATTCCCCTCTTTAAAGAACTAATTTAAAACTTTACATTGGTTCTTTATCTTACTTAAAAAGCATAAAGTTACAGAAAAACAGAAAAATCACTGTTAGGTACATTCATCTTGTCTATAGTCATTCATAGTTCTCTGTGCCTCAAAAATTGCTAACAGGATTTAGAGCATGTGTAGAGTGCAAAACAGGAATTAGATACATTCTTACTTCTTCATGTTTTCTATCTTCTTGCATAGTTAACGATAGATCATGAGAATATATTTTGCATTCTTTTCTAAATGACTTTTTTTTTTTTCCAGCTAAGCGTGTAGTGTGGTTTCAATTCTATATAGATGCTACAGGGGATAAAATTCAGTCTGTAATTTTTGGGTACACGTTATTTAATTCTTGACACTTGGGACTTTTCTAAATAGTCACATAGTAGCTTCTTGTTCAGACAAAACATTCAGTTTTGTCAGAAGACTCTGCAGTGTTCTTTATCTACTACAGCTAAATATAGCTCGTGTCCTGGGTTACAATTGTCCCTAACCGTTCTTTCTACTGGTTAGGTTTTGCATCAGGAATGTGAATCTGGGGTGGTGTTGGCACTTATGGCTTTCATTTTTGGACAGTGTGCTGTGCAATATTTACTGCACTTCTCCTAGTCTCTATTGTCCCCCTTGTGTTTGACACAATTTTCATCTCATGTAAAAAGTGAATTTATGGATGCCTATGTAATATGTATATGGCTTTCTAAAGGTTACTTCAAATACTTTCTTCTCAGCACAAATAATGGGCCGCTTGGCAGTATAGTGTTCTGCATCTATATGGGCTCTAAACTCAGCGTCAAGCACTATTCCAGGAAATCCTGGTAAGTTAAGGTATCTCAGTGTTTGGCGCGGAATGGAGTGCAATGTAGCTGCACTCTTATGTGCGACATGATGACACTGCACACACACTTGAATCTGTGAACTGTGACTACTGGATACTACGGGTTCTGTTTGGATTTTTTGGTTTGTTTCTTCTTCTCATATATTCTTACTTCTTTGTAACACTGCTTATGGACCTACAAGTTGTACACAAAAACAAAAATCCTTCTGCTGTTCTGGTCTTTGCTTATAAATATACACTGCTTCTGTGGTCTTGGGTCTCTCAATCTCCTATGACAGTGTTATAAGTTTATTTAGATAGTTCAATAGGATAGAAATCTTTTTGTTGGATTCTTCGTCAGAGGAGACTGTCAGCTTCCGGGTGTGACAGCTCCTTTGAGCTGAAGTTCTCTTCTCTCTCTCTCCACAGAGTGTCAGCTCTCGGTAAGGGGGGGTTGCTTGGGTCAGGCAGACGCTTCAAGATTCCTTGGGCTGTACTCTCAGAGTCTCCTTTTCTGGACTTTGGCTCTGCTGTAATGCGTCCAGGATTTTAAACCAAAACATTTAATTGCAGCTGAAGTGACTAGCATAATTTGATATGGGCCTGACCACTTTGGCTTTTAGGGGATCTGTTTTTTTTTTTTCATAACCTAGTCTCCTGGCTCTATATTATGTACTGAATCTGTAAGAGGTAAGGCACCTTCTAGTTTAAATTCTTCCTTACCTCTGCAATGCACTTTGCCTATGGGACTACTGGGAGGGCTACCATTCATGGCCTCAAAAAGGAGGTCAATTTACTCTTTACTTTGGGAGTGTTTGGCATCCTGATCAATATCTATGGCAACAGCAAACTCAAGTTAGTAGGTCTTCAGTAGTTCAGTTCATTTTTCCCAACTTTCTCAGAGCTTTTTCTGTAGATGTAACGCAGCGTACAATCTCTACTCTATGCTTAGAGACCTCGTTGTCTCTTAGACAAAAGCGTGCTTCTTTTGTCTGAGTACAGCTGTAGTGGGAAACCCGTGGGTGTATTTTCATGAAGCATCTCTTCTAGGCTCTCTACTCCTTGCTTATGCAGAAAAGCCTCTCGTCTTGGCTATTCTCGGCTTTTTAATCCCTCTTGTCTCTGGTGTGAGGATTTGCTTCGATTTCTCTCTTCTCTGATGCTTTGATACTTCAAAACTTCTTTGCTGCTTTGTGCCCCAGATAAACATGGTCTGTGTCTTTCCCTTCCGTTGCTTTATAGAGTGGCTGCCCATGTGTAGCATAATCTACGATCCAGAGCCGACAGTAACCCACCATTCCTAAGAAGGCTCCCAGTCCTCGCCTTGTGGCGGGTGGTGCAATATTACAAATTGCTTGCACTTGCTCTGGCAACAGGGCTCGTTTCCCATCTTCTCTCTGGGATTCACACACTCTCTGGAACATCTGTCAATTCAATCATGGGGGGCATAATGGCTATCGGCTGGCCACTTCTTTCCCATAACAGCTTATACTGCTATCCATGTTTGGCATGGATACTGTACAGACATCTCCTTCGTGTGGGACCTCGAACTCGAAACTTCTGTCTCTCTCAAAGGTCAGTCTTGCTTGGAGGTTCTTGAGTTTGCAGGACTGGTGTGTACAGAATTAGCTCTTCCTCTTGGGCTCAGCCTTCTGGTTTTATTTAGCAGTATCAGACAATACATTACTGCTACTTTTCGCGTTTAGGGTCACAGCTTCTGACAGGGCTTGTCCTTTTGGACTTTCTTATCTCATAAGCCCTGGCACTATGACTTCCAAAACTATGCCTTGCAGGCAGTATGTTTATGCTAATTCTGTCAGTCCTCCTTAAATTTCTCTGTATCGTTTCTTCTTATTGCTTTCAATGGGGGGTAAGGTTAAACGCTCTTCTCTGGCAGACTCTGCTCCAGCTCAAGGCTTTAACTCTTTCTGCTCTCTTCTTGCATTCTTGCTTTCTGTTGCTTCATTTTGCCAAGGAGCACACAGATCTAGAAAACCTTTGAGTAATCCCATTACTCCTGGTCCACCTTAAGGAATTCAAGCAAACAGTCTGCATTTCTCACACAAGTTGCATTTTCTACACAAGTGGGGTTTGCAACTTGACTCTATAGCTTTAATCTTGATTTGTTTTTTTTCTTTTAAAGTCTTAGTTATTAGTTCAACTCTCTCTTTTAGCAAACTGGCTTTTCTAACACTTTGGCATTCCTAGCTTGGGGTTGTAATTTCTCGATAGGCTCAGGATTACAACCAGAGATCTTCTTCACGTCATGATTTTTGTTGCCAGTATAGTTTGCTTCCTTTACTGCGTTCGCTTCTTTCTGAGCTTCAGTGATAAGTTCAGAACATCATCTTTTTCAAGGGAAAGTCCTCATTTTCTAACAGCCTTCCCAGCTGTTTGCCATGTATAGCTTCTCTAGCTGCTCACATATAGGGGCTAAGTTTGGTGCGCTCATCCTGTTGATTAGACCTTTCTCTGTTTAATTAATTTTCCCCTCTTTTTGGTATTTAGAGCCTCTTCTGACCTTCGAGTCTGATGGGGAATAATTTTTGTAGCATCTGGCCCCTGTGCTTCTGAAGTCATGGGCTGTGTCTTTTTCTTTCTTTTCACTTTCATCTCTTGCCACACTGAAGTTTGCTAAACTTCTCGCCTTTTCTCCTATAGCCAAAATCCAATTCCTCTTGGTCTGCATTCATCTCTTGTCTCTCAAGGAGTCGCCGTGGTCTTCGGGAGTTACTACTGTCTTCACAACCAATTTCTGGCACCTGTTGCTCCGGTTTCTCCGTTTGCCGGTTGCGCAGTCTTGTCTCTCTCTACTCTGTGCATGACTTCATTTTTACAGTCTTTTCATTTTCTGACTTTTAAACTGCACGTCTGGGCTTGCTTCTAAAACTCTCTCTCTCATCTGGAGTTCTTTCTGTATGTCTCTGTAGTTTGGCTCACAAAGAACATGTTCACTGTACGTCTGTTGGCAGCCTCATCTGGGTCCACTGGGGAGTATTGTCGATAGGCTTCTTTTAGTCCTTCCATAAAAGACCTTGGGGATTCTTTTGGACCCTGCATCACTTCAGCTACTTCAGACGTATTCATAGCTTTCCTGGCTGCTCTCTGAATCTCTCTTGTGGTCAATTGGCACAACTCTTGCCGCCTCTACTCATGGTTCGCATTATGAGGGTCTCATTGGGGATCCTTCGTGTCTTATCTGCAGCTGCTAGATCTCTCAGTTGTTGCCCCATGGCCTGATGTAGGCGCCCTCTCTCTTCTGTACCATACAGAGGGCTTTCTAAGACTCTTAGGTTCTGCTATGTGAGACTATACATGTCTATGGCATTTTCTCACAAATCAGCCATTTGTATGGGGTCTTCAGTCTGTGATTTCAGTGACATTTCATCTGGGGTAACTGCATTGAGATCTATGGGAACTGGGTTCCGCCACTCTCGCACCTTCAATGTTGCTTGAAGCACAAGTTTCAACTTTCTTCCCTGTTGCTGAGTGCGTTGGCCGTGAAAACGCTGGGGCGCTAGTTTGAGTAGCTTCTGGTGACTCAGCAACCAGTGGGGCGTCGGGGCAGAATGGAACATTGTTTGAGGGGATGGCAAAATTGGATCTCAGCATTACCTTGCCACTTTCCAAACTACATAGTTATACACACCATGCAGGGCTTCAAAAAGGACGCAGTCATCGGGAAAACTCTTGTCTTCTAGCCCCTGCTCTCGCGTCTGCATACTTTTACTTCTCCTCCGCTGACATCGCTTCAGTTGGAGGAATGCTAATGAGAACAGCTGTTGCCGCTTCCATCAATGCTCTGGTCAGGGGGGGAATTCTCAGCTGCTAACTTTGAACAATCTCGTTTGAGAGTTTATTACTTTGCCATAAAAACACCTCTCACTTTGCAGCTTAGTTTCTGAGCATTGGTCGCGCTGCCTACTTCGCTGGATTCAGCTCAATGGGGGGCATTGACTCTTCACCTCTCTCCTCGGCTCCCGATCTGCTTCCTCTTTGCCAAAGCACTCAATCGGTCTGCCATCCGCGCTGCTTTCACTGCCATACTGGAGTTCTGACATCATCTCTCTTTCTGGGTCCCTGTCCCTGCTTCTTTGCACGCCATCTCGAACCAGGGGAGAAGCCATTGCCCGCTGCAATGCCTCTTCTTCCTTTGTATACATAAACTGCATACATTTACTGAGCCTGCTCTCTCTGCAGGTCTGTCTCCTTTACTCGGGAGACGTTTCCCTGGCTTCCTGCTTCTATTTTTCTCTTCAGCCCGTGGGGCTTGGAGACTCGGCTGGTTAAGCCTTTTTGTAGACTGGCGTGTCTGCACTGGTGAAGCTTGTATACGCACAGGCTTCGGGATACAGGATTGGGACTATCTCTCATGCTGCTCTCTTTGCACACAAATCTGTTAGGACATTGTGCCATTGTATGTCAGGTGGCAGTCTGTTGAGGAGGGTCCTCAACCAGTGGAGTCAATGGTTCTACTCTTGAGTTCACAGCGCGTAGATCATGTACTGGTTTGTACTGGCCTGAGTCTTTATTTTTTAACTAGATACAAGCTGATGGACTTGGTTGGGGTGCTTGCAAAGCTGGCTATATGGTGGCTGTGGCGGTGACAATTCATCTTCCTCATCCTGGGCAAAGGCTCTGGGGAGTTTTAACTCTTTTCTTGACTTGCGTGCCCTCACTTTTCTTCTCTCTGCCTCTAGGGACCTCTTCATCTGGGTGCCCTCTGCCTTTAAGGCTTTTTTTCCTCTTTTAGGCATTCACTGTACTGGCATCACCAAATTGGCTGTGGTGCATGCCTGTTTACAAGGATTTCTTAGCCACGCTGGCCTTTCTTGATAATTAGTGGGCTATTGATACAGGAACTGATCAGGATGTGGAACACTCACAATGATTGGTAGGCTTCCTTAAAATTTTCTTCTATCTAAGTTACACCTCTCTTCTGCCTTCTAAAAATCACTCTGACTTGGCAGATCTATTTGACAAACAACGTCTCAATACATGTGGGTCTAACTCTTCTCTACATTCTCTTGAATCCACTTTCAAGATTAACTACCCCTCTCTTGAATCTATTTCTAGATTTTCTACCATATACTACAATATGGTTTTTTGGGGTTTTCTTTGAGTTTCTCCCACCCATTATGAGTTTCACAGAGACGTCACGCTTTCCATACAAACAAGACACAGAGGGGAAGGAACGGGCTGAGTGGTAAGGGGTCCACTTCAGCTGACACAAAAAGGTATGGACAGACAATCCAGACGTACCCCTCTTTCACGGCCCTGTCTGTCTCCAGAACAGGGAACCTCGTTACCGGAGAGTCCCACTCATTTTTCGGGTCTCTGCTAATCAGATAACCGTCTCAGTCATCAATCCACTCATTCACCATACACACTTCCAACCCTTTTCTCTAGGGCCACGTCGGGGTAATAAGGTTCAAGCCAAAACCTTCCCCCGGCCCAACAGGATGGCTAAATTCCTGTTTCTCTATGGAGGCCTCCCTTTTTCATACGTTACCTGCCGGCCGGCGTCTTGTTCTGGTTAAGAAAGAAAGAAAAAAAAACCTCGTCCTTTTTCACCCTTTTTATGACTGCTGTTCAGCTGACTTCCAGCAGCCGGTGTCCAGCCCTCTCTCTCCGCAAAGGTGGAGGTGGCGCCGTGAGGTGTGAGCACGAGCAACAGGAAGCCTTGCTTGTCACAGCTAAGCCACTTTGGGCAGGTAATTCACCGGAATGACCATCCGAGTCGCGGCGCCAGGATATGTTACCTGGAGTTACTTAAAATAAATCTCAGATAGTAAGGAGGAGGGTCCAACTCTATTTTATTAAAGAAAGAATCAGCGCGCTGAGACGGAACCCTGCAGCCTCATGGCTAAAAAACAGAGGAACCGCCCCTAACCAACATAGACAAAGGTTTTTATTCTCTTGGCATGAAAAAGAAACACCCTTCTTGTGACGTACGTGTCTAGAAACTTCTTTCAACTAAGAAATAGGGGAGGGGGAGGAGAAATAATGTTCTTTTTGCAAGCAGTTTACAGAGATGCAAGCAGCAAGGTCATTTCAACATACCAAAGGAGAGATAGCTCAGGGGCCTTTGGCTGGCAACAAGAAGAACAAAGGATTCTTTGACTTGCCAGCTCCTCTCATAAAAATTCTTTGACACCTTAATGTTTCTGCTATCACCGGTGAGATCATCTGCTCTGCGAAGACTCTTCAGGATTTACATAAGATTTGTTTTACAACTTACTTGATCTCAATTTAGGGGTTTCAGGGCACAGAGGCAGACATTAATTAATTCTTTCTTTTCTTTTTAATTTCATGTTACATTCCACAGTTGCTTTTGCTCCGATACCTCAGCCAACTTGCTGAGGTCCCCTCTACAAGAATTCGGTTTGATCCCCGGTTGTCTGATTATGCGCATCTTCTCACAATCGCTTCTATGCCTAATCCCTATACACGGGAGGCGGTGAAGCACATTACCGGTTGTATGAAACGCGCTTTAAAGTGTTTAAATGCGGAGAATGGCTTGTTTACATGGTCATAAGGCACTTCAACTCCCGCGGTAAGTTAAAACTCGCAATTTAATGCGCATTCGATAATGCGCATAATCGGACAGAAAAAGCGCCTCGACCCCCGATTTGCGCTCCGCTCTTGTAGAGGTAAATTTTTTAATGCGCCTTGACAGAGCTTTAATGCGCCTTGACAGAGCTTTAAATCGCTCACAGCGAATTGATCCAGTTCTTTTACAGGACGTTGTCCCCCTCTCACTGTTCTCACGCCCTGTGTGCTCGTTTTTTAGTTCCTCTTTCAAAATATCCCTGAACAGGGATTGTCTGTTTACAGGCAAGTTCAGGCAAGTTGGCTGAGGTATCAGAGCAAAAGCAACCACGTGTGATCAAAAGGCTACATTCGCATAAGAAACTGAGGGGGAACCCGCAGAAGCAAACCGGGTAGGTGTGATAAAGGCCTGAACTTGCCTGCAAACGGACAATCCCCGTTCAGGGATATTTCGAAAGAGGAACTAAAAAAGGAGCACTCAGGGCACAATAACAGCGAGAGGGGGACAATGTCATGATGCCATCCATCTTTGTTTTGTTTCTAATGTAATGTTAAAAACATTCTTTTGCAGAATGGGTAGTTTTGAATTACCTTTTTTTTAAAAAAATATATTTTTTATTTCAATTTAAAACAACATAATACAACATAAACAACATACAATACATAACCTACATACCCCCGTGCTCCCCTCCCCCCCCAGGAGACCTACTTTTATTCAATTATACATCCTTCCAAAATTGTGAAGAATCCTTTGAAGGTATTTGCCCCTTCCCCGATCTTAATACATATTCCAATAATGGATTCCATATATTTTCAAAATCATTCTTCCTGGACATTCCCCTCATTATTTTCATTTTACACGTTAACTTATCATTAAGTGCCATATCCCATATTTCTTTATACCATTCTTCTATTGTATAAATTCCTTGCCATTTCCAATTTTTAGCTATCATTATTCTAACTGGAGCCAGGAGGTTGTTTATCAATTCTCTCTTACTTATATTCTCATTTCCTTTATCCCATATTGCTAGTAGAGCCAGCTTTGGGCTTATCTCCAATTTACTTCCCATTATTTCACTTATTTCTTCAAACACCCTTTTCCAAAATGTTTGTATATATTCACAGCTCCACCACATATGAAAATAAGTTCCAACCTCCTGACATCCCCTCCAACAATTCTTGGGCACTTTTTTATCTATCTGATGGGATCTTACCGGCGTTAAATACCATCTCCATACTGTCTTGTAATAATTCTCTTTAATTCTAATCGACAAAAGCTTTAACATTCTTGCATCCCATATCCTCCCCAGTTGTCTTCATTAATCTGTTCCTTTAAATCATCTTCCCAAATCATTTTAAGAGAGTCTTGATATTCATCTTCCTAAATCAAAATTTTATATATTTCACTGGTCAAACCTTTTTTTAATTTAATTTCTTCCTTCTTTCCTCTTGATTCAATTAAATCTTCAAATCTTGTATTCTTTCTACACTCCTTATTTTTCCTTTTCCAATCTTGTGTCCATTGTTTCAATTGTATACATTTGAACCAAGCTACCTTTTGCCCTATTAATAGCTCTCCAATTTGCTCCTTATTTATCATTCTTTATAACCAATCTCTTAATTTTATAATTTTCTGATCCCTCAAACCCCCTTCCAACTCTGCTTTTAAATTCCTTGGGAAGTCCCCCATTACTACAACTGGGGTAAGAGGAGAAACTCCTGGTATTAACTTCCCCTTAACTTCTTCCCATATCTCTAAGATATTTTTCAACAACGGGTTGTCCAGGCCCTTCAAAACTTTTTTTTTATTGCATTTTAATAAAAAAGATATTTTGCAATTTAAAGTCTTGTTCTCCTGTTTGCGACTGTAACCATTCTAAATCATCCTCCCCTAATATGCTATTTATAACATGTCTTAATTGATTAGCAATATAATACTTCTTTATATTTGGAAGTCCTAAACCTCCTTTCTTTTGAGTCTTGTACCAAAACCCTTTATTAATCCTTGCTTTTTTATCTCCATTACAATAAGCATTAATCATATTTTGCCAACCCCTTAACTCTGCTTCCATTATTTTAATTGGTAACATTCTAAACAAAAAATTATCTTCGGTAATATCTTCATTTTAATGATCGCTATTCTACCAAACCACAAATGCTTTAATTTTCTATATACCTCTAACTTTTCCCCTATCTGTTTTTTCAAACTAGCAAAGTTAATTTCTTCTAACCTATCTAAATCTTTTGCAATATTAACTCCTAGATAGCGTACTATGTTCTTAAGCCTAAAACCTAATTTAGATTTACACTCCTCCATTTCCCTCTCGTTATAGTTAAATAACATCATTTCTGACTTCCCCTAATTAACTTGTAAGCCTGTAATCTCTCCAAATTCTTTCAAATGTTTCTTTATCACTTCCCCACTCTCCAGGGGATTTTCTAATGTCAATAATGTATCGTCCGCAAACATATTCATTTTAATCTTTTCTTTCCCACCTATCCCTTTTAATCTTACATCCTCCCTTATAACATTCACCAAAATTTCTAACACTATTGCAAATAAAATCGGTGAAAGTGGACATCCTTGTCTAGTTCCTCGGGCTAAAGTAATCTGTTGTGTTAACATATCATTAACTATAATTTCTGCTTTATTATTTTTATATAACTGATCTATCACTCCTATAAATTTATCTCCAAACCCAAAAAAATTTATAATTTTTTTAAGTGCTAGCCATTCCACACAATCAAAGGCTTTGAATATATCTAGTGCTAACAATCCTGCTTTTAAATTCCTTTTTTTGATAATATTAATTATATTTAAAACTCTTACAATTAAATTAGGCATTTGCCTTCCTGCAATAAATCCACGTTGATCTTTTTTAATATATTTATTTATAAATGTACTCATTCTTTTTGCCATGATTGTCGTAAAATTTTTTGAATCTTGATTTATTAACGAAATTGGTCTATAAGAAGCTGGATCCGTCAAATCCTTATCTGGTTTCGGGATTAATATAATCAAAGAATGGTTCCATGATGACGGGGTCTTTCCTCCTTCTATTATACTATTAAATACCTTTTTCAATTTTGGTATTAATATTACTCTAAATGTCTTATAATATTCCGGCCCCAAACCATCTATCTCCGGAGATTGCCCTCCTTTAAATTTATCAATAATTCCTTCTATTTCTTTTTCTGTAACCAAATCTTCCATATAATCCCTGTCTTGTCTCTGTAATCTTATCTTCCAATTCCTCTCTACATATTCCCCTACTTTAACCTGCATTAAGAAAAAACCTGAATATTAGTGAGTATTTTGCATTTAAAAATCTTTGCTATAGTTGCTACATCATTCAGCCATACTACTTGTACTTCACTGATATAATGAAATCCCTTATCTGCTTATTTGAATATAAATTCATCTCAATCAAAATTGCCTTTTGAACTACAACGCCTTCATTTCAAATTCATTGTTTGGAAGCTTAATCTGAATGGCTGCCCTAAGATTAGCCCAGAAAAGTCCATGCTTACTTTTCTCTTTTGGCCACTCCAAGTACGTTCTCTTTGCCATGAGAGCTTTTAGTTTGTGGTACCTGGAAGGAATTATATATGTAGGGATTGGTTCTAATAAAATAAGGATTAAACTGTCAGCATTTTCACTGAATAACTTGTGGTGGGCAAAATAGAGCTCATAATGACACCAGTCACTCTGCACAAAATTAGGAGACAACACAAAGATCGACTTGTAACTTTTCTCAATACAGTCGATGATATTCTCAACAATGCTCTTGCCTGCAACAAAGTTCCTCTCATGCTGGCAGATACGTATGGATGTGTCCTCTTTCTCCAAATTTGGAATCAGCACATTTTTCACCCAGTCAGAATCACGCTCACTGTAGGAGACAAAAGCATGGAATTGTATTCTGTCGAGCATGTCTTCAGGCTTACTCTTCCAAATCCTGTGCTTTGCTTGACTCCAGTGCCACATTGTCTTCAAATACCACGGAATGTCGAAATAGATGCAGAGGAAGGACACAGCAACCAATAAGACCACTGTCACAATTAGAACTACAGTAATCAAAAGCTTCACGTTGCAAACAAGTTCAGATACATGAAAATCTCTTAAAAGGGTTCCCTTTAAGTGGTGTGGATATTCACACACATAAAAGTCAGGCCAACCAATCAACTCTATAGATCCTTGTTTTTCAAGATTAATGAACGGTCTTAATTCACAGGAACACATGAATGGATTATGTCCTCCTTTTATGGTGTTGATATTCTGACAGCTTTGGAAAAACTCAGAAGACTGAGAGAGAATTGAATTATTTTCTATGTTCAGTAATTTGAGACCTCTAAAATGACCACATCCAGGCAATGCAGTTAGCTTATTAGAAGCCAAATTTAGCTCTTCTAAATTGTTCAGCTCAATAACCTCCATAGGAACACTTGAAATTTGGTTGTCTTGTAAATCCAACATTTGAATATTGACTGGCAAACATCTAAAGACCGAGTCAGACAATGCATTCGATGCCAAGTTCAGTTTAAGTATTTTTTTCCCCCAGTCACACTTATTCCTATTGTCTTTGTACTGTAACAAGTTTTTGCTCATGTCCAAATATTTCAGAGAGTTCATGACAATTGTCATTAAACTCACTTCAGTAAGGTCTTTAAACTGATTACTTCGTAAAATAAGTTTTTCAAGGAGGACTAAGTTGTTGCAGTTTTTAAAAACAGTGTCTGTTAAGCTATTATTTGAAAAACACAAGTAAGTAAAATGACTGAATTTGGAAGGACATAGCATGTGTATCAAACCTGCATCAGAAATGGTCAAGGATGTAATGTTCATATTTGCAAACATTTCATACATCTTTGTCGGGGCAGAAACAACAGTAGTAAATGGAATCTGCTTGATTGTCAAAGCCTTGATTGAAGTTGCAGTTGGATTAAAATTTACTGTGTTAGGAACTTCCAGTGGTGGTGCATTAGAAATAACAAAATATTCAGTAGTTGATTCCCATACACTCTGAAGAATGTCAATGAAGCTGTCCCAGTTGCACCGTATATTGTTCAGTGTTAGGTTTAGTAATGTGGAATCTTTGTTAAGGTTTGACAGGAATGTCCTTAAGTCACTGATGTGATTCTCTTGGATATTTGATAGCTCTAAACTTTTTGTTACACTGAGTTCTAGATCCAACAGCACATGCAAATCACTGCTTTGAGGAAATGCAATCTGAAGGTTCTTTGCATTGAATACTGGAAGATTTCCAGAGCTATATTCAGAGAGGTCTTCTAAGCCCAAGAACAGAGTATCCAGTTGTAAATGAGCAAGAACACTAAAATCGGATTTCTGCATTCTTCTAATGCTGAGGCCAAGATATTCCAGCTTCAACATTTTGCCAAACTTGGTGCATAAGGGCATAGCTGTGTAGTTATTGTAAGAGAGATCTAGATGCCTGAGACTTGGAATAGGATGACAAGAAAGAGTCTGCAAGTTGTTATGAGATACATCTAGATGTTCTAAGTCTTTATTGTACTGGAAAACACTGAGGTTAAGCACTCTGATGAGGTTATAAGATAGAATTAGTGTCTGTAGTCTGGAAAGTGAACTAAAATCAGAAACCTGTAGTTCAGAGATATTGTTCTGTGACAAATCCAACACTGTTTTGTGTGCTGGTATGTTCTTAGGAACAGCAACTAAGTATCTGTCAGAATAATCTGTAGTCAATCCTTGTTCCATAGAGGCTTGGATATTAGTCCAGAATCTTATTGTCAAGATGAAGACACTAAGGAAATTGTTGGTGATTGAGCTTCTTCTCTCTGTCATAATGCAAGTGTGTTGTCTAAATTGGTGACTATTCGTGACTTTCATTTCAGTCCTGTGAAAAGAATATGCATTAGAATATTAATACAATCAATTTAAGAAATTCTAAACAAATGGTAACACCAATTATTCTTAGTGGTTGAGCATCCTTTCTTCAAATTTATTTCAGTTGATGACAACGATGAGAATTTTTTTAAAATCTTAAGAAAATTATTCTCATTACAATCAGATTCTATGATTTGAGGTGGTAAGGGGGTTGTTCTTGTCTCTAAAGCATTTATCAGACATGTTAGCGAAGAAAACAAATTAATAACACTGCTAGCAGAATTGCAATTGAAGCTAGAATACTTTCATTTATCTAGTTAGTAGAGCAAGGCTTTTTCACAACAGATGAGATGTGCATGTTGGGAGAAGAATCTACAGGATTTGGTTTCACCAAGTGTTGGTGGAAGAGGTCATCATGATAAGGTGTGTTTGTTAGGAGCTCACAGAAAATGCTAATTAACTATTGGTGTTCTGGCTAAGAAGAATATATTTTTAGAACTTGCATATATTTCCTTTTCCTGTTATCTTCTTTCTACATTGTTTTTTTTTAAGTGGAATCATCAGGACAGTTTCCCCCCCCCTCCCCCTCTTTTTCCTGCATAATCATTGGTGCCTAGCAGTCTTCTCACTATTTTTCTATTTATTCCTTATTATACATCCATTTGGAGTTATGACAGATGAAAGAAGGGAAGAAGGAAATCTGGAAAGTTTAATAAATACAGAGAAGAGAAAGAAAAAAGGCAAAGAGATAAGGCTTTTGATAGGAGGAGGGAAGAGAGTTCTGTGAAACTCTCAAGAGATATCTGTGAAGCTGGATGGGTCTGAGGTATTAAGTACAATCTCACAGAGGCTGGGAGTTTCTTTGTAAATTACTCTCTGGGTGTCAGTATTTTACTTTTCCAAGGATTATATATAAACTGGCAAATAAATGGTGCTCACCAGAACTGCATATAGAACTTTGGGGATTTACCCACTTCTGGGCATAGAAATAGAAAGAAAGAAAGAAAGAAAGAAAGAAAGAAAGGCTAATCAAAAATTACAGTTTTTTACACCCAGGGATGAAAACAAAAACAAAAAGATGGAAGCAGAATTTTCATATACCCCAAATCCTGTCTTAGATTTGTCTGTGGACCTTAAAGGTAACACTCAAGACTATGAAGAGGATCTATCCTTTGTCAATCTTGCTTCAGAATTGGCACTTGCTGAGTCCAAGGCCTCATCTACAAGAATTCACCTTTACACCTGGTTAGGTGACTATGCGCATATTCGCAGAAGCGCATTTATGCCTAATACCTCTGTACGAGAGGCGGCGAAGCGCATTACCGGACAACCGAAATGTGATTTCAACTGTTGACATGCAGAGAATCGCTTGTTCACATAGTCAAAATGCGCTTTAACGGCCGGAGCAAAATAAAACTCGCTATTTAACGCGCATTCGATAATGCGCATAATCGGAGAGAAAACGCGCCTCTACGCCCAATTTGCGCTCCGTTCTTGTAGAGGTAAATTTTTTAATGCGCCTTGAAAGAGCTTTAAATGCCTCTTGTAGAGGCAGCCCAAAGCAACTCTAGAGGAAATACAGCCACTGGCACAAAACAAACAGCCAAACGAACTCATGTTAAATGAGCTGATGTTCAATCTGAGCTAGCCCACGGTGCAAAAGCAAAGAAGGGTTTTCCAGCCACAGTGGAAAACCCATAGTGGTAAAGCTGGTAGCTGAATCTGACTTAAGACCTGAAACTTATTCAGACCACTGGTTTTTATCGGGAAAAGAGATTAAAATGGCAAAAAGTAAATACAACCAAACTTAAAGCATTTCAGAATTCAGATATGTGTAGATCCTTGCACATCATCCTTGTGTCTTCTGATTCTGATGCTAACCCAGTTCTACATGCATATCAGGACATATGTGATCATCTGAAACCTTTCTTAACAACTGATGTAAGTTCAAATGATACAAGACTCATGGAGACGTTATGGTTTGATTAAGAATAGGGGTGTGCATGCCAAAAAATATCATCGTTTATCATTATCGTCATTTTGGACCAAAACAAATATCGTCTTCATTCATATCGTAGGGGAACCATATCGTCTTCACGATAATTATAGTGAAAAAATGATATTTTTTGCAGCCCTATTTTTAAAGAAAAAATGCTTATAACTTCTGTATTTTAAAAGTTAGAGGCTTGAAACATGGTCACAGTGCTTATGGGGTATGCCTAAGTATGTGTATGAAATTTGAGATTGATCCCTCCAACCCTCAAAATATTATTATTATTATTATTATTATTTGAATTTTTTAAAGATAGTTTCTGTTCTGACAGGTCTGAGCAAGCTGTCATTCTGATCTGTCAGAACGGAAACGATCTTTAATAAATTCATATAAAATTGAGAGTTGGAGGGATCGATCTCAAATTTGGCACATATGTGTAGCACATGTTATACATGCATGTTATACATATGTTATACACATGTGCCACATGTTATACATATGTTATACATATGTGTAGCACATGTTATACATATGTTATACATATGTGCCAAATTTGAGATCAATCCCTCCAACTCTCAATTTTATATGAATTTATTAAAGATCGTTTCAGTTCTGACAGATCAGAATGACAGCTCACTGTTGGTGATAGAGTTTTGTTTGTTTTCCTTTTGTGAGTCTAGTCTGATATTCTAGCAGATTCACTTCCTCTTATAGCTTAGATAAATCACTGGTCACAACAAGGATTTACTTTAGGGAGTATTTTACTTGTTCAAATAAGCATTTAAAATGAACTGTAAATAACTTATCTTCTTACTTTACAAAATCTTTTTTTTCTGTTGAGCAGCTGTTAACAAAATAATGAAGCAAAACAATATTCAAGCATTTCTTTGCATTCTTCTGCTTTCCCAGTCATCTTTTCTCATTCAGCTTACTTCTCAGCACAGCTTACTCTTCCAGCTTTCTTCTCCAGACAGCTTTCTTCAGAATCCAGTTAACTTACTTCTCAGACACCAGTTTGCTTACTTTCCAGAACCCACACACACAGACACCCTTAGCTTTTTTCTTTTCTTTTTTATGCAGTTAACAGAACTAAATTCAGGTGTGTCTTATACCTTAATTCAGAACACCTGCTTTCAATTTCCACTTTCAAACTCTCATTATCTTCCTTGTAAAAAAATAATACATACTTAATTGCATTCCTTTCAATTACTAACAAACCCCTCTTTATTATTTTTCTGATTATTTTCTTTCTTTTTCAACTATTCTTATTTGTCTTACTAATCTTTCATGTTTTTCAACATTCAGAGGTTTTGTAAGAAGATCTGCAATCATCTAATTTGTTTCACAGTAATTCAATGTTATCAAACTTTTTTTCATACAGTCTTTTACATGGTGGTATTTGATATCAATATGCTTTGTTTTGTTAGTACATTTATCTGCATTTGCCAGTTTAATACATGCTTGGTTATCTTCATAAACTATAACAGGTTTATTCATTTCTATATGTAGATCAGATAACAGTTGTCTAAACCATACAATTTCATTACACGCTGTTGATAAACTTATATATTCTGCTTCAGTACTAGATATTGCAATTATTCTTTGTTTTCTACTATACTATTCAATTAATGAATCTTGATACATTATCATCATTCTTGAAGTTGATTTTCTATCTGATTCATCAGCTGCATGATCTGCATCAACATAACATTCTAAATCATTTGTTCTAGTGGTTGTTAGTTTCAAATATTTGTCACATGACTCCTTAAGATATCTAAGTACTCTCTTAACACCATTCTAATTTTTCATAGTAGGGTTCTCTACTTTTCTACTTAGAATGCTGACTGCATTATTTATATCAGGTCTTGTTAATTTTGTAATATATAGCAAACTACCAATAACACTCTTATATTCTTCTACATGTTCAAAATTTTGACTTTCATTACTCTTTTGAAAATCTACTGTCATTGGAGTCTTGACATATTTACTATCTAACATTCCAAATTCTTGCAGCAGTTGTTTTATTTTGTTTTTCTGATGAAGGAGAAAATTACCTTCTGTATCTCTGGTTATTTCTATTCCTAGGTAATGAGTAACATGTCTTAAATCTTTTAATTCAAAGTGATTACTTAATTGACTTTCAAATTCTTCTTTTTGTTTATCTGATTCACATATTAAGAGAATATCATCAACATAAAGTAAACAATATATAAAACTTTGTTCACTTTGTTTTACATATACACATGGGTCTGCTATACTTGGGCTGAAACCTATGGATTCTAATGTTTGGTCTATCTTTGTGTTCTAACATCTGGCACTTTGTTTTAATCTATAGATTGATTTGTTTAACTTGCATACCAGGTTTGGATTTCTTTGAAAACTTTGAGGTTGTTCCATGAACAGTGTTTCTTCTAGATCTCCATAAAGGAAAGCAGTTTTAACATCAAAATGAAATACTTGTAAACCTTTTGTTGCAGCTAATTTTAGTAGTAATCTTATTGTTTCATGCCTTACCACTGGGGCAAATATTGCATCAGAATCTTTTCTAAATTTTTGATTGTATCTTTTAGCTACTAATCGTGCTTTATACTTTTCAATTTCACCTGTTGCATTTCTTTTTATTTTATAAATCTATTTACATCTTATTGTTTTACTATTTGGAGGCAAATGAGTTAATGTCCATGTGGCATTTTTCTCTATAGAATCAATTTCATCATGCATAGCATTTTTCTATTTTTTAGCAATTTCAGGAGATAATTTTTCTATGTCTGTATAGCTTTCAGGTTCTAGTTTTGTACATAATGCTTTTATTTTACTTATTTGAAATCTTTCAGGAGGTTTACCAAAATTAGACCTTCTTGACCTTCTAAGAGGTATTGGGGATGGAATTGTTTGTGAACTTATTGGAACTTCCTTCTTCTCCTCTTCGTGCATTTTCTGTAATAGGTTTTCTTCTTGTTTAACTTCTAATGGTTGCTCAACTCTTGGTTCAAGAGAATCAGGTTCTCTGATTACCTCATGATCGTTAACTAATTTTGAGCTTTCTTTACTCGATTCTAAATGTACTTCAGTAAATCTTCCTACTGTTTTCCAATTTTGTTCAAATGTTTTTATGCTTTTACTTATTGTTATTTTCTTCTCCTGTGGTAGCTACACTCTATAACTTGAATTTTCAAATCTAAGTAAGATACTTTTCTTCGCTCTTGCACTTGTTTTCTCTTTCTTTGTGCCTTTGGAATATGTACCCAACACTCTGATCCAAATGCTTGTATGTGACTAATTCTAGGCTTAGCTCTATGGAACTTTTCAAATGGTGTTGTATTTATTGCACTAGAATAAAGTCTATTCTGAATATAATTAGCATAAGTTATACATTCTCTCTAAAACTTTAGGGAAAGAGAGGAATCATTTAGCATTGTCCTGACCATATCTTGTAAATATCTATTCCTTTTCTCAGCTATTCTATTTTGTTGTGGTGAATATGGTGCTGTTAATCTATGTTTTATCTCTTTTTCAGTTAAGAATTCTTCAAACATTTTTGATGTAAATTCACTTCTTTTGTCTGATTGTATTCCTGCTATTTTTGTATTATACTTGGCATTTACCTAAGTTATAACATTCTTTAGAGTCTTTTCTGCATCTCCCTTTTGTTTTAACAAATATATAAAACCAAATCGGGAATAATCATCAACTATTATTAAATAATATTTGGCTCCACCTAATGTGCTCTGGAACGGTCCTGCCAAATCAATATGCAGTAACTCTAACACCCGCTTAGTATTTCTTTCACAACTAATGTTTATAGGAGCTGTTGTTGACTTGCATTCTTTACAAGCATAACAGTCCATAAAAGATTTGCACGGTTTTAGTTTCATATCTGAACATAGCCCTGGCATTTTCTTTATTGTCTTAAAATTTACGTGCCCTAATCGTCTGTGAAATAAATGTATACATTCATCATGTGGAGGCTTATTTGTCACTGTCACTCTCATATTTATCTTTCTTTTGTTATAATTTTCCAAACAATTTTGTTTTATAACATATAATGAATTTTCTAATATTCCTTCTACACAGATTTTTCCCTTTTGCAATATTTTACATTTTTTTTCAAAAAATCTGACTTCAAAATTCATAGCATCTAGTTTTGAAACAGACATTAAATTATTTTCAAGTTGAGGAATAAACAGAACATTTGTAACTATTGTTCTTATACAGTCTATATACACACTTCTTTTTCCTTCTACTTTTCTTTGTGTACTATCAGCAAGTGTTACAAACTCTTTTGCTGGGATCATTGTTTTAAACAATTTTCTTTCATTAGCTAGAAAATGTGTAGCTCCTGAATCTACTACTTATTTTACATCATTTATCATACTCATTATTTGAATTTATTGTAGCAATATGCACAGAGAAAGGCTCTTTTCTCCGTTGGAAATATTTATCTTTATCTACAGATGTATTTTCCCAATTTTTCTTGGGACAATTTCTTTTAAGATGTTTCTCAGATCCACATTTATAACATTTACGAATCCCATAAGCTTTTGATATATTTTAACTTTTTCGTTCTTCTATATTTATTCCACTCTTATTTCTTGAATAAACACCCCATCCTTTTTCTTTTTCTTGTCTTCTTTCTCACTCTTGAAGCAATTTCTCTGTAACAAATTCTATTGTTAGGTCTGACTCTGCCATTGCTTCTAAAGTGAAAATTATCTCATCTCATGAGTCATCTAGAGATGATAAAATTATATACACTTGATTTAAAGGGGTATAAATCATATCTCTTTCCTGTAAATCAGCAAAGAGACCCTTCAGTGTCAATAAATGTGCAGACATAGAGCTCTCTTTGCTTAGCCTTGTCTGATACAGCTTTCTTGCAAAGTATACTTTACTGCCTGTAAACAAACAAACAGTTTCAGTTTTCTCACAGCACTTTTCTTTTCAGGCTTTCACTGGGTTTTCACTGGGTTTTCCACTTGGTTTCCACGTTCTGGGCCCATAACCTTTGTTGGTGATAGAGTTTTATTTGTTTTCCTCCTGTGAGTCTAGTCCGATATTCCAGCAGATTCACTTCCTCTTACAGTTTAGATAAATCACTGGTCACAACAAGGATTTACTTTAGGGAGTATTTTACTTGTTCAGATAAGCATTTAAAATGAACTGAAAACAACTTATCTTCCTACTTTACACAATCTCTTTTTTCTGTTGAGCAGCCGTTAACAAAATAATGAAGCAAAACAATATTCAAGCATTCCTTTGCATTCTTCTGCTCTTTCTACGGTACAAAATGCTTTGCCTTTTCCACGCAGCTTTCCCAGTCAGCTTTTCTCATTCAGCTTACTTCTCAGCACAGCTTACTCTTCCAGCTTTCTTCTCCAGACAGCTTTCTTCAGAATCCAGTTAACTTATTTTTCGGACACTAGTTTGCTTACTTTCCAGAACCCACACACACAGACACCCTTAGCTTTTTTGTTTTCTTTTTTATGCAGTTAACAGAACTAAATTCAGGTGTGTCTTATACCTTAATTCAGAACACCTGCTTTCAATTTCCACTTTCAAACTCTCATTATCTTCCTTGTGAAAAAATACTACATACTTAATTGCATTCCTTTCAATTACTAACACTCGCCATGTGTGTTCAGCTCGACAGTTCTGACAGATCAGAATGACAGCTCGCCATGTGCATTCATTCAGACCTGTCAGAACAGAAATGATCTTTTAAAAATTCATATAAAATTGAGGGTTGGAGGGATCGATCTCAAATTTCATATACATACTTAGGCATACCCCATAAGCACTGTGACCAAGTTTCAAGCCTCTAACTTTTCAAATACAGAAGTTATAGGTATATTTATATGGCAGTCCAATAAAACGATAAATCGCCCGAAAATTATCATCTCCAATGATTATCGTAGGTTTTTGTATCATATCGTTATCGTCAAACACATGCACGATAATGCCCTTATTGTATCGTTATCATACATTTTAACGATATGATACACACCCCTAATTAAGAATGCGGAGCACTGAGGAGGAAACTGAAAAAACAGGCATGGAGAACACAAGTATCTCATCACCCTGAGGATCAAAGTATTATGTTGAACCTCAGGAGAAACTACAAAAAAATAACTGCAATTAAGAGAACTGAGTTTCAGATAAAATTCTGGGCTCACCTTGCATTGGCAGCAACAAGCACAAATTCAGCTTATTTCTGGCATTTAGTTTCTGGAAGACATAGAGAAGTAAAATTCTCACTTGATATCCCCATACCAGCTACAACATGGGAAAACTTTTATTTAATTTTTTTAAAAGAAGAGGAAAGGACAACAACTTGTGGGTTGACCTCTGAGCTAGAAAATAAGTCTATCCTTTTGTGGGGCCCTGTATCTATATCAGAGATTAAAGCTCTTATACAAACACTGACAAATAATAAGACACCAGGAGAAGACTGGACTATTAAAGAACAATTTAGACTGCTGTGCTTAACTGTTAGAAGGCCTTTTCACCCATATAAATAACACTGGGCATATACCAAAAGGCTAAAATCTCAACATAATTGTGCCAATATTTAAGAAAGGTAATTGGCAGGATCCAAGAAACTACAGACCAATTAGTCTGATTGATATTCCAGCCAAAAGTTTCTTTTGTCAAAACTAGAAGACTGGGTAGAGGAAAATTCCATATTAGTTTAGGAGTAGGCTGGTTTCAGGAAAGGAAGATCTACTATGGATAATTTTACATCAACTGATAACAAAGTACTCAGCAAAAGGTGGACAACTCTTTATTGCTTTCATTGATTTAAGTGCAGCCTTTGATTCAACAAACAGAACCATCTTTTGGCCAAAATGTTAAATACAAATATAGATTTGGGACTCTTTTTTTAAAAAAATGAAAGTTCTTTATTCAGAAACATCTATGAAGGTCAAAATAGGATCAAGTCTTGTTCTTACAAACCCAATCCTGACATACAAAGATGTCCAGCAATCTCCTCACTTCTGTGATCTGCAGAACCATATTAGATTACCTAATGTGGCATGATAAATCTCTGGAAATCATTAATGTTATTTAAAAGTTCCTTCCTTACACACACACACCAAAATCTGAGATAAACATAAAATCTATACTTTACTATAATTTCAGTCAAAGAAACTGCATATTAAAATGCAAATTGCATATTAAAATGAAATAGATTAAACAAACGACCAGTGACCAACT
This sequence comes from Anniella stebbinsi, assembly GCA_029215795.1. Taxonomy (NCBI): domain Eukaryota; kingdom Metazoa; phylum Chordata; class Lepidosauria; order Squamata; family Anniellidae; genus Anniella; species Anniella stebbinsi. The sequence goes on from JARDYH010000004.1 coordinate 149,487,360, forward strand.
GGTGATGGTAACTGAATTATTTTTGTTACACAAGCAAGTGCAGGTGATTGGCTTTTCTTAGCTCTTAATTTAAATGTCCTGTCTTAACCAATACAATATTTTGTAGGAGATGGACATAGACGGCACAATTACAGAATTCAAGTTAATTAAAAAAAAAAGATTCAGCAAATAATAATACAATAGAGGGAGGAGTAGGAAAGCAACTGAATCAAAAGTCCCTGGAAAAAAAAATTCCCGTGGCGTGAATAGGTAAATTTTCTTTTTAGAGCTAGCTAACCAGAGTTCCAAGGGCCATGGGGTTAACCCTTCCCCAATGAAAATCCTCATCACTCCTGGAGCTGCAATTTGCCCCACTGGGAAAGCATACATGTGCACATATGTCAGCCTTCCCGTCCTGGCGCCCTCCAGATGTTTTGGGCTACAACTCACATCAGCACTGTCCAGCATAGTCAGAGGAGATGGGAATTGTATTCCAAAACAACTGGAGGGTGCCAAGCTTCGGAAGAGGGACATATGTTTCTTAAGAGGATATGCAGCAGGGAGTTCACTGGGGAAATGGCATGGTGGAAAAGGGTAAATCGCCCACTCCTCTAGCACATTGATTTTAATCTGAATTGTATCCCCACCACATACAGCCACTTTTTGTCAAAATTCTATGCTCACCAATTTTTGTCACCTCGTCTGCTTTGGCTCCCCAGATACTTTGCATCAGAGAAACACCAGGTGTTTTTCAAGAGTGCACTCTTGACTGAGAAAAGTAAATCTGTCTTTCATGAGGAATTCTGAAAAGCCACAACCTTACATGCCAGCCCAAGAGGTCTCCAAACGCATAAGGGAGGGAGTTAGAAGATGTCAGGGATCCCAGTCTAAGGCTTAAGTATCTCAGAAACCTCCTTTCCATTCACATGAACCATAGATGTCTTGGGGGAAAGCGGCTGTAGCAGAGATGTAATAGAGAATGGTGTCGTAACTTCCTCTTATAAAATTATTAAGAAATGGTACAGGAGAGAATTGACTGGGTCATGGGGAAATGAAAGAAAAAGCAAACGTGTTACAGATTTGTCTGTCACGTCATGGAGAATGTGAGAAAATAAACGTGATGTGGGATGATACGAGAAATTGACATTTTAAAAACTGAGGGGCCCTGCTTTTTGGCAGGTAAACCGCTAGCTCCCTTATAAATCTGTGTGGCTTTTAAATTTAGGATTAAAATACAGAATTCTAGAGAAAACCCCCACTAAAATCCCAATGTTGTGATAAAAACAGAAAACACATCAAAGAAATAGAACAGACAAAGCCAACCAATTAAAATGCCTGGGTAAAGAAAAAGATTTTAAGCAGACTCCACAACAATTGCAATGTTGACACAAGCTGCTTCTTCATTGGGGATTCCATAAACGGGTGGAGGGGGGGCGGATGTACAGAAAAGGCTCTCTCTCTTTGTTGACACATACTGTACCTGTGGTATCATCCCCTGATGATTTTAAGTCAGTAGCAGGCTAGCACTGGGAGAATTTCCTGCAGGTTAGTCTGAGAGATAATGACTTGCCCAAGGCCACGCAGTTAACTTCCTAGCCGAGTCAGGCTAGGGGCTTACTTCTGAATAGATATGCATAGGATTGCTCTGTTAAACTGCACTCCTATATCTGCTTACATGAGAGAAAGCCCCATTGAATTCAATGAGACCTACTTCCGAGTAGGTATATAGAGGATTGCTCTGAATAGGGCTCATCCACATGCATGCTTAGACCAAAAAAAAAATAAAGTCCTTCAGCTCCCAGCATGGAACTTTTTTCTGTCTAAAAAAATAGCACCCATTGCACTAAAAAAAATAACACTGATTGCACTATCAGTAAATTAAAGAAAAAGAATATGGCAAGGCTAATGCAACTTTTTTTAAAAAAAGAAATCACGTTTTTGTCAGTTTCAAGCTCCGAACGAGGGAAAGAACAGCTGTGCAGACGCAGCACTGTTGCAGAATGCGGCAGAGAAAACGGAAGTGAAACTGATTTAACAGCACAATCTGATAGCTACCTCCTCAGAAGTAAGCCCCTTTGCGTTCAGTGGGACTTGCACCCAGTAAGTGAGCATCGGTTTGCAAACTTCTGAATAACAAGTACAGGACTGCGCTGTAAGGCTGCCATCCTATACTCACCTGCCGTTACGTAAGTCTCATCGAACTCAATGGGGCTTACTTTTGATGAGGGAGGTACGTGATGAGGCAGCGCCCACAGGAGGGATTAAAGCGCACGGCACTGAAGAAGACAGAGAACGCCTTTTGCTCTGTCTACCTGGTTCGTTCACAGTGGGAACGGGGAATCCAAACAAAATTCTCTTCTAAGCGCCAAGCCAAAACCTAAGCGGCTAGATGTTAGCTATTGCTGCTCGTCATCTGTTCTAGCTGTAAGTCAAAAGCCTTTACTGGAATGGAACAGCCCCCTCCCTCTCTCCACTTCCCTCCCCACGCCGTTCTGCCCCCCACCATCGCCTTCCCGTAAAGAGCGTAAGAAGGGCGGGGAACAAGAGGGCCGGAATGGGCCGCGCGTTGTGCCGCCCTTTTTAACCTCACTCTGGAACTTCCGAAAATTGGGAGCTTTGTTAGATACGAATCCGAAGTCTGTCGCTTGCTTCCTGATCCCATGTCTGTATTTAGCACCCAGCTTCACGAGGAACTGAAGTTTACACACTTCTGCATCTCAAATTAAGATTTGGGTTAGCCCAGAAGAAAGGAAGGGATCTTTTCATTTCTTTTGCAGTTCTTTTACGGGATGGTGTAAAAGCCGGAACGAACAGAACAGGCTGGAACGATGCCTTTATATTTTAAAAAAACCACACCAAAAACAGTGGCATGTGTTAGAAACACTTGAGAACAATATTTTAGGACTAAAACCATTGCAATATTATATTACTATTAACCCCATAACTCCCAGAACAACATCCGGATCAGAATGGATGGCCTGCAATGGCCACTTTCGAATGACTGATATCAACCAAACCCGCCAGGCACATGTAACTCCATGGCAGGGATGCAATAAACACCAATCTTTCCACGAAAACCTCATCTTGATACCTGATCTGGGACATAGTCTATATTGTGCAAAACAGACCAGAACAGCAGCTTCCAAGTGAGCCAACTCAACCAAACTCAACAGTCACACATTACTAGGTGGGACAGAAATAATAAGCCACCAAACATTGGTCCCCTCTACAAGGATTCGCTTTTGCGTCTGGTTAGGCGATTATGCGCATAATCGCAGAAGCGCATTTGCGCATAATCCCTCTGCACGAGAGGCGGCGAGAGGCGGCGAAGCGCATTAACAGATGTCCAAAATGCGCTTTACAAGTAGTTAATGCGCATAAGCGCTTATTCACACAGTCAAAATGTGCTTTAACGGACGGAGCAAAATAAAACTCGTGATTTAATGCGCATTCGATAATGCGCATAATTGGGGAGATAACGCGCCTCTACGCCCGATTTGCGCTCCGTTCTTGTAGAGGTAATTTTTTTAATGTGCCTTGAAAGAGCTTTAAATGCCTCTTGTAGAGGCACCCATCTACAACACCCACGTTCTGATACCCGTTCCAGGCCATAGTCCATATTGCACAAAACAGACCAGAACAGCAGCTTCCAAGTGAGCCAACTCAACCAAACTCAAGAGTCACACATTACTAGGTGGGACAGATAGAGTAAGCCACAAAACAGCCACAAAAACCATGTTCTGATTCCCATTCCGGGCCTTAGTCCATATTGCGTAAAATAGGCCGGAATGGCAGCTTCCAAGTGCCGTATTGCTAGCTACCCTCATCGTCGGCCACCAACATCGTCGGCCACTGCATCGCCAGCACCCGCCACATCTCCCACCATGACCAGGAAACACAGCGCTGCAATGGGAACCGGAGCTCTGTTCAATAAATCTATTGCCAGAGCTCTGTTTAATAAATCTATGGACGCCATAGTTTGTGAGAGACAAAAGGAGAGCAAAGCTCTGGTGCTATATAAAAATATATTTTTCTTTATTTCTTATGTCTTATCCTCTGTATGCTCGACGCGTTTCGGTTGTGAAACCTTCGTCAGGAGCTACACAAAAACTAAAATACAAACATAAAATCATTTAAAGATTGTCTTAAGCTAGCATGAAAACAACACCCCTACACCAACTGAAGCATATCTTAGTATACATTATTTTGCTATCCAAGAGAAACACCAGAAATATTCAACATTTGTACATTCATGTAAGAGTTTTTTTAGAAAAAACTGACCTGGAGCACTTCTTTACAAATTGTTGTTATTATTCTAACAGAAAACAGTTTAAAGTTTCTGCTCGTATACCGTCCCGATAGGCTCATTCGTCTCGAGATTCTGAGCTGAGGGTCAGTTGGGAAGCAATTTTAAATCATTCAGTTCTACAGCTGGCAGTCTTAATTGCCTTGTGACTCAGTGATCCTGTCAACACTCTGTTAGCAGTTTGGGAAGGTTTTTATCAACCTGCTACTTTTTTCTGCTTAAGCCTTACTTGAAAGCCTCACTATTGTTTATAAGAGGATAAATCTCACGAGTCATTTAACCCACTGGGTTCCAGGCTTTTTAAGGATAGAATCCAGAAAAGTTCTCTTTTACTGAGTACTGTCTCACCCCCTCTTACCTTTTCTATCCCCCAAAAAACCAAAGAATCTGGCCCATGTTTTTTATCTATAAAATGCTTGACCAGAGGTGCCCCTGGTCTTTGATGTCTTAAACTAGACAGATGCTCACCTATCCTGATCTTCAATGGTCTTGTTTGTGACCAAAGATTTATTAAACAGAGCTCCTACTACATCTTGAAATTGCGGTCTGGTTCTCATTGGAGCGCCGCATTTTATGTATTGCCAGCGATGAGGGCGACCAGTGATGTGGCAGGTGCTGGCGATGCTGCAGCAGCTGAGTGGGGAGAGATAAGAGAGGGAGATGAGTCCACCACCAGCACCAGGGACCTGCAAACCCGAGTTGCCTCGGGGGCCCCGAATCTCGCCTTGGTTTGGGCACCGAGGCAAGGCAGACAACCCCCAAGGCACCCTGAGTCGAACCAAGGCTGTTTTGGGGGCTTCAAAATGGCCTCCGAGGCAAATTGCGGGGGGAAGGGCGTGCACAGCCCTACTATTCACTCCATAGAAATCATTTCTCATTATGCAAATAGCAGTTGTGGGGATTAAAGCCCTACTAGCCCTCATGATAGAGTTGCAATGTGGATTACCCCCAATTGTGCTAGTATAGGGGTAAATTATATCCATTGCATTCGATCATGGAATGCTGAAGAAGGACCTGAGGGCTTAAATGCATTGGAGTACTTTCATTACATTAAAGATCCTTTTTCTACCCCTTTTACCTGGGCTTTTTTGGCAAAACATTTATATCCCACCTAACACCCAGAAACTCATGATTAACTATAATAATCTTCCCCCAATTTTGTCATTGAAACTACCCTGTGGGATAGGTTAGGCTGCAAAATATGAATGGCCACAGGTCATTGTAAGCTTCATGATGGAATGGGTCATCCCTCCCACATCTTAGTCTGATATTTTAAGCACTACACCACACTACACCACAGAAATGGGCTTCTGTAGGAAACCGTCTTTGCAGATCTTCGCTCTGGATTCTGTGAAGGTTTATTAACTGTTTCGTGCGAGTGAAGACAATTTCCCAACTATAGTTTGTGCCTCATTTTACTCGCCCATAACTTGATTTTCTGGCTTATTTTGTGGAATATGAACTATGGCCCAGAACGGGTATCAGAACCTGTTTTCATCAAAGTTCTGGAGGCTATTATATCTTTCCCCTCTAGTAATGTGTGACTGGTGAGTTTGGTTGACTTCCCTCACTTGTCAGCTGCCATTCCAGCCTGTTTTGCACAATATAGACTATGGCCTGGAACGGGTATCAAAACGTGGTTTTTGTGGCTTATTTTACCTGGTCCACCTAGTAATGTGTAAGTGGTGAGTTTGGTTGAGTTGGCTTACTTGGAAGCTGCCATTCTGGCCTGTTTTGCACACAGAACAGGTATCAAAACGTGGTTTTCATGGCTGTTTTGTGGCTTATTGTATCTGTCCCACCTAGTACTAAGTGACTGTTGAGTTTGATTAAGTTGGCTTATTTGGACGCTGCTGTTCTGGCCTGTTTTGCATAATATAGACTATGGTTTAGAACGGGTATCGAAATGTGGTTTTCGAGGCTGTTTTGTGGCTTATGTTACAGTCCTTTGAATCAACGTGTGACTGGTGAGTTTGGTTGAGTTGGCTCACTTGGAAGCTGCCGTTCCGGCTTGTTTTGTGCAATAGGGGCTATGGCCCGGAACAGCTATTGGAATGTGGGTTTTGTGGATGTTTGGTGGCTTTTTGAATCAGTCCTTTAAAGCAGTGTGTGACTGTTGAGTTTGGCTAAGTTGGCTCTCTTGGAAGCTGCCATTTGGGCCTATTTTGCACAATATGGACTATGGCCCAGAACGGGAGACAGAACGTGGTTTTCATGATATAAGGCTTTTCAGATATAAGGCTTATTATATCTGTCCCACCAAGTAATGTGTGAGTGGTGAGTTTGGTTGAGTTGGCTTTCTTGGAAGCTGCCGTTCCAGCCTGTTTTGCGCAAAACGGACTATGGCCCGGAACGTGTATCAAGACATGGTTTTTGTGGAAAGTTTGGTGTTTATTGCATCCCTGCCATGGAGCTACGTGTGCTGGCGGGTTTGGTTGATTTCAGTCACTCGGAAGTGTCCATTCCGGGCCATCCATTCTGTTTTGGATGTTGTTCTGGGAGTTATGGGGTTAATAGTAATATAATATTGCAATGGTTTTAGTCCTAAAATATTGTTCTCAAGTGTTTCTAACACATGGCACTGTTTTTGGCTGGGTTTTTTTTTAATATAAAGGGGTTGTTCCGGCCCGTTCCGTTCCGGCTTTTACACCATCCCGTTCTTTTACAGGGGTGGGGAACCTATGGAGTACAATGCCCATTATCACTGACCATTGACATGCTGGCTGGGGCTGATGGGAGTTGGAGTCCAACAACATCATCCATTTTACATTATTAATCCCTAGTGTACTTTTAAGCTTGTGTCAGCAGCTGCTTGCTCTTTATTGCCATTGCCTTAGCCTAACAACAACACCAGTTAAGCTGTTCATTTTCAATCACTGGAGGTGCAAATTTAAGGATGAGTACATCATCTCTAGGACCATAGTGCAAAGCAGCAAAACACAATTACTTTTTTTTAAAAAAAGTAATAGTGTTAATAATTGATTACTGTACTTGAAATTAAAATAGTCCTGCCATTAAAGTTCTATGAAACTGTGTTTCGTTCCCAAACTTCCCAAATAGACCCCACTGTTAAAGAATGTGTCTCAGTTATAAAAAAGTTACCAGCTGCCACCGAAATAAACCCTCCATACCTTAAAGAAAATCAGTAGCTTGGTTCTAAGTCTATTCCTGTGCAATAAGAACCAGGCTACTGAGTTTCTTTTAGTTATACAGGGTTTATTTGAAACAACCTTCCAGAATGAATAGAATTTAAAATATTTATTAAGGGGATTTTTTAACAAAAGGGAATAAAATGTCACTCTTCAAACAATAGGTTGAGATCACTTAAAAGTTCTTGGTTACCATTCCTAATAGGTAAGAGAGACTTTCCCAGCTAAACAAACTCTCAATAGCATTTTCTTTTAGCCAGATTTTAATAATAATAATAGGAAGAAGAAGAAGAAGAAGAAGAAGAAGAAGAAGAAGAAGAAGAAGAAGATTTATTTCTAACCCGCCTCTCCCTCCGGATTGAGGCGGGGAACAACAATAAATATAAATACAAGGACATAAAATAGATAAAACATTAAAAACAAATAAAAACTAATACATTATTAAAAACATCTTAAAATTCAACTGGGTAGGCCTGCCGGAAGATATCAGTCTTCACCGCCACCCCAAGCAATTCCTCACAAACAGGAACTGATGTTGTACACCAGTCTTCCTCTGCTACCAGCTCTTCCTACTTTGCCTGCTTTCTAGAATAATTCAGATGTTTCAGAGACTTCTTGCTAAAGTTCCCTCTGGTCAGATATAAATGTGTTATGGATAACTTTGTTTACTCGTAAAATTGTCATGTTTGGTGTATTAAATTTTAAAATATAGCTCATTCAGACAATAATTACAAATTTACTGCGTTTATTTTTAAATGTTTTTAATGTTAATGATAATTTTCTGAGTGAACCAAGTTATACATTGCTTAATACATTTATGTTCTTCAAGTAAAAGGATGAAAATTTGGGACCACATTTTTCAGTGTTCTTTATTAGTGACTTTACATCTGTAAAGTGTCTTTTTTTTTTTAAGCATTGCATACCCCCCCCCCTCAATTTCACTTTTCTCCCCTGTAGAACTACAGGAAAATACTGATTTTTTTTCCATGGCTTCAGAATTTCTGGAAATTTTACATTTCTATTGCCATATCATCTTTCTGTGTTCAGTGATCTCAGACTTCTAAACTGACCATTCTAGGTGAATCTGATATCTTATATCAACTCAATAATCTCTTTGGGAATGCTTGAAATTTGGTTTTAAAGCATTTGAATATTGACTCGCAAACATCTAAAGACTGACTCAGACAATGCATTAGATATTAAATTAAATTTAACTGGATTTTCTTCTCATTCTCACTTATTCCCTTTGTACCATAATAAATTCTTGCTCACATCCATGTATTTCAGAGAGTTCATGACAGTTGTCATTAAACTCACTTTCAGTGCAATCCTACACATGTCTACTCAGAATTAAGTCCCACTATGTTCAATGACCCTTACTCTCAGGTATATATAGGATTGTAGCCTTTGACAAGTTTTTTTAATTGATTACTTTGTAAAATAAGCATTTCAAGGATGGCTAAGTTGTTGCAGCCTTTGAAAATTGTATATGTTAAGACAAGCAAACCATGTGTATCAAACCTGCATCAGAAATAGTCAAGGCTGTAATGTTAAGGTGTGAAAATATATAATTCTTGTGCTAATATATACTTCTCTTTTACACTATTGAAATGGTCTAAGTTTTGAGTGATATATCAACATCTTTAAAATCTTTTTTATGAGACGTCACAGCTCAGTCACATTGTAGACACTGAAATAACTTGTTCCTCCCATCCCGCCCACGTCTAAGGAATGTCAATGAACTCTTCCCCATATTCTTATACAATGCTGAATGTTAGGCTTACTAATGTAGCATTTTTGTTGAATTTCAACAAGAAAGTTCATAAGTCACTGGTAGATTAGGATCACTTTCAGTTTTGTGTATTTTATATTTGATGTTGTTCCCTGCCTAGATCCGGAGGGAGAGGCGGGTAATAAATAAATAAATTTATTATTATTATTATTATTATTATTGTTGGCAACGTAATCCAAAAACTCTTTTAATGATGAAGGGGGCAAAGCTTCAGTGTGTGCATCTCCTGCCCTCAGCTCCCCTCTCCTCAATACTTTGATGTATCAAGAAAATCGTAGTCATCAGTTATTTGGAACCAGAAAGATACCAGCTGATACGTGTTTTGTGAAACACAATTTACTTTCTTTTCAGATTTCCAAAAGGATTTGTCAATAGAGGATCTAATTGGAAGTCTACTAATAGTAGCAAAAAGTATTAATAGAAAAACAAAGGAAAAATTATGCAGATTGTTTCTAGAAGTCAAACGATGTTCTTGCTCCAATCAGTAATAATAACAATAATAATGATAAATTTATTTCTTACCCACTTCTCTCTTTGGATCGAGGCGGGGAACATTAATACAATAACAATATAGATCAAATACATAAATTAATTAAAAGAGCATATAAAACAATCAACACATTTTAAAATTCTTGGTTTAAAATTCATCTGGGTAGACCTGCCGGAAGAGGCTTGTTTTTATAGCTGCCTTAAACTCAGAGTGTTAAATTGATGAATCTCCTCTGGCAGGCCATTCCAGAGTCTGGGGGCAACTGAAGAAAAGGTCCTCTGGGTAACAGTTGTCACCCTAGCTTTGGCTGACTAAAGTAAATACTCCCCCAGAGGACCTGAGTGCGGATTGTATGGGAGAAGGTGATCCCGCAGGTAACCTGGACCCAAACCATGTAGGACTTTAAAAGTAATGTAAAGGACCAGAGGGAAACTGGAAAAATTCAGGGGGGGGGAATGTTTTTTCCCAGGAAAAATTCAGGGGGGGGGATGTTTTTTTCCAGGTTTTTCCCCGAAGGCTTTTTTGTTTTTTTCCAAAAAATTTGGAAAAAAATGAAGAAAAATGGATTAGGGAATGTTTTATTTTAGAATGATGAATAAAATGTTTAAGACAAGGTGTTCATATATTTACTTCTCCAAATGATTTCTAAAAACTTTTTATGGGAATGGGTATGTCTGCTTGACACTATGGAGGACTTGCGGAGACATAAATTATTTTCTTTGTTACTAATGTTGATGGTTTCTTCTATTATTATTTTAATTTTTTTTGCTTGCTCCTCATAAACTGGCAAAACCAAAGTAGTTCCTTACAGTTCAGGAGCTTGTAGCTCCATTTGTTACAAAAAAAAGTAAATATTTTAAAAAGTAAATTCAATTTGTAATAATTGTTTTAATACACTGTTCTAATATATCAAATGTGATAATTTTTAAGCCAAACCAACTTGTACATAATTACATTTTATGCCCCTAAAGTAACAAAGTGACTTTCAATCTGTAAAAAAAGGTAATATTGCATTTATTTGCATTTTTTCCTAAAATTTCCATTTTTTTCTGAAAACCCCCGAAAAAATACTGTTTTTTCCCATGGCTTCAAAATTTACAGAAATTTTACATCTCTAGTAATCGCCAACACTTTGTACTTCACCCGGAAACTAATTGGCAGCCAGTGGAGTGATTTTAATGTTGGTGTAATATGGTCATCCCTTGATGTACCGGTGACCAACCTGGCTGCCATATTTTGAAGTAATTGAAGTTTCCGAACTAGGTACAATGGTAGCCCTATGTACAACACATTGCAGAAGTCAAGCCTCAAGGTTACCAGCACATGCACTACCATCTTTCGGTCTTCCAACTCTAGGAAAGGGTGCAGCTGGCGCAACACCCAAAGCTGATAGTAGGCACTCCTGGCTGTCGCATCTATATGGGCTGTCATTTACAGCGATGGATCCAGGAGCACCCCAAAGCTGTGAACGCAGTCTTTCAGGGGGAGTGTAGCCCCATCCAGAACTGGTTGGCACACCTCCAAACCTGGTTCAGGGCCCTTGACAGCAAGCATCTCCATCTTGTCTGGATTCAGCTTAAGTTTGTTTTTCCTCATCCAGCCCATTACTGCCTCCAAACATTCATTCAGAGGAGACACTATCCTTAGCGGACGTTGCTATCAAAGACATAGAATAATATATTTGGGTGTCATTGGCATACTGATAGCACGCCACCCCATGCCTCTGGAAGATCTCTCCCAGCAGTTTCATGTAGATGTTAAACAGTATTGGGGATAGGATGGCACCTTGTGGTATGCCATACGACAGCTCCTTTTTTGAGGAACAACTATCCTCAAGCATCACCATCTGGAATCTACCCGAGAGGTAGGACTGGAACCACTGGAGCACAGTGCTCCCGATTCCCAAACACCTCAGGTGTTTCAGAAGGATACCATGGTTGATGGTTATTGAAAGCCGCTGAGAGGTCCAAAAGTACCAGCAGGGACACACTCCCCCTGTCAATACTCATGCAGAGATCATCCACTAAGGCGACCATAGTGGTCTCAACTCCGTATCCTGCTCCGAAGCCGGTTTGAAATGGGTCTAGAAAATCTGTATCATCCAAGACTACTTGGAGTTGGAAGGCAACTGCCCTCTCGATCGCCTTGCCCAAATATGGAAGATTTGCTACCGGTCTGTAATTATTAAGGTCCAGGGAGGGCTTTATTAGAAGCGGCCATACCACTTCTTTTAAACATGGTGGAAAACTCCACTCCCTGAGAGATGCATTAATAATATATTGTAGTTGTAGGCTAACTGCATCTCCTCCCTGGGCAACCAGCCAAGAAGAACAGGGATCGAGAGGACAAGTTGTCTTCCTTACACTTCCAAACAGCTTGTCCACATCCTCAGTACTCACTAACTGAGGTCCCCTCTACAAGGATTCGCTTTTGCGCCCGGTTAGGCGATTATGCGCATAATCGCTGAAGCGCATTTACACCTAATACCTCTGCACGAAAGGTGGCGAGAGGCGGCAAAGCGCATTAACGGATGACCAAAATGCGCTTTACAAGTAGTTAATGCGCATAAGCGCTTGTTCACATAGTCAAAATGCGCTTTAACGGCCGGAGCAAAATAAAACTCGCTATTTAACGCGCATTCGATAATGCGCATAATCGGAGAGATAACGCGCCTCTACGCCCGATTTGCGCTCCATTCTTGTAGAGGTAAAAAATTTTAAGCGCCTTGAAAGAGCTTTAAACCTCTCTTGTAGAGGCAGCCTGAAATTGATCCAGTGTAATCCTACTCGCGAAGTTGCTGGACACTTCATTGTCAGCTTCTGTTATAATGATGGCGTCTAGAGATTTTATCTGTGAAATGATAATTAAACGCAGCACAGCGAACTACCAAAGTCTCTAAAATCAGGTTCAGGAGAGAAGGTGTCTGAATTAGATCCCTCACCACCCTGAACAGTTCTGCTGAACGCGAAATCGCAGACGTGATGTGTGTAGAGAAGAAAGCTTTCTTCATTGCATGTATTGCCACCCCATAGGAATGAAAATGTTCTCTATGTCGTGTTGTAGGATATAAGTCAAGTTTTCCACCATCGGAGCTCCAGTCATTGTCCTTCCTGCTTCAACTCCCTGAGATCTGTATACCAAGGTGCCTGATTGAAAGCGGGTCAGAAAGGACGTTTGGGGGCAATCATGTCAATAGTTCTAGTTAGGTCTTGATTCCATCTATTGACCAGGGCTTCAACAGGATTGTCAACACCAGCCACAGAAGGATCCATCAGCCTTCAAGGGTGGACCATATTAATAGATCCGCCACCCCTGCAGGGGCAAATGGTAGCCATGATACTAACCCTGACCAGAAAATGATCTGTCCATGACAACTCAAAGGTATTTATCATCTCTGCCCACACATCCATCTGCCCGGAACTGAAAACAGCATCGAGGGTGTGACCTGCTGAATGTGTGGGACCAGAGACCAGTTGGGATAGGCCCATGTTTTTCATGGATGCCATGAACTCCTGAGCTGCACCTGACAAACTGGCCTCGAATGGGATATTGAAGTCGCCCAGGACCAAAAGCCTTGGCGACTCCAAAATCAATTTCAAGACCAGTTCCGTGAGCTCGGCCAGGAAGTCTGATAGGCAGCGGGGTGACTGGTACACTAACAGAATCCCCAGTCTATCCCTGGCCTCCAGACTCAGGTACACACACTTGATGTGATTCAATTCCCGGACAGGAAGTCTGGTCAGGTTAAGATTGCCTCTGTAGACCACAGCTACTCCGCCCCCCCACCTACTTTTCCTCACCTGCTCACTAACACGTTACCTAGCTGGGAGGGCCTGGGCCCACATTGGGCCACTGTCATCTCCCAGCCAGGTCTCTGTGAAGCATGCTAGGTCAGTGTCCTCATTTGTAAGGAGGTCATAGATGATATTTATTTATTTATTTATTAACCATGCTTTCTGGCTCCAGACTCAATGGGCATAGAAGACGTGACATGGGGAGAAGGATCTCCTTGCAACAGACAAGATCCTCTCCCCCTGGAGACATATGTTGAGGTAAAATTTCTCAACAGATGAATAGAAATGTACTGGACAGTTGCAGAGTGTCCAGAGGACTGATTGTCAGTTAGCAGGGGAGTGTTTTTCTATCTACTGCTTTTAAAGGTCAAAGAGATAGTGGGTTTTTTCTCCTGGAGTTTTTTCTATATTTTGTGCATAGTCATTGTCCATTCAAATGTGTATATATATCTGTATATGTCTCATAGTTATTTGATGCTGGTGTTAGATGGTTGACGGTGATGATGTTATGTGATGTGGATTTTTCCTGGTAACCTGTATTATATTGATGACCAAAACTGCTGTAAATATATTGAAGGAAATACTGAATCTCAGTAAAGCTTTTACTGAAGAGAACTGCTGGTGTGTGAGTATTTTTTCCTTGCATGGATTTCTGGAACTCGTTTACTCTGTGGAAAGTGAACCGGGATCACTAAATTCCCGGACAACGCATCCTTCTCAGCGCCAAGCCACGGCATCGCTGAGACGTCCTTCACGAGAGCTGGGATCGTGGCCCCTGACAGTTTAAGCAGGTAGACTGCTGGACAGTGGGGTGGGTGGTACACCAGCACCATCCCAAACCGCCTTGTGTGCCCACAAAAGGCACACACACTTCAATTAGGGACTCTCTTGGACCAGAGACCTAGAGAGGGAGATGGAACTCCTATAGACACAGGACCAGTCTTACCATTAGGCAGAGTAAGGCAACTGCCTCAGGCAGCAGAAGCTGGGAGGCAGCAATGGTGGTGTCCCAGCCATGCCCTTCTCTTAGAGGACAGGCTGTCCTACACCTCTAAACTAGCCTGCTGCCTTCAGGAATGATGGTGGAAGCTGTCCCGTTGCCAGTGTGAAGTAAAGTTCAACTACAGGTGCCTCTACAAGAGGCATTTAAAGCTCTTTCAAGGCGCATTGAAAAAATTACCTCTACAAGAACGGAGCGCAAATCGGGCGTAGAAGCGCGTTATCTCCCCGATTATGCGCATTATCGAATGCGCGTTAAATCACGAGTTTTATTTTGCTCCGTCCGTTAAAGCGCATTTTGACTGTGTGAATATGCGCTTATGCGCATTAACTACTTGTTGGATATCCATTAATGCGCTTCGCTGCCTCTCGTGCAGAGGGATTAGGTGTAAATGCGCTTCTGCGATTATGTGCATAATCGGCTAACCAGGCGCAAAAGCGAATCCTTGTAGAGGGGACCTACCAGTCTAGGTGGCAATGGCTTCCTTTGCCTTTGGCAGCAAATTGTCTTGGGCCTGTGATTTATAGTGGCCACTGCCCCCGCCCGCCCCTCCAAGTTTTGGTTCCATCATGTAAATATGCCTAGAATTTGCACGGCACACGCACATGCATAAAAAGTTACCCGACAGCCAATTCGATTTTTGCTGGAGAGACTCAAATTGCTTCAAAAGCCGTTCAAAGCTTCAAAAGCAAACATACCAGGAGTGTGGGGTTGGTGGGTGAGACAAGGGCCCCCTCCACAAGGATGCGCTTTTGCGCCCGGTTCGGGGATTATGCGCATTTTCGCGGAGGCGCATTTACGCCTAATCCCTCTGCACGGGAGGCGGCGAGAAGCGGCGAAGCGCATTAAAAGATGCCCAAAAAGCACTTTACAGGTAGTTAATGCGCATAATCGCTTGTTCACACAGCGAAAATGCGCTTTAACGGCCGGAGCAAAATAAAAGTCGCTATTTAACGCGCGTTCGAAAATGCGCATTATCGGGGAGATAACGCGCCTGTACGCCCGTTTTGCGCTCCGCTCGTGTGTAGGTAAAATTTATAATGAGCCTTCAAGGCTCATTAAACGTCTCGTGTGGAGGAGGCCAAGTTTAAAAAGGAATTGAAAAGTAATGCGCAAAATAAAACACAAAACTAGAGCCAGTATCAGAAGGAAAGTTCAGGAGTGGCAAGGAGCGCCTCTCCTGCACTTCCTGCCTGCTCCGTGGCTCGAGTGAGGGGGAAAGTCCAAAGGGCCCCGGGCCTCCCCCCACCCCGGCCTCCACCACACCCTTCTCTTTACCCAGTGAATCATAAGCGTAAGGAAAAGGAAAAGCCCACTAGCAGGCGCGCTGCTCCTCGGCACCAGAATGAGTCTCAGCTCTGACGAGAGGGCCAGACCCAAACAGAGAAAGCTCGGCCCTCTGCCGCCGCTTTCCGCCCGCCCCTCCTCCGTCGCTCGCCTACTCCCAGCCTGTGCCGACGTGGCCGGCCTGGCGGAGAGAAGAAGGTGCAGGGCGCGCGCCAGGCACCCAAGCAGCGGCTCCGCGGCGGTAAGGCGGCAATGTGGCTACTTCTTGTTGTCTTTTCCCCCTCAACCACTTTTGACCGAGAGGGACTCCTTAAAACTCGGTTTCCCTGCGCCTAAAGGGCAAGAGAGAAACTCTGTCCTGCTGTCCCACGATTTTTTAAAAAGAAAGAAATCCTATTATAGAACAAGGGGGCAGAATCTCTCTTCTGCTCCTTTTGTCTCCTAATTCACCCCATCTTCGCACCCGGTGCCCCCCTCCCCAAAGTGTGGTAGCGGGGTGTGTGTGTGCGTGTGTGCGAGCGTGAGTGTCGAATATCTCTCTGTTTCTGCCAAGAAAGCCAGGGCAGGTTTGTGAATTCACAACAATCTCAAAAGGGCAGAAGTTGGAGGCTGTTGCTAAGGGTCTTCTTCTCCTATCGCAGTCAGCAAGAATCGTTCACAAATTGATTTATTCAGAAATGCATCATTAATAGGTTTCTGCATACGCTAAAACCGGTAACGGGAGAGAGAGAACTAACTACACTACTGCTTTAAAACGGTTTATAACAGTTCTAAACCAGTTAATAACGGTTATTGACCGGTTTAAAACTTTTATAAACCGTTTTAAAGCAGTAGTGTAGATAACTAAGGGTCCAGACCAATACATCTGGAAATAAGTCACATTGAATTCAATGGCACTTACTTCTGAGTAGACATCTATAGTTCTGCCAGTGGAGGCTGGTGTCTCCGACGTTAGTGGAGAGTGAATCAAATTTGGATTTTAGCCAGAACTCTAAAGAAACTATCCAAAGTGCTGAACCTATCCCCCAAATAGGTTCAGCACCTTGGATAGCTCCTTTAGAGTGCTGGCTGGTTCTGAATGAAACCCTGAATGGATTCACAGCCCCACCAAAAACGGAGCCGCTAGCCTCCACTGGGTGTGCTATAAATGTGTTTTGTGGAGTGGCTGATGAGCTAAAAGATGTATTTACAGCTGCCAAGAAGCTCATGATTGGTCTGCAATCCCTGCCACGTGTATATATCTTTAAAACACACTTTTCTTTCCTGTAATGTGTGAACTGGCTGTTGCTTTCTAGGAACGGATAAAAGTTTTGAAGAGCATTGCACAGAAAGTAAGCAATCAGCAGATGTCAGTCAAATACAAGGAATGGCCTGTCTTAACTATATTTGTTCAAAGTACATGTTTGAACGTCTTACACACTAAATAATGAGGATGGCCACATTTTGTTTATTCAAGTGTCTACCCTATTCATGCATAATTTAGGGGAGATTCCCAATTTGAGGGTTTATTTGGGTGACGGAGCTGAACCCTACCCCCTCCTCCACCTTGCCTTACTCCGTTGCTTCAGGCACTATTTTCCCAAAGCCAGCTCACTTCTAGTATAGAAGTCAGGCAAGGCCCTTCCACGATGAATCACATGTGTGTGCCTTTGGCTGTTAAATGTGTTTTGGACAGAGCAGACAGATAACAAAGGTGGTTAACTTCTCATGTCTAGCTTGGACATTGGAAGGTCAATATATGCAACTGAATGCCTGTAAATGTATTTGGTTTGTTACTTTATTATTTGCGTTATGACTAGGGTGGCCAGATTTGCAAAAGAGGACAATGCTCCTACATGTTTAATAGTTGTGTACAAGAACATGACAAGCCGCACCTGCTGAAATTTCCCCTTCTGTATAACTATTAAGGGTGCAGGGTTATTAAGTGGTAGCCATTTAGGCTGTTGCAGTAAAAATAACACAAATCTTGTTGCACCTTTAAATCAAAAACATTGATTACAGTATAAATGTTCATGGACTGGATTCTACATATGTAACTTATTGATGTCATTTTTGTTTATTGTGTTGTGAGCTGCCTTGAGGGATTATCAGGCCATGGTGGTAAACAAATAATTAAAAAAAAGATAAATCAAAAGTCAAAATATCTGAGATTGGAGATAACAATGAGGATTCCCCTGAATGCCGTTTTCTTTCTGATTGGGAAGGAGAATTTCTGCTGTTATTGGCAGTCACATAGGAGATAACAGTGGGAATGTGAGAAGTGGGAGACTTGACCATTGGCAAGAGTAGATGCTCTCCAAATTGCCTTGCATGGCATACAGTGTCCAAGGGGGCACTGAGCAACACACCACTCTTCCCAGTGCTGTCCAAGTTGATTTGTATGGTGTTCATGAGGGCACCAAGTGCCATATGAAGCAGGGGATTCAGCTGACGCTAGGAGGAGGAGCTCCATACTTCTCTCAGCACAGGAAAAAGTTAAAGTGGCAGAGGGCACTGATGATGTCAATAGGTATGTCTACACCCACTGACTTTATCCTGCCCACTAAGGTCATCCCACTTCAACCTACCTTTATGCCCTGGCCTAGATGACAAGGAACACAATGACCTGGTTGACACATCACTGTGGCAAATCATGAGTTATTTAACCTATGAGTTATGGGGAGCCACTCCTGGGAGTTGTAAACAACCTCGAATTGCAGGTTGTCAGTGTGACAAGTAAACCCAGGGACTAATCAACCCAATGATTACCCTACAGTTAATTAATGTAAGACATGTCAGTGTGGTGTACAATCAGCCATATCACATTCAACTGTTCCTCAGTTATGAGGGGATGCTGTTGTTCAAATGTTTACTATATAGCCTATTAAAAATATGTTGATTTCTTTCTCTTCCTGCAGAATTAAAAAAAATGTCTGGTGGTGGGAGTGATGTGTTAACTCAAGAGAAAAATGAAGAAATATTGGAACCAGGAAGTAATGTTTCATCTTTTGACACAGAGATACACAATGAAAAGACAGAACAAGTACCCCCACATGATGATGGGGAGCATGTTTCCGAAAGCCCCAACAATGAACAAGAAGGGAACATGATGACCTTAGGGCTTCCTTTGAGTGAGGAACATTCCAGTGGAGACATCACTGAGAATGTTCCTACTGAATGCAGCGAGTCTGTGAGCCTTGAACCAGAACCTGGATCTGAAGTGCTGAATGAAGAGAGTGCCCCAGTAAGAAATGCTTTTCTTTGTCGATTATTAATTTTGTCAGTATAACACACTGAAGGGTGTAGCCCAGTTAAGATCATTTTGTACCTTCCTTAGTGCAACAACCCTGTGTTGAGTTCATCCTCTGCACAAGCATATTGCAGAGAGAGGTGGGAGAATTTGACACAGGTTTGCCATTTGGAGCAGCAATCCTATCCAATGTTTATCACAATGTGTAGTTTCACCTTTAATGTACCCTTGGTCCCTTTAAATTGTCTTTGCCTTATGAAGCAGAAAACATGTGCATGTGAAACTTGTTGTCACACTTTATCCTAGCAATATGCTTCACCATTCCTTATCCTGGCTGCTTTTTGAGGGCCATACTCCCATCTCTTTGCATGGTGTATCACAAGAATGTGCATTGCCATCCTTTGTGAGGCAGGCATTGCATTAAAAAAAAGTTCTAATAGCAACAACACATTGCTTTTTGGCCATATAATATGTGTTTACATAATATTCTTGCATTCTTCTATGTGTGGGTTATTGTATGCCTTTGGTTTCAGTGAGGATAAAATATTTCAGAATGCACAATAGCTTCTATTTCTGGTTATCAGCATTCAAGTATTACTTTGGTAATCATTCTTTACAAAAGGGGAAATATATCACAAACTGCCTCCATTTTTTACTTTTATTGGAGCATGGATGGAAAATTTAAGGAGTCTGTGTAGAATATCCAGGAATGCATTCTGAGAAAACCAGAGCTACAATATTATACACCCAAACACAAACAGGAGCTTTTATGATGTGGTAATATTAATATTATTGTTGCTGTTAATAAGTGTGTGTGTGTGTGTGTTTAGAATCCATAAACAGCAAAGCAATCCAGTTAATTGCAGTTTTGAAAACTAAGACAAATCACCAATGTTAACAACATAATATTTAAGCCAGCAAAGTGCCCACTGAATGGTGGACAGGAAGTAAGGACGTGGTATGTGGCTCTCCTTAATGTAACCTTCGGTTGTTGAATGTAGAAGGAATCCTCTGCATGACCTGAGCACAGATCTGCACTGACTATCTACTCCCATTGGGTGGATCCATATAAGCTGCACCAGAGGAAGAAGGCATCTTTTCCCCCACCATAGCTTGACATACTTTTTTGTGGCTGTCTTGTTTCTAGTGGGAGAATTCAGGCAGAAGCTAGGCTTTCCTAGGGAAGAGAAAGCATCTATTTCCCCTTCACAGCTGGGGAGACAAATCTGGAGGCTTGCTGCTACATTTGTTAGAAGCCACGCATATCTGTGTGTCCAATATTCAGAGATATATTGCCTACCCATCTTGTGGTCACACTCTGATGTGTTCACATAGCCCACTGGCTGGAGAATAGGAGTGAATACTACACTAGCAGCCAGGAGTGGTCCAAAGATGAAAGGTAAATGCTGGCTTTCATGTATTATATGATTAAACTGGCCTTGGTGTTAAAGTTTCATGAAATTTAAAGAGTTTGGCCAAGAGGTGGAAGCAAAGGACTGGCGGTAGCAGCATTGCTCATCCCTATAATAAATAATGAAACTATAGCAGCAATAGCTGCTTTTTTTCTGGTCAACAGGATGTAATCCGTTTTGAAACGTATTGCCTTCAGCTACTTCTTCATATTAGAATGCAAGCAGAAAAGATACCTGATTGATTTTAGATGAAAGGGATATAAGCCAAGGACTGCAAGAGGAGATTATGAATTTGCTCCATCTGACAGTGCGTGAAGAGAATCATACACTTAAATAACGAATATACCAGCTTCTTTTCAGACCAAAGCATCCAGTACCTATTGAAACTAAGTTATACTTAAAATGTGAGTGAAGATCTGAAAAAGGCAGTTTCCCTTTATATGCTATTGGGGGAATTTTAGCTTCCTTAGTACTGTATTGCAGCAGTTTTGAAGCTTCCAAATTTTAGGGTACTCTTTCTATGTTGACCTGTCTGCATTGCAGAGGATTCTAGGGGGCATTCAATGTAGCACCCTTGGTTGACGAAGGACATGAACCAGCCCTGTTTGTCTTCACCATCAGCCCATATGAGCTTAGTGTATACCCTCATACAGCCTTCCTCAACTCAGTGCTTTTCAGTTTTATTGATTACTAGCTGATATACCCGGCATTGCTTCCCCCACCTAAGATATATGTCTGCGAGGTGATCTTCTTAAAGTTGTAGGCCAGTGCTAGGCCTGTGAGTTAACTTTTAAACAAATTAAATTTGTTTCTTCTTTTCCTCTCTCATCCTCACGACAACCCCGCAAGGTGGGCTGGTCCTAAGCCTGTGAGGTAACTTTAAAGTGAATTAAATTCATTTCTTCTCTCTCTCTCTCCCCCCCCCCCCCGACACAGGCCAGGGCCGCCTTAAGGCTGCAGCTCTCCATGGCCCACTTGACCATCTTCTGCTTGGAGCTCTTAGCGGGTGCAGGGAAGCCTCCGAAGGCAGCTGGGTTGAAGGCCTCGGCCTGTGGTTCTCGCCCACCAAGTGCTCCAGCAGGAGGCTGTACTGAATTGTCAGGGCTGGAAAGTCTGGCCAAGCCAGTCCACGCTGCACTGCACAGTCGGTGCCCGTAGGTAGGCTATGAGGGGGCCATCCGGCTGACTGACTGACTGTTAGCTCAGTCTTTGCTGACGGCAACAGGCCCAGAGCTGCACCCTCCTTCCATCCTGCTCCCAATGGTGCCCAACGACTGAGGCAGCCAGCCTTAGGCACTCTCCTTTCAGGCCCAGGATGGCAAGCCACTTCCAGATGATGACTGCCAAAGCCTGGTAAATCTTTCCTCCCACCCAAGGCATGCTGGGAGTTGTAGACATAAGCCTAAGATCCTGAATAATGTGTTTCTTTGAACACCATCTGAAGTGTGGTGGGAGACAACTGAAGAGCAGGCCTTCTTAGTTGTGGCACCCTGCTTATGGATTGCTTTTTCACAGGCAGGCTTGCCTAGTGGTGACTGCACTGATGGCTGTCCAGTGCCAAGTGAATTTTTATTTTTATTTTTCAAGATCTTTTAACGGATGAGATATTTTATGATGCATTTTTTCTGCCATAAGTAAACCACAACATTCCAAGAAGATGCAGGAATTACTGGATAAAATTTATGATTTTTATGTAAAAGCCTGACTATAACATTAAAACAGAAGAGTGACTGATATAGCTGAGGCTAGAATGGAATAGTAGGTGGGGTTAGTGGCAGTTGAAGAAAGACAAGTAGAAGGAGAACAAAGACAGTGAGAGGTCAGAAAAGTGGGAGCTGAGTTAGGATTGAGAGACAGTGACCTGGTTTGCTAACCCCTACTTTGCTTAAAATCAGCCACTCTACATACCAGTACTACACCTCCCCACATGCCTGTGGCAGCCTGCAGGTGCCCGCATCCTCTGAAACGTACTCTTGTTGCTAATGCTACTCCTCAACAGAGTGTCAAGGAGTAGCATCGCCAAGGAGGGGATCTAAGCAGCTGTCAGTGAACACGCCCAGCTCCAGCCAATCCTGTTGGGATTGCCTCATCCTGTGCTTCTCACCCACCAAGTGCTACATCAGGAGCCTATACTGAAGGGCCCAGGCCTTCGTCAGGTCTGTTTCTGGGTATGCGCAGAGTCCCTCCCCTTCCGCTTCCCTCTTAAGGGTGAAGATTGCACGCTTGCCTCCCCCAGACTCTGAGAAAACAGTGATATCAGGTTGGGGTGCCTTTGAGCATGTTTGGCCTCTCAAAGTCACGCTGTTGTATCTAGTTACGATTTTAAAACCACACACAGTGGGCAGGAGAAGGCACTTCAAATGGACTCAGCCCATTTATGTGGGTTGTTTCCTTTTATGTGAAATTGGGTTGACTGCTCGAGACCAACCTTAGGAGTCGGGGTTGAGAAAGACATGCAGTGGCCAGCCACCCACGCACTCACAATGGCCACTGGCCTCCCACCCAAGGCATGCTGGGAGTTGTAGGCGTAAGCCTTGGTTTTTAAAAATTCTTTGAAAATACTTAAACCCCCACATTCTGTGTTTTTAGATTTTTCTAGTACATTGTACAACCAGACTTATCAGCATGCCAAATTTCAAGTTTCTAACTCATTTGGAAGTGGGTAAATATTTCCGGACATACATCGCACACACATACTTTCCACTTTATAGGTAGAGATATTTTAGTCTTCCCGGTGGCATTCTTTGGGCAGGTTACGAAAGGCTAAAAAAATTCAAAACAATACAAAAGTGTTGGACTACATCTCCCATCAACCCAGTCAGGATGGGTAACTGTGCTATCTTAGTATGAAGGGAGTTGTAGTCCAACACATCTAGAGAGTAGCAGGTTGGGGATGGCTGTACGAATACATGCCTCACGTTCTTCTGCAGCAACACATTGTAAGCATGAATTATTGTGCTAGCAGGCAAGCTGTTCTTTGAGGAAGGCTATCCATCATTACTGATTCTGCCTTAAAAGAAACCCCAAGATTTCTTCAAATTCACTGTTCTAATGTAAAGTTGGCTAGTGAGGTGGTTAAGAGACAAGAATTATCAGCCAATTGCTTGAAGTTGTGTTTTTCCCCCCAAATATTTGTTGCTTTCAATATATGGTTAAGGCTCCACTGAAAAGTGAAAAATACAAAACTTCATTCCATGCATCTCTGTGCAATGGAGAAAAGGTAATGGGGTCAAATGACGTTTGGGGCAGCGCCACTCTATGGAAAGGGAAGTCATGCAGTAAAGGCAATCTTCAGGGATACCCTTCCCAAAATGTCTGACTTTGAGGAAGGACCCCCTCAGAGAAAAGCCCTTGAGAGAGCCATGCCAGCCATTTTTTAGAGCTGACACAGCTCTTCGGAAAGCCTCACCGTTAAGAAAAAAAGTAGCAAACGAAAATAAATTGCCAGTTTTCTTCCCCTCCTTCCTTCCCCTCTCCCCAAATCACCCTTCCTGAAATCCCCTACAATTGCACTCTCCTCCCTTCCTTTTACTTACCCATCTAGGATCCAGAGCGGCACAGTGTTTGGAGAGGGAGGATATCAGTCCTTTCTCCCCACTCCCTCCGTGTTGCATTGCTGCACAGTGTTCCAGAAGGAAAGGCATGGTGGCCCATCGCAGTAGCCCTTGAGAAGACTACCAGCTCCATGGGCCATTATGCCAAGCCTCCTGGAATGTTGCAGAAGGATGGGGGAGGAGCAGATCCCTTTCTCCCCATGCTCCACCTGTGCTCCTAACTCCCACTTGCAGCACCTGACTGGTAAGTAAAAAAAAGAGTTCTGTGTGTTTGGGAGGTTACTGGTTGCGAGGTGTTTTTTTCAAGATTCTTTGGAAAGATTCTAGATAATTTCCAATTCAATCTGATGTGAATGGGGAAGTACCATGTTTTTAATTATTCTGTTTCTCCAAAGTCAATAACTATGTTTGAAAAATGAAAATGGCTGACAGCGTCCTTAATATAGGATTTTTCCTGCAGGGCATGGATTCGTCACCTAAAGGGAGTGGATGGACAACTTGGGGATCGTGGGGCAAGTCCCTGCTTTCAACAGCATCTGCCACAGTTGTTAAGTACCCAAGCCAATAAAGTCATTATATAAAAATATTTTAATATAATTGCTTTGATTGCTGTTCCGGAGGCTGAGTATCTTGACCTAAAAAGGAACCATAATACACTTCTTCTCTTCCTTGTAGGTCCAAACAAAATGTTGTAGCAGAGCTGCCTGTAACCAATGAATGCTGGTGGCTCTGATTTTGGTGAAGCTATGAATCCATTCTGGGTTATAGTCAGAACCAGCCAGAACTCTAAAGGAACTATCCAAGGTGCTGAACCTATTTTGGGATTGGGATTCAGCACCTCAGATAGCTCCTTTAGTGGTCTGACTGGTTCTGGCGACAACCCAGAACTGATTCACAAAATTGGAGCCACCAGCCTCCAACTTGCCTGTAACTTGCTTCACCCTTTCTGTGCCAGCTTATGTCCCCTTGAAATTCCCTGGAGGGAAGTCTCAACTGGGGGCAGAGTGTTAAGGGGAAATGTGTTGAGATGAAAAGGGCTAAGCACCTCTTCCCATTCTTTCTCTACTGAGAGAAAGAGGGAGCAACAGCCATTGAACTAACATTAGACACAGCTGTGTTGATAAAGTTTAATTTATCTTTAGAACTGTGGGGATCTGCTATGTTGGTTCACATGTGCAATGTCCGTAAACCAATAATGCATCACATAATGTCCGATCACTTCATGACTCTCAGTTGAAATGTGTGATCTGCCTTCATTATAAATCTTGAAGGTGATGTAGGTAAAATAAAATCTCTGTCTGTAGTGCTTGATTAGTGATGGCTGTTTCATTCATGCTGATCACCACTTGATGTTGCTGTATCTTGCGTTATTTGTTAAAATTCCACATGGTAAAATGATTGTATGTGCAGCTTTTTCTGATCAATTAAAACTTAAAAGACCTAACCCTTAAAAAAAAAAGATTTAGGTGTTTTCTACATGAGGCATTTATCATATGCTTGTCATTCCCTTCTCACAGTTGTTTAGGGGTTCTTTAGAAGATGTTGTGACACTCCAGTTTCGCTTCTGTGTCTAAACAGCACTTTCGGCAAGTTTAAAGCAGAAAAAATGCGGCATTTAAATGTGAAAGCAAAAGAAAGCACAATTTCCTCTTGTGTATTTATGCTACTCCACTATACCACAATGCCACTAGAGGTATTATAGCAGAAAAGCAGGGGAGGAAATGCTCCTTGTGTAGTGCTCTGATATCAGTTCTGCAACAAAACCAACAGTAGGTACAGCGGATTAACACTCAGGTCCCCTCTACAAGGATTCGCTTTTGCGCCTGGTTAGGCGATTATGCGCATAATTGCAGAAGCGCATTTACGCCTAATCCCTCTGCACGAGAGGTGGTGACAGGCGGTGAAGCGCATTAACGGATGACCAAAATGCGCTTTACAAGTAGTTAATGCGCATAAGCGCTTGTTCACATAGTCAAAATGCGCTTTAACGGCCGGAGCAAAATAAAACTCGCTGTTTAACGCGCATTCGATAATGCGCATAATCGAAGAGATAACGCGCCTCTATGCCCGATTTGCACTCCGTTCTTGTAGAGGTAAATTTTTTAAAGCGCCTTGAAAGAGCTTTAAACCTCTCTTGTAGAGGCAGCCTCAGTTAACAGCTTAGAATAGAAAAGCTGTTAATTTCATAAAGGTAAAACTGAAATGCTTGCTCAACTGTCAGATTGAACTTGCAATGCCTGGTTTCTCTCTTTCCAACAGAATCTTATGTTTTGTTTAGTTTTGCTTTGTTTACAACTGGGGAATGATTTCAGTGTTTTCAAGAAGCAATTCATATTCTTCTAATTAGATTTCTCTGTTAACTTCCTTTATTGTGCACACCAAACAAATTAATCTTGCTTATTTGAAGAAAAAGCAGGTTTCCGTAAAATATTGTTTTACAGAGTTAGATTCTTACTTTTAAAAATGCAGAAGTGTCAGAACAATGAATTATCAGCAAAATTATTTGCACATAAATTTTCTTGTAAATGAAAGCATGCATGGCTTTTTTTATATAGACCGTATTTTTTTCTGAAAAGTCTTGTGTAAAGAGAATCACCTTGAGGGGTGGGGAAGCTGTGTTTTGCAGCATCTTTGTATGTTTTCCCCCTTGTTATTGCTGTGGAAAGTTAGAACATGTCTGAAGTTATAATATATTATGTAAAATAAAGGATTATATATCAAGGAATATATAAAATCAATATATATATGATAATACAAAATAATTTTATAAAACCTAGGATTATATAAAGTCATAAATATATGATTTTCATATACACACTTCATATATACATACACACTTCATAGTACACATACAAATGTGTATGTGTCTTAGTGAAAGCACAAATTCTTAATTGATCACTATACTCATCTGTGTATATACACCCAGAGAGACACACATACACACACAGTCTTGCAACCAATTACAGATTTGCACTTTTCTAATTAGATATTGATTTGCTTTTAATAATTTTTTGGGGTGTAACAAATATATTAAGCAA
The DNA here is from genome assembly GCA_029215795.1 of Anniella stebbinsi. NCBI lineage: Eukaryota > Metazoa > Chordata > Lepidosauria > Squamata > Anniellidae > Anniella > Anniella stebbinsi. The sequence continues at coordinate 149,514,390 of JARDYH010000004.1, forward strand.
AGGTACATCCCAGAAGAAACCAGTAATTGAAAATGCAATTAGATTTTCTTTTTAAAACATACTCAAAAATATTGGAAAGCGGTGTGGAATATGAAATTAGTTGGTGAGTACAGAATAAACTGTTTCTTAATGAAACTCGCAAAGCAGGTCAATGCAAGCAATTATTAAGTATCTCCTGAAGTTAATTTAACACAATTAAATCTCAAGGAGTCTAATCCAAAGGCTCGGAAGAAGTGAACACTGAAATAACTGTGTTTGTAGATGATCCAAATCAGTTTCAAGATGATTAAAATAGATTCTGAGGGAATCCAAAAACCTTGAGACAAGACAAATAGAATGTAATAGGTTGGATCCAGACCAATTTAGTTGAATCTCCCTAGGTCCCATTGAAATCAATGGAACAAGTTAGTCATGGTTTAATTTAAATCCAATTGATTTCAATGGAAACTGCAACTAACTTAGTCAGGATCCAATCCAATGTCAATCCAATCTTTATTGTCTTCTTTTTAGTTTCTGAATTGAGTGCTTCTACACAAAAATATAATTTGGATTCTAAGGCAGCTTCTTAGAAGTACCAGTATGCTAAGCTGTTGCAATTTATTAAAAACAAAAAAACCGCAACGCAACAGTGGCAAGGATTACAGTATAGTTGTTATAACTGTAGCTTTAAAAATATATCATGCAAGTGGAAGTCTACAGAGAAGAGAAATAAATGTGGTGAGAGCCTTCCATTGCCCAGTGTTTAGAAGGACAGCAAGCCACAAGTTCCAGGGCTCCCGTCAGACAGGGATTCAAATCTCCTGATAGCGAAAGCATATACATCTTTCCTATTTACCCTTGCTGGGGTTTATATACTATCTAGCAGCAATCTGAAAATCCCCAATATTACTTTGCTGGGACTTATTTACTCCAAGTGCTGTGATTGGATGCTCCTGTCTACTGCTATGGCTAGGAGGAGGCACTGTTATCTAGGATTCTCCATTGATGCCAATGGGAAGTTTGAAGCGGGTTGTTGTTTTTTACTTATGCCTCCTCTTTTGCTGGCAGAATGTTGCATTGTCATTGAGGATGGGACCAACCTCTAAGGGTGCCTCTACAAGAGCGATTTAAAGCTCTTTCAGAACGCATTACAGATTTTACCTCCACATGAACGGAGCGCAAATCGGAGGTTGAGGCGCTTTTTATGTCCGACTACGCACATTATCAACTGTGCGTTAAGTAGCGAGTTTTAATTTACTGTGGGCGTTAAAGCGCCTTATGACCATGTAAACAAGCAATGCTCTGCATTAAACAACTTTAAAGCGCGTTTCATACAACCGGTAATGCGCTTCACCGCCTCCCGTGTATAGGGATTAGGCGTAAAAGTGATTGGGAGAAAATGCGCATAATCGGGCAACCGGGCGTCAAACCGAAATCTTGTAGAGGGGACCTAAGTGAACACAGTGGTCCCCTCTACAAGGATTCGCTTTTGCGCCCGGTTAGGCGATTATGCGCATAATCGCTGAAGCGCATTTACACCTAATACCTCTGCACGAGAGGCGGCGAGAGGTGGCGAAGCGCATTAACGGATGACCAAAATGTGCTTTACAAGTAGTTAATGCGCATAAGCGCTTGTTCACATAGTCAAAATGCGCTTTAACGGCCGGAGCAAAATAAAACTCGCGATTTAACGTGCATTCGATAATGCGCATAATCGGAGAGATAACGCGCCCCTACGCCCGATTTGCACTCCGTTCTTGTAGAGGTAATTTTTTTAAAGCGCCTTGAAAGAGCTTTAAACCTCTCTTGTAGAGGCAGCCAGTATTTGAGTTAAACCCCACTCTTCTCTCGCCACCCAGCCAAATCCACCCATCATTTCTTCTTGCAATGGTTAATTCCCACAGGTGTACACTGCGTTATGCCAGTGATACATACTTCCAGTGCAACAGTAACGTAATGCTAGTATTGTTCCTCCTCCCACTGGTGAAGTAGAACTGGAAAGCTAACCTGTCTCAGCCTGTGGTAAGTCAGGGATAGGTTCTAACACACAGGATGGTTACACATTTCTTTTAGTCAGTCAAAAGGATAAACATGTTTCTTAAGGTACTTCTCAGTTTGCCTGCTTTGTGTTTTCCCCCATGTATTTTTCTGTCCTTGCCTGTATTTTCCCAACATTGTTGCAATATCTTATATAGCATAATGGGTTTTGGTGGGTAGTTATTACTGAGTTTATTGGGTATCTCATGAGAGTTTCAGCTAGTGATTACAAAACCTTGAAGCATCATTGCAATTCTTCTTCTTATCCATATCCGTAGCCCTTTATTGCATCTTGTTTTAATTGGATATCACTGAGGTGTAAAAATATAGTTTGCTCCAAACTAATAATGATATATATTTACCATAGTGGCAGTTTCTCATACAGTGTTTATATTTTGATTTATAAATTGCACTCAATTAACCACATGATCCAGCAAAGTAAAAAATTAATTCTCTCCCATTGAAGATTATGTGAGATGCAACACAATCCTAAGTATACTTATTTAGTTTAGTCCCTAGTAAGTGCACTTTCTGTTGCTTGAAAAGTGCTGAAATTTAGCTGGATTGTGCCCCAGAACCTGCACTGCAAGTATCAACTCATCCTGGATGGAACTGTGTGCAGTGCCTTTAAAGAAGAGTCTGAAAATTAAATGTTTTAATCTAAATGAATGCATTGTGATTGCTGGAGATCTTGGCTTCTGCATCCATAGCAATCAGTAAACCCAAGTAGTTAATACTGATATGTGGTGAATTAACTTTTAGACTTCAGGACAGGAACTTTGCCACATATAAAGCCCTATTCCTCTGTTTCATCACCTTCTATAATGGGAGTAGTAACATGGTGCCCTGGACATTTTTCTTGTTGCCTGCCAAGGTGCCCTACCCCTCCCACTTAAAAAAATATTTTAACATGTTTTCTTACCAGCAGCTGGGACTGCTATGAAATAGCTTTCTCTTGGTGCTAAAAACTGTAGGTTCAAAAGAATTGTTTAGTGTGTTTGGGGATCATGCTCCACCTGTGCCTTATTCAGTCTTTTGGGCAAATTACTTGTCCTTTATAATTAGCCATGGCCCCCATTGCAGCCATTTTGTGATGGTGCCCAGGACAGTTTTTCAAATTGCAAAATGCGCCCACAGACAAAAAGGTTACCCACTCCTGCTTTAATATAATCAATATTTAGCATTTGTATTGTGCATTTGAGTGTTCAAAGCACCTCACATACATTATATTGATGTAATATTTATAACAAACTTGAAAAGTTGGTCAGTATTATTATACCCATTTTATAGAAGTGGGGAGGGCACTTTCATTGATTAAACTGGCCCAATAATGAGCATTTTACCTATTTTGTTTCTTTTAGATTTTCAGTAGCAAATGTACACAGAACAGTTGTATGTAAATACATTTGTTCTGCTGCAGGTCATGGATTAACAACAGTAAAGGAAAAAGCAGCTACCCTCAGAATTCATGCCCCATCTTCTGGACCTTCAGAAGGTGCACATCCTGACACAGCTGAGGGCTCCATCACAGGTACTAAGTGATGCATTGTCCTTCACAACCTCTATTCAATGTTAACATGTATATTGATCTTGGGTCCTGATTCTGGCAGGTCCCAGTCAAAGTAGATTATTTTATTTACCAAGATGAAATAAAGCCAGTTGTGCAAAAGGATGACAGTTTATTGATATAAAATGGAGGCAGAATCAACACGCAAAGAAAGCTCAGACCTCCCCTCAGCCAATGAAGCTGTCAAAGCTGACAGGTCTATCTGAGTCCCCAAGATAGACAAAAGCCATACCTAGAACCAAAAAAAATTCCAAGCTGGTAGTGCATACATTGTCCCTTGGAGTGAGACCAAAGCACAAAGTCTGTGTATTGAATCTTACAAGCTTCTCTGCTAGAATCCTCCCTCCAGCTCATGAGCTGACAGGCAATGCCTCTCCCTCTTCTCAGAGCTTACAGGCCAACACACACACACATTCAGGAGAAGGGGGGCTTCTCTTTCTCAAAGGTGCTTGAAGCATCGCAGCCTGAAAAATCAATCACCCCTTTTCTGAGACCAGGGCCTCAACATTCCAGCATGTGAGGGGGAGTTTCTCAGCTCTTCTGTGAGAATCAAGACATGACACCATTATCTCTTTCACTTCACAAGGTAATTGGGCAAAGGCTTAGCAATGTACAATTGTAGCTGTACTTGCTTAGAACCCATTAAGGCATGTGAAAGGCCTGCTTAATTAACTATAAAGTTGCCAGATAGACCAAATTACACTGGTCTCTTGGTGGCTGCCCACCTGCATATAGGAACTCTGTGAAATCCACCTTTTTATTCACCAACCAACACACTACAACATGAAACTACTGTTTTATAATAAGTGCAAATATGACATTTTTTATCACATTCTGATATTATTTGCATCTGGTTCCCCCCACCCCTTTAAGATGTGGAAGAAGAGACTGCAGAGCAAAGTTCTCTGGAGAACTCAGCTTTACCTTCATCTCCTTCTGGATCACGTGGAATGTTTTCTACCATTACTAGCGCTGTACAGAATACCGTAAGCAATCCAATCTCATTCTTCAAACAGTACACCTTGATGGTGAAGTAGTTGTAGAGTTTTGAATTTTAGAAAAATCAGTTTTTAACAACTTGCCTAAGGTATATGAAATGGAAGCATTTATTCTAAATTAGCTGATATTTTAATCTAAGACAGCTTTCTTTATGAGGTTCTATAACACGTTTGCTAAGGATTATAGGCAATTTATAAGTGAAAAGCTGGCAGAAATGTTTCAGTATAAAATGAGAACTGACAAACCATGCTGGTGATAAAGATTCTAAGGAAAATCCAGTCCATGGATGGTCAGCCCCATATCTCATTTTCCCAACAACAACAGCAAAAAGCATTGTGCCCTACAGTGAGAATCTGTATTTCTAGTAGTTCCCACCCTTTAAAAAAAAAAGAAACGGTGAGACCATGGGATTTCATGTGCAGGGATGCTAGGCAGAATTATCCAAAATAGAGATGCTACAGCTTTGTTATAAATGTGTCAGGGTCACAAAGAGATACATAAATTCCTAAACCATGTTGACACCAGTACAAGCTCTCAAATCTGTGAATAATTCAGATGCTATATTTGGATGCAAGACATAGGAAAGACCATTTTTGGCCTCATATTGTGCAAAGTCCTGCCTCCCTGTAGAATCTCCCAAACCAAAGGTGTTTGTTTGTGATTTTTTTTAGGGCTATGCCAGTCAGCCAAAATCAAAGAGGGTCAAGAGACAGGGCTCCTGCAGCTTTAACTGTTGTGATGAAAAGGGAATTTCACCAGGTTATGTATGCATACAAACAACACCTGCTGAAATTCCCTGTCCTTTGCAACTGTTAAAGATACAGAAGCCCTGTCCTCCTTTTCATATGGTCACCCTATCCATTACTGATCCCCTCATTGAAGAACCAAAGGGAACCCCAGTTTGAAAAATCACTACCCTGAGACAGAAATCATAATTTTAATTTGTGAACCGCTTTTCCACATAAGCAGCTCACAATACAATGGCAATACCGAAATAATATTGAGATTGTTTTATATCTGTGTTGGCACTCTCTTGTTCTGTGTTCTTCAGTGGAAGCTCTTCCTTTTAATTAATTTAAAATGTTTTAACTGTAATATGTTTTCATCTGGCATCCATTGTGAGAGATGAGTTAATGAAGTCAAAAATCCTACTATTTGCAAAGGTAGAAAAAACTGAGAAGGGTTAAGCATTCATAAACTGTTGATTCGGTGTTCCTGTATAGCTTTAAAAGGTTATACAAAAACAGAGGCAGCAGTTGAAGACTAAACAATTGGTATAATGCACAAGGCACATAACTGCGAAAACAATAAACATATTTTGCCAAAAATTGAGGTAAATACTTTTTTTATATAATTGCTATTATTTGCAATTGAGAGATATAGTTCACAAAAACAAACTGGTTTTTTTGCTACTATTGACACAAGAAATAGAAAATATACAAAGGAAGTTTTTCAAAATAAACTGTACTGTTTTATATTGCTGTATTTTATAGTCTCTATTACTTGCGATAGAGAGATATGGTTCACAAAAACAAACTGTTGTTTTTGTTTTTGGCTACAATTAACACAAGGAATACAGAAAATATAACAGGTCTCCAGTATCCACCCCTTTCACGTGAAGCCAAGCTTCCTCAGATAACCACTTATGTTGTAGCACCTACTACGAGGCTATTGCTGTGGAAATAAGGAGTCCTCCTTTATGATAATTGGAGAGATTATTCTTGCAGTCCCGGCATAACGAAGCCTCTGAAGTGGTGAGCAGACTTCCTTTGTATATTTTCCATTTCATATGTCAATAGTAGCAAAAAAACAGTTTGTTTTTGGGAACTATATCTCTCAATTGCAAATAATAGCAATTATATTTTTAAAAAAGTATTTACCTCAATTTTTGGAAAATATTTTTATCGTTTTCGCAGTTGTGTGCCTTGTGCATTATACCAATTGTTTATCTTTAAAAGGTGCCTGGAATCCAAAGCAAAGTTCTTTAGAAGCAAGTGCTATTAAATAAGTAAATGCATTTTTGGATTATTATTCTTTGTTTTGTGCAGGGTAAGAGTGTCTTAACTGGTGGCCTGGATGCTTTGGAGTTCATTGGTAAGAAAACCATGAATGTCCTTGCAGAAAGTGATCCAGGATTTAAGAAAACCAAAACATTGATGGAACGAACAGTTTCCTTATCTCAGGTGAAATATTATAATTTTGTGGGGCTTTTGGAGTTTTGAAAGGCTTCAGGAAGGTTTAACTTGTGCTTAGGCATTAGCATAAATTAGTTAATGCCTATCTGCACTAGATGCTATAGACATGAGGAAGGATTTGTGTGTAGATTACATTCTTTATGTGGTAATCTTCATGCTGAAGATGTAATGTGTATTATCACTTGTCATATAGAAACTCCCAGTGTTATGGAGAATTCCCACACTAGTGATAGGTGCATCCAGGAGTATCCAAAAGTGGTGGGAAAACTATGTCATGAGAAGTTTTCATGTGATAAGTGGTATCATGCTATACATTCTCAGTATGGGCAGTCATCCTCAGCAACTTGGGCATAATGGGTTGTGAGTAATTTGTTAACCATACCAACAACCTACCCTTGGTGGGTTCAGACATCACAATAAGCCACCATGACCGCCCGCCATGGCTTGAATATTCAAAATGGCTGCCACAGTGGTGATTGTGCAAACCATATCAATGTTTTATTGCAAATATCAATGATATTTCAAATATCATTGAAAGATGGCCTAGAAATATTTAAAATAAAAATTAAATTTAAAAACCCCTAAAGTACAGAAATATTTTAGGTTTATCCCTGTATGTTAATATGATTTGATTCAGTGTCAAAATACTTTTTGAGCAATCAATAACACTTACACATCATAAAACAAGAGCTACTGCACAAATAAATATGTGTTTAATTGGGGAGTATCTACTCCTGTTCCAGATCAATGTTGCAAAACATATTCAAAGTTTTTTGGCTCATATGTGTTCTCTGCATCACAGAGAACAAGAGAACAAGATTTGCAAACATAGCAGACAGACTGGCACGAATATTGGGATCAGAAGCAAACTTCCTTATCTTACATTTGCTTATCTCTTTTACAAACACAGCAAGTAGTTATTGCTATTTCCTCACTTAACAGAAGGGAGAAAATAATGAGGCTGAGATATAAAAACCTACAAGCCCAAAGGGCCCAATGGCTAAACAGGGATTCAAACCCACGTTTTAGGACAATAGCCTTTTAAATACAACAGGGCATTTTTTTATTTATTGAAATGGTTATGTACCACCCTTTATCCTTTCAGGGTGGTGTATGGTCCACCAGGAAGCTCTCCTATGTGGACCTCATTGAAATGTATGTGGGAAGCACAAAAGCACGTGCTTTTTCTCATTATAATGAAGAGAGAATAGAATAAACCCTTTTATAATTCTTGTTGAAAATGGTGGTTTTACTTGAACTATTATTTACACCCAGTGTTGTGTTTGAAGCCTCTTAACATAGAGAACCCTGCTTAAAATTCTTTACTAGAATTGCTTTAATAAAACGAGACATTTCACCTCTGCTAATATGATCTAACCCCAATTTTTGTATTATTATTGCCTAGAAAAGCTGAGGCTGAAGGTGATAAAATCTGTCAAATTTGCCATGCAACCACTAAACCAGAAACCGTGATTATATTTCCACAGCTTTTGCGAGAAGCTAAAGAGAAAGAGAAGCAGAGACTGGCCCAGCAAGTCACATTTGAAAGGACGGCACATTATGGGCTGCTTTTCGATGAGTTTCAGGGTCTGCCTCATCTGGAAGCTCTGGAAATTCTGTCTAATGAAAGTGAAGCCAAGGTACAGTAAATGGACGGCATAAATCACAATAACAAGAATGCTTACTGGGACATATTTCTCAAGAATAGCTCCCAGTAAGGTTGAAACCCTTTCTCTACCATAGTAGGAATAACAATTTATGCTTATTTTTTTAGCTATTTGAATTTATACTGTGTCCTAACCTATAGACTCAGAGTGGCTTACAACATTTTATCATTTCTCCACTGTTCTTGGTTCATAGTGCCTAGTACCCAATGAAGGACAAACAGTCCTTTTCTAACCTCTTTCCTCATTGTTTCCATCAAATTTTTTAAAAATATTTATTTAATATCCACTGTCCATTGTTTCTTAGCTAAAAGAATACCACACACTCTCCTATCCAGGGATGGGGAACCTCTGGCATCAGGCCTGTAGGTGTTCCACATCCAGCCTGATAACTTCTTCCTCTGTCCCTACCCTCTCTGCTACAGAGAGAAAAGCTCTTATCTTCAATGAGATTATCATCAGGACGATCAGGGGTCTGGAAACAAAGTCTGATGAGGAGAGACTGAAAGAACAGGGCATGTTTAGCCTTGAGAAGACTGAGGGAGACATATTAGCACTCTTCAAGTACTTGAACGGTTGTGACACAGAGGAGGGCCAGGATCTCTTCTTGATCATCCCAGAGTGCAGGACAGGGAATAATGGGCTCAAGTTACAGGAAGCCAGATTCCAGCTGGACATCAGGAAAAACTTCCTGACTGTCAGAGTAGTAAGACATTGTAACCAATTACCTAAGGAGGTAGTGAGCTCTCCTACACTAGAGGCATTCAAGAGGCAGCTAGACAGCCATCTGTCAGGTATGTTTTGAGGTGGATTCCTGGATTGAGCAGGGGGTTGGTCTCAATGGCCTTGTAGACTTCTTCCAGCCCTGCTATTCTATGATCAGAAGGTGATTAGAGATAAGAGCTTTTCCGTCCAGGGAAGAAAGGGTGGGGCTAGGAGAGGAAGCTGCTGAGAGATTCAGTCCTTCTTCCTTTTGAGCATTGTCCTGCAGAGCTAGCACTACTTACATATTAGTAGTCATGCAGATGCCTGTCCTGCTTATTTGTAAGTAGACATGCTGTTCATGCTTACTTCTGAATAGGCATGCTTCCTACTATAAATTGGTAACAGTGGAATAGGAGTTGAAGTTGCATTTTTCAGCCCTACTAATTTTTGCCTTTGGCCCCATCCACCACTGGAATGCAGCCCCAGACAGTTTCTCAGAAATGGAATCCAGCCCTCAAGCCAAAAGAAAATTCCCCACCACTGCTCCAGTCTTCCCCTTTTTCTATAATCACCTCCTAACCCAGGGTTCTCAACCTTTTTGGACCTGTGTACACATTTGGGAATTTGAGACATTGCTGTGGGCATCATGAAAAAATGGAGGATGTGGCCTGTGAGAGCCTGGCTAGTCAAAAGAGGTAGCAAGGGGAGAAATAAGCTAGAAGCTGTGAGGGAGTGGGGAAATAGAAAGGCAAAGAGAGAGAAAGAGCAAAGCTAGAGGCTAGGGGAGGGGAGGGGAGAAACAAGATAAAGGTGGGGGACTGGGAGAGAAAAGGCAAGGTTAGGAGTTAGGAAGGGAGGGAAAGAAGAAGGCTGGGGATGGGGAAGGGAGACAAATTGCAAGGAAAGGGTTTGTTGGGTGGGGGAAAACAACAAGGCTAGAAACCTGAGGTGGGTCATAAGTGAGAGAGCAAAGGGGAAAAGTCTGTGTGGATGGAAGAAGATTGGGTGGAGCCTGAAAGCAACTCTTTCCTTCTCTTCCTGTCAATGAACAACCGATCAGAAGCACATTCTGGAACAGGACAGTGAATCTGGTGCCCTAACGTTTTCCAAGGTTTTGATTAAAAATATTTTTTTGAAGGAGGCAGGTAGAGGTGAGCTTCTTGGGTGTTGTTGGAGGTATCCATGGGTGCCTCATTGAGAACCCAAGCCCTAACCTGCTCAAAGTGTAACATGCAGTTATCCCCTTAAGCTGTATAAGTACATTGGAGGTTCCACAGCTGCTTCCGTGTATTGAGTACCACATTTGAATAGAGTCTATTTGCAGAATCCAATGTTCTTAAGCCCAGGCTTTGCAATCTGTGTATTAATGTAAAAGTGGAAACATTTACATCAATCCAAAAATTCTATGATAACTATTATGGGAGATTAATAGAATAAAATGATGGCCTCTAGGCTATGTTTTTTTTTAATCTCAGCTATTTTTTATTACGATGTCCTATTATCCTGTGTCACATGTAAATACCGCATGACTTTGTTCTTTTAACAAGACATCTTTTAACAAGGTTTATATGACAAGTAGCTTTTATCTCAGTGATCCATTTATTGACTTCAGTAGGAAATAGTCATTCAGAATTCTCATCAGTGGAATTTATATGCTTATGGTGCAATCATGTGCATGTCTACTCAGAAGACTCATTGAGTACAACAGGGCTTACTCCAAAGCAAATGGATATAGGATTGCAGCCTAAGGGTACTATCCTATACCACCTTACTTTGGAGTAAGCTCTGTTGAACTAAATTGGTCTTATGTTTGAGTAGATACATATAACATTGCGCTGTAAGACTGCAATCCTATGCATACTTTCTTGGGAGTAACCCCCATAGAATTCAGTGGGATTTATTTCCAGGTAAACATGCATAGGATTGCATTCTGCAAGTCATTTTTCTAAGTTCACTTCTCCAAGTGAAAGTGTCTTGCTCTTTTTTATCTTAACTTTTAAGTCTAAATGCTTTTGTCCCTCCACAATACAGGCAATAGAGCTTGTAAGTTATGAAATGATGTAGCCTGTAAGGAAGAATCTCATTCGCATGTTATTTTTTTGAAATAATTAATTCAGTAAAACAGGAAGTATGCCTGCGGGAAGCAACCACCAAAAAATTGAACCAAAGTCCTTAGATTTGAGATAGTTTATTGCTGTTGAACCCAATTATATTAATTCAGTTTAAATGTAAGAATTCTGCTTTAACTAAATTGTAGTCTGATTCTCAATCCTATGTACCAAGGATGCAGACCCTCACCTGGAGGCCAAATCTGGCTCTCTGGGATTCTCCAAAAAGCCATACCCTCTTGCCCTGGTCCCATTTCCTTTCCTAACCACCGATTGTTTGGTGATTTCCTGGGTTGTGTGTAGTTAATCTCCACCTCCCCACCCCCCCATTCTAAAAGGTTGAAATGCCTTTCCTAAGGCTCATCTACTGGTAGTAAGAGCTTTAAACTAAAATATGGTGGATTTTTTGGCTCTGCTCCTTTTGCCATTGATGCTACCTCCTTTTGCCTTCACCCGCACCCACCACTGGGATGTGGTCCCCAAGAGCTTCTCCAAAATGGAATTCAGCTCTCAGACTGAAAGAGGTCCTGCGCACACTGAATATCATTGAACTCAGTGGGGTTTACTTTTGAGTAAACATGTATGGGATCACATTAAGGTTCAAACCTCTTTTGTTGGATTAGTGATTATTGCTCAGATTGAGGGTACCATGATACATAATGTTACAATTGGTGGGATGTTGGCATTGATGTCAGTCCCATGGTGTTTTGTTAGTGCAGCAGTATGAACCAAACATGGCTGGATGGACAACACAACGCTGTTGCTTGGCACAGAAATGGTCAGACAGGTGTAACTGGAGAGAGCAGTTCATCTATGCAACATCATAAAAGACTGGGTTCAGACAAAAAGATAAACATGGTGGTTTAAATAGTCAATGGTTGGTTATTTAACTCACTGTGGGTTATCATGATATGTGGAGGGATTTTTTGAACCAGTGGTTGGTTATTTGGCTGCATTAACCCATGCAAATAACCAATGCTGTGCAGAGTTGTCTATTTGAAGCACTGTTTGTTAACTCGTGTGGCGGCCGCTGTTGGTTATTTTGTCAGCCACTGAGATGCAAGGCAAAAGCAGTCAAAGCAGCGGCTGCTCTAGTCCAGCTGCCAGGATAGTTTTACAGCAGCAATGGCGATGGGATACTAGGGGAAGGACTGAGGGCGGGAGAGGGCGGGGAATGAGTGAGTCAACTCAGTGTGGACTAATAACTCAATGCTGATCCTAATCCACAACACAGATGTTGCTTATAGATAAACCCCCTAGATAAACAACTGTTGAGTTGATTATTACTCTACCATTGACTATCATGTTGTCTGAACGCAGCCAAAGCCTTTTCAGCCAATGCAGATCAGAACAGTCAGAAAGAATGCAACACAGCTCTACTACTGAAGTTATGCAAGTCTGGCCCTGTGACTTTTGTGGATGGGAGACGACCTGTGATCCATACGTACACCACTCTGAGTTCATTAAAGGAGGAGATGAGTATAACAAGAAATGAATAAAATAGTTGTTGTTGCAAACCTACTCATCTAATACTGTGGTATTAAAGTATTAATATAGGATTGCAGGGAGTGTAAACAGTGAAAGCAGACTTGCTCCATTTTTTTCCTCACATGTGCACTGGAGCTACATTGAAATGCTCTGTCCCAGCTCTGAATTAGTTATCATTATTTTCTGTTTCAGGTGCAATTATATTTGGCATCACTTGAAGGAGAGGAGTTGGAAACAGCAAAAAATGCTTTAATTGCTATTAAGACAATCTTCCTTTCTCAAGAATCAGATAATGAAGACAATGAAGCAAAGAAAGGTACTTGCAGAATTACTAATATATCATGTGTGATACAGAAAAATCTGCAAAAACAAAACGAACGATAACTAGTAGTGCATCCCGTTCATAATTCAATATAACCTGGATGCACTACTGTGTTTTTAGAATGCTTCATCATGCACATCACATCGCCTGCATATTGGTTTATATAGAAAAATCCACATGTTTTTTCAAAACAACTGGCTCATTCTGTCTCTATTAGTTATGAACGACCTCATCCTTAAAGCGGCCTGAAAACCTTCCCATTGAAGATACTGCTGTCCAACTTAATAATAGAATAGATTCCATGAAAATGTTGCATGTCACTTTAATATATATGGCACAAAATCAAAGGGACTTATACATGAATACCTTTATTTATTTATTTATTTATTTTATTCGATTTATATACCGTCCCATAGCCGAAGCTGTCTGGGCGGTTTACAAAAATTAAAAACATTGAACATTAAAAACAAAATTTTAAACCATAAAGCATAAAAACGAGTTATAAGTACAATATCCTTTAAAACAACAATTCTGGGTCAAAGCACAACAGCAACACAAAACCCTCATCATATGCTGTTAAATGCAACACTGTATCTACTGTAAGGAAAAAAACAGTTGAAATCAAGAGATTAGGTGTGGCACTAGGACAGGGCTCCTGTTGGGCACATTTGGAAATTTGGTAAAACTGTCCTGGGTCCCCTCTACAAGGATTCGCTTTTGCGCCCGGTTAGGCGATTATGCGCATAATCGCTGAAGCGCATTTACACCTAATACCTCTGCACAAGAGGCGGCGAGAGGCGGCGAAGCACATTAACGGATGATCAAAATGCGCTTTACAAGTAGTTAATGCGCATAAGCACTTATTCACATAGTCAAAATGCGCTTTAACGGCCGGAGCAAAATAAAACTCGTGATTTAACGCGCATTTGATAATGCGCATAATCGGAGAGATAACGCGCCTCTACGCCCGATTTGCGCTCCGTTCTTGTAGAGGTAAATTTTTTTAAGCGCCTTGAAAGAGCTTTAAACCTCTCTTGTAGAGGCAGCCCTGGATGCAACCATAAAATGGCTGCCATTGGTGAGGTTGAATAGTAGTCACAAAGGACAAGGAAGCTTCCTAGAGGAATCATGGGAAATTAAGATAGCAGCAGCTCGAGGCTCCCATTTCACTTTGAAGTAATCCCAGCTGCCATAAAAATATATTAAAATGTTTTTTAAAAAATAAAAATTGGGAAGAGTAGGGAAGGTGTCTAGGAGCATCACATTTCCTATCCCTGAACTAGGATAAGAAATCACAAAACTAGATATTACAGATTCTATTGGAGAAGGGCAGCTGGTGGCACATAGGCCACATCCGGTCCCGTTCTGATGTGGTCCAGCCCCCTTCTTTTCCCCCAACGTCAATTTTGAAGTGCAAGGCAGTGCTTCTTCCCTGGCAAGCATCCTCCCCACTGCACATACACTAGAGGAAAAATGAAGGAAGAAAGACATAGGTGCTAGCTATGTCTTTGCAGTAATCTCTGCTTTGGTCCTGGAAATGCTTCCAGGCGGAGAATATTCCCTATTGAAGAATAGCTATGGATGTAGAATATTGTGCTGAAGAAGCTCACTCATTTCTTAAAATTTAAGGAAGGGGGGGAGGAATGTCTCAATTAGAACTTGTGTCTTTGGGGAATAGAAGATCTGGTCAAAATATTTCAAGAATTTTTTTTTCTCTTAACTTTTGTAGCAGATATGGGAGATGAGTTTGTTACCACGCTTACAGAATTGCTATTTGAACTACATGTTGCTGCTACTCCTGATAAACTTAACAAGGTGAGTCATTCTTTACTAACTCATCTACGATCCCACCTTTTATTCCTAGCTCAATGAAATAGTTGAGTGGAATAGGTGAGGGCATATCAGTTTCTGCACACTAGACAGCAGAAAACAGTGGTATTACTGCAGCACTGATAAAATTGTAGCAATATGTACAGAGAGCTATGATGAAGAATATAAACTAAAGCATATTGGGCAAAGAAGATAGCTGCCTGCACTCTAATAAATAAGTCCATATGTTGTTTATATTTAAAAAAATGATTTTCTGGAATAAGAGATGACATTAATTTTGCTTTTCAAGGGCAGTATCCTATACTACCTGACTGCTAGCAGAACCAGCCAGATTCAAGTGCAATGAGAAATTGTAGTTTCAGAAACATCAGGAAACTTGTTTCCAGCATGGGACAAGTCAACGTAGCTCACAGACAGGACTTCTACTGAGTGGCTCCTGTTACATGAGTGGTTGGCTCTATTTGCGGGAGAGAACCAGCATAGGCACAGGGGTTATGTAAGATAATGCCTCAAATCCACAATTTTTGATGGAATATTTTTCACGATGACCTCCACTGCTGATTTTTGGTATCCAGAATGTCTTTGTCAAGAAAACCCAAATTCTGTACTCAACTTGTGCAGATCATAATGAATGATGAAAATGGGCAAGAATGGAAAGGCATGTGGGAAATGTAAGGCATGCAAAGCAATCACTGGGTTCACATGACACAACAACCCATTGTGGGTCACAAGCCATGGTAGTGTGGTCCAAACCCAGACTGTTTTCTGCAGGGTAGCTTCTGTGTGGACAACAAGCCACCCTAACAATCCATGGCTTGTTTTAGGGGTTATTTTACCCACGATGGATTGGCATGTCATCCAAATCCAGCACTGCAAACCCATCATGGGTAGTGGGCATTGACCAATGAGCCATTCAACAAGAGCAGCAGAAACCCCTGTGACTCTTTTCGAGTGCAGCCGTGATCATGCTTTGCTATTGAGGCTGAGCCCCTTGCACTTTGCCAGTGACAGTCCCTCCAACTGTGCCCAAATGACATTTTGGAGGGGCTCCTGCCAAGACCTCCATCCTGATCCAATTGTGATCCTGGTCACAGTTGACGACTTTTTAAAGAAAAAAATATTTCCTTTTTTGCACAAAACCAGTCCCGGATTCCCCCCCCCCTTACACTTTCCTGGCCCCAGGGAATATGCACAAAGCCCTCATTTGAGGGGGGGGTGAGTTTTCAGAGTTGTGGACTTGTGCAACTCAAATTGTTCAAAATATATAGGCTTATTTTGCCTGGAGCCTTGTATGTTTGAGCTGTCAAACATACAAGGTAACAGTCATGGCTACACTGTATAAAGGCTGGTTTGACAGCCCCTGATAGTTAACAGGTGGAGAAACAGGTTGTAGATCATCCCCTTAAGAAGGGGGACCCAGGATTCAAACGGTTGCCCTGAACCTTGGGGATGCCCTGCTTCGATTAAACTTGCCTGGGTCCCCAACAAGATTTATTTTATAGAAAAGTCCATGGCCCCCACTTTTTCACTCCCAAACACAGTAACCACATCTAGGTTGACAAATGTCAACACTATCCACTTAGCAAGGGGATCCCCAGGATTTAAAGGGTTTCCCTGACCCTTGGAGGTGCCTTCGTCCTAGTCCATCCCTTCCCAAGTTGTCAAATTGTCAACTGTCAAACTAGACATGATTACTGCAACTGGGAGCGAAAAAGGGGGTCATGCACTTTCCTATGAAAACCAGTTGCTGCCAACTTGGGAAGGGATGGACTGGGATGAGGGCAACCCCAAGGGTCATGGAAACCCTTTAAATCCTGGGGATCGCCTTTCTAAGTGGATAATGTTGAGTACTTCACAGGTGGGGCAAGCGTGAATATTTTGGACAACCTGCAAAACAAAATATTTTGTTAAAAGGTGGCTTTTGCATACATTCCCTGGGGCCAGGAAAATGTGGGGGGAAATCCGCCCCCATTTTGCGCAATGATAGATAGACAGACAGACAGACAGACAGATGATAGGTAGGTAGATGGATGGATGGATGGATGGATAGATAGATAGATAGGTGATAGATTAGATTAGATTAGATTAGATTAGATTAGATTAGATAGATAGATAGATAGATAGATAGATAGATAGATAGATAGATGATAGATAGATTAAATGTTCTGAACACAATCAGAGCAGGGACCGGGGCTTGGTGGCAGGCAAGAGCGGTTCTGTTGCCAAGTCCCCTGGGATACCAGCAGAAGAGTTAATGCACTACTACAGTAGGTAGGCACCATAGCAGTTTTCATGCTTACATGGGGTATCTTTTGCTGCAGGATTCCAGGTAGCATTACATACGGAAAGCACATGCCATGCCATTCTTTCTGTTACCTGTTGTGGTGTTACCTTTTGTGGTGTGTGTTTTGCAGGCTAGAAAGAAAGCTTATGATTGCTTGGATGAAGCAAGTTTCCCCACATCTGTAGAAATGGACAAGAACCCAGCAGAGAAAACTGAAGAAGATGAAGGAAGGCCTCAAGCAGGAGAATCTGGAAACAGGGAAGAAGGAAAAAACAAAACTGTAGAGGTGAGAGATGTGCAGTTTCTATCTGACTGCCCATTTCCAGGCTAAGATTATGTGCAGCCACCAGCGTTTATCTTCCTAAAACTCATTCTGGATATCTTTGTACAAGGGTAGTTTGGGCCTTTGGGTATAAAAAGGATTTCTTTAAAAAGGATTTCTTCCTCCTTTTTACCCCTTATCTGCCTCCACCACTTATTATATCCTGAAAGTTTCTAGAAAATTGTTTTTAGAAATGTCTAGTCTGGGTCTGCCATTGCTTAGATAGGCACTTTGCAATGACGAAAGCTAAGAAAGGTGCATCTCTCTTAGGCTCTTCGTAATGACAAAATCTAAGACACGTACATCTGAAGATACATCTGCTCTGTTCTCCTGGCTGAAGTAATGTTATTGGAGGGAGCAATCCTATGACCACTAGACACTGTCTAGAGGGATATAGGATTGTTAAGTTTCTGGGAACCAAGGTTGGAGCCAGGGCTCCAACCTTGGAGCCCAGAAACTGCTCTCCCCTCCTCCTGCCCCTCATAACCGGTGCAGTTCACTCTGCCCTGGCTACATCTTCATGTTCTGAAACAGAGCGCTACAAAGGTGAAAAGGGGGCAGTCCCAGGGGAGGGGAGGAGACCACAGCAGTTGCTTTACACAATTTCCTATTGGATCTCCAGGCCTGTTCCGTCCCCAAAGCTGTGCATAGATGGATGAAATCACCCATCTAGGCAAAACTGCAGGATAGCTGGAGTATGGAGGAGAGGATCCCCTCAATGCTCCAGCCACCCCACATAGGATAATCAGCAACCTCTGGTTTTGGAGGATTGTGCCCTAAATCTGACTTCAGAGTTTGCTGTTGTGTGGGCAGGCTTCAGAGCTTAAGCAGTGTAAACTATAAATTTGTCAGTAACATTTCCCCCAATTACCTGTGGGGTAAAACACATTTTATGACAAGGTATACTGAGAATTGCTTTTTAATTGTTAAATTACAACAGCATGTCATTTCAAGGTGCGTAAACAATTATATTTCCTGGACACATTTGCATTGATATTACTGTGCCACTGCATTATTTATTTTAGAATTCAGTGCATCTGTGTTACTCCATATAGTTCCTTGCACTGAGTATTTTGTATTTCTTTCCAGGAAATCTACATGTTGTCTATCGAAAGCCTTGCTGAGGTAACAGCCCGTTGCATTGAGCAGCTCCATAAATTAGCAGAATTAATTCTTCATGGACAAGAAGTTGAAAAGCCTGCCTTGGATCAAGCAAAAGTTTTAACAACGTGATTACATTTTTGTTCTCATCCTTCCATTTCTGTGCTTGCTTGTTTAATGACGCCTCTGGATGGTTCATTAGTGGAAGAAGGCATTTGGTGATTTGCACTTCTCTCATGAACAACTGCACTGTTCTATCCTTTTACAGTGCCAACAAAATGTCTTTATATAATGGAGGATATTGGTCTAGGTATTGGCATACCACATATTTAAATACTGTTATGCTGCTGCAACAGCTCTTTGAATTACATACCCAAGTCTTAGACCTTGCCTACACTATAAATATACTTTGGTTCTATGCCTCGAAGAATCTTAGGAACTGCAATTCGTTGAGGTACCAAAAATTGTATTAGGGACTCGTAGCCTTCTTCATAGAACTAAATTTTCCAGGGATCCTGGAAAAGGCTGCTAAAACATTTTAGGTCTGTAATATGGGCATTCCCCTAAAATTACACACGTCCTCGTCATACGCAAACTATCATTCATTTCAAATTTAAGAACATAGGAGGCTCCCTTATGCCGAATGGTTCAGTTAGCTCAGTATTGTCCTCACTGACTGATAGTGGCTCTTCAGGGTTTCATGCAGGAGTCTTTTCCAGCCTGTCCTGGAGATGACAGAGATTGAATTTGGGGACCTGCTTCATGCAAGGCTTGTGCTCTACCACTGCAGCATTTCTCCTACTGCCAAAATGACGTTGGCGTTTCCTTACCACTATAGTTTCTCTGGCAATAAAATGTACTCCTTGTGATTTGTTGATGTACCCTTGAGAGTACAATGTCCTTATAAAGATGCAACATTATTATATTAGTATCAGTTAATTGCTACTCATCTATGTTTTAGTGAAATGTGCACTAAAAATATGCCATACTATGCTCGCTAAGAGATATATATATATATATATATATTTATGACATTCCTGTTGTTTCTTTAATAGTTTAACAAGTACAATGTGTAATGAAGTCTCATCCCTATCGAAACAATTTTCTGATGTTCTAACTTCAGTTGGGGTAAGTTGTTATGCAGTTTTGTTTATTAGCATCACTTTTTAACATCTGAGTATCATTCCTTTTCTACACGAGGCTATTAATCCACTGTGTGTATTTTCGATTTTGTCACAGAAACTGAGATCCAAGCACTACACAAAGAGCGTTTCCTTGTCCTTGGCTTGCTTACATAGTTGCACAGGCAGCTCATTCAATGCAGCAAAGCCACTCAATGAGTTGGGCATGACAAGGAGCAAATAGCAAGTCAGTGGGCTTTTTGTATACTGCCTTGGTATTTGTAAGGGTGGTTTGTAAATATTTTAATACATGTATACACAATTCTTTCACCATATGAGGGTGGATACAAGTAACATACTCATGAAGCAAAACCGATGAGCTAAAATCCTCCAGTGATGATTGTACCATGTCAAGAATAGGTTATTTAGGACTCATTCATAAGAGTAGATTGTGATAAGTATTACAGGACAATGATAGATGCTTAGAAAAAAGACAAGGCCAGGAATGGGTTGAGGATTGTGAATGTCCAGACAGAATGGAAAAATTGAGTGTAAGCAGCCAAATTGGAACTAAAGAAAGGTAGGTCAAGTATGGGTTTGTGGTGTCAATAGGATCAGGATTAAATGTGAGCTTCAAATGAACTTAAAATATGGGGTGTTCCCAGAAAACATGTGAAGTGAAGCAGTAAAACTGGGAGGAAAATAATTCCAATGTAAAAAATTCAACATGCTTCATTTCTGTTTGATGTGGAATCTTAAAAGGGGCTCTTGTATGCCCATTCCATCTCCCTTGGATCTGTAGGCATCTCTTCAGAGATCCCTTTAAAAGAGCATAATTTAATCACGTTGCTTTCACTTTGAATAATTTATGTTGGTAGCAAGTTACAGGAATTTGTCTGGTTTTGCATTTTCTTAGCATGTTTTATCATATTTCTCTGAGGCAATCTCAATAAATATTTATATCAAGCAAAAAAAAATTCAGCATGAAATATTAATCTGATCAAGCTTCAGAACTAGGCATTTTACATGACTTTTAGCTTTGACCTTGGTACCTTTGCACTTCAGTTTTGCTTGGTAAAAACCACACAGAATTTTAAAGAGACTTGCCATATGACTTCATAGCAAACAAGTCCATACACAGCTGAGCTATAAGGGTGGAATTTGGAAGGGAACAGCAGAAGCTTTAGCCTTGAATATCATTCTGTGTCTTCAAAGGTGAAATTCTTTGCCATCATGCTATGCAGGTACAGTGAAAATGTTTACTAGCATTCTGAAAGTCATCTAGCAACCCACATTAAACAGATAAACATATATTTTGTATTCGGATATCTCTACCTTAATATTTATTTATTTATTTATTGCAATTCTATACCACCCAATAGCTGAAGCTCTCTGGGCGGTTCACAAAAATTAAAACCATCAAATATTATTCAAGGTATAAAACAAACCACAATATAAAAACACAATATAAAAGTACAATATAAAAGCACAATCAGCAATGCAGAGATTTATACAGATTTAAAATACAGGTTAAAACAGCAAAGTTAAAAGACTAAAGAACCGATTGAGAAGATGGGGAGACTACGGCATTATCTGGAGGAGTTTGGAGAGATGACGGGATTACAAATAAACTGGCCCAGATCAGAGATGATGATGTTTAATTACAAAGAAGAAGGGAAGCAAGAACTAGTCAAAAGGGAAATGAATATTAAATTAAAAGGAAAAATAAAATATTTAGGAATATATATAACAGAGAATTTGGATAAATTGGAAGAGGAAAACTATAATAGATTAAGGCAGGAGGTTAAAAAGAAATTGGAGGAATACCAGAAGATAAAACTTTCATGGTTTGGTAGAATAGCACTATTAAAAATGAAGATATTACCTAAAATTAATTTCTTATTTAGGATGTTGCCAATTAAAATATCAGAAATAGAGTTGAAGAAATGGCAAACAATGTTTAATAATTTTAGTAATGGAGATAAGAAAGCTAGAATAAATAAGAAAATGTGGTATAAACAACAGGGAATGGGAGGGTTAGGCCTTCCTAATTTGAAGGGATATTATTTGGCTAACCAATGAAGATATGTAGTGGAAGGTATTCTAGGTTTGGGAGAAAAGTGTTGGTTAGAATTGGAATCCAAAGAAGTAGAAATGGAATTGGAAAATATATACTTTAATAAAATTAATAAGAAATTTTTACAAAGAGTTAGGAATCCAATATTGAAGAATATTTTGGAGATTTGGACTAAGAATAAGATTAAATTAATACCCGCCGTCTCTCCATTAACTCCGGTAGAGATGATGGAGAGCTTCCCAGAAAATCTAAAAGAAGTAATGGGGAAAATATTAAGAAAACAAAACATAAATAGATTAGAAAGAGTGATAAAGATGGACAATTTAAATCAAATAAAAGAAACATTAAGGGAAGAGAAAGTTTCATGGATTAATTGTATGCGGTTGGAACAGTGGATAAAGAAGTGGGTAAAAGAAAATAAAAAATGTAGAGAATATACGATATTTGAAAAAATGATAACACAAAGACGAGAGAAGGAACAAAATATGGTATTAAAAGGTATAACAAGTGAAATTTATAAAATATTGATGGTAAAAGAAGAACAAGGGGATGGTTGCAAACTGGTGTGGGAAAATGATATGAAAATTTCAGTAATCAGAATTGGGCGAAGTTATGGGGAGCAAGGAATTTGAAAACTTTATCAGTAAGGATAAAAGAAAATTATTATAAATTAATATGGCGATGATATTTAACACCAATTAGATTGAATCAAATAGATTTTTAAAAATCGGTATGTTGGAGAGGATGTCAACAAACTGGCACGTATGTTCATATGTGGTGGTCATGTAAATATGTACAAAAGTTTTGGCAAATGGTATATAAAGAGATAAAAGAGATAACGGGAATTGATTTGGAGTCATCCCCAAAGATTGCATTATTATCAATATATGAGGGGATGAAATGTAATCAGAATACAAAGGATTTAATTACTATGTTACTAACTGCAGCAAGATTAATAATAGCAAGGAAATGGAAGATGAAGGATAACTATCAAATGGTTGAGTGGTATAAAGAGGTATGGGATATTGCTATTAATGACAAACTAACATGTAATATTAAAGTAGAAAAGGGAATATGTAATAGAAATGAATTTGAAAATATATGGAAATTATTTTTAGAGCATGTATTGTTGAGAGGGAAAGGACACAAACCTGTGCAAGAAGTATCACAATTTTGGAAAATGTAATGAAGAAGAATTGGTCCTGATGAGGCGTGCACTTGGTGTATAAAGAATGGAAAAGAATGGTATAATTGTAGTTGAGTTAAAATAAAAATTGTTAAAAGACTAAGATGGTAAACTGTTAAAACACTGGGAAAATAAATAGGTCTTCATCTGGCGTCGGAAAGAGTATAATGTGGGTACCAAGTGAACCTCTCTAGGGAGCTCATTCCACAGCCTGGATGCTACAGTAGAGAAGGCCCTCCTCCTGGTAGCCACCTGCCTCACTTCCTTTGGCAGGGGCTCATGGAGAAGGACCCCTGAAAATGATCTTAGGGCCTGGGCGTTCCTTCAGATAGCCCGGCTCCAAGCCATTTAGGGCTTTGAATGTTAATACCAGTGCTTTGAATCAGGTCCGGACCTGGACTGGTAGCCAGTGAAGCTGGAAAAGTACTGGCGTAATGTGGTCTCATTGGCCAGTCCCTGTTAACAATCGTGTTGCCCTGTTTTGTACCAGCTGAAGTTTCCAGACAATTTTCAAAGTCAGCCCCATGTATAATGCATTGCAATAATCCAGACGAGAAGTTATCAGAGCATGGATAACTGTAGCTAGGCTACCTCTGTCCAGATAAGGGATGCAGTTGGTATATTAGCCCAAGCTGATAAAAAGTGCTCCTTGCCACTGAGTCCACCTGTGCCTCAAGTGACACTTCTGGATCCAAGAGCCCCCCAAACTACAAACTCAATCCTCCAACCCCTTCCAGAACAGGTTGAATATCACCTAGCCAAACAGACAAACCACCTGCTAACAGTACCTCCGTCTTGTCTGGTTTGAGTCTCAGTTTCTTGGCCCTCATCCAGCCCATTACTGTGCTTAGGCACTGATTCAGAACAGCCACTGTTTCAACTGGATTTGATGAAAAGGAAAAATAGAGCTGGGTGTCATCCGTGTATTGATGACACCTCAGCCCACATCTCCAGATAAGCCCTCTCAGCGGTTTCATGTAGATATTGAACAGCACAGGGGATAAAATTGAGCCCTGTGGAACCCCATGGCGTAGATGCCATGGCACAGAGCAATAACCCCCAGCACCACCTTCTGGAATCAGCCATCCAAGTAGGAATAGAACCACTGCAACGCAGTGCCTCCAACTCCCGACCCAGACAACTTATCCAGAAGGATACCATGGTCAATGGTATCAAACGTCCAAGAGAATCAACAGAGTCGCACTCCCCCTGTCCCGGCAAAGGTGATCCCATAGGGCAACCAAGGTGGTTGCTGTTCCAAAACCAGGCCTAAAGACCGATTGAAATGGATCTAGATAATCTGTTTCATTCAAGAGTGCCTGGAGTTGTCCTGTAACCACCCACTCAAGCACCTTGCTCAAGAAAGGGTGTTAGCCACTGGCCTATAATTGTTAATGCCCTCCTGGTCCAGGTTAGCCTTCTTCAGGAGTGGTCGGATCACCACCTTTTTTTAAGAGGCCGGCACCAATCCCTCTCTCAGGGAGGAATTTACAACCTCCTGGACCCAGTCGGCAATCCCCTCCTTAATGCAAAATGTAAAGTGACTAGTGACCCTCAGTTGAATTGAGGCCATACAGATGTAGCTAGCCGTAATGAACTTACTTTAAGACAGATAGCAAGGCCAAGGAATAGCTGCAAGAAGATCATATAAACCAGTCATTATGTAGATTTAGAGCAGATGCGGTTCCCCAGATCTCTACACAACTGCTAAACAATTCAGACATTGTATAACTACATTGTAACTCTGTCTCTACAAGTCAGGAGTTACTGGAAACAGCAAATATCTTTCCCTCTTATCGCTATAGATTTCCTTCACACTGCTTGCAGTAACTATTGATTATATCAATCAATATTGTTTAACAGGCAATCATTTCTTTATGTTTCAGAAGTTTATAAGTGCTGAAATAAACAAGGAGATGGTATTGTAGGGATGGTTAATTGCTGACTTTGAAGCAGTTCTGTTCTTAGTACCTTTTTTCATTAACTTTCTCATATCTGTTTTTACAATCACTCATCTTCAGGGATAGGGATGCTGATGATATCAGTGCAAATGTTGCTTTACAAAAAGATTGCCCCTTGTCTGAAGTAGAGATGTGAAATTTCCAGAAATTTTGAAGCCACTGGGAAAAAAAACAGTCTTCCACCAGATTTTTCGGGGGGTGGGGGAATGGAAATTTATCTAGACCCATTCCAATCTGGGTTTTGACTTGGTTATGAGACTGAGGCCCTTTCCACACCAGGCAAAATGCCTGGGATGGACCCTGGCTGCTCCCTGTGAGTCCGCATGATGCACAGGGAGTACCGGGGGCGGGGGGGGGGGATGGGATTTTTCCTGAATTTTTCCGCAGTCCCAGGAACTTCACGGGACCATAGAAGAATGTGCCTGCCTGCCCCAGTTCTGCCACGCTTACTTTCGAGTAAGCATGGCAGAACCGATGGCCATGGAGTCACAGCGCGCAAGAGGGGCAATCAAATTTGCCATCCCCAGGATGGCGGGGGGGAGGGGGCACAATCGCACACAGTTTGTTTTTTTAAAAAAAATACTTACATTTGCACTGGAGCGCTTTTCCTCGCTGAAAAGTCAAAACAAAATGGCGGGCGCGATGTCCGACGACCCAGGACGTCATGCCCATGTTGTGGTTTCATCATGACAAACCTGGAAGTGGCTACTTCCAGGTTCGCCACCCCTCCAGCCCGCTACACCCCATGGTGCGGAAAGGTCCTGAATCAGCCTGATTACCATCGACCATGGTATACTCCTGGATTGATTCTATGGGATGGGCATTGGAGGCGCTTTGCCACAGTGGTTCCAATTCTACCTTCAGGGCCGATTTCAGAAAATAATATTGGGTGACCATTCCGCAGCCCCTTGAGCTTTATGGTTCTGTAGGATACCATCTTGTCCCCAATATCATTTAACATCTTTAGGAAGCTGCTGGGAGCCACCATTATGGGATTTGGAGCCAAGCCATCAGTTTGTTGATGACACACAACTCCATCTCCCTGTGATATCTGAATCAGGAGAAGCTGAGCAAGTCATTGCTTAAACTCAGTAATGGGCTGGATGAGGGTCAGTGAACTGAAACTGAATCCTGGCAAAATGGAAGCCCTGTGTGTGTGTGTTTTCCTGGTCTGGGAGTAGGCTTACTGCCTGTTCTGGTTGTGGTTGCACTCCCTCTGAAAGATCAGGTTCATAGTTTGGGGGTACTCCTAAATCCATCACCGTCACTGGAGGCCCAAGTGGCTATGGCGGCCCGGAGTGCCTTTTACTAGCTTCGGCTGGTTCACCAGCTTCAGCCTCTCCTGGACAAGGATAGCTTGTCTACAGTGATACAGGCGCTAGTAACCTCAAGACTGGATTACTGCAATGTGCTCTGTGTGGAGTTGCCCTTAATGCTGAACTGGAAGCTGGAGCTAGGGCAGAAAGCAACAGCTCTAGATGGGTCTCTGAGCCCATCTAGAGTAGTAGTGATGCCATTGGTGGGTCTGGGGCTGGAGAGGACATAAGGTTTTGTATATCTCGGCCTCTGCTCTCCCCTCCCTCCAGAATGCCCCCTTTTGGACCTCTGCAAAGTCGTCCAAGGCTGCTTTTGCAGCATCTGAAAGCAGGCACCGTGGTTTCATTTTGCCATGTCTGTGAAGGATTGGATCTTGGACTCCCCCTCCCAAAGTTGTAGCAGTGTCCATGGCTTCGGGAAGAGAAATCTAGAAAATCCTCCAGAAACCATAGGATTGTGCCCTAAGGTGTCTAAGCCCTGAATTTAAACAAGTCTAAATCCTCCAGTGTCTTCAGGAAATCTCTAGCATACTCTTGTCCAATTTAAGAAAATGGTGCTTTCTGTAAGTTTCTAGCACTGTCACATTTTCAGTACTAATGAAAATAACATTTTATAT
Organism: Anniella stebbinsi; assembly: GCA_029215795.1. Taxonomy (NCBI): domain Eukaryota; kingdom Metazoa; phylum Chordata; class Lepidosauria; order Squamata; family Anniellidae; genus Anniella; species Anniella stebbinsi. The sequence goes on from JARDYH010000004.1 coordinate 149,541,269, forward strand.
TTGATACTGAACATATGTGTTTTATTGATACAATAATCCACTACTTTAAGATGTCAGCAGTCCTGATTTAGGATATTACTAAAGCAAATAAATATTTTATTTTATTACATTTTCTCAGTGTTGCCCTAGTATTAAAACTTGTCCATGTTTTCATTTGGGCAGAGTGACAAAAAGGCAGAAGTTCTCAACCCAATGGTCAATAGTGTACTATTAGAGGTAAGCTTATAACTCATTTATATAAGGAACCACTTTGCTCTCATTTTCAAATGAAGCTACATGTGCATTTAGTTCCCCATGAAGAGCCATAAAATGTAACAGTTTTGTCATTGTACTTGCATGCCATTTCATAAACAACATCATTTCATGTGTTTATCAGTCATCCGCAAATGCTTAGCAATAGCAATCTTGTTATGTTTTGTAAGGGTTTTAAATAACATCTTTAAGGAAGAAGTGAAAAGCTTCCCCTTACCATAATATATTAAAAAGAGCTGGGCAATGATATAGTTGCCTTGCTTTCTTGTCAAACAAAATGCCTAGAAAGAGACCCTGATCTTTATTAATGTTCCCACTACTCATACCCTGTCAAGATTTTAAATCTGAACAATTATTTTAAGGTTATGTTTGGCTCCACATCTACTATACTTATTTTTCTTTCATGGTTATGGACATCCCATTCACTTCAGTAGAGTTTTTGCATAGGAAAAGTTCCCAGTAGATTGTATGTTGAGAAACAGAGTCTCTGCACTTTTTGTAACACACTGACAGTTCAATCCTATACTCATTTATTGGGAAGAAGTTCCATTGAAGTTGGTGGGACTTACTTCTGAGTAAATATGTATAGGATTGTGCTGCAGGGACCTTTTTCCTGCTTTTTGAAGAATAGCACATTGAGCATTTCAACCATTAACCCTAAGAGGCTGGGTTACAAATCAGGAAGTCATGGTTTGTACCATTCTTCTACCATGAAGTCCCTAGATGGCCTTAGACAAGCCGCTCTTGCTTATCCTCAGCCCCTCCCTTCCTGCAACATGGACACGATAATACTGGCATAGGATTGTTGAAAGATTACAAGAAGAGAATATGAAGCTCTTTGAACACTTGAAAGCACTATACAAATGCAAAGATATTATTATTAGGGTTACATTAGCATAGCCAGTCACGTAACTTGCTGTTACTTTATGAACATAGTTGTGTTTCTCTCAGTGAACATGTAATGTGTGGATGTCATATACATATGTACATGCATGTTTAAACATCTGTGTGCATGTGTCTGGGAATCTTGTAGCAATCAGATTGTCCAGTCACATGTGCATCTTTGAATGGCAGCAACTTATTAGATGTTTTTTGAAGTAATCATAATTCATGGTGCTGCCCATCGTTTGGAAGCAAGTTCCATTAATTTCAAAATTATGAGACTAAAGGGTCAATGAAATACACAACACCATATGTTACTAACACATTTTGTTTCCTTATCAGGGCTGTAATAGCACCACTTACATCCAGGATGCTTTCCAGTTATTGCTTCCGGTTCTCCAGGTCTCTCATATCCAGACGAATTGTTTGAAAACACAACAGTGACCATCAGCCTACTCTCTTCATTGTATGTGAAATTCAGAAATATGTCCAAAGCCATTAGGCTATCAAAGAGCCTTCTAAGGGACATTAAATGCAATTTTGCACATGCAATACTGAATAACACTTTTATATTTAGTTAACTATTTAAACACATTATTCTATTATAGGGGAAACATTCATATTTCTTGCATTAATTTAAGGTAAAACATGTCTATTTCACTTTTACTGGTTGAAATTTAATTGGGCATTGCTGTACTAATTAACTGACATTCCAGTTTGAGACATTTGCAGTCACCTAATTACCTAAAATGACAGAATGAAATCCCTTGCTGTATAATCAGTGTAATGCATTAGCCACAATTTGGTACTCTCCAAGATTAGCATTTGCTGTTGCCCATGTGAAGAATGGGCAGTAAGGCAAGACCATCAGAAAAACAGACTTAAAAGGTGATCTGACTGTTCCCTGTGTGTGAAAATGTACATGTGCAGGTAAGAGAAAGAAGGGTGTAGCAGGGGACTGAATTATCTCCTTATTTCTTAAATTAAGTTCAACAGCACTTTTCTCATTTTTAGAATCGTTTTAAATACTCTCACTTAGCTTAAATATAACAAAGAAACTTTCGTGCCCTAATGGTATCATGAAGTAATAAAAGTACTTATTTTGCAGAGACAAATCATAACCACATAAGCAAGAAAAATTGTCTAATTTACCTCAGAGTTCAGCACAACTCAATGATAGCATCTGTTTGTGCTCATGCATGCCAGGGGCTGTCTATATGCAAGGAAAGCCCCACAGTGGTTGTGAATCTGCATTGCATCAGTTATATGATGCAGCTGCAGCTTCGCAGCCACTGCAGGGCTTTCCCACGACTTACCCCGACTTTTACAATGGAAGCAAGGTCAGTATGGCTGTTCCGCCGTCTGACATTGCTCCGGAGCCAATCCAGAGGCAGTCCCTGGTGGAAGGCGACTGACAATTGGTCATCTTCCATCAGGAAGAGGGCAGGGGATGGCTCTGGTACACAGATGGCTGCCAGAAACCCCACTCTCTCTCCTTGACATTGGGATTACTCAACACCACCACATTGTAAGTATAACTGTGGAGTTTTGGAGGGAGGTGACAACAACTTGGCACTGTCAAGACAGCCCTTGATCTTTGTAAGTCCACCATGATGGTCTGGTCCAGAGTCTCTACTGATGCTGAACCCTAATGGCACTTTCAAATATGCAAGTGCTTTTAGATGGGTAACTATGATAATTTGTTGCTGCAAAAGCAATGCATTTATTGTGACATAAGATTTGATGGGCTAGAGTCCACTTCCTCAGATACATGAAGTGTTATCCTTAGTTGGCAGGTATATATACACACATGGTTGCCAGAGCAGGTGGGGAATGCACTCTCTGACAATTCAATTATACAAAATAAGCACAGTAACTATTCTCAGCAGCAGTAACCGGTGATAAATAAGTGGCTGCAAGCAGTGCAGTCCACATATTTTCCACATTCACTTCTACTGTTGCTGCCTACTTCAGGATTTTGCTGTGGGAAACACAGGTGTAACATCAATATAGGCACAGCATTTCCTGCCTGGAGTATGATGTAATATGCCTTAAACAAGTATTTTGCCAAACCAATGCATGATTTATGGTAGAAATCATATCTTCAGTTTAGAAAAGGCCATCAAGAAAAATAAACTTACTTGCAAGCATCATATATTATTTTGCTTCCCATTAATCTGATTGAATAATTAGCTGTCGTTTTGATAAAATGTTGTGCATGAAAGGGTTACAATCACGATTTTGCGACGACATTAGTCATATTAGCCACATTCTGGGAAATAATCCTCTTTGGTATTTATGAGCTCATCCAGGGCAGAATGAAAGTTAATCCTATGAGGGAAGGACTAGGAGGAGTTATGAAAATGGATTGCCTTAATAGAGGTGATCTTTTAACTAAAGGTTGTGTAGGAATATCTTGCAAGCCTTGGGGGGATATCTTAAAGACATGGTAGGAGAATCATTTAAAACAGTAGATTGCTTATTTGAAGCAGTCCTTACTGCAGGTTTTGTCAAAAAACTTAAATTATGCATGTAGTGGGGTAAAGTTTGTCCTTCAGGGAAATGAGTAAGAAAGAAACTACTAAATGAAATGCAGAGCAAACTGTTCCCATTTGATGCCTGGTTTCATATTACCCTTTGTGAAGCTATATGTGCTGGCAGTGTTTGTATATTAAAATCAACTAGCTAATTTAAAAGTAGTTTGTCAGTGTATAGCTATCTGGAAAATAACATTCCTGAAACACAACACCTATGCAATACTCAATTATTTAGGCTGCACTCCTATATACACAGTGACATGGAAGTGAACTCAGTGAGACTTACTTCTGAGCAGACATGTGTAGGACGTAAACCATTAAATTAACACTGGATTTGCCCAGCTTCAGAATATCGTCTTCCACGTTTGTGATTTAACTTTTAGAATGATGAATCTGACATCAACAGTGGCCAGAGATAAAGAGCCAAAGAAAGGCCCACTTCAGATGTAAAAATATAGCATCATGTGTTCCTTTCTCACCCCACATAGAGGCCTTTATCACACGGGTGGTTTGATCCACACCCGCTGTGACTTTGATCCAATTCTTTCACACAGCGGCATCCCTCTCGCACTGCTCTCATGCGCTGAGTGCTCCGTTTCCCTTTCGAAGTATCCCTGAACGGGGATTGTCCGTTTGCTCCCCTCCTCCGCAGGCTTAGCTGAGGAATCGGAGCAAAACCAACCACGTGTGATCAAAAGGCTACACTCGCATGGGAAACGAAGGGGGAACCCGCCTAAGCAAAATGGGTAGGTGTGATAAAGACTTTACACACAACCCCTCTCTGCAGTCCCACCATTTACCAGCCAGGTTCGGCATTCTCTGTGACCTTTGTCAGTCCAGGGTAAAATGAATCACAGGACCGTCCTAAACTCATCAGGATTCTGAGAGTGTCCTTGGGTTCATTTGAACTTGTGTTTCTGACTGTTGCACAAAGTAGTGAACCCAGGTAGAGAGGATGGGGAGAAGGAGATTGCAGCTCTACAGTAGACGTAGGAATACAGGAAGTTGCCCTGTATTGAGTCAAACCATTGATCCGTGTAGCCCAGTACAGTCAACACTGACTGGCAGCAGCACTGGGTTGGACCGAAGATATCATTTGAATTATATTTGTATAAGTTTTTATGCACATAATTTTAAAGTACATTTTAAAAAAATTAAATTCTTATTTATTTGCATAATTGTGAATTCCATCCATATTTTGTGGGAAGAATATTTCTCCTGCTCTTTCTGACATATGCCCAATTTACTCTTCCATTTGTAGCATCTGTTAAATCGTTAATATTGAAGAATGTGAACCACTAAAACAATACTTAAATACAACCTTTGCTTACTTATGATTTATTCTTAAGAATCAGCACACCTAAATATTTTGTTTAGCAATTTTTAATTTATTTTACACTAAAACCAATTTTTTGCTTATTGACTACGTTTTATTTTGGATTTCATGTTTTCCACTTAGAAGGTTTAGAATTGCCTACATCAGTTTAGAACACACACTCCATTAGACACTTCTCCAAAGGAAACCCCTTTAAAATTAATGGAAGCTTTGTAAGGAAATGCTCTTGCACAACTCCTGTTCATTTTAATGAAGATTCTGTCAGAGAGTGTCCTAGTAGATTATAGCCTCTACTTGTTCTGCAAAACCATCACCAAACACTTTCATTTTAACATGTTATTTGGATTTATTTGGATTTAACATCAGGGGGGAAATATTAAAGGATACTTGCAAATATGCAGGAATCCTGAGGCTGGCCTTAACACTATATAATAGCAGGTGGCAGTTTATGGGGTTATAAGGAGGAAGCTCATCTAGAAGCCTGTGTGACGTTTTCAGGGAAGGGCAGCTTTCTCCAATTGCATCTCAAGTCAAAAGGAGCATGACCACAAGGCTGAACAGAGAGGTGAATCAGACACAGAAGAGAAATAGGAAAAGGCTGCTGAATACGATGGGTATAAAAGGGCACAGAAATAATAAGAAAGGGGAAGTGCTTGGGGACATTCTGATGAGGAACAATTTTACCAGAGATGACAAACTGAAAGACTACTGGGCTGGGCTGCAACTCCCTCTCCCACCCTACCTTCTATTGGCAGAAAGAGGAGGTGCTGGTTCAGTGCTGCCCCTTCTACTTTTAGGGCTCCATCACACCTACTTTTTCCCCCCGGTTTGCTTCTGTGATTTTCCCCTCCGTTCCCTTAGTGAGTCAAGTGCTGGGCACTTTCATGTCTGTGCGTTGTTGCACTCATGTATCTTTTCACCTATGCCACTACTATGCTGGCGAGATCTCCCGCCCCGCCCCCTACATTCTCCTTCCCCCTGCAGTTAATTTTTTAGATGTTTTATTGTTTTTTGTTTTGCTCGTTTCAAAGGGTGGGCGGATGAACAATCATTTTAACTAATTTCTTTTGTAAAGTTGGTTAAGTCCCCTCCTTTGCTCCAAGGTAACCAAAATGCTTACATCTGCGTAAGTTTTAAAACTAAAGAGATCAAACTTGGCACGGTGATAGCCAATTTTGATCAGATCTGTTCGTGTCTTGATTTTTGGATTTTTTTTTTTTAAAAAAATCCCCTCAAACGATTCTCCTGATACTCCACCAATGCGAAATTCCACCTGTTTGCATTTGTGGAGGATCTGTTTTGCTTTACTTTGATCTCCAATTCATAAAAAGAGATCTGGGGTCCTCAGGGATTTGGGCTCCTTCCCCCTCTTGCTCTGGCTTTGTTGTCTAGCGATTTACTGATTTAAAGTTTCAGCTAGGCTCCGTTTCTGTAGGCAATGAGGGTGGGGTTGGAGCAGTAAAAAGTCCAATTCAACCAACTAAGCACAGGAGGAGGAGAACTGCCCCACCCTCCCCTTTCGTCAGCAAGGCTCCATTCAAAGCACACACCCTCAACAAATGAAAAAGCGAGAGGACAGCAATACATGGAGGATTAAGGACGCATTAAATCCGCTTGGGGAAAATAATCCAGACTTTTCCCACACCAAAATAATATGCAAAACAGAGGAATAGAGGCTAGATGGGTGCAGGACAAGGAAGACGTCATGTGAGTCCCGCGCTGCAATACCAGATACCTGACACGGAGCTCATAGTCTGAGGGCCAAACTAGGCAATATGTTAAGTGTGTGATTGCATCTTTGTATCTTTAATTTTCAAAAGAACAACAGCTGCAGCAGCCTCCAATCCAAATCAGGATCACAGTGTGGGAGATCGGGGTTTAATCCTTTCCCCCTGTTCCACAGTCATAACAACAACAAAATCCCCCACAAAGCTGTAATTTGCCCAAGATGGAAGCCAGCATGACCACAAATATCAGCTTCCCTTCTGTGACAAATAGTAACTCCAGGAGACAGGGTCATTTTTCACTGGGAAACCAGTGTGGCAGAAACAGTGTTTTCAAAAACGTATTTTAAAAAATCTTTCCCTGTGCCACAGTCTCAATTTGTAATTGTTCTTGTTTTTAAGTAAAGGTAATTAAAATGTGATCACACAATGCCAGTTTCCAATCAACCTGACTCCCTAGAGGGTTCGTATATACTGTTATAGTCAGCTAATATATCATCTGACTTGGTCCTGAAGCTATAGGACAGGGACAAGTGATCTTCCCCAATAAATCCAAAAGATGCCTTCCTAGCAATGGACAGCTTTTTGCTGCCATAGTAGCTAGAAAGGACTGTTCAACCAGGGCTGTAGAAAAGGACTGAGAGCTTGACACAGTGACCTGGTTCACATGATCAAAATAAGCCAACATCGAAATCACGCCCCACATGCACTGCAATTTAAATAATCCACTGTGGCCAAGGTGGGTTAGTTAAGTTGTGTGTGCTGGATGTGATTTCTATAATCACTGCCCAGGTGTGGCTTGTCATCCAAATCAGTAGGCATAGCTTGTTGGAGGGGAAGTCATTCCTCCAATTACCCTACAACAGCCCTTGATTTATTAGAGTTGTTTCCCCCTCTGACAAGCCATGCTTTCCGGGTTCAGGCAATGTGACAAGCATGCACCACAATTTAAATAAGCCCCTATATACTGGGCAGGAAGTATTGAGGGAATAAATGATCCCAGCAAAAGTCGTCACTGGGCCACATCTTAGGCATGAATGAGCTGAACAATGGAAAACCATTAAGTCAAGTATGTGTGAAGAGGAAAGCTATGGAGCAATTTGAAGTTCCCATCAGCAATGGGACAAGGAAAAAGAGGTCCACTCAAATTTTCCTCAGGCAGGATGGGCATAGGAATAAGCCACAGAGGATAAACCAGACCAAGGAACTCCAGAATCAAATATAGGTGGGAGGAGGGATAATTTAATAGTCTACCTAAGACAATTTTGCTGCTCATTCTAAGTAGTGCTATCAATTTCAGGAAGATATTTGATAAGCCATGCTTGGGTTTAGCACATGTATATCACAAATTTTGTGAAGATTTAACTCACTTGCTTTTCTTTACGTTTTACTTGATTCAGACTATAAAGGCTCTCTTATGTGTCTTAAGCCCATGATGCCTAAGCTACAGGCATTTTCTAAAAAATAATGAAAAAGAAATGTTCATTACATATCCTGAAGTCGCATAGATCACCCACTGAAACTGCTGAGCTGCTTTAAACAAAATGGTTAAGCTTTTCTAATTGGAATAAAATGATTGGAAACAATACTATTTGTGATTTCTCCCCCCCCCCACCCTCCCCCTGCTCCCCTTTAACTCATGCTGCTTTCCAACTGAGGGTTCAATTGAAACGTTACTGAATCTGAATGGCATTAGGATATTTGGCACCCAGTCCGTACGATATGTGACTCAGCAAGACCACCATAACTTACCAGCCATGTATAATTAGAGCTCAATAACCTCTTATTTTATCAGAAGCTTGATTTAACTGATTTTTTGCTTGTTCCCATCCTAGGGCTTCAAAAACAGGCTGGCCAGCTGGTTGGCAGGCCACCACGCATGGCTGATGAAATGTGTTTGACTTGGTGGGTCACAAGCTGTGCAGACCTGTTAAATATGATTCATTTTGAAGTTTTGTACCCTGCCTTTTGGTCAAAAGTTCTTCAAAGCAGCTACAGTAGATGGTTAAAAAAAAAAAAACTCCACCGTTCCACAAATAACTCCAATTTTCTGGAGGATGGATGAGGCCAGAACTTATTGTCCTTTTGCTTTACAGTCCCAGGGCAACTAGCATTTGGAGCAAATGACCAGACTGGTCTTCCCCTTGCTGTGATGTTCTTCCTGGGAGATGGGTGCAACTTCGACTAGGACCTCCATCACACCTAATTCCCCCCATGGTTTGCCTCCATGTCTTTTTACCTCTGAGGCAGAAGAGTATCAAGCATATGATCCCTTTCACCTGAATAGCTGCTCTTTCGCTCCTTCGCTTGTTAGCTCATCCACTCCACTCCATCCCGTCTCATTCTCCCTCCAGTCAGGTCTTGTCAGATGAGTACTTCAACCAGATCGCCTTTCTGCCGGGCAAAAATGGAACAACCCTTTAGTCTGGCTCTTTGGGGGCATCGAGGGAGTATGATCCTGTCTCTGCAGAGATTCAGGCATTGTATGATTTTAAAAAAACATGCTTTCGAGCCAGGGATGCAAGGTTTGGGTTTTATATTGAGGCTTTGAACCAGCTGCTGGGAGAGATCGCTTTTCCCTGCCAGGACCTGATGCAATGCATTCAAGCCCCCAGTTCCTTTAAAACTACACGGAGGCTTAGGGCACATTAAATGCGCTTAGGGGGAAAAAATCCAGGCTGGGGAAGAGGTGGGGTGTCAGCAGGACAGGCACAGCGTCATGTGAGTACCCTGCTGCAAATCCGCACACCAGCGCACTAAATGGCTAAAAGGAATTCGGCCTCCTTCACAGGACCATTCAGAATGTTGGCAATGTTGGAGGGGGTGGGGAAAAAGCAAAAATCACAGCACTTTTGGATTTGGTGGATGAGGTGGCTGGAATTGTTGTTTTTTTCTTTTTTTCCTCCCACCATTTAAAAACTTTTGCTCTGAGCTGCTGTTCCATTTTAAAATGTACCCAGAAGAAAGCTGCATGAAGCAAGTAATCCTTTATTCCGAAGAATGCCCCTGGCAAAGACACTGCATCATCACATAGTGTCATTGCTAGGGACGTAGTGGCCACATTTTAAAACAGGATGGCAAATGGGTTGCTGAACGCAGTCAAGCCACTGCTTAGAGTGGCAGTTTTTTTAAAAAAAGTTAAAATCACTCAGCCAACTTGTCAAAAAGTAAATACACCCAACATCTGAAAGTGCTGCAACAACCCCCACCCAGTGGAGGCTGGTGGCTCCGATGTCCGTTTTAAAGCAGTAGTGTAGATAGGCTCTAACTCTGTATCCAACTCATGGTGTTTCATAAATGCCTTGGCATAACCATTTTCCAATCCTAAATAGATCCTAGGGGCATTGATTACACTTGAACATAACTGTGGAATTCAAACATAAAAAGTAAAAACAAACAAAAAACAGAAAGAACCAACCCGTAAGAAATAAAATATATTTAGCCAGACAACAACCCATTGAGACAAATGTTATGATGGCATTGTTCAATATAAGTAAGAGGTGACATCTAATTACTTTTAGCTGCTCTAGAAAGCCAATGTTTCTTCAAGAAAATAAAATCAAAACTGAACACAAAAAGGAGGCAACATATAGGGCCTGTTCAGAAGACACCTTAAACCCAGCTGGTTAAGGCTTTTGGTTAAGCAGAAGGGTTTAAAGTGTCTTCTGTGATGCGTTTTGCTAAACCCTGATCATTCACTAACCACAATCGGACCATCTGTAGCAGGGTTAGCAGTTCCAACCATGGCTAAAGTGGTATGTGCAACAGCACAGCTTATAGTTAGTGCTAACCCCAGGGAACCACAGTTTCGCTAACCACAGAGTCTGAAGTGTCATCTGAATCGGCCATAAAAAATTCAGAGAACAATTCTTGACATGGGTAGTCAGAATTAAGTTCAATGGGACTGATTCTCTAGTGATTGTGCATAGAATTGCAGCCTAAAAGAAATAAAACACAAGGTACAGAAAATTGGTGGTTTTGATTGTCTGATTAAGTTGATCATGCCCACCTTTTGGGCATATCTACATAAGAGCTTCCATATCTACTAAAGAGCTTCCATTCCATATCTACTTAAGAATTCCATTCTACAGCTCTTAAGTAGATAGTGGCCCCAACTTTTAAGTTCAACCTGGCAGCATTTATTTCCATGCTTTAAAATAGTCTTTATCAAAGTTAAATAGAGCATCATTATACCCAGCTTTAGGACCAGGGCTATGAGCACAATCCAGATAGTAATATGAATAGCACCATGCACCCAGCAGGGTTCTGGGCAGTGTACAGCAACTCTTTCTGTGATGTAGAGCTAACCATCTTTGGAATGTACTGGGTATCAAAATAAGGCCAACTCTAGAAGTTAGCAAGGTTGCGCTGTCAAGAATCCACTCCTCGACGTTCAGAGTTCCACCTTCCTGGCTGGACACTCTGATTCTGCTCTTTAAAGATATCCTGCCTCTTTAAGGGCAACCTTGTCCCTTTTCTGGGACCCAAGCTTCCACCTTTCTCTTTTCCCCTTTTCAGTAGCGTGGGGGTTTGAGCTGTAGGCGGGTGTGAAAAGGACTCTCCAACAACACAAGTTTTAAATCAAAACTCTTTACTATTCTTGGCATAGTAAGGCACGCTTTGCTTAAGGTATTTACACACATAGAACTGATGTTACAAAGGCAAGAAAACAAACAGACAGGAGTAAAAACGCAGGTCCATCTCTTGACTAACTACTCCTGATATTTACTCCTAAAGTATCTTCAGGAATGGTTCTTACCTCCATTCCTCACTAAAGCAATCTCTCCCTCCTTCTCTTTTTAATTCCCCCCAGCCGCACGCTGACTAGTAGGGAACCCTGACCCCTCCTTTTCCCAATCACTCTGGCTAGGACTTTGTTAAGAGTGATTGGCCATCCTTTTGTGTTTTGCTCTACACTTGTCCTGAGCAGTAGAACGATCAGGAAGCCATCGTTAGAGCATTAGAGTGATTACCATTTTAGCCCTGGGGAGATTCGCTCCTATTATTATTTCCCATTCACCCTACTTCACAACTGTTAACTTTTTACATACAGTGTAACGGTCACATGGGCATTTGCCAGGACCCTAAGAAAGACAAAGGGGTCCACCACAGCCATCTCCTTTCTTTGCATATAGCACATAACAAGGTCAGAGGCAGCATGACAGAGTTCTCAGTTTGGACAACCTGCCTTTTCCAGGTTAGTCACTTCCTAAAGGCACTTTGCCCACGTGCTTCCATAATCTTGGAGCCAACACTGATTCAAAAGTAGATCAGGATATAGCTTGGTATTCTGCTGCTCCAAGAAAAAAGCCCATCAAAAATCCTAATTTGTGCACATAAAGTCCTTAGGTGCATATAAAATAACCTTCTAAATTGTGGCCTGTATCAAAACATATGCATGACATCCAAATAAAGAAAAATGCAGGTGACTAGTGATTTCCCTTCACTGTTTTTATAAGAAAATTGGAAATACGGAAACTACAATTTCAAACTTGCCTATCTATATTTTTTTAAATGACTATATCCATTTAGACTAAAACATTTTTTAAAAAATAAGTCTTCACACTTATTAAATTTGAACTGCTGGCCATGGCATATAGCAACAAGAGAAGCAATTTTGAAAGCTTAGGGCGGGTGGGGGAGCCATATAAACGGAAGGGATTGACGTTATGAAGTATTAACAGGATGCTAAATTGCTGCATATCATATTTGCAATGGGCAGTTTACAATCTGTTCATCCTGATGGATTTAGCACAAGGGAGTCTGAAGCCCTGGCTCGGCAATTCCTGTCTGCTGTTGGTAATTTATGGTGAAATTCTACCCACAAATAATGTGTCAGCACAGAATGAATTTGGGACCCAGCTCTGTCCAAACAGCTCCATTATGTTCTCAGGAGCAGTAATGAATGGGAAGTTAGAAGAAGTTGCAGTAGAGATAATGAGTCCAAATACTAATGGCTTGTGCTTGTGCAAAAATAGGATTACAATTTATCAGGTATTACCAATCCATTTGGTTTCTCTAATGAGGCGTTTTTTAAAAAAGATTGCATTGTATAGGGCCAAATAAGAGCTACATTTCTAAAAACTTGCCTATCTATATTTTTAATGACTATGTCCATTTAGACTAAAACATTTTTAATGATAAGTGTTTCCCGAAGCTTTGGAAATTCACCCTTTAAGAGCCACATGCCAAATGGAAACATCTCCCATTGACTCTAGTCCAGAGATCTCACACGCAGCAACGAATTTCATGCCTCTGTTCCACAACAGAATCGCAGCACTGATGGGCTAATCAAGCAGAACGTGGAAGTGCTGTTATTTCCTGTGGAAGAGATTATCAGGACAATGTACAATACAAAACAAAAGTTGTTTCCCTGCATGGATGTTCCTTGCTAGATTAGAGCAACTGAATGTATGCCCACAAATGGAAGATAAACATCTCAAGATGCTGGAACAAAGATTTTATTTGTAAAAAAGCCCAATGCATTTCGGCCTATTTTTATTTTAAGGCCTTCTTCAAGGAGTTATAAAACATCTGCAGAAATTCCTGAAATAACGAGTCCTACTAAAACTCACTGGCAACTAGGAGGAGACATTATATCAGGAATTTCTGCAATATTTTTATAACACTTAATTAGATCATTTAGGCCTGCAATTTTGCATAAATGGCGCTATTTACACCCGCCATTTTGCACAAAGTGGTGGTTTGCATAAAATGCTTACCCATGGTTTTTCACAAAATGGCAGCTCGCGGATGAAAGGTATGGTGACCAGATCGCCTGGGGTTTCCCAGTCCTAACTGGGAAAACTGGGGTGATCTGGGCCAACCGGGCCCCCGGGGGGATTGTCCTGGATTCCAATCAATTCTAAAATGTCCCGGCCAGTTGGTCATAAATCCCAGATTCGGAGTCTGAGAAATTCAGACCCCCAAAATGGTGCCTTGAACCTGCTCAGAGGAGCAGCAGCAGCAGAGAAAAACACGGATCCATTTGCCGCCTTTTCCAGAGCACCACTGATGCTCCACCAGCTCAGATGAGTCACTCACCATGACTCACCCTTCTTGTGCCTGCTGAGGCTGCGTAGATAAAGAACAACAGCAGCAGGGAAAAGCACATGTGCTCTTCTCAGGCTGCATGAGAGTCCCATGCACTGCGAAGGACTTCGTGGCCAGAACTTTGGGGTAAGTGTTGGAGCCCCTAGGTTGTTTGTGGAGGAAGAAAGAGAGTTTTGTAAGGTGTGGGTGGGTAGGTGGATAAGTTGGTGGGAGGGGGGAGGGGAAAGGAAAGGAGGGAGGGGTGAAAGAAAAGTCCTTCCCGAAAAAATCATCCTTCTAATATCCATTTCCTTGGATTTGGGTTGCAAGCCTCAAATCTGTTAATTGGAAGTAAATTGCAGTGAATTTAGGATGTCTGGATTTACAGTTGTGGATGTTTTAATTTAAAATTCTGCTTTGCAAAAACGTGAAGTAGCTTTCCTTGTATACAGTTGTGTTATGTGTGTAGAAAAATATTTCTCAATTAAAAAGAAAGAAAACTACAGAAACATTACTTTGCAACAAAGCACAAAAGCAAACTTTCATTTTAACTGCATAAAATACAGTAAAGGAGATTTTCATTTGGATTTTAAAAACAAAAACAAAAAATATGCATGTAAGGGCACGATCCAGTTACTATAAACACTTTTAGCTAACTAAACTTATGTATGTTTAATTAGAAATCATTTCCATAGAACTCACTGGAACTTACTTCTGAGTAGAAATGCAGTAAGTTCCATTGTCTGCAGTGGGGCTTGCTCCTAGGTAAATGTGCAGGGAAAAGCAGGCATTTAACGTTCTCCCATTTAAACCAATGAGATTGTAGAACTCTATGCATTTTTACTCAGACATAAGTCCCACTGTGTTCAATGAGTCTTACGCCCAAGTAGGTATGCATGGAATTGCAACCTTAAAAGTACTTAACTTTCATTGGATCATGCCTTTAATTTGGGCTGTGTGTGCGGGAGGGGGTGTGTTGCCTTTTAAATATGTCTAAGAAAATCAACATTATTATCATTGTTGTTCTTATTTACAATTCATTTTGATCTTGTCAGCTAGTGGCACCAAATACAAACAGTCCATATTCTGCTGGAGCCACCACTTGAACACGAAGTAGATGGCTACTTTGGGGTTAAACAATATATTTTAATATTAATATTCTATAGTAGCTACTTGGGCAGTTGGGGTGGGGGCAAGTCTCCGTATTGAATTCTCCTCTAGCTTTTGAGAACTAGTGGAGAAATGTAATTTAGTGTCATTTTTCTGTTTGATTGCTTAAATTGTTCGTTGCCTATTATTTATTTGCAGATGCTTAGGTTCTTTAGGCTGCAATCCTATACACACTTGCCTGGAAATAAGTCCTATTTAATTCAATAGAATTTATTTCTGAGTAGACACGCATAGGATTGCGCTGTTAGATAACTAAAGCTTAGTTAGCTTTCTTCCTTTCCCTCAACCTTTACATATTGCTCAGTTTTTAAAAAATCCTACCCCCCCCCCAAATGGTCCCGGTTTTGTGGATCCAGAATATGGCAACCCTATGGGCGGCCTTTTTTAATTTTTAAATTTTATGGTGGGGGGGGTCTGTTTTGGTGGGACGCTTCACGCGGCTGGAGAAAGGCCAGCCAGCCAGCCTTTCCCCAGCCAGGAAAAGCTGCACATGGCAGGTGGACGGCCTTTTTTAAATAAATTATTATTATTATTATTATTATTATTATTATTATTATTATTTTATGTTGGGGGGGTAGGGTTAGGGGACAACAAAGAGGACAACAAACTTTCTGCTTATAGGCCGCAGTGGATTGTTCGCTTTTTAATCATGAGAATCACAAGCAGGACACGGTGCAACACACAGCACCCTTCCACTCCTGTTCCCCAGCAAGTGGTGCACACACAGGTTTACTGCCTCAGTTACTAGAGGAAGCACATAGCCATCAGGAATAGTAGCCATTGATAGCCTTCTCCTCCAGGAAATTGTTTAATCCTCTTTTAAAGCCATCCAAATTGGTGGCTATCACTAAGTCTTGTGCTAATGAATTCCACAGTTTAACTATGCACCGTGTGAAGAAATACTTCCTGAATTTGCCACCAGTTGTCCTGAATCTCCTAGCTGCTATCCTTACCTCCTGGAAAGAGAGCACTTGGAGCAGAGCGTAACACCTTCTACCAAGTCAGGCCAATGTTTTATTATCTAGCTCAGTCACTTGTGAATCACTTGTTCTGTATTTCTGTGATTTTAATATGAAGGGGTTATGTTTGTACAGAAAGTAAAGTTAAATGTTAATTTCAGATACATTGAATGTCTCACTTGTTCTTTATTTCTCTGATTTTAATATTAAGGTAGCACATGTTTGTCTTAATTGTGTGCTGTGAAATCAGACATGTGACCAAGGCTATGTTCGGCTGGACCCGCCCCCTGGGGGCCGGACATGTTTGGGCAGCCATTTTGGACCTGGATTTTGGTTTCCAAAATCTGGTCACCCTAACGGGACACCATGAGGTCTCACCGAGCTCTTGCTAGTCTGACCACCAGCTCGCCCCACATGCATGCCCAGGTTAGATAAGTGGCAGGAGTCCAGCAAGTGGCGTATGGGACATGTGCAGGTGAGTTCATCCATCCCTACTGTCACCAATTGCCACTCCTGTGTGCCTCTATGTAACTTCAGTCAGTCCCCAAGGGTTTGCTTTGGCTTTGACCAATATTGTAGTGGAGCCAGGGATCACAGGGCTGAAGTATTGAAACTTTTTGATTAGCAGGGATTATGACATCATTTGCCACCCCACTCAGACGGTTTCCTCTTAATGTAGCTCCAATCTCACAGAAGCTGGGAGTGGGTGGGGATATCTTTTCCCAAACAATCTTTAGTTTGGAACTAGCCCTGTTGTAATGCAAAGTATTTGAGGGAGGCCTGGTGTTGAATGGGCAATTAAGACCCCTTAGTTTTACAAAAGACTTGCTCCTGGCAGAGCTGAATGCTTCTAGAACTAGGAATGTGCAAATCAGCAAAATTTGAGCTCACCAAAGTTTTCTGAATCCCATCTCGGAGCTCATTACAACTCAAATCCATATCAGATTGCAAGCTGTTTTTCCCCCACATGAAAATCGTGTGTATTTACATGTGTTTTTTTTCCAAATGTATGCATCAATTATGTGCATCTCTGAAATGTATGCATTCTTCTTTCATTGATTAAAGTATATGTGTGTGCTTCCTCCCCTCCCCAAAAAACACATTTTTTCACTTTTCAGTCACATTTTTTTCAGCTGCAAATCACATTGCAAGCTCAAAAAGGTACGGACTTCGACCACAGATTGGTCTGTGTTTGGTCCAACAGGTGCAAACTGGGTAAATCTGGATCAAAAATAGACTGAAATAATTTTCACATTCATCCTTAATTAGTAGTGGTTTGGTGATATGCAGCTGTCTGCATTTTTGGACTTTCTTTGGGTGTGGCTGTGGGGACTTATCATGATGAACACCCACCGCTACACCACTGGCTTTGACCAGCCTAGACAGAATACCAAATGCTTCAGGAAACACATACAAGAAAGAGGGCAGCTTTATAAGTTACAAAGCAGGAATGCCTTTGTTGTTGTTTTTTTAAAAAAAACATTTTTAACTATTGACATTCAGATAGTTTGGAACTTTGATCCAGACCTAGAGAAAGTTAGTCCTGCTTAAGTCCCATTGAAATCAGTACAAGTTAGTTGTGACTCATTTGAGTCCCGTTAACTTCAATGGGCCTTTCGTGTGTGTGATCTGGACCATAGTTTTAAAAGTCAGCCATCTTGCTATTGACCATTTCATGGACCTTTCCTGCACTAATTTATCTTGCCTTAATTTATCCATGTTCTGACCCATGCTTTGTAGCAAGCACCTTGCTCTTGAGGAGCAAGTAAAACAATGCATCTAAGCAACTCTAGAAACACATAGATCAACATTGGGTTCTTTGTAATTGAGAGTCTTTCTCATAGCTATAAGAATGATTTATGTCTGCTCGCCTGTATATCCCCAGCTATTTGAAAAGATTGTATGCAGCACTTCATAATCCATACTCAGCATGCTTACCAAAACACATGTGGAAAGCTGGTTTTGCGTGTTGATCTGGATGCTGATCTCAACTTTACAAAGAAAGGTCACCATAAATTATTTTGCCTCTTTTCAACAGATGCTG
Organism: Anniella stebbinsi; assembly: GCA_029215795.1. Lineage (NCBI taxonomy): Eukaryota > Metazoa > Chordata > Lepidosauria > Squamata > Anniellidae > Anniella > Anniella stebbinsi. The sequence goes on from JARDYH010000004.1 coordinate 149,559,205, forward strand.
GCAGTGGTTATCAAACATTTAGAAGGGCACTTGACAATCTGTGGCCTTAAAAGCCAAATGGCAATGTTGGGCATAATTTATTTATGACCTACATTTATAATTATATCCCACATCAGGCTGACAGGGCACAGCATCACTTTTCTAGCCTGACATTAAGAAAATAGGCATGCAACTGGTTGCCCAGAAATATCATTATGGTATGGGAGGACCAGAAGAAAACTTGAATCTGTGCCAAGCATGTTACAGATGGGGGCTTAAGGGCAGGGTAGAAGGTTGTGGGTGGATGGGCTAAAGTCGCAAAACTAACTGACTGACACATCCAATTTTACATTGCTTGTAAAATTAATGCTTCACCGCATACAGCTATGACTGCATATCACGTGCAGCACATTACAAATCTCCCCTGAGTCTGACTGACATTTTATATTTCCACATCAAAAACTACTCCGGCTTCAAAAGCACATTTCTCTCGGTGTTTATTCCTCCTTATCATTTGTACCTATTAAATTTAATTCCACTGTAATACAGGTCACAGCAGAGACCTCATTGTACTCCAACTTTTCTCATCTGGCACCTGGTATGATTTGCAAGTAATATCCCATAAAGCCAGGGTATGTTGGTTGTGTGGTAATAACTTGCCTGGAGCATGATGGAGGATGGATTTACAGCCCAATCTTGTGCATGTTCACTCGGAAACAAGTTCCATGGAGTTCAATGGGAGGAAAGGGCAGGATACAAAGTGGTAAAATAAACAGTAAAATAAGGGGTAAGGGTTTTTATAACAATTAGCCTAAAGTTGCAATTTTAAGCATACTGACTTGGAAACAAATCAAACAGAATTCAATGTGACTTATGTCTGAGTAAATGCAATTAGAATTAAGGGATATATGGAGTCTATTTTTGGAATATGTATTAAGAACAGGGAAGGGGCAAATACCTTCAAAAGAGTCTTTACACTTTTGGAAAGAAGAGTAATGTATAATTGAAGGTCTCCTGGGGGGAGGGGAGCATGGGGAATATGCGGTATGTATAGTATTGTTTTTTTTTGTTTTTTTGTATTTTATGTTGTTTATGTTGTATTATGTTGAAAAATAAAAAATAATGAATAATAATAAAAAAGAATTAAGGGTATAACTTGGCATTCTGTACTCTTTTCAGTTGCTAGCCAGAAGACAATTGGTTGGATCCAGACTAACTCATACTTATAGTAGACCCTTTGAAATTAATTGGATTTAAGTTAGTCAAGTCTAACTTGTCCTGTTTATTTCAGTGGGTCGACTCTTAACATGACTTGCCTCCAACCCATAGTGGAATTCAATAATTAGGGCAACATATATCCCCTGATGTTAGTCCTCAGCCTCTAGTACAGGAATGCAGAACCTAGAGTCTAGTAGGTAGAGATATACTGTCTCTGCGCATGAAGGTGAAGCCTCATAGCTATCATGCCCAGCAGTCAACAGCACATCTACTCTCCATAAATTTACCATACGCTTTTTTAAAAACCTGTGTAATCCAAGTGTCCATCATGGCAACTCATTATGTAGTATGTGAAACACGTACACTTCCTCTAAATGTTTTGAGTCATGATACTTCTAGGATCTAGAAATGTTATCTCTGTGGTGACCTGGACTGACATTTATCCTGTCTATTTGAGGATAGCTGAAGCTATTTACATTCTGTGATTGTGCCCTTGGATTATGAGTTGCATTTCAAGATAACCTTCACCATTTTAGCAAGGAGATAAACTGTAATACTGCTATGAATCCCAACCGTAGTATTATATTTTACTTTATTTGCATCTCTACCACACCATTCCACTTCAAGGCCTCTGGGGTGGCTCACAATGTGAGAGAATTATAAAAAGAACACCATGAAAACACATTTAAAACAACGTTAGAATTTACAATTATCAACTCACTTTAACAGCAGCTGCTACCTCAGAACTAGTCATTCCTCATGTCCAAAACACTTTCTGGAAGGGGAAGGCCTTAACTAACCTCCTAAAACCCTGGAGGAACTGAACCCCTACAGCAGGACTGGCCCAAGACATTTTGCTGGCTGAGGTAAAGGACAAGATTGTGCCACCTATTCCAATCAGAGAAACTAACTGGATTGGCAGTTGGATCTTACTTGAACACTAGTGATGGGATAATGTCCTCCACTGCACCTGAAGGAAGCAGTCTAGTTTAGGGGACACAGGGGAGGCTGTACACACAGCTCTGTCTTCCAACTGAGGGGAACGGGGGTGGGGCTCAAGAGGACTGGACAAGAGGCTTCTGCCACTGCCTCCCAGCATCTACTGTCTGAGGCAGTTGCCTCACTCTGTGTGTTCAACAGGAAGAGAGCTCCATGGGGCAAGGGGTCACCAATGAAAGTGGCTTGTGTTTTGTAGATAACCTCCGATGGGAAAGTTATGAGGAACTGGACTTCTCCAGAAGATCTCAGAGTAAGGAGAGCCTTCTATGGAACAAGGCATTCTTTCAGGTATACTGAACCTAGATTGTTAACATTTTAACAATCAGAAGCAACATCTTGAGTTGACCCTGGAAACTTAACTGGTAACTAATGAAGCTTCCTCAAGCATTGTTTTGTGTTCTCTGAAGTCTGCTTTGGAGCACTATAACCATTGCCTTCTCTACTCTTTCAGGTGGTAAGTCCTCAGAAGACAACACAATGGTGGGTTATGCCATCAAATTAATGGAGGGCAAATTGAATTTTCTTTTGTTATCTTCTGGTAACAGTTCAGTTTGTGCCCATGCTTACTAATAACAACAAAACAGGTGTTTAGGAATACAACTGCTTCAACAAATTGGTTACCCGATCAGCAGGTTATAGTCACAGAAGCAGAAGTCTGTTGAAGGTGCAGAGAACCTGAGGGTAATTCTTCTATGAATAATTATTGGTTATTATTATTTTTTTAACAAATGGAGACTATAAGCAGGCTGTGAATACATTTGACCATTTATGTCAGCCTTCCCCAACTTGGTGCCCTTCAGATGTGTTGCACAATAACTTGCCTCCTCAGCCAGCAATGGCCTTGCTGGTTGGGTACAGTGGGAGTTTTAGTCTATCACTCCTGGAGGGCATCAAGTTGGGAAAGGCTGAATTATATACTTAGTAACTGCTTGATATATCAGGCAGCAAGAATTTCAAACCTGAAGGCCTGCAGTTCAAGCATAGGCTCCCTGCACCACCAGAGTTGCAGTTCAGAGGAGGGAACTTCAGGCGGCCGTCTACACCTTAAGCAGAGTGAAGTGACTGCCTCAGGTCACAGATGCCTTCCACCACTCCCCCTGAATCCCTTAATTTAGTCTGCATTCTCTAATCTATGCTGCTGCCCTGAAGTACAGTGGAGGATATTGGCCCATCACCACTGTTTAAGAGCCTATCTACACTACTGCTTTAAAACGGTTTAAAACCGTTTAAAACGGTTTATAACAGTTTTGAGAACTGTTGGGGCCCAGGACGCACTCCATATACAGTTTTAAAAATGTTTTCAAAGTGTTTTATCCTGTGTGTGTAGATAGGCTGAAAGTAAGATTCAACTGCTAATCCAGTCAGATTCTGTACATAGAATATGGGGAGGGAGGGATCTTGTCTTTTACTTTAGGCAGCAAAATGTCTTAGGCCAGCCCTGCTCCTACATGAGCTGCAACGTCCTCTGGCCATTAGAGTCAGGTGAAAGAGGGACAATCTTATATAAAACTGCCTTATATAAAACTCCCAGATCTGTTGCATTCCTTTAGGTTGGCTTTAGCACGGTCTACCTGGTGCTTGACTAAAACCTGTCTATGGCTGCCCGTTTCTGTCTGCCCAAGGCATTTGTTAGAGCACCTGACATGCTTGCCAAGAAAAAGTAATATAATTCCTGCAAAAGAATCCTGCATGTTGGGTATCCTTGCTGTATACATTACACCAGCAAATAAACATTTTCTCATTTGTGGGATCATTAGGTAATCCTACCCAGCCTTGTGTGTCCTGAAAGCTCAACTTCTGTCAAAAATTGTTGTCAGCAAGATACTGACATGCAGGCTGGGCTACTATATTCTAGAGGGGGGAAACAGTGCCATGGATTTGTGCTCCAGTGTTTCAGGGGCCCAGAAGGTTTAACAGACTCAAAGATTGTTTATCGATCAGTCCTACTGCCCGGGAACAATATGGATTTGTATTTTCTTTTCGTCCAATTGATCCTCCTGAAACATAGTTTCACGTTAATTAACCTCACTGCCTTGGCTGGAAGGCAAATGCAAAATGTTTTGGATACATGACATGCAGGTTTAAATCTCTCCATTTTAACAATTCAGGAGCAAAGCCATGTCATTGGAGGGGTTGAGGTTTAGTTTATCTGCTTGGGCTGATTTGTTGCAGTGGAAAAGTTCCTGTTCAGGGATCACAGAAAATGGCCTATGTTTGGGCTACCCAGTTAAAAATAACAACTGATTATATTTTAAAATAAAGCTCTATGAAATCATTGTGATATCATCCAAGTAGACAAAATCTAGAACAGCTTTCCCCAACCTGGGCCCCTCCAGATGTTTTGTACTACAATCCCTATCATCCCTGACTATTGGCCATGTTGGCTGGGGCATCTGGAACATGGCTGAACTTCCAGATTTTTCTCAAGATACACAAGATTGTTGTGCTTTCTAATCTGACCCCAGATCAATATCTGTTTAAATGGATATTGTCTTTGTATATTATCTGTTTTATGTTTTTACAGGTTTAAAATTTTGTATATCTGTTTTCTTAAATGTTCACTGTTTTAATCTTTGTAAACCGCCCAGAGAGCTTCGGCTATGGGGCTGTATAGAAATGTAATAAATAAATAAATCACAAAAGCTAAGAATGGTTTACATGGGGATTTCAGGAAGGCTTTTAACTGAGATCTGCTTAATTTATTATCTATACTCTGCTTCATTTTATCCTCACCACAACCATGTGAAGTAGATTAAGCTGAGAGATAGCAACTGCGCTAAGGTTACCCAGTGAGCTTCATAGCCAAATGGGAATTTGAATCTGAGTCTCTTCAGTCCCAGTCAAATAGTTTAACAGATACATTATACTGGCTCCAATTTTAATTTAAACTTAATTTTAATTTAATCTTTAATTCTTACAATATAACATTAATATGTACTCTGGACCAATTCTTTGAGCCCCAGTAACTATGCAGTGAGGAAATTGTATAGCACCATGTATTAGTATTAATAAACATCTACATCTCAGAAATTAAATACATTATTTTCTACAGGATTTTTTAAAAAAAAAAAGTAAACTGTTTTATAATCTTTGCTTACTTATCCTAACTGCAATCCACTGCAAGTTAATTATCCTCACTGACTTGACTAGAAGGCAGATGCAAGATGAAAGATTACAATCCATTAAGGCTGGCCAATATCATGCCTGCTTTACAGATTGGAAAGAAAACTGAGAGAAAACGGGTATTCACACAACTCCCTCACATGTTAGAAGCAGATTGTAGTGTCATGCAGGTTAGTTCCACCCCCAAAGATGGCATGTGCCTCACCTGAGTGTTGAGTGGCTGTGTGAAGCAGCTCTACTCATGTGCAGATGTATTCATGCACAGGTTCTCCATGTCAGGGGAATCCTGATTGGTCCTGAATTTTCCCTTGAGCAGAGCAACCCAAATTTGTACCTGCTTCACACAGCTGCCGAATATTTAGCCAGCATGGGTGTGGCTGGTGTGCACACTGATGTGGAGGTTTAGCCTTCACAACCCTGCAATCCCTTCATGCATGCTTTCAAAGCATGAAGAGCTTTGTGTGCCATCAGGGCAGGATGGATCCCACAGAACAGAATGAGCAGGAGGGCCCCCATATACAGCAGGGGGGCTTGCCACATTTTCAAGTAAGTCAAGTGGTAGACATTGCCATCTAAAGAGGAGACGGGCATAAAGCCAAAGTCTACAATTACCTAATTGCACTTGAATCCCCCTGAAAGTGACTTGCCCAAGTGAGTTGATAGCTGAACATACATTTGAAGCCAGGTGTGCCCCACAGAGATCCAATCTACACACTGGCTCTTTCAAATACATCTTCATTCAGAGGCGTGGCTCTTTCAAGGTTTTAACACAGTCCTTCCCCATATAAAGTGACAGAAGGGGTAGACACAATTTGTCTCTCTCAAAGTAGGAAGTGGGGCTTCTTAATGGATCACTCTCAGGAGAGGGACAACTCTGCTCCTGACACCTCTTGTACTAATGTTACTTGACAAGTACACATATCATAAGATATTACCCATACCAAACTCTCGCACATCTAAGATTAAGGGATATGACTTGCAAATCAGAGAATGCAATTGCCAATGCATAGCCCTGTCACTGTATTTTCAGAAATTATCCACTGCTTGAGTCGCATTTCTGAAGACTGATCTCTTCCAGCAGGCCTACCTAGTTGAATTTTAAGATGTTTTAATAATGTATTTGTTTGATTTGTTTTTAATGTTTTGTCTGTTTTATGGTCTTTGTATTTATATTTATTGTTGTTCCCCCCTCGATCCAGAGGGAGAGGCGGGTTAGAAATAAAATTATTATTATTATTATTATTATTATTATTATTATTATTAGGCAATGATGTTGTTGGAACTGGTCCCCATCAAATGAGCAAGGGGAAATGGGTTTCTTTTTACCAGAACCTGGAGCCCTAAGTTTGAGTCCATGTTGTACTGCAGCTACAATAGGATAACAGAAGCAAGAACATTTTTAAAAAACTGTGGCCGAATTCTCACACCAGAGCCTTTTATTAGAGTAATTTACCAATTCAAATGGAAATAAGACCAGACATTTATAGGACTAAAGACATACTAAATCATCAGCTACTTTGTCTTTATAAACTGTACAACCACAGGAGCATACATATTATAAACTGTACCCCGAAATATAGGACAGCCTTCCTCAATGACTGTTTTGAATCAAGTTAGTTTTCTCACACAGACTTTAGAGAATGGAAGACGAATGACTGCATTCGGATAATCATATTTTGGCTTAATACCCACGCTCCTCCCTTCATGGAGCACACAAACATATTGGATAGTCTTGAATCAGGGGTCTTGCTATTCACTTAAAATATCCAGAGAACAAGCCCAAGGGATGCAAATTTGCATAAATTCTGCATATTTACGTATAGAGATACAAATTTGCAAATAATTATTAAGGTTCATTTAAATTGCACCAAAGGCAAGGCCAACCAACTGATTTCCCATTGAAATCACCCTAAATAAAATAATGATTTCAATTTATTTGCAACCTATCCCTAAAATCACCCCAAAACTGTTAGTTGAATTCCTCTTCAATCAATTTGTCTCCAGTTATTTCCCCATATATATGGATCCAGTTCAAAATCATTTCCCCTTTCAGTTGATAATTAGCCCCATTCATCAGTCATCATTACCCACTAAATTATATTCAAAATAAATAAGGTCAGGGCTGGGCAGCTTGTGACCCTCCAGAAGTTTTGGTCTACATTTCCCATCAGCCCTAGCCATTGATTTCAGTGGGTCTGCTATAAGGGCTTCTCTAAACAAGCAATTTATAGCATGTCGTGACTGGCCATTCACAGAGGTTTGTGGATTGATTATATGACATCGTGAACAGCCAGGATGTCTCCCACCTCTCCCACCACCCTACGTTCAAAAAGATCAGAGATAAACTGGACTAAACTCTTAATGGTTCAAAATCAGCAGTGTGTAAAGTGGGCGTTGCGTTATGAACTTGCCAAGGAAAGACATTCCGTGCCTGCGATTGGAGGGAGAGGAGGATAAAATGCCTCCCTGCAGGAAAGGGAGACAGATCTGATTCCCCCACCCCACGAAGAGCACTCCTTTACGTTCATGGGTTTGACTCCCAAGAAAGTGTGTCGTGGGGGGCATAGAGGGTTCTATAAGACCAGAAGAAAAAGTCCCATTATTATGCTAGATTATAGTTGTGCTAGGTTTAAATACTATGTGATTATTTTTTAAAGAAAATTCAGTGGGGCTCACTCCCAAGTAGGTTTGCCAAGGGTTGCAGACCTACAGCACAATCTTACACCTACCCAGAAGTAAGTCCTGGTTTTTCTAGGGGCTGTGTGGAAACAGACAAAAACAAGACTCCCCCACTCGCTCCTTTGCACACATGCCAGGGAGCGTGGGAGGCACTCCCTCGATTCAAACGTGACTGTCATTTAAAGGGTCCCATCCTAATACCTCAAAGAACCCAAAAGTAGAACGTCACACTAAGGATGTGGGTTTTTACTGAATGTAGAGACACCCTAAATATGACTAATGTGGACCCAACCTATAGTTTCATTTATTCTCCTTTTCAACAGGAATGGCTCTGTTAAGATCAATAGAACTGTGATGGTTTCACACTAGTGAAAACGGGCATGTCATCAGAAGTAGCTATTTCAATAAAGAAGGAGCTTATTAGTCAAATGAAAAAAACAATGGCAGGAGGACCATCTGTGTATAACGAACAGAGTAGAACTGCTCCTCTTTTCTTTCCAATGCTTTCCTGTGATTATCATAAATCTCTACCATCAAAGGAGCCTTCAGACACGCAATAGCAAGCGATGCTATTATGAGCCTAGTGATAAAGCAAGGGCGTTATTAGTTGGGGCTACTGAGACAAAGGATTGCAGTGAGAGACAGATTCCTTCCTGGGGGATGAAAATAATGGTCTCATAAATACATCTTCCACTGTTAGCCCCGCACTTTAAAACTTGCAAGTATAAATTGTGTTCCCAGGAGTGCTCAGCCAGGCAAGAAGCTATTGACTCTGTCCTCCCCCAGCTGAGATTGAAATGCCACAACATGCTGGGTTGTAGAAAGGAATTATTGAGAAGCTAGCAACTCCTGAAGAAATTGACAAGACAAGGCTATTGGTAATATACTGAATGTACGCTGACTTGCCTAAGCCTAGACAGGTTAAAAACTGCTTTGCCATTTGCTGACTTTGTAATTGTCCCCCCCCCCCCCGGCTGCCCCTTCTTTTTGCCATTTTCAGCTATTGCTCAGACTTTCTGGCTCATGGTAAGAGAGAGAGAGAGAGAGAGAGAGAGAAGGATTCTTCAGTGAAACTACATTACACAAGATTTATTAAAGGGTTTGGCTTTTGCAGTAATATCAATACTGTGCAAAGAGGCATGGGGGTATACTTCCCATTAGCACAGAGAAGGCTATTGACTGTCCTGGAAACCCTATTTGGTTTGATCCTTTTGACAGAGCACGGAGTTAAGGCCAGCAGCAATCAGAGGTCAATGGCATTGCAGTGGCGTTGAGCCAGAAGCCAAGATGGAGCCAGTGCGTTTGAAGGGGCTGTCTTCACAGTGCTGGGTTGGCACCTCCTCCCTCTCAAGCCCCATGCTTACCCTCTTCTAGGGCAGCGTCCAGTAATCCCAATGCCGAGGAGGTAGTACAGGGGTTCTGGGCGGCAGCCACCTGTGCCCTTTTCCTGCACTTTCCCCATAAATGTCAGGGAAGGAAGGAAGTTGAGACCCAACGCAAAGCGGTGTCCCCCACCCTTACTCACCACCCGCCCAACTCTGGAGAGAGAAAGGAGGGGCAATTTATGAAGGCACTGAGCTCTAGGATGCAAAGGCCGCCCTGTTGCCACCAGCTCCTCCACCCTCCGGAAAAGAGAAAGAAGGTGGAGAGGGAAACAGGCAGGCTCTTTACTTTGCCACTGCTCATTCAAGGGCTCTCTTTCTGCTGCCCTCTTCCTAGTGGAAGGTGACCAATCACCAGTCTCCTTTCCACTAGGTACTGCCCCCTGGTTGACCCCGGATTGGCCACGGAACAAAGTTGCACAGCAGAAGATCCACATTGACGTCGCTCCCTTTGAAAAAGTCGGGTAAATCCCTGTCTTTTTCAAATCGGAGCATTGCGGGGAAGCCCTGCAGTGGCTCTGGAGCTGTGTTTGCCTCATCTAACCAATGTGGCACAGATCCACAGCCACCGTGGGGCTTTCCCACATATAGACAGCCCCGAAACTGACATAAAGAACAAGAGTTTCTACAGATGTACCTACTAACAACAGCATGTATGTCCTTGGGAGCAAGTTTGCTGGGAACAAAACGCAAACCTGTTGACTCTAAATCCAACACTGAGTTTTGCCCATCTTTCACTGTCTTTTTGCCCATCTTTTCCCTTGTCCCTGGCTTTCAGATGCTTGGTTTATTTTGTTAAATGTTTAATTAGTGTCTGTCCAAATGTTCAGGTCAATCTGTTTTTGTGTTCAACTCAAAACACTGCTCAGTGAGCGAATCATGCAAACTATATATTGTGGTACACCCCAGTTTTATGGGCAATGAGAAGTTCTAGGGGCATAGTGGTGAACCAGGTTTGGTTTCCTTTGGAACAAGGTCACTAGAGGATTATTGGCATTTTGTGATATTTGGCAAATTTACAAATATTCATGTGGATGCATATAACTTAAATACTTCAACAGACCACCCACAAGTGCACTGCTCCCACATGAGAGCTGTAGGAAAATTGCCAGGACAAAATGCTTTTAGCTTCCAGAGTCTGAAACTTAGCACTCTTTTTCTTAATTTTCAAAAAGAGACATCTTATCCCCTCCCCTTGGCTAGAGTGGGGAATTCAGATGAGGCATCTCCTCTGACCATCAACTAGCCTCTTGGCCCATCTTGGCTCCCATGGAAATACATTACAGAGTTATTTATTTATTTACTTACTGACTGACAATGTCCCCACTGACCCAAAAAGGTTAGGGACCACTGCTATAGAACTACAGTAGATATGGGGCAGGGAAGCCAGCCCCAACCTGAGCACTAGGGTATAATAATATTTCATCCCACCCTTTTTGGGAGAATCCTGTATTTTATTATCTGATGAATTGTTGTAAACCACCCAGTGAACTTCAGCTATTGGTTGGTATAGAAATAATAATAATTCATTTTTTAAAAATATCATGAATTACTGACTTTTTTGGACTAGTTGGTGACATTGGTCTGGGTATCGCCCACCAGATAGTCAAAGGTCACTTTTAGGGGATGATGGTGATGATGATGATGATGATGATGATGATGATGATATGAAACCCAGTTCCCAACATTCTATGCCACTTTTCCAACATTTCATCACATTCTAGCATGAACACAAAATGGAAAGGGACTGCACAAATAAAGATCGAATTTAATTCTTAATAGCTAAGATCAGCAAGGATAGGAAATGGGTTTAGCCCCCACCTCAATAGTGTCCCCAAGTACAGCTCCTTTATTTTCCCTTATATATGTAAATAGACCCCATTCATTTCTTTGGGAAAGCGTCAAATGTTTCAATCGAGGGAAACATCATAGTGGGGGCTAAGTCTGCCTTTTACCCTTGACATAGACCTGATTCACACATCACGGTAAGCCATCATGTGTTAATTTACCCTCTGTGCGCAAAAAAGCCACTCTTCCATCCCGTGTATTGCTGTCCTTGTGCTATACGGACATCCCGTTTTTTGTTGGGGACATGTGTGTCAAAGGGCTGACAAAAGGGGAGGGCGGGGCGGGTTCTCCATTCAACTGCTCAACCATGAAGGGGGAGGGAGAGAGGGCGCCTGAACACCCCACGGAGAAAGCGAGCGAGGCCAACAATGGCTCGGTCCCATTCAACTCTATGATTCTTACTCCTGAGTAGGCATGTCTAGGTTTCCTGACCAGAACAATGACAGCTTCCCCTTGCCATGCCAACATTGACCACAAACTTCTCCAAAAACTAATTGTAATACTTTCTTCTTCATGTATATTGTTCAATATGATCTTAGGGGAAAACATAGTGTGTTGTTTTACCGTAACTGTGGAGTTTCCATCTGCCGTACGAGTGTATTTGCACATAAATAAATATATATATATAAATATAAAAAATTAACTGCAGGGGGAAGGAGAACATAGGGGGTGGGGTGGGAATACAGGTGAAAAGATACATGAGCTGAAATAATGCAATAACACACAGATGTGAAAGTTCCCAGTGCTCGACTCACTAAAGAAACAGAGGGGGAAACTGTGGACGCAAACCAGGAAAAAAAAGTAGGTGCAATGGAGCCCTTCCTCTCCAACATCAGTTTTGGCTAATGGGACTTTTGCTCAGTTCTGTCGGCATTCTTTCTCATGGGAAGTGAGTTAAGAGCACTTTAAATTAATTCCTGTGTCACACCCAGAGCTAGCGTACACACTTTCATTGATTACTGGGGAATTGATTGAATTTGACTAATTTGTTACCTTCATTCAGACTCTCTCATGCTGCTGTTCCCCAAGCTGCCTGCACAGTTAATCACTGGCTTCTCTACTGTGGCTCCCAACTAAGGACTTCAGATATTGTATTTTGTGTCCTTATACTTGGGGCAAACATAATAGGAGTATTAGATATAGTGTACTGCATTTTGGGATTCTGCCTGCAAGCTAGAACCTCCACCTGTGATTCTTTTTTTTCCTGGGTATCCAGATGTGCCTGTGGCATGTGGCGTTATTGGATGGACTGAGGCTACCAACCCATTTAACGTAGCTGTGAAGCACCTCTACTGATTGACAGCTTGTTCAGCAGTTGAACAAGTTGATCTTGTCAGTGGCAAACCAGACCTGTCTTTCCTAGAACATGTAGTGTAAGCCAGGAGTTGGCAACCAGGGCCCCTCCAGTTGTTTTGGACTACAGCTCCCATAATCCCTGGCCATTGGCCATTATGGCTGAGATTGATGGGAGTTTTAGTTCAAAACATCTGGAGGGCACCAAGTGGCCTGTAAAGTTAGCTATACAAATGTTCCTTCCTGTGCTGGAAATATACAACAAACCAGCACAGAACGAAGGAAGCTCAGGGATTTCTCCTGGATCCCCAGGCTTTCATATTTGCATCATACCTATTTGTTGATTAGCTGGGATTGACAGTCCACAGCCACGGTGCTTTTGAATTCATCCATAGTTCCATACATGCTTTGATGAACATACATACCTCCTCCGTACATAGGGACCCGATTAATTTCAATGAATCCAGATGTCCAGAAGACTTCATGTGTGGATTGGCTCTCTCTAGTTACATAAATGGGAAATCCATTGTGGAAGAGGAATCTCTGCATGTCCCTGGATTGTACAAAAGAAATCTGTTTGTAAGCCATTTTCAGTCAAAAGGTTGGGTATACATTTCTTCAATATGGGGGACCAAATCAAATTTGTTCAGGAAGGTATCAACGTGCTGCATATCTTTTGTGTGTTGTTGTTCCATATAACTAAACCTTCTCTGGCTCTGCATCAATTCCTGTAAGGCTGTCCTAACTTTGAATTTATTGCTTGAACTGACATTTCCTTCTGGTTTATCCTGCCAATAGAGTACTTGTTTCTCACGGCTTCACCCTCAACCTGTACCATGAACTTGTATCTTATTAGTGCTTCTGATAAGATATTTGTTGTCATGCTTCATTTATTTATTTATTGCATTTTTATACCGCCCTATAGCCGAAGCTCTCTGGGCAGTTCACAAAAATTAAAACCATGAAATCATTTTAAGAATTATAAAACAAATCACAATCTAAAAACACAAAATAACATACAATATAAAAACACAACCAGGATAAAACCAAGCAGCAAAGATTAATACAGTTTAATATACAAATTTAAAACAGCAAGGGTTAAAATTGAGTTAATTTAGCTGTTAAAATGCTAGGAGAATAAAAAGGTCTTCACCTGGCGACGAAAGGAGTGCAAAGTAGGGGCCAGACGAACCTCTCTGGGGAGCTCATTCCACAGCCAGGGTGCCACAACAGAGAAAGCCCTCCTCCTAGTGGCCACATGCCTCACTTCTTTTGGCAGGGGCTCACGGAGAAGGACCCCTGTAGATGGTCTTAGGGTAGGGTGACCAGATGGCCCGGGGTTCCCCGGTCCTAACCGGGAAACCTGGGGTGATCCGGCCCAACCTGGGAGCGGCGGGGGCAAACCGGGGTGGCAGGGGGTCATGCGGCGGTAGCAACAAGCGATGAGCGGCGGTAGACCCGGCGGCGGTGGCGGCGGAGGAGCCCGGGAAGCGGCCATCCCAGCAGGTAAGTGCCCTCCCTCGCGCCTCGCGCTCCTTACCTGCAGGGGCGTCCGCTTCCCTCCGGTGCTCGAATCTACTGAGAAACAGGCTTCGCGGCCTGTCCCTCAGTAGCGCGCCGGGTGATGACACGGGCATCCGGGCTCCTCGGGGGGTCGTCGCCATCGCGACTAGCCCCAACGAGGCCAGAGGCCGCGCGGAAGTGGCGGGGGAGGGCTGATTACGTCACTTCCGGATCTGGCCCTCCCCCGCCTCTTCCGCACGGCCGCTGGCCTTATGAGCACAGCGGCGGAGGAGGAAAACCTGGCGGCGGGGGACCTGGCAGTGGAGGAGGAAGACCCGGTGGCGGGGGACCCGGCGGCGGTGGCGGAGGAAGACCCGGCGACGGCGGGGGACATGGGGGGGGTGGCGGACCCAGCAGGGGCGGTGGCAGAAGAGAACCCGGTAGGTCCGGGCTGATGTTTTTTGGGGGTGGGTGGCTTGGTGGGGGGGGGGTGTTTTGGGTGGGTGGGGTGGCTTGGGGGGTTGTTTTGGGTGGGTGGGTGGCTTGGTGGGGGGATTGTTTTGGGTGGCGGGGGGGACCGGGATTTTGGTTTCCAAAATCTGGTCACCCTATCTTAGGGTCCGGGTAGGTACATATGGGAGGAGGTGTTCCTTTAGATAACCTGGCCCCAAGCCATTTAGGGCTTTAAATGTTAGTACCAGCACTTTGAATTGGGCCCGGACCTGGAATGTCAGCCAGTGAAGCTGGAAAAGGACTGGCGTAATGTGATCTCGTTGGCCAGTCCCTGTTAACAAAGGTGCTGCCTGTTTTGTACCAGCTGAAGTTTCCGGACCGTGTTCAAAAGCAGCCCCATGTATAACGTATTGCATTTTACATGAAGTTATATCTGGCCTAAAAATACTCCATGCCTTGAAATATCTAAACCCAATCCCTCCAGCGCCAAAAGCGAAAAGGACAGACTACAAGAGTGCCATGACCCTAAATGTGATGGAGCCCTCAGGCTCCCTAGGGCTTCCACTCTCTCTATGCAGCCGCCTTAATTAACAGCATCACCTAATTCAGAGACAGGCAACCTTTGTGGACTGTGGGAACATTTGGCAATTTTAGAATCTGTCCTAGGCATCTCCACAAAACAGCAGCCATAGGAGGCATGGTGAAGGATAAGTAATCTGCCCAAAAGACTGAATACAAGGCAGAGTTGGGGTCTGAGCCCAAACGCACAAAATAATTCCTTTGAACCCACAGTTTTCAGCACTAACAAAAGCCTTTTTGACTGCAATCCCAGCTGCCAGTACTAAAATGTGTATTTTTTTTTTAAAAAAAAGGGTGGTAGAAATAAACACCTTGGTGGGCACCAAGGAAGATGTCTGGAGGGCACAGTGGTGCCCACTGGTTCCAGGTTGCCTACTCCTGATCTAAGTTGTTTGAACAATTTAGGATTCATCCTTCGACACCACCAGTTTAGCTGACAAGGATCTGTTTGCATAATTTAAATAACATGAAGAACACATTGTAAATTACAAATATCTAGGTTTGGAAGGCCAGCCCCCATGTTCTGAATTCAATTTCACCTATAAACCAATCAATAAACAACTGTAGGGAGCATAATCCAATGAAAGTTAATCACTTTTTAGTGCCATTGACTTCAGCTGGAGCTCAACATGCCTGAAAAGTGGGATAAACGAAATGTAAGTCAATAAATAAATGTTCTCCTGTCTAAATAAGCGGAATGCAAATTTGCTTAATTTTTGGCTGTCTCATACTGTGTGTGAGTGTGTGTTGTCTCCTTTATTGCTTAAAAAGTGTTTCTTTTTACTTGACATAATTTGGAGAGAACAGCCATTGCTGTTAGCACAAACAAAACGAGAACAAGCCAAGCCATCTTCAGTCCAGGTAGTGGATCTGTTCTAAAAATAAAATACAAATGCAATAAAGCAGGAAATGAATTCCCACTCCGCTCTCATCTGCCTGTCTGGGAATGCCATTCGCATCTCCTGTGATAGCTGAATGCCTTACACATTTTGAAGAACACGTCTTCAAAAGACCCAATTGCTTTGTTGCTATTCCCTTCTCTCCCCACCCCCACCCCCACATTCAGCCTTTCAGAAAGAAGCAAGGCTTGGCTGGCAATTCAGCTTCTACGTGATCTGAAAGCTTGACACTCTGTCCAAAACGGTACAGGCTTAGCAGGAAAGATGATGGAACTGCTTGCGTGGTTATCTTTAGTTCCTAGCTAAAACTCCTTGATGCATTCTAAATTACCAACAAATCATTCTGGGAAACGGTTCTTTAAAGCAGGGCTTAGCAAGAGACCTGACCTGTTCATGCTTACAGACACCCATTTTAGACCCATTTCTCAAACCCAAAACCGCTGCTTTTATGTAAGTGGGTTTTCCCCCCTCCTTGCCAATCCTTGACGTTGGATATGATCAAATGTTTGCATTGCCTGTTTGTATATGAGGAAAGAAGCAGGTAAGATGGGGGAACTGGAACTTCTAATCCATGGATCTCTCTCTCTCCTGGTTGCTATGGAGTGAGGGGAGGGGTATTGCTAAGCCTTGGCTCATGGCCCCTGGCCCCACATCTATTTCCCAGCACCCCGGATCTATACCCCAGAGCCCTGAGTTTTCATTTTTGCCAATGGAATTCTTTTTTCTTCAGCATAATTGCAATGCAAAGGGCAATTTTCAAGGGGGACTGCAGCTGGCAAAGGAGGAGTTAACTCTCCCCTTCTCACATGCGGCAATACCACTGAGAGGGAAATCTGAACCTAACTGACTCCATTTTGTATGTCCTCTTCTCATGATTTTATGCTCCCCTTTTCTGTCTCTTCTTGTAAGTCACAAGACAGCTTCTGTGCTGATGCAGACCACAGACCATGTGACCTGGCCTAGTTGAGCCTAGAACATGCCATAAAAGGACACCTGCCTGCAAGACCGTTAGGTTGCGCACGCATCATCCTGTTGTGTGATGTGACATGCATGTTTCCTGCTTGTTTGAACTGTATAACTAGTTGCTTCACCCATTGGGGGGGGCCAGTCTGTGGAGTTATCCCGGGCTGTCCTTGCTAGCAATAAAGGCTATCTGTTTGAACCTGTAACTTTGGATTGGACTCCGATTATTTGCTGTAACATTTTGGTGCATTGGCCGGGAAGCATCCCTCACTGGGAGACCCGCCTGATAGTCGGAGAACCGTACCAGGGAGATTTCCCCCGCTTCCGCTTGGTTCCCCGCGGCCCCCAGCCGGCCGTGGTCCTCCTTGGGAGCGCGCCTCCAGCCTTTAGCTGGTGCCCATTCAGGTACTGTGGCAGGTGTGGGGACAGTGCGGAACAAAACCGGACCGAGCGGAAGTTCAGTGCAGATACCCTTCTGCCCAGCGCTGGGACATCTGAACCAGGCAAGTATAAGGGGAAGCTTCCTATTCTGTTCTGTATCAGCCGACTCAGTAGAGTCGAAGGAGGGCTTGATCAACCCTCGTATCTGTAAACGCGCGTTCTGTCTGTACTGACCGACTCAGTAGAGTCGAAGGGGGAGCCTGATCATCTCCCCGTAACGGTAAACTGTTTCTGTTTCTCTGAACTGGGAGGTCTGGGAGGACGGGTGTCGTCCTGGATGTCTGATGTGTGCATGACTGCTTGGTTCCCATCGCTGACCGTTGGAACTTCCGGCAGCCTGGGCTGGCAGTGAAGAAACTGTGTCCCTCTGTGTCAGCCGTCTGGCTCCCCCAGCTCCTATAGCCAGACGGTTCCCTGTCAATCTGATTGCCCTTCTGTGTACTGTCTGTCTGGTGAATCATATTGTGATTTAGACAGGAAAGGATGGGGGGAGGTTCTTCAACCCCACTGAATCTTATGATTAAACATTTTGGTGAAGTCTTTGACTTGACCAAGTGTAATGTAAATGATATAGAAGCTAAATGTTATTGAGACTGGCCAGCCCTAGGCCCCCTAGTAGATTGCCCCCCCCCCAAGGTATTTTTTTGAGCCCTATATTTCCCGAGTTTACAACCTGGCCATAATAGAGGGGGGGGGGCCTCAGCCCAGAAGACATCCCATATACAGAGGGATGGCTAAGAGTAGCTAAACATCCCCCTCCATGAACTGAAGAAAGTTGGCAGAAAATGCAGCCCTCATCCTGATGAATCAAGCCAAGAAAGAGAGAAAAACTAAACCCAAGACAAGCTGCCAGGAGCCCACAGCCCCAGAAAAAAGTTGTTAACATGATTGAAGGCGTTGTACCCATTGACAACTGAATAGATGATCTACCTCCACCCTACGTGTCCCAGACTGCGCCCCACTGCCACCTCCTGATGTCCCAGACGTCCCTAGGTCCGGACCAGAGATCCTGGCTCCCTCTCCGATGTCCCAAGACACCACTGCCCAGCCGTCAACCGCCACCTCTGCACCTGAACACCCCACTTTTGCCTGATGTGAGAGTTAAGAAACTGACCCGCCTACTAGAACCAACCAATCCCGAAAATTCCGGACCCCGCCACTTCGGACGGCTCCACCTCAGAAATTTGGCTGCTAACACAGGCACCGAGACAAGAATTTTCCCTGTCCGTGAGAATCCCACCATTGTTCCTGCCGTCACCGACCCTGCCACGAATGTGTCCACGTACCAGACCTACGTCCCCTCCCCTACTGAACTCCAGAACTGAATTCCTGAATTCCCGAACTGAACTGCCTGAATTGAACTGAGCTTTTGAACTCCTGAATTGAATTGAACTGAACTCCTGAACTGGAAGAACCACGGACCCTCCTATGAAGAAGAGCCTAAGAAGTTTGTAGACATGATTGAGGATGTAAAATGACCATAAGCCAACCTGGACTAACATTCAACAACTCATGGGTTATCTCCTGACAACTGAACAGAGACTACAGACCCAGGCTAATCTCGAAAATGCAGCCACAGAACGGGGCCAGAGAGAAGGCATCCCCGACCCCAACCAGAGCAACACCGCCTATGCCCCAAGATTAGACCCTCGATGGAACATACAGACTACAGAAGGACGCAGACATCAGCGTGATTACCACCAAGTATTTATTAATGCCATCAAGAAAGGCAGGCGTGCAATGATGAACATGCAGAAAATCCATGAGATTCCAGCCGAACCCAAGCCATCAACTGCGTACCACAGCCCAACAGCGAAAAAGAACTCAGAGTTTCCTCGGCATGGCCGGCTATTGTTGCATCTGAATCCTGAATCATGCAGCCTTAAAACAGCCCCTCTATGAACTCCTGAAAACGAACCTACCTGAGTCAGCCCCGCTCGAGTGGACAACAGAAGCCACCCACAGCCTCCGAGACCTGAAGATTGCTCTTATCAGACCCCCAGCCCTAGAACTGCCTGATATCAGCAAGCCCTTTCACTTGGATGTAGATGAAAGAAAAGGAACTGCTGTCGGAGTCCTAACTCAGCACATAAGCTCCTGGAACCGCCCTGTTGCTTACCTAAGTAAGAACACCGATCCTGTCAGTTGCGGATGGCCCGGCTGTCTCTGCTACGTTGCTGCTGCATGCCTGCTAAAGCGCTGCTTGAAACTCAGGGGCCTAGATGAATGACCAATTCACGACTCGCAAAGTGCCGTGCCTTGCTGTGTGAAAATCCAAATGTACATGTGAAAGACTGTGCCACTTTGAACCCTGCCACCTTAAATGTTTCTGCCTGCATGATTGCCAGAAGATTATAGAAACCGTGCATTCCAGTCAACCTGATTTTAAAGACACTTCAATTTTTAGAAGCGTCGCCTTGTTTACAGAATGGACAAAGAAGAAGCAGTTTTGTCATACCTGATTGTCCAAGTCCGAGAGCGAGGATTCTTGACTGCTGAAAAAAACCCATTCTACAGTAGAAGCTCCTCCAAGTTGTTTGAAAACCAGAGCTGTTACCTACTGCAGAGCGAGATCAAAAAGAAACTGCAGTTTCCTGTCAGCGTATCACACTGAAACCACATCCTTTCACCAGAAATGTGCCTTAAGCACTGAAGAAGCTGGCCAGCCTCTGCACAGACGTCTCTAGAAGATGTATAAGAACAACCCAAGAAAAGGCCCAGTCTCATTGCCTGGTCAAATATTGAGAGGCAGCCGTCCCTTCAATTAGATTTCACACACATGCCACCAGCTGCTGGTTACAAGCTCCTCCTAGTAGCGCCGTCTGCACTTTCTCTGGATGAGTAGAAGCCTGGCCTGCAAAAGCAGAAGTTCAAAAGAAGTGACAAAGCACTTATTAGATGTCCAGGCAGATAAACAGTGACAACAGAGCAGCTTTTCAAGCAGAAGTCCCTTGCTGTCCGTGGCCCTGTTCCACATGCGTTGTACATCAAGAACCAATAGACTGACCCCTTATGAACTGGTTTAATAAGCCTGGAGACCAAGTATATGTCAAAAGTTATAAAGAAAATCTTTTAAGAAAACTTGAGATGGCCCCTCTCTATTCCTACTGCCTTGAAAGTTAAAGGAAACCCCGTCTGGATCCATTCGAGCCGTGTAAAAGCTGCAGCAGTAGACCGATGGCAGGTTACCAAGCAACACCAATTGAAAATGACGCTGAAGAGACTGGGGGCGCTGCATCCCTTCCCATCCCGGATAGAGGAAGCGGACACCGCCCGAAGATTCCTGAAAGATTTTTAGCATTAACACTCCTATTAATCCTTGCCCCTGCCTCAAGTGATGTCACTCCCTGTCAGTCATGTATTAAAACTGTTAAATTCAGAATAGGCTCCAGTGTAAGGGCAAAGTGCAATTATGCACTTTCCAGAACATCACTTACTCCGCTTGCATACAGGACAGTGCCATTACCTGTTTCAACCCGAAGGAGGCACCTGCCCAGTGGAGTCTCGAGGTCAGAGACTCCAATGGACAGGGAACAGTACCACAATGAATGTCCCTATTAGAATTATGTATAATAGGCCACGTGAGAAAAAGAACACAGGGGAATCCACATGCCCGCCTCACCAAAGTTCCAGTTTTAAGTCCCTACACCGCCCAGAGAAATTTTCACCCTTGCTGAGGCTGTTGCAAACTCCCTCAATGTCAGTAACTGTTATGTATGCAGAGGTACCCAATTAGGAAACCAGTGGCCATGGGAAGCAGTGGTGCCTCCAACGCATACACCCATCAGCCCCTAGGATTAAAGAAACCCCCTGTCAGTCACTCACCACCCTGAATGGCTCTGAAGTATCCTGCTGGCCAAACCAGTCCCGAATAAACACCACCCAAAGCCAGAGCTTTAATTGGCCGGCCCCCAGGGGATTGTACTGGATCTGTGGACAGTACGCTTATTCTGAATTCCCTGAGCCCTGGGCACGCACTTGCACCCTAGGTGAGATCCGCCCCTCTTTCTTTCTGGTTCCCTTGTCAGAAGGTGTGCGCCTGGGCCACCCAGCGTACAACAAATGCAGTATATCCCCAAATGTTGAAATTGGGGACTGGAAGGATGATGAGTGGCCCCCTGAGAGGATTGTTCAGTATTATGGCCCTGCCATTTGGGCACAAGATGGTTCCTGGGGGTACAGAACCCCTGTTTACATGCTTAATAGAATTATACGCTTGCAAGCAGTGCTAGAATTAATAACCAATGAAACTGCAAGAGCATTGAATGTCCTATCCAAAAACCCAGACCCAACTGCGAAATGCTGTGTATCAGAATCGTTTAGCTCTTGATTATTTGCTTGCCACTGAAGGCGGTGTGTGTGGGAAGTTTAACCTCACTAACTGTTGTCTGCATATTGATGACAATTGGAAAGTTATTGAAGAGATCACCAGTAAAATAACTAAGCTTGCTCATGTTCCCGTGCAAATTTGAGTGGGCCCAAGGGCTGGGTTCCTGGTTTACATGGGTAGGGGAGCTGAAAGGGATTATAGCGATAGTAATTGTAGGACTCCTTTTGCCCTGTTTAATGCCTCTATTGTTACAGAGCTTCCGTGGAATGGTGGAACAGATAGCAGACCGGCGCACAGCTGTCTACCTAATGGCCTTGCGCGATTACCGCCCTGTACCTATAGCAGATGAAGATAGTGAGACTCCTTAGTAAATAACTAAAAGAGTCTCAGAGGGGGGAATGAGAGGGAAATCTGAACCTAACTGACTCCATTTTGTATGTCCTCTTCTCATGATTTTATGCTCCCCTTTTCTGTCTCTTCTTGTAAGTCACAAGACAGCTTCTGTGCTGATGCAGACCACAGACCATGTGACCTGGCCTAGTTGAGCCTAGAACATGCCATAAAAGGACACCTGCCTGCAAGACCGTTAGGTTGCGCACGCATCATCCTGTTGTGTGACGTGACATGCATGTTTCCTGCTTGTTTGAACTGTATAACTAGTTGCTTCACCCATTGGGGGGGGCCAGTCTGTGGAGTTATCCCGGGCTGTCCTTGCTAGCAATAAAGGCTATCTGTTTGAACCTGTAACTTTGGATTGGACTCCGATTATTTGCTGTAACACCACCAAAAAAAAAGTATTTCCCTGAATGGTATTTAAATTTGGGGGGCGAGGATTCCAGGGGCTTGGGATGGTCAGGGCAAAGTGAACATTAATTGAAGATTTTTATTTGCAATTATTTGGATGATAAATTAATTAGCCAGCTTTGCCTTCTGTGAAATTTAAATAAATCCAATTTATAAATTTATAAATATAAATCAGCAAATGCAGATTTTATGCAGATGTGTGTCCCATAGGCCTGGGCCCCAAATCTTTTAAGCACTTACAACGCTCCTGCGAGGGGGCTCTGTCTAAGACAGGGATGGGAAACCTGTGGTCCTCCAAAAGTTGTTGAACTACATCTCCTATCAATCCCTACCATAGGCCATGCTTCTTAGGGGCTGATGGGAGTTGGAATCCAACATCTGGAGGGGCCCCCAGGTTCCCCACCCATGATCTAAGATTCCTTGTAGCAATGTTCTCTGATGAACGGGCTAATACTCCACTTGGGATGTATATCTTATCACTCTTTCCCAAATTAGGTCTCTCATTCTTAATTTTGAAAATGTACCCCCTCCCCCCACCGCTGGGATGGGGCTAGAGAGGAGCACAGCTGTGGTAGAGCCAGGACACAGCCTGGCAAATCATGGTCAGGGCTTGATGAGTCTAGAGATGGCTCAATAGCAGAAACATAAAATAAACCCCGTTCTCCACCTTAGTTGGAGCATGGGATACTGTCTTTTCAGGCCCATTGAAACAACATGGTTTTACTAGTTGTACGGGCAAAGTAAAACCCTACTCAAAGGGTGAGTCCGCACATTATGCAGCAGTGGGAATACCCCACCGCAAAATGCCTTCTCTCTTCCTGTCCCCCGTGGCTTTCAGCTTCTTCCCCCCCCCCGTACACACACACACCTCTACGTCAGACTGCAAAAATAAAAAGTTCTGAGCCCTTATGAATGCAGGAATGCATTCACCAGCTTTTTTAAAAAAAAAATGTAACTTTTATTTTTGCATAAGACTGCCTCACCAATACTTAGACAAGCATCCCCATATTCCCCTCTTCCACTTTGGCACTTCCCTTCCTAGCTAGCAAACATCTTTAAAAACAAAACAAAACAAAAGGCTGTCTTTCATTATACTGAAGTAAGCACCCCAACCCCCAAAGCACCTTCTGCAGTTGCCAGCCTCTTTCAGCTCCCACCACCCTCCTGCTTATCACGTCCTCCGTTGCTACCTGTCACATCTAGATATGGCATACTGAGTAGTGAACGGGATCGATAAACGTATACAAATGTTTACCGATCATGGCAAAGCAATAACATGGCGGGGGAAATTGTGCAGATCTCAAGGCAGTAAACAGAGACAGAAGTTGAATCAATGTCATGGCAGACCAGTAACATGGAGGGGGTAATTGAACAAATCTCAAGGCAGATCAGCAAATGAAGATGAAAACGGCACAGATCTCAAGCAGAGCTGTAACACAGAGAGGACAATTATGCAAGTCTCAGTGATACAGAAGAGAAAAGCGCGTGAATGTCAAGGCCAAGCAGTAAACAGAAGCAATAACTGTGCAAATGTCAAGACAGCTGTCATTTGCTTCTGTGCGCTTGCACAGGACTGACAAAA
Organism: Anniella stebbinsi; assembly: GCA_029215795.1. Lineage (NCBI taxonomy): Eukaryota > Metazoa > Chordata > Lepidosauria > Squamata > Anniellidae > Anniella > Anniella stebbinsi. The sequence continues at coordinate 149,583,280 of JARDYH010000004.1, forward strand.
AAAATAATCAAATTTGCAAATGCATTCAGGACACTCTTTGGTGTCCTTTCTTTGTGATTTTTAGAGACATGGGGCAGAGGGTGCTGAAGAAGGATGGGGAAGGATGGTGGCAGAGCTAGCAAGATAGCAGTTTTCGCCACTCTTGTTCAATGGCTCCATAGTCATTCCTGATAACCCACAACAAAGTTGCCCTGCCAGGTTTGGAGAACACAACAAGCCACTATCAACAACCATCAAACAAGCGCTGGGTTCGTGAAAAACAAGCCACCCTGCGGAAACCATGCTGGGTTCTCACAATGCAATAACCCACCATGGTTGATCACTCATTATGGTTTGTCGTATGGTGCAAACCAGGTTTATATCTTCCATGTTCCAATAGGTTATGCTGTCAGCTCAGCAGAAACAGGTAGCTTGATCATCAGCCTCCTTTTTTATTAGGAACAACTAGAGCCATTGCTGGGCACTGAAAAGCACAGACCCATAGAACACAAATCTGCATGATGTGCATATGTTAATTTAGGGGCTCATCTATACCTATGAGCCTTCTGGGAAGGAGGGGGGAGGATCTTGGGCTTTCTGGCTTCCATGATACTCCCCAGCGTGACGTCCCGGAAGGAAAGAGGGGCATCCTGCGCGGTGTGCCTTTTTTTTTTAAGGAGAGCCCGGCAACAGGAAGCAAAATAAAAAATAAAAAATGGGGAACTTGGTGCTGCCATCCAAGGGATGGTGAAAATGCTGCCCCTACCCCGCCCCCATGGGCAGGGAGCCACCCCGCGCAGCTCTGTGCGCATCTGAGGACCCGGGAGCTCATGCCACACCATCCACGGTCCTCAGGGTTGTCCCAGGACCGCGGAGAAACTGGGACATCCGTGGTTGCAGTTATCCAGGGAAAGTCTTTGGTCATTCCCGGTTGACCCCAGGATCCCCTGTACGTCATTTGGACACACAGGGACAGCCTAGGGAGGACCCCGGGATAACTGCATGGCGTAGACACGGCCTATATTTCTATACACATTTTAAAATAACTAAGATTTATTTAAATTTCACAACAGGCAAAGCCAGCCAATTCATTTCCCATCCAAATCACTCCAAATAAAGAAATCCTTCAATTCACACACGCTCAATAATCAGAAATCAGTAGCCCCTCCTCAATTACAATGGATTTTCCATGGCGGTAAACAGATGTGGAAAAAATGCTTCCCACAAAGTGGGGGGGGGGGGTGTCCCTTCGCATGAGCCCTTCCACACACAGCCCTAAAATGGCAACTTCTACATCAAAATGGAGTTTAAAGAATTTGACAGATCACTAATCCAAAAGCAAGCAAAGGACAATTCTGGGGGTCACCCCTCAATTAATTCTCAAATTCCCACCCAGACCTGCAACAAAATTTAATCAGTTCCCCTTCAGTGAATTACCCTATTCATCACGATGCTGTATTTCAAACACTGGAATTGAAGTTTTCACGCTGGTGGTGTAATTATGCCATTTGTTTACTAATTTAATTGTATTATTGAATATTTGATTTTAATTACATTTCAAATCATCCTGGGGCAGATATTATGAAGAGTTGCATATTAATGCCTTAAATAAAATAATCAAAAAGTATCAGAAAGCATCAATCTGCTATGAGCAGAGAATGAAAAGATCCTAGTGAGGACCTTTTGTTACTTTTCATGTACTACTATAAAAACATACAGGGAAACTGTCTTTAAATGATTATCCAAGGAACCAGAAAACCTCAATTGCTTACCAGCAGTAGTATTTCTCTGTAACTTGATTGAAATTTTACAGTATCCTTAAGGGATACTTTGAAATGGTTGCTTAAGGCAGCAAATTCCTTAGTGCAAGTTTCACATTATTTCCGAATTTGATTTCCCATATGATTTCCCCTTTCATAAATTCCTTTCTACACAAGCCTTGAGTTACTGTGGAATATTGATACAGTTATTTTGGTCTTCCATCATCACTGCTATAAACATGTGATTCATGTTTTCTTCTGCTACGTTTTCCCTGCCAGCAGCAGAATTTCAAATATAGATTTCCACCGCACAGTTTCTTCAATCCTCCTTGTTTCCTTCATTCATATTCGCTTCAGTGATATTGAAATGTTGATGGAACAAAATAGATCCCTTTATTTTTCTTCTTCTAATGAACTTTTCATGTTCTGAATTGAAAGTGAATAAGAAACATTAAACATAGTCTTCTGTTCCCTAAAAAAGAAAGAAGCTATAATTCACTACTTATGTTTCCATTCATCCAAACAAACAGCAGGGACCCTAATTTATAAAAGGAAAGAAATATGGAAGGGATCTATGGTATACTGCTTTTTATGTATGAAATGTGTTTGGTTTTGTTTAAGTACCGAACTGAATTATTATGATCTGGATCCAAAGAACTACTTAAGATCTCCTCAAGCCGCTTGTGTTAGTCTAGTTCAGTTTTCCCCAACTTGATGCCCTCCAAATGTTTTGGACTACAACTCTCAGCATTCCTTACCACTGGCCATGTTGGACTAATGGAAGTTGAATATATTTGTTACAGTTCTATACTGCCCAATAGCTGAAGCTGTCAGGTAGTGAACACAAAATATCTGGAGGGCACCAGGTTGGGGATAGCTGTTCTAGAAGAATCCCCCCTTTTTAATAATTGCCCTTCATGTCAAATTACAGCCTGCTTTTGAATCTTCCCTAAATTTCAAAAGTAGTTGATTAGATGGCATGGGAGACTGCAAAGCTAAAGCAGTCTCCCATGCCACATAATAAACTATTATAAATGTAAAAGGTTGCTGGATCAGATCAAAGATTTTACAATATTTATATATTGTTCCCCATTCAAGAATTTTCGAGCAGTGGACAAACCGAATAAAATAATGAAAACAGAATAAAAATACACTGAAAGTACATTTTTAAAAGAAATAAAGTGCAATTAAGGGAAAACATCCTGGAATGACGTTTTCAGGAGGTGCCAGAAGGAATACGAAGTTAGCACCTGCCTGACCTCCAGAGGCAGGGAATTCCATAGGATGGGAGCCACCACAGTGAAGGCTCTTCCCCTGGTGGACTCCAATCAGACAGTAGATCTATGTGGGACCACCAGGAGCATGCTCTCTGATGACTGGGCAAGTTGATAGGGGAGAAGGCATTCTCTCAGGTATCATGGTCCCAAGTTGTTTAGGGCTTTGCACAGTAGTACAAGAACCTTAAACCTGGCCCAGTAGCGAATAGGCGGCCAGTGCAATTCCCTCACTAAAGGAGTTACATGCTGGAAAGGGGCAGCTCCCAATGACAGCTGACCTGCAGCATTCTGCACTAGCTCCAGCTTCCAGAGCAGCTTTAAGGGCTGCCCCACATAGAGCACATTGCAGTAATCCAATCTTGAGGTTACTAATGCCTCTACCACCGTGCCAAGCTATCCCTGTTCAGGAGAGGCCGTAGCTGGCAAACCAGGCGAAGCTGATAAAAAGCACTCTGAGTTGCCATGAGAACTTGAGCCTCCAGTAACAGAGATGGATCTAAGAGTACCCCAAACTACAAACCTGATCTTTCAGAGGGAGTTCAACCCCGTCCAGAACAGGCAATAAGCCTATCTCCCGGACTCGTGAACCATTCACCCACAGAGCTTCCACCTTGCCAGGATTCAGAGCTCCATCACACCAGTGATTTATTGCACACTCACTATGCCTGGTATGTGGTTTTGCAGCACAGTACTCACATGACATCATCCCTGTCCCACATTCATTTCTCCTCTTCCCCTCCATTTTTCGTTTCATTTTGGAATGGGCAAAGTCTCTTTCTTTTCCTTCTATGCAAAATAAATGTGCTGCTCACTCCCCTGTATTGCTGTCCTGGCGCTCTATCAGACCATCCAGTTCTTTGTTGGGGGTGGGGGTGTCTAAGGGTGATCTCAGTCTTGCTGACAAAAGAGGAGGGCAGGCAGTTCTCCACTCAACCGTGAAGGGGAAGGGAGAGAGGTCCCATTTAACTCTATGGTCTTACTCCTGAGTAGGCATGACCAGGGAACATTTTCACTTTAAAAGAAATGCGGAAAATGCACCAGGACAGTGCAACAATACTTCCTTGAAATTAGGATAGGTTGACTTTCCCTAAAACCTTACTCCCTTAAGTACACCATTGCACTATTGCATCATTACACTATTTCAGCCTACCAGAATTGCATTCCATTGCATTTGCGCAGAAATAATAATAAAAAAAATGGCAAAATAAGAATTAGGGGGGTGAAGGAACCTATTTACAAGGGATTGACTTTTCCTAATCTCGTAATCCCTTAAATACACAAATGCAAACAGGTGGAATATCGCACTGGTGAACTTTCAGGGAAATGTTTTAAGGGGTGAAATTTTAAAAATCCTAAAAAATCAAGAGATGAACCGATCTGATTCAAACATGGCAGAGCTAAAGCCCTCCTTCAGACCATGCTACATTTCATCTCTTTATCTTTAAAAATTACACAGATGTAAGCATTTTTGTAAATTCCAATAGGAGCTCCAATGAGCTAGGGGCAAAGGCTGCCACGCCCATCACAATGTCCATCAATGGCAAGAACCAATAAACTGGAGGGGGAAGGAGAAGGTGGGGTAGGGCAGGTGCAGTAGCAGGGGGAGAGCAAAAAGAGAGTTCACTGGAATAGCTACGATAGTGAAAGGGAGGAGCGCTTGCAGCACTTCTGAAATGGAGGTAAAAAACGTGGAGGCAAACCAGGGAAGGGGAATAGGTGTGATGGAGCCCTCAGTTTCAGTTTATTGACCCTCATCCAGCCCATCACTGAGTCTAGGCATCTGTCCAGGACCTGCACAGCCTCACCTGATTCAGTTGTCACAGGGAGATAAAGCTGCATCTAGTCAAGGGGTGTTGAACCTCTTTCAGCTACAGAGCCAAATTCCAGTTCTGAGAAGTTCTTGGGGCCTGACTGCATTCAAATGGTGGGCAGGACTGAATGCAAAAGGGATGGGGCCATTGGCCAACCAGATCCCTCAAGGAAGCTCACAAAACTCTGAAGATATTTTGAAGTTGTTACGCATCTGAGGGAGGAGGAGACTTTATACCGATGGAAGCCCTTCTTTATGAGAGTTTCAAAACAGAATGAAGATAGGCTGCCACCATTTCATTAAACTTCCTGACACAGCCTAGTCTGCCCAGCTGCTTCTGGAGTTTCTAAGCCCCTCTTCATCCCATCTCTCGGGGGGGGGGGGGGGGGAAATAAAGGAAGACTGACAAAGAACTTAAGAAAACTTTGTGAAATTTGTGAAGTAGTGGTTTAGCAACTGTGCAGTCTTGCACGGGGGGAAGTTTTGAGCAAGGAATTCCCTTCTTAAAAACATTGCAGCCAAATGTCCTGGTATTTAAAAAAAAAAAGTTATGAAGGGGCTGAAAAAAGAGACTAACACAGGAACACAACAATTTGTTGGGGGGGGGGGCTTGGAAGGGGGGAACTGTAGGGAGAAGGGAATGAGAAAATCCTGTTGCATGATTGGTCATCCAGAATTTCAGGGTTCCGAGGAACTGAGCAGGAAAGGTCAACGTGTGACAGGAGAACAGCGAACAGTGTAAATATTTAGAAATAATTAAAAACTGCCATTGCTACAGTATTGCAACCTGTACCTTTGCTTCTACTTTACCCCTCTTAAGGCACAATCCTAGGCATGTTCAGACAAAAAAAAGTCCTACATTTCCTACATGCTAACTGGGAGATGCTGGGAGTCGTGGGAGTTTTATTGTATCTAAACATGCATAGGACTGTACCCTTAATTTTAATTCATTATTTTTGTTCTTTATTTTCTGTTGTCACTGCTTAATAACGTTCATATCTTTTTTCCCCCCAACTTCATGGGTCCAATTTATACATTTAAGCTGCAATCTTATACACACTTATGTGGAAGTAAGTCCTACTTTCCCAGGAGATGTGCATAGGATTGTACTACTAATTACCTTTGGAGGGCTGGTGAATATGTGGTTTGTCATGAACGTAAAAAGGCTTTACAAAAGCCTTTAGAAACACTGGCTGGTTTCTTCTTCCATATTCAATTGCACCACATTTGTGGACCCTGATCCAGCTACATGTAACAGCTGGTGATTCCAGGGACAACTTGGCATCACCATTCATGTCAAAAGACATATCCATTGATTTAATGGGGCTCCGAGGAGCATCGCAATGCAGATGGGAAAGTACATCCAAATGATGAGCAGAAGGCTGCTTATACACCATGGATCTCACTTGCTGGATCAGAAAGTTATAGTATTTAATGAAGATATTTACTTTCATGGGTACATTTACATTTCGTATTGCAGGAATGGTCATAGTGGAAAACATAGAGCCGATCTACACTACTGCTTTAAAACAGTTTATAACAGTTTTAACCGGTTACCGGTTTAAAACTGTTATAAACTGTTTTAAAGCAGTAGCGTAGATAGGCTCATAGTAATTTTTTAAATATCAATTATAGGTGCAAAGATGCCCTCTAATCACAAACTCACTGAAGAAAACAGATTTTTTTCTCCTGAGATTTGGGATGAGCATAGAACCTTTTGTTCACTACCAAGGCAGAGTGGTATATAAAATTCCCCACCACATCTCACATTTAGGATTTTTATTGATCAGTCAATAAATAAACCCCCTCTTACTGCACCATGTAATTCCTATCTGGACACATAAAGAAGATTATTCCCTTCGGGTTCATTCAAAGCTCTGCATTGGCTCCAACCATCAGTCAATGTGACATTTTGGAGAACAGCTGCTGCCAAATATAAACCTGTCTCCAGTAATAATGCAGCTATAAAATGAAAAATTATATATAATCTGAACTCTTTCCACACTGTGGTAGCTTTTATATGTGCTAAGACACATAAATATTATCCACCAAGTTTTATATTCACTCGTCCTTATCTTCAATTTCCTGGTACGGCCTTAAAGGTGTTTTCCTGTCACTGGCTTGCATTTACTGGTGTTGCTGTAACATAACTGAAGGCAAAACTAAATGCACCACAGGAAATCCAGAGTTAAGATATCCTGTAGTGCTTAAAATTAATATTGTATATTAAATTGTTGTTATTTATCTTCTATAATTTAATATTTTATGTTTTAATATTTTACTATTTTCATTGTTATATTTATTGTTTTGGTTGCTGTTTTTTCATTGTTTTATGATTTATGATTGTAAACCAACTCCCAGGGCATCTACGAGATGGGCAATATATAAATTGAATGAATGAGTGAGAGGTATCCAGGACATGGATTTGGGGCAATGTATGTGTTGTGAGGTGGGGAGTAACACTTACCTGTGGATCAACTCCTGCCCCCACTGTTGTAATGTGCACAAGCAACCACTAGCGGAGTTTCTGCTTTGCATGTTTCTAGTTATTTGTCCCTCTTGCGTTTCTGTAGATTTGTACTGGCTCAGGCTAAAACATGGCAGTTTAGCTTGTTGAGGCAATTCCAAATGAAGCCTTCTTATATTACTAAAAAGATATGCAGTGTTCCTCTGCAGCTGCTCTTGGGGAGAAAGGTATGTGTATCCCAGTAGTAGCTGGGAGCAACTGTAATTGCAGGGGAAAGCTTTTCCGAAGTCCTGATCCTACGCGATGATGATGATGATGATGTTGATGATGATGATGATGACATTTATTACTACAGCAGATCCTTAATCATGGATCTCCTGTGTTACAACCAGTTGCACCTTTAGGCAAATGATACAATGGCATCTTCATTCATATTTATTATCAAGGATTATATGTCCTGGAAGGGGAGGGGGGTTGTCTCCTAATATTTTCCATTGCAATTAACTGAAAGATTCCAGCCCTCTGTCAATATGATCAGACAAACCTATGGTAACATTCCCATTTCCAGTGTTTCCATAGGTATAAATAACTCTGGGCCCAGGTGCCATTCTAGCAGGCGTGGGGAGGAGGGCTAAATAATGCAAGGATACATACCACTGCATGTCATTAAGGGTGCATCTGCACTATAGACCTAGGGCCAAACTAGATGAGATTTGGCCCTAGGTCTATATAAAAAAATAGTAGGTGCAGGGTCCCCAATTCAGACCTTGATGGGGGAGGTAAGAGGACATTAACTTTTTGCCTCCTGCAGTGGTCCTGATCTGGATTGGGTCCCCCACACTCGCTATTTGCATTTGGGGAAAAAGTTTCCACTGGTTCAGATGGGAACTTTTCTTTCAAACCAAATAGCAAGCATGGGAGGGGGGCAGGTTAAAGCCTGCCTTCCCCTCTGCCAGGATCTTGGTTTGGATTGGACCTCTGCAACTGCTTTTTAATTTTAAAAAGCCATTCATACAATTGCGACTTGCATTAATGGCATCTTGTCTAACTTGGCCCATATACTGGTTTGAAAGTCATTCACTGTCTGGCAATCACAGTTCAAGGGTGGGGGCTTGTGCCCAGGAATCTCTAAAACAGAGATATTTGCATTTCACAAGTCACCGTTGTCAGGATTCTTTGGGCTGAAAGCCATGGCAATTAAAGTGATAATAAACTAATAGAGGTTTGCAGTGCAGATGGACACTTACTTGCTTTTTAGTGTGAAAGCAGCTTCATTCTAATAACTAAGCATTATTTTAACATGTCACCCTGATGCAATGCAGTCGCTCATCTTCCTTTCTAGCCATATATACTATCAACTCCATAAATAGGAAAATATGCATGTTACTCCCGTTAGCACTAATGAGAAATATATGGTCATAAATCCTCATAAAAAGGCATGGCAGTATAACTCTTAGCAGCTCCAGTACTCAGACTTCAATCTTTACAGTTGCAATGAGGCCATCTGTGCTAGCATCCAGTGGGATGAGCTTCAGGGACCAGTCCATGAAAGGTTTCATAGAAGAGAGTAACATTTCTTTTTATAGCAAATTGCAAAGTCTCCCAACCAACCGCTCCGCAGTGGCAGTAGATTAAAAAGTAATAACCATCCCATAAAATACAGTAAATGAAGAGAGCATTACTATGATAAACACACCAAAGGGATAAACTCATTCTGATTGTTAAGAATGCTGAAAAGAAATGTCAAAAGCAAAAGGCAAACAAGTCTTTCATTATATTGCTACATTCTCCCCACATCCCTGAGACACTCAGGGGATGCAACATTTACCAAGATTTGAAAGAAGGGATCACTGGCTAGAGATTGGGGCTGCACTCCTAAACATACTTAGGGTGCAGTCCTATGCATATTTAGAGAGAAACGTGGATGTCTGGGGAATGCTGAGAGTTGTAGGAACAGTTTCTGTCTAAACAAGAATAGGATTGGTCCCTTACTAAAGCATAAGGCCCATTATTTCCAAGTAAACATGAACACAATTTCTGAGTTAAGTGTTTAGTAATAGTTGTGTTTGTTTACAGATATACAAGCTAAGCATAGGTGGAGGCAGACAGCTTGAACATACCACCACCAAATCTCACTACCCTCTGTAAGGCAGCCACTGTGGCCATGCCATTAAGGACATTTTCCCCAGCTCCAAAAAGAGAAAGTAGCTTACGGAAAGAAGACCCTTGTGCCATCATAAAATAACTCATTGGATATCGCCTCTGATCAGCTTCTCATTTAAGACCTAGAATCCAACTTCAGATATCCCTGCACTATACAAGGGCTTGATAGTGTGGCCATGTGTTCTCTTTTACAGAGGACAATCCTCTATTTGAAGGGCTGCCAGAAAACTGTCCTCTGTTTTGAAAGTGTCCTCATTTTAAAGGTCAGTCTTGCCTAAAGATAAAGAACCACCAGAAGGAATTGCTGGGCCTTGAAATTACCCATCAATAGTTAGCACCTGGGCATCAGACTGAGCAAAGCACACAGGTCTGCTGGTCACAGTCTTCCACACTATGGAAAGATGTACTGTATTTCTATTTAGATTACAATAATCCTTTCTAAATTTGCATCTATATGTATATATTAGCATATGCAAATATTATGCAAATCCATGTCCTCTTTTGTCCTGTTTTGATGGTACAGTTCTTCTTTTTAGTGATTCACAAGTGGCCACCTTAGGAGCCATTTGCCTGATTCTCGCTGCAACACCACCTGGATAATGCCCAGCAAGAGGAAGTGCAGATTGCCATCCCAGGTGGTCTGGGGAGCCAATAGGGGCCTGTCTGGCCATATACAAGCTGTTGATTCATGCTTGGTTCCTCTGTCCGAGCAATGTCTCATAGCCATACAGACTTCTTTCCTTTTGCCTGTCTCCTTTTGGAACCTGGCCATTTGTCTGACCCTGATAATGTTATATGCCTCTGGCACTTCTGATCTGTTTTGCTTTGGACCAAGGATGAGCAACACATAGGTTGTGGGCTGTATATGCTCCCCCACGTGGCCAGTTTTGTGCAACAGGGAACAAAATATTGTTTGGGGGGGAATTCATTTACCACCAGCTAATGTGAGAACTACAGTTAATCTCAGAGGGAAGAGGCAATTCTGAGGGGGGTGGCAGATGATGGCAGCATCCCTTTATAATATAATAATAATAATAATAATAATAATAATAATAATAATAAACAACCTGGTTTGTAAGCAGAATCATGCTTGTAGAAGCCTCTCAGAGTACCTTTCTGTTTGAAAAGAAGAGAAGCACTCCTCACATGCTATGTTTCCTGCAGCAGTGGCAATTTCAGTGGTGGGTGTGGTAATATGTCCCCACCCCCCACAAATGTATCATATACTGGTGTCTAGCACCCAACCACTCAAAATACAAATAGGACCCCTAAAAATGATAAATCTAGCAGTAGTAGTATTTATATTTTTATCAGTGCATAACTGCACTCACATATCTTTCATTAAATGCACTTAAGTTTTCCAAGTAATTACAGTGTTTTTATATCTTGCATACACATGATATGCTTGGATGCCCACTCCTGCTCTGGACTTTGACTTTGTCCTGGATGCGTACTCACCTCTTGCTCTTCCACCCGGCTGCTTTCTAGCCTGACCTTATAGGAGTCTGACAGTAAGGAGGGAAGCTGGCAGTGGTAAATAGCAATAAGCTCAACCTGGAAGCTTTTCTAGGAGTAAGGCCTTATCCCATGACCAGCTTTTGCCAATTACCCCATTTCTTCGATTCTAAGACGCACTTTTTCCCCCATATAAATGTCTCTAAAAAGGGGGTGCATCTTAGAATCGATGGCGATTTCTCCACACTTAGAATCAAAGCTTTTTCCCTGTTGGTGGTACTGAAATTAAGGTGCGTCTTACAATCGATGGTGTCTTAAAATTGAAGAAATACGGTACTATTCAATAAGCTTATTTCTAGGGGTGTGCACGGACCCCCCGGATCGGATCGGGACCCGGATCGTGACCTCCAATTTTGTCCCGGACCGGTTCGGACAAAATCGGAGGCCCCCCGGACCGGATCGAGTCCGATCCCGACCCAAAAATCGTACATTTTTGGATCGGCCGCCATTTTTTTCCCCATAGACTTGCATTGCAATGCAAGTCTATGAGGAAAAAATGGCGGCGGGTGGGTAAGGGGGGGCCTAACTCCCTCCCCCCCCGGGGCCGTCCGCTGTGGACGGCCCCGGCAGGTAAACCCCCTCCCCCGCGCTCCCTACCCCCCCTGGGGCCGCCCGCTTCCATCCGCTGGCGCCCGCGGGCGCCAGCGGATAGAAGCGGACGGCTCCGGGGGGGGGTAAGCCCCCTTCCCCGCCACTGCTTACCTTCTCGGCCCGTCCGGCGCCGGCGGCTACTACCAGCGGGCTCCGCGGCCTACTCTCGAGTAGCGCGCCGGGTGATGACATCACCCGGCGCGCCACCCTGGAGCAGGCCGCGGAGCCTGCTGGTAGTAGTAGGCGCCGGCGCCGGACGGGAGCCGCCGGGCCGGGCAGGTAAGGGCCCCCCTCCCCCCTCCGCGCGCCCCCTCCTCCCCTCCACGCACCCCCTCCTTACCTTCCCGGCCCGGCGGCTCCCGTCCGGCGCCGGCGCCTACGACTTCCAGCAGGCTCCGCGGCCTGCTCTAGAGTAGCGCGCCGGGTGATGACATCACCCGGCGCGCCACCCTAGAGCAGGCCGCGGAGCCTGCTGGGAGTAGTAGGCGCCGGCGCCGGACGGGAGCCGCCGGGCCGGGCAGGTAAGGGCCCCCCTCCCCCCTCCCCCCTCCGCGCGCCCCCTCCTCCCCTCCACGCACCCCCTCCTTACCTTCCCGGCCCGGCGGCTCCCGTCCGGCGCCGGCACCTACTACTTCCAGCAGGCTCCACGGCCTGCTCTAGAGTAGCGCGCCGGGTGATGACATCACCCGGCGCGCCACCCTAGAGCAGGCCGCGGAGCCTGCTGGGAGTAGTAGGCGCCGGCGCCGGACGGGAGCCGCCGGGCCGGGCAGGTAAGGGCCCCCCTCCCCCCTCCGCGCGCCCCCTCCTCCCCTCCACGCACCCCCTCCTTACCTTCCCGGCCCGGTGGCTCCCGGCCGGCGCCGGCGCCTACTACTACCAGCAGGCTCCGCGGCCTGCTCTAGAGTAGCGCGCCGGGTGATGACATCACCCGGCGCGCCACCCTAGAGCAGGCCGCGGAGCCTGCTAGTAGTAGTAGGCGCCGGCGCCGGACGGGAGCCACCGGGCCGAGAAGGTAAGTGCCCCCCTCCTCCCCCCCCCGCTGTCCACCTTCATCGGCGGGCGCCCGCTGGCGCCCGCCAATGGAAGCGGCGGTGGGCGCCAGTGGGCGCCCGCCGATCCGCCGAACCGGTTCGGAGCTTTTTCGGACCGGTTCGGATTGGATCGGCCGATCCAGCTGCGGGATCGGAAATCGGATAATTTATCCGATTTCCCACTGGACCGGACTCGGATCGTGGATCGTGTCCGATCCAGTGCACATCCCTACTTATTTCCTGATCTGGCTGATTATTCTGTAGCTTTCTTCAGGTTGTTGGTGTCACACAAGTTGAATCCCTGTCTGATATCCCTCTGGCCACAGGTTCAGGCTCAAATATCTCGAACTGAAAGTTATCTTGCACTTCCTGCATTAGCTCAGGTAAGAGGCTGTAACTCAGTGATAGAGCACACGATGCACGCAGAAGGCCCCAAGGTAGGACTGGAAAAACTCCTGCCTCAGGCTAGATAGCCCAACAGTCTCACTCAGTAGAAGGTAGCTTTCTATATTCCTATCTCAAAAAGACTCTTATATTGATTTGATAATAGGCAAATATATACACATAGGTTAATATGGAGAAGATTAAGGGTGCAATACTATGCATATTTAGACAGAAAAAAGCCCTGCAACTCCCAGCATTCCCCAGCCAGCCAGGAATTTTTCTGTAGGATTTGGTTTTTGTATAAACATGTATAGGATTGTGCCCTAAGCAGCTAGAAGTTCCCCAATTGGCTAACAGTCTTATTTTAAAAATGTGCACTATTATTTCATTCACATTTTCAAATTCATAATTAGGACCAAATTTCAGATATCAGAAATACTTTCAAAGACTGCATTCAGAACTAAAACTAGTACAAATACAAAATATTTGACAACCTTAAAAAGTTACTTTAGATATCTTTTCAGTGCCTGTACTTATTGTTATGCTTAAATATAAGTACAGTATGCTGTAGTATATTCAGTGTGTGGCATTTGTTCCTATATGCAGGAAAATTGCTTTAAAAAATCAGCATAACCAAAGGCAACAGTCCAGAAATATATGCTTAAAGAAAAATGGAATAAAAAACACACGATCACATTTCACATCATACATAATGTACATCAAACCCCAAAAAATCACTACCAAAACCTACAAGAAAATTCACTGCTGCATCGAGCAATAATGTTATGACTATGAAACCTATTTTAGATTGTACTAAATCAAGCCACTATTCAGCCTGGGAAATTGTAAATCCTTAAAACCCAGCAGTTAGACTGCCCATTTTCAATTCCACCACCGACACCAAAATGGCAATTTATATCTCAAAAGAGGTTTCAGCAGTCATTGCAAGTTTAGGCTGATTTCCACTTTTGGGGACCAGGAAGAAATAGTGTTTCATACCAAATTAAATCCCTTGGGAGTTTTTTTTCCTGTTCCTCACCAGACATTGCCCTTCCAAAATTCTTAAACAAGAATTGTTAGAGTAAAATATAATATAGATTGCTTCAAAAACTGTCCCAAACAGGAGGAAAACACAAACAGGCTTTTAATAGGGTTGGGATTCATAAATAAGTGTATTTGTTTAGCCTTTTTTGCAGGACTTTTTAAAAAATGGGTATTATTCCATAATTGTAATCATAGCCCTATTACCAAGCCAATATGAACATAATGGGATTGAGGGATATGGCACCTAGAAACCATATCCAATGACTGCTTAGCAACTGACTTACCTATTTATGTATTGCTTTTGGATGACTGCTTGCTGGTTGTCGTTGCTATCTCTTCCTACTTGTAAGCTGGAAGCAATAACTACACACACATTTTATTTGTTTAAAGTATTTTTATCCCACTCCTCAACCAAAAAGGCCCTCAAAGCAGTTTACATGCAATCAGTACAATAAAACAGTTCCTATCCAGATATTTTGGGCTACAACTCCCACCAGTCCTGCCCAGCATAGCCAATAGTGAGAGCTGATGGGAGTTGTCGGACAAAACATATTGCCCATTCCTGCTCTATAGAATTACCTTTGCTAGTAGTAAATGACATCACAGAGATAAAGGACAGCATCCAAGTCTGCTCATGTGCCAGCGGGACCCACCAAAGCACAACTGAGAGCTAATGGTTAAGAAAGCAACCACAAACATGCAGCAATGCACATTTCCAGAATGGCACAGGTCAGTGCAGCTTGCAAAAGGAAGCCCCATTGACCTGTCCCAACCCAGAAACAAGCATTTCCGATTGTTTCTGGGCTTGATTTTTGAACTGCTAACTTTCTGTTGCGCAAATGTTGGGCCCTGCTGGCATATCAGAATGAGCACAATAATGGATACTACCCTTTGTTCTTGTCACAAGAACAAAAAGCAGGAGTTCCACAGTTAAAAGTTATACTAATACATGTGAGATTGGACCGGACAGTTTATTTATATATATGAAAAGTTATTCTCAATACTTATATAATAAACTGCCATTAACCACGGTGAAATTAAACATTTTCCTTTAGGAAATATGTACTATAAAATTACTCTAAATTATGAAGTTTGAAGTTTCATTTCACCTACATATTTTACCTACCCCTAATTAACCCAGAAAGCTTTCTTGGAGCACAGTTCTTCTAAAACCAATTAAATATTGAAGATCCACTGTCAAAATGAAGCAATGTTATTGAACTTGGAGCCACATAGTATTTTTCTTCATGTTTAAGGCAAAAGTAACAATAAAACTATAGGAGAGCCAGTTAATATATTTACTAAATAAAATGATAGTAACATGACTATCTTTTTTTTTTATTTTTCAATGCACAAGATCTCTAATGGCAGCACACTATAAAATAATGACAGTTCAAAGCAAATTAGTAACAGAAATACAATGAAATGTTAAGCAAGGTTTATGACAACTTAATGACACAAATAACTTGATACAAATACTTGATAGTTGACTTTACTACTACTTCAAGTACTAAAGGGAGTTATAAAAATATTTTCTTCAAATCTATATTTTATTTTATTGTTGCCACAGGAGAATTGGATCATTCTTTTATTGGAGCAGTCTGTTCATGAACTGTAATTAGATGGATATGAAGCACCTGCCTAGCAAATTCATGAAAATCCACCAGGATCTGTGGCCCCCTCCACAAGGATGCGCTTTTGCGCCCGGTTCGGCGATTATGCGCATTATCGCTGACGCGCATTTACTCCCAATCCCTCTGCACGGGAGGCGGCGAGAGGCGGCGAAGCGCATTAATATATGTCCAAAAAGCGCTTTACAAGAAGTTAATGCGCATAATCGCTTGTTCACACTGTGAAAATGCGCTTTAACGGCCGGAGCAAAATAAAAGTCGCGATTTAACGCGCATTCGAAAATGCGCATTATCGGGGAGATAACGCGCCTGTACGCCCGTTTTGCGCTCCGCTGGTGTGGAGGTAAATTTTTTAATGAGCCTTCAAAGAGCTTTAAACGTCTCGTGTGGAGGCACCCTGTGACTCACATCTATACCCCAGGACTAGAAAGCAGTAGGGAAGGACACTCTGGCTTCTGCCATCAGTTAGGGGACCAAGGGTTAGTGACAGGTTGTGTCAGCTTCTTAGGAATGATATCAAGCCGGGGGACCAGAAGGGGTTAGGGGAATAAGGTGGGTTATCGGCCAGAGAAGGGGCACTTGCAGGGAGAGTGTTTTCCACACCCTGCTAGAGAGTGCTGGTGCTGGCTCTAATGGCCAGTTGCCCTGGGAGTGCAGAATGGGGAAATAACAGTTTGGTCCCATTTATTGGGCAAAGGAATAAGAGCCTCATTCAAGCAAGACTCTATCTAGCAAGGGAAGGTTAGCCTGGTCCGAAGTGCCTTAAAATGCACCACCTTGTTCTGGAAAAAGCTGATATCACTCCTCATTCTTTTTCTTCTGCTCCCCTTTCCCTTTGTGTCGCGTCTTTTGTTTTTAACAGAGAACTAGCCTGTTGCAATCCTATACCACTTACAGTGTCTAAGTCCCTTTGAACTAAATTATTTCTGAGAAGACTTCCATAGGGTTGCTTGGTATATCATGTGAACGGGGAACTTTGACTCCCAAATCCAAAGTATGTGCATGGGGGGGGGGGGTAATTAGTTGTTAAGTCACTGTGACAAAAATGTGTCTGCACAGGCTGCTGGGAGGCATTTTCATAATTAATCTAGGGCAGGAGTAGACAACCTGGTGTCCTCCAGATGTTTGGGACTACAGCTACCATGAGCCCCAGCAAGCATGGGACCACAGATATTGTACTCCAAAAACACTAGGGCACCCAGTCATGAGGAGGGGCTTTTAAAATAGGTCCTGGGGCTGAGACTTTTGGATCAAAGTGAGTCCTTTTAACAATGAGGTAAAATAGGAGCTAGCGCTTTCTAGCTACACTTGAAAGCAATGCTTCCGCCTCTCAATAGGAACTGCAGCCCCGCGGGCGCAAAAACGGTGCCAACAACGCCTATCTACACTACTGCTTAAAAACGGTTTATAACGTTTTTAAACCGGTTTAAAACCGTTATAAATCGTTTTAAACCAGTAGTGTAGATAGGCTCATTGTCGCCCGCCTCCTAGATTGCCTAGCCCCGCCCTCTGCCACTTCCCCATTTCGCTTCAAGAGCCTCTTCCTTAGAGCTCGCGGAAGTAAACGCTCCCCTTCTTTCCCGCCTTCCTCCTCCTCCTCCTCCTCCTCCTCCTCCTCCTCCTCCCCCTTCACTGGTCGCGAGCGCCTGCGGGCGGTTGGGAAGCGCGAGACAATCGCCGTCACGTCCCCATTCCACTTTACGGCTTGGAAAACCTCGTCAGCCCGCTTCGCCCCGGCAACGTTCGATGTGGCACTGAAGGGAAGGGAGGGAGGGGAGAAGGAGACAAGAGTGACTCGCTGGTTGGTCGGAAGAGGTTCGAGGAGAAGAGGGCGCGGCCAAAGTTATTTCTTCTACGAACTGGCCGCGGCGCTGAGTCTCGCCCCGCCTCCGTGGGTGTGTCCGGAGAGGGCGTGATCCAGATTGGGGGAGGGGGTGAGGGGACTTTGTTGTGGAGAGGGGAGGTGCCGCCACAGTCCTGGGGGCCGGGAAGTGGGGGGGGGGGTGCCCGCGTTTTTCTTTTTTCCCCGGGCGGGACGGGACCAAAGCCTCCTTTCCTTTCCTGGGGCCGACAGTGAGGTGAGAAAACGGGGTCGGGCTGGGAAGTAGCGTCAGCAGAGAACCGTTCTCCTAAGCTCCGGCGCTCGTTGAGGGGAGCGGGGCGACTGGTACCGTCTGCCTCCCCTTCCGTGATGGATTCCTAGGGGAGGCAGAAGAAAAGTAGGCGACGCTCTCTTCTCGGAGTGGGTCGGGGTTTGGTTTCAGCTCCACCAGCGGCTTTTCTTCCTATCCTTGTAGCGAGTGGGGTGGGGGGGATGACGAGTTCATGTGAAGTAACAATAAAAAAAGGGGGGGGGAGAAAAGCTCCGGAACATGTGCAAAGTGCCTTCTCTCTCTCTCTCTCCACTCCGGATTTCAGAGGGCGCTGGAGGTGGATGCTTAAAACTAGCGCAGACTGGCTGACCTTTTGCTATCTTTTCATCACTTGCGATTCGGTTGATAAGAGTGGACGTGTATCCCCAACCACCCCTTTCAGTGCATGCTTGTGGGAGAAGAGGTTCTTAGGTTTATAACCTGCCCCATCCCAAAATTGCCCACCAGCAAAACGGAATAAAATTAAACCAGGTTTACGGAAATTTCCACGCCCTACCTTAATTTAAGGTGCCTTGGTTTGTGAGTATAGAAATAACGAGAGGAAGTTTACTCTAAATGGGGGGAGGGGAATCCTGCACAATGTGCCTGGAGGAGATGATGCTACTGTTCAGGAGCGGTGCATGAATTAATTGTGCTCCCAATCTTTACCCTTGTTCTTGCACCATGGGATTAAGGTTTTTATTTTAGTACTGGTGAACTTTTCAGGTATTAACAAAGGTTGCCCTGCTGTTAAGGGATGTGAGCCCTCGCACCACCTACTTCTGTGCCCCATGGATGGCATAGCTAGAATGAATGTATGGGTCAGTCAAGACCTGCCAAATCTAATGGGATCTGTAAATGTGCACAGTATTTTATAATCCAGTGCAACTGTCTTTCAGGCCAATGAGTCATCTGATCCAAGAAAGTGAATGTGCTGTAGCATTAAAGGAATTAAAAATTAATTCCTGTGGACTTCAGTTCCTGAACTGTGCAAAGAGATTAGATGGGCCTCCCTATCCCCACCCCTCTTTCTTTTACTCTGTCAAGAATGATGGATTGAGGCTCTGTGAGAACTTGGATGATAGGAAGAAGGATGTCTGTGAGTGATATCTGGCCTGTTACATTGTGAGCTGTTTCTCTCTCCCCTCCCCCCCAGTCAGTGGGTTTGGTTAATAATGCAACTGAGAGGTGTGAAAAAAAACCATGAGATTAACAGTGTAATCTTATGCGTTTCGACTCAGAAGTAAGGCCCATTAACTTTAATGGGGCTTGCTCCCAAGTAAGTAGGCATATGATTTCAGCTA
The DNA here is from genome assembly GCA_029215795.1 of Anniella stebbinsi. Classification (NCBI taxonomy): domain Eukaryota; kingdom Metazoa; phylum Chordata; class Lepidosauria; order Squamata; family Anniellidae; genus Anniella; species Anniella stebbinsi. Next base: position 149,602,368 of record JARDYH010000004.1, read on the forward strand.
ATGGGTTTTGCACTTCTCACTTTGAACGAAAGTATATTTTTAAGAGAATATGTACAAAAAGAAAGAAGCTGCAGGGTACATTTTTGATACGTATCTTTCTCAAACCAAGACCGTTCTGCACTATGGGGGTGGGGTAGGCAGATACTATAAGTAGTTGTGCTACAGAGATATTACATTTCTTACTGTAAACAAGAAAGCTGCTCCAGATCTGTAGATTTAAGATTACGTTTGGCTTCATTCCCTCCTGTCTGAAACTTCATATTGTTGAGATGATAACAACATGTACTTTGTTCATTCAATATGATTTTGTAGTGGGATAGAACTTTCTTTCAGACAACCCCAGGCAGAATATGCCATGAGGGTTTTATTGTCAAGTCCAGATTTTACATCTACAATGCAGTGGGTTGCTTAGTTCAAGGCTTTTACTCTTGAAGCTCCATGACCTTTCCCACATACACAAGATCACACCCTAGGGCCTAGCACAGCCTCCTCCAACCTGGTACCCTCTATATTTTGGACTCCCAACTCTCATCAGCCCCAACCAGCATAGCCAATGGTCAGGAATGCTGGGTATTGTAGTCCAAAACATCAGGCGGGCACCAAGTTGGGGAAGGGTGGCCTAGCACTTCATGTTAACTGGAATAATGAATACTCCTTGAATCACATCCCAGTTAGAATCTCAGCTTTGCTTATAATCATACTTTGAAAATGGGGGAAATTCACCCTTTAACCCAGCCTTCCCCAAGCTGGTGCCCTCCAGATGTTTTGCACTACAACTCCCAGCATTCCTGACTATTCACCATGCTGCTTTAGGCTGATGGTAGTTAAAGTCCAAAACATCAGGACCCAGGTTGATGAAGGCTGCTTTAGCCAATTGGATTATAAGTGCAACCAGTTGGTTAGACTGAATATCTTTGGCTTTTTAGCTATTATACTACAGTACTGACATTTATTTAGACCTTATTCAGTCAACATGCTAAGCCACGTGGTTAAACGTTTTGAGCTAAATATTATGGCTTAGCATGCCGTGTGAATCATGACTTAGTATGTCATGTCAACCATTCCTAAACATAGTGGCTACAAACCACAGTTTAATCACACTAACCATTTGCTGCAAAAGGTTTAGCAGCCTAACCATGGCTTAGTGTGTTGTCTGAACAGGCCCATTGTTTGTAAATTTGGATAAAATAGCCATTGCTCTTTGAAGAGGCAGGGAAGCATGTTTCCATGTATGCTTACCCTGGGGTGACATTACTAGATTGTTTGCTATTGCAAGTATACTATAAATCTCAGAATAAAGTGTGTTTTGTGGCATCTGGATGGTCATCTGATTTACTTTGTGCATGTGCAGTTAATTGGATGCACCATAATTCATGTATTCTATAGAAGAGAGTGATTGGCTTGATTTATGATAAACGGCATATTTTATAACTGTTTAAGTATGTTTAAATTCCACTGATGCCAATTTGCTTTCAAGTATGGGTTGCATCATGAAGTCTAAAATACATAAGCTTGATTGTTTGTCTCCAACTAAATTGAGAAAGTTGTGTGCAGTAATTAGTTATTTGGAGTGTATAGTATGTATGTAGGTTACAAACAGAATAAATAGGATCTAAACATTAAATGATTTTAAAAAAAAACCTACAGGGTTAGTGAAAATATGACTCCACCCATGAAATAAAACATGTGAAATATATTAATTTGCTTGGAGTTTGCATTAAATGCATAACTTCAGTGTTTTTTGTGGGTTTGGGACCTGTTGATTTGTTATGGGAAATGTTTGGGTAGAAGGCTGATCAGTGCAATACATGAATTTTAAAAGCTGTTTGAATGTTACTTTTTAATTGGTATTGCAGATATGAAAACCCATTCTTGCAATGACCATAACGGTAACTAGTCCATAATGTTTCTACTTGACTAACTGCCCACATACATCTATATTCTTTTATGGCATAAAAGGGCAGTCATTCTTTTTGCAAAGCTTCTTTGCTTAGAGTTTGGAGGTAATACTCACCTGCCCCAGGGAACCAGGTGAATAGTTGTTTACAAGCCTGTGAAAATTGCTTGGTTTTTGTATGCTGAAATGTAATGCATGAATTACCAAGATATAGATCTCATGTGCAGTCAGAGCCATGGAGCGCCATTTGGGGACAACGGTCTGAGCATGGGTGGGATCTAAATGTACCACATAAATAATAGTACATTTTAAGTAAGTATGTAGGCATTCCATACCAGTTAAAAATAAAATCTGAATCCACTTGAAAAGGATTCACTTTCTAGATGAGTCTGGAACAACAAGGACCACGTGCCACAATTAGAAATGGCAAATAAAACAGTTTCAGAATCAGTGACTTGCTGCATAAAGCATTCTGGGAAACAGCCACTCATCTAAATTTTATGAGGGGAAAGAAAATTGGATCCAGGCAGCAATGCAGGAATGTTTTTGATACAAGTTCGTTCTCTCCCATCTCCACACATCTAATATAGTTTTGTGATTAGGAGAGGGATGATAGCGCAGTGACAGAGCACATGCTCTGCATGAATAAAGTCCCAGGTTCAATCCATAACATTTCCAGTTAAAAGGATCAGGTAAAAAGGTGATGGGAAAGGCTAAACCTGAAACCCCAGAGAGCCGTTCAGAGTCAGAGCAGATGGACAGGAATAGTCTGACCTGGTATAGGAACTAAGAAGCTACCTTATCCGCCTCCCCTCTTGTGCTCTGGATTAATCAGTTACTTCCACTTTCATGGTGGGAAAAGGTGATTTGTAGTTCTGGTTTGGAGGGATCACTGAAACTAGTTTGCCAGTTTGGATGCTAACAGCAAGCTGTATTTTTGCAAAAGCAGCTGATGTAAAGCCACGTATGTTGGGGAAATAGGGACTGGGTTCAGACGGCACGATAACCAGTGGTGGGTTAAATAGTCAATGGTGGGTTATTGTGTCATCTATCGGAACTTTTTCACAACATGGTTATTCAGCTGAAATAACCAACGCAAATAACCAATGCTGTGCAGAGTTGAATATTTGAACAACTGTTGGTTATCGTGTTGTGTGTGGGCACCATTGATTATTTCGTCACACACAGTTGGTTATTTTTGGCGACTACAGAGTCCTCTGGCTAGAGTGACCAAAGTGGTGGCTGCCGTGGTAGTCCAGCTGGCAGAACTTGCAATGACTGATGGAATACCAGTGGGAGGACTGGGTGGGGGAGAGAGAGGGCAGGGGATGTGTCAAACACAACGTTGACTAATAGTCAATTCACACCACGGTTGATTAGAATCATGTCATGTGGAGAGTACCCCCTCGATAATCAACTGTGGAGTTGAATATTAACCCACCATTGACTATTGTGTTATCCGAACACAGCCAGGGAGTGGCTGAATTCGGATGACACATTAAGCAACTGGGGTGGGGGAAACAATCGTCAGTTGTATTGACTATCATGTCGTCCGAATGCTGCCATAGTCAACTCAGCGCTGATCCTAATCCACACCACGGTTGATTATTTATTACCATGTTGTGTGGGGAGTACCCCCTAGATGAACAACTGTAAAGTTGTTTATTACCCCACCATTGACTAATGTGTTGTCCGAATTCAGCCAGTGTGTGAGTTCAAAGCATATATTTTATTTATTTATTTATTTATTTGTGGCACTTATATATTAAAATCCTTCAGCAGTTCACAATATCTAACGTTACATAAGTATCAATTCAAATGTCATGTCCAAAAATAAAATTTCCCAAGGGTAGTTAATTTTTGCTATTTCTAGAGAGGTAGGCCGTGCCAGTCTCTTGCAGCAAAAAAGAGTGTTGTGGCAAACTCAAACCTAACATAAAAAAAATTGGCATAAGATGCATCTGATGAAGTGGCCACAAAAACTTATGCCAGGACAAATCTGTTCGTCTTTAAGGTGCTACAAGAAGTTTTGTTATGTAGCCATTGTACAGATACAGTAATAAAGACACAACTGTTCAGTAGCTTTATTTTAAACTTCTTGGTAATGCCTCAAATGTACACTTTTATGCTTTTTCTTTTCTTTCTTACTATTGTATAGATTCTTCATGTGGCCTAGAATGTCTTGAAGCAATTTGGAATGGAACTGCATCTAATTTAGAGGAGCAATATAGGTAACTGTTTGAATATTATTGTTATGATCCATGAACTCGTTCCAGCCAAAGTTAAGACTTTGGAGTCCTACTAGCTTCAGCAATATTTTAGGCTGTAATCCTAGACACATTTATCAGGAAGTAACCCTGAAAGTGGGACTTAAATCTGAGTGAACGTGCATAGGATAGGATTGCAGATCTTTCATTGAAAATAGAGGCATTTTGAAATTCTTAACTTTGGCTAAATCATGTCCGACGGCTTTTTGTAAAGCAAGATAATAAATTCTAACTAGTAAACACATGGAAAACCAGGCAAGTCTGATCTTCTTTTGTGCCAGAAGTACATTGGGTTGGATCCAGACTTAAGTTAGTTGAACTTACTTTCCATTATGCTTACTTAACTTTGTCATGGCTAACCTTTCACATTAGTATGGATCCAACTCATTTTGCAACTTTCACAATAAATGAGGGATGTTTGGGCGCATTTGTACTCATCTTGGACAAGTTTCAGAACACTAGAGTTTCACCCAAGCATACCTTTTCTCTATATAGAAGGTCCTTCCACTGGAGGAAGGGGACCTATGGATGCAAGCCTTAGTTTTTTATAGGATTTTATTAATCTAACTTGTTAATCAGGAAAATAATTTATGAATAGTTTGTTATTTTTAAGCCATATCTTAAAAATATGCAGTTAATTTAAAATGTACAAAGAAAATTATTGTGTTTGCATTTGTTGTTGAACCCAGTGAGAACATATATAAATACTATGCCTATAGTTGATTCAAAAAGACAGTATGTAAATATGTTATTGAGAAGAATAGCCAATGTAGCTTTGTCATTCCTCATTGGTTCTTCTTCGTGGTCTCTGTGCATCACACACTATGGGCTCGCGCCGACGCCGAGCCTCCCTTCGGAAACTTCTATAGCTTAGAAACTATTGGCGGGAACCCCTCCCCCCCTCCGTCCTATCGCGCATGCCTGGGTTCCCGCCTACCTCAGTTCCTTTTCGACCGCCTTGCTGGTTGCCTCCTAGAGAACTTCTTCGGATAAGTGATTAGCTTAGATTCTTCTATAATCCTATTTCTCTTTCTCTCGACTGATATCTTCTTTCCTCTATTTCTCCTTCTTCTATTTCTTGCTCCTTTCCGCTAAAAAAAAAAAAAAAAAAAAATTCTTTATATAATATATTTGTTATTGTAATTAAACTTAATATATAGTGTAAATAGTATAGATAGTTGTAGTTGCCCTCGTTGGCCCGCTTCGTTGCGGTTCTCAGAGGCAGCAGCAAAGCTCTCGTTTTTCCCGCCCTCCATTTAAGATGGCGCAGACGGCCCTGTTTAAGGCTTGCGTAGGCTGCAAGGCAAAGTTAACCTTGTCTGATGGACACTCGAAGTGCCTCCTTTGCCTTGGCGAAGCCCATATGGTGGACACGTGCGCTCATTGTCTAAACTTTTCAAGACAAACGCGCAAAAATAGGGCTAATAAACTGAGGGCCCTACTGTGGAAGGCAGCGTTGCAAACAGTGGACACGCCGGTCCCGATACCGAGCACGACCCCGAGCACGTCTTCGGAGACCCCTGTGGCGCAAACTACTCGCCCTCCTAAAACCAAGTCCTCCCTTCCCGCGGATGCGGGCAAGGCGAAGCGACACAAGGGAGACCATAAAAGCAGGTCCAAAACCGAGCTTGTCCCCAAGAAGAAGGATAAGACTAAGGAGGCGTCGAAGCCGAAACGTCGTCCCGCGGCCGCGGACGCTTCTCCGGCAGCTACCCAGCGCTCGACGTCGCAACCTAAGTCGACATCGAAGCCGCCTTCGACACCGAAGCCGCCATCGTCATCGGCGCCGAGGTCGAAGCCGACACCGAAGCCGGCATCGGTACCGACAAGCTCCCCGGTACCGATGGGTCGTCACTTGCCGTCCCCAGCGGCGTCGATATCGTTACCGATATCATGGCCTTCGGTAGCGACGCCACCAACTCCTACACAACAAGGAGACCATCAGTTCTCGGTACCGAAAGCGCCGAGAGCACAAGTTAGTCATCACAAGTCCAGGTCAAAGTCTCATCATTCAGTCTCCCCGCCATCGTTGGAAGCCGAGGACCACCGCTTTAACCCTCTGTCGCCTTGGGCTCCCTCCCACCAGTCTCTCTCGCCTCACCAACCATTGTGCGTGGATGTGCAGGCCCACCACTCACCTGTACAGGGGGAGGACTGGGATCGTTTCTCCGCCCGCTCCACCCATTCCTGGACCTCCCAGATTAGGGAGAAGCAAAGGAAGCCTCTTTATGACCAATATACAGGAGAAAGACTTTATGAGCCGGAGGTTTTCGTCGCGCCTCCTCTACCTCCAAGGCATTCTCCCTCCGCAACGATTTCGGCACCACCCCACTCCGAAGAACACCCGGACTCTCCACTACCACCACTTGGCACTATGTGCATTAGGGCCCCCAGCTCTCACTCCGAGGAGGACTACCCCTCTGACTCTTCAGAAACCTCGGTGGTGGCCCATCCATCTTTGCCCTCGCCAGAAGAGGACCTGGGCTCTGACAAACGCGCTTCCCCATCCGTTGAGACGGTTTCGTTCTTGGACCAAATGCAGCGCCTAGCCCAGTCTTTGGGCATAGAGGTGCCGGAATCAGAGGACTCACCTGTAGATATAGCGTATGATGTCATGTACGGGGATACCTCTTCCACGGTGGCGATGCCTATCCTTCCCACCATCCTACGTACTTTGAAGGAGTCCTGGAAGACTCCTGCGTCAACAGGCCCAATTTCTAAACGGGTCGACGCCCAGTATAAGCTACAGGAACAGGATGCTAGCTTCTTATTCCAGCATCCGAAGCCCAACTCTGTAATAGTTGAGTCGGCCCAGGGGCGCACGTCTAGATCCCATTCCGCGCCAGTGGATAAGGAAGGTCGGAAGCTGGATGCTTTCGGGAGGAGGGTTTATGCATCCTCCGCACTGGCGGTGAAGATCTCAAATTATCAAGCCCTCATGGCTCGTTATCACCTTTTCCTTTGGGAGAAGGTGACAGCGTTACACGCCCATCTGCCAGAGGAGATTAAGACTGCAGCTCAAGTCTTTCAGCAGGAGGCAACGGCTCTAGCCAGGCAAGAGCTCTCGACCGCTCGTCATCTGGCAGATTGCCTCTCAAAATCTATGGTGGCATCGGTAGCTCTAAGGAGACACGCCTGGCTCCGCTCTTCAAATCTGTCTCAGGAGACGAAAGCCAGGATCGAGGACCTCCCATTTGATGGTGAGGGCCTCTTTCATGCGTCAACGGACTCCCAGATGGATACCATCCAGAAGGCGAGAGTAACTGCAAAGAAAATGGGGTTTTACCCCCCCCAACCTCCTCAGCCTTACCGAGCACGTAGGTGGCCCAGGCAGAATTTCTATCAACATCGCCAACCCCAATTTCGTCAGCAACAGCACCAGCAGCGCTTTCAGTCAACGCAGCCGACCTTTCGCCAGCAGAAGGCTTACCCACAGGGTAGATCTCGCCAACACCGGACGAGACAGGACCCCACTTCAAAGCAACATCTTTGACTCCCCCCAGATGAGGCGTCATCTGACCCCCCATTTCCACCACAGACTTCTTCCCTACTACGAGGCTTGGACCCAAATTACGACGGACAAGTGGGTGCTAGACATCATTCGCCGGGGCTACTTGATGGAGTTTGCCGCTCTTCCACAACTAGGTCGATTAAAGTATACTCCACTCTCCACCACTCTACAACAGGAGGTGGCCTCCCTTCTTCAAAAGGGAGCCATTGTACCGGTCAACATCACGGAAGCAGGCACGGGGTTCTACTCCCGGTACTTTACAGTCCCGAAGAGAGACGGCGGTCTGCGTCCTATCTTGGACCTGCGGCTACTCAACGAATTCCTGCAAGTAAAGAAGTTCAGAATGATCACGCTGGGCTCGATACTGCCCCTCCTCCGTCGCAATATGTGGTTCACGCTCGTAGATTTGAAAGACGCGTACTTTCACATTCCTATTCATCAGTCCCATCAAAGGTTCCTACGGTTCATAGTGGGAAGACGCATATTCCAGTTCACCGTCCTTCCATTTGGGTTAAAGACTGCCCCACGGGTGTTTACGAAATGCATGGCGGCAGTCTGCGCCCACCTCCGTTCAGCGGGAGTGGAGCTCTACCCCTACCTGGACGACTGGCTGATCGCCTCACCGTCCGAACAGCAGGCATTAAAGGACGTCCAACTCACGACGTCACTGTTACGCAGCCTAGGCCTTGTGGTCAACACGGAGAAGTCGATTCTGTTCCCCGTCCAAAGAATACAATTTATTGGGGTCCTCCTGGACTCTACAAAAGAGAGAGCCTTCCTCCCTCAGACACGGTGCACTCATCTCCAAATGTTGGCACGGAGGGTTCTTTCCTCCGCCTCCCACAGAGTGATTACAATACAGAAGCTACTGGGTCTTATGGCCTCGGCGGTCTTTGTCGTCCGATGGGCCCGTCTGCGAATGCGCACTTTACAGCGCTTCCTGCTGGACGTATACGACCCGGTCCTCCGACCGAACTCTGTCAAGGTAGTGGTCCCTCACGCCGTACGTCACTCTCTTCGTTGGTGGACGTTCCCGCAGAACCTCTCGGGTGGGCTTCCGTTCGTCGCAGTGGAACCATCCGTCTCGATAACCTCGGACGCCTCAAGGCTGGGTTGGGGAGCCCATTGCGACCATTTGAAGGTGCAAGGAGAATGGTCCCCCGCCGACAAGAAGCACCACATCAATTTGTTGGAGTTATTAGCAGTACAAAAAGCACTCATAGCCTTCAGAGACTATATAAAGTGTTGGTCATTACCTTTAAAGCCCTACATGGTTTGGGTCCAGGTTACCTGCGGGATCGCCTTCTCCCGTACAATCCGCCCCGCACGCTCAGGTCCTCTGGGAAGAACTTACTGCGGTCGGCCAAGACTAGGCTGACAACTGTTACCCAGAGGACCTTCTCTTCTGCCGCTCCCAGACTGTGGAATGACCTGCCGGAGGAGACTCGTCAACTTAACAGTCTTTTAGAATTTAAGAAAGCTATAAAGACTGTTCTCTTCCGGCAGGCATATCCAGTGTAATTTTTAGAATGTTTTTAGGATGTTTTAGGATGTTTTAATGATGTTTTAGGATGTTTTAATGCAGTTTTAATAATATTTGTCATGTTTTAATTAGTTTTATGTATTTTATCATGCTGTTGTTCCCCGCCTCGATCTAGATGGAGAGGCGGGTAAGAAATAAATCGTTATTATTATTATTATTATTATTATTATATCACAGGCCAACACGTCAGGATCGTTTCCGACAATATGTCAGTAGTCTGGTATGTGAACAAGGAAGGAGGGACACGCTCCCGCAGCTTGCTCAGACTCACGCTGGATATCTTCGAGTGGGCAATCCTCCACAGACTACGCTTGTCGGCAGTTCACATTGCCGGAACGGACAATGTGCAAGCGGACGATCTCAGCAGGACTTTCCCAGCGACACACGAGTGGTCGTTGTCGCAGCAAGCTCTATCAATTCTCATCGGCAGATGGGGGTACCCGTGCCTGGACGTCTTCGCGTCTGCGGAAAATGCAGTGTGCGAGGCTTTCTTGTCAAGGGCCGGAGCGGGGAAGGGCTCCTTGGGCGACGCTTTCAACACCTCCTGGGGACGGGGCCTTGTTTATGCCTTCCCACCGTTCCCCTTGATCCCAAGGGCAGTATCGATTCTACAGCTCAGGGAAACGGACGCCGTATTAGTGACGCCGTGGTGGCCCCGCCAATTCTGGTTCGCCCCCCTCCTCCGCCTATCCAAGGGAGAGTACCTCCGGTTGCCAAAAACAGAGGACCTGCTCACAATGAACCACGGGCTAGTTCGCCACCCCGACCTCCACAAGCTACATCTCACAGCGTGGAGAATCCGTCGCGATGGCAACACCTAGACCTCCCGCTGTCGGTACGCACAGTCCTCAGGGAGTCCTCGCGACCAGCCACAAGGCTATCGTATAGTAGGAAGTGGAAACGATTCCTAAAGTTCACAGAGAAGAAAGCCGTTTCACCTTACTCGTGCGGCATCGTGGACGTCCTAGTGTTCCTGGATACCTTGCACGGCACAGGCCTCAAGAGCACCTCGATTAAGGTTTACCTGGCGGCCATTTCGGCTAACCATGACTTTATCCAGGGGTACTCAGTTTTCTCCCATCCGCTATCCAAACGTTTCATGAGGGGGCTACGGAACATCTGCCCCCCCGTGCGTCCTATAGTTCCACAATGGAGCTTGTCGGTGGTCCTGGCAGCCCTCTCCAGTAAGCCCTTCGAACCTATGGCTACAATAGACCTGCGCCTGCTTACCCTCAAGGCGGCCTTCCTCGTAGCTATCACTTCTGCCAGGCGGTCATCAGAGCTCTGCGCTCTAATGTTAGACCCTCCTTACACACAGTTTCACAGAGATAAAGTCGTAATGCGGCCGGGCCCAGACTTTAAACCGAAGGTCCTTTCAACTTTCCATGTAAATCAGGACATCGTACTGCCCACCTTTTTCCAGGACGCAACTGATACAGTGGGCTCCAGACTACACGCATTGGATGTGAGACGGGCCTTAGCATTCTACAAGGACAGAACTGCTGCATTCCGTAAATCGGGGCGCCTTTTTATATGTTACGGCGGTAAATCAAAGGGCCAGGCTGTCTCTCCACAACGTTTCGCCAAATGGGTGGTAAGCACCATCACCCTTAGCTACGAACTTGCACGGAGAGACCCACCTACTTCGTTGAGGGCGCACTCCACACGGGCTCAGGCCACGTCAACAGCATTGCACAGGGGAATTCCTATCCCCGAACTCTGTAGAGCGGCCACATGGTCCTCCGCCTCTACTTTCGTATCTCATTACAAATTGGACATCAGAGCACGAACAGACGCCAGCTTTGGTCGAGCGGTGCTGTCTTCTCTGCTACAATGATGCCTTCTCAGCGAGTCTACCCTCCTCCGGTAAGTGTTGCTAACTACTCGCCCATAGTGTGTGATGCACAGAGACCACGAAGAAGAAATGCAGGTTGCTTACCTGTAACTGTAGTTCTTCGAGTGGTCATCTGTGCAGTCACACAACCCTCCCACCGTCCCCTCTAGACTTCGCTGTGAAGGTCTATGAGTGTCATCGCCATGCCATCTCCTTTTTTGTCATTAAATTTTTGGTCTCAGACTACAATACCTCACTATTGACTGCAAAGGCGGTCTTAGGGAACTGAGGTAGGCGGGAACCCAGGCATGCGCGATAGGACGGAGGGGGGGAGGGGTTCCCGCCAATAGTTTCTAAGCTATAGAAGTTTCCGAAGGGAGGCTCGGCGTCGGCGCGAGCCCATAGTGTGTGACTGCACAGATGACCACTCGAAGAACTACAGTTACAGGTAAGCAACCTGCATTTCTCTGGCTGTATGCTTGTTAGCTTGCAGGAATTCTCATTCTATTTTGCAAGAGAAAGTTGTTTTATGAGGTGGCTTCTTGGCAAAGGTGGGTGTTGAAATATCTGTTTGGCAGATACTAGAGATCATGAGTACTTAAAAAATTTACTAGGAGCATAATGTCTTCTGCATGATGGATCTCACTTCTGATGGTAATCCAAAGTTTTCTCAAATTTCTGTTACAACAATAATACCAATAGTCAAGAAAAACTGCATTGCAGCCACACTCCAATAGAGAAAGCTCATTAAGAGTATATCTCCTGGGCATTTGTTTTTATTATAATAGTATCCTACAAAGCTGAGCTAATAAGAATTAGAATGGAAACCAAGTTTCTGAAAAATAGTGCATGTGTAACCATTGGGTTCAGATCCCAATTGTAAAGTAGTTTCTCATATTAAATGTACTACATAACCAATACCATTGTAATCTCTTATATTAAATCCAAAACAATAGATATTAATGGGCTGCAGACCCTTTGTTTGCTGTTAATGCATTGCTTTGACATGTAGTCAACCCAAACAAAAATAAGCTTTTCGGACTAAGGAACTGCTTTTGATGCTAATGCTGCAATTGCTGTTGTAATACAGAACCTTTATTGAACAAAACAGTTTGCAGCCCACTCCAATATATGTTTATTCAGCAGTAAGTCCATGGTGTTCAATGGGGCTTTTCCCTAGATAAACATGCATTACATTGCAGCACTAGTGCTTTACTTGGTAGTTGCCATCATAATCCTGTGAAATTGGTTGCTTTGCATATTTGAGGTTGAGATGGCAACACTAGGCTGACCATATGAAAAGGAGGACAGGGCTCCTGTAACTTTAACAGTTGTAGAGAAACAGGAATTTCAGCTGCTGTCATTTGTATGCAATTAGTTCCTGGTGAAATTCCCTCTTCATCACCACAGTTAAAGGTGCAGGTACTATACTAGAGTGACCATGTAGAAAAGAAGGCAGGGCTCCTGCAACTTTAACTGTGGTGATGAAGAGGGAATTTCATCAGGAACTCATTGCATACAAATGACACTGGCTGAAATTCCCTTTTCTCTACAACTGTTAAAGTTACAGGAGCCCTGTCCTCCTTTTCATATGGTCAGCCTAGGCAACACTCAAGCTTATTTAGTAAAGTTATCTGAATGGACAAAGAAGAAGTTGAGCCTGGCTTTCTTTTACCCATGAAACTGTCTATCAGCTGACAGAGGCTACTCTTCTAATGAAATAATATATTTATTGGAGAGCTCTTCTCCTCTTTGGCCAGGCTCCAAATAATTACTTTAGGTTGGCATGGCTAGCATTGTCTCAACAGTCCTGGAAGGAACCTCAGGCTTGCGCAGTCCCTCCTCCCCTTTACACTTAGAGTAATAAGATATTTCCCAGGTTGTAGCAAACCCAACCATCCTGCCAAACCATGGCCTGTGCTTGCCCTGCAAACAAAGATCTAAACTTGGTTTGAAGGGCAAGTACGAACCCATAGGTTGCCAGTTTTATTGTGATGACAAAATTGTGGTTTGCTGCAATCCCAGAAGGAACCAGAAAACCAAATTGTTTTTGTGTATTTTTTTTAAAACTCAGTTTCAAGAGCTTTGCCATTCAATAAAAAGGCTGCTGTTTTGAAAAAACACAAGTCCAAAGTCTCATTGCCACAAGGTTATTTAAATTCCGGCCTTGGTTTGGAACAATTCATGTCTTCCATGAATTAACAAGGTTGCCATGCGACACTTAGCAGTGTTTTACAAGTTAATGACCTCATCCTAAAACCCGTTGAGTCAGTAAATGAATGCTTAGGATGGCTATACACTGACTTCTACACTAATGCATTGCCACAAATTCTGACTTTATATTTGCAGGGACTCTTAAACAAATGTGCATGATTAGGATCAGCAGGTTCATGTTACAAATGCACATTCTTTTGTGTGCTGTATATTTTAAAGTTGTAGGGGGCAGTCTGTGGGTTGTTATATCACTAGAATTGTTTAGAAGCATCATAAAACACTTCCATTTCATCTGTCTTCTGGTGTGTATATGTTTGGGAGGTGTAATTTAAACACTTCCTGCATTCTCAATAGTAATTTATTTTTCTACCCAGTTTTACAGGAAAAAAAGGGAAGATGGTAGTATTGGTGTTACAAGAAAAAGATGAATTACACAGGTTTTCAGTTGCAGTTAGTCAACATGTTCATTTGCAGTTGCTTGTGTGAATGCTTAAAATATCTGAGCCAATTTATTTGATCTTGAAATTTTGACTATTCACCCCAAGGACAATACCCATCATCATCAATACAATTCTATGCTGCCTTTTTGCCAATGCGCCCAAGGTGGTTACAATTTTGAAACGAACAAATGTTACCAAAAAACTCAGAACGCAGTTCTCTCAGGCCAATTGAAGGCTTTTTCACGAGGTGTCATCTTTCATTATAAAGTCTGCACTCTGGGAATACATGGATACTAATATAGGTAAGGGAATCTACCTGTGGCCTCTCTGCATTAGATTTGGGAATGATACCACTATATGTGTGCTATGTTATCATATTTGATCTGTATACGTCGATGTCTTCAGCCATTTGTCTCTTTTAAAATATATGTGAGAAGCAATCCTTTCCTGATTGTTCCTTGCATATATTATAAACTTTATAATGTAAAAAGAGTGGCTGAGATACATATCTGCACAGATGGAGTATGCTGTACAGTGTGTAGCTTTTGTGCTGTGGTTTGACCCTCAAGTGCAAACTGTGTTAACCATTGGATTTTTTTCCTGGTTAAAGCCAAGTCAGGATCATAGAAAGACTGTAGTAGAAGCTTCCATTGTTGTCTATTGGCATTGGGCTTCATCTTATTTTAGGGGTAAATGCTTTGCTTCAGAGCAAGTTATTCTTACTAAGGTTGTCTGTAATTATTTCTCCAATGTAACCTCTGTGTAACTTTGCACAGCTAGATATGCAAATGAACAGATCACCGCAGCTGAGTGATACAGGAGCCAGGAATAAGCGTAGAGGTTGTTCAAAAGGAATCTTTTTAAATGGGTGAGCAGTTCTCAATTTGCATTTCAATTACTGCTGTAGAAAAGTTTAATATCATTTGCATGAATGTAGTGTAATTCTAAGGTTTGTTGCTTCCACATTTCAAATAAATAACCCTTGCCACAGAAGCTGCACCATTGCATCTAATCAGTAATAGAACTGGGTGCCTTTTTAGACCTTACAGTGGCAATATGGAAGGCACTTCCTTTGCCTTCATCTGAGAGACAGGCCCAGCACCAAGTGGGTGGGCCAGTCAAGAGTCCTTCCTGTCTAATCTTTTCTCCAATCCTGGCTGGCCGCTACTGTTTGGGAAGAACCCTTGAATTGGCTCCATCCATGTGGTACTAGCCCCTTAAATCACATTGCAGAAGCTTTTCAGCCCCGCTAAATGTGATGCAGGCTCATGGTCTGCATACGCATTTATATGCGTACACACATTCTCACCCCAGTAATCCTGATACAGATCTTTATCTATTTAAAATTATTTATAGGCTGCCTTTAAGATGGAACCCTCTCAGACCATGCTTTCCTGACTTCTAACTGGAATTAACTGGTGTTGGGGCATCTGGGAGAGGCACAATTAAGCCTTGAGGGTGGCAGGCTGTGTATGAGATGAAGCCATACAAAAGCAATTCCCATACTATTGCTTTAATATCTAAAGTGTAGTTTTGGCACCTAATTTAAGTACATGCTGAAAAAATAATCAGTGATAGCTCTTATCATTGTACCTTACACAGTGAGTTCGTCACAATTGTCAAATAAAATCAGTTAAAGTACTGTCTTGATACATTCAAACCTTCTTGTTCCTTTTCCTCTCAATCTCAAAAGGATTTGTTATCTTTCCTTTCAAACCTTCTTTTCAAACACTACTAATAAGCAAATCATGCAGTACCTTTAAGGTTCTTTTGATGAACAAAAATGAAAGTCAGTTATGATTCTGAAGAAAATCCAAACTTGAACTTGTGAGGGCTCAAAGTATGTAGGGCATCCCATTCTAATGCTGGCTGGGAATGATGGGAGTTGCAGTCCAACATACCTGGAGGGCACCAGGTTGGGAGAAGGATGGTTTAGAACCTATCCAAATGCTGGCCCCACCCCAATATCCCTATGGGCACAGGCCCCTCCTCTTCCAACCTTTGCATATTCAGCATAAAGGTCTGAAGAGAATTTGTTGCCTCAATATGCATAGAAGTCTCCCTGGAACTGCATTATCAAGTTTCTTGATTGCAGGCAAGCTTGTAAGCACATGCAGCTAAATGTGCTTAGAATCTCTCTCCAATCTACCCCCTGAAGGATGGGAATGGAGGAGGTGTAGCTGGTGTGTGCACCCCTTTCCTTCTACATGCTTTGGTGCACTCACTTGTTAGGACTGAAGGCCTGAACAGAGCTACAGAATGGCTTAGTAACTGGGAATAAGCCCCATTGAGCTCAGTGGGACTTACATCTGAATAGACACGTACATGATTGCAATGTCAGAGCTTTCTAGTTGAGGCTGTTGAACCCACTGCAACTTCCACTTTCATTACAGAATTAAAGTCAGATCTTTACACTAGGACCTTTTCCTTTCCTGCCTTTCTGCTACATAACTTCTAGGTGACACAGTGATATAACAGAGTAATGCAAGTATACTGGTAGAGAGTTGTGCTTTGTTTCACTTTGGCAAAAATACTGCATATTCCCTGCTCCCAAAACCCCTGCAAAAATGCTTTTAAAAACAAAAGCGGAATTGGATGGTAATGAAGTGGTCTAAGGCACTTGCTTTGTGAAGTACTTTCAGTGGAATGGGCCAGTGTGATCTGGCTGACCAAAAGTCAACACTGATTGAAAGCAAGATATGTTCTTCTGGACTGGCCCTCAAAGTTATTAGGGTGAGTGTGTTCTGCTTTAAAAGAGAATGCTTTGAATTATTCATTGTATAGGAAAGATAAAAACACTATGGCTGAATACTGTGGTGCCAGGCCTGGCAATGGAAGGATGCAGATGACGCACAGAAGAGCCAGATATGGAGATTCATGGTATGCTTCAGTGTGTTTCCACAACAAGATGGTAGCCATTGAGCTGTGGAACAGCTGATACTGGCACCAAAGTGGCCGCCATGTTATTGTGCAAGGGAGCACAGCCTGCACACAATTTAGAATGCACTTGAGTGTCATTTTCTTGGTAGAAAGCTGGGGTACAAATCAAATAAATGTTAGACAGCATTGATTTGGTCGATTTGCATCATCTGTGAGACTTTTCTTGACCTCATGTTGCTTCTCTGTCTGGTTTCATGTTGCTTCCTTTATGCATGCTCATACCAATGCAGAGGGATGGGGTAAGCATTTACCAATTTCCCCTGCCTTTTGCAAGAGAGGCCATGTTGCACTTTGAGAACTGAGGCCATCATGGGGAAAATGCAAATGTCGGAATCGCCTTGCAGTGTGATCAGAGTTGTAATCTGTAGGAACTGTCAATGGGAATCATGAGGCAGTGTGAGTCATTTCACAAAGAAAGAAGCAGGAAAGGAACAGACTGGATATCAGAAACAAGCTGGAGTCCAGGAGATAGTATATACCCAAACTAGAAGCTAAGTATGTATTGCAGAGCCTGTTTGTAGACACTGGCTCAATTCGGACGACACAATAAACAACTGGTGTGGGGGAAACAATCGTCAGTTGTTTTGACTATCGTGTTATCCGAATGCTGCCATAGTCAACTCAGTGATGATCCTAATCCACACCACAGTTGATTATTTATTACCATGTTGTGTGGGGAGTACCCCCTAGATGAACAACTGTAAAGTTGATTATTACCCCACCATTGACTATTGTGTCTTCCGAATTGAGCCACTGTTTGTTCCTTTCTGGTTGCAGCAGGGCAGTAAATTGGATTTGCCCAGGCCCATTAAAGGGCCTCTGGACCAAAAGCCAATTTTATGTTTTGACTTTCACTTGGCATGGGGTCCAGCCAGTTCTGACCAAGCTGATGGCACAGACCATTTTAGGGAGTATTCTGTTCATGTGCACTCCCTCTGTCCTCACTGGCTGTGCCTTACCCCCTTTCTTCGTAACAGTCAAGAGAGGCCTGTTTGGTCAAATTACGCAAGAAAAGATGGAATCACTTTTGTGGATTGTATCAAAGAATGCACCTGTTGTATTCTTCACATCTCAGTCATTCATTTTATATTTTAACTTTTCTGTGATGAAATCAAATACAAGGTGCCTTATGAATAAAAGTATAAATCACAACAAAAAAATTAAAACTAATAATAAACAGCAGTGGAACAGGACCATAAAACACAAAGACCATGACAACAAGTTTTTTTAAAAAAAAGTCAAAGGCTCATTTTTTATTTTAAGCATGTAGGAACCCTATGACCTACAGCTTATTTTTATTTATTTATTACATTTATATCCCACCTTTTTTTCTCCTTAAGGAATCCAAGGTGGCATACAGAATCCTTCTCTCAATTTATCCTCACAATAACTCTGTGAGGTATGTTGAGCTGAGAGTCTGTGACTGGTCCAAAGTCACTCAGTGGGCTTCCATGGCCGAGTAGGGATTAGAACCTGAATCCCCCGACTCCCAGTCCAACACCTTAGCCAGTACATCACATTTCAGTTCTCGAAAGTATGTAGCTGAGTTGGGCTTATTTAGGTTACTGCTGTTGGGCAGATGAAATCTTGTGAATCTGTTCTCAGATGTTCACGAATAGCATATTCTTCATGTAGCTGAGTAAAAATTTGTCAGTCTTTTACTCCTCGCCCCCTGTTTACACAATGTTCAGATTTTTGGCAACGTTAGCCCATGGTGATCGTTTGAGGACACGTTTGCAAGTCGCGTTGAAATTTGTTGTGTGGATGGAATCTCATTATCCTAAAATACGTTGTATTGAGCGTGTGGGTTTTTATTATTGAACTCCACACCTCCTATCAAATTCAGGATTCTGCTTTGATGCGAAGCCTCCCCACTCCCCCCCTGCTTATTATTCAGGAGCTGCATATGTTGAGAAATGATGATTAATTGCATTGCAAGTTCTGCTGTCTTATCTTTCGAACCAGCATGCGCTGAGCAAAAGTAGAGCTCTCAGTTGGCAGCTCTAATTTAATCAATTTAGCCCGCTGCCTTTAGAAACCCAGTGCAACATGGGAAATCTCTGCTTTTAGCCCATGTAAAATTAATGTGAATAAAAAACAGTATTCTGTTTCAGTATTCTGTTTCAATTCAATTCTGCTTACTTGGAAACAAATATGGGGCTATAAAGCCTTTAGAAAGGAAAATAAATTCTGCTTAAATCTAGCAAAATGTTCCTGTAGTTGTTGAATCTTGAATTGATTATCAGTTCAAATTCCTAGTGCAGTTACATATTCTAATATTTTATAAATTATTGTTCTTTGTGGCAGGATCAGAAGATGTAAATAATGCCTTAGTGCTCTTATATCTACTTGATTCTGTCTTTGATTACAGAATGCAAGGTTAAAAATAACTATAGTGTCATGAGAATTCAGACAGTGTGGGTTGAAGAGAAAAAGCAGGGACCAACTGACCCAAAGGCTGAGGGTACTGTGCATCTAGCCCAGCTAAAAGTGATAATATGGTATAGGACTGTTGAGGGAATCTGCAAGCCTTTAGCCTGAGATCAGCTGAGTTGTCTGCTATGTGTGAAATGACATTCACCATCAGTGCGATCCAATGTCACCACCTTGGATTGAGAGCAGGAAAGCTGCAGTGGCCACTCAATGGAAGTCAGAGCTCATAGAGGTGGCTTGTTTTCACAAGTTTAAACACTTCACTGCAATTGCCACTTCGAGCTGAATTATGCAGCAACAAAAGTTGAAGAACTTTCCCATGCCCTACCAGTAATGGAGTGAACGCTCAAGGCTTGCTGTAGTAGTCAGGCACACTGGACACTTGCTAGTTTCCAGACATCAACACAGGACTTGTTGCACTGACAACACCCTCATTTGCACTCTGTACAAGTACCCATGAAAGGTGGAGGCACCACAAAACTCTTCTGGCTACCATGTACAACAGGGGTGGGGAACCTCAGGCCCAGGGGCCAATCCAGCCCTCCTGAGTTCCCAATTTGGCCTTCTGGAGTTCTCAATAAAGCCATGCCCCCTTCCCTCAATCTCTGTTGCCCAACCACCTATTGTCTGGTGGTTTCTCAGCTGTTGTGCAACACACACACACTCCAGTCTTAAACAGAGAAATGCCTCTCTTAAGGCATTGTTACTGGTTCTAAGAGCTTTAAGATTCAATATTCTGGCGGCTTTTTGTAATTTTGTCCTCACCTCTTTTGCCTTTGGCCACAGCCACCACTAGTATTCAGCCCCCGAGAGATTCTCGAATTAAATTAGGCCCTCAGGCTGAAAGACGTTCTCTACCCCTGCTATACAAAGTAAGATTTCTCTTTCTTGTCCTCAGCAGCGTGAAAGGACAGGCTGTGCACTCTTGCAGTGTGTGCACACATGGGACGGCACTGGTGGTTCTTTGGCTCCATTGCTCTCTCAGTTCATCCACCCTACTCCCTCACCAGTTAAGGGGGGCTACTGATATCATATACTAAGGTTGCCATATCCTGGGGGGTGGCCTAGCTTAAGCTGGTTATTGGCCAAATAAGGGGATTCTAGCAACCACAATTGGAGCCCTGCCCCTCACAGTTTTGAATTCCATAGCATTACATGTTATGGACAAGATGGGTCTGTGTCTGTAGATCATGGTGGGGAACCTTATCAACCTGCCTGCAATTTAAGATCAGCAAGAGTGGCTCTTCTCATTTGCCTACCTTTAAGAGCAGTTAAGTGAGTGACCACACATGAGAAGGCCTTTTCTGTTGGGGCCCCACACCTCTGGGGAAAGTTACTATTGGGATTCCGCCATGCTCCATCGTTGCAGGCTTTTAAGAAGGCCTTGAAAACATCATTTTACTCCTGGCATTCTAATATGATGGCTATGTTGTTGCAGTTCTTGTTGCTGGTTTGTTGGGTTTTATTGGTGGGTTTATTGTGTTTTTACTGTTTTTTACTATGTTTGTATTGTTCTAATATTGTGTTTGTTTTATGGGTTTTATTGCTCTGTGCCACCTTGGGAGGGCTTCTGCCCTGAAAGGCAGCCCAAGAAATATTTTAAACCAATTAACCAATCAATAAAGTAAACCCCAGGCCCGAGAGCCAAGTCCATCCATCCTGTGGCCCCAGTTTGGTCCTCCAGGGTTCCCTAGATGGCTGCAAACAACCACTGATTGTTTGGTGATTCCTGGCTTTTGTGCATTTTTTTTCTCCTTCACTTTAAAAGGTTGAAATGTCTCTTCTAAGGCTTGGTTATTGGTACAAAGAGCTTTAAGCTACAATATGATGGGATCATCATCATCATCATCATCCCTGTTCCCTTTGCTTTTAGCCCTACCCATCACTGGAATGCTGCCCCTGAGCACTTCTCCAAAATCAAATTCAGCCCTGAGATTGAAAAAGGTTGACCACCTCTGCTGTAGATTCACTGTGCAACATGCTTGAATTACATTCTGCCACTGAAGGTTTGTTGATGGCTTCTGAGTTTACAAGTGAAGGTGATCTGTCCCTTGTTGCATGGCATAGGTATTGTTGGTAGGGTCATTGCTGCAGGTGTGTGACTTTTTAAATATTGGTTTTCTAATAATACCCCCCCCCCCCATAGTGCAGCAATTGCTGTTGGAAAAAAGAAATTCATCCCGAAAGGATCTCCCACGCTTAAAGTGCTGAGGAGACTTAACATGCTCAGTATATCAGCAGTTTATTGTAAATTGCCCAACCATTACCTGCTGCCTAATTTTCGACCATCACATGTTTTGTGAAAATAGCTGTCTGGAATGACAAGAACAGGCCCTTGAAAATGGAATTAAAAAGGTATGTATTAATACAGTGATACTAAACAAATATTTAAAATCAAAATGCATGTTTTGCTGAAAATTTCCTGTCGGCAGCCTAGTCAGTTATTAATCTATTATCATTTCCAAGTCAGATTACTTAGCTAAGTAAGTAATTCTATAAAATCTACTAGTTCATCTGCCCACAGTGTAATTTCACTGTGGCACATAAGAGCCATCTCCAAGTTTGTTCTTCCACTACCACCACCTCTGGCTATCTATAAGCTTGTTATATGTTAATGGGAAGGAATTTTTGTTCACTTTTACAAAGTTAAGTAAGTGCAGGCACATTATGTTGTTAAATTGTTAAAACTAAGGTCTTCACAAATCATAGTTAAGGACAGAAGTGTTTAGAGGCTGCACTTCCAATGGCATGTATATACATAGTATACATATCTTTTGTCCCATTATCATGCTTGCTTAAGCAGGCTTAGCAGTTTTGTTTTGTTTTTAAACAATACCAAAACCTACAACCTACCAAAACCTACAAAACCACTTGAGATTAAAGTGGGATGAGTGTAGGCATCCTAACCAGAAGTACAGCATATCAATACTCAGATCATATTATGTATGTTTTGAATAAAGGTATTGACCTATTTTGCTTTGAAACCACCTTCACCTCTGAAAAAATACTGTCCGTCTCTGGCCCTGAATTGCTGTTTGGATAGGAAACTGCTTGGGAGCCCGTGTGAACCATTTTGACCTTCTTCGAACAGGATAGATATGAAATGAGTAGATTAATATTCATGATAATTAATTATAGCAATAAGAACATAAAGTCCTGCTGGATCAGGCCAATGGTCCCATCCAATCCAGTATCCTCTTTCCAAAAGGGGCCAACCAGATGCTCCAAGGAAGCTCACGAGCTGTACATGAAGCCAACTAGTTCTCTCTCTTACTGTATTCCCCCTAAACAATTGGTATTCAGTTTTATACTACCTCTGAAACTGGAGGTTCTGTGTAGCAATCATAATTAAAAGCCATTGATAGGCCCTCTCCATGGATGTGTCTTGTCCCCTCTTAAAGTCATCTAAGCTGCTGGTCATCACATATTGTGGCAGTGAATTCTATTATTCAGCCTTTCCTGATCAGGTGCCCTCCAGATATTTTGGACTTCCACTCCCATTAGCCCCAGCAAATTATCAGGAATGCTGGGAATGGAAGTCCAAAACATCTGGCATGCAGCAGGTGGGAGAAGACTGCTTTAACTAATGTTTTGTATGAAGAAGTACTTACTTTTCTCTGTTCTGAGTCTCTTGCCATTCAGTTTTATTGGTGACCTTGTAAATTGTTAATTAGCCCTCAAACTTAATTGCTTATCACTAGGGATGTGCATGGCCGAAATTATTGTATCATATCGTTATCAGAAATTCTGACATAATTTTTTTTTGGATCCGAAGTCTATGGGGAA
This sequence comes from Anniella stebbinsi, assembly GCA_029215795.1. Taxonomy (NCBI): domain Eukaryota; kingdom Metazoa; phylum Chordata; class Lepidosauria; order Squamata; family Anniellidae; genus Anniella; species Anniella stebbinsi. The sequence continues at coordinate 149,625,233 of JARDYH010000004.1, forward strand.
AAACACTGGGCCGGCACTCCCTCCCCCCACTCGCACTCCCTCCCCCCACTCACGCTGCTTACCTGCTGCCGCCACCCTGTAGTACTGCTAAACAAGCTTTCCAGCCTGTTCGTCAGTACAGAGAAGTGCTGAGTGATGTCGTTATCACTCAGTGCGGCTCTGTACTGACGAACAGGTCGGAAAGCCTGTTTATCAGTACTACGTGGCGGGGAAGGCCCAGGTAAGGAGCGAGAGGGGGAAGGGGAGGGGTCCCCCTTACCTGGGCCTTGTCGGTTGCTGTCCGCTGCTAGGAACTACTGAGAACTAGGCTTTGCAGCCTTGTTCTCAGTAGAGCGGCGATGCACTGGGTGACGTGATCTACTGAGAACTAGACCGCAAAGCCTAGTTCTCAGTAGTTCCTAGCAGCGGACAAGGCCCAGGTAAGGAGTGCGGGGGGGAGGGAGGGAAGGCTGGCCCTAGGTCCGATAATCCAATATGTCTGATAGTTATCGGACATATGGATTTCGGATTGGATCAGATAGGGCCTGAGGAATGTGTATTGTTGTCGTTAATCGGATGTCCAATAACGACCTTATCGGTTCGTTATCGGCCATCATAACGATATGACACACATCCCTACTTGTCACCTCTATTTGACTTAGTTATTCAGATGTTCTTTGTGGGGAAGGGCAGTTCAGACACCTTCCACAGTGAAGACGTTTATGCACCTTCTCTGCAAGATCCCTCTCACCTGCTCTGCAAGATCCCTCTCTTCTCCTAGTAATTGTTTCACTCTTCTGTCATCTATCCTATGCTCTCTTACCTGGGAATAAGCCCCATTGAACTTTGAGTCAACTTGTATAGGATTGCACTCTGATATTCTTAACTTCCCTCCCTGATTTGTTTTCTGCTTCTGATGTATTTGAATGTCTTATTGGTTACCTTTGTAATCTTTAGCAATAATTTCTTCAGATTCTTTTCCCCCTTCTTGTTCTTCACTTGCTTTACTGTTAATTTAGGACTTTTCTACATGAGGCCTTTAACCTGCCACTTTACTGAGACTTCTGTTTCTGGATTGTTCCTGAGATTAAGATTGGCACTCTTTACATGCTTTTTTCTCCAGTGTTTTTCTTTCTCTGCCTTACTATATGTTTACATAACCACTAACTGGCACTGTGGTATAATGGAATTGCAGAAATACATGGAGGCTTTCATGCCGTCATTCAGGATATACCAAACTTTCCTTGTTAGAGAGGAAAAACTGCTAAACTAGTTGCAAAGTACAGGAGAGACCCTGGAGGATGACAATGTTCTGTGAAAGACTCGCAAACTACCATCAGGATCGCCTTTTTGGCTTCTAATACAAGCTTTATTTTTGTTTCAAATATCCGATAACAGAGATGGAAAAAGTCTGTAGTTCATTAGCAATCTGCTTTCATCATCTATTCATTCTTTTCGTTTTTTAAAAGGTATATAAATACTTTACAATAGAGGAGGGAAAAATAGAAATTGAAATTGTCCTGTGTTCAGCTTGCCCCTATATTGGATTTGTGGTTTTCTGTGAATGGTCTTTATCACAGATAATGTTTTCCCTGGCTTTTAAAATAGTGCTGGTTCTTTTCTCTACACCCCCCACCCCCAATATTTGTAAGGAAAGGGTTAACAGATAAGCAAGTAACAGAACTTATGAGGAATTGTGTTCTTTGTCATTTTGTGGTTTAAGAAACCTCTGAAAATGCTTTAATGAAAGCAGTTAGTGTAGTAGAAGTTAATGGTAAAAGCATGAGGAGGAAAGCAAATGCTGTGTACATTTAATGTAGCTGATTAGTGTTCTTGATGAAAGAAGCAAGTCAGCTTTCTCTGATAATTATTTTCTTTGGATTGTTTTCTTTGCCACTTGTTTAGATAGAGAGCTTTATAAAATTCCTATTGCACATTTGAATGCAATCATCTTTTCTCCCACCCACCCTGAAAACCAACAGCCTTCAGCTAGCCATAAACAGGCAGCCCATGTGTTTCTCCTGCCCTGGTTGGATGCACAAATCTTCTTTATGTGAGCTGCTCCTTGTCCCGTTGCCTAGACGATAACTTGCTCTCGCTAAAGATGTCTGGCTCTCATAAAGAGTTCGACGTGAAGCAGATTTTAAAAATCAGATGGAGGTGGTTTGGTCACCAGCAATCTACTCCTAATCCTAGCGTCGACTGCCAGACAGGAAGCTGCTGCGACAGAAAACATAATGCATCTACTGATGGGCTAAAGTTTTTAGATCCAGGCAGCCTACCGCTACATTTTCAATCAGTTGGTTTCCAAAGGTCCAACCATCAGGGTTTCCAGAATTCACCGTCTTGGTCAATGGCATCTGGCTCTGAAGTGCCTACCGATGAGTTCACCGCAGAAGATTGTGGAGGAGTGCACTGGTTTGACAGACCAGATGTCGATGAGGGAGCCAGTGAAGAAGAAAATGTATCCGACAGCAGTTCGTGCAGGTTGTCGCTTTCTTTTTGTAAGAAGTGAAGTGTGCCATATATTTTGATGCATAAATTGGGGACAGGGGAAAACTTCCATTGCAGCGTTACAAAAATATTGACAGCTGTGGTGCAGCCAAAGCAGTGGAAAACTGAGTACGACTTTAAAAATGTGGCTTTGAGCATTATTGCTGACCTGTACCTAAAGTAATTCTTGAAGAGGATGGAAATGAAATTGCTTTCTGTAACAAGACTCCGAAGGGGTGAGGAACTAGGAGAGAAACCCAGATACTTTAGCTATAGAGCTCTAGGTATTATCTGTATTTTAATGCATTGACCTAATTTTATGTCTATTGTTGTTTGTATCCAAATAATGGGAATAAAATCTAAGGTTTGTTTAAGACCCTGTGAAGCAAAATAGATGGAACCACTGTGGGCATAGAATTATAAAGAATATGTCGCTCAGGTTGCCTTTGTCATGTATTTAACATCATGTCTTGCTATAACATTATGCTATCTAAATATTTTAAGCATTTGGGGGGCAGGAGGCTGAGGCTGCACGCCTATGCACACTTATCTGGGAGTAAGTCCCATTGAACTCAATAGGGTTTACACCTGAGTAAATAAATAGAGCTGCACTGTAAATCTTCTGTTTCCTATTCTGATAGAACTTTACATGGCAATTTCTGTCTTTACCATTTTCAGGGCAAAGTCAGATTTTCCTTCTAAGTTCATTCAAATATGTGCTACAAAGGTGGTACTTTTGTTTCTCTTTGAAACTTAAGTAGCAAATGAGCTTCGTCTAAATCTGATTGTGCTGCTGTGCAGTTTGCAGTGTTGTATATGGATAAAACTGGTTGCTGATAGATTAATCCCATAGTCAAAGTGAATTCAGCCTGCTTTATTCTTTTATCACATAGAAAACGTTGTGTTGCACAAAGGCCGGGGGGGGGGGGGGGGAGGGAAATCCATGATGCTTGATTTCTCTCTCAACATGTGTGTTAAATTGTCACGTGGAAGCTAAATCTCTCTTAATTTTAAATCCAAAATGTTTGACTGAAAATTAACTGGGTTTTTTTAAATTCACGGAACTCGTATTGTATTTGACTGCAGAAATACTTAATAGAGATGGCAGGAATCACTCTCCACCATAGACTGTGCAGACCGCAGTATATTTTAGTGTTTTCAGAAACATTTGTTTTGGGTTTGTAGAAAGTGATTACTGATACTATGCACATTTATTCTCAAGATGTTAAATGAAAGCTGTAAAGAAAAATCCCATTCTTGCAGAGATATTCCTGGGGAATGGGAAATACTAAGGCACTAGGTTTCTGGGTGAACAGCATTATGGGGGACTGGATTTTCAAAAAGACAGCATTCAAAATAAGTGGGGAAGAAAAATATTAACATTCATGTGGCTAGAGTGATGGCATTCTTGCCCCGCCCTGTCCACACAAACATACTGTTGTGCAGCACCCTGCGGAGTACACCCTGCAGGGGGGAGGGGGAGGGGCAATAATGCTCCCTGGTCCTTCTGAAGTTGCTTACCCCTAAGCTAGAGGATTGAACACTTCTACTTTTCCTAGTGTTTTGCAAAGCTTGGGAGGGAAGAGGAAGTGGTTGGCTGGAACAACAAACTCGTGTCCTAGTCCTGGATTTGTGTTGACCAGGGAGTGCTGCTTCAGCAAGCATTTTTCTCCTCCATTCTGGTATCTTATATTATCTGCCTGATTGGGGTGTTTTTCAGAGTTGTCCAGTTGTGATGCCACCTCCATGTATGATATCTATTGATTGGTATGAGGACCAGTACACATTCACACAAACTGGTTTCTGTGTAAGGGCAGGGTGTGACCCGGTATTTATATTTTTGCATATTGATTATATTTCTTTCTTCATACCTTTGTTTTTTGTTGTTGTCAATAAAGAGAAAACTTTGAATTGAGGGTTGAACATTCTGAGCTTTATTGAGAAATAAAACATAGATTGTTTCATTGTAAATCTGTTCTGATGTCAAAGATTTTATCAAAGAAACGTGAGAATTGGGGGTTGGGCGGAATTGTCTTTCAAAATGATAATGTAATTTGTGGCTATCTGAGTAAGGCCCCATTATGCAGCTTTCTCCTTACAGAGAATGTTTGCAGTTCTGAAACGCTAAAACTGATATCAAGAGTTTTCATGCAAATACAGAAAAATATGCTGTTGGAGTAAATGCATACTATTAAGTTTTCATTCAGGATATAATTTAATTTAAATCACCTTTATATGTAGATCTGTAACTTGTTACGTTGCTTGCCATAAATGCAAGTGCTTGGAGATGAGACGCACTCTAGTAAATGATGATTTCATTATTGTCACTTCCCCAAAATCTGCATTAAAACAGATTTTATTGTTTCCCTATCTGGAGTAAACATGAGAGCTGGGTTATATCAGATCAGCCTATGTGTTGTCTAAACTTTGGTGTACAGTTGCAATCATGACCTTGCTTAAAAACTGAAATGTTTTTGTTTTGATGAACTTTCTGTATTTAAATTTGTAGTGTTCTAAGCCAAAGTAAAAATACAAAGTAAAAACTTCTTTTAAAAAGTCTAAGAACTAGGGCTGTGCATCGCTTCGGATCCGAATCTCAAATCCAAAGTGAATCGGGGTGATTCGGACCTCCCTAAAACAGATCCGAATCCGGTCAGGGGAGGTCCGAATTGATCCAAATTGAATCGGTTTGGTCCAAATTGATTCGGATGCCATTTTAAGTGTTCTTCCCCATTGTGTTGTATTGGGGAAAAGAAATGCCTATAACTTTTTTTATTTTTAAAGATAGAAACGTGAGAGCTGGGAACCTTGCAGATAGCTTGGAGCTACTCATGTGTAGGTGCAGGCGATTACTCATTAGGAATTTTAAAAAATGCAATTTTCCTAAGTGCTATAACTTTCTCAATTTTAAAGATACACACATGAAAGTTGGGGACCTCACAGATGGGCTTGTAGGTACTCGTGTGTGACAAATTTCAGAAACATAGGTGCAGGTGTTTACTCGCAAGGAATTTGTAAAAATGTGATTTCCCAGGCAATCCAAAGTGCTATAACTTTCTCATTTTTCAAAATACACACATGAAAGTTGGGGCCTCACAAATGGACTGTAAGTACTCATGTGTGGCAAATTTCAGACACAGAGGTGCAGGTGTTTATTCGCAAGGAATTTTTACTTTAAAAGTTGTTTTTTCAAGAGAACAGTTAAAGCAGCCACTCAAAGCCAAGAGCCATTTGAGACGAAAGTGTGTATTCAAGATCACACTATCCATTCAATTGCAAATCTCCCCTTCCGTTTTCTTTTGTCTGTTCTAAGCTTCCCATTCAGACAGAAATAGGGAATTAAAGTTAGGCCGCCTGGAATACACACATTACCTGGCTGGGTGCAATGCAATTGCAATATGCCTCTAAGGCAAGCCAAAAACACAAACCAGGCACATAATATTGGACAACTATGAAATGTGCAGGTGCTTAGGCACAGGCAGGCACAGGCAGCCACAGACACAGGTAGCAGTATGCGATGAGAGCACACGTCAGCAAGACAAAGCTTGACTTGATTTTCAATTTTGAAGCCAAAAACGCACATCGGCCCAGCAAGGCGGGCACATTGTTTCGAAAAATATAGGCAGTGAGAGGTGTTTGCACATCCCCTCAACATGGGAGGCTAAGTAGAGGATCCCTTTGGGTTCCTTCCTTCAGAGTTGAGTTACTGAACTGTAAGCACAGCCAGTCATAAATAATAATAGGAATAATAATGATAAGAATAAGCAATAGATCCATGGGGCTGACCCACCAGATCAGGCTACTCCACAATGCTGGCATACAGGTGGGCAGGCAGGCAGAGAGGCAGAGGCAGGCCATCTGCAAGGTCCCCAAGTTTCATGTTTCTATCTTTAAAAATGAAAAAGTTATAGGCGTTTATTTCTCCCAGTGCAAGTCTATGTGAAAAATGAGTCATCCGAATCTTGATTCGGAGGTCCGAATCTCAATTCAGATTCTGATCCGAAGCAAATTCGGGGAGATCTGAATCAGCCCGAAGTTAATCGGGCCCGATTTGGAAGTGACAGATCGGGATCCGAAGCGAATCGGGTGGTCTGTGCACAGCCCTACTAAGAACAGGGTATGTGACTAAGTTAGGGATGGATGAATTACTCTAGCCATGTCTACACCATCCATTTATCCTGGGGTCAGCTCGAGATCATCCCTGTGCGTCCGGGATCCCAGGGACAACCTCTCACTTTCCCCAGGATAAAATGGATGGCACTTATCCTGGTTTTTTCCACAGTCCCGGGACAACCCCAAGGATCGTGGGTGTTATGGCACAGGCCCCCAGGTCTCCCTCCTCCCCGCGAGTAGTGGGGCTTTACAAATGGGCATGGAGCTGCACGAGGGGGTTCTGTGCCCATGGGAGTGGGGGGCAGCAGTTTTGCCATCCCCAGGATGGCTTCTGGTGTTTTTCGGTGCTGGGTTTTGGGGTTGGGTTGTTGTTGTCGGTTTTTATACTTACATTTTGCGCAGGATCGGGGCTGCGTAGTTGCATAACTGGCTCCTGTTTTTTAAAAAAACAACAAAAAACAACCACATGCCTCGTTGGAGTGTTCCTCCTAACTTCCGGAACGTCGCGCTGGCGTGTGTGCGCTGGGGGACGATCCCAGAAGCGAGAAAGCCTGAGATCCTCCCCCCCCCCAATCCCAGATAGCCAGTAGGTGTAGATGAGCCCTTTAATTCTTCTCCATGTCACTTTCTCATGTGTTCACCCATTAGTCCACTCCGTCCTTTTCCATATTCATGTGCAATTCTTTATCTGCATGAAAATTTGTATTTTAAAATACACTCCTAAATGTATTTTCTCTGGTTTTTTGAGACAAGAACTGTAATGGAATATTTGGGAAGTGCGACATCCAGTGGATATGTTCTGATGTGTATATTAGTCTAGAAGGTGTTGATCAGGTAATTTTGTATCGGAATTTGCAAAGATCAAATTCTTCAAGCCCCTCCCTAAGCTAAGCTGGTGAGAACAATTCCCTGCCATTTTGGGGTCCCGTGCATGACGTTTGTGTGAATATATACAATGTGCCACTCTCCCTACTACAGATGTCTGGGGAGACAGTGGCACATTCTCAGATTTGCTTCTGCTTTATAAGTACTGTGTATTGACAGGAAAGATACTTCTCCAGCATAATTTTTTAGGAACATTTTTGCATAATGTTACCTTGGGTGCAAATGCTTTAGTTGCTGTTGTTGCAAAGAAAACAGCACAGGAGACAGAAGGACTCTTCTGACCATGCTGTGTTTCTTCTCTTCTTTGTTCTCCAAATCAGCAAGATTTGAGAATTGGGTAGATTTCAAGCATGCTTGTCCAAGAAACTTCACACTAAACAGCTTGCCTTCATTAAATGGTTTATTTAATGACCTGGCATGGTGGCAGTTTTAGCTATTTCACTAGGTCGTGCCTACATGTGATTTAACAGCTGACATCTATTAATGAGATGAATACTCTGAGCAAGTTAAGATGGAGAACCCTTGGATTTTCCAGATCTACAATCCTAGATGAGGTATTTTCCATCCCATGATAACTTCAGAGGAGAAACACACTGCAGAATCACTGGGAGAAAAGGAGGAATAACCCCCCTTCCTCCGCTGGCCAGTGTGAGCCAACAGGACTTTAGAAGCGGCAGATTGAATTTAGGATTTAGGTTGAAGGCAATGAGCTCTCTCTTATCTCCAGTGTTGAAGCAGGGAGTCCACTCAGGTACCTTTTGAGGCAACAGGAATACTAATATCCTCTTGCAGCAAGGTTGGTACTCCATTCCACTGCATGGGGAGAGAATATTGCATCGTTGGTGCCGGGTCAGCTCTAATGCAAATAATAGCACTAAGAAAAAAGTATGGGATTTTTTAAAGGTACCTGGAATGGCTCTTAGTTAGTAGGAGTGGGTTGTTTGTTTTATTGCAACTGACTTCTTTTCTCCTTCAGCTTGTAAAACATCAGATATGCAGTTGCATTGGCCAAATGTCAACAGTGTTTGAATGTCATAACAGCAAACCGCAGAGGTATTTCCACCTTTTCACGTGGGTATGAAGGCTTTTGATCTACCAGCTCTGTGGAAAGACCTTCTGAAGGCAACGTCCTCAGGAAGGTTCCACATACTAAACTGAAATTACGTCCTTGAGCTGGAATACATCGAAAGCTTTTAGAGATGTGGAGGTCCCTTCTAAGCCTTTCTATTTCTTTTTTTCCTATCATTTAGCTGCACTTGTCAACCTCGATCCTGCTCTCTGGTGAAAAAAATTGGGAAGCACTTCCAGGCACAAGGAGCTAGGCATGCAGGGTAATTGGGACCTGGCATAGGTTCTCAAAAGGAGGAGCAGGCCTCTCTTTAAAGTATGGATTAGGGATACAGAATCTCAGCCCTGAGGCCCAATTCCAGCCCACCTCTGGACCCAACCTAGCCCTCTGGTGCACCCATGAACCCCACGTCCTAAAATATTGAAATGCCTTTCCAAGGCTTAGCTACTGGCAGTAAGAACATTTAGTTAAAATATGCTGGGTTTGTTGTTGTTGTTTGCTCCTCCCCACCACTGAAATGCAGCCCTTAAGAGCTTCTCCAAAACAGAGCTTGGCCCTCTGCCTGAAAGAGGTTCAACACCCCTAGTATAGATAGATGCTGTTGGAGGCACAAAGTCTGCTGAGAAGAAGATGATGGCCCTTCTATCCAACAATCATAGCCAGTACCTATTCGAAGCTCATGGCATTAGGCTTCTGCCTCTAATTTCTTCCAAGCGATGGGTTGGGGGTATTTTTATCTACTGGGAAGAGGCAAAAGATGCCTTCCCTGGTGCGGGAAAATAAGCTAGAGGTCACTGCTGCTTTCCTTCTTCCCTCCACCTATACATCTTCTTAATAGGTTGTTAATTTTGAAACCTAATTATGATCACATAAATGCCAGCACATTAATTGCATCTTTGCTGAACAATTAACCACTTTCACAGGCACAAAGTGTTCATTAGCATGGTGCTCCGATTGACTTCAGAGAGATGTCTGAAGCTCATGAAACGACACTTGTCCTTTTGGATAGATGTACAATAGAATTGTGCTTGCTTTACATACTCATATTTACGTATTGGTAAAATATATCCTATTGCAAAGAAGCCTCAGTCTCGCTAGCCTGACTTATTTATACAACTCTCTTAAAATAATCAATTTTAGATATGGAGCAGAATATACATATTATAAATAAATAAATAAATAAGATAAAATACTATCCTGTAATTTAAACTCTTTTCATATATATACAACTAGTTTTATATTGATTTTTTTTCATGGTGAAATATCACATTGAAAGTGCAAGGTAAGCATGAGAGGCATTCAAAATAATGTTGCTTGTTGTCTTATTGCTCAGGTTATGAACTGTTTGAACTCTATGTGAAGAAAAAGGGAGGAAATTAGGAGGGTTAAGAGGGGTGACCCCAAAATACCCAACTCCCCACTGCTCCGTGGACAGCGGGCAAACAAATTACCTGGTAGACTGCCACCACCCCTTAACATCCCAACCCAGCCTGAGCCAGAGGATACTCAGGCTGAAATAAATTATTAGAGACATATTTTGACTGCAGAAGGAATAAAACCTGATAGAACTAAAATTGAAGCAATTGTTAAAATGCCAAGTCCTCAAAATAAAGGAGAGTACAGAGAGTCTTGGGTATGATTAATTATTTGGCTAAATTTTTTCTGGGTCTTGCTACATTGATAACTAATCTGAGACAACTTTTAGTCCAGGAGGTAGAGTTTGAATGGACAAAGGTTCATGAGGAAGCATATAATGAATTGAGACAGATATTAACAAAAGTTCCTGTGTTAAGATGTTATAGTGTTGAAGAACCTGTAATTGTATCAGTAGATGCTAGCGGTACAGGATTAGGAGCAGTTTTGCTACAAGGAGGTTTACCAGCAGCATATGCTTCTAAGTTAATAAATGAGTGTCAGCAATCATATGCACAAATAGAAAAAGAAATGTTGACTATTGTATTTGGTTGTGTTAGATTCCATCAATACATAGATGGTAGAGAAATTACAGTTGAAACTGATCATAAACCATTGGAAGTTATTTTTAAAAAATCATTGTATAATGCTCCTCCAAGAATTCAGAGATGGTTGTTAACATTACAGAAATATCATTTGAATGTAAAGTTCCATCCTGGTAAAGAGTTGAAAATAGCTGATGTGTTATTGAGGGTTTGTATGAAGTCAGAAGAAGTTTTTAATACTGAAGAAGCTGAGGTTGCTGTGAATATGATAGTGTCTTGTCTACCTATTTCTGACTCAAAATATAACGAATTTAAATTAACAACATTGGAAGATAATATTTTGCAAGAATTAAAAGCAGTTATTTTGTCAGGCTGGCCAGAAAAGAAAGCACAAGTTCCTGAAGGACTTAAACCATATTGAAATTATAGAGAGGAATTAAGTGTGTATGATGGTTTAATATTTCAAATTGATAGGTTGGTTGTACCTCAAAAGCTAAGGAAAGAAATGTTGAGATTAATTCATGAGAGTCATTTGGGAATCGAGTTATTTAAGAGAAGAGCTTGAGAGGTGATGTTTTGGCCAAGCACGTGTATGCAAATAGAAGCATTAATACAATCTTGTAAGGTATATCAGACTTTCAGAAATAATAATCAAAAGGAACCAATGTTACCTCATGAAGTACCAGAAAGGCCATGGCAGAAATTGGAAATAGATCTATTTGTGTTTCAAGGGAAGGAATAGCTTTCAATAGTAGATTATTATTCAATGTTTTTGGAAGTTTGTTTGAAATATATGTGAAATTTATTAACAATAAGGAAGGGGGAAAGGAGTAAAAACAGGTGTACCTATATCAGAGGAAATCAAGAAACCCAAACTATCAGAGGAGCCCTTTAAACAACAGAGAAACCTTTTGAAGCAATGCTGCCCTCAAAAATAGCAAACTACTCCCTATCCTATCCTTTACTGAAGTAAGGATCTTCCTATAGGACAGGATGCGAAAGTTCCCAGGCCCAAAGAAGATTGAAGATCAAAACAAAGGCCAGATTGAAGACCAGATTCACAGATGAGGACCAATGAGAAGACGAGTGAAGACCATGTGTTAACAGTAGCCCACCCTAGCTTTCGGCAGCCATTTCATGAATAAGCAGTCCCCCGCAGCTATTTTGTGACAGCGTCCACAACACTCTCTTAAAATTCTGAATGTGCCTGCAGACTAAAATGTTTGTGGGGCCCTGGTGTGGTTACTTCACATTTTTTCATATATAATATATATGAGATTAAAGAATTAAGAATGAAGATGGAAGATACATTTGGGAAAACATGGGAGCATTACAAGTTGAAGATGAGATCTGGGCCCTCCATAAAATTCAGTGAGTGAGGCAGGGCAATTATGTGACAAAAGCGTAATCTGGAAGCACCCAAAGTCACAGTCAAGTTGAAGGTGTTTGAGATAATGTACTTTGTTGACAGCTCATAGAAGTAAACATGTCTTTTAATTTTCTGAATGCATGTCTTTTAAAGTTTTTTTTTTAATGTGATACTGTTAACATGAAGAGTTTTCACTATATACATATTATCCTTCCAGGACTTCCAACAGCAGCCAGACTCTCTCATCGTGTCACACAATGGAGCCTTGTACATCCGATGAATTTTTTCAAGCACTCAATCATGCAGAGCAAACCTTTAAAAAGATGGAAAATTACCTGAGACACAAGCAACTGTGTGATGTGGTATTAGTTGCTGCTGATCGTCGGATTCCAGCACACAGGTAAATATGAATACAGAGCTTTAAGTTATTATTAATTTCAAAAACTGACTGTTCTAAAAACAATAAATATCTGTAGTTAATCCTCTTGCAACATGTGGTGATTCCAAGTTAGTTAGATTTTTTTTCTCCTAGGCGTTGTCAACAAAAACGTGTGCCCTAAAGAGATCTTCACACTATTTCAAAAACCATAGTTTTTCTGCTCTGCCAATTTCTTGAGCATTTCTATAGTAGTGGAGGAGTGGATGCTAGTCACACCACTTATTTATAAATACTTTGATTACTCTTTGGCCTTAAGTTGAATTTGCAGATAATATCACATCATTACTTCTGACATTCAGCATGTGACTGTCGCTTTTTATGTAGCCAAAATAGCACCATCCACGCAAGAAGAGGGAGGTATCAGCAGGCTTCGGGAAACCCCAAGATTTGCAGAAGTACTAAAAAAAACAAACCCCACCCTTCAGGAAAAGGGTCAAAACCCCAAAAGCAGTCCAGTGAAGATTGGGGGTGCTTCCAGAAGATGCTCCAAGCACTTCCAATAAAAAAGGCAATATGCAGCTATTACGTCTCATCCTCCTGAACTGATTTTTTATGGAAAGAAAAAGAAGTAGTGGAAAAACACAGGGGGTTTACTAATTGAAGATGACATTGCCTGGATTTCCCATAAAATTCTGTGAATGATGCAGAGCGCTTGTCCAATAAAAGCCTTGTCTGGAGGCACCCTAAGTGTGCTCAGGGGCCATGAAATGCTGACTGATCATTGGGGAGGGGAAATGGAAAATGGGGAGGAGGAATGGAATGGAGTGGCTAGAATCCCGAGACAGGAAGCACTCCACACGGCAAATACGTTTTTGCAGGCCACTTGTATGATCTATACACCAAATTTCAGCTTGGGAATTGTGGCTAACCTTTCTCTATTTTCATTTATGAAAATATCACAGGTATTTTGATTTCCTTTAACCACTTCTGTGATGTAGATGCTAGCTACCCACTTGAGTTGTGTTTCACCAAAAGTAGGCCCTCTTTAAATGATGTTTCTTGTATACGTATGAAAATTTGAGTCACTTTTTTCGCATGGTAGTTTTTTTCTGTGAAGTTGTAAGAGACGAAAATGGTAAATTAAGAAACATTCGATTTTTTACACTAATAGAGAGATTATTCTATCATGATTATTTAATCATAGTTCATCAAATTTAAAATGATTTCAAAAATATTCTTTCAAGGGGCAAAACAGTGACGCAGGTAATAATACATGTCAGACTAATGTCACTTTTGCCCCCTTTTCTGTTTCATATGGTCATAGATTGGTGTTGTCCTCTGTCTCAGACTACTTTGCAGCCATGTTTACTAATGATGTAAGAGAGGCAAGGCAGGAAGAAATCAAAATGGAAGGTGTGGAGCCAAATGCGCTATGGGCTTTGGTGCAATATGCATATACAGGTAATGAAAGTGGCTGGTAAAACTGTCCAATGTTCTGTGCTAAGTAATGCTAAATTCTATCCCTATATTCAGAGTTTGGGGAGTAGCTCACACAAACAAGCTGGTGATTTATTCTGCCCACCCTCCACAGCCCTTCTGTGTACAAGGTGGAATAAAATCCTATATATATAAATATATATATATATATATATATATATATATATTGATCTTCCCACCGAACTGGCTGTGATTCTTTCAGAAAGAGATCTTGGGATTGGGGTGGATAATTTAGTGAAAAAAACAACTCAATGGCTACATTCAAGTGATCATATCTCAGCTTAATAAACGAAGATATGACTGACTCTTTTGGCCCTGCACACAGCCACTTCACTCCTCTCTGCATGAGCACACAACCAAGGTAGTCTTCAGTTAACTATAATTTCCTGTTATGTCCAAATTGGGAAACTGTGGTTAATGACTTCCGAACAAGCCTGAATATGAAGCCAACTTTAAAGCATGACTTCATATCCTGGCTTGTGTACAAATTATTAATCAATGTTTCTTGGTTCAGAAATAACAAAATTTCACTGAGGACTTCCTAGTTTGTTTCCTAGCTCATGTGAAGGGAGGAGCAAAGTGGCTCAGCACGATCTACAATGCTCATTTGTATAACAGCTTTTAAAGTTGCAATATATTTGTCTGAATATGGTAATTGGATAGAGCAGAAAAAGGCTCTTGTGTTAGAGATTATTAGGAAATGGATCGGAAATAAAACTTTAATATAAATCTATAGTGTTGCCATATTTGGAATACTGGGTACACTGCTGGGTAGCCCGTCTCAGAAAGGGTATTGTTGTAGACCTGAAAAGGTGCAGAGGACCATAGTCAAAATGGCCAAGACATTGGAGCATCTTTGTTCCCATAGTAGAAATACGTAGAGGTGGAAGCAGGAAAGACGAGAACCACACAGAACTGGATTTAAATTAGGACACAACTTTATTAGCTAGAGATTCCATGAATTTGGCACATAGGGACCATAACAGCTTGTCTGCTGTATGAACTGTAGGGAAGAGGATACCTGAGACAGCAGATGATGTGGATCATCTTTGGACACTGCCCACCTGGCAGTTGTAAGTGTTAAGTTAGTCCATATACTGCCAATGAAACTGACTGGCAGTATATTCAGAACAGTCAAAGGGAACATGTAATGCATAATTACGGACTTCAGTGCCATAGATGTGATGGTAGCCATTGGCTTCGATTGCTTTAAAGCAGGTTAGACCAATTCATGGAAGATGCATCTATCAATGACTGTTGGCCATGATTGCTAAATGGAATCTCATGTTTGGAAGTAATGCACCCCTGAGTACCAGGTGCTTGTAAATAAATAAGTGATAGCTGTTGCCTTCATACCCAACTTGTGGGGGTCCTGAAAGCATCTACCATTACTGGAAGTCGAGGGTACTGAACCAGATGGACCCTTAGTCTGATCTAACAGAGTGCTTGCTTCTAAGGGTCTTTTTTCCTAAATAATGAATACTTTTTAAAACTTCTTTAGGTCGTCTTGAATTAAAAGAAGATAATATTGAGTGCCTGCTATCTACAGCTTGTATTCTCCAGCTCTCTCAGGTGGTAGAAGCTTGCTGTAAGTTTTTAATGAAGCAGCTTCACCCATCAAATTGCCTTGGAATCCGTTCCTTTGCTGATGCACAAGGTTGCACGGATTTGCACAAAGTGGCCCACAATTACACCATGGTACGTTGTTTTTAGTAATCCACAATCTGTTTTGTTGAGGGTTTCTTTTTCTTCATTTGAAGGAAAACAGGCGAGAGGACAGGAATCTCATATATTCAGTATCTGGTCTTTGAATAACTGGCATGTCATGACTTGAGGCCCTAGTTTACATCTCTGCTCTGCAATGAGCTGCTTTGCCTTGGGCAAACTGCTACTTCTCAGCTCAGTCTGTTCTCCTTCATACATACCATGAAGGCAACATACTTTGAGCACTTAGCAAGGGTGCTAATATGTATACATATGCACACATTGAATGATAAGTATTGTTAAGGTGATGATGTGTACAATCAGTGGATTTCAGATAAATTGGTAACTGAGTGGTATAAAGCATTGATTTTACAACAGGTCAAGTTTATCTGGTATTCTGCCATTCACTTGTCTAGTACCTATGCTACGTTACTTTCACACAATATGAAGCTAATCCTGGATGTCCTACCAGTTTGGCAGATATATCATGAAGTTATAATGCATGAACTATACGTATATGCTCTGAGCAGCTGTGTAAATATCAAGGTTTTTTTTACATATATTAAAAATATTTTAATGCGACCTACCCCATTCAGGTGCCCTCCAGATGTTTCAAAAATGTTGTCATGTAAGGCATACTTTTTGTTCCCAGCAGTTCCTGATCATTTGTCTTGCTACTTTTTCTATATTATTGATGCACCATTCCCCCTCAGTTTAAGCTCTTGAGACATACTACAATAGCTCCCTTAAAGCTATGGCCATTGAAATTGCTGCCTTGAAGCTATTGACATTGAAATAAACAGTGACAGTATTCTAGCCTTTAATAGTTTGACATGAATGAAATTTAAATTAGATGGATTTTAAAAAGCTATTTTCCAGAGTAATTAGTTGTACCAGTTGAATCCTTCCCATGGCCTCTTTTTAATGTTTAGTTCCAACAGAGGCATGAAATTGAATTTTAGTAATAATGAGTAATACAGAAGTCTCACTTTGGTTTGGAAACGGGTGTTGCCATGGAAACAGAATAGAAATGTGTAGTCCAATTGAATCTTCAATTAGAATGCATCCCCCAAGTAATTTCATTTGCTTAAAAGCTGCTTGGAAGCAGAAAAATGTTAACACTAAAACAATAGTCATTTGATGTTCACTCTTTAAAAGTATTGTAATGTGAGCTCAGTGTATCTATACCACCACTAAATTGTGTAGATTATTTAAATCAATGAATAATGCATTGTGTTTCAAATGGTGGTAAATTCCAGAAAAGCATAGGTGCGAAGCATTTGTGTGTGTGGTATCTCCATGCTATGTTGCTTCTTCTGAGGTCTTTTAAAATTTGAATGGAATGAATAGAAAGCATTTATATTTCAATTTTAACCTATTTCTAAAGTTTTCCTGCCTCTGTTCCCTATCCAGCCATATCTGCTTAGATGTTTGCTGTGTAGGATGCACATATCTGCAATTAAAGCATCTAGTCTCTTAAAAAGCACCTGCTGTTCATAAGGCTGTTTATAAGATAAAACTGCGGAATTCAATCATGCAACGTCCTACTTTATTTTAAATTAAAAGAGCTGTGTGGAGGACTGTCACTGGTTCAATTGAAGTGAATATTTCTTGGTTTAAGAGGCCTTTGAATGAATATTCTCAGAGGATTCCCATAAACTTACAGGCATGCCTTTGTTTCATGTACCAGGCCTTGAAGCATAAATAAGACAGTACTCTGTCACTTCAGCCTACAAATGGGTGTTACTGCTGTATTAAAATACTACAATATACTCAGTTTCCTACATTGTACTTTTTACATTAAGCAATTTTGTTTGAAGGAATACAAAAATTACTTATTAAACGTACAGAAGCAACATGCTGGTAGTTTAAATACAGGTATTACCCCGGCAGAACTTAGTATTATGCTTTGTTTCCACACAAGCACAGAATGTGATACTGCATAAATAATTAAGTGTTCTCCCTTTATTGGGTGCAAATAAATGCTTGAAAATCTACACGCTCATTGATTTGACTTGTGCTACACCTACAAGTCTTAAGGTATGTTGTCAAATGGGCAGTGGGACTTAAAGTCGTCTATATACACCTATTAGGGAGTAAGCCACGTTTAACATAATTGAACTTACTTCTAAGTAAACATGCAGAGGATTGCATTGTAAGAGCAGCAAATGGGAGGCATGATTTTAATTTGGGCCACTTGAAGTCAATAAGTGCTAGGATTTGAGAACTGACCCCCAAAATTAACCCCAGTAGCACCTCACATCCATCAAAGCTTAGAAGACTTTCGCCTTCTTTTCAGAAAAATGTTGGGAGAAATTACCGTAAAATCATATCAAGAGCCATGCTGGACTACACCAAAGGCCTGTTCTGTTCCCACCATGGCAAACCATATGCCTATGGGAAGCCCACAACTAAGACATGAGTGCAATAACATCCTCCTGCTCATGTTCCCCAGCATACTGCCTCTGATACTGGAGGTAATATACAGCCAGCATGATGTGTGTTCATTGATAGCCTTATCCTCCAGATTGTGAAACGCCTGGATCCTTCATCTACAAGGTGGTCTTATCCCAGCGTCTGGGATTTCAGAGGGACCATGTTTGAGGTCACAAACTATACCAGAGGTTTGGATCTTACAAAGGAACCAGGCAGAACATTGCTAGACCTTTTCCCTGAGCGCAAAGAAGCTATACTGCACAAGGATCTTATCTCTTGCCTGATATCAGCAGCTAGGGTGGAAATAACACTGCAGTAGAAAGGACTAACTCAAGCTGCAGTGACGTTGTGGGATTGGCGGGTCTGAAATATAAGAAGTTTCTTTACGCTAGGTCAGACTTTTTGTCCACATTGCCCAGTATTATCTATTCTGACTGGCAGGGGCTATTCAAGATTTCAGGCAGAAAATATATTCAACTGTTCATATCATCTGCAACCTCATTCTTTTTGGTGGAGAAGCTAGGGCTTGAACCTGGGCCCTTCTCCATGCAAAGCATGTGGCCCTACCCCAAGATATGGGGTATTTCCAGACGGACGGCTTTTGGGGCTACCAGTCAAAAGCTATCCTTAGTAGATTTTTTTTCTGGTAAGAAAAAAGACTAAAGGAGTAGTGGGGAAACAGAGAAGGACTACAAATTGAAGATGGCATTGTCTGAGGAGGGGGGAACCCCCTAAAATTTTGTGAATGTGGTAGAATGATTGTACAGTAAAAGCCTTGTCTGGAAGCTCTGATGGTCTCTCCCCAGTCTGGGACCACCATGAAATTGGGGGGGGGGGGGAATTAACTCAACTAATTAGGGTGGTAAAAGCATTGCCAAACAGAAGCTGGTTTTGATACCTGGCATTTGTTTTTGTCACAGTCTGATAACAACCACAAACTCCAAATGTCTGATTCTGTACAGAATTCAAATACTTTATTCACAGAAGAGCATGCTGGTTGTGTGACTTCCTGCAGATTAATATTTTTATACACTTCGATGCATGTATCTGTCTTCAGTTTCACTTAACAAGTATCAAGATCTTTCCTCCATTGAATATTGAAATTGCATGTTTTTTGTTTGTTTTACTTTTAGGAGCATTTTATGGAAGTAATTAGAAACCAAGAATTTTTATTATTACCAGCCACTGAAATTGCAAAGCTTTTAGCCAGTGATGATATGAATATTCCTAATGAAGAGACCATCCTCAATGCGTTGCTTACATGGGTGCGACATGATCTAGAACAAAGGAAGAAGGATCTCAGCAAACTCTTGGCATACATCAGGCTGCCATTACTTGCACCACAGGTAAATGGCTGTAATCTGTATAGATAGATGCTCATTCATCTTCCTCCAGATAATATCAGTAAATGAAGTTAATGTGGCTTGGTTGCCTCTTACCTAGAGAATTTTCCATTTGTAAACATCTATGTTTGTGCATGGAAATCAGGTTACTATTAATATAGTGCCACAAGTACTATAATGTATGTTTAATAGGGGAGGTGGTCCTTATCCTGATGACCTGTACCCATGCATAGATGGATTTGGTTTCTTATCAAGAAATTTATATTTGGAACATTCAGGCAACAGAGAATGTGAGAAATATTCATTGGACAAAAAGCTTGCTTTTTTGTGTGGTTCATGTACAGGAAAAGGAAATTAATCTTATCCTTAGTTATTCAAGAACAAGACTTCACAAGTTTTTACCCTGCCCTTCAAAACCATTCTATTGCAACTTACAAGAGAAAGTTAAAATACAATAAAACAATTAAGCGAGCAACCATATGGGCCCTAGACAGCATCTGAGGGGCCATAGGATCCTGGGGATTTTCCCTTCTGATTGGATAGATAGAACTATTGCCTTGGAGGGAGGAACACCCAATTGGAAAGTTCCGTAGCAGCTCCTTTCCTGAGGTCTAAGCTCTGGCCTCAAGAAGAGGATAGAAAGGGAGGGGAGTGTGCCTGTGGATGGAGAGGGGCTCAGAAATCTGAGCTCTGGCCGCAAGAATAAGATAGGGAGGGAGGAGAGTGTGCCTGTGGGTGGGTAGGGGCCCCAGGCCCTGCCTGCACAACTCAGCTAGATAGGCTTAGAGGCCCATCTAGCAAAACGAAAAGAAAAAAGACTAGAGGAGGGTGAAGAGGCTAAAAAGGTTTGCTGCTCTTCCCAGCCTGCTGAGAAAAGCTCAACAGGGCACTGGATTCTCAGAAGTTTCTGAGATCAGAGGCTTTTGTAATTTGGGCAGCAACCCAGTAGGATTGCACCCTAAAGCTAATAGAACAACAAACTTTTAAAAAAATCTGACTCATTGGGGATGTTCAGATGATCACAGGGAGAAAAGAAGCCATCGTGGCTTCTCCCCTCCCCACATGCTGCACACACTGTGCCATGCTGCACGTTGGGTTTGCACGACATGCCAACCCGTGCTGCAGTGCAAGTAATTATGTAAACAGGCGCAGATGGGAATGGGAGGAAAAGTCATGATGGGTGCTTCCCCCCCCCCCCCCCCGGATCATCCCAGCCTGACATTAAGTTGAACGAAGACCACCAGCCATGTATGGCTGACTACCCAGTGCTTGATGAGCCTCTTGTTTTTTGCTTGGGACTGCAGAAACATAGGAAATGAACACATGCTTGGCTGGCTACAATACTTCACTGATGGGCTGCTTTTGGCTTGGTCGGTTGCACTGTGCAGGAAGGTGTATTTTTGCTGATGATACCTAGGTATAGCCCTATGTACATTAGTTATCTACACATCAAAGGTTCTTTGGCTGGTAGGTGACTATTATTCACATCGTCGTTGGGCAGGCAGACTACAGCAGATACTTTCAAAGGCTCACTATTATTTATTATCCTCGTCATGGCATAAAAAGCTTTTGATAGTTGGGTAGAATTATAGATGAAAACTACAGGTTCATGTTCTTTATTGTGGGCCGCAAAACTGTTACATTAGTTGCAAGTTTTGTAAGGCTGGGGTCCCAAAGACTTAGTGTGAGTGCACTACCTAGTAAGTTGGGTATGCCTAGTGGCCTGACTTTCTTTTGAATAGCAAACCCCATACCGTACCGCGAACAGCTTTTTAAACTCCCCATCCATTTCAAAGAGGATTGCCATGTGACTTGGAAAGCTGCTGTTAGAGAAATACAAGTCTGAAGGATTCCTTGGACACATGGAATTATTTCCATGGCTCTTTGGATCAAAGACCTAGACATTAGCTATGAGTCTATAACAAAAGAGAGTAACTGTGAGTGTATGTTGGGTGTATGCAAATGTACGTACAGAACAGAACCTGCTACCCTTTTTTCCATTAGTTGAGCCTGACTTCCTTATCTCTTCACAATGCATGTAAAACAGGGGTGTTGAACCTTAGGCCTTTAGGCCAAATCTGGCCTGCCTGGGGTTTCAGTCTGGCCCTCTGGGATTACCTTGACCATTTCCCCTGGCCCCACCCCCTTTACTGATAGTTTAGTGATTTGCTGGCTTTTGCACAGTGTTTTCACTCATTCTAAGAGGTTAAAATGTCTCTCCCTAAGGCTTAATTACTGGCTGTAAGAGCTTTAAGCTAAACTATGCTGGTATTTTTGGCCCTGCCCCTTTTTCCTTTGTCCCATCCTACCACTAGAATGCAACCCCTGAGAGCTCCATAGTTGAATTTGGTCCTCTGGCTGAAAGAGTTCCAGCACCGCTGATGTAAGAGGCCAGCAATGGAATCCTGAGTTGATAGTTTGAGTCCTGACCCTTTCACATGCTTCAGGAGGGCTGCCCCTCCTTTGTCATTTTTAAAGTGCTGTAGTTACATTTAATTTTTTTTTAAAGCCAAAACATTTATTTTAAAGAAAGATTGCCCTTGGGGACCAAGGACTAGGGGATGTTAAGCTTCTTCATCATGGTCTCTGTGCATCACACATATGGGCTCTGCGCCTGCGCGGAGCTCGTTTCAGGAAACTTCTAAAGCCAAGGCAAACGTTTTGGTGGGAACCCCTCCCCCACTGTCCATTGCGCATGTCCATAGGTTCCTTCCCTTCTCAGTTCTCTTTCGACCGCCTTGCTATCATGTTGTCTTGTTGGGTTCTTCTGCATTCTGTCTGGAGAAAGCATTGCCAAGCGTTCTAAAATTCTTCCTTTGGATTTATCTTCTTCCTATTTAAAAAAAAATAGATGTATTATTGTTGTTGATCTAAATCAGTAAGGATTGGGCTGTATGGCCATTAAGGCCCCATTCCGCAAATGTATTGAGTGCAGTAGTAAGCTTCCCCCGTCTGATGAGCATTCTCTCTGCCTATTGTGCCTTGGAGAGACACATGTTGTGGAGGCGCAGCATTGGGCAAAAGGTGGGATATAAATAAAGATAATAATAATAATAATTTTTGTATGAGATTTACGAAGCAAACAAATCGCCATTGATTAGATCAACTCAGAGCACTTCTTTGGCAAAAAGACACAAATAACTGTACATGAAGTAGCAGTCACATAACAACATAAAAGTACCCATGCTGGATCAGACCAAGGGTCCATCTGGTCCAGCATTCTGTTCACACAGTGGACAACCAGCTGTCGACAGGAAGCCCACAAACAGATCAAAAGTGCAATAGTGCCAGCCTGTGGTCCCCAACAATTGATGTGCATAGGCATACTGCTTCTGATACTGGAGGTAGTATACAGCCATTGATGGCCTTTGCCTCCAGGATTTGTCTAAGTATGCATGAGTGCGCTGCAGTAGCAACTGATCCAATGTATCACTGGATAACATGAGAACAATGGCCCAAAAGTGTGCTGCTATGTTCACACAGTGATGGCTACATTGTTTTAGTAATTTCAGTGTTAGTTTATGAAAGCAAAGTATTATTTTTATTTTGGGTGTAAGTGATCAAGACCAAGATGGCTATACAAGACATTTTGACTTGTTCTTCTAAACCTAGGATGCAGAGTGTTTTTCAGCTCAAGGGCCAAATTCCATTTCAGAGAAGGTCTTGCGGACCACAATCCAGTGGTGGGCAGGGCCAAAGACAAAAGGGGCAGGGCCAAAATACCAAAACAACCAGCATATTTTAGCTTAAAGCTCTTACTGCCAGTAACTAAGCCTTAAGAAGGCATTTCAACCTTTTAGAATGAAAGGAAAACTGCACAGAAGCCGGGAAAGCACCAAATGATTGGTGGCAGGTGGGAAGGGGTGTGGCCCAGAGGGCTGGATTGGGAATCCAGATTTGTCCTCCAGGCCTGAAGTTCTGCACCCCTTTAGAAAATAAACTAAAATAACATTAGTTAAATCATGACAATCATGAATCATGATAATTTATTAGAATGAGTCAGGAAACAACCAATTTCTGTGAGAGTGTTAAGTAGCGTCCAGTAGCATCTGTTAAGAATGAAGCATGCCGGGTCAAGCTGCCCTTCAGTGAAGATAGACATAGCACAGCTTGTGTTCAGTGTGTATTACACTATTCTGTTCATTAGAAAGTATGTCATGTAGAAACACATGGAGGATGATACTCTATGGTGAAGTGATGGGAATATTATCTAAAATTATCTCTGTATAAGAGATCATAACATTGATTAAAAACAACATTCTGTTCCAAAAGATGGAAGTAGTAGTACAGCCTGTTTACATGTAAGTTTCACCTAATGACTTAAATAAGAGCTTGGAAGTGAGAAGGGGAATGTTTGTCAGGAAAATAGTCCTGGGAAAAGGGTTAAAGCCTCGTACAAAGTTAAAGATGCTGATGTTCTGATCCTGGATCGCTGTCATTTTGTCTAGCTCGGCCTCAACATTTAGATTTATTATCTGCCTTGATTACAAGCCAGTTGATATTTATGTCTGTATTAATTACGATTAATTCCCCGACAGAGGCTTTGGCATTTTCCTATTAGTTTCGTCCTGTTTAATAATTCATCACATCTTATTTCTCTTTTTCCAGTTTTTGGCCGATATGGAAAATAATGCACTCTTCAGAGATGACATTGAATGTCAAAAACTCATTATGGAAGCAATGAAATACCATTTGTTACCAGAGAGACGGCCCATGTTACAAAGTCCCCGTACAAAGCCTCGAAAATCTACAGTTGGTGTGTTGTTTGCAGTTGGAGGCATGGATGCAACAAAAGGTATTGATTTAGCATGACTGTACACAGGGTGAAAACAGATCTATCGTTTTTAGAGTTGGGAGGCCAGATTAGAAGTGCTTTCGCTTGTTTGTTGTATTGATTTATTTCATTTATGAGTCACTATGTAGTTGAAGCACCCAGGAAAACATACACAGTAAAAACAAATATAATTAAACCATTAACATCCCTTGAACACAACACATTTAAAACAGCAATAACAAAAATTTTAAAGGAGAAGATAAATATCAAGGCAGCAAAGAGAAGGGCAGTTTTAAAACAAAGCATTAAACTATATCATGAAAAGTAAAACAAGTAGCAAGCTAAAAGTCTAAAATTACAGGTTAAATTCACAGAAAGTGAGACAGATCTTTTGATGCTAGATAGCTAAGTCTCAACCAGTTGGTTTTATGTCTATTCCTAAATTGTTCGTAACATTCCATTTGGATTTGGCCAAACATTTAGCAAATGTTTACTTGAAACTTGCTTATTTAATTCATTGCTGTTGAAATCTCATGTATCTTTCTTTTAAGTAATTGCTGTTGAATTTTCAAGTGTATGTTTTGAAATACAGTAATGATGTTAAAATAGTGTATTTTTTGCGTATATGTTTGTAGATAGATATTTTTTGGCCAGATTGCTCATCACCTTACAGAACAGAGTGAAACCTTTTTTATTTTCATGGAAGTGATTGTAACCATTGATTTTAAAATATTAATATTATTTTATACTATTGCTAAGGAGCAACAAGCATTGAAAAGTATGATCTTCGTACCAACATGTGGACTCCAGTAGCAAATATGAATGGGAGAAGATTACAATTCGGAGTAGCGGTGTTAGATGATAAGTTGTATGTTGTTGGTGGTAGAGATGGACTGAAAACATTAAATACTGTGGAATGTTACAACCCGAAAACAAAAACTTGGAGTGTGATGCCACCTATGTCCACACACCGGCATGGACTTGGTATGTATAATTTTTTTCATCGCTTTCTTTTTAAAGCAAGATCTGTGTTATGATCAACTCATTTCTAGTAAACATTTCTAATGTGCCACTTGTGATGTTCAGTTTCAGTAGTAGACAATTTGTAATAGACAAAAATCAGAAATAACCATCTGACTTCCATTATAATCTCCAATTTCATTCTATCTCTTCTCAAATGGAGAATAGAATGCCTTCTATAATGCAGAAATCTCGATGCTGTACCCCATCTAAAGAAACACATTAAACAGTTAGATGGTTAGAGTCTCCCTCAATATAAGACAAAATAATCTGTACTACCAAGGGCCACTCTGCCCAGAAGAACATGTCTACGTAGATATAGAAAATCTACAAGACATGCCAAATATGCACATCCAGGTTTTGTCATGTTTTCTCAAAATGGTGTTGCATCCATGTAGGAAACTATTTTGAGCAATGCTACCTGAGTGGCTTGCAGTGTACCTTGAATTGTCAAAAAGGAGTGCCTACAGAATGCTGCCAACAGAATTTTCTTTACTTATAAAGCTATTTATATACTGCCCTTTCAGCTCTCAAAAGGGACCCCAAGGCAGTTAACAACAGTTAAGATCTCAGTATAACTAATACTGGAGGGCATTTTAAAAAAACCAAAATAAAACCAATAAAAATCAGATCCGGAACAGGCAAAATTAAAATATGCGAACAGCTCAGCAGTTTAAAAATGCCTTACAGAGTAATCCAATGGTCCCTAGGAGAGAGCCCTCATCCAGCCTATTACTGCATTTAAGCAATGTTCAGGGGTGTCAACTGCTTCCTTGGAGTCAGGTAACCAGGAGCAATAGAGCCAAGTGTCATCAGCATATTGATTGCCTCTCACTCCAAAGCTCCAGAGTGGTCCCAGTGGTCTTATGCAGATGTGAAATAACATACGGGACACTGCTGAACATGATACACAATTGGTCAACATCACGTTTAGAAGCGATGTGTTTTTTGCTTTCAGGGGTAGCCGTATTGGAAGGTCCTATGTATGCTGTAGGAGGGCATGATGGCTGGAGTTACCTGAATACTGTTGAAAGATGGGATCCACAGGCCCGGCAGTGGAACTTTGTGGCTAGTATGTCAACCCCACGGAGTACAGTTGGGGTGGCAGTATTAAGTGGAAAGTAAGTAGAACTACATAAAGCAATAAAATCTCATTCACTCAGAAACTAATAACAGATTGAATTGTGCGCATAATGGAAATTTAGCAACATTGGAATGATGTCTTTTACTATAAGGACAGAGTGCTAGGATTCAGAATGATGCTTTGTATGAGTTTTTTATAGTTCCTACGAATTGGACGTTAATTTATTCAAGAGGCATTAAAAAATCTCATTTTATACTTGTTGTTAATCACTCCTGGAACTTAAATTATTTCAGAACCATAGACAGGGCTTCTCATATCATGCAATAGTTCTGGGAAAGTTTATTTATTTATTTATTAAAATACTTCTATACTGCTTAAAATATTTAAACCCCTAAGTGGTTCATATCAAAATACTACAAAACAATATGACAGCACAGATCAAATAAGTAATTAAAACATTAAAAACATAGTCATACCGATGTATTTTAAATAGCACATTTGATAATGGGTGACCAGCGCCTTAAAACTGGAAAAATGAGTAGCTGCCTTCAGTAATATGATGGCTGTAGAAACTTTAAAAGAAAATGGCAATTTCATATATTTTAGGGAAGGAGAAACCCGCTAGGTGTGTGGTGTGCATGTGTGTGTGTGTTTCTGAGAAATGTATCAAAATAATCTGGAGCAGCTATTATAGTGGAAAGCTCCCTCCCTGTGTGTTTCCTGTATTGTACTTTATCTTAGCTTCTAATGCTTTTTGTACTTTTGTGTATCTTTGTTTAGAAATAGAAAAGTTCTTCTTCGTGGTCTCTGTGCATCACACATATGGGCTCGCGCCGGCGCCGAGCCCACATCGGGAAACTTCTTAGCTAGCCTAGGATTTTGGCGGGAACCCCTCCCCCCACCATCCTACCGCGCATGCTCAGGGTCCCCGCCTACCTCAGTTCTTCTTCGACCGCTTCGCTGTACGCCTCGCGGGAGACTTCCTCCGTACTTCGGACCTGTAAGAACACAAGTTCTATTATTAGTTAGTTAGCTTAGGTTTATTCGTTCATATCTATAAAAAAAAAAAAAAAGAGTTTTTGTTAAATTAGTTAGTTAGTGCTGGTTTTTTTTTCCCGGAGGCTTATGGCGCAAACTACGCTTTTCAAGCAGTGCTCGTGTTGCCGAGCCAAGTTAGCCCTTACCGACGGCCACTCCTTATGTTTGGGCTGCTTAGGAGAGGGGCACATAACTGAATCTTGTGCTCATTGCATGAGCTTCTCGCGCCAGACTAGGAGGAATAGGGCTGACCGCCTTCGGAGCCTACTTTGGAGCAAGGCCCTCTCCGCAGTGGACCGACCGACCGACCGCACTTAGAATGGAGCCTGGCCCTTCAACTTCTGGGGAGCGGGGGCAATCGCCCAAACAACGCTCACGCCCAGCAACTCCTGACTTGCCTTTGTCTGGGGCTACAGTTCAGGCATCTTTATCGCCTTCGCCTCCCCCTCCTAAGCGCCATAAGGGGAAATCAGCAAAAAAGGCGAAAAAAGTATCGGCACCGACAACGGCTTCAAAGACCGTGCCATCGTTCTCGGTACCGAATCCAAAAACGGTGTCGAAGTCAGTACTGTCGTCCTCGATACCGAGAAGATCGCCAGCTACCTCAGCACCGAAAAAGTCATCGTCGGTACCGTCTTCGCTACCGTCGACGTTACCGAAGCTTCCAAAGGTGCCGAAAAGGCCCTCCTCGATACCGACGGCTGCAACATCGAGGCCAAAGAAACCCTCTCCCTCCTCGACATCGACAGCTGCATCTAGACCGATACGTCAGTCTCCATCGGTACCGAGGGAAAAGCCGAGACAATCACCAACATCTTTGGACTTTCCTCCAACTTCGCTACTGGAGTCACCGATCCATCTCGCCTTGCTGCCGTCTCCGGCACCGACGGACCTGCCCTCGGATGAGGAGTTACTGGACACTCTTCCCCTCGATCCTGAAGTGCTCGTTATTGAGGACGACCCTTCCTGTCCGGTCAATACCGAGTCCTCGGTACCGATGCAGCACATGCGGCACACCAGGCCTCATCGGTCGCGGTCACGCTCGTGGTCTGTCTCCCACGACGGGGATCGTTCTTCGGAGCTCTCCCATCGCTCTTCTCGACGGCGCCACCGCTTCGATTCGTATACAGGTCAACCCCTGGCGAGCTCTCCTACAGCTCCTCCACCGGTGCCTCCTCGGCGTACTTCCTCGCTCCTGCCTTTAGCAACACGGCGTCGACACCGCTCGTCTTCCCACTCGATACCGGAACGTTCCATTGCGTTACCGAATCGACGGTCGGTACCGTCCGCCGACTCAGGAGACGACTACGCGTCGGATACTTCCTCAGCACCGTTGCTGGTCCCGTCGATGCCATCTCCACTAGAGGAGGTCGGTACCGAGGACAGAGCCTCCCCATCCATGGAATTGGGTGGATTTAATGAACAGATGCTGCGGCTGGCACAATTTCTTGGCATAGAGGTGCAGCAGCCTGAAGAAGAGGAAGGGGACATCTACGATGTCATGTATACAGACCCTACTCCACAGTTGACTCTTCCACTGGTCCCGACCTTATTGAAGACCGCCAAGCAGTCATGGTCCAATCCTGCCACCTTGGGCCCCACGTCAAAGCGGCTGGATGCTCTCTATAAAGTGAAGGAAGCAGAAGCACCTTTTCTGTCCACACATCCCAAACCAAATTCGATTGTTGTCGAGGCGTCCCAAGGGAAGACCGGTCGGTCACATGCGGCCCCCGTAGATAAAGAAGGTCGTAAGCTCGACTCTTTCGGGAGGCGCATTTATTCCTCAGCGGCGCTGGTGATTAAAACATCAAATTACCAGGCTATGACGGCCTGGTATCAGCTCTTCTTGTGGCAGAAGATCTCCTTCCTCACAGACTACCTGCCAGATGACCAGCGTGAACTCGCACGTGTTTTTGAGGCTGAGGCTCTTCGCCTGTCTAAACAGCAACCACCGCTCGACACCAGACGGACTCCGCGTCAAAAGCCATGATTGGGGCAGTTGCTCTCCGCCGACATGCGTGGCTGCGTTCTGCAACTCTCCCAATCGAGACGAGGAACAGGATCGAGGACTTGCCCTTTGACGGGGAGGGTTTATTTAACGCGGCAACGGATACAACTATGGACACGATACATAAGGCCAAGATGACCGCTAAAAAAAGTGGGCTTTAGTCAGCCTCCGGCCCAGTCCTTCCATCCGCGTAAGTGGTATAGGCCGCTCCCCTATCAGCCTCGGCAGGGCCAGGATCGTGGACAACGCTATCAACCGCCACCTACCACATCCTCGTACCAACCGCGCAAGTCTGCCCCTCGTTATGCGCAGTCTCGCTCCAAACAGCCACAGGCGCAGAAGCGCCGTCTTTGACTCCTCCCCGCGGAGTCCCATTCTGTCCACCAACCGACTACAGCCGTTCTACCTCAACTGGGCGTCCATCACCAGCGACCAGTGGGTTCTTCAGATCATCTTATACGGCTATGCAATAGATTTCGAAGTCACTCCTCCTTTAGGCACTGTCAAAATTACACCTCCGTCAGAAACTCTGCTCCAAGAAACGCAAGCTCTTCTACAGAAAGGTGCTATTGTAAAAATACCAAGATCTCAGCTAAACTGCGGTTTTTACTCCCGCTATTTTACAGTGCACAAAAAGGACGGGGGACTTCGTCCTATTATGGATCTCAGGGCTCTAAACAAATTCGTCAAGCCTCAGAAGTTCCGCATGATTACGCTTGCAATGATCCTGCCACTCTTGAAAAGGGACAGTTGGTTCACACTGATCGACCTAAAAGACGCATACTTTCACATCGCTATTCGCGCTGAACATCGAAAATATCTTCGTTTCGTCATAGGGACACAAATTTACCAATTTTCGGTTCTCCCCTTTGGGTTGAAAACGGCACCAAGGGTTTTTACCAAATGCATGGCAGCAGTTTGTGCCCACCTCCGGTCCATCGACATCGAAGTCTATCCTTACCTGGACGACTGGCTGGTCGTTTCTCCAATTCTACACCAAGCAACCACCGACGTTCACACGGTGGAGTCGATCCTCTCGTCTCTAGGCCTACAAATAAATTACGAGAAGTCGGTCCTCCAGCCTTCCAGAATGCTCCAGTTCATCGGAGTTCGTCTGAACTCTTCCGTCGGGAGAGCCTTTCTTCCCCAAGACAGATTGGAAGTACTGCAGCACTTAGCAACCAGGTTAAGTGTCAGTCCTCGGGCAACAGCACTCGTAATCTTGCGACTACTTGGCCTGATGGCGGCGGCAGTTTTCGTGGTCAGATGGGCAAGACTACGAATGCACCCTCTGCAACAGCTCCTCTTAAGTCACTATGCCACTTCACAAGACCCGTGCAGGTTAATACTCACCATCCCGGATCACGTGCAGCACTCGCTCCTATGGTGGTCAAATCCTTCGAACCTGTCGTGAGGCATGCCCTTTGTTGATTCCGGTCCTTCCGGTTTGTGACGACCGATGCGTCGCTGCAAGGTTGGGGAGCACACCTGGAAGACCTGACCATACAAGGAAAATGATCACCTTTAGAGAGCCGCTTGCACATAAACATGCTGGAGCTTCTAGCAGTAAAGAAAGCGCTACAGGCTTTTCTTCCTCAACTACGAGGCCACCACGTGAGGATACTCACAGACAATACCTCCGTCGTGTGGTATATCAACAAAGAAGGGGGTACTCGCTCCCCGCGGCTGCTTCGCCTCACCATGGACATTATAATCTGGGCAGTTACAGAAAACATGCGTCTGTCAGCCCTACACATTGCAGGGACTTCCAACATCAAAGCAGACGAACTCAGCCGTTCTTTCAGAGAAACTCACGAGTGGGAACTAGCTCCACAGGTGCTGGACCGCCTCTTTGCCCGTTGGGGCACACCCCACATCGACTTGTTTGCAACTCCAACCAACAAAGTCTGCCAAGCTTATTGCTCCAGGGCAGGGATAGGACCAGGGTCCCTCGGGGATGCCTTCCTATGGGATTGGTCGCAAGGCCTCCTATACATGTTTCCTCCAATCCCGTTAATAGCACAGACGATCACACGAGCGCGACACTGTCAGGCCAATGCTATTCTGATAGCACCATGGTGGCCAAGACAAGCGTGGTTCACGCTTCTACGCAGACTAGCTGCTCACCGAGTGTGGCGTCTCCCCATCACTCCAGACCTTCTGTCCAGAGACGGCGGCCGGATCCTACACCCGGATGTACGAACATTACGCCTCACGGCTTGGAGACTCCTGCCCTCTGGCAGGGGCTAGCGCTCCCGGAGGGCGTAAAGACTATTTTGGACGCGTCCAGAAAGCCCTCTACTAGGACTTCCTACTTGTCTAAATGGAAGCGTTTCCAAGTTTTTGCCTTAGCCAACGGTTTTGATGGCTACTCGGCTAGTATTGCTAACGTTATCGCTTTTCTACATTCCCTACATACCACTGGACTAAAACTATCCTCAATCCGTGTTTACCTAGCGGCTATTGCAGTCCACCATTCCTTAATTGATGGTTTTTCAGCATTTACTCACCCCCTTACTAAGTCTTTTCTTAGGGGCCTACACAATCTATTCCCACCAGCTCGGCCTCTTGTTCCGCAGTGGAGCCTTTCGCTGGTGCTAAGTGCATTGTCCACTAAACCGTTTGAACCGTTGGCCACAACTAATGTTCGTTTGTTAACGTTTAAGACTGTTTTCCTTGTTGCGATTACGTCCGCTAGACGAGCGTCAGAACTTACAGCACTGCTCGTGGACCCCCCATACACACAGTTTTTTCGTGACAAGGTCGTACTTCGTCCTCCTCCTTCCTTTGTTCCCAAAGTTGCTTCTAGTTTTCATATAAACCAAGACATTGTACTACCTACCTTTTTCAAAGCGTCGTCCGATCCGTTGTGTTCCACGTTACACGCTCTGGATGTTAGAAGGGCTTTATCCTTCTACAAGTCTCGTTCAGAAGAGTTCCGCAAGTCTCGCCAACTCTTTATTTGTTTTGGTGGAAGGAATAAAGGCTTACCGGTGTCCTCTCAGCGTCTTTCCAAATGGATCGTCAGCACTATTGCTTTGTCTTACCAGCTTCTTGGCAAGGAAATACCCCTTGCACTGACTGCTCATTCCACCAGGGGACAGGCCACGTCAACGGCACTCCTCCATGGCGCGACTATTCCAGACCTGTGCAAAGCCGCCACTTGGTCGAATGCCTCTACTTTTGTGAAACACTACCGGTTGGATGTTAGAGCACGCCAGGACTCCTCTTTTGGTAGAGCTGTCCTTTCATCGATATGTCAATAATCAGCCAGCGTGCCTTCCCACCTCCGGTAAGTTGGCTTATTACTCGCCCATATGTGTGATGCACAGAGACCACGAAGAAGAAATGCAGGTTGCTTACCTGTAACTGTAGTTCTTCGAGTGGTCATCTGTGCAGTCACACAACCCACCCGCCGTCCCCTCTTGGCATCGCTTTTCTGATTGTCAAGTTGGTTCCAGCATGCTCAAGTATTTCTAGCTATCTCCTTTTTAAATTTGGTTGCCTTAGTCGCGAGGCTGAGCGGTCTCAGGGAACTCAGGTAGGCGGGGACCCTGAGTATGCGCGGTAGGACAGTGGGGGGAGGGGTTCCCGCCAAAATCCTAGGCTAGCTAAGAAGTTTCCCGATGTGGGCTCGGCGCCGGCGCGAGCCCATATGTGTGACTGCACAGATGACCACTCGAAGAACTACAGTTACAGGTAAGCAACCTGCATAAATATTCCCATAAGTTGGGGGGGGGGGGGGGAAGAGGGAGAGAGAAAAGAAATGTGTGATCTACATAGACACTTGTATAAAGGAGCCCCTAAATGTGGCTAGCATTTAATCATTACCCTCAAAGTTATTAGTGCAGCAACAAACTGCATCACCTGCTTAGGTGGAGATAAATTGAGCCAAAGCTGTTGTTTAAAAATGTTACTTTTATTAGCAAGAAATTATACATAGGCTCTAATATAAGAAGCATTAAAAAAAAAAACAAGTGAGACCTACTCTTTCATAGACAGGATCCCCTTTCAAATTTTCTTGACCCTGAGGAAGATTTTAATGTATTAGATCACCTGATTTTTACTCTCTGCAAAAATGAGCCATCTAATTCAGTACTTGCTTCAGTCTTTTCTTCAGTACTTGTGCTTAGAAATTATTTCTGATGTTCAGTCCCTAACATGTTTGTGTACATTTACAGGCTTTATGCAATTGGTGGTCGAGATGGGAGTTCTTGTCTCAAATCTGTAGAATGCTTTGATCCTCATACTAACAAATGGACGCTTTGTGCTCAGATGTCAAAACGAAGAGGTGGGGTTGGAGTGACTACCTGGAATGGGTTCCTCTATGCTATTGGAGGTCATGATGCACCAGCTTCCAACTTGACATCAAGGCTGTCTGATTGTGTGGAAAGGTATTGCTCCAGTAAAGTATTGACATGAAGATACTCAACTTCATTCATGCAACTTTGGATTCAACCTCTTCAGTTTTTTTCCTAGAAAGGACAGTAGAATGGCTTTTTTTCTAATTCTAGAAAAATTAAAGAGGTTGGATCCAATGTTGCGTGAATGAGAGTCCACTTGGGCAACTGGATTTCTGATTACATAGCAGGACTTACCCATCCTCTTCTCCCAGCAGTGGCCCCCTGCCCATGCACCAGATCAGTTCCAGATGATCCCCCAACCCTACAGGCCACATTTGGGAAGCATGTGGGGGCTTCCACTAGGAGAACATCACCACTGGATTCAACCCAAGGTTTGGCACAGTCCAGCCAAGGATAAGCATTTCAAAGCCATATTGATGTTAGTGGGAAAGTTACGCACATATTTAAAACTTTCCTACTGAATTCACTGGGATTTCAAAGAGCTCAGCTTTGGCTGGATCGTGTTTTCAAGTCAATCAAAGCATATCGTTATTGAATCCTTGTTGAGTTAAAAGCCCTTTCTAGCAAGATTTTTTTTAGAGCTAAAGTTAGAAATACATGTTTGCAAATATTTTTAAATAGCATGCCATACTTGTTTGAGATATTATCCACCAGACGTAAACCATGGAATCCTAATCAGTTTATTAGTCTTCATTGGTAACCCTTGGAATTTGGGCTATCTTTATCTGTAACAAAACTGTACTTCATCTTAAACTTCTCACTGTAACAGTTGCTGAGAGCAACTTATACTTCACCTCCCATTTTCTATTTTGTAGCAGCCTAAAATGTTTGTGCATTTAATACTTTGGGTCAGTAGTGCAGGAGGATGCAGAAAAGGAGGGAAAGTATAAAAACTGTGACTACTGCAGGGATCCTCCAACCAATTTTCAGCAAGGGGGGCTTCTTTCTCCCTTCAAGTGAATGAGTGATTCCTCATTTCACTTACATAGGGAGGGGGAAAAGCCTCTCCCTGCTGAAAAACAGATGGAAGGGGGGGGAGGGCAAATCCCAACCCCTATCAAGGATCCTTAGGGCAACAGAATCCTTGGTTGGGGTAATCTTCACACACACACTCCAGTTTATTTTCAGCAGGGCAGCTTCTCAGCCCATGCAAATTAATGGAGGAATTGCTCCATTCATTTGCATGGAGATGGTGGTGGTGGGAGAGAGAGAGAGAGAGAGAGAGAGAGAACCAAGGAGAGAGAAACAGAGAGCCACAGAAAGACGAAGAAAGAGAGAGAAAAGAAAGGAACTACAGAAGGAGAGCATAAGAGGGGGAAAGAGCCAGAGAGGGAGGGAGAACAAAAAGAGGAGCCAGAGTGAGAAAGAGGAGCCAGAGTGAGATGCTCACAGACAGGGGACGCATTCATCCATGCACACAAACATAGATAAGGGGACACTCCCATCATTTTTGTGATTGGCCCTACAGCAGCCATTTTGTGGTGGTGCCCAGAGTATGTTTTCAAAATCCCAAATGTGCCCACAGGCCCAGAAAGGTTGGGAACGCCTGTTTCTATGATGATAGCACTTTTTATAGAACAGTAGCAAGAGCCACTGCATTGAGAGAAAATTGGACTTGGACCAGGGTTTATGTTCCACCACAGTTAGCCAGGAATGACAATCAGACCTGCACACTCACCCCATGCTCTTCTCCCCGCTTCGCCGGCACACTAATCATGCTTCATTAAAACTACAGTTCTCCGATATGTCCAAAACTGGAAGCTGTGGCTTTGTATTTGAGGCTCACCTGGCACCAACACTGTTATCTTTGGTGCCAGGTTAAAACTGCCCTCTTCTCTCGGGCATTTGGCAGCATACAATGAGATTAAACTAGTTCTTGGATCGTCTTGGCTGATGGTTTAACAAATCGGTTTTAACTGTATGATGTCTGTGGTTTTATGTAAACGCCTTTTTTGTGTGTTTTGAATAATGTGTTCGAATGGTTTTTAATTTTTGTAAACAGCCTAGAGAGCTTTGGTTGTGGGGCAGTATAAAAATGTATGGAATGAAATTAAATATCAACATACTAAGCATGATTTTTAAATCACAGAATGTGGCTTAAGATCCTACTTAGTAAACTGACATTAAATCACATCTCCCTATTTTGGACAAAATGGGAAAATGTAGTTTAGGCTAACCAGGATTGGCGTGCTAATAAAGCAGGGTGGTGAGGATACACATTCCCAACTTGGTGAACTGTGGCTTAGCAAGTTGGGAATGATTGTACATACAAACAGGACCTATGTGTGTAAGGAGGGCATGATTGAAAGCCAAAGATGTAGGTGCAGTTGCAATATAATTGATAAGAGCAATCCTAAAACACTAGGTGAACTGTGAGTAACAAAGGAAATTAGAGTAGCATATACAATATTTTCTTGATGAAACTTGAGGCAACTAGAGTGAAACCTTTCATTTTGGGTTGTTGTTTTAATTTCAGGTATGATCCCAAAACAGATGTGTGGACTGCTGTGGCATCAATGAGCATTAGTAGAGATGCAGTGGGAGTCTGCCTTCTTGGAGACAGATTGTATGCTGTTGGAGGATATGATGGACAAACCTACCTTAACACAGTGGAGTCCTATGATCCCCAGACAAATGAGTGGACACAGGTATTGGTTAATATTTGTAGGGCCGTAGATCATTGATAAGGGTATATGGCATGCCATTTGCCCACCTCTGGTGAGTTAGCTTGCTAATTACCCATATGTGTGAGTCAGTAGCCACAAAAGAGGAGGACAGTTGCTTACTGTTCTTCGTCGTGGTCTCTGTGTATCACACATACGGGCTCTATGCCTGCGCAGAGCCTCATTTTGGGAAACTACCAAAGCTGAGGAAAAGCGTTTCTTTCAGCGGGAACCCTTCTACCACCATCTCACTGCGCATGCGTGATTGGTTCCCTCCCATCTCCTCAGTTCCTTTTTGACCGCCGTTAGCATTGCCTGAGTTCATGGTTTCGTGCACATTCAACTTGAAGCATATCAGCTTCTGTAGCTTTCTCAAAAGGGGTTCCCCTTGGATGACTTATGCAAGACTGCAACGTGGGCCACCCCAACAACCTTTGTGAAGCATTACAAGCTTGACATAAAAGCAGAATTGGACTGTGCCTTTGGAAGGGCTGTTTTGGCATCTTACCCACCTCTGGTAAGTGAGCTTGTTACTTTCCCATCTGTGTGATGCACAGAGACCATGACGAAGAACAACAGGTTGCTTACCTGTAACTGGAGTTCTTTGAGTGGTCATCTGTGCATCCACACAACCCTCCCACCGTCCCCTGTAGGTGTCAAGATCGCTTCTTGGTCTCAAGGAGCTGAGGAGTTGGGCAGGAATCAATCACACAAGCACAATAAGACAGTGGGGGAAGGGTTCCTGCCAAAAGAAATGTTTTTCCTCAGCTTTGGTAGTTTCCCTAAATAAGGCTCGACGCAGGTGCAGAGCCTGTATGTGTGGATTCACAGATGACCACTCGAAGAACTTCAGTTACAGGTAAGCAACCTGTCTTTAACTGTAAGGCTTACCTTTATCTGTCCTTTGAGTGGTCAGCCAAACCTACCTCCTATCTACCTTCTTGTCCTGCTATGTTGATCCTACCACTGCAGCAGACTGGGACCTGAGCAGGAAAGGCAGGAGCTATGCTCTATGCATGCACATGACAAGACGGTAGGCTCCCACCAAAGTTCTACTCAGCTATAGAGTGTTCTGAATGATGCTCTGCACAGGTGCCCATATGTGTGAATATACATAAGACCACTCGAAGAACTACAGTATTAGCACTGGATAAAAGGTTCTGGGGTAGAGCCCAGATGACCTCTGGCTCAAGAGGGGTCCTCATTGAAATATAACAGGGAGTGGATTTCTTCTTGCTCACACATTCCTATACCTCTTTCCCTCATAACTGGCTCTAAGCTTTTGGCCAAACATTTGTCAATCTGTTTTAAAAAATCAAGTATGCTTTGTCACTAACCTATTTTTGTTTTACCCTTACAGGTTGCACCATTGTGCCTAGGAAGAGCTGGGGCATGTGTTGTGACTGTAAAACTTTAATAATGAAGATTTCATTCTCTTCTATAGACTCTCTGGGGGGGTTGCCCCAAATGACTAAATTATAATCAAATAAGGTACTGTGTATCTTCACAGGGCAAAGAGTTTGGTCTTAATCTAATAGCTTTTTTTAAAAAAATGGACCAACATTATGCACTTTTTGAAATGAGTAATGTAATTTATGTACATTTATTTGTAATGGAATACACTGCAGACAACTGGCATGTGTTATTAGAAATACAGAGACTGAAAAATAATTGGCGCTTACAAATGTTGGTTCTTGCAGAAGCTCTGAAAGGCACTTTTTTAAAAAAACACCTGGGCACAGTACCATAGAGTTTCATTTCAATAGTATGTTTTTGGCAGGTTCAGGATGCAGGTATTGAACTTGCTTTGTTCCAAATGTTTTGTCTTGACTGTTAGAATATTATTATTTTTACATGGTACAAAGACAAACCAAATTCAGACAAAGGCAAAACATTGAGTGTACCTCTTGTCTGGGGAATGCTGTACATTTGATGCCTGAACTCTTCTTACACAACTGAAGTTTTGAAGTTTTGTTTGTTTGTTAGTTAGTTTGTTTAACCAAAGCCTTACTTTAATTATAGTCTTATGCTACGGAATCATGCTGTGGAATACATTCTTCAAGAGCTTTGCAGCATCCAGTACACTCAATGGATATTCTAATATTTTATGTAACTTCCCATGCCTATGACTATACATAATTTCATCTCTCCCTGAAAACAGTTTTAAGAAAAGTGAAGGGGGGGGGGGAGCTCGAATGCATGACTAAAAGTGACATTCATTTGTGCTTCTGAAGCATTCCATGATCTAAACTTCTATGTGGCCAACTTTAATTGACTTTGAAAGAGGAGTTTGAACAAATCGGAATCCATTTTTATAAGGTTAAAACTCCTGTTGGCATTTTTAGTACGAGTTACTTTAGCAAAAAGTAGGTAATATCCTAAAGGTTGTGCATCCTTTGGGGAGATGTTCAGCTAACTTTCCGAAATAGACTGGTATTCATTTCAAGGAACAGACTTGTGTGACTAAGCTATTTAATATTGTAACTAATGGATTTTCTTTAAAATTTGCCTTATGTTGATCTCTTACACTACTCAGAACTACTTGGGTTTTCCAAGTGCTCTCTGAAACTTTTATATTTTATTTTGTGCCTTATTTCTTATATTATCAAATATGGTATGTAAACACATTGTTGTACTTTATCATGAAAAATCAAAATATGTAAACTCAAGGAACTTTTTGTGAAAGTAAATGGAAGGAGTCCGGTATGTTAAGTCTTTGCACACTTGTAATTTTTAATATAATTCTGAACTTTGAATTCACAATTAACTATTTATTAGTTTAAAAGAAAAACGTTTTGTTCTTTGAATAAGTCCTGTTTAACTGTTTTTTTAAACATACATGGTTTTGTAATGCCTTGTTCAAATCACAATGCAAAAAAATAGTAAATGCAAAAGTTCTTTCTAGCCTTTAAAAAAAAAACCACGAATCACTTGGATTTGGAGAGTGTTCTCAATCTCCCATCCTTCAATATTACAATTTAGTAAATATAGCTTGCATTCTACATTGCATGGAAACATTTGCACGCCAGTACAAATCCCCCCAAGGTCAGTCAAAGAATCAGAAGGGAGACTTCCCAAACCCTGCATTCATTCACTTATTTTGAATGGCTTGCTTTCTACTTGAGCATGCTGACCATTATGAGGGAGCCATCATGCAGTGTGTTTTGATCCCAGATCTAAAACTCTTTGAGACGTCCTTATTTTAGATATAACGTTCTAGTTTATTGAATGTTCATAACAGGCAATACAGAAAGCAATAATCAGAATGGGAGAAGCCGTAGCTCAGTAGCAGAGTACCTGCTTTGCATGCAGAAGGTTCTAGGTTCGATCTCCAGCATCTCCATGTAGGGCTGGAAACATTCCTGGTAATATAACCAAGTATCAAAATCGATACCCCCCAAAATACAGCCTTCAGATAACACTGAACCCTCCTGGCAAAATATACATTTATAAATCTAATGGTTCAAACACAGATACAAAAGAAAATAAGTTTGGATAATTTTCATGCATGCGAAATGAAAGACAATAACTGTAATTTCAATCACTTTACAAGGCGGTGGAGGGACCTAAGGCCCGGGAGCCAAAACTTGGCCTCCTTGGGTCCCATTCCAGCCCTCCAGGGTTCCCTAGCTGCCCATACACCTTTCGCCCGATCAATAATTTGTGTAGTTCTTTCCCCATTCTAGAAGATTGAAATGCCTCTCTTAAGGCGTTAGTTACTGGCAGTAAGAGCTTTAACAATATTCTGCCGTGTTTGCTTTTGTACTTTTGGCCCCGCCCACCATTGGAATGTGGGCCCCACAAGCTTCTCCAAAATTAAATTTCTCAAGCTGAAAAAGGTTCCCCACCGCTGCCATAAAATCATCACTCTAGCTCACTGATTTTCATGCTGTGTCCAGATACACACTGGGGGTCCTCTCTAAGAAACTCATTGCAAAAAAAATTTCATATAAGAACATGCCAATTGTAATTTTCAAAGTGCAGCTGCAGACGATTTAAGTTCTAGAGAGTAATTATGGAGCTGAACAGGCCTGGCCAGTACCCTGTATGATTCTTGTACACACCCTAATAGCAGATATTGATGTGGAAAATGTTCCCAAAAATGCATCTCTAAGCAATATGGGATAATCTACTTTACCAGAAGATCTCTTTGATGACCTGGAACAGAATGGGAGAGTCTGTGATGGAGTAGGGTGCAAAAAAGCACTTGCACTGCAATCCTGTGCATGTCTACTCAGAGGTAAGTCCCACTGTGTTCAATAATTGTATATAGTATTACTCTCCTTTCTAGTTATCATCACTGCACAGACATGTCACTTATGCCAAATTCTCCCACCACCTATTAACTTCATCTCAAATGGCTGGAGACCAGGCCTTCAACCAGCTCTCATTATTCCTGATACTGGGTTGTTTACATGTGCCTAACTGCATCCAAGCTGCTACTGCTGGATAGCCCCTTATGTAACTGTGCCTAGAGCAGTCTTAGCCACAAGATTTTAAAACCCTGGGAACCACAATAGTTTAATTCAGGGGTCTCCAACCTTTTTGGACCCATGGGTACATTTGGGAATCTGAGATACTGCTGAGGGCACCACTGCAAAATGCCGAATCAGTGGATCATTTCTTTGGCATCTACCTCTCACGGCTATGGATATAGGCTGCATCTTATTTAGCAAAAACATTTGCTTCATGTCTATTGGACACTGCAACATCTCTTTGATAAGGGTTTGTCTAATTCAGCTAATTGCTAGCAGTGCAATTCAGCTGATGCTTCTTTTAAACTCATGTTTTGGCAATGTCCAATAATTGCTTTTTTTGTGGGGAGGTTATTACACAGAAAAAAATTGTACTGGAACAGTCTTTAATATTCACTGATGTACACAGTGAATATTTACCTGCTTCATGGAATTTAACAAATGCTCAGCGCAAAAGAGAATCCTGCACTCTTTTGACAGCTATAAGGCTGGTATTGCAACATGGGAAGGATAAACACTTGCAATTCATTGAGGACCTTACAACGTTTTCAATATTTGAAAGGGTGGCATATAGGCGCCATCTTCAAACGGATACTTAGTTGGATTTGTGGCCTACTTTTGTTTAGACCTATGTATAATTGCCATGGTGGGGACCCATGCAGAGAAATTTGCAGACGCCATGGTGCCCTAGTCAATGTTCACATCAACTTAACCTCTCTTGGTTGTGGGACATATTGAATGGCATCTGAAGATCTTAAAACTACAGGAAAGCTGAAATGCTTGGAGCAATGGAACTGTTCAGATCTGAACCTCCTTGAGAAGACCATAAAGAAGAGAAGGTGGAAAAGAGAAGGGAGTAATTATGTACTCGGGTGGCGTTTGGAGATAGGCGCTTTTGGACAATTACTGCTTTGCCTAGGCAGGAAGGAGAGAAGAGAAATGGATGCCATTTCCCTTCTACCATGACAAGACAGATTAAGCATTGAAGCCTCTTGTGCATTATGGGAAAGTGCAAGGATTACTTTCCTGCTCAGCCTTGGGGAAATAGAGTGCTTGATTGAGGGAAGTTTTAAAGAGACAGGCAGAGTCTATGCAGGCTGTTAAGATACAAGTCACCTATTTTTATATAAAAAACCCTTTTAAAGGAATTTGAACTAAAGCATTTATTTTAGCGCACATGTGCAATTACTCTAAGGAGTTGTAAGAAATATTTTTAAATATTAGCGTTTTAGGGCAAATTGCATATGGAGGTAAAACATTGTTAAAATGCTAACTGGAAAGGCAGTGGGGCTTTTTAAAAATACTTAAATTATATAGCACATTTTATATAAATGCTTTGTAAAATGTTGTAATAGTTTTTAAAATACAGCCAGAGGGGCATATTAGTGCTAATTAAGACATACTTAATTAAAATTAACAAGACTCATGGTGACAAAATGGCTCCCACCAGAAGGGTAATAGTGAAAGTTTGCCAAACTGCCTGATAATGTCACTGCACACTTGAGTGGTACTAAGGTAATCTACACCTATGAAGGCAGCACTACTTGCTCCATTCTTTTTAAAAGGAGTCAAGATGTTCTGTGGTCTAGGAAAAGATGGAAGAAACACAGGACATCAACAATTTCATGATGATGGCATGTTATGCCCCATAAAAAAATTAATGAATAAAGTGGCAATTCCATGCTAAACATCTCATATAGAAGTACCCATGTCTCAAGCAAAAGTACTTACCTGCCACTCCCCTTGAGAATGCTAAGAATCTCTGGCTCCAAGGGGAAGGCGCCCCTCACACCTCCCCTGTCTCAGACTTCCATCCCAGCATGTTCAGATTCATCATTTTTCCTTTCCCATTGTAGATGGGATGGGTTGTAGGACATAGAGACCACTACAATAGAAATGCAGCTTCTATCCACCCCATTTTCTAATTATCACAGACATTCCAGACGTATGCCACCTTAATATATAGTTCTTAACCTTCCTTTTCGCATGGTTTACCTTTAACAGCTGTTGCATGACAGACAAAAAAAACCTAGAGGGTGTCCTCCCAGCAAGAATTCATAGGGGATATAAGTAAATGATGGAAAGAGTTCAACTCTTTATTTCCCTGTTAAATGTCTGTTAAAAGATACAATCATTTACTTTAAACCCAACTGGAAAAAAATGGGGTTTGCTTGCTTGCTTTAGAATCATGCCATTAATGTGAAATAGCGTTTCTGTTTGGAAAGATTGGTAACATGCGAGAGAGAGAGAGCTCACCCCACCCTAAAATCTACCTAAGTCCTTCTTTGCCTACCCTATTACTTTGGGGAGTTTTCCCCAAAGACTTGTAAAACACTATGGGCCTGTTCAGACGACACTTCAGGCTCTATGGTTAGTGGTACTGTGGTTTTCTGGGGTTAACCCTAACCACAAGCCATGCTGTCGTACATAACACTTTAAGCCACAATTGGAGTTGCTAACTGTGGTTAGTGAATGAGCAGGGTTTAGCAAATCTCATTGCACAATACACCTTAAACCCTGCTGCTTAACCAAAAGCCTTAACCAGCAGGGTTTAAGGTGTCTTCTGAACAGGCCCATTATTCATGCTCCTGCAAGGTCTCCTTTGGATAATGAAAGTAGCATGCTTGTGCCATCTTCCCCCACTGTGTGGGCAACAGACAATAGAGCTTGCAGTCCTAGAGAGTTTCCTTTCATTTATTATTATTTCACCTTCCTCCAAGAGTTTCCTTTCATTTATTATTATTTCACCTTCCTCCAAGTCAACATACTTTTAAAGAATTCAAAGCCTCCTTCCTTGTTATCCTCGTGACAAGTGAGGTAGAACAGGCTGGGATAAATTGACTGTCCCATGGTCCCCCAGTGAACTTGAGCTTAGTGGGGGTTTTAACGCATAACACATACCATACCAAATCTTTCTGTAGTTAAAAGTGCCTACATTTTAGTTAGCATCTTTAACTCCAGAAAGCATATTCCAGAAAGCATGCATCTATCAGATAGTTTTGTACACAATATGAACACCTATCCCCCTAAGAAAGAAAGAAAGCAGTGGCTTAGGCAAAAATCCTTCAAAACATTTCTTTTTAATAAGTTCTTCAAACGGAAGCAAAACAATCTAAACTACCTGAGCATTCTACAAAGAAACCTCACGTTTTTGAACATTGTTAAACATGGTGTAGCATATTTTCATAAACCATTCTTGAAGTTTTACTGGGAAATCTTGTAAATGAAAAAGAATGTTGATAAAACCATGCTGGGTATTGTAGCAGATCTAAACCAATAGCATGTGTTGAACTCTTTTTTTTAAGGTCCAAGTCATTAAAATGAGTATTATCTAGGCTTATTTATGTAATTTATTCAATTTTACATCCTTCTGTCCATTTTTAAAAACGTTGGTTAAATATTTAGTACATTCCATGCAGATCATGCACAGCCTAAACTGAATTACAGCTGTCAATCAAGAGAGGCAGAAGGAGAATATCTAATTCATGTAATTATCACAAATCCTTGGTTTTAAAACAGGCGAATTACGTGGGGTGAGGGGCAAGATCACCCTTTCCAGCCGGAGGCAGTAAGCAGAAAACTTGGGACAAGTGATGCCTTTTCCTTGTATTCTGTCGTTGACCTTCCTGGCTGGACTGGCATGACGTCGTCCCC
The DNA here is from genome assembly GCA_029215795.1 of Anniella stebbinsi. Lineage (NCBI taxonomy): Eukaryota > Metazoa > Chordata > Lepidosauria > Squamata > Anniellidae > Anniella > Anniella stebbinsi. The sequence continues at coordinate 149,669,538 of JARDYH010000004.1, forward strand.
CTGAGCGAAGCCAGCCTTGAAAAAGTGGATCAAAGTGATGGCAAATGTGTACTAAACCTCCCGTGCGATGACGCTCTTAGAATGGGGAAGTCACTCTAAAGCGGGGGGGGGGGGGCAACCTCTAGGGGTTCCGTACTGGTGCCCATGCAACCCTTTGGGGCCCTGCACAAATGGGGGGTGTCCTATTTTCTCTCTCTCAAAACACTCACTAAGCAGTCTTCCCCAACTTGGTTCCATGAATTTCTTTTGAACTACAACTTCCAGCACTCCTGACCATTGGCATGCTAGGTAGGGCTGATAGGATTTAAAGTCCAAACCATTTGGAGAGCACCAGGTTTTTTTTTTGGGGGGGGGGGGACTGCAACAGAAGATTGGTGAGACACCACCACGTCTCAGCGATTAGCAATCCTGATCTAGATCAGGTTTACTGGAGTAATCTAGTTCAGGATCATCTAGGGATACGTCGTAAGAGAGAGTGCTGTCTCAACAGCCCTCCTTTCCCACCGGCCCCAGCTCTTTCACCACGCCCCAAAGACCGAGCGTGGCAGCTGCTTGGTAAGTGTGTACACATTCGCGTTTCGATTCGAAGTCACCATGGCTACAATTTTCATCTAAATGCGCTCTCCCCGCCCTGCTACGATCACAGATATAAGAAACATATAGAGAAATATAGGATGAGTCTTGAGATGGTCTGAGGAAGCAGTTTAAGCAGGCACCGTTGTTGTAACATGACAGTGTTATATTTGGGCGAGTTTGAGCTGGGAATACAAACCAGGTGCAGCCCCCACCTGCAGTATTTACAGCGGATTACAGTGCAGGGCTGTTTGTAACCTCACTTCTCAGCACAGCTCCCCAACCTGCAGCATAGCGATTATAATTTCAGATAACAACAGAAGATTGTTGTAAATTACTCTCTCAACCCAGTCTGCAGTAGGCCATATCGATGAACTACAATGCGGAATTGTTGTAAGCCACTCTCTCAGCCTCATCTTGACACCTGCCCCCTGCAAAACGGAAATAATGGACGATTTGCACTGGAATTAGGATAGGCAGGACTCTTTTTGAAAAGTTATAAAACTAACATTTTCCCACCCCACCCCCAAAACAAAATAAACATAAGTTAGAAAAAACGCAAACTCCTATTTTTTGTACTATTGGGGGTGGGGAGTGTTGGTGACCCCATCATAGCTACGCTAAAATAGGGGTAAGCAACCTGGTGCCCTCCAAATGTTTTGACTGCAGTTCCCATAATCCCTGTCCACTGGCAATGCTGGATGTGGCTGATGCGATGTAATACCAAAACATCTGGAGGGTACCAATGGAAATGTAGCAGTTCTATGGGATTTCTCACTTCCGCCCCTCTGTAGCCATTTAAAACTAGTTTCTCAAACAGAAACCAGGAAATGACCTATCTAGACAACGGGATGAGTCTACTTTTCCTATCTCTGAGGCTACAATCTCCCGGGTGACGCGGATGCTGTTAGAAGAGTGGTTCCAGGAGGGGCGGTTGGTTGCGCATGCGCCCTTGGTCTGTTTCCCCCCCAACCCCGGTCCCCGCTTTTACAGAACGCCGTAACGAAGGCGAAAAGATGCAGGTAAACTAGAGGGAGGCCTCGAGGGTGGGCGGTGAGTGCGCGTGCGCGTGCCTCTGGAGGGGCTCTCCTACCCCGAAGAGAGCAGACCGTTAAGTCTCTGAGGCAAAATAGCGGTGCCTGTTCTTGATGGGCCGCTATTGGGGTGCTGAAGGGGTCTCTGGGCGCTCCTATAACAGCCAATGCAGGGCGCCCCTAGTCTCTCCTATCATGGTAACTATAGCACAAGCTCGGTTTCTATACAGGTATAGTCAAACACACCTGGGGAGGGGCACAAGGTTTGGCAACGTTGCTATATAAACTAATAACTAGCGCGACTCCTTTACCCTTTCCCCTCTCACACAGCTCCATATGCCCTTTAAAACTTTAAAACAGGCAGGTATTCAACATATGACGTTTACCCAAGCTAAGTGACGCCTGTGTGGTGTATATGAGTGTTAGAGAGCTGTTGAATTTCTGCCTGCCACCCAGCCATTAAAAACTACAGGGAGCCCTGTCAGAACAGTAAATAATTATATCTAGAAAGGTGACAGTTACAAGGCAGGGTGCTGCCACATTCCTTATATATGTGAAAGATGTTAAACCCATTTTTCAGGGCACACTGCCCTCGCAAGGTAGTCTAGAAGACTCTAAAATGCACACATACCATAATTACAGGGACAGGGCAGGTTTGCCTGTGGCTTTTAACAGCAAACATTCAACAGGTGAAGCTCCCCCACTCACACCCATGCTCCCTGCTATTGTAAAATGCTATGATTATGTGCTTCTTATAATAATTTGGGTTTTTTTGCTCCCGCCTGAGCATATCTAGACCATGTGCATTTAAAAGGTGTGAAATTTAGAGAGCAATTCCTGTGAACTTTTCTATATCACCCTTTTTTTTTCCAGAAAAGAATACACCCAAGCATACGCCGTCAGAGCAAAAGCATCAGAGAACGAGTTTCTTATCCATTGCTGTTCACAGGTCTTGCTACAAAATCTTTATGGATTCTGTGACCTGGATAATCACTGCAGCTCACCGTGGGCACCCAGTTGCCTATTCAAGCCTCCCACTGCAGTTTCTCACCTCATCCAAATCCAGCGACGGTAGCTTACTGAGGTGGTTAAGAAACCATTCCACAACCCTACAACAGACCATGGGTGATTTGTTAACCGCCCCAACAAGCCATTCTCACTGATTTTGGACAGTGCGAGAAGCAGCACCTGGCAAGAGTAATTGTGTAAATCAATCCATTAGGCAACCAGCTTGTTTAAGGTGACCAGATAAAATCCAGGTCAGGACTCATGTAACTTTAACAGTTTTAGAGAAAAGGGAATTTCAGCCAGAGTCATTTGTATGCAATTAGTTCCTGGTGAAATTCCCTCTTCATCACAACAGTTAAAGGTGCATGCACTATACTAGAGTGACCATATACAAAAGAAGGCAGGGCTTCTGCAACTTTAACTGTTGTGATGAAGAGGGAATATCACCAGGAACTAACTGCATACAAATGACACTGGCTGAAATTCCCTTTTCTCTACAACTGTTAAAGTTACATGAGCCCTGACCTGGATTTTATCTGGTCACCCTAAGCTTGTGCAGTGTTCTTAACAACCCACCATAGCTTATTAACCACATTTGTGTTGTGCAAACTGCCCCTATGTTTCTTCTTCATGACAACAGTGGGAGTTGCAGTCCAACACATCTGCAGGGCATCAGGTTGGGGAAGGTTGTTCTACTGATATTTTCCCATTAGAATAATATACCTGAACATAAGGAAATAGACTGAGAATCCATAAAGGTTTTGCAGCAAGACCTGTAGGAGTGTGCTATTTTGGAATTGGTCCTGGATACCACTGCATTTATTAGACTTGGAATTCTATCATATACACATATTACACACACTTTTAATTTGTGTCTGTTCTTTTTCTATACGTGAACCCAAAGAACTGCTCCCCAGAACTCTTCAGTGTACAAATGTCTGTTGTGTTTCAACTGTTAGCCGTATTACCTGCTTTCTCTGTCTTCTGCTATAGTAGATAAGTGGGTGAGAGAGAGTAAAAATTAAATTAGCAATGGTGCAAGAAATTCCTTGTTGCCTAGAGTGTTCTTACTGGCTACAGAGCTCTGTTTTCTCCTTTGAAGCCGTCTTTATTGTCCAGCTAGCAAAATGCCTGTTTTTGGAATGGGCAGGAGTGTTTTCCTGTATACTACAGGGACCCCTCAGGGTGCAAGGATTCCCACCTCTATTTATGGTAACATGTTCATCATAAGGCATTCATTTATATGGAAAAACTAATGAGGTATGCTTAAGGACACCACTAGTGGGGGCTAAAGCAATCTTTCCCAACCTGATACCTTCCAGATGTGTTGGAATACAACTCCCATTGGCCATGCTGACTGGAAATGACAGGAGTTGCAGTCCAATACATCTCAACGTCACTGGGTTGGGGAAGGCTGGATTATCGCTTTCTTGCCACTGTTGTCCCCAACGTTGGGGGGTAGGTTTCCCTCTGCTGTTGTGATCAAGATTGTAGCCCGTTTATTTTATACTGTAGCTACTTAGCTTGACCCTACACCTATTAATATAGCCCAATCACAAACTATTACATTTCTTGGTCATGCCAACATAATAAAATTTTGGGAATTGTTGTTTATATAGAATAAAAATGTTTTGTAATTAGAAATAAGAAATTGTTTTGAAAATAGAGAGACAAAATTGTTTTGTAAATAGAAGTAAGAAATTTCAGAAATGTTAAATGATTAAATGTTTATCACTCTCGTTTTCCTTCCATAGCGAGTGTTTACCCTGTCAGAGAAGGATGCACCAGGATTCCCTGTGCAATTTGCTTGGCAAAAAACATTAGGAAACTACATTGCTGTTACAGGGTAAGATAACAAATATTGAAGGATTCTAAAAGTATTAATGCAACATACAGATGAAATGTTTAGATATGAAAATTGCATATGTCTCCTTTTATATGTTAATTAATTTAGGATGCTATCCAATACATGTTTAAACAGAAAAAAGTCCTACAATTCCCAGCCAGTCATGGTGTTTGAGGCATGCTGGGAGCCATTGGACTTTTTCTGTCTAAACATGCATGGGATTGCACCCTTAAGCTGCAATCCTATACACAGTTACTTGGGAGTAAACCCTGTTGAACTTAGTGGAGCTTACTTCTGAATAGACATGTATAGGATTCTCTGTAACAGATGAGTCAGATTTTGTCATAGGAAAAGTGGTTTACAGACTCCGATAACATTTACAGGCATATGAAAGGTGTCCATCTTCATGATTTTTACTCTTGTGTGCTCATCTTTTCTTTTCTTTAGATATAATCACACTGTAAAAATCTTTGATCGCCATGGTCAAATGAAAAATGAAATTAATTTACCGGGGTAAGTCTTAAAAAGAGATTTGACAAAATTAGACTGAAGAATGTTGTGTAGATTCAAAATTTCACATTTAGGCAAACTAAGATATAATTTTCAAATGATGTAGGAAAACTTATTCTCCAAACTAGATTATCCCCATCCATTCCATCAATGTCTTGAGAAATGGTGGGTAGAGTATTATGAAATTACATGAGATTTGAATGCACAGTATTGTTTATAGGAGATTGGAATGATGGTAAATGAATGTTTCCTTCAGAGCTTGGCTCGTCAGGGAGTCTAGACAAGGAAATCTAGTGTCTAGTGGAAATCTAGACATTTCCGCTCTGTTTAATGTTTTTAAACCAAATATTAATTAAAATTTCTAGTTAATATTTTCTGTGCTAATTTAGCAACTGCATTGCTATGGACTGGGATCAAGATGGAGATACCCTAGCAATAATTGCTGATAAGTCCACTTCCATTTATTTGTGGGATGCCAACACAAACAAAACCAGCTTGATGGACACTAGCATGAGGTAAGAATAACGTGCATGTTCAGTAAAATTACATCTCCAATCCAGTTTATATCTTAAATATACGATACAACCTGGAATTAACACAGGAAGCAGAAGCTCTCTGTTTAAATGAAAAAGATCGTTGCTGCTCTGTTGTTTTCAGTGGAGGTTTTGTTGATTGTCCATCCATAATAATAACATAGACTCTCTGCCTGTACCAACATGTCAAATAGTGCAGGGTGGGCACAAATCTCTTTTCCTCATCTCCTGAAATGCTTTTCAGAAGAAACCTCTTTAGAATTTATTTATTTATTTATTTACCACATTTTTATCTTCCTTTTCAGCTAAAAATGGCTCTCAAAGTGGCTTACAGAGATTAATATTAAGACAGTCCCTGTCCTCAGACTAAAGGAAAAGGGATTGGGAGGAAGGAGGAAAAAAGCAAATAAATCACTGGCAAATGTATTGGGCCAGGTTAGCTTTCCCCTTGCCCAATGTCCTTCCTAGGAGACGGGGTGCCGCCTCTCAGTGGCCTTTGATTCTTTGACCAACCCATAATAACAGAGTCTGCAGTCCCAAAGAACTATCAGTTGGAGCTGCATGTTCTATCTGGCAGGGAGGGGTGAATTGAGGTCCCTGTAGCTGCTCCCCCTGTGATGAGATATGGAAGATAGGGCATTAGGCAAACCTATCTTGGTGGGATGTCCAGCTTTCTCTTCTGTGATTCTTATATTATGCTTTTGAAGAATCTGGACAGGTAAAGGAATGAACCTGTGCAGAAGACAGGCATCTAGGGATCCCCATGAGTTTCTGCAGTTCCTAGAGGAATTGCCAATATGGGAGAGGTACATGGCAGAACTTATGCTAGTATTACAAGAGTTTCTAGGGATAAGGCTGCTAATCTTTCTCAGAGTGTTGTAGATTTCCTGTTTCATATTGAGATAAACACTGTCAATTTTAAAATGATTAGGCTGTGTGTGTGTAGGGGGGGTGTCCCAGAAGTTTTCACATCCTTTGTCTTTACTGGTACCTGCATTGTCTCAATCTTTATATAATATTAACTAGCATTTATAAACTTTTTAGACCATGTCACGTATATTGTGATAATCCTCACAGCTAACTTCTTATGATAGGGCAGTATTATTTAGTAGATATTTTGGATGTAAGGGGGCTGCTATTGTGTTATAATAGTACGTTTTTTAGGGTTAAAAGTTTCAAATGGTTTAGTGGATAGATTCGGATAGATTTCAATATACAATTATCTGGGATTAAGGTGATTGTACATAGAGACTTACTTTTGAATAAACTTGCATAGGAAGGCATTGTATACCAATTAGGATTCAATGTAGTATCCATTTGTCTTAGAATAAATCATATTAAATAACATGGGAGTTCTGAATAAATATTCATAGCATCACACTATAACGCTTTTATGGGTTTATCAGTGGGGGATAATTTTAATAGATAAGGTTGAGAATTAAGGGTATATTTGTTCATTTTTTAAGCTAACAAAAGTTGCTTTTCTTTATAACAGTAAGCAACAGCATTGGTTTATTGCATGTTATTTCGCACTTCATTCCATCTCTCAGAAAGACAACTATTCTGAAGTTTGGGTAATTAAATTTATTTAAATTGAATTGGTTACAATACAGAGAATAGAGTTGAATTAAATCATTTCAGTGTGAGTGGTTTTGAAATGAGGGGGGTTATTGTTAGTTTTTCTCTTTTTTTAATGTTATAGCAGTTTGCTCTGAAGGACTGCTTATAAATATTGTACTAATTCTTATTCTCATTTTTAACTGCAATATCGTAATTGAATCTACCTAGTATCTGATCTTGAGCCATGAGCTCCTTCTTATTATTTCTCAAATATTAAGGGTTGTACCCAATGTTAATCTAACTGAATTCCCATTCCTTTCTGTGGATCTACTCTTAAGTTGGACTAACATTGGAACCAACCCTAAAAAAAGCAAACCATAGTAATCAACGAAACTTTCTACAATTGGTTAGCAGTACTGTTTTTCTTTTTAATTGCAGGGAACCAATGTCTTTCTTACGGTGGTCAAAAGCTGAAGCCTTACTTGCTGTTGGAACAGCTAAAGGAAATGTACTAATATATAATCGTCAAACATCACGAAAGATTCCTATCCTTGGTCAGTACCATAATAAAGTCAGTAGACTTATATGTGTGTAGAGAAAAGCAGAATATATTCATAGTGGTACTATGTAGTTAATATATCCCTAGTGTAAATATATAACAATACGTAACTGGCATCCATTGAAAAAGTTGTTAAGTGATATTTTAATAGTAGTTTGATCGTTTATGTGATAATTGTACTATTGAATACTCTTAACTAAGTCACATTGTTAACTTCTAAGCATTTTTAATATATTTACTGTGATTTTTCTTTGTGTATTTGTTTTACCAGGTAAGCACACCAAGCGAATTACGTGTGGTTGTTGGAGCAATGGGAAATTTTTAGCATTAGGTGGTGAAGACAAACTGATAACAATTAGCAACCACGAAGGAGATACTATAAGAGTGGTAATAAACTCATGTTGTTGTTATGCACAAACATGAAAAAGTTAAATGAAAAAGTGCCTTTGTGCCTCTTTCCTACTATTTGTTCCATGTGTGAGTGCTTTTATTGTGAAAGAGAAAGTAGAAGAGAATCAGTTATAAATTAAATCCACATTCGAGCCAGTATAGGTTTTGCTTTTGACTTACAGGTGCAGGAAATGCACAAAGCACCTTAGAATTGTGTGTGAAAATGCCCTGTGGTTAATGTTCAAGTCTACTACAGTCTGCTGTTGTTGGACCACCCTCTATTATTGGTAGTGCCCATGCTTTCAACAATAACAACTTGAAAGTTCATTGATGATCACCAAGAACAGTTGTTTTTGTGAAAGGCATCACTATTGATTTATTTTGTCTCTTTATTTTTCCTCTTGCTTTCCTAACTTTCTCTGTTTACTGGGTTGGGGGGCAGTGAAAATGCTGATTAGGCTAGTGATAGTTATGGATTCATCCATAGTTATATATAGATATGAATATAGTGGGTTGTACTAGGGCTCAAGTTGCAATCTATTAAGGATATGATTTTGTCATTTTGGTTTTATGTTTATTTTGTACGTTGCATATTTTTGTTAGTTTCTTTGTGTTCCTGAATGGGTGAAAGAAGCAGGATACACGTGTTATAAATAAATAAATAAATAAGTAACAGGACAGGCTAATATCAGACTTCTTTATACCAAGTATTTATTTTAATGTGTTGCAATGAATTCTTCTGTATCCAGGCTTGGCTCTTGATGTTCCGAGAATTAAACCAATGGTCTCAGCTTGCCAGCATCAGGGTTTTCTAATGGAGGCATTGTCTTTGACAGGTGGTTGGATCTAGATTTAGTCATACTCAGAGCAGACCCATTCTACTTTGAATATGAGTAGAGTATGTTTACTCTGAGTATGACTAAATCTGGTTCCAACCCAGGGAACGTTTGGTTCAAACAAGCAAAGAAAAAGTTTTCAAAGTGGAGCAAAGGAAATGCGGAGGTTGTACTTCAGGTATTACATTATTGCAGAGGAATGCAAAGCATAGCCAAGTGCACAAGTTAGGATCTGAATCTGCTCTTAGAATAGTTATTGATAGTTATGAATAAGAATGTATTAATACCTGTCAGTATAAACAAACAAACAAAGCTATACTTTCTATTAACCGTGGAACTTTATTCTTTCAGACAGCAGTGAGAGGAGAGCCCAGTGATATGGAGTTTATAGTGATGAAGACTGATGACAGAACAGGAGGAAATGAGACCACAGTAAGTCATTAATAACAGGACAGTGCAGATTCTGTGTTTGATCATCCTTCATTAAGTCAAGGATGGTTGCAAAAAAGGAAAAGGGAAGTTTTAACACAGGAAAATAATATCCAAGATGTAACCGTAGCATATCTTGGCAATCCAGATTTTCAAGTGGAAACGGTCCTTTATTTTTACAGTTAAGACAGACAAAAGGGAGTGGGGAATTTGCACCAAGGGTGAGAGTGGGGAGAGCATATACCATGGTTAAGAGATTTGCAGTGTTACATTTGCACCAAGTCCTTAAATCAGACGTGGGCAACACTTTGCCCCCTGTAGGCTGCACTTTGCCCCCTTCTCCCACCCCCATGGGGGCACCCAAAATTGTTCTTTCAAAAAAATGTTGATTTGCAGTCTAAAATTGGCTCTTGTATTGTACGGGCACTGCCAAGGGGCAGCAGGGGCCACATATCACCCACCCTTGCCTTACATGGCACCATTGGAATATTTCCATCTCAGTCTTATGTAGCACTTTGATGTGCTCTAGATATGAAATGTTTTAAAAAACTATTTGAAAGATGCAAGTTAGACCAAGATAAATAACTGCCCTTCATCTTTGCTGGAAGCTGTATGCGATACAGGTCTCATTCCATATTTTCTTTTACTTTTTTCAGGTATGCATTGTGGTTGCTCAAAAAACACTGTATTTTTATAATTTCAAAGATCCAGATAACCCAATTGAGCTGGCATTTCAGCAACGCTACGGACATATCGTGACTTATAAATTGTAAGTAACTTTCTAAAATACATGGAAAAGTGTAGGCTAGCTTTATAAATGCTTCCAGAAGGGTCTGTTGCAGCAGACAAGTGTCTTGTGGCATAAAATAACAAATTTATTATGGTGCAAGTTTTTGTGGACTAGAGTCTGCTTCAGCAGTCCACAAAAGCTTGTGCCATTAAAAAAAATCAACTTTAAGGTAAAGAGGAACAGCTTGTGGCCCTCTATCGTTGGCTATGCTGACTAGAGCTGATTATAGTTGTAGGCCAAAACATCTGGAGGGCCACAAGTTGCCCACTCCTACTTTACGATAAGTTCATCCCTACTTTTAAGGTTTTTCTGGGGGGGGGGGGTTGTGTCTGGCTTAGTAATAGGTATTTGAATATTTAATGGATTAAAATGCAGATCTTGTGAAAAGAAATAAATGCAGTTGCCATTTTGTCTCCTCATAATAATATAGTCTAATTTTGAGATACAACAGTTTTACTTCTATAAATACTCCCATGTTTTTGTTTTTGTTTTTGCTTGCTTGTAATCTGGGACTCCTTCAGTTCTTATTTCTTTCTGCAGCCACATTGCCTGAATGCTTTTGGTTATACTAGTCATGCCTCCACAGGTATGGTGATAACTACATCATGATTGGTTTCTCACTTGGCTATTTTGTGGTGATTTCTACACACGTTCAAGAAATTGGTCATGAGATCTTCCAAGCTTCTGATCATAAAGATAATCTGACCAGCATTGCAATATCCGAATCATTAAATAAAGCGGCATCATGTGGAGATAATTGGTGAGTCACAATACTGCCTGCACTCTAGCAGGACCCAGCGCTCACGCAAAGGGAAGCTTTGCATAAGGGAGAGAGTGGATCAGAAATGAGCGCTTGTTTCTGGAGTAGACCAGGTATGGGGGACTTGCATAAGGGAGCTTCACTGGCTTGTTCCATTCCAGAAATAAGCATTTCTGCTTATTTCCTGGATAGCTTTTGGAAGCACTAGTTCCTGTTGCACAAACAGTTGATTTTGCAAGCTCAATGGAACCAGTGGGTGCAAAGAGGCAATATTGGATTCTGCCTGTAACATTTTCATAAGAGGACATTAAAATGCCAGATATCACAAAGCAAGTGATACATACTAATTCTTGACACTGAGAATGCCACCATAGAATATTAGTAACTGTAGCCCTGATCAAGAGATCTGTTTGCCCTCTAATGCACATAGAGATCCTGTGTGTGCAGCAGATGTGTTGCTATGCTTATTCCGAGGAAGAGAGTGAATCAATGTACAAAAAGTAATATACACAGGAGAGATTCATGCACACATCAGAGCTCCAATATCCGGAACAATTGCTGGATTGGAGCCCTTGACCATGACCCCAAACTCCATGGAGCACTGAAGGGTCTCACTCTATTCCCTTCAGTTTCAGAGAATAACCAAGGCATGCTTCAGCTATTGCAGACTTCTTTGTGCTTATAATAATTTCTGTGTGCTTATTTAAAGGTACAACATACATACTGAACACCCTGCACTTGGACATAACTGGGGACGGGTGGGGGAACAGAACAGCACTTGAATTGGTGAAGTCCCCATTCTGTAGATTCTTGGACTACTCTAGTTTATTATTCTCGTTATTAACAAAATACTTTTAGTTGGTGTCACATGTTTGTTTTCAACTTGGGTGTTGTCATATTCCTACCTGAGAAGTTTCTGCATTTGGGAAAGGATTGTGCTGTTCTTTCACAACCGGGCGCTGTGAAATGGTGAGGCAGGTGTGTGGAAAATGCTCGCCAGCGGTTGACTATTTAATCAGCCATTGACTATTGTCAATGAGTCATTGTGTTCATTTTTCACAATGCTAAATGATTGGCTATAAGGACTCATTGACTTTATATTCTATCTAATAAATTTAATTTTTAGAATGTAGTTCCCCTCAACAATTCGTTTTCCAAGATTATACGATTAATATTATGTAGTTCATGATTAAAGGATCTTTTTATTTCAGCATCAAGATTCATGACCTGTCAGATCTAAATGAAATGTATGCAATACTAAACTTGGAGGATGAAAATAAAGGTATGGCAGTGTCCAAATCTAACTGACAGTTTGCCAAATCTTGTCAAGTAGATTTTTATTTAGATTAGCAATTTGTTTATATGGAGAAATGCGGTGTAGTGACTTGAGTGTTTGCACTGGAGCAGCAGGACCTGTGTTCAAATTCCTGCTCAGCCATGAGTTTCACTAAGAGTGGCTTTAAGAGAGTCGCTGGCAGCATTCAGACAATCCTCTAAACAGAGTATTGGGAATGAGCAGTGGCCAACCTTCAACTTGCATGCCCCCTTCACGAAAGGGGAGGAAGTTAGAAGATTCTGCTTTCAGTTGTGTTGTATTTGAATGTGGCAAATTCTGGTTTGCTCAAACTGTCATTTTCCTGAAGACCAGGATCCTTGGGGAGTGGAACTGTTTAATCTTTTCCCCTCTGATGCAAAGGGAGGGGACAAGGGAGCATCCAAGCCCAAGTATTGCTGCCGCTTACTCCCATCCTCCAAACTGGGGTTGGAAGAACTTTTTGAATGTAGCTGCTATCTCTCAGACAGGGGTGGAAAAGCTCCATAGGGCCTCCCCATCTCCACAGATCAATTAGGCTTTTAAAAAGAAACTCCCATTTGTGCCAGTGGAAGTTCTTTTTAAAAGCCTAATGACAATGGGGGGTCACAATTGAGGAGGGAAGGATCAACTACTCCTTCCCTGCATGCTAAGACACACACACACACACACACACACACACACACACACATACACACATATATATGAAAATGCTCCTGCACAGCAATTAGGGTTTTTGGTTTTTTAAGCTTTCACGGCTGTTAACCCTCCCCTCCCTCTGTGTAGTGATCCATCTGCCCCCATATATCAATTTGACTTTTAAAGAAGCTTCTATTGACATCAATGGAAAATTCTTTTAAGCTTAATTGCTGTGCAGGGAGGATGACAACTGGGGAGGGACTTGCAGTTGGGAAGGGAAGGTTTAATACTCCCTCCCTTTTTTCTATGACACTCCTCCCCCTCTACCATGCAGGATTAAGGCTTCAAATAACAGGGAACGGGGGAATAGGAGTAGGGAAGAGAGTGAAATAGTTAATGGAGGTGTGGATGTGCGCGTATAGATGCATTGGTGTACCTCAGTGAAAGTAAGAGAGAGTAAGTGTGGGGTTGCTGTGGCCCTGCCCACTCCCTTATCTCAGACTAATTTCCCTCATAGGATTGTTGAGAGATAAAAAGAGATAACACCATAAAAACTGACTTGAGCCCCTTGGAGGAAGGGCAGGATACAAATGCAACCTGTTGCTAATGTTATCATTTTCTTTAAGTAATTTGTAAACATCCTTAAGACTTAGGGCCGGGGTGGGCTAGCAAATTAAATAAGTAATTACAAATAAATTTTAATGTTGCCTATGGTATTATGCTAAATTGATATAGATAGGTTATCTCTAAGACACAGATGGGGAACCTGCGCCCCTCCAGATATTGATGACTACATCTCCCATTATTCCTCGCTGTTGGCCATGTTGGCTGGGGCTGATAGGAATTGTAGTTTAGCAGCCATCTAGAGAGCCGCAGGTTCGCCACCCCATTCTAAAATATAGGGGTTTGCAAAAACTCAGTTTTGGTGATGAAGGTTTAAATTATTGCCTTTTAATATCTCTGTTGCTTTTTGGATTTTAAAGACAAAATGTCTTTAAAATAAATAAATGTATCGTTGATACTTTAGGTCTAGATCAGCTGTCATGGACAGATGATGGACAATTGCTGGCAGTGTCTACAAAAAGAGGATTTATCCATGTCTTCTTGACAAAACTTCCCATTCTTGGAGACTCATACAGCACACGGATTGCATACCTCACCTCACTTCTTGAAGTTACTGTAGCCAACCACATTGAAAGTGTATGGTATTTCATTCATTTTAAAAGTTTACTGAAGTGCAATGTTTTGATTTACTATAGGCAGTCCTCAGCACAACAATATGGTTTGTCTTAGCAGGAGCTACCAATTACAGTTTCTGTGGAAGTTGAGCCCAGCTTTGTTGCTGTAGGTCATTATCATTTGGCTGTGGGCATGAATAATCGGGCATGGTTTTATATTCTTGGAGAGAGAAGTAAGTATATCTCTATTTCAGTTGTTTCAAAGTAGTGTTTCACTGCTGTATTTTTTAAACTACTGGTTATTCTATAAAATGCTCATATGATTATTGCTTCAGGTCAAATTTATGTAGTGGAAAAACACGATGGAACAATTATTGTTGGGACTCTGAGATAAAGTTCGAGCATTTCATCTTCATGTGGGCCAGATGTCTCTAGCCTTCACAATTTGAGTCTATTGTTTCAAGTGTTCAGGGGCATTTTAAATGGTTAAAGGCATGTTAAAAAAAGAAACATTTTCATAACAATTTTGCTTTTAAAATTCTGTAGGTGTAAAAAAGCTCAAGGACATGGAATATCTGGGAACAGTTGCCAGTATGTGCCTTAATTCTGATTATGCTGCTGCACTTTCTGAGGGTAAAGTTCAGCTGCATATGGTAAGTATACTAAGCATTCTCATCTGTAAGAGAGCTACCTGAACTGCAAGAGGGGGGAAAACTGGGACAGAAACCATAGTTAGGTACCATACAATGATGAGTTTAGTTTTAGTCCAAGTTATATAGTTAACAGAGCTGGTTTGAAAAGTCCTCTAGAGATTTTGCAATGGCTACTGGTAGTTTATAATTAATCAAAGAAAATTAGGTAACTAATTAAAGAAAAGAAAGGATGCGGCTGAGATGAGTAGGGTATGTGGCTAACTTCCATAATTCTGAATTGTGAGCTAATAAAATCCTTTAAATTCTTATTCCTAATAAGAAAGTTCCATTTTCTGTATTATTTTAGATAGAAAGTGAACGCTCAAATACTCAGGAAGAACGGGAGACTAGACTCTTCCCAGATACAGATGATAAAAGTAAAATTTTGTGCCATTCTTTAACTAGTGAGTTCCTCATCTATGGTACTGATGTAAGTATGTGTCTCAAATGTTAATTATTTAAATTATCCCTGTCTTGTTTTGTGGACATACATTTCATGACACTGCTAGGTCCTATTGAGCATGTAGTTTGAATATGTAAAACAAGAGAGAGACCCAGTGAAAGAAAAGGGTGGAGGGGGAAAGGAAAGAAGAAAATTCTACGTTCCTCCTTCCACCCTCCTGCTGCCTCTGTTTGCCCCATCCTGTATTCATCTTTTTCCCTCTCTACCATTCTCAGCAGACTCCCTAACACCACCACTCTCCTTGATTGTTGTCTCTCCTGCTTTTCACACTGGAACTGAGTTGGGGAAAACAAAGTGGCTGTCTGTTAAAAGATTTTCAACGGGTAGCCATTTCCTTTCTCCCAGCTAACACCATAGGAAAGTAGAGGAGTGGGAGGGTTAGTAGCCTTACTTTCCACTCTTGATCTTTTCAGCAGTAAAGAGGCAGCCCTCCCTTTCATTGCTGAAAGGATAATTGGAATAGGAATTGAGTACCAAAGGTATATGACCTGTGACATGCATCCTTAAAACCCAGTTTTGATAGGCTCTCCTCAGTATCCTTTAGGTCAACTGTAGGCAACTCTGAAGGGTTGGGGGGGTGCAGTGACCCCACCCCTAGAACCCATCATGGGCCACATGCCTCCCCCCCTCCCGCCAGATGGGACTGTGTAGTTGGATTACTAATGGGGGGAGGTTGTGAACTCCAGGCTGCATTTTGCTCACCTCTAGTTTAGGTTGTGAACAGGGGCGCAACTTCCTTTCTCCAATGCAAAGTATCTTTGCAAACAGCTGGAGGAGATATGTTTTAAGGGTGTGTATCCTTGAAGTCCATAGTCCTGTCTCCCCCAGAATTCTTTTGACAGCAAAGGTGTAAGTCTCCTTCACTGCTGAAAATATTTTTTGTGGCAAGGAACTAACATCAGGTCTGCTCAGCTAATATAATTGTCCTGCCCTTTAGTCTGAAGACTTGCAACCACATGCTACCTATGGTTTGTTCTTGGATTATATCTCTAGCTTGTTTCTCCCTCAACAACTGAGTTCCAGGTTTGAAAATGACGGAGAACAACTCAGGGACACAGCATTCCTGAGTTGTTTAGCATACTGGAAGCAGGCGACTGGGTGCTCACTCCCAACAACACCTAGTTAACAAACTATAGGTTGTTTAATCATGCAAACCCAGTCACCTTCTATTGTCAGTATCCCCCAGCATCATGAGAGAAATGTGCTTGTGCATTATTTGTCCAGATCTGAATTGAGAGTGAGTCACTCTGAATCCAGCCCCTCTGTGACTGGGTTCAGATGACACCATAACCAACAGTGGGTTAAATAGTCAACGGTTGGTTATTGTGTTGTCTGTCAGGACTTTTTCACACCACGGTTGGTTATTCGTCCAAAATAACCAAAGCAAGTGACCAGCGCTGTGCAGAGTTGATTATTTGAACATCCATTGGTTATCGTGTCTTGTATCAGGCACAGTTGACTATTTCATCACATACGGTTGGTTATTTTGGTGACTACAGAGTCCCCTGGCAAGAGCGACCAAAGCGGCTGCCGCTCTAGTCCAACCAGCAGAACTCGCAATGACTAATGGGATATCAGCTGGAGGACTGAGGGGGGATGTGTCAATCAAACATACCTTTGACTAATAGTCAACTTAATGCACACCATGGTTGATTATAATAATGTTGTGTAGGGAGTACCCTCTTGATAATCAACCGTGGAGTTGACTATTAACCCACCATTGACTATTGTATTGTCCAAATGCAGCCTGTTTCTACAAGGGTAGGGGATCGTTAACATCTTAATAGGGACCCTGGCCTCCCTCCATTTCAGCTGCTGTAGTGATGGCAGACAGTCAAACCAATTTACCAATATAAGGAGGGATTTTAATAAAGGGTTTGTAATTATAACTCTAGTTTTCAAATAAAAAATCTTTTGCTAGTCAGGTTGTCTAGATAACCAGCCATGTCCAAATATATTTACTTCACCAGTTTCTAATATTACTGTTATTACTCTTTTTGTTGTTTCTTAGACTGGTGTTATTCAGTATTTTTACATAGAAGACTGGCAGTATGTAAATGAATATCGGCATTCTGTTGGTGTGAGAAAAATCTTCCCAGATCCCAATGGATCCAGACTAGTTTTGATTGATGATAAGAGTGATGGTTTTGTTTACTGTCCCGTAAGTTATTTAGTTTGGCTTAAAGGTGTAATTTGTGGTTTGCAATCTACATATTTTATCTTACTATCTTTTTCTTTTTTCTCATTGTATATTCTACCCATCTTCTCAAGAGAAGTGTTCTTAGGGTTATCTCATTTTATCTTCAAAAACCTATAAAGGAGGAAGGCTGAGAAAGTGACTAAAGGTGTAATCCTATGCATGTTTAGGCAAAAAAAAGGCCTTCAACTTCCAGCATGCTCCAGCCAGCCAGTTGTATTGCATAGATACCTATATTTTGGTTGTACTGTGATCTGCGGTGATAGTTTTTTATTTCGACCTGTAAATTGAGGGTGAGAGATTATTCTCAGATTTCCTTTACAAGCACCTTGTATTAGACTGCAATTGGTCATCTTGAAAGAGGGTTTGCCTGAGTCTCATTCTTTAGAATCCTAGCATAACTCAAACATGAATATTCATTAATTTCATTGACATTTTTATTTACAAATAATTTTGTGCTGCTGCCTTCTGTAGGTAACTGATATTGCCCTTGAGATTCCAAATTTCCAGCCAACCATCAAGGGCATTCTGTGGGAAAACTGGCCAATGGACAAAGGTGTATTTGTTGCCTATGATGATGACAAAATATATACGTATGTCTTTCATAAGGATACTATACAAGGTATTGCAAAGTGTTATTATTCTAATACTGTACATAGCAATTTATAGAGCTGCACAACCACACCAAAAAGATACCTGCTACTAGGAGCTTTAATTTAACTTCATATGATTCATGTAGGCGAAGATGAGCTCAGAACATATGCTTACCCTTAATTTCAATTAGAACGTCTGGGCAGTTCATACCTAAGTCACTGGTTTCATTGAGTTATCCATTTTTAGCAGTGCAAGATCCTCCACCATATGTTCCTATAGGTTTAGTTGTAGAACAATGCTTTAGCATTATGTCCAGTTGGCCTTACTCTCTTGTTTGACATTCAGACTTTAAGGAGCTTTTATTTTGTGGTATTTGTACTGATCAGGTATGTGTGGACCAGTTGCAACGGACTGCAATTAATTCAAACAATTTGTTCCTTAAGAAGTTTCTTAGTTATTCATCAGCAACTATGTTCTAAGTTCATTTTGTGTGAATGGGCAATTTAAATAATTTTCTCCCATTATAATGTAGGCTCCAAGGTGATTTTGGCAGGAAGCACCAAAGTTCCTTATTCTCACAAACCATTGTTATTGTATAATGGAGAATTAACCTGTCAGACCCAAAGTGGAAAAACCAATAATATATCCCTTAGTACTCATAGTTTTCTTGGCACTCTGAAAGACCTGGGATGTAATGAGCTGAAACAAATGCTTACACAGACCTTAATATTGAAAAGGTGAGTCACCTTTTAATTAAAGTACCCCAAAGATTCTCAATCATCCAAGAGCCAGCCACGTTTAGTGCAATTCCTGCTTTTGCTTTGTCTAAAACTTTGCACAGATTTTCTGAGTCATGGGAGGTATGCAAACTTCTGAACAGTCCGTCAAGTTGGAACGAGCTAGCCAGAGCTTGCTTACATCATATGGAGTTGGAATTTGCTATACGGGTTTACAGGACAATCAGAAATGTGGGAATGGTCATGTCATTAGAACAAATAAAGGTAACAATTTATGCACCTAAATATTACAGGGTGGTTTTTTTAATGCAGTGACTGTGTGAGATTATGGGCAATATCCAATACTGCCGCTGCACTTCTACTGTTTCTTTTGTGCCAGCAGGTCCCATCAGTACCGCAAGAAGAAGCTAGTGTTTTTGAAAGCAATCCAGAAAGAAGTGGAAACACTTGTTTCTGGATTGGGACAGGTCAACGGAGCTCCCTTCAGCAAGGTTTACTAACCAGCCCATTTTGGAAATGAGCATTTTGGCTCATTTCCTGTTGCTTTAGCATTTGCTAGCTTCCCACTAGTGCATGGCCAGCATTGGCTACTGTATCAGGTCTGTGCATGACCTGATACTTCAGAGAATAATGGGCTTGGGGAGAAGAACCTTCAGGCCAAGTGCAAACTATATCATTGAAGTTCTTTCAGATGATTAGCAGATGAATGTGATAATAAAAACAGCCCTAGTAATAAGGGGGGAAATAATTTTTTTCCGGAACATCAGTGCCTGACAAAGTTCAAAAGCTCTTAAAATATATTTAAAATATGGCTATGCAAATAAAATATTTTTGTCCTGATCTTGTGTCGCCTTGCACTCATGGGCACTCCTATTCACACATGAATCCTCCCACATTAAGCGTTCCTTTATGGGTTAAACACTTATAGTGGGCACAGCATACAACAGACAGCACTCATGCCAACTCTCATTGGCTAACACATTTCTGTATCTTCTGCATGACCCATGGGCAGAGGGATTTCCTTTTCACCAGTTCTTTTCTGATTTTCAAGTATATGGCTATGTTTGACCCATATGATAATTCGATAGATCTCAGGCATTTCTATTCTTTTTCAGGGTGTAGAAGACCACAACCTTTTAGCAGGACATCTTGCTATGTTTACTAATAACTTTAATTTGGCTCAGGATTTATATCTGGCATCTTCTTCCCCTGCCGCTGCTCTCGAGGTAACAGATTAAGGCAACTAATATTCCATTGAATGCTACTTCGTTCTTTTTTTTATGGTTTTGGTGGAGGAGGTTCCATTAAAATCTATGCTACTTTTGGTTATAGATGAGAAGAGATTTGCAACACTGGGATAGTGCACTTCAGCTAGCTAAACGTTTGGCACCAGATCACATCCCTTTCATATCAAAGGAGTATGCTGTGCAGCTGGAATTCACGTATGTTCTCTCTAAAAATCCAGTAGCATTTATTTTGTTATTTATTTAATTTATATTATTTTATATATGCTTGTATACCTACATGCTTCTAATATTAGTTCTCAAAGTGGCTACCAGCAAATAAACAGTAAAAACCACTAAAACAACACAATGAGCCCTACCACCCTGGTAAGCAGGGAGACTCAGACCTTACAAGACTAGTTATTCTAGCTATCCTATGCCACACAGATAGAGGCAGATCAACAGGATTATATTTTGTTTGTGTTTGTTTTGGTAGCCTGGTAAATCATTTCTATGGATCTGAAAGGTTGTGATGAGTTTTGCTAAAATTAGTTGCATATTAAAAAGTAGTAATAAAGTACTCACAACATGGTTAATATTTCCAGTCAAGCAAATAGTCTGCCACCCAGTTTCTCAGTAAGTGGGATAGAGGTGTTTTGGAAGTACATTTCTTCTGTCATTGCTGGTACTTTGCAGAAAATGGAAAGAAGTTCTTTGCTCATCTTTTCATAAGGTTCCCTTGGAAAATGAAACAATTATGTTGACCAACCCTTAATGAAGGAAGTGAGTCTGTTCCTTTGGTCTCTTCAAACTAAACTACTAGTCTTAAAAGATGTCTCAATCCAACTGGTTCCAACTCAAAGCAGACTCAGTGTTAAAATACTCAGTGTTAAAGGGCTAGATTGATAAATAATGGGAAATGAGTATAAGGCATTCAGATCACCACAGGTGATCATAAGTGCCAGGAAAATACTGCGAGGTTGCATTCAGACAGCGGCTTCCCTCGGCATCTGTGCTAACCCAGAAAGGAGGATAGGAGTAGGTACCTAAATGAAGATATAGATTGTGGTAGTGGTGGTGGTAGGGTTGTACTGCAGTCACTTATTTGGTCTGTCCCACTGTTGCTGTTCCTAGCAGCAAACAGCATATGGATCAGTACAATCCTTGAAGTGACTTGTCATTTTGCTGACATTGCATGTGACGCTCACAGAACCCTCCACATCTGGCTTTTAATTTTAATCTTCTTATTTTAGGGGTGATTATGTGAACGCTTTGGCACATTATGAAAAAGGAATTATAGGCAACAGTAAGGTAAACATCTTTCTTTGTGATGATATTGTGGCAGACTTTCACACACTCAAAGAATTATATTAACTTTTTGGTTTAAAATCGTATTTTAAATGAACTGTTTAAATGTTCATTCGGATGTGGCTTATATTAGTAATATTAGAAACAATTTTTGTCTCTTTCAGTTATAAATAATAAAGCTGACCACATCAGATATTTAGGAGAACATTATTGAAATTGCTGTTACCTTACAAGCCCCAGATTCTTCGTTTAAATACCACAGTTTGGCAGAGAACAATATAATAATGGTTCCTTCTTGTCTAATTAGATACATCTATGTGTTGTATTGTTGTTATTTTTTATAATGATTTATAGGACAATTTGATTTGAGTGAACTCTTGCTATGAGGAAGTTATTTTTTTCCCTCTCCAGTGGATTGAAAACTGATATTATATATGTGCACCTTAACTATTCTTTGCATAACTATATTATTATAAACAAAAAACAGCTAACTATTCTAAATAGAAAAATAACCTCTGTTTTATAAGTGCTCTTTTTAATACTTCCAAAATGATGTCTGCTTCCAGTACTTTCATTTTTTTTTTCTCCATTTGTTGTGCTTTTTGATGTGTGATGTTCTCTTCCGGCAGGCATATCCAGTGGAATTTTAGAATGTTTTAAGGATGTTTTTAGGATGTTTTAGGATTTTTTTATGCAGTTTTAATAATATGTGTCATGTTTTAATCAGTTTTATGTATTTTATCATGTTGTTGTTTCCCGCCTCGATCCAGACGGAGAGGCGGATAAGAAATAAATTATTATTATTATTATTATTATTATTATTATTATTATTATATTGCTGCATCTTTATGCCATCCTCTTGATTGCCAGTTCCAAGAGCATGACGAGGCTTGCCTAGCAGGGGTGGCTCAAATGTCCATTCGCATGGGTGACATTCGGCGTGGTATTAACCAAGCCATCAAACACCCCAGCAGGATGTTGAAAAGAGACTGTGGAGCTATTCTGGAGAGCATGAAGGTACCTAGAACTTAAAATATATAGAAAGAAAGTATTAACAGTATGAATTCATATGTTCTAAGCTAAATAAACATTTCTACCACTTCTTGTAGCAATTTTCAGAAGCTGCTCAACTCTATGAAAAAGGGCAATATTATGACAAAGCAGCATCAGTATATATCCGCTGCAAAAACTGGTAAGTGCAATGTTGCTCTCCTATAAAATGGCAAAGGAAAAATTAAGAAATACAGAAGGCTTTGCTGAATCTCCCTCTTTTATTCTCTTCCCCCTTTTATTGTATGCTTATTTCCCTTTTATTTTGATATTGGTAACCCAATTGCCTTTAATGTACGTGTTCAAAGACATTACCTCTTGTCTGGCTACAAGAAATGGGGAGGGTGGGGAGAAAAACTGAGGCCTTAATAGCCTATCCTTCAGCAGAAAATCTGTAGTATATATTCCAAATATGTAGGTGAACCCATTGTCCTGATTTCTCACAGGTTCTAAGAACCACTGGGCCTTTTCACACAATCACCACAGCTCATCCTGGCTTAAATAAATGGCACGTGTCAACAGGAATTTTCAATATTCAAACCCCAGTGGTGGGTTGACATGGTTTGTTGTATGGTCCGAACTTGGGTGACGGGTTGTTTGAGGATTAAGAACCCTGAAATAACTCTATAACAAATCATGGGTTATTTGAGGGTTGTTTTACTATCAAACAGCCCCTGCTCCCTCAGTCTGGATGACACAATGCACAATTTTTGCTAATTCCCCCTTCCAGCTTCCTGCCTCAATTCCCATGCTGTTCTGGAGGGTTCTCCCACTTTCCAGAGCAGATTTTTGAGGGGCACAGTGGGCTACAGAGAGAAGAAGGAATCAGTGAAAATTGTGTTTTCTCCTTTCTGTGAATGGGAGTGTTCAGTGAGCAGAATTCTGCTCATGGGATCCCTGAATCCAACCCATAATATGTAAGATGCCCAATGACTTGTCTTAAGTGTATCTGGACATTTTTGAGACACTTAGAGCACAATCCTATGATTGTGAGCATCCCAGTGACCATAGGGTTGTTCAGATTCCTCCTTCTGAGGTCAGAGACAGTGCTCTGACCTCAGAAGGGGGAGTCAGAGACCTGCCCCCCTCCCTTGCAGCCTGCGTTGAAAGAACTGTGCCGGCAGCCCTCTGAGGTTGGAAAAGCGACCTTGGATGAGGAGGAAAGGGGTTGTTCCCGGTGGGTGGGGAGGAGATGTGACTGGAGATTCCAGGGTACAAATTATCCTCAGCCTCTTCCACCCTCCTTTCCTCCCCCTCCGAAGCACCCTCACTGGACGGGCTAAAAAGTGAAATTTGCAGGTTGAGTGGATGGAGAGGTGAAGGTTGACTCTGCTGCTCCTCCCTGTCTACATTGGATGATCAGACGCTTCTTGAGTTTGGGGGCTTCTGATCACCGAGGATGCAGCTGATAGGATTTCACCCTTACACCAATTCTCAGAATTAACAAGCAGTGAGGCGAATTATCACAATTCTTGTGATGAGATATGTATGAGAGAAAACAATTAAAGAATGTATTTGAAATTACAATGATAAAATATTTATTTCTATTGTCTAGGGCAAAAGTTGGTGAGCTTCTCCCTAATGTGTCCTCTCCGAAAATACATCTTCAGTATGCCAAAGCAAAGGAAGCAGATGGCAGGTATATCTAGAGTCAAGTCCAAAAGAGTGTTTTAAGGCTTCAGCGATACTTAAATGAGGGGGTTGCTCTGTTAAATTCAGTAACTGAGTAAGTGTGAGAAAATGTTGCTTGCACTCCAATATTGTAACATTCAGGAACAGGATGTAAATGATATTTCTTTTTCTGCTGAAGGTTTTAAAATCTTTGCCTATTAATGGAATATTATTGGTTGCTTCTCCTATAAGGAACAAAAAAAAATTTTTTGCGGAATTAATTTTCGTCTTGCTTTTATCCCTTCAAGACAAGAGAAAGAAGGTTCGCAAAGAGTTTAACATTTAGGAGATGGATGTTTTGTTTTTCTAAACTCTTGTAGCTGTTTTGTTATATGTTAAACTATAATTTAGCAGGATGTGAATGAATCTAGCTCCCTCCTTTGCCTATCTAGCTCCATCCTTTCCTATACTCATTCACGACCCAATAAACCATTGTGTAGTATGATGCCCGAACGGAGCCACTTAGACAGCACACACACAGAAATTCACAAGATGGGATAAAACTGTCAATTAGTCTGCCTCCCTTTCTGTCTTCCATTAGTGGAATGACCACCTTTATATAAAGCTGTTATATAGCATAAATTAGGTACTAGATGCCAACAATAGGATAACTCATCACTCCATTAATCAGAATGGGGAAGGATTTTAATGTTTATTAGTTATTAGGGTATTATTTAATTAATTGCTTTTTACTATTCAATTAAAATGTTTAGCACTAGGAATTTTGGAGACTAAACCTGAAGTAATATGTGATGATCTCTCCGTCTAGATATAAAGAAGCTGTCTTAGCCTACGAAAATGCCAAGCAGTGGGACAATGTTATCCGGCTTTATTTGGACCATCTTAACAATCCAGAAAAGGCTGTTAGCATTGTCAGGGAAACACAGTCTCTTGATGGAGCAAAGATGGTAGCCAGGTAATTGTAGCTATAGAATTTAGTTTTTCAAACTTTTCACACCTAACCATATAGAATTAGTGAAATTATAATTATAACTACAAAACCCTAAAACTAAAATGCTTTTCAAATATTTCATTTGAATCTCCATGCATTTCTCAGGTGAATGGGAAATGTCACATCCATGTTAAAAAGCAGCATTTTTTAGGATTACAAGCATAGAAAAGAGCATATGAGAAGTTATTCATAATTTATGTTCCTGGAAGTGCCAGGTACACATTTTTCCTAGCTTTCAGGGTTAATTTGATGTCTCCAAATGAGCCTTTTCTCCAGAATGTGGTAGATGAAGGATCTGGGTACACAGCCACAAGGGTTGGGGAGAACCATACAATTCTAGAGGCTACAGAGCACGGAAGAGTTGCATAAGCCAGCTCTCTCTGTCCAGCATGGACACATAGTAATAGAGTCTGGGGAGTTAGAACTGCCTAGTCAGCTTTGTATCTAGTACATGCTTAAGACGAGGGCAGCCTGGATGTAATAAGCAGAGTCCAGTGGCAGGGGAGGCCATTTTTTCCTTGTGCCTGGAAAGATTGCACTCCAGGTTTTCATTATTTTCAGGAGCTAAATATGAACCAACTCATGCAAGTCTGTCTGTCTGGCTCCTAATGAGCCTGCAAATATGCAGAATTGCTACACCTTCCTGCAGCATACTGCTAGTGGGAGCAGGATCATGCCCTTTGTTTTCAAATTAGAATATAAGCCTATGAGCAGGGCATGTCTTGTTTTGTTACATATTGTACAGCATCTAGTGGTTTTCAGAATAATAATAACAATAGTATATGAGAAGATCCTTTGTAATTCTTTCTTTTTGAATTTCTGCCATCTGCGTTTCTGACCTCAAAAGGATTCTCAAAGCACCATATAAATGGTGATTGGATTAATGAATATTGCTGCTTTAGTATTAACAATATTATGAATTGTTCCTTTAAATTGCTATATAGACTGCATATGTAAATAAAGAATTTACATATTCTGTTCATTATCATTTTATTTTAAAAAATTAAAACACATAATTAATTTGTTCATTCTATTTAGATTCTTTCTTCAATTGGGTGATTATGGATCTGCAATCCAGTTTTTGGTGATGTCCAAATGTAACAACGAAGCTTTCTCCCTGGCCCAGCAGCACAATAAGATGGAGATCTATGCTGACATAATTAGTGAGTATTGCAGCCTAAAGTTCTTGTTGTTCAGAGTTCTTTACCAGTATATTGACTTTCAACTTTCCTGCATCTAATGTTGAGCATGAGGGTTTTGCCATTACAAATTCACTGCCAGTACAATCCAGTACACAGTTACTCAGAAGCAAGTCCCAATGAGTTCAATGGGGCTTACTCCCAGATAAGTGGATATAAGTGTGGATCAGTGTGTAGTTGTGCCGTTTGTGAAAGCTTAAGAAAGTATAAGGACATTTTAACTATGCTATAAAAAAATCTGTTACAAGATATGAACTACCAGTATTTTAAACTATTTTTTTCAGAATTATGCAAAATAGAAGTATCCCCCAGTTGGTTCCTGAACTTTTTAAATTTTCAAGAGAACAGAGGGAAACCAAAATAGCTTGGATCATAAGTTGCACTCCTGTTCACATAAAGGGTGGGGGGGGGAAGATGGTCTGTAAGCTTTCCCCTCTATCTGCATTCTTTTGCACCATATTCTACACCAGAGTGCAAAAACGTACAGTATGCCAAGCCATTTCTAGTGGCCTGCCACACCACCACCCCTGCATACACTACAGTGGCACCCCGACCTATTTCTTCCTATATTTTAGATCTCTGATGAGAGATCAGCGATAAGCAAGTTATTGCCTTGCTTATACCTTTCCTTATCTCCAATTTCCAATCTCATTGGAGATCGGAGATAAACAAGTGACTCTAGCGCTAGCAAAAAACAACAACTACCCAACTATTCTCTTGCTATTGCTTATATCCGATCTAAGATGGAAGGGGGAGCTGAAAAAAACCCATTTCATGAACGTTCCGTTCATAGAAAGGAAATTATGCTCTGAGCCAACAAGAGTGTTTTTACAAATGAGGGGCCTCTTCAAAAGGAAACTGTACTTTTTTTCTTTGCTTTTTCCCCACCTTTTGCAGGTTCTGAGAACACCACAAATGAAGATTACCAAAGCATTGCCTTATATTTTGAAGGGGAGAAAAAACATTTTCAAGCAGGCAAATTCTTCCTTCTCTGTGGCCAATATGCACGGGTTAGTACATTAAGCCATAACTACAATGTTACCATGTGAGACTAAGGGCCAAGCTAATAGGGATATGGGAGGGCTGCAAGAGGATCTCGCAACAGCCTTTTCTTTGGTCTAAAGCATCTGCACTGGTGCCTAATTTCAGTAGGGCTGCAATGCATGGGAGGGGGTTTAACTCTCCACCTATGTTGTCTCCCCATTTCGAATTGCCCTCCAAAATGCTGTTAGTCACTGAATGGACAAGAGGAAATATCTGTATTTTCCCCTCCATGGCCAATAGCAACTTCGGTGGCGGCAAGTTTAAGTGAGGGAAATGGTGGGTGCGGGGCATCTTAGGCATTTCTGCACTACATCCTGACTTGATGGGAACTCTGTCAATGATGCACAGCATAAGACTTTCAGAGTATTGTGGATGTGGCTTACCATTCACAGCGGGCTTTGCTATCAACAGTAAGAAGGAGACTAGGTAGTTAGATTTTAACCAACATTTTTAACATCGAATTGGCCAAAGCCCATTCCTAGTAGATAATTTAGGAAAACTTAACATTCCAATATATTTGTTAGTTTTATCTGGTTAGGAACCTGAAGAACGCTGATTTCATGAATTAGAAACATTGGGGAATATTTCCAGAGATACAAAATTGTAATTTTCCAAAAATTGTAAATAAATGTTTAAATATAAGGCATTTAATATTGTATTTGTGTGTTTTTCAGGCATTAAAACACTTTCTGAAAAGTCCAAATTCAGATGATCATATGGCTATAGAAATGGCAATAGAGACGGTAAGAAGCATCATTTAGGAAGGGGAGGGAAAATACAGGACTCCTCCTTTTTATAAAACTCACTGTCATAGCAATCATTGATTAAGCAGAAAACCAATGCTAGAGTATTTATTAATTTTCAATTTTATATCCTGCTTTAAATTAGAACTTAATTTTGCTATAATTTAGGCCTTTCACCATGGTAACAATGTGAAAACAGCTAACTTGCAGACCCAAGTTACGATATTAATTGTTGTTTGAGTGTATTAAGTGTTCATTACACGTAAAAGAAGACGTTTTCCCCTAGAATGTGTTACGTTTTTTCATTTGCATATTTCTTCAACAGGTAGGACAAGCAAAAGATGAAACTCTGACCAATCAGCTTATAAATTACCTTATGGGAGAGAGTGATGGCATACCAAAGGTACTAAGTTCCAAACGTAGAACCTGTGTTCAATATAGTTTAATCTTCTGTTTGTTTTTTCAGATAAACATGATCTCTGTTCTTATCTAGATTCAAATAGACATAGACTTGGTTTGCGCATTATGGCTCCAATTCCAGGAAGTGTGGGACGAGTGGAACATATGAGCCATTTCTCCCTTTAATTAACAACCCAGGAACACCCCATTTCTGGGTTGTGTCATGATGTGTGAACCCAGAAACTCTGAGTTAAATAACCCAGGATTAACCCAACCATTGCAAGCTGAAATTACTTGTACGCTTCCATGCCCTGCTTGTTCCCAGCAATTCCTGGGTTACACAAGCCAAGAATTGCCGCCATGACTGCAAAGTGGCTCTTAGGCTACAATCATTTATCCATTTAACTTGGGCATAGGGCCCATTGAACAAAACAAATAAGTGTAGGATTGGGCTGTAACTACCTGTAAGTGAAGCCCATTTCTTATTGAAGTGGTAAACGTGTGTCTGGGAAGCGCCATTTAGCCTGCGGATGGGAGCTCCCTTGATTGAATAGTCCTCCATACAAAAACATGCCGTCTGCATAGAAGACTAGCATGTGAGAACATGGCTACTGGAACCTTCATCCCTAGCATCTACAGCATAATCCTGTGTGTGATTAGTGGGAAGTTCGTTCCAAAGATTATCTTTCCTTTTCTTTCTTTTACTTGAAAAGCTGATAGGCTACCCTTCAGTTTGCAAAATTCCCAGGGCAGCTCACAAGGAACATAAAAACCATAGCAAATACAATAATACACAAGCTTAAAATCTGCAAAAAGCAGGGAACATTTATGACTGGCCAGAAATACTTATAATCCTTCTGGTCAGAGAAGGTTTTAATGCCTCCTTCAAGGTGTCTGGGACACCTCCTTTCAAAGGAGGCATTAATCGACTGCTGAACTGAGCTAGTTATCTCTCTCCTGTTAGATGTAATTGGCAAGAAAGGGGCACACCGAACACTTTGTTCACATCCTCAATTGTAACAACTAAAATTCAACCAACACAATAGGACTAGACTGTGCACTGAACATATTCGTAAGACTGAACCAAGGAACTAGTAACATCCAACTGAAGGTGAACATGAGTGACTTTATCCTTATAGTGGCCAGTTCACATGACACAGAAGTCCATTGTGTGTTAATGGACCTGTGAAGAGCTGCAGCATGTGCTGTCCGCCATTATGAATATGCAAGCCCCGGGCAGAGGTTCTTGTAGCTTGTTGTATTATGTTAACCCAACCAGCAAGGGTTATTTGAGGTCTAAACAGACCATGGATTGGTTGTTTAACTCTCAACCCCTGCCGGTTGGGTTCACACGACACAAGTCACAACTACTCACAGCCGGGTCTTGCATATTCATACTGGTGGACGGCACATGCCACAGCTACCCATCATGGGCTGTTGTGTCATCCGAACCAAGTTAACTTTTAGCAAATTAAGTCACAGTGGGTTACCAAGGGACCATTTTACATGATTTTGAAAGCAGGTTGAAGCAGCCCCAAACCACTGGGAAAAGCTCATTGGATGGCACTGCAAGGTTGTGATGTTGGCAAAATAATATTGCTTCTTTGGTGCCATCGTCATCACCACCACCACAAGGGTTGGTTCAAAAATGAACTTTTGTTCAATAGGACTCACTCCATGTTCACTGAGCCTTACTCCCAAGCAAGTGAGCATAAGAGAGCAGCCCTAGTTTTCTCTATGGAAAGATTTTGCATGTGTAGATGATCATTTTGTTTTGAGCCCCCACCTACAGAATAAAGTGGTGCAGTCATGACACAGATTTACCGTCTTGTTGAGAATTAAGCTCAAGAGTTGTAGAATGCAGAATGGTATCAAACATCTATTCAGTGATTGAGGCATTAATATTGACTTAAAAGGAATGTTTCACACATTAGGTTTTTTAGATTTATATCTACAGTGTGTTTTTAAGTGTCCATCTAAAAATGTAAAGTACAAATTTGACAAACACATGTTTTTAAGCAAGTCTGTTATCCAGGTGTGTTTATTAAAAAGCCATGATTGATGCAGCTCCATGTTGAGTGGACCTCCAGTAGTATATCCAGCTTTGCTTCTGAGTAATGTGTACAGTGGACTTGATTTCGGGGCATTCGTTTACTAATTGGGTTGCTTTCCTGTCTGTTTCTGAGGCTGTGATTACTCTGTCATTGTCAAAAGCATGTAGGGGCAGAATTTGGCTTTTGAGTCAAATTGCTGCCCTAATCTGTGGTTGGATGATACACAAATTGGAGGAAGGGAATAAAACCTCAGGCAGGTGGTGGAGGCTGGGGACCTGGAAAATTATATAAGGGCTGAGCTGTGAAAGCTGTTGGCATTGTACCAAAAGCTGGTTTCAGGAGTGCAGAAATAACTCTGAATTTGGGCCTGATTCCACCATGATATGTAACTGACATCTTAGCACATCTGTTATTCTAAGGAAAGTTTAGGATTGGAAATGCTTTGGAACCAAATCTGTTTTTTTAAAGGATACGTTGTATTATCTTGTGTAATCATTTCCCACTGCCATGCTTAACAATAGTTTCCCCTCTCTACAAATAGCTTTATTTTCTCACTTAAAACCTCTCTTGTTCTTCTAACTGCTTTACGGCAACTGCCATAGTCTGTTTCTGTGAGTAATTTTTTTTTTACTTCAACCAATCATAGCTGCTATTTTACTTTTTTGTGTAAAAGAAGTTCTAAAACTGCAATCCTATGCCCTCTTACCTGAGAGTAAGACCCATCAAACTCAATGGAACTTATTTGCTGGTAAACATGAATAGGATTGTACTGTAAAGATTAGTGCTATAGACTCATTGTTAGCATCATTTAAGGCAAACGACTTGCAAAATTCTGAAATCAATCCCACTGCTTTTTAGGACATTTGATAAAGCTGGACTTATGCTGCTGTCTCTAGTTTTCAGCTCAGAACATATTCGCAGGAACTAAGCTGATTCAATCAAAATTAATTAGAATAACACAGGAATGATATGAATGTATAAAACTTTATTTGAATATGACATTTTCTACTAATGTACACAAAAGTATATACATATTACTAATGTACATGTATACTACTAATATATACCAAGATAGCATGCTACAGTATGTTATCACCATTTGCAGATTTTCTCAAATTTAAGCATAGATATTTGGCATTAATAGAGGTGGTTAGAATAAAGTTTTGAACATTTAATCTTGTGTTTGGACATTTTCAAGACAATTTTAAAAAAATTAATAGAAACAGTTGCAACAAAAGTATATTGCAATTGAGATTGTTTCAGTTGACTCTGATGATTTTCTTGTGTGTTGCAATACAAAACTTTAATCTTGTGGAGATGTTCAAATCCTATGTGCAAGTGGGGAACTCTTTTAAAAGCAAGCTCTAGAACGTAAAAGGTGTGTGGAACCAAGTACTCTCTGTGCACGTACAAACCCTAGACAGAAAGACTGTAATTCTTAAAGGACAGCAGCTCAGAAACAGTTTCACAAGAAGTGCGGTTAAGGTCTAGGTGGTGGTAACAATACTGTGTGCTCTCTGACATATAGCTGTCCTTTTATTCTAATAAAGGAAGCCAAGTATCTGTTTCGGTTGTACATGGCACTAAAGCAATATCGAGAAGCTGCCCGGACAGCCATAATCATTGCCAGAGAAGAACAATGTGCAGGTATGGCATGATGTCTCCAGCACTTCAGTTGCCTCACTTCCACCACACCTGAGCACTTTTGTTCTGCTTAGAGGAACACATTTGACAGGTGAAGCAACAGATGGGGGAGCTGAGGGGAACAAGGAGAGAATGCTTCTTCTTTGCTTTGTCATTCTTCTGAGTAGACTAGAACGTATTAAGGGCTGAGAGTTATACTTCACCTTCCACCGTCTCCTTGCTCTGCAGCACTGCTTGCTACTGCTGCTGCCTACTCTCCCCTCTGCCGGAATTTTGAAACACTCTTTTTCAAGGTGGCACTACCTTGGAGAAAACAAAGTGAACAGTCTAGTCCCCAGCACCATGTGGAGTACTCAGAATTACTCAGATGTACTGCATTAGTGAGAATGAGTAACCAAAGGAGGGAATTTGTTTTCTAGTGTTACATTTTGCACATTAATCTGATAGGCAGTTCACAAACCAATCAAGCCCGGTGTTTTGGAGTTTAAGGTATATTTTCTCCATGGTTACTGGACTTTAATCTGTTTTAAGTCAAGATATCCCCATTTGAATGGGTTTGTAGATCAGTCTGAGACTATAATTTTTGAAAAATCGATAACCAAATTTAAGTTCAATTTGCGCTCTTAGACTGATTTAAAAACCTGCAGTAAAATGTAAATTTATCTCTTTTAAATGAATGAAATTATCATCTTTCCCTTAGCTTTCTCTTAAGAATAGATTTCCAAACTTGCTACATACCTTAATTACTCGAATATTTGTATCTGAAAGCAAAAATGAGGACTGTAGAGTTAACTTAGCAGCATATATAACTACAAAATCATTTTGCCTTTTCATGGCCCTGTCTTCATTTAAACTATTGAAAAACACTTGATATTAGATGCCTTATGCCAATATTTCACCACTCAGCCTTGTTAAATTTACCTAATTCTGCTCAAAACAGGGGCAGTCAAAATATAATGAGGGACAGCAAGCCATTGCCAGAAAAAAAAATCTAATTGCTGCTTTTTTGGTTTGTTTTTTAAAAGGGAACTATCGAAATGCCCATGATGTTCTCTTCAGTATGTATTCAGAACTGAAAACCCAGAACATTAAAATACCTTCTGAGATGGCTACAAACCTTATGATTCTACACAGCTACATTTTAGTAAAGGTAATGCATTGAACATATAGAGGGCTTAATAAGGAAACTACATGTCATCATGTAGAAACCCTTATGAAATGCATATTAAGGCCATAAGAGGAGCCCTGCTATATCCGATCAAAGGCCTATTTAATCCAGCATCCTCTTTCCACACTAGCCAAACAGATATCTATGGGAAGCCCACAGCAGGATATGAATGCAATAGCATTCTTCCAGTCATGTTCCCAGTAAGTGGAATTCAGATATTGGAGGTCATATATAGCCATCATGACTGGTAACCATTGATAGTTTTATCCTCCATGAATTTGTCTAATCCCCTTTTAAAGCTG
The DNA here is from genome assembly GCA_029215795.1 of Anniella stebbinsi. Lineage (NCBI taxonomy): Eukaryota > Metazoa > Chordata > Lepidosauria > Squamata > Anniellidae > Anniella > Anniella stebbinsi. The sequence continues at coordinate 149,702,935 of JARDYH010000004.1, forward strand.
AAATTTGCCTCTTCTGCTAAAATCTTCCCTTCCCCAACACCTCATAGATTTACCTCCCCTTCATGCTGCTCTATGTGTGTGGGTGTCATGGCTGAACAGACCCAAAATAAGGGGTGCCAAACTAGTTTGGGTCTGGGGGATGGATTGCCCTCCTCCTGTGAACCCCCCTCATTGGTCAGATGACATCAGGGGGCTGTCAGTGATGTCAGTGGCAGAGTCTATCCCTTCACGCCATTGGGTCCCTTGCCAAAGTGTAGCCTGCAACTCCTCCAGCCTGCACCTCGATCAGGGAGCCTGTTTCATTCTGCTTGGGCTTTCCCTGGCACATTCCCCACCTCTGGGACTTTGGGGAGAGGAAGGGGGACTCAACCAAGGCCCTATGGGTCAGTCTGATGGGCCAAATTTGATCCTTAAGCTGAAGGTTCCCCATCCTGACCTAAATATTGCAACTGTTACAGTCTCTCACATTTGCATTTCAGATTCATGTTAAATGTGGTGACCATATGAAGGGAGCCCGTATGCTTATTCGTGTGGCCAACAATATCAGCAAGTTTCCATCTCGTAAGTGTTAACTATACTGGGAATGCAGCACCTGCTGTAAACTGAAAATGGACCACAGTCCAAAGCTTCTATAACCATTGGAAACTAAATGATTTCCACTTTTTTACTTGTAGACATTGTGCCCATCTTGACTTCAACAGTGATTGAATGTCATAGAGCAGGACTAAAAAAATCAGCATTTGGTTTTGCTGCAATGTTGATGAGACCAGAGTACCGGAATAAAATTGATCTAAAATACAAAAAGAAGATTGAAGCAATGGTCAGGTGAGCAGTATTGCTCTGTCTAATTGAGGTTTGGAAATGCATTGATTCAAGCTAGCTTGCCCAGTAGAAATGGATTATAGAGGCAGTAGCCTTAGGGTGCAATCCTATGTAGAAGTAGATCTCATTAAATTCAGTAGAATTTACTTCCAAGTAAACACAGATAGGATTGGGCTGTTAGTCACTGCCATCCAGCAACCATAGAGTGGAAGTAGCATATGGAATTAGATTAGGATCACTTGTTCATCCCTTTAGCCATTGCAAGCGGAGACAAGGGCAATAGACTTTTTATCAGATTAAAGGCCTAATTATCAATGCCCGTTTCCCCTTGATCTGGTTGAACTACAGCACTATTATAATTTTCACAAATAATATTTGATATTTTTAACATGGCTTTCCTAAATACATTATCTCAATCTTCATGAAAAACCATAATCTCCATATTACTGGCAGAACAGATAGAATGACAGTGGCTTGCCTAAGACCATAAGAGTGAGATTTCAATCATGAAGACTTCAGATCATCGCCCATGTATTCAACCAATGCACTTCACAAAGTGTTGGTGTTCCCCACATTGCCAAAAAAGACCAAGAAAGCTTTTTACGGTCACAGCTGTATCAGAAGCTCCACATGCTGAATTGTCATTGGGTTGGAAGGAGGATGGATTACAGGCATTTTACGAGCAGGCTGCTTTCAAAACAGATGGTTCACAAAATGTAGTGCTGTGAACTAACTTCTCAGCATTTTGGCATCCCCTACAGGCCAGTGTTGAAGTTTTCCCCAGGGTGCTGTACTGAGCAAAATGCAGAAGAGCCTTTGATGCTCCATACCCATCCATACATTTTATGCAATTATGGTGGGAATAAACTGCCAAATGGTTTCATCTGTGTATGGAGGTGGAAGGTACCCTGTTGCTGAAAATAAAATTGAAAATGAGCCTGAGAGTCGAGTACCACTTTGAAGAATCATGTGACAGGAGCAAAGGCTTAATATAGTATCTCTGTGATTACAATCCACGCTAAGCCTCTTTAGGCAAGAAAAGCAGTTTTGCCATTTTCATAGATGTTAAGAACTGATGGTCTTTTTATTTCTTAATGGGCTTTTTCCTTTCTCTTAACAGACGACCTGATACATCAGAAGGTGAAGAACCAACCGCCCCATGTCCATACTGTGAGTTCATGCTGCCCGAATGTGAGCTTCTCTGTCCTGGCTGTAAAAACAACCTCCCATATTGCATTGCAACAGTAAGTGTCAAGTAGAATGTAGCTCTTAATTAAGATTTGGCACTCTCTGGTGCCTACCCTAGTTAATGGAGCAATCCTATCATATCTACTCAGAACTAAGATGTACTGAGTTAAACAGGACTTATTTCCAAGTAAATTATAGGATTGCAGCTGAAGACACTTGTGACATATGTTGGCAGTGTCCTTTTTTAACAGGTGGCATATTTCCATCGAGTTTAATCATTCCACTCCTTCTAGGGGCGACATATGGTAAAAGATGACTGGACTGTGTGCCCCCATTGTGATTTCCCTGCCCTGTACTCAGAGTTCAGAAAGTAAGTTGGAATCTTTTTCATCCTAAACTTTAGGAATATTATTTAAATATAAGAGGTTGGATCCAGACTTAGTCATACATAAAGTAGAAATTACCTAAATTAGTAATGACTAACTTAAGTCCCATTGATTTCAGTGGTCTATTCTAAATATAACTAAGTCTGGATCCAACCCAAAGACATTTTCTATTATCAAAGCAAACCAAGCAGTAGATCAACTCAATGCATAGTGGAAAGCTTCAGTCGAACAATTGTCTGATTCACTTGAGGTCAAAATATAAACTTCAGCCTTCCTCACTTCTTTACCTCCTGGCCATGCACATCTCTCCTTTCCACCTGCTTCCTCTGCCAGTTTCCTTTTTGATCTGACTCCTCATTCTGATTTATCCTCATATTTTGATCCTAGGAGATCTCTTCTTTCAGCCCTTCTGCCATAATCATCTTTTTTGCCTTCTCACGCCCCTCCACCTTATCCTTTCCTATGCCTGTAATTGTTTAAGTCCTTCTGGCTGCCCTGCACCTCTGTGACCTTAGGACACCTAAGTCAATCACCGCCAGAGGCTTCATCACAAAATTCCTTAGTGCATTACAGTTAGGACGGAGCTGAAAGTGCATGTGTGTTTGAGAGCCTCCTTAACATTTTAATCAGTATTGATTGGCTAGAATCATCGTGACCTGACCGAGAAACTTTACTCTTAACTTTTGAATCTAAACCAATTTTATTTACCCTCTGTGAAGTTAAGATGTAGCCAAATTGTTTGCTTACATATTGTGATATCGTCACAATTCACTACATGATCCCTGATTGGCCAAGATAGCTTTTAGAATCAGAATCCTAGTCACCAGTTGTGTCATGAGAGGAATCAGTGACAGAAAAAGAGCTTTGAAAAAAGTTGAACCATCTGCACATACAAGAGGTTCGTGAGAAAATATTTCTCCCTGCCCCCCCCCCCAGCACTTTTAACCTGAAAACTGAAATGGGCAAATATTCAGCACTCCTTACAAATTACAAAACTGATTATGTATGGTTCAACTCCCTTGTTCAACTAGAAGCAACCTGAGGGGTTATTGTAGGCCTTCCCAGTGTACTCTGGCATTCATTTTAGGATACAAAAGGGCAGTGTATTAAATGCAAGTTCTTCTTGAAATTGCTATTCTTCCAAGAACCTCCTATTAATGCTTGGAAAATGCCAAGTGCTAAGAAATCTGAGTATATTGGTAGAAATACTTTTTAGGACACATAGCCTTGTGCATTGCCAATATCATAAAGTGCTTGGACTAATAGAAAACTTTCCTCTATTGAGCCAAAGTGCCCAGAATGATCCTCTTTAAGGTGCTGGCATGAATTATTTGATGTATAGCTAGAACAAAATAGGAAAATTGACACAGCATTCTGCAACCTGTATACATTCTGCAAGTTGTGAAAATGTGCATTATCTTCCTTTAAACAGTTTGTTACAGAATGAAAATCCATGTCCCATGTGTTCAGAAAAGGTTGATGTTATCAGCCTTAAGAAAACAGTTGACTGTACATCATACCTCAAGCCTGAAGTGGAACAATGATATTAATCAAGTAAGTGTTTCAACTTCAGTTTCCATCTACAAGCTTCCTGCACATAGAAAATGGGTATGTGAGGCAGGAAGCTAGGCTATGCACACTTCTTCCAGATGTGACAGTCCTCTTCACTTGTACACATGGAGAAGGGAGGAGAGGAACCATGCTGCTGGCCCCATCCCAGATGTCACATACACTGCTGGCTGTCAACCAACCATCATGCATACCTGAACTCTGCACCACACATAAGTGCCTTGGAATATTGTACAGTTGAGGGTCCTGATCATGCATAGGTGCCCATTTGCAGACTTTCAGACTGCATGTGCAAAGGTCATGGTGTCAAACATGCAATGTCAGGATAGTACTAGTGCTGTACAGTGATCCTACTTCTCTGGTGTGAGGAAACATCCGGGAAGGGTTAAATCCCCCCACATTGCAGGGCAAGCCAGGGATCACATGACCAGTAGTCTTTGCTTTGTTCTCTTCCTTCATCCAGAACAGAACTTGTTCTTTACTCTGACTCATAGTGTCCTGCAATCTCTCACCTGCAGGACACAGGAAACTACCTCTCCACTCAGTTATAAAGTTCAAACTTCCTAAACTGTAGTACTTCAAGTGACTAGTAGGAAACAATGTGTTTGAATATTCCCCATGACTAAGATTCGAATTTTTCTACTTACATCTAGGCCGTAAAGTCTCTTATTAATAGAAACACAGAACTCTTTTATAGATACCAATATTTTAGCCAGATTTAAGGAGGGCAAGTGAGACCTACACCAAAATACTGTATGGTGGAGGGCATCGTTCAGAGTTCCAGCTATGCCCTCTTCTAGGATATCCTATTCCATCTCTACACCACATCCCAGAGTAAGCAGTTAGCATTCTGTGGCCACTGAAGATGCTCTGTCCTCACTGGACTATTTTGGGGGGGTTGCACCTTAAGTTCCCCACCCCCAAAAAATACATTTGTACTTCTGCAAACCTCAAGCATGCCGATACTGCCCTTTTGTGCCTCAGTGCTCCTGTTTTGCTTTCAGTCCCATTGGCACTCACCTAATGCACTGGGTATGTTATGTTTTGAGTTTATTTAGATACGAAGAGTCACTTGTACAGCAAGAGATTATGAAATGTGGGCCGCATCTCAATTCATGTGCTATTCATCTTGGATGGTATTACTGTGTTCATTTATATAATACTTCAACTGTGCTCTACCACCATTACTTCCCAATAGCTCAGTGAGGTACACCATTCTAATTCCCACTTTAGATATGAAAAGTAGTATTAAATTTTAAGTAGTTTACAACTTATTTCCATTTTACCACAGTCTTAAATGCTGAGGCTTGCATAGATGTTTAGTACATGGTATTATGTATTTAGCTGTATGGACTTGGAGGTACATTGTACGTAATTAGGTTGTGGTTTATCTACTATAAAATGTAAGGAAAAAATCAGTAAGAATGTCTGTGTTCATTTTTAGGAGCTACTAGCCAGTCAAATGCTACAACAGTAGAGGAAACTTCAAAGTTCAAGCTCAGTTGGTACTATGCTTAAAAATATTTCATAGTTATCAAATCTGTTAAATGCAAAACTGTAAATATTTATCTTTTATAGACATTTTGTACTATGGCTTTTTCTGTTTTCAATAAAATTTAAAAACTCAAGTATGAGTCTCCAAATTTACAGATCTGCAATCTTTGAACTGCAATTTGCTTCTCTTGCTCTAACCCACACAAGCCCTATTGGCGTCTTGGTTTTTCTTTACATGTGTCACTAAGTCTGTTTTAAGATGACAGGGACAAGGCCTTACGTGCACCAAATCAAACAGGAATTTCGTGGTCAGACAGAGCTACTATAAAAGCTCTAATTATTTAGCCTATCCCCAGTGCCAGCATCAATCTGTAGCATTTGGGTGCACTTCCTCCTTGTTCTATCCCCAAATCAAAGTTGAGTGTATTTTTTCAGTTTGTGTCTGCTAGGCCTCAGATACAGACTAAATTAAACAAGATATGGAATAAGAATTAAACAAGATAAGTGAATGCTGCCTCTTCAGGTGTGAAGTCCTATTCAACTTACTGCTGACTTCTCAGGTGGCAACATGCACTACCCCATACATCCACTTTGAACCCTACCTTTGATGCCGAAAGGGTTCAAATCTTCATTTAAATTAAGCCTCAATTTCTCAGGAGCTTGTATTCTGCAGCTAATACTAACTTCCATGCATCTGTGGTAGACAACCTTGCATTCTACACACTGAGGATAGTTACTTACACTCAGCAGTATGAAACATTGCAGACCAGAAGCATAGAAAACACTGCATTGCCCTTTACCCAGCCAAGTTCTGCTGCTATACACAACACAGTTGTCGCATGCATGGAATTGTGTATGAATAACGCAAGTCAGTGCTCTAGTGAATTGCTGCCACGTAGAGATGTATAGTTGTGAGACAAAATGCTGCTACATCATGTAATTGAAGTGAAAGAAAAATAAATGGGTTAAAATATGAAACTAGTTTTATTGCAACTTTTACACATTGCTGCACTCCCATCATGTACAAAAGAAATATCCAATTTGTTCATTATGTACTATATACACGGTCTGAGAACATAATGGTTATTTTAAAAAAAATATCAGGAGCTCTGTAAAGATGAAAGATAGAATATATGCAAGAGATGAGAGCTCTTTTTCTCCCAGATGCTGCTAAGCCTCTGTCTGTATTTACACTAATCAGAAGAGAGAGACTGTGGTTAGTCTCATTAGGTCCAGTCAGTATATTATACATTTGTCATTTTTGTGCACTGGTAATAAAACAAGTCAGCCATATCACCACGAAGAGAGGCTTTGCCAGCCCATTTTATCCACAACCCAGCATACAATTAACATTATTGTAAAGTTTGCATAGCTGGTCACAATTGTTAGCACCGTACCAATTCACTTAGACTTTTTCTTTGCTTTACCCTTCCTCTTCTCTTCTTTTCTTTCTGCTATTGGCTGCCTGGCAGACTTGGTCTTTTTCTGCAGGAAAGAAAATATTTAAATTTTAAAATGCATATTGGAACAACAGCCACCTAGCATACTTTTTTTAAAACTTGCAACATGTTATAGCTTTTAATTTTTATAAATATACGCAAGATCAACAAAACACCTCATGTCACCCACACCTTTCCCCTGAAGAGCTACAGAAACAAATAGCAAAGGACAGGGAAATAGCAATATGCAAGTCAGTATGGAGAGAGAGAGAGAGAGAGAGGGAGGGAGGGACACACCAACCCAGAAAAAATAGTAGACAAGCTTCAGTAGCTAAATTTAATAAGAATATCCATTGATAGATAACTAAAGTACTGGGTAAATCAGTCCCTGGATTAAGTGAATCCTAAAAGATGGTCTGGTTTTCAGTTACAACAATGCTCCCTTTATCTGCATTGTCAACCAAAAATGTTACCTTAATCATTGCATCATTTTCAATGGTCTCTTGTTCATTCTCAGATTGGATTTCATTAGCTTCTAGTCCTTCAGTCAGTTCTGCATCCACAACAGACCCTGTTCGGCGCTTTGACTTCTGTATTATTTGCAGCGAATATGGTGTAAGATGCACCTCTTTGTTATAGGCTCGTGTGAAAGCCGATTTAACCTGTTCCAGGTAAAAAATGGCCTTGAGGTGCAGCATTGAAATTTCAATTGTTTTTAAACTGTCTTCCAGGGAACCCAAGAGTACCTTGGAAGCTTACCTGGAGTTCCAACAAAGACCAATGATGGCAGACAAGCTTCTTTGAAAGACAGTTCCACTACCAACCTTTTCTAATGTGCAAATGTGGCAGGTGTTTCCCAGGATGAACCCTGTTTAGTCCAACAGGCCTGAACATCATTGGTGGAACCCAGCGAAGTTTTTCTGCTGACAGATCTGCTTCTGTCAGTGGAACAGGAGGGGGTGATTTCCCCTTCCCACTGCATGCCCACAAAATCTCCTCCAGAAAGTTAGGGAACCCCCTGGAGCAGATTTTGGTGGAGGCTACAGGGGAAAGGCAAAAGACTTTGGATTCTGTCCCATGCCTCAGAATCCTCTGTAACACAAAGCGATTCTGTGACATGGAAAGTATTGCCTGAAGGTACAGAAAGTGACACATTTTGCAGAAAATCTTTCTGTTCAGGGAGAAAAGGAAAAGGGATCTTAATCCAAATCCAGTAAAATCTTCCTCAAAGATAAAACACAGATTTAGATTTATGTAGCCTTTTAAGCACCAACAAATTTATGGTGGCATATGCTTCTGTGGGCTAGAAACCACTCTGTCAGTTGCACTTGGCAAAGCGAGCTCTAACCCAAAGAAACCTATGCAGGAACAAATTTGTTAAGTCTGTTGTAGCAAAAGCAAGAAACCTGTACCAGCTACCCCCTGGAATTTGCCTCCGAAGTTATTGACCCTTTCATTAAGATATCATTCTTCTCTTGAAGTCTCTGCACCAACATGCGATTATTTTCCATATCAGCCTCAAATTACCAGTCCTTACCTTCAAATTACTCTGCCCCCAACTCACACTTTCATTTCTCTTCTGTGGGCTGCTTCTCACAACATTTATTTTATTTTAAAGATTTCTATGCCACATTTCACAATTAAAAGTTCTCCCAAAGCGGCTTACAATCTACAAAATCTACACAGCCTAATAAACCATGTTACAATTACACAACATTCCACAACATTCAATAAGTACAAGAGCATCATAGCACAACAAAATAACATACACCTAAAACAGAAAAAAAATACCCAAGAGCAATAGCTAACACACCTACCACCAACCAAGGTGGACTGAAAAATGTATTCAAGACCTCTCTAAATGGAAACAAAGGAGCTAAAGAGGGAATTTTACAGACAGGGAAACACCCCCAAATAGCCTATCTTGCATCCTCGTCAACCTGATTGTACCTATTGTTTTTCTGCCATTTCTATCTTCTCGTTTTCTTGTAAGGGCCTCCCCACACTCTCAGACAAGCCCAAAGAAAGGCCCTATGGCAGCTGATCTAACTCCACCTCTGTGAAGCAGTAAAGATGTGTATACTGGCCACCTAGAGACCAAATCTATGCTATTCTGAGCTCATATGAAGAACATTTGAAAAATATACTAAAAAAAAAAAACTTTCAACCTCTATTCTCATACTTCTTTTCTTTTAAAGATTCTAGGTAGGCAAGCAATCCTCAAAAGAGTAACTTACCTTAGGATCTAGCTTAGAGAATGCACTAGGCTTGCCTCCCCAGCTGGTTACTTCCATTATGTTTTCAACATCTTCCTTCATCAAGCAATAAGAATCCATGAATGCGACAGCATCCTGCACCCCTTCTGTTCTGAGGGAAGTCAAGGGTCTCACAATTGCATCTTGTAGGTATGCCAAATACTCAAGGTTTACTGCTCTCTTGCTTGCATGTGTCCTTTAGGGAGAGAGAAGAAGCATTTACTAGGCTTCCCCACCCCCAAGCTTTTCTGATGTTGGGGAGGGCCCTAGGTGCATTTCTTGACATTTCCAGCTAAAAGCAGAACTGGAAAATATGGCTGCCTGAGTCCTCAAAGAGCTGCGGCATGCTGAAGCAAATGGAGTGGATGGATCAATAGCCTGATTTGACATAAAGCATATATCAGCTTAGCCTAAGTTAAGGGCCAAATGGAGACATGAAGCAATGCCTGGCATGTTGGAAACTACCTATGTGCAAGGAAATTAATGCATCTTGAGGGTTGGGGAACCACTGCGAAGGTGAGTACTCATGAACACCACCAATATAGCAGAACATTCTAGCCAGAGAATATGCAGAACCAAAATTGTTCTGTACATCTCACATCTGCCTAGCTGGGATAGGCTGTGGTGCAGGTAACGGGGAGATCCCCCCAAATTGAGCAGAGGCACCTATTGGGCAGTATCCAATTGTGTTTGCAAACTCAAACAGCGCTAACAGAGCTCTGCTGAAACTTTCCGTTGGACAAGCAGTTGTTCATTACAGTTGCAAGCAGTTGTATAGCCAGTTGCATAACAGCACAAGAGTTATGCAAAAACGCTTGCACAAACATAACTTTAGCTGGAGTCTTTTCTTGCGCATAGTTTAGAATATAGTTTCTGCTAGCGCAACATCATTTGCGCTAATGGAATGACACATTTGGATACTGGGCCTCAGCTCATAGAAGGTGCCTCTTCCCCCTGAACCACAGTCTATCCCATTCAGCAGGATTCCTCCACAACCCTCGGTGTAGCATTTTTAGGGGGCTGGCATGTCTGCTTCTATCAGTCTAATTGCGTATGGCGAAATCTGGATTTAATCCAATGCAACTTGGGATATTGAGCAGAAATGTGTAGGAACTGATTGCATTACTCTATTTTGTCTTGAGAAATGGTACCCTGCAGGATTGTAATTACAGAAGAGATGCTGAAAGAAGGAAACCAGTTACATTAAACAGTAATTAAAAGTTCACATTCTGAACCTATGATAACATGATCTTTATACAATTACTCTGCCCTTGTTTACACAACTGAAATTTAAAAATTACCTTCGAAGGGAGGACTAGGCAACCTGTGTCCTGCAGATGTTGTTGGGAGCTCATGTCCAACCAGCCCCAGACAGCACTGCCAACACCTGAATTGCCACAGGTTGCCCATCCCTGCGCAAGGGGATTCCAGGCAGACCACAATCAGGTAGCCACATTGGCCCATAACAAAACATTTACAGGGTCAATCAAATGCCACCCTTTATCGAGAGCAGTCAAAGTTCACAAGCCAGTATGCAAGATTTAAAGTTATATGCTGCATCACACTTTATAGCTGTATGTGCACCCATGGCGGTCACCCCCCCCCCCCTACATGTCCAAGCTTCCCAACAAACGACTGAGCCAGTCTCTCAAATGTGACTGAGGTCACCTTCAGGTCACACTAGGTCAGCTCCAGATGTGCTGGACTGCAACACAGCTGGGAATGAGGAGAGTTGCAGTCCGACACCGCTGGAGGGAGGGCACCAGGTTGGGCAAGGCTGCGCTATGGAAACAAATGAGAGGATGAAAGGAATTCAAGAGCTGCCATCATAAAATAGACGGTGGGCACAAGAATTCCATCTGTCCGAGCAGGGCACCCTATTTTCTAGATTGTCAGCAACAGTAGTGTGGCACCCCTGCGGGACTGCACAAATGGCAGTGGCAGGAATAACAGTTTATGTACATCAGCTGCCCTGCTGGAAAGAAGGAGCGAGGGAGACAGGAGAAGGGAGAGGGAACATAAGGGCCTGCTCTGGCCGGACTGCCCCTCCCCATTCCTCCAAGGAGATGAGAGGTGAATCAGAGCCATTCCCCCAGCCTTGCTGAAAATCAACTTTTCCCCCTTTCCCTCCCCATCCTTTTCCTTCTGTGTTGTATCTTTTTAGATTGTAAGCGTATAGGCCGGGGGCTGTCTCATTTGGCTGAGGAGTAGGATAAAAATAAATACTATATCTTTATTTTAGTCTAGAGAAATGCCAGAACTTAAGTACGTACCTCCCATTTGTTTCTTCAGTAAAAAGAAAGCTTCAACCCCCGTACACTACCATACACTGTGACTACTACATTTTATGGGGCCCAGTTATGTTCCACACAAGGGGTTACAACAGGTGACCAATATTACCTGAGGCTCATGTGCATTGACAACTCTTGAATGATGCGGTTATGCTTTCCTGTTGATGAATATTTTCCCAGCCAGCTTGGAAAGCTTGGGAATTGGTTCATGTAGCCTCTCATCAGCTCCCCAGGAAGGACGCTTGAATAAATGGCCTGAATTATGAAGAAAACATACATTAGTTTTACATGGAGACTATAATGCACACCCGTTGCTTTCTAATTCAATACACAGAAGATACAGAGCAGTACCCAAGGTAAATGTACAGGAATGGAGGAGACTGAAGATGGAAGCAAGCAATAGCCCCATTACCACTAAAGAATTGCTCCAATTTCTCCCCTTGCTTTCTCCAGCCTCATTCTAAGGAGTACCAAAAGACAGGATCCCTGTTCCATAATAATCATTCCATGGCCTATCAAATCTATAGTGACTTAACAAACCCATACATCAGAGAAGTATCTCTGTACTTACATAAAATTAGTCAAACCTAAGGTCCATTCCATCTTTGTCTTTGGATAGTACAACAACTTAATCACAATAACATTCTTGTATTTGCTATAAATGAATTCACACGCTAGAGATCAACATGATAATGATAGACTAGCTTTGTGTTTAAATCCAAACATTCTTTTATATGGAAACAGAGTAATTTCAAAGGCAGCCTGAAGGATGTAAAGAACCGATATTTCTTATAACCGAATTATTAAAATATACCTACTGTATCAGCTAATCAAATCAAATCTAATGACAACCAATATGGCAGGGGCGTTGAACCTCATTCACTCTAAGGGCTGAATCTCATTTCAGAGAAGCTCTCGGGTGCCATATTCCAGGGTGGGTGGGAGAAGGCAGAAAGGAGGGGAGGGGCAAAAAAGTCATGTTGCTTACCTGTAACTGAGTTCTTCAAGTGGTCATCTTTGCATTCACACATATGGGCTCTGCGCCTGTGTGGAGCCTTGCCTCAGGCACTCCAACAGCTGACAAATTGTTTTTGGCAGGAATCCTCCCCCACACCTACAGCGCATGTCCTAATGGGTTCCCGCCTAACCCCTTAGTTCAAAAGGAAACTGTCCATTGTGGGGGCCCTTCCTTGAGGGAAGTTCAATATCCACATCCAATTGGACATTGACACCGAAGCAGGGATGGTGGGTGGGTTGTGTGAATACACAGATGACCACTCGAAGAACTCCAGTTACAGGTATGCAACCTGACATCCTTCTTCGTGGTCTCTATGCATCACATATAGAATCACAGAATACATGACTTCGTGGCTTTGATACCCGAAAAAGGAGGGAGGGCATCGAATTCAATTCAGCAACCATCGCGAAGAATGGACTCCCAGGCCAGAATAAAAATCATTACACGGGAGCCGATCTGAGCGTTGGTCTGCAGTGGAAGAACTTCGATAGAACTCAGGGCAAAGACGCTGCTTTTTCCCCAAAGTCGGACTGGTGGCAGGATGATTGATATCAGGATGATGAAGCAAACTGTTGTTTTCTCTAACTGCTTTGACGAGGCTGCCGATCGGTTTGGAACTTACATCAATGAAAGAAGTACGGCTTATTCCAGCATCATTGCTTATATTGCAGTTGAGAAGTCCATTTTTCGCACAGTTGTTCATGCTTTAAGGGTAGCGCCCATAGCCTCATCTGTCTTTGAAATGAACAGCCCTTCCCTGTCAAATGGAAGGTCTTCTATCCTAGATCGCGTTCCTTGACTAAGACCTGCCGACCTGAGCCATGCATGCCTGTGTGGAGCTACTGCTCCCATCATGGCTTTAGCATCACAAGCCGCTTGGTGTCTGGAAGCGATTTGTTGTGGGGCAATTGCTGTTGCTTCTGCTTGAAATACCCATGCCAACTCTTCCTGGTCATCAGGAACGAGGTAATCACATAGGCAGCCCATTTTCTCCCACAAGAAAAGTTGATAATGACTATGGTAGCCTGGTAGTTAGTGACCCATAAACCAAGAGAGGTAGTAGATCCTACAACCCATTAGGACCAGTTTTCTACCTTCCTTGTCCACTGGAGCTGAGTGCACGCGCTGCAATTTCCCTTGCAACGATTCATGAAAGAGAAATTCTGCCCCCATCTCTTGAGTGCACTACATAGCTTTCAATCTTTTAGAAGTCGGAATCCTAGAGGACAGTGCCTTCCACGATTGCTGCACTGTTTGGAGCAAGGTGGGCAAAAAAAGAGATTGCCAGAGAAGTATTGGCCTCCAAATGTAGAACATTAAACACCGTATCTTTAAGTTTCTCTACAGGCTGTTGTGTCTCAAGTCCCAGTGACTGGGCCATTCTCAAAACATGCTCTGAAAAATGACCCATGTCTTCCAAGGGAGATGATGGGTCTTATGAGAGATGGAGTGGAAGGAGCAACCAACAAGACAGAAGCTGAATCAGACCGGTAAACTTCCTCTGGCGAGACTGACGCCTCTCTCGGACGAGGAGCGGTATCATGGGGTAAAGTTGGTTGATCTGGCAGGGGTGGTGAAAGGAATTGTCTAGGCTCCATTGCTGGAACAAAAGGACGAGGTCTCTGATGCACGTATGACATAACTGGAGACGGCATAGTCGGTAATGCTACAGGCACTGGTGAAGGAAAACTTCTCGACATCGGGAATGGAGGCGGTGGCATAAAGCAATCCTCTGTATTCAGGAGGACTGTAATAATTCCAGTATCCCCAAGTCATATGGGCATCTCGGTGGCAAGGACCCATCAGATCGCCTGTCCCAATCAGAATGAGATGAACATGACCTCTCTCTGCGGTCTCTAGCAAAACGATCATAGGATGTCGCTGGGGAACAGGGGAGAGGCACTGGTTGTCGCGACTGTGAGGACCCCCTTGTTTCTCTTCCTGTTGGTGCCGGTGTTTGTTGCTCAGCCCTTGTAGGTGTCAAGTTCCGCATTTCTTTTTCAGAAACAGAGCCGGACGCCCTTGGTACTGCCGTCGGTGTAGAAGTGCTTTATCTTGGTATGGGAGATAGTTCAGAGGTCTTCAGGGTTTGAGCTTTCTTGCATATTTTCTTTGCCATAGAAAGCATTAGTGAACGACCCAGAGTGGGAGGCAAATCGGCACGGTCCATGGTTCGAGCTGAAACTGATCGCAAGGGTGATTCCACGAGTTGTGTTTCACCTTGTGGCACCACACAAACACCCTCTCTGCGCTGTTCCCTCGATGAATGGGACTTTTCTTTCGTACTAGTCGCTGAAGCAGCCATTCCTTTACGGGGTGGTTCAACCACTTTGCGGGACGTGTCAGCTGCTTCCAGGGCCTTTTCCCACACTATAGCTCGGAGTCTATCCGCTCTATTCTTGTGGGTTTGCTTAGTGACGGACATGCAGTGATGATAAGCCTCTACAACACGTCCTGCCCCAAGGCAAACCACACAAAGGGAGCGCCCGTCTGTGGGAGGAAGCTTGCTCCCGCAACGAACGCACTTCCTAAATGGGGCCTCATCGGCCACGCACCCACAGGGCAAACTGCGACCAAAAGATCGCAGCAAAATTAAAACGAACACGGGAAATAGTAAATCGGAAAAAAGGAAAAAAACGAGAAGAGGGAAAGATCAGAATAAAAGATTTTTCTCAGAAACACAAAAACCGGTAGGAAGTCTTTCATGCAAGTGTTGCCACAATGGCGGTCGACGAAGAACTGAGGTGTTAGGCGGGAACGCGTTAGGGCATGCGCAGTAGGCGTAGGGGAGGGTTCCTACCAAAAACAGTTCCTCAACTATTGGAAGTGCCCGACGCGAGGCGAGACTCCACACAGGCACAGACCCCATATGTGTGATACATAGAGACCAAGAAGAAGAATATAAAAAATACCAGCATATATTCTCGCTTAAAGCTCTTCCTGCCAGTAACTCAGCCTTTGGGGAGGGCATTTCAACCTTTTAGAATGGGAGAAAAACAACTGCATAAAAGTTGGGAAACTATCAAATGATCAGTGGTTGGGGGGAAAAGCGATGGGGCGGGAAAAGAGAACGTGGGAGCTGGGAATTTGCAAAAGCACGATGGCTGGAGTCCATTACTTCAGACTCCCCTGGGATCCAAATACATTTGGAATCCAAGTGTCACAACAGAAAAAGAACAACTTTCTGAATCCACCTGCTACTTTTCCTTCCACACTTAAAATGCCCTTTGCTTCCCCTGTGGCTTATATATTGAAAACTGCCAAACGAATTACAGTTCTCTTTCAAGGTAACTACATTATTGACACCATTTTGCTTTCATATATTTTTTGAATCAATGGATCAGAAACTACCATGTTGCTTGAAGACATAATCTTGATACATCGTGGGTATGTTCTGAGCCCTCGGTATGTAACAAAACAGCAGTGGATAACCCAGAACAGTAACCGCATAAGTACTGGAAACTAGAGAAGTGGGTAACCTGTGTAGGTAGAAGGCCCCAGTTTTGTCGACTGCGAATCTGCCGGTCAACTAAGTCACCATCACATATACTGTCAGCCGCTTTGCTAAGTAACATCAGGTGTTTCTTCATATCGCTCCTGCAAGGGTGGGTGGGAAGATTTCCCATATTAATCACCAATAAATGTAAACCCTCATAACACTATTTGAACAATTAAGATTATTTTAACTTACCCAGCAGCAGCTGGTTTCACATGTACATAGTTCTCCTGGACAAAGAGCGGTGCCAGAGAGTAATCATGGAAGAACAGGTCTGCTTTGTCAATAAGGGACATGCGAGAAGTCTCCTCGCCTGTGACAAAAACCTTCCTAACCACATCAAAAGGGCCCTGCAAAAATAAAGGTTGCAAACAAAGAAAAGATAATGCTATTTACCATCAAGAAAAGCTCCTGAAGGGAATCACTCAGATTAGCGTCAAGCCCCTAGTACTATCTACACAAGCATCTGCTACAATGGCTTTTGCATTAAACCTCACCAGCTTCATAGGACCAGCAATTTAGAGCATAAAAGCCAATCCAAAGAACAAGACCCTTCCATCCCATTGACTTAGTACAACCTGTGGATTTTATTTAAAATGTGTACTTAAATTTGCATTTGAAAACGTATTTTAAAATATGTTCTATCTCGAAATAGGCTTTTCTAAATCTATGTTGTTACTCATTTATTCCAAGAACTATGCCAGAACATTTGGAAAGTGCAAAAGTTGATGGATAACTAAGTTCTGATCTGCAAGTTAGCCTTGGGGGTGCTCATCAGGGCAGCTTGCGTTCAGAAATATACAAAGATCAAATTCCTCAAGGACCCCTAAATCCCAAAGACTGGAAGGATTCGGTAAATTATTCTATCTCTTCACTTACTCTGGTATAGCGGCATCTAAAGCCCAGAGCCTCTTCCTGCTAAAATTCCTTCATTCAAACTGGCCTCTGTGCTTGCTGCCCTATGAGCATTTTGCACTTCTCTACATAAGAACTTCAGAAGAACCATCCTGGATCACACCAAAGGTTCCTTCTAGTCCAGCACTCTGTTCACGCAGTGGCCAACCAGCTGCTCGTGGGAAACCCACAAGCAGGACATGAGGGCACCAGCACCCTCCTGCTCAAGTTCCAGAGCAACTGGTGTACACAGGCATACTAGTATCTAACTTGGCACTTTGCTCACTCACTCAGGTCTTGCACATTCATTAGTCACAGAGACCTTTTATTTCAGGTGGCAGATTTCGAGGAGTGGGATCGTGTGCCCCCCTCCACTGCCTACTGCAGCCCGCCACCATTTTCCTTGCATTTAAGTCAGTCCTGTATAGCCCTGCACTCACTTACTCACTCTTTCATGATAAATTATGCAAATTCTGTCATCTGTAGCATCCCGATTTCTTCAACTCAGTCATACATAAGAACATAAGAAGAGCCCTGATGCTGGAGCAGACCGAGGGTCCATCTAGTCCAGCACTCTGTTCACACAGTGGCCAACCAGCTGTTGACCGAGGACCCACAAGCAGGACACGGTGGAACAGCATCCTCCCATCCATGTTCCCCGTCAAATGGTGTATACAGGCTTACTGCCTCTGATATTTGGGGGGGGGGGGAGCCATACCTGGAGAAACCTTACCAAAAAAAGAGTCTTAACCAGATAGGCCCAGTTACCTTTGTCACAAAGATGTTTCTTGGAATTTGTGCCTCCTGAGTGATATTCAGTGCCACGATTTTAACAACTCCCCAATTTGCCTAAAGTACAACTTTAATTTCCCGCAAACACCTATTATTTGCAGAACCCAACCAAAAGCAAGTGGCACAGCCATGGTGGCCTCTCACCAAACTCTCTCTCTTACCAGCTTGATATCTTTTTTTGCTTTGTTGGCATCCTCTTTGACGCCATCGTAAGTCAGGGTTTTGTTTCTTGCGCACCACATGCTGATATTGTGTAAAACCTTAGAACACGAAATGAAACAGAATTTGCTTTAAGCACCTCGTGCGGAGGAATGTGGAGCTTATTTAACAGTCATAACTTTCATCCAAGCAGACACTCGAAATAAATTTAATACTTCCTATTAACTCTTTGTGTCTCATTGCATCTCTTTCAGCAATCTTTGCATGGCTTATTCCTGACAAACCCCTTGCTTCTGCAACTGAGCCTGTCCCAATAATGCTAGGGTCCCCTTTTTCTCAAGCCACACAAACATAGCAGATATACTGACCACATTCAGACATCATGCTATAGTTTAACGTGATGAGAATGAGCTGCAGTGAGCCTCAGGCTCATGCATGTCATTCACCCCACTCCACCCCCTCTGCCCTAGAAACAGCTGTGAGGAGTTCAGAACCTTTTGCTTCTGATTAACCACAGTTTAATGTGTTGTCCAAACACTAAACTGTGGTTAATGTTAATTATGATTCCTTTAGAAAAGCTTCATAAAAAACATAATTAAGATTAACTTTAGTTTATCAGGCTTGGCGACATGACATGTTGTAATTAATCTAACCAGAAGCAAAAGCTTCCAAAGGCCTTCTTGCGGCTGCACTAGAAGACAAGCCTGAAGCTCATTTCGATCACACTAAACCACAATAGATTGGTGTTTCAACATGGTCTTTATGTTCCATTATTTCCATCCTTCTCAAGCCTACTTCTGGAAGTCACTCCTCTAACTCATTTCCACTCAAGGATAAATATTCCATGACTACATGTGAATATTAGCCCGTATTAAAGTCCCTAATCTTCCCATTCTCCCTTTCACCTCAGTCCTCATCCATTCTCATTTCTGCCTCTTGTTTACTTGTAGCCTGCAAGACCTTTGCAGAGGAAACTATCTGCATTTCATTTTGATGTCTGAAACTCCATCCACATGGGACAGAGCTATAAATGACTGAATAAAAAGAGCAGAACAAAAGAACAGGCATTAAAAAGAACACACTTGTCTGATATCCTGATTAGCTGCCAAGATGATTTCGTTCATCGCTGGTGGTGGAATCTTTAACCCTTCTTTAAAGGCAATGGACATCATGGCACCCTGCAAGAAGCAAATCTTTCAGAATGGGCAAAAACAGAAAAAGCAACAGGCAAATACAGTATTTTAAAAAAAACTATAATCACCATCTACAAAATATTAATTATTAACATAGGCACAGACTTGCTCAGGGTCAAAATATAGACATGTTGTTTTTCCTTAGCACATCTTAAAAATAAATGAAATTGTCTAATCCTTAACTCTTTACAGAAGTAGAGCAAAGGCAAGGGGAGGTCTAATATCTGTCAACACATTCCAAGCTATGGGTTTTCTGCTCAGCAGTTATGGGAAGCTTAGAAAAAAACTAATTGGAGGAGAAAGATTTGCTGTACTTCCCAATCCAATGCAAAGAAGTAATTGGCCCTTCTTTTTCCCTATAATCATAACAACTGTTCTTAGATGACCGGAACACGTAGAAGCCTTCCAGAATAGGAGCTATACTATTTCTGCTCTATGATCAGAAGAATCAACATTTATTTCTTTGACCCAGCCCCAGTTCGTACAATCCACAGAGCTGTGGCAAAGCTCTTCCTCAATTGTACACTTTTCAGAGTGCTGGTAAGGACTGCATGTTTGAATATTTTGTGGTCCTCCAGGTGTTTTGGCTTACAAGTCTCACCAGTCCTAACAAGCATAGACAACAGTGAGAGCTGATGTATGTCAAAGCATCTGGAGGTGCATATGGTCCTCAAGCCCTGTTTTAGGGCATAATAGCCTTCACACAGTAGACATGTAATACATAAATCCTGACTTCTAATCGCGATGCCTATATATTCTCTCCAATACTGGAAGCAGTATGCCTATGCATATCAGTTGCTTCATACGTAAGAAGGTGCTATTTTGCAGATGTCCCACAAGCATCTGGTTGGCACTGTGCCAGCAAAACAATGGACTAGATAGGTCTTTGGTCAGATCAAGCATGGCTCCTATATTCTTACTTTAAAGCACCTACAAGTCATAAAATGAACAGTGCAAAACAAGCTCATCTTAGTAGTAAATAAAATAGTTTGAAATGAAAAGTCAACAGCTTTTTTTAAAAAAAAGCAGTAATGATGGAGCCACATGGATTTCCAGGAGGAATAAGTTTCAGAGGCACAGGTAGCCATTACCAAAAAAGCTCTGTCTGTCAGTCTGGTATTTTACAGTGATAGGCCAAGGAACAGGGCCTTAGGCACGCTTGGGCAGGCTCATGTGGACGTAGGCGGTTAAACCAATTCATAAAGGACTAGACTGTTAACCATTATAGCTAAAAGGAACCGATGTTCTTTCTGATGATAGTATCTGAGACAATCCAAAGGGTGATAACTATCACCATTGCACGCTGCTTGTAAGCTTCCTGGTAATCTCTATTTGGCAACTTTTAGACAGGTCTATAGTCAGATTCAGAAAGTAAATTCATATTTCCTTATAGTAAGGGAGCCCAAACATACCCTTTGGGGGCTGTTCACATGACAGACTGAAGTGTGTGTGCCCGGGGGGGGGGGGGGGGGGGTACAGCTGCCATTTAGAATATATAACCCCCAGTTGGGGATTGTTATGTCATGCAAATCCAGTGTTCAACCCTCACCTAACTCATGCTTGCCAGGTTCACACAATACAAGCCTGAGCGGGGTTGCACATTCAACGTGGTGTCTATTGGCGCTGCAGCTCATCATGGGTTAAATAACTCACACCAAAATGCAGTGTGTTGCCCGGCACACGGTATATGTCAACTACCTACCTTAATCTGTTCCACACGTGGTCTGTGAAAGCGAAGGTCAAAACAGTAGTGGGCGAGGGAACGGATCTTTTGATGATTCCGATCATTACACATACAAATTATTGGAACCTTTGTATGCTTAATCAGGTCGATCAGTTCCTGCAATTAGAGATTGCAACACCACTGTGAAGTCCTTCGTGCAAGGATCTCAACTAGCCTCAGAATGGGCCAGCTGATTAATAGTCCAAAGTGCTGTCACTGGATTGAGTCTGAGAGAAGGCAAAATCTTTCTATTAGACCAACTTGATAAACTAAAGCAAGTTTAGCTTTCCACAGGGATTTTTACGTGAAAAAAACAGAAAAATTAAGTATTTTTTTCTATTGAGGCCATCATGAAAAACAAGATTGAATTTAGTAAGTAGCCGTGTGTTTTTAATGTACAGGTAGAAGAGTTCTGTAAATTCATAGTTACATTCCTTAATAAGTTAAAGCCTCTCATCCTGCTTCCAATCAAATGGAGGATCAGTGCAGATATACCATGGTTCACTCTTAATCACCATTAAGAGATTAGGAGCTAGAATTTCTCTTTTGCTAACCACGATTAAAAGGAAACATCTGCACCAATCTACATTGTCATTAATATAAATAAAGGTTCTCGTTTAACCAGAATCTGAAACCAACATTAACATGTGGTTTCAGATCGTGGCTAAAAAGGCACTCTGGTTTGCATTAATTGTGGTTGAGTTTGCTGCTGACATTTGTTTAGCCATAATTTATACAGGAGAGGTGAATTTGTTCCTAACAAGAGGGTAGGAAGGAGAGCATGTTCTCACAGCAGACTTGCCATCCCATAACTGCAGAGGGAGCCAACTAATAATAATAATAATAATAATAATAATAATAATAATAATTTATTACCCGCTTCTTCCAACGGATCGAGGAGGGGAACAGCACCAAACACAAAACTTATTAAAACACCTAAAACCAATACATCATTAAAACACCAATAAAACACCAATAAAACACTTTAAAATTCATCTGGGTAGGCCTGCCGGAAGAGATCAGTCTTTATAGATCTTTTAAATTCCTGAACACTGTTGAGTTGGCGAATCTCTCCCGGCAGGTCATTCCACAATCTGGGAGCGGCAGAAGAGAAGGTCCTCTGGGTAACAGTTGTCAGTCTAGTTCTTGTTGACTGTAGTATCAGCTCAATTTATGTGCCAATTAACGCAACCAGAGACACAACACGTTCTTTCATGCTTTATTCCAGCTATTTCTGCCTAAACAGCAACTTTGAATGCTCCAATCAGGTTCATCAAATTTAACTCCTGGCACGTGATGCCCTACCTAGCTTTTTCTTTTACCTGTATACCTCCTCTGTCTTCGTTGCCAGCCATTCCATCCACCTCATCCATGATCAGAACGTGTTTTGTACTGACTGAAGATGAAGTTCCTGCAGACGACGGAGAAAACAGAATGAGATTGCACAAAGATCTTATCCCCAATTACTGTCTTTCTAAAAATGCTGCTGCTTATAGAAGATTAAGTTAAGATTGGGAGGTGGGCTGGTAATGGCAATTTTTGAGACTGAGCAAGCATTTAAGGTCTTTTATGCATGGCTGGCATAACTGTAAATTAGAGCCACCAAGTCCACATAATTATTCTAGCTAAATAAGAATAAAAACCCATAAAGAAAAATGAGGATACCTGAACAGAATCCTTTAATGCTGGTGTTATTTAGAGATTCAGCAACCACCTCCTTCAGGCTGTTCTTACTGCGAGTGTCACTGGCATTTAATTCCACATAGCTCAAACCCAGTTCCTAATCCCAACACACAAACAAGACAGTAAAATACACTAACAAAAATCTCTTGTACCAAATAAGTTTTACAGAGGGACAGAACCTTACCCATCAACCCCAAAATAGGTCTGGCCAACTAAATAGATCAGCATGACACAAAGAACAGAACGCTACTGGACATTATACATTTTGCCACTTTTAAAAATAATAATACTGCAGTTGTAAATTTAGCTACTTTTTAAAAATAATATTGCGATTTCAACTTGAGAGTCCCACTGAGGCTAAAAAGCAGAGGTAAGAGTAAAATCCTAGGGGTGCATGTAGATTTACGCTGGATCTACTGCACTAACTTCCCTGCCCCCCTCCTTCCCACAACAGCCCTTCCAGTTCCTTGAAAATGCTACACCGAGAGTCAGAAGACTTTGCTGAATGGGGTGAGTTGTGGTCTGGTGGTGGTGTGGAGATCCCCAAAAATTGGACCAAGGAACCTTCTACAAGCAGACTCCTTCTTCTTGCAGAAGGTCCGTTCTTCTTGTGGAAGGCAATACAATACAATACTTTATTACGGTTAAAAAACCAGCATAGCAAAGAGAACAAGTCATACATGTAAAAATATACAGGCTTCCATTTAAGGCAATCAGATAGGGTTCAATAGTGTTAATATTTCCCTACGCCGACGAATGGCGGCTGCACAGAATCTGGCGACTTTAGATGTTACTTGGTCGTCCAGATCAGCCAGAAGATAGTCTGGGTAAAATTTGTCTGGTCTGCCTGGGACTTTATTAATGAGTGGGGCAATCCATATAGTTCTGAGTTCCTTATAGAAACAACAATGTAAAAGAACATGATCAGCTGTCTCAATGTCCCCTGTCCCACAAGATCGTGCGTGCAACCGATAACTTAATAAAATGTAGAGAAGAAGACAATTCTCTGCGCTCTTACCTACCCTTCCAATTCCCAGGAAAGCAGACACAGACAAAGAAAGGAAGCCAGCCTCCATATTAGACTGTGATGCCCTCCAGCCTTCAGTGGGGAAGCCTTCGGAATTCGTAGTAGGCACCGCTTGCTGCTCTGACACAGGCAGCATAACATGTACATTGACTTTTCTTGGCCAATAGATTTAAGTGGGAAAGCAACTATCAAGGCCCACTATAGGATCAAAATATCGAAGTCTCCAACTTTTTCTGCTGTCATTCAGTCACTTCTTCCATCAAGAAGTCCTAATGGAAACCCATCCACATGATTTGGGTTTCCCATGTCCTTCACATGCAAGCTTCCCCCCCCCCCCCCATCAGTAAAAATACAACTCACCTCACAAACTAATGAAGCTGTGGTTGTTTTACCAACCCCTGGAGGCCCAGAGAGCAAAGCTGCTTTCAAACTAGCACCATCATCTTTGCTTCCAAACTTACTAGCTTTTACTGTAGGGAAAATGGAGGGATGTTTATTTATTTATTTGTTATTACATTTGTATACCACCCCATAGCCGAAGCTCTCTGGGCGGTTTACATAGGATTAAAACAATTAAAAACAATATGCAAAAATTAAAACAGCAAAAACATACAACATACACACAATATACACATACATTTAAAACCACTACAACAACCCAAAAAGCTACAAAAACAAAAACAAATCCAGGCTCCTCAGATATTGCCAAATGCCTGAGAGAAGAGGAAAGTCTTGACCTGGCGCTGGAAAGATAACAATGTTGGCGCCAGGTGGGCCTCATCAGGGAGATCATTCCACAATTGGGGGGCCACCACAGAGAAGGGCCTCTCCCTTGTCGCCGACCTCCGAGCTTCCTTCGGAGTAGGTACTCGGAGGAGGGCCTTAGATGTTGAACGTAGTGTTTGGATAGGTTCATGTTGGGAAAGGCGTTCCATCAGGTATTGTGGTCCCAAGCTGTGTAAAGCTTTATAGGTTAAAACCAGCACTTTGAATCGGGCTCAGAAACATACAGGCAGCCAATGCAAGCGGGCCAGAGTAGGTCTTATATGCTCGAACCTTCTGGTTCCAGTTATCAATCTGGCCACTGCATTTTGCACAAGCTGCAGCTTCCAAACCGCCTTCAAAGGCAGCCCCGCGTAGAGTGCATTGCAGTAATCTAACTTGGAGGTTACCAGAGCATGGACAACTGAAGCCAGGTTATCCCTGTCCAGATAGGGACGTAGCTGGGCCACCAACCGAAGTTGGTAGAAGGCACTCCGTGCCACTGAGGCCACCTAAGCCTCAAGTGACAGAGATGGTTCTAGAAGAACCCCCAAGCTACAAATCCGCTCCTTCAAGGGGAGTGCAACCCCATCCAGAACAGGTTGAAGACCCTCCATCCGGTCAGCAGAACCACCCACTAACAGCGTCTTCTTGTTTTATGCAATCATGTCACATAACGCCAAAAAGGAGGACAGGCAAAATTCAATGAGGCTCCAAAGCCTGGCAAACAACTTTCTGTGCTTGGGAAACCTGTCAATCAAGGCCTCTGGCTTAACCAAATGCAGGACTGGAAGGAGAGACATGATAACATCTGCTCAGGAAGTAAAATCCCAGCTCCCTTGTATGTGTGCATTACAGTAACCAGATTCAGAAAAGTAAATGATTAAAATAAAACAGGCTTGGGAGCAACCTTCGAACTGAGGCATGGTTTGGCGTGAAGATATTGACCTGGTTTGGACATCACTACAACCCAGGATTAAACTATGGGTTGTTGGACAGGAGCAAGAGCGAGCGCGCATGATGCCTCTGGCACACTCCTTAATTCCAATTTCTGTGAACAACCTACGATGATGTCTGAACTGGACACTCTGGATTGTTTAGGGGTAAAACTACCCAAAATTAACCCAACATCAAATCATAGGTTAACTCTGGGTTTTTGAACCCCTAAACAACCCAGAGTGTCTGGATTCAGACATCCTGCTAACAATCAATGAATGGGAGAATTGTAGATTGTTAATTGAAAGAAGTGAAGACCACACTAGAGATAGCGCACTTGCTCGATCCAGTTCACCCCCACCAACTTGTGGGTAAAATAAATGGTGTTATGTGCAAACCAAGTCATAGCATGTAAAGAAATTGCACATGATCAATACAGTAGAAAACAGTTGTCAAGCACCAGAAGAATCATATACTGTACAATTACCATGTTTGTCCTCTGAAATAGTCTTGTGCCAGTTTCGAAGCCAACGCAAGAGTTTATTGGCACAGCTCTGGTCACCTTGTTGTCCAATGATTGTTTTAAGGGATGTGGGCTTGTATTTGTCCACCCATAATAATACCTCCACTCCACCTTTACTTGTTTCTTGAACTGGGCTCCCAGAATTCTTTGGAACCTTCTTTTGCTCCAGGGATTTCTGATCAAAGTCCAGATCTCTCCTTGTTTCCAAAGTGTCCTTCTTGAGAGACTTGGAGCCATCCTCATTTTCAAGGGTGGACTTTTTTTTCCTGGATTCACTCTCTCTCTTCAGTGGGCTACTTTTTGTTTTCTCTGCTTCAGCTTTTGTTGGGGTCTTCTCCCCTTTGGATTTCATTTTCTTTGCCTTCAAAGGAAAGCAAGACACGTGCAAACCTGAGCTCTAAGACAACAACTTGAGGACTGGATTCAAAAAATTCTGGAATTCCTTGGAAGCTTATCGGGGGCACCCCTCAATGGAATCAGTCACATCAGGCAAAATTTCAGGGTAAAGGCAGCTCCCCTACCCATCTCTCCCTGAAAAGCGCAGATGCATTACGGCACACAAATAATTCATAGAGGGAAACGATGGGGACCAACAGCCATCATCGATGTTCCAGCCTACATAATGCATAGAGGTGCTCAGCAGACAAGAAAACTAGGGATATCACGAGCATCTGGTAGACTCCCCCCACCCGCCCCTGCTTTACAGCAAATGTTCTTTGGTCTGGTCTCTTCACTCACCAGGATGGGCAGGGGAAGGTCTGTTCAGAAGCTACTCATTTCTGGCATTCTATCATGAGATCAAGAGCAGGCTGGCACACTCCCTCACCTGCTCCCAAAACTGACCTTATTTAGACATAAACGATGGCTTATGGCAGGGAGTCTGCTTGCCTACGTTTACATCAGACTCTTTCAGCACAAGGGCTGAATTCCATTTCAAAGAAGCCCTCAGGGGCACATTCCAGTAGTGGGCAGGGCAAAAGGAGCAGGGCTCAAAAACACCCCAAAGTACTTGCCTATTTTAGCTTAAAGTTCCTACTGCCAGTCACTAAAGCCTTAAGAGAGGCATTATAACTGCACAAAAGCCAGGAAACAACCAAATGATAGGTAGCTGGGGGGAAAGGGGGGCATGGCATTCTGGGGACCCCTGGAAGGCCAGATTCAGCTCCTGGGCCTTTCAGCCTGTACCCTTGGTTTACACACTTAAAAGAAATAATGCAATTTGCAGAAGCACAGTAGATAATCCCATGAGTGGGAAATTACAGTAAATCTGTACAAACCTCTCCTTCAGCTGCTATTTCATACTTGGATTTCTTGCCCGGCATATTCCGAATCAGTTCAAATAAGCCATCTTCATCAATAATTTTTGTTCCTAAAGCTGATGCCTATAACAGAAGAGATTGAATTAATCATAGTTACACAGTGTTCAATGCTAAAGATTTGGAGCAATTACACTCAGGCAATGCATTCAAATACAATCGGATATGCATCTGCTATTGTAAATAAAATACATTTGAAAATCACAGAACTCATCTGCTCAACTCTCAACAAGCAGCTTTCAGTTCCAGAAGAGAATCCGCCCAACACACATACACATACCACATCACACACACACTTTCTATTTTATTGGGTGGTGGGGAGAAAAAGAGATCCGTTTGTTCCCTTCCTGCTGCCTGAATGGTAAGTGGGGAGGGAGAATGGATCCCCTTTTTCTTTTTACTTATCAGAAATAAAAAAGGGACCCATTCCGTCTTGCCTCCAGCCAACACACACTTTCCTGGAAAGAAGAGGGAGACGACCGAGTCCCTTTTTCGACCAGCTCCCTTCCCCACCAGACTTCTTACAGTATGGTAAAGGGGTGGATAGAGGGAACGGTTTGCTCTTTCTTTCACTTATCAGAAAGAAAAAGTTATCCTTTTCCACCCACTTCAACCTGGGTAGCGCAAGGGTACATGAGAAGTGGTACAATAATGTGGGGTCTCTGGAAGGGCTTTTGGTCTATGGCCCCTTCAAACCTGGTAGCAACACTGAAGAATACTCTCATGATTGTGGTGATCCACTTCTCTGGATACCAAAACCAGGATTCATCTCATTTATTTGACATTCAACTTTAACGAGGGCTTATTTTAGTGGAAACAGATTCATAAGTATCATCAAGTCAGGGGGGAGTGGCCTGGCACGGAATGAGATGGCCGCATAAAACTTCAGCTCCTCCACTCATATACTTTCCGTAAATGAGTATCTGGATAAAAAGCCTGCTAGCAGGGGGATGTCCGTACACCAAGGAGGTTTGAAAGTGAAACCAATTTCGAATTACTTGGAGTCCAGAAAATAACTTTCTGAAAGGTCCCCTGGGCAGCGGCAAGCTGTAAGGTGGCTTCGGAATCAGCAGAAAATAATGGAACTCCTGAAGGCTGAATTTACAACGCAATTTGCAATTCTAAAATATGAATTTGCATCACAACAGGACACTTTAAAAGCTATGTTTATTGACACTTGGAAAGAACTAATGGCTCTGCTGGAAAGTGCCTTGAAAGAAGTATCATGGTATCCTTCTGGAGCGCCTGGGGGAATTGGGAATCGGGGGCACTGTGCTTCAGTGGTTCCGATCCTATCTCTCGGGCAGGTTCCAGATGGTGATGCTTGGGGATAGCTGCTCTTCAAAAAAGGAGCTGCTATGTGGTGTACCACAAGGTGCCATCCTTTCCCCAATGCTGTTTAATATTTACATGAAACCGCTGGGAGAGATCATCCGGAGGCATGGGGCGGGGTGCTATCGATACGCTGATGACACCCAAATATATTTCTCTATGCCTTCGACAACATCGTCAGCTAAGGATAGTGTGTCTCCTTTCAATGAATGCTTGGAGGCGGTAATGGGCTGGATGAGGAAAAACAAACTGAAGCTGAATCCAGACAAGACGGAGGTGCTTGCTGTCAAAGGCCCCAACCTGGGTTTGGAGGTGTGTCAACCAGTTCTGGATGGGGTTACACACACCCCTGAAAGATTGTGTTCGCAGCTTGGGGGTACTCCTGGATCCGTCACTCCAGATGACAGCTCAGATTGATGCGACGGCCAGGAGTGCCTACTATCAGCTTCGGCTGATACGCCAGCTGTGCCCCTTCCTAGAGTTGGAAGACCTAAAGATGGTAGTGCATGCACTGGTAACTTCGAGGCTCGACTCCTGCAATGCGCTGTACATAGGGCTACCTTTGTGCCTAGTCCGGAAACTTCAACTTGTTCAAAATATGGCAGCCAGGTTGGTCACCGGTACATCTAGAGGTGATCACATCACACCAGTTTTAAAATCGCTTCATTGGCTGCCAATCAGTTTCCGGGCAAAGTATAAAGTGTTGGTTATTACCTTTAAAGCCCTACATGGTTTGGGTCCAGGGTACCTGCGGGATCGCCTTCTCCCGTACAATCCGTCCCGCACACTTAGGTCCTCTGGGAAGAATTTACTCAAGCCAGCCAGAACTAGGCTGGCGGGTGTTACCCAGAGGACCTTTTCTTCCATCGCTCCCAGGCTATGGAATGGTCTGTCGGAGAAGGTTAGACAAATTGACAGTCTTCATGAATTTAAGAGAGTCATGAAGACTGTCCTCTTCCGACAGGCCTATCCAGATGAATTTTAAGATGTTTTTAATGTTGTATTTTTCTCTTGCTTTTAAAATTTTAACTGTTGTGATTTTTGTGTTTTATATTGTTGCTGTTCCCCGCCTCGATCCGAAGGGAGAGGCGGGCTACAAATAAATAAATATTATTATTATTATTATTATTATTGAGAGAAAACTTGAATCTGTAGCAACTACCGCATCAGCTGCTATGGACACGGGTACAAAAGGATTATTTTCAAAAGAACATATTGAACGAATGGAAAACGTTGCGCAGAAATAATGTGCGCGTGAGAAATATTAAGGAGGGGACCAAACAGGAAAATCTGTGCAGCTTTATGGTTGCATGGTTGAAATCTAATACCCTCTTCCCTGGAGCTATCGGAGGAAGATACTGAACGCATACACAGAGTTTCAACAGGTAGGAGACAAGAGACAGCCCCATCTAGACATATTATAATCAAGTTTGTTCACTTCACTAAAAAGGAGGAGATACGGAAAGAACTTCATTCAATCCAGGACCTCACATATGATGGACAACATGTATTGATCTTAGAAGATCTCGCTGCTGAAACACTTCATAATCGCCGTGAGTTTTGCCCATTTACAAAATGCTTACAGGAGACCAATGTTCGTTATCGTTGGGGGCACCCCATTAAATTGACGGCTGCAAGAGGAACAAAAGCGTTATCTGCCTCTACGAGGGAAGACTTGGCGGAAATACTGAAAAAGCTGAATATTGGACTCCCGCCAGATGCAGTTGTGCAGGAGGAAGCCGAGGCAGAGACTGTTGACGGTGACTTGGAGAGCACAAGAAGAAGAAATTTGGGCAGAAGGAGAAAAAAGAGGCATGAGAAGCCCAGTTACATGCAACCAGAAATAAGAAGCCTACGTTCACATACCCTGAAAAAATAGTCATGAGTAGGCTGACCATATGAAAAGGAGGACAGAGCTCATCTAACTTTAAGAGTTGTAGAGAAAAGGGAATTTCAGCCGGTGTCATTTGTATGCAATTAGTTCCTAGTGAAATTCCCTCTTCAACACAACAGTTAAAGGTGCAGGCATAGAGTGACCATATACAAAAGAAGGCAGGGCCCCTGCAACTTTAACAGCTGTGATGAAGAGGGAATTTCACCAGGAACTAATTGCATACAAATGACACCGGCTGAAATTCCCTTTTCTCTACAACTGTTAAAGTTACATGAGCCCTGTCCTCCTTTTCATATGGTCAGCCTAGTCATGAGAGCCCAGAAGGGTTGGAGGCAGATGTTAAATAGCGTAAGATAAATAAGATAAAATTCCAAGTAAGATTAAAATTGAACTTTGAGCTGCGGAGAAGAAGGGAGAAATGCAAAGGAGGAGCCAGAAAGATGTAACGTACTGATTGCTTCTATGTGGGGAAAACCCCTAATTGGCATAGTAATGATTTGTTTAAATACAGTTAAGTAGAATATAATTGCCTTTTGCTTGCTGAGTGGCCAGAGGCTCATTCAACTCTTACAGCTAGGCAGGGAAGGGAGGGAGGGAGGAGAATTAGAGGGAGGAATTTAAGTTCTAGTTCAAGGGGGTATAAGGTAGTAATCGATATAGAGTCAGGGAAACAAGTCTGGATAGGAGAGCAAACTAGAGGAAGAACAATTATTTAAAAAGAAGAATGGCAAATCTTAGGGCATTAATACTAAATGTAAAGGGACTCCAGAACACGATCAATAGAGAAAGATTAACACGTTACATTAAGGAAAGCAAACTCCATGTGGTTATTTTTACAGGATGTAGATAAGGTAACAAAAAAGATTTCATTGTTAAAAGATAATTGGTTTGGCACTCAGATTGTTGCCTCAGGCCATTCTAAATCTAGGGGAGTTGCAGTTATTTTTAGCACACAGCTAGGCTTTGTAATTTCCAAAACATTAAAAGACAAAGAAGGTAGATTTGTATTTGCTAAAGGGAAACTGGACGGAGATAAATTAATAACACTGGGCTCTGTGTATGCACCAAATACTGGGCAACTGAAATTGATAAATAAAATACTAAGAAAGGTAAAGACATTCTCTCAAGGGGAGTTGCTATTAGGAGATTTGAATTGGAATGTAAAAAGGCCTTTCAAATAAAGACCTTTCAAATAAAGACCTTGACAATGATGGGAAAGAGATGAGAACAGGGTTAGATAAGAGAAAGTTGAAACAGCAACTAAAGCTGTTAAAAATCTTTTGGAAATGGGATGTCTGGGATTTATGGGGGGAAATGCACCTAGATCAAAGTTTTACATATGTATCTGCCAAACATTCCTCAGAGACACGCACAGATTATATATTAGGATCCCCCACTGTTCTGCAACAGACAGAAGCGGTAGATATTGGCCAAATTAGAATTACAGACCATGCTGCAATTGTAGCAATGCTTGGACCCATACACCTCACTCAGACTTCGCCTATGTGGGTATTTAATTCTAACTGAATGATGGATAATAATATTAAAAAGGGGCTCTCTGAAGCATTAATAAATAACTTTCAAGAGAATGAAGAAGGAAACATCACAAGCAGCCTTCTCCGGGACACAATGAAAGCCATAATGAGTGGTCACTGTATGAAAGCGGGGGCAGTTCAAAAGAGAAAAAGAGAAAGGGATCGGGTAGACATCAAAAAAGAAATAGAACAGCTGCAAGATAACTACAAGAGGTTGGGAACTAACAAGACATACCAGTTACTGGAGAGAAAACGCAGGGAGCCAGATGCACTGGAAATCAATCAAATAACACACAACATGCTTAAGACAGAACTTTTATGAATTTGGAGGAAAGGGATCAAAAATAATGGCCAATAGATTACGGAAAAAACATGAAAAAGGAAGAACTCGGTTTCTGAGGGGAAGAGGAGAGGAAAAGGTACTTGGCTTCAATCAGACCTGCAAAAAAACTGCAGAGTTCTATTCAGATTTATATGTCCTCCAACTCACCAGAAGAGGCCATTAGGCAATATTTAAGTACAACTAATTTACCAGTTCTTGACGACAAGGATGAAGGATTGATGAGCACAGAGGTGACACCTGAGGTGGTGTTAAAGGAGTTAAAAAAGGAGTTAAACATTAAAGGAGTTAAAAAATAAAATGAGGTACATCTTTCAGGGCTTTACGTGGATGACATGGTTTTGACTACAGATTTACCAATTAGTACAGCACCATATCTGAAAAAAGAATTAGAGAAGTTTAATTTTGTAGCCGGTTTGAAGGTAAATTATAATAAATCCGAGATGTGTCTAAATTTCCCTCCATCTGAAAGGATGGGCATACCGCTTTGTCATGTTAGTTTTAGGTATCTAGAGGTCCAAATTATTAAAAATCTAAACAAATTATATGAAGCAAATTATAAGAAAGTATGGAAGATCATCAGCTCTCAAATAAGGAGGTGGAAGAAGAAGCAATTAGGCATCTCAGACCGCCTAATCGCTTTTAAAATGTCACTCCCAAAACTTTTATTTCTGTTTCAAACATGGCCAGTTTGGATTCAAAAAAACCAACTACAACATTGGCAAAAGCAATTAAATGTGTTCGTATTTGGTACTAAAACCCCGAGGATCCATAAATCACTCCTATATAAACAGCAGGAAAATGGTGGATGGGGAATCCCTAGTCTGATACGTTATTATGATGCTAATCAATTTAAACACATAATCCCCTTGATGGAAGAAGACACTTCCAAACAGTGGGTGAAGATAGGAGTAAGGAATGTGGGAACCTCTATCAGTTCTTGGCCATATTGTAAACATAAATTTAGATGAGTAGAGCTGGTGCAGAATCCATTTACATTAACTACATTGAAAGTTTGGAAAGCGAGGATGGAAACATTATCTCAAGGGCTCTCACCACTAACTCCGATTTCCCATTACCCAGTTTTTGAAGGTAGACTAACAGCCAGGGAAATAGTTGAGTGGAAATCCAAAGGACTTTATCGCTTTATGGGTTTCTTTAAGAATGGGCAATTGATTAAGCAGGAACAATTGGCAGAACAATTAGGCAAGGAGAAAGGACAATTGATAAAAATCACACAAGCACATTTCTCTCACAGCCAGAAATACAAACTGTGGCCACTAGGAATTTAACGGCGTTTGAATGAGAGGTGGTGGGCTATAAAGGAGCAACAAAAGGTTTGGCCTCCAATTTTTACAAGTGGACAAGTCAGAAATGCAGGTTGCTTACCTGTAACTGTAGTTCTTCGAGTGGTCATCTGTACAGTCACACATATGGGCTCGCGCCGACGCCGAGCCTGCTTCCGGGAAACTTCACTAGCTAGCTTAGACTTTTGGCGGGAACCCCTCCCCCCACCATCCTACCACGCATGCTCAGGGTTCCCGCTCCCTGCTTACCTCAGTTCCCTGAGACCGCTTGGCCTCGCGACTAAGGTAC
The DNA here is from genome assembly GCA_029215795.1 of Anniella stebbinsi. NCBI lineage: Eukaryota > Metazoa > Chordata > Lepidosauria > Squamata > Anniellidae > Anniella > Anniella stebbinsi. Next base: position 149,736,598 of record JARDYH010000004.1, read on the forward strand.
AATAGATTTATCAAAAAATGAGCATGCCCGAACAACTTGACTATCACAACAGCGATGCCAAGAGGGGATGATGGGTGGGTTGTGTGACTGCACAGATGACCACTCGAAGAACTACAGTTACAGGTAAGCAACCTGCATTTCTTCTTCGTGGTCTCTGTGCATCACACATATGGGCGAATAATAAGCAGAAACTTACCGGAGGTGGGTAGGCATGCTGATTGGTCATTGGCAGATCGAGGAAAGGACCGCTCTTCCAAACGAGGAGTCCTGCCTGGCCCTCACATCCAGACGGTAATGCTTAACAAAGGTGGAAGCATTAGTCCAGGTAGCCGCTTTACAGAGGTCAGAAAGGGAAGCTCCATGGAGTAGGGCCGAAGAGGTTGCCTGCGCTCTGGTGGAGTGCGCCGTCAGATGAAAGGGTGGTTCCCTTCTGACAATCTGGTAGGCTAGAGTAATGGTGGCCACAATCCATTTGGATATGCGCTGCTGAGACACTGCCATTCCCTTATTTCGGCCACCATAGCAGATGAATAACTTGCGAGACTTGCGAAAACGATCAGTTCTCGACTTATAGAAAACCAATGCTCTCCGAACATCCAGCATGTGCAACGATGAAGACAAAGGGTCTGACGAAGGTTTGAAGAACGTGGGCAATGTAATGTCCTGACTCATGTGGAAAGAAGAGGAAACTTTAGGAATGAACGTGGGGTCCGGGCGCAACACCACCTTATCCCTAAAGAACTGTAAGTAGGGAGGATCTACTAGTAGCGCCGCTAACTCAGAAACTCGCCTTGCAGACGTGATAGCAACTAGAAAAATAGTCTTAAACGTCAACAAACGAACATCTATCGTAGCTAAAGGTTCAAAAGGTTTCGAAGTAAGAACACTGAGAACGACTGAGAGGCTCCACTGCGGAACGATTGGACGAATGGTGGGAAACAGGTTATGCAAGCCTCTCAGAAAAGCCCTTGCAAGTGGGTGAGTAAAAACTGAAAATCCGTTAATCAAACCATGGTTGGCCGCAATTGCGGACAGGTAAACACGAATGGACGCTGGTTTTAGTCCTGCGACATGCAGTGAATAAAGGAACGAAATGATGTCAGGCATGCCTGATGTATAGGAGTCAAAAGTATTGAGGGCCGCATAATCCTGAAAACGCTTCCATTTCCTACGATACGATAGTCTGGTGGAAGGCTTACGGGAGGCCTCTAGGATAGACCTCACCCCGTCTGAGAAGGAGAGATTACGCCAAGACGCCGGATTCTCCATGCCGTTAGGTGTAAGGTCTGGATATCCGGGTGAAGGATCTTGCCGTCCTCCCGGGAAAGAAGGTCGGGGGCGCGGGGTAGGCGCCAAATCGCAGTCCCTGCCAGTCTGAGTAGCGGCGTGAACCAAGGTTGCCTTGGCCACCACGGTGCGATCATTATGGCGTCCGAGTTGCTGCGCCGAATCTGCGCCACTGCCCTGGCAATTAGCGGAAAGGGGGGGAATATGTAGAGGAAGCCCCTTGACCACTCCCATTGGAGAGCATCCCCAAGCGATGTCCTCCCAATCCCCGCCCTTGAGCAATAGGCAGGACACACTGCGTTGGCAGCCGTGGCAAACAGATCGATGTCGGGGTTCCCCCAACGAGCAAAGAGACGACTCACTATGCGAGGGGAGAGTTCCCACTCGTGCGTATCCCTGAAAGACTTGCTGAGGTCGTCTGCCTTGGCATTGTCTTTCCCTGCAATGTGTAGAGCCGAATGTGTTTTTCCCGACCTCCCTTGTGCTGCCTCCACCACCATAGAATTGGGCTTTGGGTGCTGGAAAAGGAAGGGTGCTTCCGCTTCCTTCACCTTATAAATGGCATCTAACCGCTTGGAAGTGGGACCAATGGTCGCCGGGTTATCCCAAGATTGTTTGACCGTCTTCAGAAGCGTCTTAACCAAAGGCAAGGTCAACTGTGGGGACGGGTCTGTGTACATGACGTCATATATACCATCGTCCTCCTCCTCCTCTACTGGTTGTTGGCACTCGATGCCAAGGGACTGCGCCAGTCTCAACATCTGGTCCGAGAAGCTGCCCATTTCCATCGTAGGTGAGGCCCTATCCCCAGTACCGACATCCTCCGATGGCGATGGCTCGGAAGGGCGGGGCGATGGCGCCGATGAAGTGTCTGAGGCATAATCCTCAAACGACTGGGAAGGCTGTCGATGCCGTGGCGTTGTCGATGCCCTACGGTCTCTAAGTCGACTGGACGACTGGGAAAGCGAAGTCGTTCGCCTAGGTGGAACAGGCGGCGGTGACTGAGCCCCTGGGATGCGTTGACCCATATAAGGATCAAAGCGGTAGCGACTCCTATCAGAATGGTGAGAGCGCTCTGAATACACGTCCCAGCCTCGAGACCGAGATCGAGATCGCGAACGTGATCGAGACGGCGAAGATCGGTACCGACGAGAGCGAGACCGACGAGAGTGAGATCGATGTCGAAGGTCGTCCGGGCGCTGGACTGGCGGTGGTGGCTCCAGCGTCAGAGGTACTGTGTCTTCTGCATCCGAAGTAATTTCTATGGGCATCGGACCCGGCAAGGGTAGTGACCGCGACGGTGACAATGCGGCTGTTGGTATCGACGGAGCTTTCGGTATCGACGGTGTCTGCATAACTGGCGATATCGAAGGCGTGCGCCTCTGCGGTACAGAGGCTGCCGGTGACGAGGCGGCACGCTGAGACGACGGCGATGGCGAGCGGGTTGATTGCGTACGGTGCCTCGGTACCGAGATCGGCGTCGGTACCGAGGAAGCCTTATGCACCAAAGCCACTACTTTCCTCGACGTCGAGGACGGCATCGTGGGTGGAAGCGACACCGATTTTTTTCGAAGTCGAGGTGGCTGATCTTTTTGAAGTCATTGCCGGCGGCACATTCCTCTTGGCTGCCTTCGACTTCTTAGCCCTCTTCACCGTGGGTGGAGAGGAAGGCGGAGATGCGTCCGCAAGCGATGCCTAAGCTGCAGCCCCCAACAGGGGCGAGCCAGGAGATGCTGGGTTCGAGCGGTCCGACTGCAAAGTGCCACGCTCCCCAGAGGTAGATGGGCCCGCCTGCATCATCGAAGAACGAGGTCTGTCTACTGCTGAAAGGGCCTTGCTCCACAACAAGCTGCGAAGACGATCAGCTCTGTTACGTCTCGTCTGTCTTGAAAATCGCATACAATGTGTACACGAGTCTACGATGTGGGATTCTCCAAGACAAACTAAACACAACGAATGTCCGTCGGTGAGGGCTATCTTCGCCCTGCACCGCGAACAAAGTTTGAATAGCGCAGTTTGCGCCATAAGTTGGCAACCCGCTCTTAAATTATCTAATTTGAACTAGAAAAATATATTTATTTTTTTAAAACTAAAACAAGATAGATAACAAGAGAAAAAACACCTAAGCTAACTAAAACTATTCTTTCTTTCTAACAGATACAAACGTATCCGGACGAAGTCTCCCGCGAGGCGAACAGCGAAGCGGTCGAAGAAGAACTGAGGTAAGCAGGGAGCGGGAACCCTGAGCATGCGCGGTAGGATGGTGGGGGGAGGGGTTCCCGCCAAAAGTCTAAGCTAGCTAGTGAAGTTTCCCGGAAGCAGGCTCGGCGTCGGCGCGAGCCCATATGTGTGATGCACAGAGACCACGAAGAAGAAGACCACGAAGAAGATAAAAATCACACAAGCACATTTCTCTCACAGCCAGAAATACAAACTGTGGCCACTAGGAATTTAACGGCGTTTGAATGAGAGGTGGTGGGCTATAAAGGAGCAACAAAAGGTTTGGCCTCCAATTTTTACAAGTGGACAAGGGCTCAGGAAGTCGGAACAACTGGTTCACTTAGGATGGTCTAAAAAACAGACCTAGGAATCCGCATTGAGGAACAAGACTGGAATGCTTTGTGGGACAGTTGTCCATTTAAAACATTATCAAGTAAAAATAAGGAATTAATGTTAAAACTGGCCCACAGATGGTATCTGACGCCTAGAAGAATATCAGTGATGAGCCCAGGGACATCCCCCCAGATTGTTGGAGGGGATGCTCCGGTGTAGGAACGTATATACATATGTGGTGGTCATGCTACTAAGTACTAAGATGAGTACTTTTTGGGGAAAAAGTGTTCCAGGAGATTAGCTTGATAACTGGACAATGGGTTCACCCACCTTCTCACCTAGCTCTGTTAAATTTATACAGAGGATTAAACAGCAAGCTGTTAAATAAGGAATTAATAAGCTGTCTACTATTGACAGATAGACAGTTGATAGCCAAGCACTGGAAAGACTGCAAAGGGCTCCATATTGATAATTGGTGCCAAAGTGTTTGGTTTATTTGTTTTTAATATCTCATCTATTTTGTGGTCTTTGTATTTTATATTTATTGTTGTTCCCTGCCTCGATCTGGAGGGAGAGGCAGGTTATAAATAATAATAATAATAATAATTATTATTATTATTATTATTATAGAAAAACTGACCCAAAAATTGAGGAAAATGCAAGGACAACTAAGCGAAGACAAATTTGAGGCGGTATGGAGGAAATAAAGATGGGAGAATGCCTCCATCGGCATATATAGAGTTATGGAGAGTATAGGAGGAGGGACAAAGAGACTAATTTCCTGGGTATCCTAAATTAGTTAATGTCAAATAATATTAAACCTAGGCGCGAACATACATTTGTATTGACACTCAATGTATATATATGATGTAATACTTGACCTATGTAACCAGAAATATAAATTATTTTAAAAAATTTAAAAAAATAATCCATCAGAGAGCCATGAGCAGGTGTTCCTTGGGTCTTTTAAGCACATATTTTGCTCACTAATCTATGTAAGGAAGTTTTCAAGAGTACCACTGTGTGCACAACGTACCAGGATCCTTTCAAAACTTCTGTGCTTCCCCACACAAAAACACAGTTCTGCTTACCTGTCTCCAAAAGTGTTATGCAGCTTGTAAAAACTATAGAATATAAAAACTAAAGTATTATGGAACTAGGGTATCTTCCTTACAAGGAAAGACCAAAGAATTAAGTTGTGTGTTTTTTATTTTAGGAAAAAGGACACTAGGAGTACATGTTTATATAATCCTATAATGTGAATCAAAATTGAAAGAACAGAAGAATTCTCTGTGCCTGTTCAGACAACACGCTAAGCCGCTAACCCTTTTGCAGCAAGTGGTTACTGAGCGTGTTTAAACCATGGCTATGTAGCCACCATGGTTAGAAATGGTTCACACAACACGCTAAGCCATAATGTGTAGCTCAAAACACTTAACCATCGTGGTTTAGCGTGTTGTCTGAACAGGGCCTCTCTTTCATACACAGTACTAGAACTCATTATAATCTAACTAAACGAATTAGGACAGGCCATGGTGACCGGGGATGATGAGCACTGTAGCTCAATATAACTCAGGGGGGCCAGGTTGGAGAAAACTGGGTAAAAGGAGCTGGTTAGAGTCAAATCAAAAGAAGGGGATTTTTACACAATTAACAATTCATTGATGGAAATCATTGCCATGAATTACAGAAATGCCCATTAACTTAGCTGGCTTTGAAAAGGATAGGATAGATCAATCAATGGCTATTAGCTATGACAGTTAAATAGAACTTTCGAGATTCAGAGGCAATATATTTTGTATACCAGATGGTAGTATTAACAAGACTATCTATCACCATCATGCATGGATTCTACATTTCCAAAGGCACTGCCGGGCACAACTGGGGACAGAATACCGGAGGAGATGTACCCTGATCTGATCCACTAACAGCAATTCTATGCATAAGATCAGAACATGGCAATTCTTCCCTCACCACGTGGCAGGTGAGAAATGGTTACATTTCCTGGTGTGCAGAAAGTAAATGCCAGCAGACTGCCCAAGATGAACATGTTGTAAGATGGATGTGAAATTGGCAAGGTAGGAGAAGAGGATAACGTATGGGCCAAGAAGGTAAGAGGCCTCTAATTATGATTAAGCAAGGAGTTCCATGACTGCAACACATTTAGTTCCATCATATCTGGAATAACTTACCTTTTCACATTTAGATATACCACTGTCACGACCCTTAATAAGATAGTTTGTCTTCTTGCTGATATTGCCAGTTACTTTCCCCCCATAACGCTCGACTAGAGATTTGGCCTCATCTCGTTCAATAGATTCCAAGACACCTGTGATCACAAATGTCAAACCTTCCAAGCAATTTTCATCACCCTAAGAATCAAAATGATGCAACAAGAAGTATTAAGTTTACGGGGAGTGGATGTGAAACCTACAACAGCTTTGTTCCAAGGCAGTGAGAAGTAGTGAAATATTTTTTTAAAAAAACAACAATGTTTTTCATCATATCTAGGGGTGTCAAGTGAAAATTGTTTTTTTGGCCTAGTATATACGTAATAGTGGCTTCCTGCAAATCAGTTGGAAAATCAGAAGCCAGCTTTGTAAACCCACATGCACTTCCTGATCTCTTCCCAATGTTACTTAAGATTCCATGCGACATGTGCAACAAAGGAAAGCCATCATAAATGCAAACAAATTTAGCTTGTAACTATGGCTTTCAAGCCCATTTTAAACCATGGTTGCAGTTTCTGGTTAAGGAGGAAACCACAGCTTACATTACTCATAGTATCGACAAACACTTAGACTTACTTGTGGTATCTCTTTAGACCCAAGCGCTTTAGGACCTTCTCGATTGAGGAAACTTCTATAAGCCTGATAGTTGGCTCGCTTCTTTTCAGAATCCTCAGGACTTATGGACTTTAAAATATAAAGAAGTTGGGGGGGAAATCACACAACATGGCTCAAATTATGTGGAATAATGAGAATGCATTAATAAAGAGACTGCTGTAATAAAGAGATAAACTCAAGTATTTGGCCTCCAACAGACTGGGATAAGAATGAAGTGGGGTGGGGTAATCATTCTCTAAGAACAAGAACAACAAGAACAAGAACAAGAAGAACAAGAACAACAAGTAGTACTATTATATTTGGCACACATCATTTTCTGAACCTTATGCACAAAATAGGCACATCCACTGCAGTATGGTTACAGAATCATGCAGTTCTGTATTCCACATGGACCCTTCTGACATGGCCGAGCACTTTTGCTTATTTGCTACAATCTATTTTCCCCATGGATGACATCATCCAATCCCCTCCTCTTTTCTCACCCATCACAATTGGGCTTGACCTGGTCCTGCCCGATCAAGGGTATGTCTGGCCGAGCATACTCTTGTGTGACCATCTGCCGACCATTTCTGCTAACCTTTATGAACCAGCATATCCCAATATTCCTTGAGAGTCTTTATTGCTGAAATGTTCTACTGGGCAAGCCTCAAAAGGAGATCAGTAGTGTCATCCACTATGGTGATCCTGTAACTGCCTCACTGTGTTGACAGTTTTACACATTGCTTCAATGTTTGTGTTACACAGGACATTAATATCTACTGAAGAAAGGTTTTGTTTTTTAGTATTTTTTCATTTAAAAAACACACGTGTTCCATTTCCTTGGGAAGTGATACTATCCTCTCTTGCTCACAGAAGGAGATATATACAGCACAGCTACTGATGAGAGTGGAAGCTGAAACATTTAGTTTAAAATATAAGCTTCAATACTCGCTTGTTAATCTTCCTTATACATGTTACCTTAAGGCTGACTGCATCCACAGTGGATCCAGAGCATCCTTGTGGCTTTGCTGTTGTGCCCCTTTACACCAACCTCTCTCTCGCTATATATATATCCACACACACGTATGGATGGATGGATGCACACAAGTCTTGTGTAGCCATCTGCGGACTATTTTCTCTAACCTTTATGTGCAAAGTTTTACAGAATTGTGCACAAACGTTACAAACAACACGTAGCTAAAACTGACATGGATTTCCCCTCATTTCATCCGAAATCTCTTCTAGCAGAGATGAAACAGACATTACGAGTACTGAAATCTCCCCTTTGCTAATATAGCCCTCTGTTATTAACACAACAGGGTTCAGAACAAGGAGCATGGGGAAGATCACAACATAACCTAACTAATCTGTGCCCAGCCAGCAGCACCAGACATTGGTAGAAATTCTTCCAGATCACTCATAAGCTTAAAGCACACACATACATGGGAAGTGCCAATATCAACATTTCAAAATGCAAGTAGAGAGAACAAAGGCCTCATCCCCCTCCACCACTGGCATGAAGTGTGAACATACTTGGCTCAAGCTACCTAGATGAATATGTAGTCTAAGAACATGCATGCAAATCAAGTGATGTTCACTTGACTGCCCTATACTTCTGCTGACAGCCAGGTAAAAAAAACTATGTCCCATCAACTTGCATTAAAGAACAACAGTAATCAAACATACTGTCCCTCAAACCTACCTTTGATTTTTGGGGAGAAACCTTCTCCTTTTTAGGTGTCTTCTCCTCCTCTTTGGGTGAAACCGTCTTTCCTTTTGGAGTCACACTTTCTTTTTTGATATTCTCTCCTTTTGGAGTCCCATTTTCTATTTTAATACTCTCTGCCTTTTGCTTCAGCACCGCCAACTTGGAGCTAACCTTGGATGACACCATCTTATTCCCCAAATCCTTCCTTTCTTTACTAACAGAAGACTCTGGGTAAGGACTCAAGAGACTTGTAGTTTCCAAGTGAATCTTGTCCTTTGCAGAGTAACTTTTTGAGTCAAGAGTTGAACTAGCAGGTTTCACTGGGAAGAAAAGAAAGCCTTAAGCATAAAACAAATGCTATAGCCTGGCAATCTAAAAATCTATTTTGTTGGACAAGAATTACCTTTGTGAGACTGCTTATTTTTTTCTGCTTCATCTGGACTAATTTTGGCTGTTGAAGCTAGCTGTTTTTCTTCTGGATCTTTTCGAGGCTAAAGTAGTAAGAACAGATTAAAAGATGTATTCATGAATGACTACTGCGTATTACTGAGCTGAACTTAAATCTCTCTTAAGTGGTATTTAACTCCTTTAAATTTCAGTAAAGTAAATCAGACATAAACTGATTAAGTTGGCAGATTACTTTCATATATGATGGTGGTGGTGTTCTAAAAGCCAGGCATATTTTCATGAACTAGCAGAGTTTATTAGACAAGTAATTTCCTATTCATTGTCATTAATACCCATAGTATTTCTTTTGGGATTCACTGAGGATGTGATCCCATGGCAAAACCGTGAGTCAATACAGCTCACATGGAGCTAGTGCAATAAAAGAGGGAAATGATCAAATGTCTACAAATGACCACACTCTATATCAGTAGCATAAGTTATGATTACTACGAGGCAAAGATTAGCCACTACAATTTAGTGTTATATGGTAGGAGTTCATTTTACATACAACAGATTATGAGTTGCTGACATACATGCCGGCCATAGCTAAGGAGATATGGAATGTATAAATGTAAGGTAAGAGGTATGCTCCACTCCCTTGTTTTGTTTGTGTGTGGGTGGGTGTTTTGGGTTTTTTGGGAGGGAGAGGGGTATGTGATATGTTGAATACATGAAACAATCTTTAATAAATTAAATAAAATCTGGAACAAAACTGTGTATCAGTAGTGGGGAACCTGCAAGGAGAGGAGAGCACTGGATGCCACTTCCCAAGGATCCATATCTTTTGGAACAGATACCCAATAGTACTTGTTTTCCCTAATTAGAGATGTGAATGCCCAGAAAAACATTTTTTCCTGTTCTTTTCCAAGGACAATTTTTGTTTTTTCCCCAAAGAACAGCTCAGGATTATGAAATATTTTCTGTTAGAATTTAAGACAAAGTACTTCTATATTGTTACCCAGCATTTATTTCCCCCATAATAGATTTCTAAAAACTATGTAATAAGAACACTTTTACAGAAAGACTGGAGATGTAAAATGTCTAGAAATAATGATGCCATGTGGGAAAATGTTTTTAATTCTCTCTCTAAGATTCTCAGCATAGTTATTTCTTTCATTCCGTATTAAAATTATTGATCTAAAGTAATTTTATTGATAGAAATTCACGCTCAGTTTCCCAACATGTGAGTAGAGTCACCATTGTGCATTAGTGACAGTAAATGTGCATTCTTGAAAGTTTGGGTTTTGATCTATAGTTCTCTGTTTCTGATGCTGTAGCAATCATTTAATGTAGTTCTAATCTATTCAGATAATAATTACAAATAGCTGCTGCTATCTCCGCTGACTGTGGTCATTGTGCCATAGGGGTTGTTACCGCCTCAAGGGCCCGTCTCCACAACTCAGCTCTCAGCCTGTCTGCCCTATTGCGCCGGCTTTGTTTCGAAAAAGACTTACAGAAAGAACACGTTTCCACAACATGTCCCTCACCCAGACATAGCAGGCATAAGGAATGACCATCTGTAGATGGGATTTTACTACGACACTTAGTGCACTCATGAAAGAATTCTTTAGTAGCCATACGCCCCAAAACGGTCTCCTATCCACCAAGAGATTAGTTACTTATATTCTCGATGAAAAATTAAAACGCATAACTCTAAAGCCTGAAATAACGATAGATAAGAATTAGATTGAATAAAACAAAAAAAATCTCCTCAGCAAATAACTACAAGCCACTGTCTCTATGAGACAAGTTCCCTTGTGAGGCTCGCCTTGCGGCGGTTGAAGAAGAACTGAGGGAGTAAGAGGGACATGTTAAACAGACATGATGGAGGGGGAGGGGTCCCAGTTTGAATTTCCTCAGCTAGTGAATGTTCCGGAGCGAGGCTCTGCGCGGGCGCAGAGCTCCCATAGGTGTGATGCACAGAGACCACGAAGAAGAATTACACTACTGCTTTATAACAGTATTGAAGTGCACTGACAACGGTTGGGGTCCAGGACACATTCTATATACCGTTTTCAAACTGCTTTCGAAGTGTTATATCCTGCTTGGTGTGAATCTGGCCCAAGTTATACATAAAGTAATTTTAGGAACAGAAAGGCTGCTTTTTGTGCCTTAAGCAGCCCTCCCCAACCTCATGACATGGAACGCAAAGGTTTGCTGAAGTCCAAAAAAACTCAAACCATGTGGGGGAGGATCTGAGGGGGGCGGACACACAAAAACAGCCCAGTAAGGACAAAGCATACTAAATGGCCAGAGTATGCAGTCTGACTGTTGGGGTGGTGGTGGAAAACTTGGTGGAGGTGAGGGAATAAAATGGAATGGCTGGAATGCTGAACAGCAGCACTTTTCATTACTACATGTTGTTCTATCTCAATTGTTTCAAAGCTTTATGGACCAATCTTTAAAGTTGCTAGTCTGCTTCTTCTCCCTGCTTTCTGCAATACACCAGATTTTCCTAAATTACTGGAATTATTAAAGAGATTAGACCACTGCCATTTTAGATCCCTCATTTGAATCTCCACTAGATCAACTCAGTGTTGAGTCGGGGTCAAAAAAGATCTGCTAGTAGACTAGTTCCTGGAAATGTCTGTTTATCAACATTCAAAAAATCCAGCCACAGATCAATTGTAGCCTATAACAAGTTGTGTGGATGACCCTTTCAAGAGGAATGTGTACAGAAATGAGATTCCCTCCAGGAATTATACCACAGTCGAAAATATTTACACCAAGCACCCACTTCACAAAGTGTTACCTTTTTCTTTTTTGGTGTTTCATCCAACATGGCCAGAGTTCTGGCAAACTCTTCATCTTCATGCAGCTGTCGCTCCACCTGTAAAGAGTACAAACAACATATTAATAGTAAACTGACATTGCTAATAATCAGCCGTTTATCCTGCCTGCAGATGAAGCCTGATAAGAGGCCTAAGCAATAGATATTGCTAAGCTTTATAATTCATTGATTTGGAATACGAATCTTAGCAATCAGTCATTCTTGCCTTGAGCCTCCCACTGCCAAGCTCTTCTTTGACTCAATTCAATTTTAATCCAAGATGGAGAACCTCTCTCTCTCTCTTTCTCACACACACACACACACACACCTCCTGCTTAGCCTGTTGCAGCTCTATGAGAGGGAGAAGCAGAGCTATTTCACCAGCAATTGTCAAAGAATTAATTTTTCTTCTCTTCTTCCCTCTTCATTCCTTTTTTTCTTGTGTGTTGTGTCCTTTTAAATTATAAGCCTGTGGGCAGGGACTGTCTTGTTTAATGGATTATACAGACAATCTGGGAGCCTTTTTGGGTGAGAAGCAACATAAAAATACCTCAAATAATAAATAAATAAACAGGGAGGAAGGGAGAACTCATTTTCTACCCCTCTCCCCAGTGTTGCTATGACAGCAGGCCAGGCACCTGGAGTGCAGGGAAATGTTGTTCTCAATGCTCCTCATGGAACACTGGGAATACTACATTTCTGGCATCTGGTCTGCTGCCTTCGTAGAGTGAGAAGGCAGGCTTGCAAGTGGGTGGTAAGATGGGGCTTGGGGGCTCAATGTGAGAGCACTAGGGCACCATTCCCCAACCTTGTGTGCCTTCCAGATAGTTTGGAACTCAACACCCATCAGTCCCATACAGCATGGTCAATGGCCAGGAATGCTGGGAGTTGTAGCCCCAAACATCTGGAGAGCACAAGGTTGGAGAAGACTGCTCTAGGGTCTGATGTAATACACAGGCTTTGAATATGCCAAACATTTCCACTTTTTATGAGGGGAGGAGAGAATTACCCCCATTTATTCTGAACCAATCCAAAGAGAACGGGGGTGGGGTGAGGGAAGGTGTTCTTCCACCTTCTCATAAAGACAGACGAAGTGTTAACTAAACTCCACCATTTAGTATAAGCCATCTTGCAAGCAGCAACATTATGTCAATCCAGCAGCGTTTCTGAACAGGAGAAATCAGGATAATATGCTCCAGAATTGTAGCCCCATCCATTTTAGGTACAACTTGCCAAAATGACAATATTTCTGTCAGAGGTAGCCATTCCCACTTTAAGGCAAAACTCCCTCAACAAGTTATATTTTCAAAAAGTATCCTATAAAATGGCTTTCTTGCCTGATACAAATATATGTTCAGCTTCCATTTGCAATTATTCAACTGAATTCAGTTAAGGAGAAAGAAGAGCAAAATTTCCCCCCTTTTGCGGCATCGACTGCGACTCACATCCTGTTATCAAATATTGTTTCTTCGAGGGGAGATAATTTGTTCCTGCCAAGAGGTTTATTGATAGAAACTATAGTGCACACATTACATAAATCCAATCTTTTGGCAAGAATGAGATCAAAACTTGCCTCAGCGCATGATTCAGACGGATAACTTGATAAGCAGAAGAATGCCACTGGCTCTATTTTTATGTGATCATAAGCCACAGGAGGATATTCGGACCAATGAGTAGCATTAATCTTTCCTGTTTACAGTATGAAGCTGAACACAGACTTACCCAAGAGTAAAAATGGAAGTCAGATGAGCAAGTAAAACAAAAAACAAACAAAAAAGCTGCCATATAGTGTCTTAGATTAGATGTGTGTAATCTACATGAAAATTAAACCAAATTATCCATTTCTTTGACATGTTTAAATATTTAAAATAGATTTAGAACATTCATTTTTCAGCTAGCAGTATGGCTTTTGCAACTCATCCCAGTGAAAAACTGATCATCTTACCACCTAGGCCTAATTTTATACTTCACTCAAGAGTGCTCAACTTTTAGAGCCAGCCGAAGCGAACAAGTAATTATTCCCTTGTTCTACCACTGTCTTGGGTCAGGAGAAGAAATTGCTGCTGCTGCTATTGATGTGGCTGTGCCAGTGGCATGCCCCTGCTGGAGAATGCCTCCTCAGAGAAGAAGCTAGAGCTCCCAGAGAGAGACAACATCAAGGAGCAGCGCATACCTTCAGGGGGAGATGGCCATGGGTCCATCTCTGCAGGAGGGGAACTCTGCCTCTGATTGAAACAGAGGCTGAGCAAGCACCTAATTCCCAAGAGTGTCGTCATCTCAAGAGGCAGGCCAGTAGGACCCCATGAGAAGGAGCACTCGGTTGCAAAGGCGGGCTCTTCATGAGTAGGGCCCTCTTCATAAGGGGGACTTTTTCCAGAAGCCTCTGACATGCTGCAGCTGGGTCCTGTGTGGGAGCTCTGGAGGCTCCAGCTTATAAATCTTCAGATGAGATCTGCCAGTTGCTGGAACAACACATTTCTTTCAGCTCCTGGTACTTTGCAAGCTAGCTTTCATGATCTGGTTTCTTGGACTGAGCTCTCATGCCACTGATCCCAAGGACTCCTGCTAAGACACTGCTCCTTGGACTGAGCTTCTTTTGCACTGCTCACCTGTGTCTGATCTCAACTTTCCCTTAGACCCTGTTTTGGACTGCCTCTCTTCCTGACCAGTAACACTGTGTTTCCGACCTCAGCCTACCTTTTGACCGTTGTATTTGCCCCATAGGTTGCCACAGGACTGAGCCTGGCCTGTTCTTAGCAGGGCAGCCAGAGTCCAAGAAAAGCCAATGTGACAAAATGGAATGCTCTGTTATTGTTTAGTTTTGAATGTTTGGTTCAGGGTTGGATTTGCTTTGGGCAATTCTTTTCTTTTTCAGGCAATGGTAAGTAAGTGGGAGGGGGGAGTTAGAACGGTGAGCTGTGTGAATGGTGCCTTCTGATTGGTTGGTTGATTTGAAATGGAGAGAGAGAGAATAAGGGGAGGAGTGGAGAGACAGTTAGGCAGTTAGAGAGTTAAAGGGAGAGTGGGAGTTAGTGAGGGTTGGAGTGAGTTGGGGTTAGTAGAATTTTGCATCAGGATAGGATTAGGAAAGTGGGGTTATAGGTTTTGGAGGTGGTTAGTATTCCCTGGGAGGTGGAGGCAGGCAGATTTATTTGTATAACTTAAAAGAAAAACTTAAAGTGTCTTTTAAAATCTTTTACTTTATGAATAAAGTACATTCTTATTTTGTTATATCAATCACGTCTGCTCAGTCTTATGTGTTACTTCAGCTGGACAATACACGCACACAAATAATTAACTAAAAGAGGATTTATAGTTCCCTCATTCCCAGTACAAAGAAGAGGCTGGTGGTAGCAAAGGAGAGGTTTAAATCAACGTCACTGAGACTGGTGACACCACAGCCCCATCTCTTAGACCAAACCAGCACGTGTCAACTTTCAGCAGAAATTCCACATTTTACATTCTCTTCAGATCTTCTCTTCAATCCATTTGCAATATATGATATTCTCTGTCATAGTCCAGAGGCTGCTCTTGGTAGTCCTAAACTTATCACTTTCAGAACAGCAACAGTGGACTTAAATTCACCAGCACGATCAAGCCATCCATACGTCACTCTGAGCCCATCTTTGGAAGCGCCATCATCCACACTTTTCATGCTCAGACAAGATAGGAACCTGCCTTATACCGAGTCAGGCTATTGGCCCATCTAGCCTAGTATTGTCAACACTGACTGGCAGCAGCTGTCCAGTATTTCAGGCAGAATTCCTTCCCTGGAGATACTGGGGAATGAGCCTGGGACCTCCTACATGCAAAGCACTTGCTCTTACCGCTGAGCCATGACCCCCTCCCTCGTAATAGTGAGAGATGAGATGTACATGTCTATTGATACCCTCACTCAACACAAATGTCTTTCCAATCTTTCAACTAGTCTCTCATCTGTGCTATATCAAAAGTAATGATTCCAGGGTCTGACAAGACTATGTGAAACACAGGAATAAACTGAAGCAAATATACTGGGTTTTGTGTATTTTTAATATAGGGTTTATCCAGTTAAGTTTAATTTAGGTATGTATTAGAAATCTATTTCACGCTTTTTTTTTAAAAAAAAGACCTTATCGGAAAGACCACCTCCACTCATATCAACCTGCCTGACTCTTACAAACTGTTCTCTGGTCCTTCAGCAATAGCTTTTGGCTGGTGCTTACTAGATACAAGGCCTTTTCTGTAGTGGTCCCATCATTTTGGAACTCTTTTCCCAGGGAGACACGCACATATTTTTATTCTAGTTAGCTTTTGAACAATCCTATTTTATTCTGTTGATATTGTTTTTAGCTGCTGCTGTTATAGCTTTAGATACAATCGTGTTTTATGTTATGATTTTACAGCTTGTAATTTGTTGTTACAAATTTTGCGTTTTCATATGATGTGAACTGCCTTGGAAGGGGTAAGCCTGAAAGCCGGCCTGTAAAGAAATAATTTTAGAAATAGAAAATAATAATTTAAAAAAATGCACAACACTTGCTCTGCCTGACAAAGACTTTCCAAGTATTCTTATTATGGTAATCAGTCAAGGCTACCAATAAGAGTCAGCGGCTTTGAGTCACAGGGGGAAAAAAATCTCCTTATCAGCAAAATAATTTATTTTGAAGATAGCATGACATCACAAGGACTCTCTCTAGTCTGGGAAGAACAACCTTTGACTGTGCATGGTTTTAGTCTTAAGATGTTTACAGAATTAAAGACAAGAGTGCATCAATTAAAGACAGAGTAGCATCAACAAGCTCAAAGTCTCTTTCATCTAGATGGGACGAAGAAAGATCTTCACTTTTTTTTCCGGCTGTACTTTTATATTGTGGTTTTAAACTTCCATATTTTATATCTTATGCTGTACCTTATGGTTTTAATTTTTGTGAACCACCCAAAAAGCTTTTGCTATTTGGCGGTAAAGAAAATAAATAAATAAATAGTTGTAATCTCCTACCCCATATTCATATCAATGCTGTGCCAGAATAGATCCTTCTCAGAATTTTCCTTGCTTTAAAGGAAGCAAAACAAGGCCCCCAAGACTACTGCGCTAGAGGTTCTGGCCCCCTCTACAAGAATTCGGCTTGACGCCCAGTTGCCCAATTATGTGCATCTTCTCACGATCGCTTTTACACCTAATTCTGATAAACGACAGGCGGTGAAGCGCATTACCGGCTGCGTGAAACGTGCTTTAAGCTTGTTGAGATACGGAGAATCGCTTGTTTACATGGTCATAATGCACTTTAACGGCTGCGGTAAATTGAAACTCACTATTTAACGCACAATCGGAGAGAAAACGCGCCTCAGCCCCCGATTTGCGCTCCGTTCATGTGGAGGTAAAAATTTTAATGCGCCTTAAAAGAGCTTTAAATCTCTCTTGTAGAGGCACCCTCTGTTTATGTGGGAAGGATTTATGCCATTTTGAGTGACTTATTCCATGCTATTTTTGAATGGCTATTTAATGAATGATGGCTTGTTTCCATTTTTTTTTAAAAAAAATGTTAATGAGCTGAAGAATGTGCTGAGTACGCGGCATCAAAATTTAACAAACAACAACTCTGCAGCGGTAACACAAAGAAAATTACAAAACAGTGAGAGAGCAAAGCTAAGCATCCATGACACAAGTGAAGCTGGTTTTCTTCATTCCATATCAGATGGACCCTCCAGAGCTGGAGTTCTGAACTTTTTTTTGCAAGTTTACACTGAAGTCATCGCTTTCCCTAAAGAAAACATTAAATCTGTGGTTTGACAACCTTGCTAGAACACTCCCTGAGAAATTCCTAGTTCCATCATAGCTACAATTCCCAGGCTAGAAAAGAGAAGCCATGAGAGTAGCATAAGCTTTTGCCAAAGCATTTTGCTATCTACCTTACAACATACTTTGACTGGGATCTTGATTTGCTCCTGGTGGCAGGGGAACCTCCTGAAAGCAGTTCTGCTCATGGGACATTCCCACCAAGGGAGGAGTGAGGAGAAAGGTGATTTACACCGATTCTCCCTTCTCTTGCGCAGCCCCTTGTGCCCCCTGAAAATATGTTCTGGAAGACCCTCTAGAACAGTGTGGGGCTGCTGCAGCCGGACAAGAGAATCAGCTAAAATTGCCTCCCCCACACCTTCTGCCATCTGGATCCTCCAATGAATCTCAGTCCCATCTGTGAATGGAAGAAGACCTTCTGTTTACATAAGCCTAGCTGGGATCCAAGCTTTAGTAAACAACTGCCTTAGCTTTGGGGTCATGAGAGAAAACAAATTGGCAGTTCAGCTGCTCCATAAAAATAGGGTCAGAGTTCAGGAAGGAGCTTGAAAATCAATGCTTGAGAACCAAGATCCCAGGAAGAAAATTCAAGTAAAAATGGAGAAGTGAAAGAAGGGAGAGGAGGCAGAGTCCAGCTAAGAGCAATGCTAAATCAGTGGAAAAGGAAAGGTTGAGCAGTAAACAAAAAAGGCAAATGGACCCCCACACACACACATGCAGTATGGAAAACATGGGCTGCTAAAAAAATAAATTAAAAAAAACTAGAGAGGTGTATAAGTATTTTACCTCTGAATTCTCTTCAAGCTGTAGTTGCCTGGCCAAAGCCTCATCATCTAGTGCAGAATCCCTGCTTTGTGAAGGCTGCACCACAAAGAAAGAAGAATCAAAGGGACACTCAATTTGCAGCCCATATTTAGATAAGTGCCACGGAATATTGTTAGACGAGTCAGAAAATCGTAAAGCCTCATCTTAAATACCTGCACTTAAAAAGAACAGCAAACAAACTCTGAAAGGCTCGTGTCTGCCTTTTGCACTTCCCAGGAACTGAGTGAAAAATGGTTTTCAAAAAGAGATCTTGGGGAATGTTAAGCCAAGGACATTTATCACATTTCATTGCACTGACACACTGACGCTAGATATTTACATCAGTATATGTTGCAATGTATATAAGAGTCCTACTCCGGTGCAAAAACCATATTAAAACACTTAGTAGACTGGGACATACCTAGTTGTTATGTTTGAAAATTCAGAATTGTGCATAAAAGAGATTACACAAAAGCTGAAACTGATGCCCACATTCAGTAAGTAGGTCCTCTTCAAATATTCTCTAATCCAGCCACTGATGATCCACAAAGAATAAGATCCAGGTACAATGGGATGGTGCCCTTTCCATTTGGGGCTAGGATTGATTTGGACTAACATACGTTGGTCATGTTCAGAAGACAAATTGAAAAAGAGATGAGCTCTGGTGCTAATGAAGTTGTTACATTTTTTTTTCTATTTTATTGATGAATCAAAAGCTCAACGTTTCGGATTTTGCAATCCTTCCTCAGGAGCTACAACAGATGAAATAAATAAAATATATACATATCAAACAGAAGGAAAAGGACGTCACCCATGTGTAGACGTCCTTTTCCTTCTGTTTGATGTGTATGTATTGTATATATTTTATCTGTTGTAGCTCCTGAGGAAGGATTGCAAAATCCGAAACGTTGAGCTTTCGATTCATCAATAAAACTGCAAAACAATTTTTTTAACAACTTCATTAGCACCTTAACATCAAAATGTTGGAAGAAGTTGTAAGGTTAAAGGAACTCAAATACATATGTGGTGGGAATGTGGGAGGGTTAAAAAATTGTGGGCTCAGAGTTTTCCCAAAAATATAAGAGATTACGGAGCAAAAGATAAATAGATCACCAGAGTTGGCTCTTCTGAATATGTTTCATGATAGAAATAAAGAGTTAAGAGAAAAAGCACTAATCGGGTTTATGCTAGCAGCAGCTAGACAGTTGATTGCTTCTAAGTGGAAAACAGCAAAAATGTTGACAATAAAGATGGGGGGGGAGTTTATGGAAGATTGCGATAAATGAAAAGTTGTCGCAGAAACTAATATGAAAGGGAAAAGAAAAGGGACACTTTTAAGGCGGATTGGAAAGCGTACACAGAATACGTGAAGAAGAGAACAAAAAGACTATAACTGAAGCATATGAAAAATTATGGAACTCATGATACTAGCAGAAGGAAACCAAGCTGGGGGAGGGAGGAGAGGGGGGTTAGGACAATTAAGATTTTTGTGATGATAAAGTATGATGTTAGTTTGGAATTGTCAGGGGATGAAAATGTAATAAAAGATTTTTTTAAAAACCCAACTTCATTAGCACAGAGGTCGTCTCTTTTTCAATTCTGCTTTAGTGGTACTTCTTTCCCTTTCCGTCTGCATGTTCAGAAGACACCTTAAACCGCAGCTTTAACCACGATGCTTAAGCCAAAAAGCCTTAAGCATCGTGGTTAAAGCTGTCTTCTGAATGAAGGCCATTACGTCCCCAGCCTTTGGTTTCCAACTCCTAGAATCAAACTCCCTACTTCCAAGTCCTGGGTGAGGAGTGCATGAAGTGCTTTTATTCCCAACAGATTAACTTGAATATTTTCTTGGGGCGGGAGAGAAAATTATTTAACCCTACACTAACAAATTCAAACACTGGTTGTCAAGAAGAGGAGAACTGACACTGATATTGAATGGCTTTTGGTTTGAACAGACATTGTCTTCCCTGGCAGTTATGGGCAAGTGGAGTAAAGGAAAGAATAATCTTGAATTCTTTCCCTAACAAACCATTCATGTGGCTTTCCAGAAGTTTGCAAAGCGGCAAGTCTATCTCCTGCCCATTTTCCCTTGAAATTTCACTTGTGCCAGATGATTTGACATGGTTCCTGAAGTTATGTCAACAGATCTAATTCGTATTAGAGAGGAAATTGTAGAATTAGGCCATGAGAAGTTGTTCATCTCAAGTACTAACTTTATCAAAGTGACAGTCTTGCAGTCCAATCCTAAACACTGCTGCCTTTACCTTACATGCCAAGTGTAGGATTACATTCATACTACAAGAAAAAGCTTACTCAGCAACAGTAGACACCAATCAGGCAGGCCATTATTTAATAAACTTATCACAAACAAATGAGATTGGTCATAACTAGTAACAGAGCTTTCCAGTGGTGGCCCCAGGACTGTGGAATTCTCTTCCAATGGAAATATGCCAGATCTGCTATTACATATCTGCCATGAAAGCCTCTTTTTTCCAACAGGTTTTTGAAATATATGTTTCTGGGAGTTAACATTATTTTAAAGCTGCCTCCAGTTTTACAGTTTTCTTTGGGCTTGGTTTATCTTTTTAAGAACTTTTAATATACAATACTTTAATGTAATTATACTTATGAGTTGTGCTGAAGACTCTGGTCCAAAACCAGGCTGTAAATCCAAAAAGTTAAAATTGTAGAAATGTATGAAACATATGTAGTGCTGTTGAAGAGTAGAAGTAAATGAGTATAAGTACAAAAAAGAATGAAAATCAAGCTGCGACTAAAATCTTTCAATAGCAATTTCACCCTTTACAGGCAAATATCTAAAAACGATGCACAAACAATGTAATTAAAATTAATTAAACAATCTTCTTCTCTCTACCTAGGACTCACTACTTTCACACTCTACTAGAAGATGGAAGCCCAATTAAAAAGCTTCACACACCAATATATTCTGCATTAAATTTATGAATGTTTCTGCAGATACCAGCTAAGAAAATATCTTACCCACTGGCATAACCCACCTCTTTTCGTTTGCTTGACACCAACTTCTTCTCTGATCGCTGAACACTACCAATTCCAAAGTAATCAATTACCGTGGTTGGTGTCAATTTCACTGGAGATAAAGGTTTACTTTTTATTTTTGGTTTGGAGTCTGCCTTTGATGTGCCAGCTGTTTCTAGGTGAATGTCTGAAGATGTCCCATTCTCCTTGGGCTTTTGGGAAGCCTTCTTACTAATGAAGTCTTCATCATCATCTGGGTGCAAAAAAAAAAAGAGGATTTAATTATTCCGCAGTATCAAGACTCTGAACAAGGCATTTGTTGAAAATAACATTTCCTTACTATTTAAAGTCTTACAATATTTTTTTAAAGATACAAAGTGAAAGGACCCGATCATGTTTTACATTCGAAAGAGAGTTCTCAACCTGCTATTAGGGCTCTCTTACACCCTTCCCTCATAACTGCAGGGACAGAGTTTTCCCAGATAGAGCCTGTGATGTTTTATACTACTATTTATCTATAATGTAAGTGCTGTTTGGAATTCAAATGTTAAGGACGGTAAGTGGTTAATTCTGTTGGGTGGAGGAGTGAGTGAATGGAATGTTGGAGTGAATGTTGACTGGCTGTTGGATTCAACTGTTTGAATGACAGTTAGCAGTTGGCCGAGTGAGAAGCAGTTGAGAGTTGTGTGTGGAGAGTTGACAGAGTAAGAGAGAGTCTGGGTTTGTCTGCTAAAGGGGTAGTTATAGCACTCTTATCTGAAGTAAAACATTAAAACCCTGAGCTGTAATAAAAACATAAAATTGATCCACCTAATCTAATCAGATATTATTCCCATTTTATTATTTCACTAGATAAATTTAAACAAAAAGGAACACATCTTCAAATCACATCAACAGCCATCTGACCCATCGCATCCCGCTACCCATACACTATGATCCTAAAAATATCACTTGCAAGTTTCCACAAGTATATTCTCCTAATAAGTACCATATATTAAGATCAGCACATTATCTTCCAGAACAGAAGACTCAGTAAATCCTTTGGAATTTTACACTGTTGTTTTAAGATCACATTTTAGCCTTTGCACAACCGTAAAATGAACACTTGGCTGAGGGCAGAAATGTTTCTCCATCCCACTTCCAATATATTATGTGACAAATCCCTCCTTCTACTTCACTGTTTTACTACAGTCTATTTTGCATTTAGGGTAGAATATCACAAATTTCATACGGGTGACATACTCAAACTTCTGCTGATTCGGAACCGCCTTTTGTGTATAAGAAACAGCAGAATTTATTCTGGTCTCAATTGAGTTGGCTTTCAAAGGTGCAGAATTCCAAGTTACAATAACCAAGGTCCTGGCTTATAAAATCTGATGTGGAAACTTCAAGCAACTTCGTTGAAATGTTGTTACCACAATTGCCTAGGTGCTACTCCTAATGAAATTAAGGACTGAAAGAATATGAAGGGAAGCTAACAACAAAAAGCACTGCCTTCACTAATGCGCTAACTTTACTTTATTCTTCACTTCGTTAAGGGCCAGGGGCAAAATTTGTTCCGTTCTTTGCAAGACTCTGAAACACAAAAACACAATGCATCAAACTGAAAAAAACTTACATCTAACTAGAGGTAAAAGCCTATTCTCAGAACAGCAGCAAAAAACAAGGACAAAAAAAAAGGGAAGAACTACCAAATATTTTGCCAGACCCAGCTGTCCCACTCTGGCCAAGTTCAGGCAAAATGATAGTCAACGGTGGGGTAAAACTCAACTCAACAGTTGTTTATCTAGGGGATACTCCCCACACAACATAATAATAATCAACCATGGTGTGGATTAGTATTAGTATTGAGTTGACTATTAATCCACACTGAGTTGACTCACTCATCCCCCACCATCTCTCCCCCCTCAGTCCTCTCGCTAGTATCCCATCAGCCATTACTGCCAAAAATCTATCCTGCCAGCTGGACTAGAGGAGCAGCAACCGCTTTGACCGCTCTTACCTTGCAACTCTGTGGCTGATGAAATAACCAATGGTGGCCAAGGAAATAACCAATGGTAGCAAAGGAAATAACCAACAGTACTCTCCACACAACACGATAAACAATGGTGGTTCAAATAGTCAACTCTGCACAGCGTCGGTTATTTGTGTTGGTCATTTGGCCCAAATAACCACCGTTGATTAAAAACCTCCCTCCACACAAGACGATAACCCATGGTGGGTTAAATAGCCAACCGTCGACTATTTAAACCACCACTGATTATCGTGGTGTCTGAACCCAGTCTCTGTCTCCCAAACTGGATGTTCCTCCAACCCTCCCACTCCCAATATTACCCATGAACTTTAGAGAACATGCTTTCTGTTGTCCACTGTACAGCTTGGAGAGAGAACTGAAGGCAGGGTATCAAGGCTCTTTCAGCCTTAAGGCAAATTTCAAGTTTAGAGTACCTCTTGAGAGCACTATTCCAGTGGTGGGCGGGGCTAAAGGCAAAAGGAGGCCAGGGTGAAATCCTAAACATAGCAGCATATTTTAACTTAAGTCAATTATTTCCATAACTAATCCTTAGAGGAGGCATTTCAACCTTCTAGAACAGAGGGAGAAATGTGCAAAAGGCCAGAAACAATTGGCAGTCAGGGAAAGAGCGTAGGGATGAGGTGTACATTTGGGGAAACCCAGAAGGATGGACCCCTAGTTTACATCTATATTAAGGAGCTTCTTTTCATTCCATTTCTGCTCATTCAAGTGCAGCTTCAGAGTGAGTGGTAAACTTTGACAATTAAGGATTTTAATTCCAGAAGGCTATTACTGCAGGTGAGGGTGCAACATGCCCCCACAACTACAGTTTAGCATTTGCCAGATGTACAAAAATAACATGCAAGCCAACTGTGGGGCCATTCTGTGCAAATTACAAATGAGTTGAACATCATTTTTCAAAACTTTTCATTCAAACCCAAGTCAAAGAAGTATCTAATTGTTCAAGCAATAACTATTGAGCAAATTCATTTCAGTCAGTCTGCATGAAATAAAGCAGTGGCAATCTTGACATATATCCTCATAAGTTCAAACAACTAGTTGCCATGCCTTTGAGCTATATAGCTTCTGCAATGCGCTGTACATAAGGCTACCTCTGTGCCTAGTCCGGAAGCTTCAACTAGTGCAAAATATGGCAGCCAGGTTGGTCACCGGTACACCTAGGGGTGACCATATTACATCAACATTAAGATCACTCCACTGGCTACCAATTAGTTTCCGGGCAAAGTACAAAGTCTTGATTATTACCTTTAAAGCCTGACATGGTTTGGGTCCAGGTTACCTGCGGGATCGCCTTCCCCCATATAATCCACCCCGCACGCTTAGGTCCTCTGGGAAGAATTTGCTACAGTCGGCCAAAACCAGGCTGACAACTGTTACCCAGAGGAACTTTTCTTCTGCCGCTCCCAGACTATGGAATGGCCTGCCGGAGGAGATTCGGCAACTTAATAATCTTTTTGACTTTAAGAAAGCCATAAAAACCTATCTCTTCGGGCAGGCCTACCCAGTCAAATTTTAAGAGTTTTATCTGTATTTTAATAATGTATTAATTTTATATGTTTTAATCAGTTTTATGTATTTTATGTCATTTGTATCAATGTTGTTTCCCACCTCCATCCTGAGGGAGAGGTGGGTAAGAAATAAATAAATTTATTATTATTATTATTATTATTATTATTATTCATTAGCAAAAAGTTCAAATAAAAATACTGGCAATCAAGTATTTTATTATCTGGGCCCTTCAGAGAGCAACATGATTTACATGAATTATAGTTAGTGCAGTGTAGAAAGGATGGCCTCACAAAAAGCATAAAATGTTTTGATACAAGTGCACCTTATCAAACAAATGGAAGTCAAAATGTGCATGTAGATTGCAGTGTATTATTGAACAGCACTGAACAGTATTGAAAAATACTGAGACACTAGGAAAAAACAACCAAGTTCTTGCAAATTAAAACTATGCAAGGTTCAATGCATCATTAACAGGTCATCTTCTGCAAACAACGCTCAAGGTTCCATACTTCACAAAACAGTGGAGTGTGGGAGTTACTGAATAGGCACAAGCATTTGGCTGTCTCCCAACACACTGGGCTAATTTACCAAAGACTGGCTAGCAATAGAAACATTTATAAAACCACTCTGCCTTTTCCCATTACTTGTGAGCAACACTGTGTTCTTCTGCCTTCCACAATCAGTAATCTAACAGGAACAGAGGATGGTTTAACCAAACATGGTAATGGTAAAAAGTGCTTCATGGGGATTCAAATGATAAACCTAATGATCTGTACAGCACTACCTAGATTTAAAAAACAGTGCAATTTTACACACAATCGTCATACGCTTTAGCATTTGGTAAGCCACAGAATTGCAAAGCGGGACCAAGGGGAAGGCAAAGAGAGGAAGAAAACACAAAAATTATGACTTAAAGCTACCGTTTTTGTACTTTAGCTACAATTCACAACCCGATAAATAACTTCATTTAGAAGAGAAAATCATTCTAAAAGCAAACAACTGAGCCCAAATAGTCAAGTTAGGAAGACAAGAACCCCCACCCACAAGCTGGATCAGGCCAAAGGTCCATCCAATTAGCATCCTGGCTCCCACAGTGGAAAACCACAGGCAGAGCATGAAAGTAGGGAGGCTGGAGCATTTCATTTGGTCCACATTCTTAAGAAGATCAATCTAATTCTCATTTCCTAGACTAATACACAAATCAGAACCCAGTTATCCATTATCCAAATTGTGCAATGAAGTTCTCAGCTCAAACAATGCTTACAAAAACGCATATTTTAAGGGGAAAATGCATCCAATCTAAATCCAAATTTTCATTCAGTTAAAAAAAACATGGAACAGGCTCATGAAGGAACAGAGGTGAAACTGACATGGAGAGGAAGTAAGCTGTTTCATCCTTCCCTACATGGAAGCAAGAGCCCTCTCCTGCTGTCGCTCTCCAGCAGCTGGTATTCAGAGGCACATTACCTCTAAACCTAGAGGGGTTCCATATACCCAACATGACTAGTAACCATTGAAATATATGGTAATATCAAAGTCGGGAGTTAGTTGGTCATTCATTTTTCACTGCCTTCCCATTGACCTATTCTCATGAAATATATTTCATTGGAAAGCTCTTGATACATAAATTCCGCGAAAATGGTTTTCACCACAATTCAAAGTCAGAAGTTTATTTATATTCATAAACCTTTTTTTAAAGAATTAGACTATCTTCTATAACAATGTACTATAAGATTTTTATTTTTAATAACAAAAATGTCAAGTATAATTAAACAAACATAATTGATTGCAAACTGTAGCAAAGTTTTAGTTATTGCTCAAACAGGAAGTCACTAGCTGTTCAATTTAACAAAATAACATTTAAAAGCCCCGGTACATCTTTATAAACACACGTGTAGGCCAAAGTACAGTGATATGCCAGTAACATACAGCCTGTAAACAAATCAGGGACAAATCGTGGACTAAGTTAGTATCTATCTGCCTACATATGCCATGGACAACTCTACGTTGCCGTGTGTCATGTGGGCTCATCGGCAAACTTCAAGATTCAAGTTACCTGTGGATGTTACAGTGACCGCCCGAGAGTTTACACCAAGAACACTTTATTTAAACACTTTCAGTGTTTAAATAAATGCAGTTAGTTCAATTAAATCTTTCATTATATATGATTTTTCTCTGCAAACTGTGTTGTATTATTAATTACATTTCTATACTGCCCTGTAGCTGAAGCTCTCTGGGCAGTTTACAAATGAAAAGCCATGAAAATACATGATACAAAGTGTAAACCATTTACATAAAATATATAAACAGACAGCTAATACACAGACAATATACATCTAAAATAATTTTAAACAATCAACCATAAGACAAACACAGGACCTGATTAAAAATTCATCATATGCTGTCAAATACCTAAGAGACGAGAAAGGTCTTAACCTAATGCTGAAAAGATAACAATATTGGTGCCAGGGGGTGCTCATCAGGAAAATATTTCTATAATTGCGGGGTGAACATTGAGAACACCATCTCCCTTGCTGTCAACTTCTGAGCCTCCTTTGGAGGAGGTACCCAGAGGAGGTCCTTGGATGCTGGACGTAGAGTACAGGTAGGTTCATGTTGGGAGATGGCTGGAGTCAGTCTTATATGTTCAGACCTTCTTGTCCCTGTTATCAATCTGGCTGCCGCATTTTGCACAAACTGCAGCTTCTGAACTGTCTTCAAAGGCAGTCCCACATAGAGCGCATTGCAAGTATCTAACTTGGCAGTTACCAGAGCATAGAGAACGAAAGCCAGTTTATCCCTGTCCAGATAGGGCATAGTTGGGCCACCAACCAAAGTTGGCAAAAGACGCTGACTGACTTATTCTCTATACATTTGTCTAATCTCCTTTTAATCTCAGCTAGCAGCCATCACATTTTGCAGCTTTAGGAAAACAAAATGTCCCCCCCCTTACTCATCTTTTTCCTCACAACAAAAGCACCCCAACTCCCTGATCATTTTAGTTGCCCTGATCTGTACTTTTTCTAAACCTACAGCATCTTTTTATAGATGAGGTAACCAGAACTTTTTTTAAAAAACTGTAGACGTGGAAAAGGTACAGAAAAGGGGGGGGAATTATTATGGCTGGAAAATAAGTTTATTGAATAGCGTTTCACTGCTTTAAAAAGCAAACTAATGCACATTATTGGGCCAGATTTAACATGACTAACATTACAGATTTTCTGTAAACTGATTCAGCAGCAAAACAGAGAGGACACCTAAGAGCTACAATGCTGAAGGTAACTAAACAAACCACTGTTGCACTGTACAACATGCCCCACAACAAAACAGCTGTCAGAATGAAAATCTCCAGAAAGTTACAGAACAAATTCAATTGGCTCCATTGTTTTTTTATGAGTGGACCAACCCCAGGTGCACTGAAGGACAAGAAACCTCAGTTACCTTCCCTCTAGGCATATCCCCAAGAACATTAGATAATGTATTATCATGAAAACTGGGAAATCTGAACCTTTCAATCCAAACCTCAAGAGGAGTGGCAACTGTCACTTTTTAACAGCAAAAGTAGCCCTGCCAATCAGGCCCACCCCCAAGGCAGGTAGCTGCCTGAAACAGAAACCCGCCACACCCCTCTCCCCCTCCATCTCACGATCCCCTCCCACTGCAGCCTCCTCCATCCTCTCCCATGATCCCTTCCCCCCTGCCTCACTCACTCCCTTCCTCCCATGCGTGATCTGTGTGCCTGCCTACTGCCAGGTAGCTTACTTACACACGGCCACATCGGCAGCGTGCAGCTTATAAGGTCTTTCTGCCTTCAAGAGCCACATGCCTGCGCATCCATTCAACACAGCTCCTGACGGCAGAAAGACCTTACAGAGACAGCGTGCTGGCAACACAGGCGCACATTGTCGCCGCTAAGAACAAAAGCCAGCTGACCTGGATGGCAGGGTAAGGATGCGCAGTGAAGAGGGAGGCACAAAGCACGTGGGTGAGCAAGCAGCGGCTGCTTCTTGGGCCTAACAGCTACCTACATAGCTGGCAAGAAGTGGGAGACCCTTTAGAGGGGGAGAGCACCGCTCATCCCCTCCTCCAGCGCCTGCTGCGTCCGCTTCCTACCGCCTATGGTAAGGTAGGCCCTGCTACCAACTTTCTATCACCCGTAGTCTCCCTCTACCCAATCTTGGTTCAACACTATCCATTTGTTGCTTAGCTTGCTTCACACTGTCCTCAAGAAATTTTAATGCTGCTAATCAATTTTGAAACACATGTTTTTGGTTAACAAAAATGTGATGTTTTGATACAAAACCATATGCAGTTATTTATAATTTTATACTGGCTTTATAACAATTCATCTGGTGTCCAGTGGCCAGTAAGAAATGTCTTCACATGACTAGTAAGGGAAGCTTTCCAAAGAATGATTTCCTCCCTCTTTTAAACCAGAAATGGGTTATCAATATATTGGACGAGGCAAACGAGAATTTCTTTTAGTACACTGGAGTTTTCACAGTCATTTTTCAGGCTGGTTTATACCCCACCTTTTAATCTATAAACTGGATTGTCAAGGAAGTAGAAAAGGTTTAACCCATAACAGAACCCATAAAAGCTATTAAAGCATACAGCAAAACACACAACATCTAATGGGCAGAGATAACATCCTGGAACCCTAGGAGGTTTTGAAAGTGACGCGAGACCTAGGTAGCTATCCATATAGGTCTCAGAAATGCTAAGGCTGTCAAGCTCTTTCAGTTATGTATTTTGCAATGGCTTATGGCTGATGTAAATAAAAGTTCTATTCTATAAGCTCTATCAGTTACAGATTCAGCTCTACATAACATCATGATTGCACTCTATATATACCACACGCTTGCTCAGGAGTAAACCCTTCTGATCTCAGCGGGGCTTACGCCCAAGCAAACATGTAAAAGACTTCAGCCTAATCACAGAGGCAATGCAAAAATAAAAATACATCTACACTATGACCTTATCTTTGTACTTTAACCTACACAAGAGAGTTCTATTCAGCTTGTTTACTCAGACATTTCCCTCTTTCAAGTTACAGACTGTGCCCAAAACATATTCTATGCCAGAATCCTCAGTCTAGCATCATACCAGAACTACCCTTGCCTGATCTAGGATCCTCTCAGTTAGAAGATCTATTTTCCCCATAACAATATATCATCTTCATTCTAATGCCTTTCAGAAATCTTTCCATGGGTGAATGGATACACATCCCAAATGTTTAACTAAAGCAGAACAACTATTATAATTATAATTAAAGTGAAGTAACTAGGTTCTATATCATCACCAAACAATTCCCGCTCAGACAAAACACGGGCCAAATGGTTTTTTAAAATCTGCCTTTTTCTTTTTTTAAAACGGAGGATGCAAAAGTATACAAACACTTCCACAAGAAAACTATTGTCAGTACTATTTAAAAGCAGTGGTTATCTACAAAATCACACTTCTTGTTTTGACATTCTATAGTAGCCTTTAGGAGACAAAATACCTTTTAAGCCTAAATAAGTTTATGTACAAGTCACACCACCTGCAGACCCAGTTCTATATTCAATGAACCAAACTTCCTTTTTTTTGTCTTCCTTTTACTACTACTACTACTACTACTACTACTACTATATTTATTTCTAACCCGCCTCTCCCTCTGGATCGAGGCAGGGAACAACAATAAATATAAACACAAAGACCACAAAATAGATAAAACATTAAAAACAAATAAAACTAATACATAATTAAAAACATCTTAAAATTCAACTGGGTAGGCCTGCCGGAAGAGATCAGTCTTCACGGCTCTCTTAAATTCAGGAAGACTGCTGAGTTGTCGAACCTCCTCCAGCAGGCCTAAATTTAAATAAGTCTATCTAGTAGAGCCCCAACCCCATACACCAACAGCTTTGATGATGAACCCTTTACCTGTCTCTGAAACATAAACAACAGGGTCCTTCTTTAAAACCTTATCAGGTTTTGAAGACTGTTTTCTATCTGGTGGCTTCTTAGGATTTTTCGTCAATTGCACCTCCTCTTCAGAATCTGCAATTAAAACACAGTGGCATCATTTAATTCTTCTGTATCCCTTCAGACATAAAAACTCCCACAGAAGAGAAGACTGTTTCTGTGTTCCCTTTAGATTCTGAGTAAGGCTTCCTTCTAAGTTATGCTAGGAGCTTACATGAGCAAAAGCACGCTTATCATTTCAGGAGGATAAAACGATACCCCCTCCCCTCCTGTCAAAATCAGCCAATGGTTCTCAATCAAATAGAAGGGCCTGAGGTCACATGTATTAGTTTGTCCTAGTAACAAAGCAAGTTTTCTCTGTAACATGCAAATTTCCCCCTGTGAACAGGACCCTAATAAGCAAATACTGATTTCCCGTTGGTCAATGACAGATATCAGGATGTTGAAAAATCAATAAAAATTATATAATAATAATAAAAAAAAAATTGGAAGGATGATGGATGAATGTGAGTAGGTCTCGGGGGGGCGGGGTGCACGGGGGAAGTCGAGGGAGTTAGTTTGTTTATGTATTATGTGTATGTTGTTTGGTTTGTTGAAAAATCAATAAAAATTATATAATAATGACAGATATCAGGCATTGCCATACGCACAAATATGATGCTGTCTTCACTGAAAAGCAGCAGCATGTTTGGCCAAACCCAGGCAAGATTGTCACCTCAAAGTCAGAAAGGTAAGAGTTACAAATCACAGTACTAAGCATCACATCTTCATAAGGACATAAAGGCACACTGTTCTGGAAAGAGTTCCTAAACATACTACCTCCCACATGGGTAATAAATGGGCAAAATGACTGATAGGTAATGGCTAAGCATACAGCTTGGATAATTAATGGCTACAGCATGTGAAGTTGCATACTCCCTTACTATAAACACGATAGCAGCAAAAGCCAAGGCTCTAAATTGAAAAAATAGTATCAGACTCTGGCTGAGATTCTGGCTGACAGTGAGCACCAGGATGTCCCCAACTCCAATGTCATCTCATCTGTAGGCCTGCTAGGCTGCTATAGCTAAACCACTATTGCAAGGTTGGTTGCAGGCAGTGAGCAAGGGCTGCCCCCAGCCAACTAAGCAGAAAAGCTTTCCAAACATTAGCTTCTTATTTTTCCCTTTTAGATCACATATAACTGTCCTAGGTAGGAGTGAGTGGGCAGGGTAGCAACTTTTGTGGATTTATATGGATGAACAATTCCATGGTCCCCAATGCAGTGCCCGCAGAGACAAAGCTCTCCACCCCCTACCCACTTCAAAACATATTTTTAATTTTAAAAAACTCTGAAAAATGTTAGGGCACCACATTCTCCTTCCTGGACCTGCTACTGATCAGATGTTTGGCAGGCAGGAAGAGAAGGAAAGAGTTGGTTCCTGGCCCGGCCCTAACTTCCACCCACACAGGTCTTTCTCCTTTGACCTCTCTCTCCCCTTTGCGCCTCTAGCCTCACTGTTTCTTTCCCTGCAACCCTTTTGCGCTATTGTTTTCCCTTCCTAGCCCCTAAGCCTTTCTCACTCTTCCAATCATCCCTTTACCTCACGGTTTCTCTCCACTCACAGTCTCTAGTCTCGGCACTTTCTTCCCTGTCTCTTTGCCTTGCTATTTTCCCTTCCCTCCCACCTTCTAGCCTCACTATGTCTACCTTGCACCCCTTTACTTTGCAGTTTCACCCCCTCTTACCCCTAGACTTGTTCTCTTTCTCACTACTTCCCCTCCCTCCCAGTCCCTAGTTTTGCATCTTCTCTCCCTCACACCCCTCTCTTGCCATTTCTTTCTCCCCCCAGCCCCAGCCCCAGCCTTGCTCTTGTTCTCTCCTTCCCCAGCCCCTTCTCTCATTCTTCACACATACACACCATCTTCCCAGGTTGGGCTCTAATGGCAGAGGAGGAGGAGGACATAGAATGCCAGGTTGGGAATCGAGCGGTTCAGCCTCAGATCGCAGTAGAGATCACTTTTCTGTTCGGAGCTGGGGACATTTCCTTTCCTTTGGGGCTGGGGAAGTGTGTGTGTGTGTGTGTGTGTGTGTGTGTGGCCAGGATGAGCAAAGCAAACCTAGGCCTGCTCAGAAGTAACTCCCACTGAGTTCCATGTAAGCATGCATAGGACTGTTGTGCTTCTGTAGGGTCAAATATATGGATTGGCTTTAGAGTTCATTTCCTCCCTCTGCTTGTTCTAAATTTCTTGACTAAAATACTTGTCTTTTGACTAGCCAGCCGCTGACAACTGCCATTATGTGACTAGCCACACCTTCTGTGGTGGTGCCCACAGCAGTGTGGTGTAGTGGCTATCGTGTTGGGCTGGGAGTCGGGAGATCCAGGTTCTAATCCCCTCTCGGCCATGGAAACCCACTGGTGAATTTGGGCCAGTCACAGACTCTCAGCCCAATCTATCTCACAGGGTTGCTGTTGTGAGGATAAAATGTAGAGGATTATGCACGCCACCTTGGGTTCCCTGGAGGAAAAAAGGGGCGGTATAAATGCAATAATTAATAAATAATAAATAAATAAATTCCCAAATGTGCCCATGGATCCAAAAAGGTTGGGAACCACTTCACTATTCAGGGAGGGAGGGGGAAGGAGGCTAGGAGAGGGAAGAAGACTGGGGCAGCCATAGATATGTCGAATGGCTCCCACCCCAGTCTCCTCCTCTCCTCTCCCCTGGGGAAAACCCCTTTTCCCTGTCTCTGCACTCTGTTTTCTGAGCACAGAGAGGTAGCCAGTGCGGTTCTCTCCTCGCCACCTAAAAGGGGGAGGGGGAATCAGTTTCCTGGCTGTGAGGTCAGAGCCCTGTTTCTGACATCAGAGCCAGGAAACCGAAATATCCTATGTTCCTCCAGACTTTAGGACTGCTCCCTAAAGTACTATATAAAATGTTAAGGTTATTAAGATTGCTCACTTTTCAAATACCAGCAACAATACTTCTATTTTCCTTCTAAGCATTTACATTTTCCTTTTCTCTATGACTGAACATTATTTGTGCTACCTCCAATAGCAAAGGCTGGGGAACATGGATGGGAGGGTGCTGTTGCATTGGTATCCTGCTTTTGGGTTCCTGATCAACAGCTGGTTGGCCACTGTGTGAACAAAATACTATACAAGATGGACCCCTTGGTCTGATCCCAGCATGGCTCTTCTTATGTTCTTATTAGATTCCAGAAAAGCCTGCCAAGATTGTGTAGGCTTTTCTCTAGAGTCAAACCATAGCAGTTAAAGTCAACATACAGATGAAGGATAGAATCAGAAAAGCAATTGTAAATGTTACCTGAATCATAGATTATCCTCTTTTTCTTGTTCACCTGTTTTTGTTTGGAATCCTCTTCACGAGATGAGTTCTTCACCTAGTTTTAATGGGAGAAGGCACACAAAAGACATTGGCTCAATTCGGACAACACGATAGTCAATGGTGGGGTAATAATCAACTTTACAGTTGTTCAACTAGGAGGTATTCCCCACACAACATGGTAATAAATAATCAACTGTGGTGTGGATTAGGATCAGCGCTGAGTTGACTATGGCAGTATTCGGATGACACAATAGTCAAAACAACTGACGAATGTTTTCCCCCACACCAGTTGTTTATTGTGTCGTCCGAATTGAGCCACTGTGTTTGCAAATGTGTTTGCCTAAAGAAGGCACTAGATTGATCGAGAAAAGGGATACATGGGAAGGCAGGGAAGGGGTGTGTGTGTGGAATGGCTGCCTCTACTTCTGCTTTAGATCGGGGATGAGCAACCTGTGGGCTGCATGCTGCCCTCAGCCGCTTCCATTGTGGCCCAGAGAGCCATGGGGATCCCTCCCTGAGTTTCCCTTATTAACTCCAGCTAGTACTAGCAAGGAAAAGTCTGGAGAGAGATCGGAGATAATGAAAATATTTTCCTTGCCTGCATTAGCACTAGAGACCCTTCCCTTATATCCCATCTCTCCTGAGTTGGGAGTTAAGAGAACTATTTTCCTTTTTAAGGCTAGCAAGGAAAAGCCAAGTCTGTGAAGCACGGAGAGTAAGAATGTGTCTGACTGGTAGATGAGTATCTGTGCGTGTCTGGGGGGGGGGGGGGGGGGAGAGTGTGCATGTGTGTGTGTGTAGGAGTGCATCAGTTGCCTGGCATCCTGGCAGACACCTGATGAATCCCTCAGAACCAAAAATGTTGTTCACCCCTGCTTTAAATGACCCAGTGTAACGCAATTCAAAAAGTTCAACTTCAAAACCCCACAGGGCATACAGAATTAAGAACATGGTTCTTAGAATTCTGCAGTAATTTCTTTGAATGGTAGGATGTTTCAGACAGCCTCTGTGAAGGCCACTGGAAATTAAAAAATAAAAGCACCAGCAAAGGAGACAGATATAGATACAAACATGACAAAATCACTATTAGACTCTAAAAGGCAAGTACCAGAAGAGCATACACTAACCTTGATTTCCTTCAGTTTTGACGTCACGCCTGAAGTCCCATCCTTATTTTTGGGTTTCTCATTCTTCTTAGCTGTGTCACATTCATGTTTCTTTCCAGGAGTTACAACTCCAAAGAATTTACGGATATCCTGATAAATAAAACAGTTAAAAAGACAACATAGAATTTTATTATCTTTCCTTCACCAGAACTTCAGAATACAAGTTTTGGATTGCCATCTATGATTTTAAAACAAAAGGCCAGATATTTTAACTCTATATTGAGATTTTATTTTATCTGTAAACACTATGTATATACTGAGATAACTTGCTAGCATCTTTTTCTTTAATTCACTAAAAACATGAAGGCAACTTCAATGCTTAGCTTTCTCACATGCTATTATGCATATAATAGGCTGATATCCTGAATGTACTTACTGCAACCCCACTGAAATCCATGCAGTTTATTCACAAACAAGACTTTATGACATTTCCCCTACTCTAAACACATTACCTGAAAGTAAATTCTACTAAAATCAATTATTTATTCAAGTAATATGTCTGGTATATTATTCCATAGGATTCAAGAAATGTAGGCCTGATCTACATATAAGCAGCTGGTGAGGTGATAAAACTCTTCCACATTAACTGAAGTGAGGGAAGATTGCTGAGTAACAATTAAGAACTTTAAAATGTACATATGATTTTAGCCTTCCAGATACTAATTAAAGAAGTCTAATTATAACTGAAGGCACCCCATTACGTACAGATTTCCATATACCGAGGAGAGGATAAACGTTGTGGCAGGGGGGTGGGGGAAGAAAGGGACCGTTTCTAAATATTTATTTAGTTTCTGGCAGAGGGGGAATGATGGATGGAAGACTAAAAATGGGCTTCAGATAGAATGCATCTCTTCCTAAATGGGGCACACAGAACACACATACAAGAAGACTGAATGGGATTGTAAATCTACCTTCTCATATGCCAATCTAAAAATCTGATAAAAGTGCATTTAATATTGCATTTCTGTCTTTCACTCATGTATATCAACCATGGGAAAGAAGCTCATAAGCACTTTGAATAGCACATGTGAAATCTGTTTAAGAATGCCATTCAGCAGTAGTTACAACGTTGAACTTGTCCTGTGTTGAAATCCCTATTTAGCTTCGAACATCACTCCCCACTCACAAAGTTATTGGAAAGTATAATATAAAGATTATATATATTAATAGTAATCCTGCTAAGTAAGTGATAACAATAGGCTCGGATCAAATATAGGATTGCTGCCAGGCCTAACTGTCCAAAAACTTGTGATTTACCTTTAGATCTGTTGGGTCTTGACATTTTAGCCTGCAATCCTATACATGTTTAGGCAGCAAAACGTCCTACAACTCCCAGCATCCCTCCAGCCATCAGTGTGGCTGGGGCATGCAGGGATTTGTAAGGCTTTTTTTTTTAATAATGCCCAACAGATTGCCTGTTTCATAACAAAAGACACAAGACTTATGAAGCCTTCACTAGGGATGTTTTAACATGTCAACCACAAATCACACATTTTTCTCTACAATCAGTTACAACTACAACCTGACAATATGTACATTTACTCAGAAATGAATTCTCACTAGGACTTACTCCTACATGTGGATATTTGCAATCCGAATCTTCCCCAGCTTTACAAATGCTGACTTCTGGCCTGTGTCCTTGTCCTATCCTTTTGAACCCAGGCTGGTATCAGGCAATTACTACTAATTGGTAATTAGAAAAATGCCTCTAGAACAGCTAGTGGCAGGATACTACACAAATCAATAATGGAAGATAAAGCCCAAACAGCATCAAACCTGCTATTTCTAAATTTAAATCTAAACTCAATCTGAACTTAAACTATACTTTTAATTCTTTCTAGGCTTTTAAATCACAAAGAAGTGTTTATTAAATTAAACTGACTAAATCCAATAACGTTTTCTTCCAAGGTTTCTTTAAAAAATGAAATTAATAATGAAATTGGTAACGCAGCTTCCCTCATCAGAAACAGTTTTGTGTAATCACAGTTTAAGAAGAGTATAAACAAGAAAATGAAGTTACTGAAACATTTCTTAATAAATATCTTAAAGGCAAAGTATTAAAGGATCACTATAAGTGAAATTCAACCGTTTCAATTTGTGAGGAAAATAATGGCTTAATGCTTTGCTTTTCAAGATACTTGTCTAAACTAAATGCTCAAATTCCTAATCTGATCAAGGGAAAAATCCCAATAATCTCCAATTTACAGTGATGAATTTTCAGGCTGCCTCTTGAAATACAGGAATTAGCAGGTGGACCTTTTTCAGGCACAGAGATAAGCTGAAGCCACTATTAAAGGTACACCTACAAGGGCAGTTGGAAATATTAGCAACCCAACTCAGCCTTTAGGGAGAAATGACTGAGAAGATATTAAAAGTTGATTTTTCTCTTTAGATCAATGGGACACATTTATTCAGCATTGGAAACAAAATAATAACTTATATTCAACCGCATAAAAAAGAGATCTACCATTTCAAATACTTTGGGGGGGGGGAGTTACCTAATTTAGTTCATACCTGCTCATAAGCCCCGTCCCCAGAAATGGCAGCCATCTTAATAGCAACCATTGAAAGGGGAACAGAGAAAGCCCACAGAGTGGTTTTTATAAGACAAGAAGGTGTGGCCTGTGACTAACAGCTACTCAGGAAACTCTCCTTTCTCTTCTTTTGTGAAACAAACTTAAGTAGGCATTTCTGCAACATCTGCTCAAATATCAGCTAATATATTTATCTGTTTAACTACATAGTTATTAATACACAATGCAAGAAAACTTCACATACAGAATAGTATTTTGCTTTGTTTTTGTTTTATTAAATGTTAGCTTGATTGAAATACATACATTAATACAGACCATTTCAAAACTAGGAAGTAGATTATAAAAGATATATTATTTTCTTATTGGCAGTTTTACTTTTAAGAGTTACTAATTAGCTAGCTTTTTCTTCACACTTGTCCCAGAAAACCGACGCCTGATATTTGCATTTGATGTTTAGAACAAACTACATTAAATTTTCTGTATCGCATGAGATGTTTAAATAATGGTTAAGTGTAGTTGGTGGGTACCTCTACTGGGGCCCACTAATGGCAATTCATTTATTCATGAACCTTTCTGAATAGTGGGGCGGGGTAGTCTTTTGCCACAAAATAAGTGTTTAAATGCTAACATAAATGTTAAGTCAAAATAATGAAAATCCAAGCAAAAATGTGTTCAACCTTAGGATGAATACATTTCTTAAAATCTCAACACTGAAAATCTCAAAAACAATTACCATCTATGTCTGTAATCCAATTTTCAGAACATATTCCATGGCTAATGAGCAGAACATATTCCATGGCTACATTTAAGCAACTACACTTTCAAAGCAGATCATATAATAAGAGCTTAGCATTTAATATACTTTTAAGCATATAGTTTCGTGTTTTTTTTACAAACTCCAAAAAAGAAGCATGTTAGCCATTTTACACAAAATATTCATTTATTGAACTTCTATACCACTTTTACCTGGGGCTCCCTACAATCTCCTATTCAAGTTTCTGCAGTACCATGCCTGTTTAGCTTCAGCTTCAATTTACTGGGCCAAAACATGTCTCCATGTGACATATCCTGTCTTATACCCAGGGATAAATGTTCATGGCAAATATAACATGCGACCTCTGTCAGCCACAGATACAGACCCAGGTAAGGGATGCAGAATCAAAGAAGCATAGGGTAGGAAGGGACTTTGGAGTCCAGGGGTTGGGAACTGTTTTGGATGAGGGGCTGGATGACACCCCAGCAAGCTCTCTGCAGGCTGAATGATGTCAGAGGAGGGGGCCACACCCCAACATCAGTCAATCCCTGACCAAAGCCCCTTGCTTCAGTTGGGGGCCTTTCTGTGCTGTGCATTGGCTTTCCCTAGCCAGGGGAAGGCCATGCACAACAAAGCCACCCAACTAAGGCAGCAGCTGGAGGAGTGTTCCTCTAACAAGCACTGTGGTCAGGGCCCAGCTTCACCTGCCCTGTGTCTACCTGAGGCCCTGCAAACTCAATGGGATGGGCTGTCCTGGCAGGACAAATTGGCCCATGAGGCAGAGTTACCCGATCCCTGATCTAATCCAACCTTCTGCTCAATGCAGGCTCTGAAATGCAGGATGCAGCCACAGTATCCCTGATAGATGGCTGTACAGCCCTCCAGCAAAGGAGAATTTTTGAGGATATCTGTTTCACTACCAAACACCTCT
The DNA here is from genome assembly GCA_029215795.1 of Anniella stebbinsi. NCBI lineage: Eukaryota > Metazoa > Chordata > Lepidosauria > Squamata > Anniellidae > Anniella > Anniella stebbinsi. Next base: position 149,775,991 of record JARDYH010000004.1, read on the forward strand.
TGGTTTAGGATGTTTCTCCTAATGTGTAGCCAAAATCTGCTTCCCTGTAGTTTTCACCCGTTGGTTTAGTCCTGCCCTCCGAAGCAAGAGAGAACTCCCTTTTCTGCATTACAGTCTTTCAGATGTTTGTAGACTGCTCTTCAACTATTCCCCTAGCACTTGGTTTCCAGTTCCTTTGACCATAGTGGTCTCTCTTTGGGTGTGCACAATGTCCATCTTAAAATGTGATGCCCAGGACTGAACACAGCACTCTAAATGTGGCCTAACTAATGCAAACTAGAATGGAACTATTACTTCCAGGGACATAGAAATGATGTAATTTTAACAATTACAGCCACTGAAAATTGTGCTGCAATCACCATCTACCACAGGGATGGGTAAATTGTAGCACTCCAGAAAGCTTGGACTACTATCCCATAGTCCCTCACCACTGGCTATATCTGATGAGTTGTAGACCAAAACCCACCCCCTGATCTAGAAGATGTGGCAGTATCCAATACAAATTGCCACCTACGAAGGCAATTGGGACGCATCATGCAGAAAAGATACAGAATATCTGGACCCAACCCGTGGGGGCCAATTGACACATATTTTTCAATGTACACCAAAGATATGAAGCGTACACATAAAATGTGTGACATGGAAATGGGCGAATGAACATTTGCAAATAGGTGCATCAGATAGATACATTTGTCAGAGAGCTCCAATTGACTGTGGCTGTACTTTGAGCCCACCTGGGTTTGCTACTATGTACCTGTCTGAAATGCCCCCTCACCCGAGCTAGCTGAGTTTGCCTTGGCATCATGAATTTTTTTGCAGAAAGGCACCAGCTTCTTTTCTGCCACAATTCTAAGGCCTTTTGAACTTTGGGGGATTTGATACTAGTATGACGTTCAGCCCTGGTTAAGGGCTGGAAAACCAGAGGCCAGAGAGGAAGGAATGAGGATGAAGAATGCAGGGGAAGCTTTTTAATAATAATAATAATAATAATAATAATAATAATATCGGGGGCAGGCAGGGGGGAAGCATAAGGCCTGGCATGGATGGGGAAAAAGTTGTTTTGCAGGCACGTGAATTCCTCCAGCCCAGACTGAACAGGTCAACCCCCCCCCCCCGCACCCTATTCCCACCTCCTCTTCAAGTTTCACGTCCTACTAAGTTCGGGGACGAGGGGGGGGCAGTAGACTAAGGTGGCTGCTCGTCCCCAGACCCTTCCTCGTGAGTTTCCCCTCAGCATCCGCAGACAGGTCCCACCCCACCATGGCGCGTGTTTGCGCTCACCATGCTCCTGCTCGGGCCGCTGCGGCCGGAATGCCTCCCAGGACGTCGGTTTATGCTGTTGGCGCGGGCGGCTCAGCGCATTCCAGCCCCATCTCCGCCGCTGCCCTCCCTGTTAACTTCGCGCCAACAACAAACGCGGGGCGGAGCGCGCAAACGGGCGCGCGGTGATCTCGTCACCGAGGGGCGGGCAAAAGGGAAGAGGCCCCGATGGTGCGAGGGGGGGAGGCCGCCAGCCGTTCTCACGTGGAGTTGCTCGCCCTCAACACGCGTGTGCGGTGAAGCCCAGAGAGATCCGCGCTGCTGCTGCTGCTTCCGGAGTGGCATGGCTAGAGACCCAGGGCGGCGGGCCGAAACTTCAAGAATAGTAACTCTCGTACGCAGCGCCCTCGCCTAGGGTGGCCAAGTCGCCTCTCTTACAGAGCACCGCCCTCTGTTTGAAGGGTTGATCTGGCCAATTGCAGTTTAAAAAATAAAGAACCATAAGAGGCTGAACAGGCGGGCACGCAGGTCGCTAGGTCACAGTCATCTACGCTAAGCCAAGATGTGCTGCATTTCTATTTAAATTATAATAATGTCTACGTTTGCATCTCTACATATAAATTAGCGCAAGCAAATGTATTGCAAATAGCTGCCCCCTTTTTTGTTTTGGTAAGATCATGAGAAGAGCCATGCTGGGTCAGACCGAGAGTACATTTAATCCAGAGCTGTGTTCACACGGTGGCCAACCAGCTGCCTGTGGGAGACGCACAAACAGAACACGAATGCAACAGCACCCTCCAACCCGTGTTGCCCAGCAGCTGCTGAACATAGGCATATTGCCTTCGATACTGGAGGTAGTGTACAGACATCAGGACTAGTAACTATTGATACCCTTCGCCATGAATTTGTCTAACCCCCTTAGCAAATTCCATAGTTTAACTATATTCTGTGTGAAGGAATGCTTGCTTTTATCTGTCTTCAATTTCCTACTGATCAGCTTCATGGGATGTTCTAACATTATGGCGACACATTTCCTCTTTTACTGGTGATTCGTAAGTGGCCACCCTACTGACCACAGTTTGAAATTATTTCTAGAGCGTAGCAGTGTCGGCCTGTTGCAGCAAAAACAACAAAGAGTCTTGTGAACCTCAAACACTAACATTCTGGCATAAACTCTCGCCATAGTCCATGAAAGCTTGTGCCAGAGTAAATGCGTTCGTCTTTAAGGTGCCACAAGACTCTGGACAGTTTGAAAGTAGAAAAATAGAGATCAGTTTTTCACCCTCTCTCCTAATAATAGAACCCAGGTCATCCAATTAAGCTAAATGGTGAGAGATTCAGGATAGAAATAGGAGATGGATTTATTCACACAACACATGGGATTTGCTACTGCAAGATATGGTAACAGCCACTAAAGTAAAACATCATTAAAAGAGTACTAGACAAATTCATGTTGGATAAGGCTATCAATGGCTTCTGGGCATGGTGGCAAAATGCTATCTCCAAAATCAAAAACAGTATGCCTCTAAATGCCAGTTGCTGAGGAACAACAGTAGTAGAGGGCTATTGCCATCATGTCCTGCTTGTGGTCTTCCCAAAGGAATCTAGTTGGCCACTGGGGGGCGGGGGCAGGCCTTTGCGCTGATTCAGGAGGGCTTTTCTTATCCCAAAAGAAAATTTCAGAACAGTGATTTAACAGGCAGAAGAAAACAGAAATGGTGCCTAGTAAATTGGAGCATACGTCAGACCTAGAAAACATTTTCAGGGCCACAACTCCTCTTACACAATGAAAGAATAATTCAGCAACAAAGCATTTCCTTCTTACACTTATATCCTACTTTTCTTCTAAGGAGCTTTTCCATTTTATCCTTGCAGCAACGCTGAGGTAGGTTAAGCTGAGAGGTAGTGTTGTAGAAATCTGAACAGATCTATGATTTGCACCCCAAATCACGTCCATTTCCCCTGACACGCATCTTACACGTATCTTACACGCATCCTACATGTGTTTGCTAATATGCACACCCAAACTGTCCACACACAGCACCCCAAAGCCCCATTCCCCACTGCCTGTCCATTGTATCCATTTCTGCAAAAGTCAAGCTGCTTGCAAGTGATTTGGTGGCACAAGAACTAGGAGCTTGTCAATATTGCCAATGCTCCTTCTTCTCCAGGTCAGACTCCATTGTAACCAGGAGTGTGACTCATCCAGATGTGACCTTGGCACACCTGGAGAGACAAAATGACCATATAAGGGAATGATAGAAGTGGAGAGACGTTGCAAAGCATCTCTAGGTCCAAGTAAAATAGCACATGGCAATGCAATGCCACGTCTGGCCACTACTCGGGTCTACTCGAGAGTAGCTGTAGCCAGAAATGATGTTTTTGGGGCTGTAAACCAATGGGATGAGGGCTAATGTCATGTGACATCTGATGTATAAAAGTATTTGTTTGAACCTTGGCGCGGTGTGACTCTGGAAGGCAGCGAGAGCGCCCATTGGTCACCTATTCTGCGCAGAATAATAAATTAGTTTCCAAAGCTTCAGGAGGTCTTTCGTCAAGTGTTTCATATCTGGACTTTGGACACTTGGGAATAGCATAATTTATGCAACAGTAATGACTGGCCCAGGTTCACCCAGTGAGCTTCATGGCTGAATAGGGGATCTAAACCTGGGTCTCCTAAGTCTTAGTCCAACACACTGAGCATTACCCCAAACTTGGCACTATCATAATATGTGTTGATTATTTCATTTTACACTGTTTTTCTGTGCCCATTTTGTGCATTCCCTTCCCTCCCATTTGGTTTTATCTTGAGATTTTATTAGAACGTATGCCTTGTAGCAGAGACTTGCTATTTTATTCTTGTTTTGTACAGTGCCATGTATAAAACAATAAATAAATAATATTATGATGATATTAAATTAATAATAAATAGCCACACTGGTCTATAATAGGTAATGTAATAATGAAAATTAGTTGAGAGAGCATCTGAGCATATGTAAACTGCCTTTCCCTCAAGTGCTGAACTATAAACACAGTCAGTCTCTACACGTCTGAAGTAAGAGAGAGAACCACTTTTATGATAGAAATTGTGACTTCCAGACAGCCCCTGCACTTCTCAGCTAAGATATTACTGATGAGCTTTTTAAAAAGGAAAAGAGTATATACAGATACAGCAACAAAACTAGAAGTCTCCTCAACAACCAATTCAACAATGGTTGAAAAAATATGGGAAGTAAAGATCATGAACGTGTTTACCCGGCAAATCCAACAAACTAGGAATCCTGCTGAAAAAAATAATACCATAAAAATCTAGTTCCCCTTCATCTCATATGTAGTGTCCTTGCCAACTGATAGTCAACTTCCTGCCAAATATAATTGTGTCCATTTAATCTGAGCTTGGGTAAATGTATTACTTTTTTATTCCTCTTTTTTTTCTTATCAGTTTCTCTATATCCATTACTTTCCCTTCTTGTTTTTCTTTTCTTATTTATCTAGTTTTGTTAATCACCTCTCTGAGTTCAGTGGCTAGTTTTATGTATATATTTGATTGTTCTTTCATTAAACCTGTATTTTATTGTTTACATTTTTATGTGCAAAAGTTAATTTATATTGTGCTTAAACAGAAAAAAGAAGAGAGTGATGGCACAAAGGGGGAACAGGAAGTTTAACAATATGAAATTTGCTACCTTTGATCATGTTCGGATGTTGCCACCAATGTAAATTACACATACAGAATAATAAACTCCAATGGATTTCCAGTCTATTTCATGTATTTATTTATTACATTTATGTCAATTTTTTCTCCAAGGAGCTCATGCTAGCCCTCACAACCACGCTGGGAAGTAGGAAAGGCTCAGTGTTATCCAGTGAGTGTTGTAGTATGTAGGGCTGTGACCGGATCCGGATCCAGATCCCGAATCTGAGTTGGATTGGGGTGATCTGGGCCTCCGGATCCCAAATCCGGATCGGGCCAGATCGGATCCGCAATCCGGATCCAATCTGGATCTGGTCACAGCACTCCCTCCCGCTCCCTCTCTCCCTCCCCTCCCTCTCCCTGCTTACCTGCTGCCTCCTCCGCGTCGTCCTGCCATCATCTTCCATCCTTGCTGTGGGCATTTCCTGGTCGCGGCCGCCGTGACCAGGAAATGCGGTTGCCCACAGTGAGGACAGAAGATGACAGCAGGATGATGGCGAAGGAGGCAGCAAGTAAGCAGGGAGAGTGGGGGGAAGTGCTGTGGATGGACCCAGATCGGATCCAGATCCAAGTCGGATCGGGCCAGATCTGGATCTGACAGATTGGGATTCAGATTGGGGGAGGGTGTCCACAGCCCTAGTAGTATGTCCACTTGCTGACATTAATTATGTATTCAAATTGTATAGCTCATGCATTGCTCCTCATTGGGATTCTATTATTTTGTATGAATAGTTATTTATCTGTGCTATTAATATCCCACCTCTCTCAAAAAGAATTCAGGGCTGCTTCTAATCATTATGTTTTTTTAAAAAAATGCTGGCCATCTAAAGCTCTATATGTATGCTTTGGCTTACTTAACTCAGATGGCCTTTATGTGTGTGTGTGTGAGAGAGAGAGATTTCTTTATTCAATTATTCTTCCTTTGTATATTTATAACAATGGGCTTAATTGTTAGGAATATTCAGATGATCTTCCTTCAACGTGTACTGCTTTCTTTCCAACTCCTTCCAGGTCCACAGTTCTATGACAGCAGAATATCTGTCATGGGCTTACAGAAACGAACAAGAAGAAGGAGATATTAAAGCATTTATTCACCTTGATTCACAGAAATTGCAGCTGAATCACATGAATTTTATTATTTGCCTACGGGCATTTGGGAAATGGAGTTAAATCTGTATCTGTCTTTTTTTTTTTATGACAACAGCTGTAGAGCTGCAGATGATGCAAACATATCAAATAAACAGCAAGGACACCATAATAATTTTTTTTACAAGTAGATAATATATAGATGAACATATAAGAATTGTCATATAATCTGTCCAAAAATGGATAGGAGTAACATTGTTAGTTGCATTAAGTTTGGACACAACCCTTTTCTTCCTCCTCCTCCTTCGTCCGAAAGCAGCTTACAAAAAATTTAAATCCATAAAATAGTAATTACAATGCATCATACAAAACAAAATGATATCTTATTTAACTTTTTGCTGTGGACCGGACTAGAGACTGAAATATTCAGAAGTATTTTCATGAAATTGGACAAAGTTGACATTCTCATACATTGATATTAATAACAAGCAATTACTGAACTCTCCGTAGAAAAGCAGCAGTGAGATTAATCAGTAGATTTCAGACCAAATCCAATCTCATTTACCAACTTTTTCTTTACTAATTAATGCAAATTATTTAACTTCATACAACAGGAATAAGCTTGTGTGAATTCATTACGCCATACACCAGCTAAAGTTAACCATTTTATAATGTTTCACCATTGACTTGAATGGGAAAGATTTAAGAATGTACTTCACTTTCCCACTGAAATTAATGGTTGTTAAAAGTGCATTGTGTTGACAAGCTCTGTACCCCAAAGACAAATGTAATCGAAATTCAAAATATAGCCAAAATTCTATGTAATTAAAGGAAAATAAACCATATCTGTTGACAGTGCAAAAAGCTTTGAAGTTAAAAAAGCACCTATGTACTAGCCTCATTTGCAATACAAACAAACCAAATCACTTAGATTTAATCTGATTCAGTCCCCCTGAACTGAAAGGAGACAAAGAGGTATTAAAAATGATTAATATGTTTTCTAGATGAGCCATTCAAACAAAGGAGTTGACTTATTTACCTCAAGAATTTGGGAAAGACATGACAGAGCTTGGAACTAGCTCAGTAGTTGAGCACATGCATTGCATGCAGAAGGTCCAAGGTTTTCCATAGCACCTGTAGTGGTGTTGTTTTTTAAAGGAGCAGGTTAGAGGTGATGTGAAAGACCTCTGCCTGAGAATATGGAGAGATGTTGCCAGTCAGGGTAGACAATGTTGGGGCAAATGATCCAGTAGTTAGACCTCGTATAAGGCAGTGTTTGATGTTCCTCTCCATTGAGTCACTGACGCTGTTCAGACCACACGCTAAGCCGCAATGGTTAAGCATTTTGAGCTGAACATTATGGCTTAGCATGTCATGTGAGCCATGACTTAGCGTGCCATGTGAACCATTCCTAACTATTGTGGCTACATAGCCATGTTTTAAACACGCTCACTAACCATTTGCTGCAAAAGGGTTAGCAGCCTAACCATGGCTTAGTGTGTTGCCTGAACAGGCCCACTCTTTCTTCAATTGCTAATCCAGAGACATTTTCTATCTTGAGCAGTTTTAGAAGTATGTTATTTATTTATTTATTATCTATCTATTTATTATTTTAAGTTACAGCATGCCCTTCACGTTACAGCCCCTGGGGAGGGGTAAAAGCATATCAATAAAATAATATAAAACAACTTAAAGCCACCATTGACACTCCATTCAAATCTTCAGCCAAAGTTTCATCCACTCCCAAAGGCTTAGGTAAAGAGATGCATCTTGACTTGCCAATGAAAGGGGAGGGAATTCTACAACCTCAAGACCACCACAGAGAAGGCCCTTTCACATGCCACTGCCCCATGAACATCTGAGTGTGATAATATTGATAGCAGAACTTCCCCTGCTGATCTTAATACCTGGGTTGATCTACAAGTTACCATAAAATAACCAGATTAGAACTCCTGTTTTAAGATTTTCTTTGTCCAGAGGTTCAAGCAGTGTTGGCTGCTTGCCTGCTCTTTCCTCTCTGACACCTTAGTTATTACTGGCTAAGTCACAACACTTCGGTATAGGCGCTGAGTTTTGTTCCCATGAGTAATATCCAATGCTGCTGTGGCACTAACAGAAATGAATAATAGCACAATGGGGAGCCAGCACTTGATAGTGCAACCAGAAACTAGCCCAAATTACCACTTCTGGGATAGGACCAGTCAGCAGAGCTTGTAAAAGGGAACCTCACTGATTTGTCCCATTCTGGAAGTTTTAATTTGGGCTAGTTTCCAGGGTCACACTAATAAGCACTAGCTCTCTGTTGCACTAGCGTCCCTTTCTGCTAATGCAAAGCAGTGGTGGACTGCCAGGTTTGGATACTGCCCCATAGATGACTGTTCTATTGAACAGTTATGTCCAATAGAAACCAAATGAACAAACCAATACCTTTGTGCACATATCATAAATCCCTGTTGGCCATATTTGAGAAACCATGATTTACAGTGGGTGTTTTCAAATTGAAGCCTTTTATTGTGCACTCTTGCTTCCTCAGTCATAGTAGTCTGTGGATCCTTTACACAACGTCATCATCTTCCAGAGCCTCTCCCATGGTTTGCAACCATTATCACAATTTTTTCCTTATAGGAAAGTCTAGTATTTTTTTCTTGATGGTTTTATAGTGCCTTTGTGTAATTGTGCAATTCTGCTATACCACAGCACCACCTATTGGTTGTGCAATGGAACTTATAAAAGGAAGAGAAAGAAAAAACCCAGTAAAAGATAGCTTGCCAACCTCTATCAAACTTTCTCTGCAACATGCAGTTGTAGGGGGATGTTGGGTGAGGTCTGGGGAAACTCGCATTTCACATGATGACCTACTCATGCCTCATATTCCTCTGAAACTTGCAAGAGTTCTATAGTGCACGTGTTGATGTGAAAACTATTTCTTGACAGTAGAAAATTTGAATACCACTGGCTTAGAGCAAATTTGTTCCTGTTTCTTTCCAGTGCTCCCATTATAAAAAGCATAGTATTAGTCTAATGTACATCCGGGTTATATTAGAATAATAGGGTTATCACTAGGGATGCATGGCCATGGATAGATTTCCATCATGCACCTTGATCTTATCTTCTCCATTACCTAAAAAAAAAGGGGGGGGGGATCCTGGACAGAAATATGTTAGTACCAGTTGTATGCTAATTTTATATGGTAGTTTCTTTCTTATAATGCACACTAATGAATATGGGGTAGGAAATGCTGGTAAGATCTGTGGGGCACATTTCATGCCAAATTCATTGAGCTGCAGTCTGGCACAAAATGACTGGCATGTACATTGAAATGCCTAGGAGAATATATAACCATCTGCAGGATTGTTGCCTTTCTGTGTGTGCATTTTCTTTTAATCTGTTCTTTATCTGTTAAGTATCATGACGGAAGAAACAATCCCCACAAACCCTTCACTTTTAATCAAGGGAAATGTACAAAAATTATATATAATCCTACTGTCAGTTTTGCAGAGTGTCTGCACTAAATTCAACGTTAAGCAACTGGACTTCCATTTACACAACAGGAGTTACTCGTCCTCTCCTTCATACCCCTCAACTCTGCTCCAGAGGGTTGCCCATCACAGACGCAAGCCTTTATCTATGAAAGCTCACGCCACCATACATTTGTTAGTTTTTCATGAGCCACAAGACTCTTCATTGTTTCACACAGTGGGTACTGGAAACCGTTCCTATTGGCCTTTGCTCTTAATGAGTGTCATCAGACAGAGGGGTGGGGAATTGCGGTTCCCTACCGTCGCTTCTCTGCCCTTGCTCCTGTCCCACAATGCTTCCGCTTTCTACAGGGAGAAGAAAAAGGAAGTAAACAAAGACCACATGGCCCATTCAGTGGCCATTTTTATCACGCTGCTTTTCCTGCACACAGCAGGAAATGGTGGCACATTCCATTAAAAAAAAAGTCTGTTTAAAAGGGGTCCATTTTGAGACGGAAAACAAGTAAGAAGGAGTGGGAGGAACGCGGGAGGTGGACATCGTCGTCTAAAGGATGCATGAACATCTTAAGTGGGAAATAGTGAGCGTGCGGTAAAATGATTGTCTGATGATGCTCAATAATTCCAGATTTTTTGGTAGGCAGTGCCAGCTTGTTCTTTATTTGGATAATTGTGTCAAAAAGGCCATTCTACTCTATCGACATTAGCTGTAATCAAATCAGCAACTGGCATCTTCTGACAGCCAGCTACTACGACTGCTGTTTCAGACATTCAGAACAACTATAAATTGATTGAGGAGCATTAACTTCGTTATTTTCTGCAACAACAAAAAAACCCCTTTAGGTCTCTGCGTGACTATAAGAAAGAAACCTTCCTGGGATTATGTTGCTTTTTGTGACTGATCCTAAGTCCTGTAGTTCAAGCTAATCATTAACAGGGGTTTTACAGTCGCAAGCTTTTTGCTGGAGCTTTGATAAGACACTCCAGCAGTTTGCGGCAAATGAAGACAAGCTACGCAGCAGGGATCCCGGGGAGTGGATGGATGTTTGCCAGTCTCCCCAGAGAAATGTGACTTTTACCATATTTTCGAGAAAGACACAATGTTTACCCAACGACTGAAAGGATCCGTAGCCTTACGGGCATTGTTTTTCATATGGACAGTTACCGGACTTGATAAAGATGGAAGATCTGTATGGGAAAAATACTTAGATTTAAGTCCGGTGAATGAAACCCAGATGTTTTTGCATGACACATTCCCCCAAAGGTTCCTCTGGGGTGTGGGGACCAGCGCGTTTCAGGTGGAGGGCAGCCAAAGGAAGGATGGCAAAGGAACCTCAATATGGGATCACTTCATCCATTTACCAGAATCCAGACCAGATAACTCCAGTGACAGCTACACTTTCCTAGAGAAAGATTTATCGGCTTTGGATTTTTTGGGAGTCTCTTCTTACCATTTTTCAATTTCATGGCCAAGGCTCTTTCCCACTGGGATGGCAACAGCTGTCAACGAAAAAGGGCTCCACTACTACAATTCTCTCCTAGATGCTCTAATTCACAGAAGCATTGAGCCTGTAGTCACCCTTTACCATTGGGATTTGCCTTGGGAGCTGCAAGAGAACTACGAGGGCTGGAAAAATGAGTCGCTCATTGACATTTTCAATGCCTATGCCACTTTTTGCTTCCAAACGTTTGGGGATCGAGTTAAGTACTGGATTACAATCCACAATCCTTATCTAGTTGCTTGGCATGGGTATGGCACAGGGGTTCATGCACCCGGAGAGAAGCAGGAAAGAGCTGTGTACACAGTAGGACATAATCTGATCAAGGTACAGTATAGATAGATTTCATCTTAAGAATTCAAGTAATACTGCAGCAAATAACTGAAGGAAAGGCAGTATAAGAGCGTCAGGGGACAACAAGAGTAATGCTTCTGTACAATCTTTGCAAATAAATAAGATTTTTTTTTTACTTTCTTCCTGTAGCCGGAAAGTCTTGACCAAAATATATAAGCCTTTTTTGGGTCTTCATTGGTATAATAATTGCATCATCCATTTTACTAAAAGTAAAATTAAGCAGCAAATTAGAGCATGATCCAGAGGCTGTCTATACGCCCTGCATACCCCGTGGTGGCTGTGCAGTGGCGCTGTGTTGTTTATATGATGCAGCCACAATCCGCAGCCACCAAGGGCCTTTTTCCTGAAACTGCGCTTTTTTAAAGTCGTTGCCATACTGCGACTTTTTCTTTTACTCCGAGGTCATCACCTTATTTCCACGTCTGTTGGTGGTGACATGGCTTCGACTTCAAGCAGGGGGAGTTCCAGGGTGGATTGAGGCCCAGGATAGAATGAGGTAAACAGGAAAGCAGGGCGGGGGGCTCAAGGAGCCGAATGGCCGCCAGCGCTGCAGCTTCTTTGGCCAGGAAAACCCATGCTCCCTCCTGCAATGAAGCTTAACATTCCCAACCTGCAGGTGTGATGCCACAGGAGAAGCAAAGGCACCATTGTCAAGCCACAGCCATGGCTTGGCAGCTGCTTTATTCCAGATCAGATTCTTTGTCCATCTATCCCAGTTTAGTGTAGTCTGCTCTGATGGGCAGTGGGTCTCAGGCAGAGGCCTTAGTGGGAGATGCCAGGGATTGAATCTGGGGTCTTTGGCGTGCAAAACGTGTTATTTTTCACAGGTCTACCACTAAAAGTTAAGGACCTAAGTCCAATTTGTTTCAATGGGCTTGTCAAGCATGTACGTCAAGCAGCAATCTTTATTAAGTCTAATTGAATTCATTGGGTCTTACTTCTGAATAATACTTAACGATTGCATTCCCACTCAAAGGAATATATTTCCATAGTGCTTAATTCTGGTTGGCTTGTGTCCTTAATTGCTGTTTGTCTACTACAATGTGCACCTTTCTCCCATTTCTAGTCCAATAAAGATACCTTGCATATGTTGTGAATATTTGCTTAGCATTAAAAACATATTAAATAGTCTTACATTTGACAAATTGTAGCTAGATAAAGCAATCATAATTAAGGAATAACTAAATAATATATCCTAGCCTGATACAATCACATTTCAAATACTGGCCACTATACTGAACTAACAAGGTTACCAAGTTCTTTTCAGTTGTTTGAAGAGAAACAACCTTTATGTCAATATTTAAGAATTTCAGAATGACGTCAAGTCAATTCTATATCCAGTTGTTTAATTTAATTTAGGGTGACCATATGGGAAGGAGGACAGGGCTCCTGTATCTTTAACAGTTGTGCAGGTGTCATTTGTATGCTTACAGCACCTGGTGAAATTCCCTCTTCATCACAACAGTTAAAGCTGCAGCAGCCCTGTCCTCTTTTGTATCTGGTCAAGAGGGCAGGGCTCCTTCAGCTTTAACAGTTGTGATGAAGAGGGAATTTCACCAGGTGCTGCATGCATACAAATGACACCTGCTGAAATTTCCTTTTCAGTACAACTGTTAAAACTACAGGAACCCTGTCCTCATTTTCATATGGTCACCCTAAATGTATGGACAACAGGTTGGGGTATCTAGCTCTTCCTTACTACAATGAATTGTACATCCAAAATAAGTTATTTGCTTTCCTATTTAGTGAATGAAAGTTGAGTGAAATAATACATTGTATTCCAACACTTCATCAGACCCTAAATCTGTATACAAAAATACTCTGCATAATTTGAGATTTCTCTGAGGTTTAGTAGAGGAAGTCCAGTGTCATCACACTGACAACTTCATCACCTGAGAGATAACATACGTTATTTTTGTAAACCGCCCAGAGAGCTTTGGCTATGGGGCGGTATATAAGTGTAATAATAATAATAATAATAATAATAATAATAATAATACCTTAACAGAACTGCTTCAAAAATACCTGTTACTTGTTCTCCTGATAGCTTTTATAGTTAATAAAAGTTACTAATTTACAATCAGAACTGAAATCTTTTTATTATTATTATTATTTCTCATGTAGTTCCTGTTCCTTATAATTATAATTCGCCGCCTGCCCCAACTCTTTTTTTATACTAATTGTAACCTTTAAGGGACAATGGAGTATATTCATGCCTCTCAGATCATACTATCTTTGGAAGATAAGCCCAAAGGAAATAAATAAAGGCTGCAAACATATACTCACTTACCTGAAAGTAAGTCCCATTGCACTCAATGGGGCTTACTTCAGAGTAAACATATATAGGATTGCACTGTTAAAAAAAAGTTTGGGTATGTTAAGTTGCTCATATTCTCTCTTGCATACTTATCCAGTGTGGGATCCATGACTATACAACACAAACATGCAATGGCTTTCACATGAATGGCTTTGTAGTTGCCATTTTCAATCCCCACCCACCACTTTTTCCTCCTGGATAGGTGTTTGGGTAGTGAGACTAAAGGGCCAATGATACATATATACTCCTAGAAGGGTGGTAACAAGTGTCTCTACATTAAGGAAAAACTCCGCATCCTTACCAGGCTTTCTTCTTCTGGAATCTTTCTGTGCTTATTATGGCTCTTTTAGATGAAAACCATGTGATTTGTAATTGAAAACTTCCCCTCTCTACAAAGTTCAATGAAATAGCACCATCTAGTGGCTGTATTATAGTGCAATGCTGACTATACACACTGGTGACATCTGCAAAAAAATTAAGTAGTGTTTTATCTCTGACCATTTTTAAAGTAAGATTACAGGGGAAAGATTCAGGAGGTGTCCTGGAGTGTGATGACTTCATGTAAAGGACCTGCAAATTTCTGTGAGTGGCCAATCATGAGTGTGCAATAAATCGCTCATGTAGAGAAGCTATTTATGGGTATGTGTGAGGTGTTTAAGGAACTTGAAATGTGTAACAACTGTAAAATTCTCACCTTAGCCCAAGGGTGGGCACCTTGTGTCCTTCCAGATGTTTTAGCCTATAACTCCCATCTTCCCTCACCATTAACTGGGCTGGCCACAAGTTGCCTACCTGTGCCCTAGCCTTTGGATCAGCCTTGCAAATCACATAAGTAATAGAACCATTAAAAAAAATGCTGACCTGCCTGCCTACATATGCATGTTTACCCATTTGTAGCATATTGATGGACTTGGGGGATGGAAGACAAGATCTGCTTCTCATCCAAGTGACCTAACTTTTAGAATTTACTCTCCTAGAAATATTTTTTCAAGGCAAGTGTCTATTTACAAACCTCCTTTGAACATTTTTCCAAATAGGAGTTGAACAATAATCTTCTCTACACGAGAGATTTATTGCATGCTCATGATTGGCAATTCACTGAAGTTTTCAGGTCCATTACATGACGCCGTTAACCTCCAGGACATCTCTCACATCTTCCCCTGAAAATCTCACTTTAACCCCCCCCCCCCCCCGAGATAATCCAGTATCTAAAATAATCACAGGATTAATTTCCTCACTAGGTGGCACTGTTTCATTGAGCTTTATGAAACACTGGCCAAATCACATCGTGACGCTGAAGAAGCCCGTAGTGAACCCGAAAAAGTCTGAGGGGGTGAAAGCCTATTAAGGGCTGTTTTTTCCCTTAATGTAGAGACACTCAATGTGTACAGATAAGGTGGGAAGGACAGAGGAGAGGAAGAGAGGGAAGGCTTACACCTGCATGTTCATCAGTTAGTGCCTGCAAATCAGATGATTCTTTGATTGTGTAAATGAGCACTACAAATCAACCACAGACAAAACTTTCATGTCACCTCACCTTATTCATATGTTCAGCTGCAAGTCATCAAATGAGGGTCATGGATGGTTGGACCAACCCTCTGGATGCTTTCATCACTGTAGGAGTCAGCACCAGTGGATGTATTTGGGACCTAGCTGTTTGATGCCTCCTCTCAGGCTAATTCACAGTATTAAATGCCCCATTTATCCAGTAGAACGTGTGGTGTTCAAATGTTGCCAGTGATCACCTATATCAGAGTTGGGCAGCTCGCAGCCTTCTAGATCTTTTGGCTTATAGCTTCCATCAGCCCTAGCCAGCATAGCTAATGGTGAGGGATGTGGGAGTTGAAGGCCAAAACACCTGGAGGGCCACAAATTGCCCCCTCCCAGCATAAATAAAGGATCGCAAGAATTAAGTTAAATGAAAAAAGGCTGCTTTAATGGAGCATTTCAGTATCCTGATCAGTGGGAAGTTCAGCTCAGTCTTTGCCAGCTGAGTGTGACCCTGGTCAGACAGCACACTGAGCCACAATGGTTAAGCATTTTGAGCTAGGCTTAGCGTGTCGTGTGAACCATTCCTAGCCATGATGGCTACATACCCACGGCTTAAACACGCTCATTAACCATTTGCTACAAAAAGGTTAGTGGCCTAACCATCGCTTAGCGGGTTGCCTGAACAGTCGCTGTCTCTTGAAGGGAGAGAGTGGCTACTTATTATGTGGATAGTGTCGTTATACGGTTTAGCCGTAGACTTAGTTGTATCTGAGTAGAGTCAATAATTGCCTATGTCTGTTCTATTTTTGTTTGAAAGAGAGAATAAAGTTCTTGTCTAGCTCCCTGATTGGTTTGTCCTGTAAACCTTTTGCGACACTTCTGAGTTTTGTTCTTGGTTTTCTTTATTTTAAAACTCATTAGTTACCATTTTTCAGTGTGAGAAGGATTGCTTTGTTTTGTGAAATGAAGAGAGAGATTCACCTATCGGGCAGTAAAGATATGGAATAAATAAATAAATAAATAGAATTGCAACAGCAACCCCTGACATTGCTGGTCTCAAAACAAAATCGATGCAACTATTACGTTTCCTCCCTTCAGTGGAAATGAAAGAGCAACAAATGTTTTGTTTTTATAGCAAATTGTGACGTTTTGATCTCAGTTTTGGGTTCTGTAGTCCAAGACAGATAGCATTGTTTTGCCAACACCAGCTGAATGAGTCAGCTGGACTTTTTCCTGATGTCTTACTTTCTTACAGGACAGGGGAAATTTTGTTTTTTTCATTAACTCATGCCCCCACTATATTGGGGGTTGTTTAAAAGACACTTAACTAGAAGAATATAAACTAGTGTATTTGCAAGTACATTTTGAAGGAAGAGAATTTGTTTGTAACTTTCTCTCCCAAACTTGATTAATTTCTAGAAAGTACTCTGATTTTCTTCCACTTATGGAGAACCTGTGTGTGTGTGTGAGTGAGAGAGAGAGAGAGAGAGAGAGAAGGACTAGCATCCAAAGTACTTCTTATACAAGCCCAAGCAGTTGGATGCATATACTGAGACACTCTCTCTCTCTCTCTCTCTCTCTCTCTCTCTCAACAACAGATTATCATACCATATTTTAAAAAAGTGTTTTGCCATGCAGCATAGAGGGCTGCTGTTTGAGAAGCACAAATGCAACACACACCCTATGGGACACAAAAATCTTTGGATCTTGGTCATGTTAGCCCGTAAGGCCGGCGCTACTGTTAGGCAGAATGAGACAGATGCCTCAGGTAACAGATGTTAGAGGGGGCAGTAATTTCCCCAGCTGTTCCCATCCTCCTGAGCCAGTGCATCAGGGAGTGGAAATGGTTGAAGTGGAGAAACATTGTAAATAGTGAGTCTTTCTTGTTTTTGCTGTAACAGACTAACACAGCTACTGTAAGAACAGTCCCTGCTTCTGCAAATTCTGCTTTGTCACTCAGTTATGTTTCTAGACAGTGGCTCAATTCGGACGACACAATAAACAACTGGTGTGGGGAAAACAATCGTCAGTTGTTTTGACTATTGTTTCATCCAAATGCTGCCATAGTCAACTCAGCGCTGATCCTCATCCACACCACAGTTGATTATTTATTACCATGTTGTGTGGGGAGTGCCCCCTAGGGTTAGCGTGAGGGTTAGGGTTAGTCAACCCACCATTGACTATTGTGTCGTCCGAATTGAGCCAGTGACTGTGCTGGCTGTTGCTCTGACATCGGTGTGTCCACATTAATTCTTGTCCCTTTGCTAGCAAGATTGTTAAGTATGCCATTATTTCGCTTTGTGATCTGGTATTTGATTGTTGGGTGTGCCGACAGGTCTGAGATTAGGGTTGGAGCTTGGTATATGTAGCAGGTCTTCTTAAATAGACAGAAGTAGTGCTAGTCCTCTGTGGATTTCCTAGGGGAAAGGGGCATTTTGCATAAGCGTGCGCAGCACATTTCATTAGGTGGTGCCCCCAGGGATTTTTTAAGGTAAACTTGTGTTGGGTGTCAGGTGCTTCGTAGACAATTCACAGGGCTGGCCCTGTGAATTGTAGACTGAAGACTTGGCAATTTGTCATGAGAAAATGTATCTCTGCTTCTCTGGTATGTGCTTATCTCAAATAGTAGGCCGAAGGCCTTGAACGTTCTCTGAGAATTAAACTATGCTTTGCAAAGGTGGGGCTATCTTCCTCACACTGTGGCGTCATCAGAAGAGGTTGAACCGTGCCGCCCTGTTGGCACGTAAGTTTAGATTACAGGCCTGAAGCCCTGTCTATCAAAGTAGCTTAGAATTGCCCAGCCTCCACACTATATTGCCTTTGTCCTGAGAGTAATTCCGTTGCTAGGAATTATCTCGTCTATCCTCTTGCTGCTCTGCTACTGCTGTGAGTTACTATTCTGATTTGGAATTGTGAGATGCACTCTATACATGTTCTGTTAATGTTTGGACTTGTTACTTCTAAAGAACTTTGCCATGAGAAGTGCACTGTGGCTTTTCATAGATTTGGACTTGAGATTACTGTTCTAGATTCGTGTTCTATAGCTTGCTGTCTCTCTCCATGGAGCCAAAGTTACGGGCAGAGGGAGGCAGAAGCTGATCGTTGCTGTTCTGAAACTCGTGTGTGTGTGAGACCTGTGAGAGGACCTTCCTCAGAGCTAAAGCTACGTGAATTGGGAAGGCTCCCTAGGTCGAAGAAGTTCATTCCCTGGCTTCTGGCTTCCGTGGTCAGCTCAGCGTTCCCTGACAGGCTGAGTGAAGATTTAGTTGCCAGTTGACCGATATACTACTGTTAGGAGGCCTAATCCTAGAGTCTCTCTATGTTCCAGAGGATTCCAGTGCAGCGTGGCCGCTCCTGCCCTCTAAAGACTAGAGTTAATCTCTAAATGTCAGTCCCTGAGTGAGTGCTGTTCTCATTAAGCCGTTCTACCTGAAAGCTGTGTGGTCCGTCTTCAGCTTCAAGTGTGTGTTTGCAGAAATGAAACCGTTATGCTTTGAATTCCGTGTGATTACAATAAAAGAAATCTCATTGTTATTGTTGTGTATCAGTGTACCTAAAGTCGTGAGCAAGAACTTTAGAGAGTTAGCCAGAGTCACGACAGTATAATTCCTAGCCACAAAGTCAAGACCTGCTGTGTCCAGAAATCTCCCGCTAGAGATCTCCCTCAAATTCGAAAAGACCTGCAGGTGATTCTCTTCAACACCGAGACTGTAAATTCTTCAAAAGAGTAAGTAGATCTCCCTGTTCCTTGGATTTTACAAACCTTTGCCTGCATTCCTGCAAGAAAATTTATGACCTGCCAGAAAGATTCACCCCCCCCCTCCACCGCATCGTTTTTGCTAATTGAGATCTATCTGCGAATTGTACTTTCATTTTCCTCGCCAATACAAGCCGCTTCAAAAAGGAGAAGAGAGGGGGGGGAGTAAAAATAAAAAATAAAAAGAAAACCACCTGTCATCAGCTTTCGTTTTTCAACCAATTTAGAACTCTCTTTTTTTTCTCTCATCCTTGCTAAAGACACTGTTCATTTGATTTGAAACTTAGAATTTTGCTGTTATCTGCCTTGTCATTTCTACAGTGATTTTATTCTGTATTATGTACCACATGTTTTGCTCTAATTCTGCCTTTTTAATGTTTCTTACCATGTACAAAATATTTTTAAAATGTCATTGTTAATTTTTAGAGCTTAAATCAAAATGTTCTGTGTAGAAAGTTTTTTCTCCCTGCTTGGAGGCTTTTCTCTTTTCCCTTAGCTGTCTCCGTTGCGCGCCGGAGAAAGTTGGGGGGAGGGGTATGAGTTTTCCAAGTTGGGAGGACATTTTGGGGAGGGGAAGATGTTGGGTGTCAGGTGCTTCGTAGACAATTCACAGGGCTGGCCCTGTGAATTGTAGACTGAAGACTTGGCAATTTGTCATGAGAAAATGTATCTCTGCTTCTCTGGTATGTGCTTTATCTCAAATGGTAGGCCGAAGGCCTTGAACGTTCTCTGAGAATTAAACTATGCTTTGCAAAGGTGGGGGCTATCTTCCTCACACTGTGGCGTCATCAGAAGAGGTTGAACCGTGCCGCCCTGTTGGCACGTAAGTTTAGATTACAGGCCTGAAGCCCTGTCTATCAAAGTAGCTTAGAATTGCCCAGCCTCCACACTATATTGCCTTTGTCCTGAGAGTAATTCCGTTGCTAGGAATTATCTCGTCTATCCTCTTGCTGCTCTGCTACTGCTGTGAGTTACTATTCTGATTTGGAATTGTGAGATGCACTCTATACATGTTCTGTTAATGTTTGGACTTGTTACTTCTAAAGAACTTTGCCATGAGAAGTGCACTGTGGCTTTTCATAGATTTGGACTTGAGATTACTGTTCTAGATTCGTGTTCTATAGCTTGCTGTCTCTCTCCATGGAGCCAAAGTTACGGGCAGAGGGAGGCAGAAGCTGATCGTTGCTGTTCTGAAACTCGTGTGTGTGTGAGACCTGTGAGAGGACCTTCCTCAGAGCTAAAGCTACGTGAATTGGGAAGGCTCCCTAGGTCGAAGAAGTTCATTCCCTGGCTTCTGGCTTCCGTGGTCAGCTCAGCGTTCCCTGACAGGCTGAGTGAAGATTTAGTTGCCAGTTGACCGATATACTACTGTTAGGAGGCCTAATCCTAGAGTCTCTCTATGTTCCAGAGGATTCCAGTGCAGCGTGGCCGCTCCTGCCCTCTAAAGACTAGAGTTAATCTCTAAATGTCAGTCCCTGAGTGAGTGCTGTTCTCATTAAGCCGTTCTACCTGAAAGCTGTGTGGTCCGTCTTCAGCTTCAAGTGTGTGTTTGCAGAAATGAAACCGTTATGCTTTGAATTCCGTGTGATTACAATAAAAGAAATCTCATTGTTATTGTTGTGTATCAGTGTACCTGAAGTCGTGAGCAAGAACTTTAGAGAGTTAGCCAGAGTCACGACAACTTGGGAGTAAATTCCATTTAACTAGGGTGACCATATTTTGGAAACCAAAAAGGAGGACATCATAGCCGACCCTCAAGGAGGCGTGCCTACCCCAACATGTCCAGCCCCCAAGGATGTGTGCCCATCCTGACATAACCGTCCCCAAGGGTGTGTGACCTTGGTCACACGTCTGATTTACTGAACTGTAAACCAGAATCTAAAAGTCAATAAAATATGATATCGTCGAGCATCTCTGAATCCTACAATGCAGTCAGAGCTTGGAAAAAGGGGGAAAGGGACAGAACTACAACATCATCACTTCCCATGTTTATTTTAGAAACATGTCTCTCAAAAACAAAAGTGGGTTACATCACCATCAAAGAATACAAATGCTGAGATTTCAGCAGGCATTATGACACACTTCCAATGACATTTTTGCAGGCATAAAGGCTAGAATCCTTTTTTAAAAGAAAAACTCAGATTTTCAGGTGGCTGAACTCTGGGTCCAGCAGTATCACATTCTGCATTTCTGGCTATTACAGAAACAGATCAGATCACCAGTCCAGTTGCTAGTCCCCACCAGAGCAAACACATTGAAGCAATGAAACTTAGATAAGTGTGGACTTAACAAGTTCCCATTGATTCACTGTGTCTATTCTAGTTAGGAGTAGCAATTGGATTTAGGCCTCCAAGTTGTATGCATCCCTCTTGAAGTGTGGTGCCCAGAACTGGATGCAATATTCAAGATGAGGCCTAACCAGTGCCAAATAAAGGGGAGCCAGTACCCCATGCAATTTGGAAGCTATATTAATGCATCTCAAAATAGCAATTGCTTTTTTTGCAGCCACATCACACTGTTGGCTCATATTCAGCTTGTGATCTACAACACATGCAAGTGAAATGATCCAAAGTTATTCCCTTGTCTGAAAAGCTATGTAGGAACATTGAGTAGCTGTAAAAGGCACGGGGTCATATGTTATACATCATAATGTTGTACATTTTGATATATACATGAAAATACTTATATATATATATATATATATATATATATATAAGAACTGGCAAGAAAGTTCAGAGACTTGGGCAGCTGGGTAAGCAGAAATAGCAGCAATAAGCAGAGGTGGAGTCTGAACATCCAAAACACAAAACTCTGTTTCCTTTGAATCCACATTTGTTTGCTTCTGCAGAAACCCATTTTTAAAAAAGCAAAGTGAAGCATATTGGCTGGTAATTAGACTGAGGTTCTATGTGCAAAGCAGAAAACCACTCCTTTGAGCCTGCAGTTTGAGCCCCCACCTCACTCCTCGCACCTTCATCCTTAGGCTTCCTGCTGCTCAGCTGCCAGCAGCCCACCTGCGCTGCCTGCCGCCTGCCCACCTGACCTGCCCGCTACTCACTCACCCACCGCTCTCTTGCTCGCTTGACCGCCACCCGCTGCTCGACCGCCCACATGCCCTGCCCTCTGCCTGCCCACGCTGCCCGCCCACCCTGCCTTACTTACCCCCAGGCCCACGCTGCTGCTGCTGCTGCCTCCTTCTTTTTTGCCACTTGTACTCAGACCCCGCCTCTCCCACAAGTCTCGCGAGATGGGGATGAAATGTCAGAAGTCTCATTCTGAAGTATCACGAGACTGGGGGAGAGGAGAGAGCAGGTAAGCTGTGACTGCTCCGTTTCCCCCCCCCCCCCGCACCTTTCCCCATATGAAAGGGTCTCTTAACACTTGAATTAAGAGGCCGTTTCATACTGGGAAAGGTGGGAGGGGGATAGAGCAGGCCGTGTGTTCTCTAGAGGCGTGGAGATCACCTAACGCCATTAGCGTGGCTGGGAGAATCCTCCCAGCCATGCTAATGGCATTAGGTGATCTCCACGCTTTCCGGAGCTCTGGAGAATGCACGGCCTGCTCTGCCCCCTCCTCCACCCCCTCCCACCTTTCCCAGTGTGAAAGGGCCTCTTAATTCAAGCATTAAGAGACTCTTTCATACTGGCAAAGGTGCGGGGGGGGAGGGGGCAGAGGAGGCCACACATTGTCCGAAGCTCCGGAAAGTGCGCAGCTGGCCTACGCTATTAGCGTTTTAGTCATGCTAATAGTGTAGGCCATCTGTGCACTTCCCATAGCTTCGGACAATGCACGGCCTGCTTCCCACCCTTCTCTCCGTGCCGCACCTTTCCCGGACTTTTCATTAGGTGGTGCCTGGGCACCAGGTGAACCACCTGTGCGCACGCCTATGGGTCTCTCCCAAGTGAAAGGATGCCGGTCCTCCAGATCATGGAATAGGGATTTAACCTGTGCTGGATAGGTTTACAATCCCCCTGAAGACCCATGCTCATAGTTTGGGTGTACTTCTGGATTCACACTCTTGCCCGGATTTCAGCAGTGGCTAGGCTGAGCATATGAAAAGGAGGTCAGGGCTCATGTAACTTTAACAGTTGTAGAGAAAAGAGAATTTCAGCCAGTGTCATTTGTATGCAATTAGTTCCTGGTGAAATTCCCTCTTCATCACAACAGTTAAAGTTGCAGGGGCCCTGCCTTCTTTTGTATATGGTCACTCTAGCATAGTGCCTGCAACTTTAACTGTTTTCTCTACAACTGTTAAAGTTATATGAGCCCTGTCCTCCTTTTTATATGGTCAGCCTGGCAGTGGCCAGGAGTGCATTTGTATAGCTGAGGCTTATGTGCCAACTGTGCCCATTCCTAGAAATGTCTGATCTGGCATGCGTTAGTTGCATCCTGTTTGGACTGCCACAAGGTGCTCTATGTGGAGGTCTGTTTAAAAACTGTTCAAGAACTTCAAGTGGTCCAAAATGCTGCTGACAGACTGTTGACTGGGGCTGGCTACAGGGACCATGTGACTCCTTTATTACAACAGCTTCACTGGCTACTGGTCTGTTTCCAGGCACAATTCAAAGTGTCAGCTGTGACCTATAAAGCCCTATACAGCTTGGGACCAGACTACCTCTAAGATCTCCTTCTCTCATACAAACCTGCCTGGGTTTTCAGTTCTTCAGTGGAGGTCCCTCTCTCGCTATCAAAGGCAATTGGTGGAGATGCAAGAGAGGGACTCATCAGTGGCTCCTGAAACTTCCCAAGGTTGGCCCCCTCTCTCTTTCTACAGCAGGATAATATGTTAGAGGGGTAGGCAAGACTTTGGCAGGTAAACTAGTTTCTTGCTGAAGGAGTTTTTAATTGGTTGGTGTTGTTTATTTCTTTTATTGTTGTATTTTTAATTTATTTGTTTCTATATTGTGTTTTAATTAAGATTTTGTTTTTTAATTGGGATTTTATTGTTAGTTGCCATGAGCACCATTTTTTGACAGAAAGTCGGGATATAATTAAACACTATTTATTTATTTATTTATTTATTATATTGGCCAGCCTCCCTCTAAACTTTCAGATGGCTCCTCTCCCACCTGAATTGGCAATGTGGTTTGGGAAAAGATGATGGGCAGACATGCAGAGGTGTGGACCATTTTCTTATTATACAACAATGTTACAAAATAAAATACAAATGCAAAATAAAGATGTGTGAAAATAAGAATGTACCTTTATTTGTTACTCAGAATTCTTATTGACTGTACTACAAGATATATAACATTTTAGTTATCTAGTAACCATTGGGGTTAATAGAAGTTGGCTGTCTAATCCATGGTTTCTAGTTGAGATAAGACCATTGATACTTCGAAAGGTATTGTATTCAATAAGTCCTTGGCTTAATTAGGATAAAAGACTTGATCCTCTAGTTTCTTTTGCACAATAGGGAAGGTGGATCAAGATAGTCTTTTGCCTATGGTCAGGAGATTATCTATGGTCTATACTAATTGATTGTTGCATGACATCTTCCACTCAGAGTGTTCTGCAAGGATATTACATATTTTAAGCCTACAATCCTACACATATTTATAATGAACTCAGTAGGAGTTTCTTTTGAGCAGACATGCATAGGACTGCAATGTGTAGTGTATAATGTAATGTCTGGTGTATGTGTATTTCTGTCTGGTCTTTCAGTGTAGAGAAGGATAAAATTCCCACTTCCTGCCATTTAAGCAAGATTTGCAGACACTATATTAAGCATAGCTTAATCATGGTGGAACAATGTAATGGAGCTTCGGCTATAGGGCGGTATACAAATGTAATAAATAAATAAATAAATAAAGTAATGCAGACTTCTTTGTTAAGAAGAGTTTTGTTTCTGGAACTTGTTTCTGCATTTGTGCTATCAACCTGTGTTGGGAAAGGTATACAAATATGAGCAACTGCCAATGTTTGTAATACTTTAGAAATTAATATCGGCTCAGGAGTACATTCCAGACTACTCCACAGATTCCAAATGTCTTTATATTAAGTAATTTAGCACT
Organism: Anniella stebbinsi; assembly: GCA_029215795.1. Lineage (NCBI taxonomy): Eukaryota > Metazoa > Chordata > Lepidosauria > Squamata > Anniellidae > Anniella > Anniella stebbinsi. Next base: position 149,800,939 of record JARDYH010000004.1, read on the forward strand.
GTACATTGATTGCAGTAACAAGAAAATGTGAGGAAATGCCATGTGTACCTAGGATAAAGGTAGGATATAATGTTCATTATTGATTGTACTTCCACTATCTACTTAACATTTAGCCTTGATCTTCAAGGTGTAAAATAGATTAAGTATTAAACAGGAAAGTAAGGGGCGGGGGAAAGCAATTTTGTAATCAAGATCTGCTAAAAAAAAGTCTCTGCATTTTGATTGGTCTTAACTTTTACACTTGTTTATTTTGCAGTTAATAATCCATTGCTGTGGACTATCAATTGAAGTGTGAGTCAGGGCTAGGTGTCAGGGATAACTACTAGAGACAGGCAGTGACAGGATATTACCACCCCCACTTTTCGCCATTCCACCAGTCCTGATTTTTATTTGTATTCCACTCTTCCTCCCAAGCATTCAGAGCAGCGCACACTGAGTTATTCCATTTTATTTTCACAACAACCCTGTGAGTAGGTTGGACTCAGGGCCACCCGCTGGGTTTCATGGCTAATATGACTCACCAGCATCTGGCTGATGCTGACGTCTCCCTTTTCCTCCATTTCAAAGGTTAATGCTAATGCCTAGACCTTGAACAAATGTTCTGACATAGATTGTAGAATTGGAAACCCATAAAACACCTGATACTAAATTGTTCCATGTTGTAACTTTGAAGTGTTCCCCAAGGTTTGCCACCTCTGATAGGCTCTGTTCTGCAGCTGCAGTTAACTGGGTCCCATTTTAGAGATGAGAGACATGCTATGCTAGTAAAAGTTTCCAAGTGAAATAACGTCTGATCCAAATTGGTTTGCTGAGTCACCGATGATCTAGAAGTGTCTCCCAACATCGGTCAGCATTTTCTCTGTATGTAAAGTGATGGCCTCTTTATCCCAAGGTGAAGACCTGCAGAGGCAAAGTAAACTTCAGATAATCAGGCAGGCACCTTTATCTAAGGAAGAGAGGTCAAATTGCATTTAAAGGCCCTTCTTTACCCAAGTTCTTATAAGCAAAACTGCTACTCCTCATCCCTTCTCCAATATTGTTTTATTTTTTAGATACCGCTGTTCTTTTTCCATAGATCGCAATGTTTGACTTCGGTGATAGCTTACTCAAATAATGAAAAGGTGGATAAGATGTGAAACACAGGACACTGGGGTAGAGCACAGTAAACTAGTTTTAAGCTGTGAACAGACTCAGGGGTTTTAATCATGCAACCATTTGCCACTTGGCTAAAGATGGGAGTGGCTGTACCATTAGGTCAGCAAGGGGCCCATAACGCTTATTATGATTTTTATCATTTATACTGGCCTATTAGCCAAGTATAGAACTTACAGTGACTGAGACAACACCTTTAACAGTGATGTGACATGCAGAAATTCAGCAGGGGAAGCTTTTCCTGTCATGGAGATGCTATGATGTAGAAATCTTCACATGTTCGTTTATTTATCCTCACAGACTAAAGTGACGGTCTCAGATGGCAGATGGCGGCGGAGTGAGGGGACAGCGGTGGTAACCTCCTCACCAGAGGTTCCTTCTGAGCCCCACTGTCCATTCCTCTCCATTAGAAGACAGAGTTGTGTGTATTATGTGCATTGCAGCCTTTGTGAACACATCTAATGTTTAAGGGTATCAGTTACCTAGAACAGGCTTCCCCCAATCTGGTGCCCTCCATATATTTTAGACTCTAACTCCCGGTATTCCTGACCATTGGCCATGCTAGGTAGGAGTTGATGGGAGTTGGAACCTAAAACATCTGAAGGGCAGAAGGTTTGGGAAGACTAACATAGAAGGATGTTGGGCTTTCTCTCGTGGAAAGTCCTCCAGCAGAGGTTGGACAGCCATATGTTGGGGATGTTCTAGCTCTGGATTTCTTGCATTGGGCAAAGGTTGGACTAGATAGTCTGCAATGCCTACTCCAGGGGGTTGTCTAAATGCCCTGTATACCCTGTGGTGGTTGTGCAGTGGTGCTGCATTATTTATATGACGCAGCCACCAACTTGCAGCCACCATGGGCTTTTTCGCCGAAATTGCACACTTAAAGAGTGGCCGACTTGCCACAGCTTTTTACTTTGCTGCAAGGCCACTACCTTCTTTTCACCATCTGCCGGTTGTGAGCTCACTCCGGTTCAAGCTGGGGGCATTCCCGGAGTGGATCGAGGCCCAGGCTAGGATGCGGTAATCCAGGAATGCAGGGTAGAGTGTGGGTTTGGCCGCCAGTACTGCAGCTTTTTTGACCAGAAAGTTCACACTCCCTCCTGCAATGAAGATTAACATTTCCACCCCACAGCTACGAAGCTGCTGGGTTTCGAGGGAATGAGCGGCAAAGGCATCAATAGATCTATGATTCTATTCTTCAGAATACGACGTAGTTAATAGAATTCTGCATCCACATCTCTTGGAAACTATTTACCAGAATGATAAATTACAGGTGGATAGTTTGTGCTGTTCTTCACATCAAAGAGTCATGTGGCACCTTATTTATTTTATTTTACTTATTTATTACATTTGTATTCCGCCCCATAGCCGAAGCTCTCTGGGCGGTTTACATAGGATTAAAAACAATTAAAAACAATATACAAAAATTAAAACAGCAAAAACATACAACATACACACAATCTGTACATTTAAAAACCACTTCAACACTTCAAAAAACTACAAAAACAAAACAAAACAAACCCAGGCTCCTCAGATATTGCCAAATGCCTGAGAGAAGAGGAAAGTCTTGACCTGGCGCCGAAAAGATAACAATGCTGGCGCCAGGCGGGCCTCGTCGGGGAGATCGTTCCACAATTGGGGAGCCACCACAGAGAAGGCCCTCTCTCTTGTTGCCAACCTCCGAGCTTCCCTCGGAGGAGGCACTCGGAGGAGGGCCTTAGATGTTGAACGTAGTGTTCGGGTAGGTTCATGTCGTGAAAGGCGTTCCATCAGGTATTGTGGTCCCAAGCCATGTAAGGCTTTATAGGTTAAAACCAGCACCTTGAACCAGGCTCAGAAACATACAGGCAGCCAATGCAAGCGGGCCAGAGTAGGTCTTATATGTTCGAACCTACTGGTTCCAGTTATCAATCTGGCCGCTGCATTTTGCACAAGCTGCAGCTTCCAAACCGCCTTCAAAGGCAGCCCCACGTAGAGTGCATTGCAGTAATCTAACTTGGAGGTTACCAGAGCATGGACAACTGAAGCCAGGTTATCCCTGTCCAGATAGGGACGTAGCTGGGCCACCAACCAAAGTTGGTAGAAGGCACTCCGTGCCACTGAGGCCACCTGCGCCTCAAGTGACAGAGATGGTTCTAGGAGAACCCCCAAGCTACGAACCCGCTCCTTCAAGGGGAGTGCAACCCCATCCAGAACAGGTTGAACACCCTCCATCCGGTCAGCGGAACCACCCACTAACAGCGTCTCAGTCTTGTCTGGATTGAGTTTCAGTTTATTAGCCCTCATCCAGTCCATTGTCGCAGCCAGGCACTGGTTCAGCACATCCACAGCCTCACCTGATGAAGATGAAAAGGAAAAATAGAGCTGCGTGTCATCAGCGTACTGATGACAACGCACTCCAAAACTCCGGATGACTGCACTCAATGGTTTCATGTAGATGTTGAACAGCATGGGGGACAAAACTGACCCCTGTGGAACCCCATACTGGAGAATCCACGGGGCCGAGCAATGTTCCCCAAGCACCACCTTCTGGAGCCGACCCCCCAAGTAGGAGCGGAACCACTGCAATGCAGTGCCTCCCACACCCAACTCAGCCAGTCGTCCCAGAAGGATACCATGGTCGATGGTATCGAAAGCCGCTGAGAGATCAAGGAGAATCAACAGAGTCACACTCCCCCTGTCTTTCTCCCGACATAGGTCATCATACAGGGCGACCAAGGCTGTTTCCGTACCAAAACCAGGCCTGAAACCCGACTGAAATGGATCCAGATAATCAGTCTCATCCAAGAGTGCCTGGAGCTGGCTCGCAACCACCCGCTCCAGGACCTTGCCCAGGAATGGAACATTTGCTACTGGCCTGTAGTTATTAAGATTTTCAGGGTCCAGGGAAGATTTCTTTAGGAGTGGTCTCACTGCCGCCTCTTTCAGGAGGCCTGGGACCACTCCCTCTTGCAAAGAGGCATTAATCACTTCCCTGGCCCAGCCAGTTGTTCCATCCCTGCTAGCTTTTAAACCTTAAAGACTGATAGGTTTATTGTGGCGTAAGGTTTCATGGGTTTCACTTGATAAAGTGGACTCTAGTCCATAAAAGTGTGTGCCATAATAAATCTGTTTAAGGTGGCCGAAGACTCTTTGTCGTTAAAAGCTTGTGGTTTCTGATTGACATAAACAATAATTCATGAATGAATCAGAGATTAGAATCTAATCAATAGATTGTCATATTAGTATCTAATGATTGTATTTGTAGCTCTATAAAAATTACTGTGAAACCCCATCTGTAGCATATTAATCTCCAAATACTAAACATTTAACTTAAAGGCTGTTTCTCCCCCGTGTACCCTTATTAGGCTCATGCAAGAGTCTGGCATAATTACAACAAACATTTCCGACCTCTTCAGAAAGGATTTCTGTCAATCACGTTGGGCTCCCACTGGATCAAACCTAACAGATACAAGGACAATTCAGATCTTGCAATGTGTCAGCAGTCCATGCAAAAAGTGCTGGGTTGGTTTGCCAAACCAATACATGGGGATGGCGATTACCCTGAAGAGCTGAAGACTGAACTTTCTTCTATATTGCCAAATGTTACCAAGGCAGAGAAAAAACAGATTAAAGGGACCGCTGACTTCTTCTCATTCTCCTTTGGCCCGGATAATTTTACACCACCGAGCAAGCTGCCGAAAATGGGACAAGTTTTCTCACTCAACCTAAGGGACGTATTGAACTGGATTAAACTGGAATATAATAGTCCTAGAATCCTGATTGCAGAAAATGGATGGTTCACCCAGAGCCATGTAAAAACAGAAGATACCACCATTATCTACTTAATGAAGGATTTCATTAATAAGGTCTTACAAGGTGTGTAACGTGTTTTTTTTTAAGCACTGATAAATTTCAAAGAATGCCAAAGACAGGAGCAATCTAAATCTGATTTGAAATGCATATTTTCTGCATTCTAAAAGATTGAAATGCCACCCACAGTAAGAGCTTTAAACTATAATATGCTGGATGTTGGGGTATTTTTGGCCCCACCCTTGTTGCCTTTGGCTCCACCCCTTTGCTACTGGAATACAACCCCCTCGTCCCCACCACAAGAGCGTCACTGAAACTGAATTTCATTCTTGGTCTGAAAGAGGTTCCCCACCCCTGGTATAAAGCAGCTTATGTTAAGGCATCCTGTTCCAAAACCATCTTGCTATGCATATTTGTGATTCAAATCGTATTCAGGTTTTGCTAATATGATCGTTTTGAACATTTATTTCACTCATGCAGCTATTAAATATGATCAAATTGATGTATTTGGTTACACGGCTTGGTCCCTTCTGGATGGATTTGAATGGCAACACAGTTATCACAACAGACGGGGATTATTTTATGTAGATTTCAACAGTAAGGAAAAGGAGCGGATTCCCAAGTCATCTGCATATTATTACAAGCAAATAATAAAGGAAAATGGTTTTCCCATGAAGAAATCTACCGCAGCTTTACATGGTCAGTTTCCCTGTGACTTCTCCTGGGGTGTGACAGAGTCAGTTATGAAGGTAAGCATAATAAATTGCAAGCATCTCAGGTCTTTTTAGGATTAACTGAGAGCATTTTGTTCATGCAGGATCTCCAAAACCTCAAAACAAATATTACAAATTCAACATCCCTGGGGAAGGTGTCTTCCGTAGCTCAAGGGGCTACACTGGCCACCTTATATTCTATAGAAAATGTAAGAATTGGGGAATGGCTGTGTCTGCTGCTGGCCCGGTTTGCATGATCACTGAAGTTTAAAACATGCTAGGTGCCATTTGCCTAACTATCCGCTTGGGCGTGGTCTGTTGTGTCATGTGAACCCGTAGCATGGATTATTCGAGGGTTGTTCGACTGACATGACAAGCCATAATTAAGCAAATAGCACCCAGCAATTACAGCAGTTTAAACAAGCCACTATGGCATGTTTAACCCACAGAGATTATGCAAACTGCATCTGTTTAGTCCCCTCCCCTATTCTTCTTCCTACAGTTGTGTCCTTGCATATAAAAACGTAAAAAGAAAATCCGTTCATGTGTGCGAATCAGCCCTAGTGTAAATCTATCAATCTTGGAAATGGCAAAGAGGAGTGAAAACATACACTTCAAAATAAATGAACATAAGGGCCGAAACAGACATTACTTTCAATATGCAGCAATGTCTTCTTTTTGTTTTTACTGTAGAATAGACGCAAGCGGCCCCAATCTGGATCATAAAAGCCCCCTACCTTCCCCGCCCCCATATTGTAGCCACAATCCAAATAGGGGGAGACTGCACCTACTCTAGAGTAAAAATGAAAAAGAGATGTAGCTGTTAGACTAGGGTGACCAGATAAAATCCAGGTCAGGGCTCATGTAACTTTTAACAGTTGTAGAGAAAAGGGAATTTCAGCCAGTGTCATTTGTATGCAATTAGTTCCTGGTGAAATTCCCTCTTCATCACAACTGTTAAAGTTGCAGGGGGCCTGCCTTCTTTTGTATATGGTCACTCTAGTATAGTGTCTGCACCTTTAACTGTTGTGATGAAGAAGGAATTTCACCAAGAACTAATTGCATACAAATGACCCTGGCTGAAATTCCCTTTTCTCTACAACTGACCTGGATTTTATCTGGTCAGCCTATGTTAGATAGGCTGACCATATGAAAAGGAGGACAGGGCTCATATAACTTTAACAGTTGTAGAGAAAATGGAATTTCAGCCAGTGTCATTTGTATGCAATTAGTTTCTGGTGATATTCCCTCTTCATCACAACAGTTAAAGGTGCAGGCACTATACTAGAGTGACCATATACAAAAGAAGGCAGGCCCCCTGCAACTTTAACAGTTGTGATGAAGAGGGAATTTCATCAGGAACTAATTGCATACAAATTACACTGGCTGAAATTCCCTTTTCTCTACAACTGTTAAAGTTACATGAGCCCTGTCCTCCTTTTCAGATGGTCAGCCTAATGTTAGACACACATTTAAAGTAATGTCTGTTTTGGCCCTAGGACAGTGGTGGCAGTCCTTTGGTTACTCTTAGAAGCAGGGAGTTGCAGAGTAGCAGAAGTACAAACTTCCCTCTTACCCCTTCAAGTATATGTTTGTTGAGAGGCAGGGTGAGCTCTTCTCTCTTTGTTTCTCTGGCTGGGTTTGCAAGTCACTACAACTCACTCTACAAAATAAGCCACGCAGTGTGGGTTATCATTGGAACAACCCATGGTGAGTCCAACAGACTGGCTCCTTGTGGTACTGAGTGAACCACCCAGAGAGCTTCGGCTATTGGGTGGTATAGAAATGCAATAAATAAACAAATAAATAAATAAACTAACAAGATAGTTCCAAGGATTAGTCATAGAGTCATCAACTTGGAAAGGTCCAAGAGTGCATCAAATACAGCCCACCACCACAAGCCAAGGCCATCCACCACTTCCACAATATGATACCTATAAATCAAGTAATTATGGCTTTTTCAAAACAACAAGTCCAGACACAGGCTACGGACCTAAAGGTCTTATGTCCTCCTCCTTCATTAAATGGTAGGCTGGCCATATGAAAAGGAGGACAGGGCTCATGTAACTTTAACAGTTATAGAGAAAAGGGAATTTCAGCCAGTGTAATTTGTATGCAATTAGTTCCTGGTGAAATTCACTCTTCATCACAATAGTTAAAGGTGCAGGGGCCCTGCCTTCTTTTGTATATGGTCACTCTGGTATAGTGCCTGCAACTTTAACTGTTGTGATGAAGAGGGAATTTCACCAGGAACTAATTGCATACAAATAACACTGGCTGAAATTCCCTTTTCTCTACAACTGTTAAAGTTACATGAGCCCTGTCCTCCTTTTCATATATTCAGCCCATTAAATGGTAAATTGTAGCATTTGCCCTGACAACACCGCTGCTGTATATTTCCATATCTCATACTCATGAAAGGGACACTCTGGATCCAAACTATAGTTTTCGCATTAATTTCCATAGTTTTCACATTAATTTCCATATTCAGCAATAGTGGCTTTTTCTCAATTAGCAGAGTAAGATAATGTACTTTTAATGGCTGATAATTGAAATATAATTCCACTCAGCTTCAGCAAGGCTTGTACATATCATACTAATAATGACATAAATCTGCGCTAATAGATAGTTTAGGGATATGCAGTACTTTGCTTATTAGTTTCAGTAGAAAACCTTGTTAGGTCTGCAGAGGGTACTTTGACAGAGGGTGCCTCTACAAGAGTGATTTAAAGCTCTTTCAAGACGCATTAAATTTTTTACCTCTACAAGAGTGGAGTGCAAATCGGGGGTCGAGGCGCTTTTTCTGTCCGATTATGTGCATTATCGAATGCGCGTTAAATAGCGAGTTTTAATTTACCGCGGGAGTTGAAGCGCCTTATGACCATGTAAACAAGCGATTCTCCGCATTTAAACATTTCAAAGCGCGTTTCATACAACTGGTAATGCGCTTCACCGCCTCCCGTGTATAAGGATTAGGCGTACAAGCGATTGCGAGAAGATGCACATAATCGGACAACCGGGCGTCAAACCGAATTCTTGTAGAGGGGACCAGAGGTTAATTTGAAAACAAAATTCTGAACTATAAAATAAATACATTCACTAACAGCAGAGAACAATTAGAAAGAAGAAAGAATAGCAAAGATAAAGATACACGCCCCCCCACACACACAGAGGGAGGGAGGGAGAGAAATATCTGATGCTGCCTTGCTCAGCAGGAGATTGCAGTTACTCATTTGGGGAGGACTACCTTCCAATTTTTTGTTGCCATGCGGGTACCATTTGTTTATGTAAAATATTTCTATTTGATCTTTCCATCTGATAATTTAATTCTAAGACACAGCTAACAACAACTGAAAATGTAAGAAAACATAGTAAGATTGAATACACAGCAAACATTGTAAGGTGTGTTTTTTTTAGGCTCGGAGGGTGTGATGAAAAATGTGTGTCTAATCCTTAGTCCTCAGATGATGCTCTAGCTCTTCTTTACACAGTAGATGACCAGGAGGCGGTTGGGGGGAGAGGGATGGCCCCCAAGAAGTATGCTATCAAATAGCTAGGCCCAGATATTTAAATACATGTGGGCAAAGCAAGTCCTCACCTGAGCATTCCTGTTGCTTGCTGGGTAGTTTGACACACAACCCAATTTTCATACTCCACAGGAGTTTTCATACTCCATAGGAATCTTCCCTCTTTCCGGTCAATTCCTCCTGCACAATCCCCTGCGGCTGCATTTTTAAGAAAGATTCATGCAACTTGAAGAGACACATTTAATATCACTTGTAGTTTGGCCTGGCATATCCTCTGTGCTGTTTGCCTGCAAACCATGCCTTCAACAATCTGCCAGTCTTTAGCTTGTTTCATACACTCAGTGGTACCATACAATCACCAGGGAGCTTGCAAACCAGCTGGGATCATGTGGAGGCAGGGTGCATTTAGTTACTTTTAGACACTGGACTTCAGTTCTTACAGGAGCCCCCCCCCCCCCACTGCTCTTGAGATGGTTATGGGTATCACTTCATTTCCTTCAAAATGTGGTAAGCCAGCCCTGTTGTGTTGGTGGTTCTCTCCTCATTCCGCTGATCGGGGTCTTGGTGTTCTGCCCCCAAGTCCTGCCCTGATGGCACCTGTGCATGGAGGAACCGTTTCTTTATTTGTTACTGGATTTCTATGGCCACCCATCAGCATACTCTCTCTGAACAAGGAATAAAATGCAATATTAAAAAAAATGATACCATAATGAAAATACAATTTTAAAAAATTATAAAATCTTTCCTTTTAGCAAAGGAGAATACACTCCAAAATTAACAGCTCCAAATGTAAATAGAACACAACTAATCTGTTAAGAGTCCAGATTTTTTTTTCTTGTCAAACACAAGTTGTTTAAAAGGCCTGGATGAATAAAAAGGTCCTTCCTGGGTGTCAAAAAGCCCATAAAGAAGCCACTTCTAGGGAGGCTATTGCACAGCCAGGGTGCCGCCACCATGAAAGTCCTCTTCGTAGTAGGCATACATTTAACCTCACTTGGTTGGGAGCACATGGAGGTATGTACAAGAGAAGGTGATCTTTTAGTTATCCTGGACCCAAGCCATTAAGGGTGTTAAAAGTTAAAACCAGCACTTAAAATTGGATCTGCAAATGGATGGGGAGCTAGTACAGCTGATAAACACAGCTGTAATATATCCCAAATACCTAGTCCGTTAGTAGTCCTGCAAACCCAATGTTGGACCAACTACAGTTTTCAGGTCTTTTTTTAAAGGCAGCTCCACATAACAATAGTCTAAAGGGAAGGTTATCAGGGCCTGGGTCATTGTGGCAAAGCTAACTCCATCCAGATAGGGTTCTTGGCTGAAGCTGATAAGAAGGCACTTTGAGCCACAGAGGCCACTTGAGCCTCTGGAGACAATGCTGGAGCAATAAGCACCCTCAGACTGCAAATGTGATCCTTCCAGAACAGGTTGGACACCATTCACCCAGCTCGGTGAACCACCCACCAAGAGTACCTCCGTCTTGTTTGAATTGAGTCTTGGTTTGTTAAACCCTCATCTGTCTATACTGAGTTCAAGTACGGATGCAGGATGTACCACTTAACATCCGATGGAAAAGAGAAAGCTGGATGTCAACTATGTACTGGTGACACCTCAAACCAGGTCTCTGGATTACATAACCCAGCAGTTTAATCACCTATTATAAAAACCAGTATCTTCCCATGCTTCTACACAGCCGTTGTCATTTGTGTAATCATGCCAGCGCCCACTTTTTTGTTGTTGTTGTTCCTTTCCAGACACACACAAAAATCGCCTTTGGATACAACCCAATGCTCTAGTGACACCTAGTGATTGAAGAATGGGGAAACGTGGATTACTGTGTACTGTTTATATTGGTGGTATTGGCAGAAACAGGCATAAAATAACCTAAAGGAACACATTATATCATTTGTCTCTGTTTGTCGATGGGGCACATCAACCAATATTCTTTCTTAAATTAAAAAACAAATCTTTTATTCTCATTTTCAGGCAGAATCTGTAGCTTCCTCTCCACAGTTCTGCGATCCCAACCTGTACCTCTGGAATATTACAGGAGATGGCCTTTTCTACCCAGTGAAAGGAGTGAAACTGAAAACCCGGCCAGCCCAATGTACAGACTTTGTCAGCATTAAAGCACAACTGAAACTGTTATCTAAACTGAATATCACACACTACAGATTTGCACTCAATTGGCAGCTACTTCTGCCTAGTGGCGATTTATCATCTATTAATAGGCAAGTCCTTCGATACTATCGATGTATGATTAGTGAGATGCTCAAACTCAACATTCAACCTGTGGTCACCTTATATTACCCAACTCACCGCTCTCTGGGCCTGCCTGGACCTCTACTTCAGAATGGCGGATGGTTAAACCAGGCCACGGTCCAAGCATTTAGAAACTATGCAGGAATGTGTTTTCAGGAGCTTGGGGACTTAGTTAAGTTCTGGATCACAATAAATGAGCCCAACCGACTCAGTGATATTTACAACAGCAGTAATAATGATACTTACCAGGCAGCACACAATTTATTGATTGCGCATGCCTTGGCTTGGCATGTCTATGATAAACAATATCGATCCTTTCAGGAGGGCCGGGTGTCTTTGTCTTTGCATTCGGATTGGGCAGAACCTGCCAATCCCTTTTTTGACACCCATTGGAAAGCTGCAGAAAGATTCCTTCAGTTTGAAATAGCCTGGTTTTCAGATCCAATTTTTAAGACAGGGGACTATCCAGTAGCCATGAGAGAATACCTTGAGTCTAAGAACAGCAAAGGCCTCTCTAGTTCCTCTTTGCCACATTTCACAAACGAAGAGAAGAAACTTGTAAAAGGGGCAGCTGATTTCTATGCCCTGAATCACTTCACGACGAGATTTGTGATCCACGAGTCAAAAAATGGAAGCCGGTATGAACTTGATCAGGACATTCAGTTTTTGCAAGATTTCACCTGTCTGAGTTCCCCATCTCGCTCAGCAGTCATGCCTTCGGGGTTACGCAAAATCCTAAATTGGATTAAAAAGCGTTATGGTGACATCGATATCTATATCACTGCAAGCGGGGTAGACGATCAGTCGTTACAAAATGACGGACTTCGTAAATACTATATTGAAAAGTATGTACAGGAGGCCTTAAAAGGTGAGTGGATTGCAAAAGACAGATACTGAAAACATACTCAAAATACTTCCTTATAAATGCTCTTGGGCTGAAATCCAGTTGTGAGCCTCTTCTGACAGAACCACGGCTGCTAACACAGCGGATCTCCCCTCCTCCTTGCAGTTCTATACAACTCACCCAAATCTGCCCTGGAGGCTTGGGGAACCCTTAGCATCTATACAACACATTGTAAAGTGGTGGGAAGTGCTTCATTGTGATCCATTATATTTCCATATATCAGTTTGTAATGCAAGGCAGTATTATTACCCCAATATTGCATATGGGGAACATCGGATGAGCAAACAGTGGTGTGTCTAAAGCTACTTAGGGAATCTATGGCTGAAGTGAGATTTGAACTAGTCTGGAGAGTGTGCAGTTCACTCTCAAAGGCCCTATGCCACAACTTTCTAAAGTTGGTCTAGTTTTCAGAAATAGCAGATGCGTAGCAAACCTGCATCTCGAGTGTACCACTTCAGATTGCAGCTTGGGGTGCTCAAAGGATGCAATGCCCCTCTTAAAACAAAAAGATTCCTATACGTAGAAAACGAGTGTATCAGAGATTAAATGAGGGTAACACTCTTTTCCCTTGCATCTAATTATATCTAGAGGGGAGGTTGGGATGGAGAAGAATTTCATCATGTGAGTCCGCACCTGCAGTATGAAGTGGTACAGTCCACACAGAAGTTTACCACAATTTGCTCCTTGAGAGAACTAAGACCTGCCCAAGGCATCTGGGTTGTTTTGAAGGTCAAATAGGTAATCCTCCCTCCCCCCATGTATGCTGCTACCCTGAGCTTCTTGAAAGAAGAGTGGGATATAAAGGTATGCAATGTAGTTTATTATTAGTAAAGCACTATGAAGTACTTTAAGGAATTCTGTAAATCAGGGGTGCACAACCTTTTTGGACTCATGGGCCACTTGGGTATCTGCCAGGTGGCTGGGGCCACTCACGTGTGTACACACATTAACTTACAAACATAGAATATACAACTCTTTTTCTCTCTCTCTCTCTCTCTCACACACACACACACACACACACACACTACTCACTCATTCAAATCCAACTACTGCCCAAGAGCATTTCAGAGGCTGGTCATTTACTTTGATCAGATAAAATCAACACTCTTCCCAGAAACCTCACACCACCCAGGAATCCTGGCTCTTAGCCCATCTCTCTCCTCTAATCCACTCTCTTGCTCAAAGATCTTGACATCCCACATGCTACCTGGGTCTTTTTTAGAACTGCCACTCCCCAAATAAAGGAAAAAATCCTCTTGGAACAAGCTCTGTGATTCCTGTCATAGAAGTCCTGATCCTAGACCATCCTAAAAAACAGGCAGGAGCCTATGGACACAGATTCCTTGGACGTGCTGGGGATGCTCTAGGAATGAGACTTCTTTGGCAGAAATCATAAAGTCTATGGCCAAAGAGGTTTTTTCCCCCCCTGGGGTTGGTCTTGTGGGGCTGCCTGCAGCAGCCCGTGGGCCACATTATTTGCATCTCTGCTGTAAATTAAAAGAGACCTCTGCTCCAGGAAACTTACAATGTATGTTTCAACGATGGGAGACAACAGAGGGAGCTGAGGGAAGGATGAGGCATAGTAAAGAATGAGGGGATGGGGAGGAAAGGTTAAAAACAAACGATCATAAGTGAATCATATTTCTAAATATATAAAAGAGATTTTCAGTTCAAACAGTAGAATGGCACTATTTTAATAGTTAACATTCACTTTTGTTGTTTTCAGCTTACTATATCGACAAAGTCAACGTTAGAGGCTATTTTGTGTTTAAACTGATTGATGAAATATCCAAACCCAGACTTGGATTCTTCACCTCCGAATCCAAAGCCAAGGCATCTGTCCAATTCTACAACCATATGGTTAGCAACAGTGGCTTTCCATTGGAACCTACAAATAATGCGTGCAGCCAATTAAAGGAAAAAACATCCTGCACTGTTTGCCTATTTCTAATGCAGAAAAAGCCGTTAATATTCTTTGGATGCTGCCTGTTCTCTACTCTCATCTTGCTTTTAAGTATTATTATTTTTCACAAAAGAAAAAGGAGAAAATGGTATTGGTCAAAGAACTTCCAGTATATTTGTGTTCCTGCTAAAACTAGACGTAAGAATGTTCTCAACCAGATATAAATCCACCTTTCTGCATGTATGTCAACAGCAAGGGTGAGAAATTATTGGAAGCACTCCGAGTTACTCCAGTTATGTATACCAAAATTCTAATAAAATACAACATATAAAGTAAAATCCAACATTATATGAATAGATTTATGCTTATGTAACAGGAATTTCCCTTCTCCTGCAGCCCCCCACATCTGATCCAGAGATTCACCTAATTCTTCGGGGCATAAGAGGGTGCCATGGGAGAGGCTGCAGGGGGTAGTGTCAATTCAATCAGCCACTGGTGTCCGTTTCACTAGCATTTTGCACTCATCATTGCATCCAACCCACAGCTTGGTATGATCAGAATACCTGACAGCTGATTCAGGATTATCTAGAATTCCTCATTTTATGTTTACAGCTGGGGTGTTCCAGTAAGTTTAGCCACTTGTTCAACATGATGTCACTCTTAGAACTCTGAGCCTCTTGCCTTTTTATACTGACATCCAGCATGAGAGGACAGGGCTGAAGAAAACTTGCCCAGAAATCCAGGGCCTATCCTTTAACTTTTCCCTCCAGCTTCAAATCAACCTTTCAGATCAACGCAAGTTGAACTGCTGCAATTCCTATGAGAGCAAGTCCTTAGGACAGATAGATCAAGAAAAAGAAATGGTATCAGTTAAGCAGATTTAAATTATTTTAATTACCTTTCAAACCAAAATGCTGCTTTTGTGGAGCCTGGAATAACCGTTTAACTTGTTTGACTTGAAAAGGACATGAAGATTTAAGTTTGCGCGCACTTTTCTAAAAATGTCTTCAGATTTATGGAGTTACTAAACTATGCCAGCATCTATTGTAGTTTGCAGGTGTACCATTTAATCCATCCCTTATTTTTATCTTTGTTAAACTTCAATCTTATTAATAATTCTTATGACCCAATGTTTTGAATCCCACTTCCCAAAATCTGAATATCACACACAAATATTCAACTGCCAGTTTGTCCCCAGAAAACTGAACCTTTCATCTAGGCAAACCGCAATATTTACAACATAGCTGGTAATTTAAATGTTAATTCAGAAGAATACTAGTCCTCACAGCTGTAAAAGAAATCTGAAAGTTGCATGAATGTGAGGAATGAAACATCTCTCAGAAGCAGGGGTTAAACCTCTTTCACTCCAAGGGCTTAATTCCATTTTACAGAAGCTGGGGTGGGTAGGGGGAGATGCTTTCCAATTGTGGATGGAGCTGAAGCCAGGGGGTGGGGCCAAATGCAAAGGGGGTGGAGGCAAAAATACCAGCATATTTTAGTTAAAAACTTTAACTGCCAGCACCTAAGCTATAGGAGGAGCATTTCAACAACAGCAAAAGCCAGGAAACCACCAAAGAATTGGTCACTGGAGGAAAAAAGATGGGGCCATCTGGGGAACTCTGGATTGGGATGCCAGGCCTGATATTCCCCACTCCTGCTCAAAAGCAACGGCTCTTCAACAGCACATGGTCACCCCAGCTTCTGCATCAAGCACAGGCTGAAATTTGGGTAAGGGACTGAAATTTAATACCTCCACTATCGTCAGCTGAAAAGAGGCAGCAAATGAAGGAATCAAAACAGGTGGATCAAAACAGGGATTTGCAGGTTGGCCTGAAAGAGCTTTTAACAGTCAGTAAAATATGGGAAGAATTAAAATCAGAAATTACAGGACCCTGTAATGGTAGGTTTTAAGATTATGGAGACCATGGGAGGCTCTATGTTACTGGTTTATAATGGGTTTGTCAACCGTTTGGTCCCAAGATACATTACATATACTGTTTTCAAACTGTTTTCAAAGTGTTATATCGCTGGGTGTAGGTTTTGCCCATATTAGAAATTGCTGGAACCAGGAAAAAAACGTTGTGCCCACATTTCTGGGGCACAGCTATGTTTTGGAAGCATGAGCTACTACATCTTTTAAAGTAACCTTCAAAAATATTGGCCTATTGTGTTGCTAGAATTTCCAGATTCTATGACTTCGGTGGATGTAAACAAATACAAGAAATATCAGTGTAATATTTATTTGAAACACCATTATTTAAAAGCTGGACTACACTCCAGGCTGTTTAGGACCAAAGCAGCAAAAATACAGCTGTTTTTTCTATTGATTCAAGGTACATCCCTGTTATTGGTGGGTGGGGGGCAGGAGACATGATTTGTAATTAATAAACTTTATAGTAACTTATTTATAGGAGGCGTGCAAATCACACGATTCTGTATCCAGGTTAAAATGTTCAGTGCCAACTAGCAAGCCCTCTGGAACGGTCACTCCTTAATTACTGCACTTTACCTGTTGAAGTCATTTTTACAAGCTGCAGAGATGGGTCAGTTTTCTTTTCCACTTAGAACTATACAGCAAAAGCGTAGGCAGAAAAAGCACACACAGCTCCTTCCTTCATCAACCTAGTTAACGCGATCCGTGTGTCCGCAGCTTCGCCTCCTCTACTCCACCAGTAACCTTGGCAGTCACTCGGAGGAGCCTTGGTGGGAGGAGCCTTGGTGGGAGGAGCCTTGGTGGGCAGAGCCTCTAGGTGTTCACTATGCAAAACACCATGTACCCTTTTTTTTGCACCCCCCCAAAAAAAACATGCCAGCACTTTGTCCTTTTCCTGCCCATTTTTTTTTGCAAAAACACGGCAGTCCTTTCTCCTGCCCCCGTTTTGTAAAAAAACAACAACATGCCAGCCATCTTCTGTCCCCTCCTGCAAAAACACACTCAGTGCCATTTCTGTTGCTTTCAGAGCAGCTCCACTCTTACTTCTGTCCAGAGCTTGGAAAAGGGAGTTGTAGTTCAAAAAGGTAACATTTCCAAGCTCTGCTTCTGAACCTATCTACACTACTGCTTTAAAACAGTTTATAACAGTTTTAGACTGGTCAATAACTGTTATTAACCGGTTTAAAACTGTTATAAACTGTTTTAAAACAGTAGTGTAGATAGGCTCTGTCAGCCCACTCTTGGCCCTCTCTGCAAAGGAGTAGTTTTGCCGCTCCTACAAAGTACAAACACCCATTCACTCTGCTGCTTTGCTCCCCCTCCCTTTCTTCCACACAAAGCCCTTTGCAGGGTGTGAGAGCGGGCGAGAAGGGGGAGCTGAAGCAAATAAGGGAAAGGGTACTTGGGCTTGGCTTGAAAGGTGGGAAGTACCCATTCACGCAGCTGCTTTTACCTTTCTTACGCAAAAAAAGCTGTGTGAATGGGTACCTGGGGTTGGCTGGCTGGCAAAGCTCCCCGTTTGGAGAAAACCAAGAGGGGGCTGACAAAAGCAGCCATGGAGCTGCTTGGAGATCCGGAGAAATAACGTAGCTGGTGTGTTTGTGCAGGAAAAGGGTAGGAGAACAGTAGTAGATGGTCCCACTCAGGGCAATGAAGAACAGCGTAGGGCTGAAGGAAAAAGCTAGGAGGGTGGCAACAGCAGCCAAGAAGCTTGGAGGCTGCACAGAAAGAGCTTAGGAGGTTGCATGCAGCCTGCGGGCCTCAGGTTGGGAACCCCAGGTTTACAACATTATGATTGCTTTCTCATGTATTTAAAATTTCATTACGAACTACCTTTTTCATTAAATTATGTATTGTAAATTTAAACTATAGTAACTTCCAATGTTGATGCTGCTGAAATTAGCAGAGAACGAGATGTGAGGATAATGACAGATTCATCAGACGCCTGGCAGTTAAGTTTGGTTGGCCCCCTAATGTTCCAATTTTTTTCATGTGGCCAACTAGAAGAATGGCGTGGCCCCCTGGAAGGCCAGATGGTCCACGTAGAGAACCACTGATCTAGGGGAAAGACAATGTATCTTTCTACAAAAACGGACTTGATAAGAAAGGCTCAGTGCGTACTGAGAACATTCCAAGTGAGTAAGTGAAACCTTTTATTTTAGGGTGGTGCTGGAGTGCATTTTAAAAAATCCTTCTAAGGACATAAGCAAGCCATATAAATATGAAAGGACTGATGTTATGTCTTTGTACTCATTCTGCTTCTTTACAATTCAGCAGGGATCATGTGGTACCATCCTAAGGGATGTCCATTTGGTCGCAGTGACTGACTCAAAGGAAAGATCTGACTGGCAGTGATTTATGTAATCGTTGCCACTGAATCTCCTGTGTAGACTTTGAGATTGTATTACATTTATACTGCAAGCCACCTCGAGTGCTTCAATGGAGAAAGGCAGTGTATAGATGTTCCGGTAAACTCAAGCCTGTATATTATTTGTGTGCTTTGGGAAGTTTTTCTTCACCCTAAATCAAGGTTATACCTTTTAATTAACAGTATTCTATTCTCCTGCCAGTCTTCAAATGTGTTGCAGATTGGTAACAGGATTCCATTGGACTGAAAAGTCCATGAGAGACACTCAAAGGTAATCTATACTTCGTAGATAAACTAAAACAGACTTGGAAGCACTATCTGAAGATGTTCACTAGCAACGTTTATATAAGAGAACTGAAAAGATGACTCTTCACAGTATTTACCTTGTTTTTAGAGATTACTTTTTTAGAGCAATTTTTATCCGGTATTTAACACTAATAGAAATGTTAGAACTGGCTCGATTACAAAATACAGCACACTGAAAGATAATAATTTTATTTCTCCAAATAATATCAAACTTTTCGGATTATACAGCCAACTGACAACCTGGGTTGAAGATTAGATGTGTCCTTTGCCCGGGTGGCCATTCCAGGATCATCTAAAACTATAAAATAGATTAGATGATTAAAAACAGTTACAATACCACAAATTTCCGATTTATAGTAATTGCTATCTCCTTATAAATACCTCCAAAATAATGTGACAAGACTTCTTTTAAGTTACGAAATATCTAAATAATGGAGAACATTGACTACGTACCTCCCTGTAAACCATGATTAAGAAATCAGAAGCCAGCATTTGAAATGCGCTGCTCCCTTGCTGTTATTCGAAGCAATTCTCACCCCCTTTTCCTGGCATTTGGGTGTTACCAGTACATAGCAAGGTTAATGAAAATCAAAATCTCCTGCAAACTGATTCAAAACACAGTTTTAACTCTAGTTCATAGAATAGCCACTGCTTGGTTCAGTACACGTGTAACGTTAAACCCTGTTTAACACTAGGAACGGAGGAGAAATATTGTTTCGCGGAGGGGAGGACAGAGAACACACTTCTGAAGCTGAATTCCAATTCACAAGTCTAAAGTCCTTGAGTAGTCTATTTCAATAATTAAATCACCAAATGCATAACAGCATATGGAAAACAGTACCTGCATTTCTTCACTTTCTATATTACAGAAAACTCACATGGCAAATATTACTGATTTGTGAAGTCATTAAATGTATAGAAATGTTATTACTCTGTGCAAAACTAGGACCTCTGGGGGAGCGGAGGCAATTGCCCTGAACCCTACACATGCAGACATTACTAAATTGTATTCGGAGAAGGAAAGGCAGTATTCAAATGAACTTTCAGCCCTAGGCTTCTCAAAGTCTTTAAAAAGGTCCTGCAGACAGCTTAAATAACTGGCAATATTCAAGGCAAAGAAGACTCCCAGGCAATGAACATTTCAAATGTCTAAGATATTTAAAATATATGCCTCAATCGCATGGAAGTATTTCAAGTAGCTAACTCTAATGTTTCTACTGGACAGAGTTAAACATCCACACAAACACTCTGCAACCAAGTTACATGAGTGGTTAATGCACATTCCTATTCCTTATAAGGTTATTATATTTTTAATTGTCTCAGGGGGCTCTGGCTTTGGAGAAAAGAGATCCGAGAGCATACACAAATATTACCAAGGTAAAAAAAAAAATCACGATTATGTGACTTTCATAATGAGAAACATACTTCTTCCAAAAAAATAAAGATATTTCATTTTTCTAGTAAACTTTTCAGAACAAAAAATCAAACTTGCAAATTCAGAAACTGTGGACTCCTTACCTGAGAATTTGTCCATTTTATGCCAATAGTGGCTGAACCACACAGAGAGGTGGTTTGGACTATTACCGCAGCTCATGGTTAAACCTCAGTGGGTTGTAGCATGTGCTGGCAGCCAGTTTGAACATCCAGCCTCTGGCATGGTGTTGCTATGGTTTGTTGTGTTATCCAAATCTGGGAGGTAGGGGTTGTTTGAGGTTATTGGGCAGTATATAAATGGAATAAAGAAATAAATAAACCCTCAAAAAAACCCAGACAGACCATGGGTTATTTAAGGGTTGTTTACTCATGAAACAACCTCTGCCACTCAGGTCTGGATGATGCAGCAAACTATGGCACTTTACCTTCTGGGGGTTAAATATTCAAAATGGCTGCTGGCATGCACTGCAACCCACCAAGGCTTATGCAAAGTTGGTCAGCTGTTTAAATTTAGGAAGTTGCTGCTACAAATCATAATTCAACTGTAGGTTTCAGACTAGCCTTCCTAAATGTGGTTCCCTCCAGATATGTTCAACTAAAACTCCCATCATCCCCAGTCAGCTGGCCCAACAGCCATGTTGACTATGGACAATGGGAGTTGCAGTCCAACTGATCAGGATGGCATCAGGTTGGAGGAGGCTGCCATAGAGTATTTTTTTCCTTATCCAATAGTTTGGAAGATGATCAATATTATTTTCAGGATCCTACAAGACAGAGATCAGTTTAGATAATAGGTTGTAAATGTGCTTTAACTACTATCTACTTCCACCAAACAGTAGCTGGAGTGATACATTGCCTTACTCAATAAACGTTCTGGATTAGCCAAGGCAAACAAGCCTGCGTAGAAGTTTCTGGTCCAGGAACATAAAGCAGTCTGCAGAACACATCATTCCAAGCCAATCCTTACAGTGTAACCCAATAATATATAGCATTTTAGATGTTCATGGCTGAGACAGGATTCGAACCAGCAATTTTCTAGGTCACAGATCATTCTACTACATTGACACTACTGCTTCCAATATTCTGGATACCAAAAATCTTCCTCTGAAAGTCTTCAAGGAAAAGCTCAGCCCTTTACATAAGATATTGTACAATTGTATGAGAAGAGCAAACACTAACCTTCTGGTTCTATTCATCTGCCTGCTGTACTGTTCCCTTCTCAGAAACATAGATACCATCCAAGAACTTTCTGATATCTTTGTTCTTAACTGTTGTAGCCTGCTGGATCAAGGCAGCTATAAACAAAACAAGGTGTGTTAAATTAGACTGGCTTAAATTTCCCGCTTACCTTAATCTAACAAACCAGTTTAACAAGAATTAGCCAGATACTGCCACCTCAAATTAAATTAGGCAGTTTCACTACCAAATCAACCTCCCCTAGACCCATTCCCAACATCTGTGTTTAATACAGATACCTGCAACTGGAGAAGCGATAGCAACAAACTAACACTGTTTGCAGCATTACTAAACACAATGCAAGAAAGACATTTTTCTTAACTGTATACATGATTTAAGTTGCTATTTTCGAAGGTACAGGTGACATACATATAATGCAAGTTGAACTAAATAGCAATTCTTGTGTTTCTACACACATCAATGTAAAACCGTTATTTCCATTAACCAATGATTATCTGACATACCAGAGTTAGATACCAATTCAATGTCATTTCCTTCAAGGATCAGCTCATCCTTCTGGGCTTGAGATACTGCACAACTGACTCCTGAAATAGAGGTAAGAAAAGGACATGTCTATTTAGTCACAGAAACTTATCATAAAAAGCTTATTGTTAAATATATATATCTATATCTATATCTCAAAAGCTAAATACAACTATCTAATTCCGATCTTATTATAAAAAGTTTCATCCTATCCACAGAGATTGAAGTACTAAGGTTCAACTGGTCTTGTGCTCCAAGGAAACTGAACACTTACAACTGATGATTTGGTCATCACATTTGCATGCTTGGATATTACTTATTATTGTGACTCAGAGTTTAGGTTGACTAGAGATGTAAAAGGCGGGGGGGGGGAACAGAAAAATGGAGAGGGGATTCCTCCCCATGGTCCTTCACATCTCTACGGCAGGGGCATGGAGGACTCCATTTCATCTGATAAAATGGGTGCAACTCCTATCAAATATAGACTTGGACACAAGGGCCTGGCCTTTAAGTCAGAGGCTAAAGCTTGTGAAGAATGCTACAGTCCTGCCAGATGACATTATACCAGTGACCAGCATTCTACAGTACATTTTTCTAGCAGGCACACAATTCAAGATGCTTTAAATTGCCCATATTCCATCCTAGACCCCCAAGATTACAAGCATCACATTGAGCATTCCATTAGTACATTATGTTCCTTTAAAAAATAGCAAGAAGAAAGGCATTCTCCATGGCCGTTTTCTTCTCTGGAAGACACACAATATCCCAAGTAAGAGCACTGTTAGAAAAACTTTCCCACTAGTCTGACTTTTATGTAGCTGGAATTAAACCAGTACTCGGGGAGATTAATCTTACTGAAATTTTAATGGGACTGTGTTGTCTTAATCATTTTTACAGGTTAGTGCATATGAATTTTGCTAATTTAAAATATTTTATCTCGAAAGCTTGAAATAATCTCGAGTGAAAAGACAAACACCACAGATTCTTTTCAGGTCTTTTCGGCTATCTTTTCAGGTTTCTTTTCCATTGGCTGAATTCGGACGATACAATAAGCAACTGGGGAGGGGGGTGGTAAACAATCGTCAATTGTATTGACTATCGTGTCATCCGAATGCTGCCATAGTCAACTCAGCACTGATCCTAAGCCACACCACAGTTGATTATTTATTACCATGTTGTGTAGGGAGTACACCCTAGATGAACAACTGTAAAGTTGATTATTACCTCACCATTGACTATCGTGTTGTCCGAATTCAGCCATTGTATAAGCACTTCATGGAAAAACACAGGTTCAGAGAATGTTACAAGATTCCATTGATGTTATGAGGAAAATGGGAGGGGGTAGTCACATCTCTAGTAATGAATACAACCGTGCTAACCAGTTCCTTACCAGGCCTCATGCGCACTCGACGGATATACTTCTCCCCAAGAAAGTTACGGATTTCCACAAGTGAGCCATTCTCTTGCATAACCACATTGATGGGGAAGTGGGCATACACAGACCTCATCTTGTAACGAAAGCCCTAAAATCATTTAAATCAAAACAATATATATATATTGTAAATTTATTATCTTAAATTGGTTTTCACTGCAAATTAGAGGTAAGAAAGTGCATGTGGCACATTCAAAGTAATTCAGCTGAAAAGCTACAAGGATTAAGTTGTTTGTATTAATATTTATTGCATTTTGAGCTTTGTCCTAAGTTAAGACTTACCAATGTGACACCCTTGATCATGTTTTGAACGTGACTGCAAATTGTACGGACTGTTGCCAGCTCCTTTCTGTTACCCCACCATTTGTCAACACGCAGCTATGAAAATTTTAAAAACATAAAAGAACATATTGTTATTTCTAGTTTATGGGCACATAACTTTCCCCCTAAAACACTACAAGCACCAAAAGTTGCACTAGGTTAATGAGTTTCTATACCACTAGCTGTGAGTTTATTTCTAATTAACCATTGCTATTCATTTATGATTATTCTGAGTTATAGCTTCATTCTGCTTCTTAGACAAATATCGTCTCCCAAAAGTGGCTCACATCAGTAAAAATGGGAGTTTGTGAATCTGAAGGAATAGCTTAGGAAAATAATACATACAAGGGAAAGGAAGAAAAGGGAGATCGATATGACAATGCCAGAATGATGAGGTGTAATCAGGCACTTATTTAAACATGCCCAGCCGTGCGTGTTATCCAGTTGCGGTCAGCCTGATCTTTCTTTACTGGTGGTCTTGCTTGGATAGAAGTTCTACAACAGAACCAGCAACCTTTGATCCTCTGACTGGTGGCAGAGAACAGAATGTGCTTCTGTATTCCCAGAGCAAGCCATTGCATTGCTAAATTCAGTTTTGAACACACACTTAACATCAACGTTTCAGGAAAAGGAAAAAAAAAGGACAAGACATACATTATCTCAATGATCCTTTTGGCACACAAGGGTGACGTAACAAGTGAAAGATACAACCAGCAGTTGGACAGCAGCAATTTCTGCAATCCCATTGTCACTTTTCAAACTATCGCAACGCTGGAATTGTGGCCACTCAGCATTATCCACAGGGATACTATCCCAGGGATGGTCGGGACTGATTGTGTGGAGGAGAGAACATCGTATGCGATGCAGTTCAGAGTTCCTCTTCTAACACTTTTAACTTTTATAGGAAAGGGCACTTCATATCACAATTACATATTCATTCTGTACACGTTTAGCTACCCAAGTGGGACCTACAACAAAATGTTGCAGCGCAGAGTGCTCCTGTTTAAAGTTCCATCGAGTCAGTGCCACAATCATTTTTTGGGAGAGAGACGGATAAAAAGAAAGGAAAGATCTATACAGTTGCAATAACAGTACGAATATACATAACACAGCATTAGAAGGAGCTCCCATGTTGTATATTGGGATTAAAGTGGTTCAGGGATCTGGAAAGACTGAAGCCCAATACTCTAAGGAATCCTATCCAGAACAGGTGTAAAGTACAGGAATTCCAGCATTCTGAAGAGTGAATGGTATATACACTGCCAAGAGCTGTGGCCCCACTAAGTTCACAAAAATGTAAAATTCAGTAAACAATAAGCCTTTAGCATTTATAAAGCTACCAGGGTCTCTACTTTTTCTTTAATTAAGATTCACACAGATTTTAAATATAGCAGCTGGCCAGCAAGAAACATATTTCTAGTAGAACCAGCACTTATTTGATTTGTAGCCCACCTTAATACTAAGAAAAATAGCACTGAAGCCAGCTTACATTAAAAAATAAAACTTTATTGAAACAATAAAGCAAAGGCATTAAACAGAATTAAAAACACAACAGAATAAAAACAACATCCAACCAACAGACCTGATTACATGCTAAATTGAAAAGAATAAAGAGATCTTTGACTGCCAGCACAAGGAGAGCAGAGAGGGAACAAATCTAGCCTCTCCCAGCAGGTAGTTCCACAGCCTGGGACCGGCCACCAAGAAGGTCCTCTCTCACATCCCCACTAAATACTCCTCTGAAGACATCTGTCTTGAAAGAAGGGCTTCTCTCAGGCAGGCTCATAAGGGAGAAGGTGGTATTTCATGTAAATCAGGTGCCAACTACCTTTGCTACTTTTTACTGCACTTTATTGTAATCCAGAAGCAGCCTTAGACATTTCTGGACCTGAAGCAGAAACAGGAACATCCTCTCCTATGTCTCTTATTGAATTACACACAGAGAGGGAGTCTGTGATTAAGTCCTATGAAATCTTATTACTCAAGGCTGACTGCTTCACATCATTCAGCGATGGAAATTCACTTAACAGTAACAAAGCACAAAGTTACTCAAAATCCTCCTTAGACTCATGCTTAAAAAAGGCTCAAGATGGGGCCAAAAATACATGTTCAGCAAGCCCACCTCTGCTCTGCATAGTTAAAAAACAGTGGGGCAAGGGGACAGTTTGCAGCAAGTAGGTGCTAAGCCCTCTCCTTCCTGCCAGGCTTTTCATGTAACTCCCTCCCCACTCTTCCATATCCATATTTGCTGCATCCCTGAGAAAAGCAGCATGTGAGAGAGGGTTGCAAGGAAAAGCAGGTGGCAGGGAAGGATTAATCTCCCCACCCACTGTTTCCCCCCCAAAAAAATCCCCCTTTGCTTCACTATTTTGAAACTGCTCAATGAAGTTCCAGGTTCCTAGGCCTGAACCAAATGGCAAATGTACGAAGAAAACTATAGCTCATGCACAAAGCTGAGAAAGAATCTGAAAACCTGACACAGGGCCAATGCCTTTCCCATTAACAAAAACAGAAAAGAAATGTATAAACCTCAAAACATCCACATATTACTCACCTTCTTGCGTTTTTTCCCCAAGAGAGAGAGCTCCACATTGATATGATTGAAGTCTCTTCGCAGGGTTCCTCTGGGGCCCTTGACAATAACTGTCCGCCCTTTCAGAGTAATATCAACTAGAGAAAGAAACAAAACCACCTTAGTACAGCAGCCACCGATGACAGCTGACAGGAATATTAAAAACTATTAAAGAGCTTTTAAAAATAAAATAAATCAAAGACACTCAAACGGACACACCTACCTTTCTCAGGGATGTCAACAGTCTGGTTGCTGAGAATAGTCTTCATTTTAAATCTATCAGAAAAAGCAAAAAGAGAACCTACAGATGTACATGCTTTCCAAAGAATGACAACCAAGATAACGCCATGACACATGACAAGAAGCATTTTAAACACAAAGGTAGATGCTCAACTAGGATGAGTAAAACTATGTTAAGCTCAGGTGCACTGAATCACACAAGATTTCTAACACATGATCCACATCACCACACACCCAATCCTATACCATCAATCCCACTGTTCTGTCTTATAAACAGAATTCTGTCCCTCAATCATGCCACAGCAGAGAGCCTACACCTGGGGTAGGCAACCTGGTGTTCTACAGAGTTGATAGAGCAATACGACAATGGAACCAATGACCTAGGGAGGTGGTGGGCTTTCCCACGCTAGAGGCATTCAAGTGGCAGCTGAACAGCCATCTGTCAGGGATGCTTTAAGGTAGAATCCTGCATTGAGCAGGGGGTTGGACTTGATGGCCTTATAGGCCCCTTCCAACTCTTACTATACTATGACTACAACTCCCATGATTCCTAACCACTGGCCACGCTGACTGGGGATGATAGGAATTGCAGTCCAACATATTTTGAGACTACCAGATTGTCTACCTTTACATAACCCTTAATGCAACCCTGGAATGAAATAATCAGCCTATCTACACTTCTGCTTGAAAACGGTTTATAACAGTTTTGAGAACTGTTGGGGCCCAGGACACACTCCATATACAGTTTTCAAAACGTTTTCAAAGTGTTTTATCCTGCGTGTGTAGATAGGCTCAATATGTCTTCTCCAGCTTCACAACTCGGCTTAAGCCGCATTTAGACCACACGGACACAAATACAGCGCGCCCGATTAACAGCGCAGCCTCGGCTTCCTTTCACTCAGGTAGAATTAAGCACTCCACACCGGGCAGCCCAGTTCACGCCGGGGCACACCGAGTTGGGGAGCCGCATCCCGCTTCTGTAGGGAAGGCGGCTGGGGGGGGGGGGGTACTTCTGGATCTCTCCCTCCAGGGTCCTGCCGAACCCAGCCACCCCGGAACTCTCCGCATCCCCTACGCGGATTCCTGCCCGTGGTCGTCGCGGGGCGTTCGGGAAACCAGGCGTCCCCCGCGTCCCGGATGGAGCTGGATTCCCCGGTCAGCTTCCGAAAGACCAGAACGAACCCTTACCTCGGAGCGAACAGGGAGGCAAAAAGGAAGCGCGTCTTGCGTCATCACGTTCTTGTACTCCCTGCGACGTCCTACCCCAACGTCAGCGCGCCGGGGTCAGTTTCTGAGCCGAGACAAGACCAATCGAACAAAGCTTTTTTTTAAAAAAAAACTCGACCGCCAAGGAAAACAAGTGGCTGAGTTCGTCGATTGAGTCTTCGGCCTGAGGAGAATTTCAACGGCCGGCTAGCCCCGGCCAGGGAGTGGGAGTTGGGTGGGTCGCCCGGCTAGACTGAGGCTAAACATGTCTCTGTTGCACCGGGGTTTCTTCCCCCGCGGAACTGTCGCCGCAGCCACCGTTACAGTGAACCTGAGGAGGCTGACAGGACTGGAAAGGCCGGTGAGTGTCGGAGGGAGGTGTCTCTCTCTCGCAGTCCGGTTAGGAAAGAGCGACCCCTAGTCTTTCGCGGGACGAGAAGAGGCCACCGGGGCCCTGCTGGTGCGCCACTCCGGTTGAAGCGGAGGGAGCTACTTCGCGGGAATGCGTGATTATGTGCGAGGCCTGCCCCCCTTGCTTCGTGTCTGCCAGGCCTTGTCCTCTGCGCCTGCCGCTAGTCGAACTACCCCGTGATCTTATTTTGTCTCTTGGAGATACTTTGGGCAGGTCGTCGGTGAACTTTTTGATAGTGCAGCCTTCCCTAACATGGTGCCCTCTATGTGTTCTTCTGGACGAAAACTCTCACAACCTCCTAGTGCGACATGGCTGTCGGGGGAATTATGGGAACTGTAGTCCAACACGTCTGGAGGGCACCAGATTGGGGAAGGCTGTGATAGAGGGCGTCAAGTTTAAGGGGGGCCTCCCCCCTTTAATTGTTTAGGTTGACTCTGAGGAATCAGATGCACCTAATGGATAACGTACGAGCCTATCTACACCACTGCTTTAAAACGGTTTATAACAGTTTTAAACCGGTTAATAACCAGTTTAAAACTATTATAAACCATTTTAAAGCAGTAGTGTAGATTCGCTTCCCTTCTATATTACGTTTCTTTCTTTCTTTTTTAACTGTTTGAGGGTTTTTTCACAAAAGAAACAGAAAGGTACAAACTGGTCTGAAAAAAACATGTTTCACTGGGCTTTGCCACTCTGCTGTTACCCAGCAGCCGGTTCCATCAGGCTGAAGAAGAGGGAGAGACACTCAGATGACTCAGCTGAGAGACTAACATTTTTTTATTGTCCTCTGTTTCACATTTATCCATTCCAGCTGATCATGAGAAGTACGCTATCAACATCCAGCTGTATTACAGTTGGTCATTCTAAGAACCTTATAACATTAAGAACTGGTGCCTGAGTTTTCATGTTTTCCTCCCGCCCTCCCAATCCCCTTTTCCATTTGTGTCCATCCTTTTAAGATTGTAAGCTTAAGGGCAGAGACTGTCTTATTTTTAATGAATTGGAAGTTACACCAAGTCCTTTCTTTTTGAAGAGCAAAGTAAAAATGCTTTAAATAAATAAATGAGTGGGACAAGGGTGATGGATAGGCCAACCCAGAACCAATGGAAATACCAAAACTTTAGTGCTAAACTAAATCAAGATATTTCTGCCAAATATTATAATATAAAGCCTTCATTTTTCTTTCTTTCTGAGCTTCAGCATTGCTCTATCCAATCACTGCTCAGTAGAAGAAGGGCAAGAGTTCCTATTCTCTTTCCATCTATTTATTAATATAATGCCATTAAAGTATTGTGCGTTACATAGTAAAAGAGGATATGTCCCTGCCTTAAGGAGCTTCCAATCTAAAATTTGACATAAGGAAAAGAGACAAAGGCGAGGGTGGTGGAGGCAGGGGAAAACAGGGACAAGTTTGTATATGTACTTGTTTTAGTTACACATGCTTAGGCTTGGTTATTTATGTATTTATTTATTCAAGGTATCTATAAGCTGCATTTTCGGCTCAAGCTCTCATAAAGCTATGTACCTGAAATAAATGAAAGACATTATGCAGGCCGATCGTATAAGTGTACCATAGTTGCAGCAAATAGGTGTATGAAAAATCTGCTTTGGAACACATAAACATCAGTTTTCTTTAGGAAAGGTAGGGTTGCCATATTGCTGGTCTTTGCTGGATTCCTCTGGCCGAACCATGTGTCTCTGGCTGAACTGGTGGTAGGGAAATTCTCTGGCCAAAAATGATGCCCGCTCACTCCTCCTGCCGTATGTCTCCCTGCCGCAGCGCCTGTCTGTGCTCACTAACCATGAATCTTGTGGTAAGCAAGCCTACACAGGCTGAGGTGGGGAAACCAGTGAGCAGTTGGCCTCCTTCGCATCATTGCTACCACCCCTGCACAGCACCTGGACCCACCGCTGCCAATGACCCAGCCAGCAGCCGGTGTTTTCCTCTTTGGCATGCAGAAGCACGTCCAGCCTTTCTTGGAAGTCTCAAGTCTTGCGAAACTTCCGGGATGAGGGATCTAAAGTCTTGCGAGACTTCAGATGCCTCATCCTGACGGTCTTGTGAGATTTGAGCCTTCTGGGAAAAGCTGGGTGCACGTCTGCGCGCCAAAGAGAAAAACACCAACTGCCTGGCTGGCCAGCTGGCTATGGCAGCGGAGGGTCCTGGTGCTGTGGGGAGGTGGCAACAACAATGGCGGCAGCATGAGCATGGCAGTGGCAGAGTGGGCACGGTTGAAGAGGCAGCAGCGTGGAGCAAAGGTGTGCAGGGAGCGGTGGGGGCAGCGAGGCTCAGGGCAATGGTGGAAGCTGGTGGCTCCTATTTCAGTGGGGTGTTGAACCCACTCTAGGTTTCAGTAAGAACTCTAAAGGAGCTCTCCAAGGTGCTAAAACCAATCCCCAAATGGGTCCAGCCCATTTTGGTGTTCTTGCTGAAACCCAGAGTGGATTCACTGCCCCCATGGCATAGGAGCCACCAGCCTCTGTTGCTCAAGTGGTGCATTTATTTATTTTTTATATTTAGGGACTGTTGTTGGTGAATATGAATAGCATATCAAATGGTCTTAAATGCAACTTTTTTGAATGCCAACACTCCAACGATTAATGTTTTCCAAAAAAAGTCAGAGCTACCTATAACCAAATCGATCTTTTAACTTTTTTATATATACTTATAGGCTCAATTCAGACGACACAATAAACAACTGGTGTGGGGGAAACAATCGTCAGTTGTTTTGACTATTGTGTCATCCGAATGCTGCCATAGTCAACTCAGCGCTGATCCTAATCCACAACACAGTTGATTATTTATTACCATGTTGTGTGGGGAGTACCCCCTAGATGAACAACTGTAAAGTTGATTATTTCCCCACCATTGACATTCAGCCACCCATAACTTTTAGCATTTCTACATTTTCCCCCTAAAGTGGAAGCCTTATGCATAATGGAGAATAACTTTCGGAGTAATATTTTCCTCTTCTTAACTGCAATAAACCAAAATAGAAAAAAGTACTGAACTGTAATTATTATTATTATTATTTATTTATTATTTTTATTATTATTTAGCTATATTAAAGTGTCCAGATACAAAAGAGGGCAGGGCTCCTGCAGCTTTAACTGTTGTGATGAAGAGGGAGTTTCACCAGGTGCTGCATGAATACAAATGACCCCTGCTGAAATTCCCCTTTCTACACAACTGTTAAAGATACAGGAGCCCCATCCTCCTTTTCCATATGGTCACCCTACGCCCTCCCAAGCCACTGACAACCAAGCCTTCAAGAAAAGGTTCCACAATTTCCCTAAGTGGGAACTTAGCGAGCAGCAATGAGACCTTGGTCATGTAATGAACACTACTTCATTGTCATGGGCGTTTTTGGACCTCATTTTTCTCTCATGACAACCCAAAAGGATGACACTACAAAGGTTAAAACAAAGAGAAAAGCCCAGGAGATCTTTCCCAGTTGCTTCAACATCTGCAAACAGTTCCCTGCTCCTTCTCTGACAGCAACAACTACAGCCAACCCACAAATGTCAAATGGAAGGGACCTCTGCTAATGTAGGACCACCACTGAGATGGACTTATCTCTTCTGCTCACCAACCTAACTGATTTTACCAGCAGGTACACAAGCAGGGCCTCGGACACAGATCTTAGATTACGGGCAGGAACACATAAGTGAGGCCGGTCCTAAAGGTAACCTGGTCCCAAATCACTTACTACTCAGTTCAAACAGCTATATTAGAAGTTCCATACATGGATTTATTAACTTCCCCCTCCCTTGAGCAATCTCCTGTGTTGCTTGGCAAGCTGTTCTTGAAACTTAAAAAGAATTTGAGAATGGGGCTGTGATGCAATGAGATGAGCTGCTTCCAGGAAAAAAGGGGCTTGTGGAGAATGATAGTGTGCAGATGCAAGCCCTTGTGTATGCCAGAAGAGACACTTTGATTGTGACTCCTTGAATCAAGGTCTACACGTTTATGCTTCTGCATAAGGCTGAGGTTATCTTTTAAACGTTTATATTACATTGGCTTTTTCCCTAGGTGTTTGGAAGCAATCAACACAACCAATCCAGAGCCTCAAGCTCATTGCCGGGGGAACAGAAGGGATTGCTGCAAAGTGGACCTGATTTGCAAGACTTTGTGTCTGGGGAACTTTCAGACAAAACTAAGTGGGCAGAATATAAAAGCACTTTAAAACGTCAAAAAGGAGAAAGGTATGTAAAATAACTTTATGATATTTTCCCATATTAGATTGATTTATTTATAAATAGTTGCAGTTGCATGTTGTGGGCAGTATGATCCAAAGTTTCCCTTAACTGAATGGGATGTTGTCTGTCTAATTGCTCCTCATCTACCTAAACAGGATGTAAGCTTTGTAAGAAACACAGTTTTTAAAGAGAAGAGAAAGTAAGGAAGGACATATGCTTCAAAAAAAAAATTATAATAAAAATACACCATTTCATCCAAAGATTGATACCTTGAACTGCAAATAAACTTTGTGAAGTCAAGTTTTTAGCAGCCTGCTATCTCTTTAGGTTGTGGATTGGTATAAAAGGTGTGAGGAGCACCTTTTTTTAGAAATCCACATAAACTCTTTGGCATAACTGCAGGGGTAAAAGAAGCCATCCTGGCTTCTCCCGCACCCCTGTGTGCCATGCATACTGGTTGTTTGCATAATTGTCTGTGCTGCAGTGCTGGTTGGCATGCCATCTGAACCCAGCATGTGATGCGGCAGGGGGTGGCTTTGTGTCTACCCTACAACCCATGACATGCACGTAGACATAGGCGTGCGCACGGGGTGTGCCAAGTGTGCACAGGATACCCTAATTTCCCGGGGCTGGCGGGTCTTTTGCCAGCACACCTGCAAGCCCCCAGCCCCGTCCCACACCTGAGGAGTGGACTCTGCCCGGCAGAGGGAGGGAGGAGAGGCCCAGCCTCCTCCTCCTGCTCCTCACCGCCGCTGCTCTGGGAAGCTCATGTGCTGCACTGGCGCCCAGAGGCCCAGCTTGGTGCAGGCAGAAGCAGGAGTGGCACTGGCGCCCTGGAGCCAGGGAGGTGAGGGGCGAGAAGGCGGACCTCTGGGAAAGGTGGCGGTGGCAGCTCCCCTCCTCTCTCCCCAGCCGGGCGGTGCAGAGCTGGAGCAGGAGGAGGAGGCAATGGCGGCGCTCCTTGCGCAGCAGCAGCACCGGCAGTAGCAGCTCAGGCCTCACCATGCTTGCTCGCTACTTCTGGTGCACATGGCCTGGCGGAGGAGGGAGTGGTAAGCCGGCCCTGTCATCCGCAGTGCGGGTGACTCTGGGCATGTGCAGAGTGTCACCAGGACAATTCCCAGGGACTCTGGCTTCCCAGGCGCCTCTGGCCTGGGGCATATGGGGGGTCTCTCTTGGGGGGGCTAGCTCCTCCTCCTTGCTCTGGCCTGTGGTTCTCCGTGGATCTCTTACTCCCAGGTAAGCGCCCATGCTGGGATTGCAGCCTGAAAGGCAGAAGCAGCCACCATGGACAGCGCTCACCATGGTGGTGTGAGGGGCGGAGCTCCTCCCCCTTGGAACCCCCCTGATTTCCTTATCTGCGCCGCATTTACTGGGGCGAGGGCTTCATTTGTTCATCCGTTTTGTGGCTGGAGATTCGCGTGGTCCTCCCACGGTGGCCCTGGGTGCAGTTGATACTCCTGCTGCTTTTCCACCCTACTGCCACTGCTCCAATTGGGGTCATGGGGGTTGGAAAGGTCCCGATTCCCTTGGTGCACACCCTAATAAAATGTGCTGCGCACGCCTATGCAAGTAGGTGGGTATGAAGACACCCCTGCCCTGCCACCTGCCAGGTTTAGACAACATACCAACCCACGCCGTAAATTCTGTAAACAACTGGTGTGCAGGGACCAAACGAAAAGCCACGATGGCTTGTCTTATCCCCGCAATCGTGTGAACCCAGTCATAATGTAGCCTGAACTATTTGAAGTGCAACTGTTGAGTAAGAAAAAGCTAAGAATGAGAAGAAGAGTTTATTTGCTAAATACGTTATTCAGGCGGAAAGCCAATTAATTTCTCAGACTTACAAACAGTTAAATTGTCTGATGAACTAAAATAAATATTTTGTTTTTAGGTTGCGACTTCCTCCATGGCTGAAAACTGAGATCCCAATAGGAAAAAATTATAACAAATTGAAGAATACATTGCGCAATTTAAATCTCCATACGGTAAATCTAATGTCTGTTGAATTCTGAATAATCTGGAGTCTTATTCAGTGTTATTTTATTATTAAGATTCCAGTTGCAAGCACACTTGTTTGGAAACAAATCCACTGCAGTAGAATTTGCTTCTAAATTAAAAATGCTTAGAAGCAGTTTGTAAGTTTAAAACATGTGACTTAGAATCCATATTTTATTCCCAGTGCTTGTATTTCATTTACTAACAATAGTAGCTTGCATTGCTGTAATCAAAGGTAGCCCTATGTAGAGTGTATTGTAATAATCTAATCTGGATATAACTAAAGCATGTCATGGTCATGTCCCTTACAGCGTAGTTCGTGGTGTCTGTGAGTGTGATGCACTGCCAGTGTGGCGTAGTGGCTAGAGTGTTGGACTGAGGATTGAGAGATCCGAGTTCTAGGCCCCACTCAGCAATGGAAGCTCTCAGCCTAGCCTACCTCACATGGTTGGTGTTGTGAGAATAGAATGGAGAGGAGGAGGATTATGTTCGCCACCTTGGGTTCCTTGGAGGAAAAAAGGTGGGATATAAATGTAATAAATAAATAAACAAACAAATGGACTGATTCCTGTGCTAGATTTGGTTCCTGGCAATGGTTCGATGTCATGGATTATAGAATTGTATTGGCATTTGAACCCCTGAGCATAATCTTAGTTTCCCACTACATGAAATAATGATCATCATAACACTAATACTTACCATGATAAAATTAGCTTTTTACAATGTTAATTAACTGTTTCATTAATTCTAGGTGTGTGAGGAAGCACGTTGTCCAAACATTGGAGAGTGCTGGGGAGGGGGTGAATATGCTACTGCTACCGCAACTATAATGGTAAGTTGATTGCTGACAACTGAATGGGTTTATGAGGAACAAAACATCTGGATTTTTAAAATCCACTGTCATTATTCAGGGGTACTGAATACTGGCGACTGTCATTATTCAGGGGTAGTAACAGAGAATAGAGCGAATGCAGCACGAGGAACCACTTATTTAGGAACATAGGAACTGCCATGTTGGAGCAGACCAAGGGTCCATCTAGTCCAGCACTCTGTTCATGCAGAGGCCAACCAGCTACCGACCAGGGACCCACAAACAAGGACATGGTGCAGCAGCACCCTCCCACCCATGTTCTCCAGCAACTGGTGCATAGAGGCTTAATGCCTCAGATACTGGAGGTAGCACA